>OZ024834.1:59167191-60513423 GCA_964016985.1 Anodontia alba | reverse complement strand
CAAGGATGACTACATTCATGACTTTCTGTTTGCGTTTCTGCATACCAATCCCTTCTGAAACGGATCTACTCTACTCTACAAAATTGTTGAGCCAGGGATATCAAAAAACCAAACTGGTAGCAACACTTAAGAAGTTCTATGGAGACATCATGATCTGGTCAATCCCTACAATGTGGCAGTTTCAAGAATTGGTTCTGATGTTTTTGCCAATGACGCGCCATAAGTAGACTTCCCAAATCCCGGACATACGCTTCTACCGACATTTCCTTCGTTCAGGCCTATGGGCATGGTGGGTGAAGCTTGCTTACCAAGTAATGCTCACTATCCGCTGACGCCTGATTACACCCTTTATTTAGCCGGCCTCGGTGGCTCAGTTGGATGCGCCATCCGGCTGGCGACCAGGAGGTCGCGGGTTCAACCCTGCCGAGGTCGGCAACATTCTTATGTGGAGATTGATCATGAAAAATTTCCTGCGGTCATTCTCTCCCTTCGGCTGATTCAAGAAGGGCAGTTGTCAGTTTCTGGGGAAAGAATGTGAACAGTACTGGTTAACCGCTTAGAGGACTAAGCCTGCCCAGTAAGCGTGTGGTTAGGTAAACTGACCGCGCTCGACGTGACCCCATTGGGTTGACTGGGCCGTAAAACCTCAACACAAACAAACACCCTTTATTCTGGGGTCCATGTCTGTTGGTCTGAACATTCTGATTCATCATTCATTTACGGATTTATGAGTTTGGATTATGGTTTAGGTACCATGACCGCAACTACTTTAAGGAAACAACTTACTTCCTGTGGGCCTCAGTGGCTCAGTCGTATACATGTCCGACTGGTGATCAGGAGGCTGCAAGTTCAATCCCCGCCAGTCCTGGTAACATTCTTTCATGGAGATTGATGATGAAATATTTTGTACGGTCATTTTTGCCCTACATCTGATTCAAGAAAAGGCAGTTGTCAGTTCCTGGTGAAAGGATGTGCACAAGTACTGGTTAACCACTGAGAGGACTAAGCCAGCCCAGGCGTGGTTAGGTAAACCGATAGGCTCGACCGTAATATTGTTTACTGGGCTGTTAAACTCCAAACCAACCAAAATTTGGTTCCAAACGGAGCAAATTCTTTCTTTTTAGAGGAAACCCTTCTGAAAAGGATCTATTCTATAAGTAAGCAGTAACTTCAGTACCTTAGATAAGCTGCTTTTTGGGGTATTTACCCAGTTAAAATTTTGAAAAAAGCAATTCAAATTATTTCTGTGGGGTAAATACCCAATTATCAGTAATTCTTGCACCCATTAATATAACAGAGTACCCAAAAGGAACAAAAGGAAACTCCTGATACCCAATTTGATAAGAAATAGGTGGGTTAAAATAGCCCAAAATACCCCATTGCTTAAAACCTTATCTAAGGCACTGCAGCAGGAAGTCACAAAAGTTCTCTCCCTTTTAATAACGTCAGAAAATCCAGGAAGTGCATCCAGTCCCCTAAGAAGGTTGATGAACAATTTGTCATATTGTAATACATATTGTACTATACTGAACATCTTTTTATCTGCCTTGATATAAATACATAAATATACTAACAAACTTTTTTTTTTATAATCTTATTTAATCCGTGAGATTTTTAACCCTTGCCATGCTGAATGAATTAAGATGCCACACCCACTTCTAAATTTTCAGCGAATCAGATTGCTTGATCCAGGTCGTTGACACAAATTCACATACTTAATGACAAACACACTAAATGACAAACAGTGCCTATCCAGATCAGTTGGCTTCTGAAGAAGCCAACTGATCTGGATCTACACTGTTTGTAAAGGCAGAGCAAAGCCGGGTTCAGTATGACCAGGGTTAACGTTCGAGTTTCAATTTAATATTGCAGATTTTTGGATAATCCTCAAGGGAAATGAGTATACCTCTAGGGGGTGGTAACTCTGTTAAGATTGTTTTTTTTTACTCCCTTCTGAAAAGGGGTCTACTAGAAAGGAAAGAAATTGCTCCCCATGGGAGCAAATTCTTTTCTTTTAAAGTAGACTCCAGTACAGAAGGGACTTAGTGTACAAGAAAGCAAACAAGATGTCACAAAAGTTGTCCCCCTTGTGAGCAATGGCCAAAAATCTGCCATGTGTATCCCAACCCCATAAATAATTTGCAGTATTTTAAATTTTGCTTTTCCTTTGCTGTGTAGTATGAAATGCCAGGTTCTTCATTCATTGCAAACCCATTATAGTGCCAGATAAGGCACTCTTATCAACCAAAATTATTGACTTTTTGCTTATTACTGCATGTAAACATACATGCAGTATTCATTAACCAATAATGCTTAGCATTCTGGGTAGAATTTTCAGCAAATGACATATAGAAATGTTTTTCTTATTTATCCCAGAAAACATGATTTGACATTTCATCATTAACCGCTTAGAGGACTAAACCTGCCCAGTAAACGTGTGGTTAGGTAAACTGACTGCGCTCGACATGACCCCATCTCAACACAAACAATCATCCAATGGAGGCAATTTGCATGAAATGTCAAAATCTGTTTTCCGGGAAAAATAAGAAAAATATCACCAATTTGTTGTCTGCTGAATTAGCCAAGAGAGTGAATGGTAAAGATTAAAGTGCTAAGCCAGTTTGTAGCAGACAACATTCTAAAATCAGTTTTGTTATATTTCAGAGAAAATAAGACTGGACATTTTATGTAAATTGTCATGAAATGTCAAGTCTTATTTCCCCTGAAAAATAAAAAAAAAAAAAAAAAAAAAAAAATACAATATATTTCAAAGTGTCGTCTGCTGTAGTTGTGATTATTGCAGTAAGGGTTAAAAAAGATTTGCTGGGGCAATTGTGTATTGTTATCACAAAAAGTCCATAAAATATGTTTATAAATTAGTGGGGTTTACATGTAAATGCTTATTTACAAAGCTGGCTTTTGCAAAACAAAAACAACCTAGGTTTTGCTTTTTATTCTAACTATGTAGTAGCTCTTTTTAATGCTTAGCCTGCTGGGTAAAAAATTTCAGCAGACGACATTATGAAATAGTTCCTTATTTTTCCAAAAATGATTTGCATGAAATATCAAATACAGTTGACTCTCGTTAATCTTGAATAACCGCTTATCTCGAAGTGAAAATCTTGTCCCTGCCTAAACATGAAAATCTAACAAGTAAAAAATATTGTGGAAAAGAGGAGAAATTGCTCCAAAGGAGCAATTTCTTCTCTTTTCCACAATATTTTCGATATATCTCTAACACCAAAAGTCCAGTTACATATAGGTTTGTTAAATGTGGTTGTTTGAATTATTTTTTCCTCAATTCTGAAAATTTGATATGTCGAGGTACGGATATCTCGAAGTGTTTCAGAGAGTCCCTTGGAATTCGAGATATCGAGAGTCAACTGTATTACTTTCTGGGTAAAGTAAGAAAATTATGGCCAATTGGCTGTGTGCTGACTTTGCCTGGAGAGTGCTGTAGGTTAATATCTTAAACTTTACAGTGTAGGCAAGTAACAGTTAGCAAATAATGGATCTTGGGTCAGCACAATATGAAATTTGCCTTTTGACATTTGAACCTTTCCTGAAGTCGGCCTCGGTGGCTCAGTTGGATGCACCATCCGACTGGAGACCAGGAGGTCGCGGGTTCAAACCCGCCGAGGTCGGCAACATTCTTTCATGGAGATTGATCATGAAGTATTTTCTACGGTTATTCTCTCCCTTCCGCTGATTCAAGAAGGGCAGTTGTCAGTTTCTGTCGAAAGAATGTGCACAATACTGGTAAACCGCTTAGAGGACTAAGCCTGCCCAGTAAACGTGTGGTTAGGTAAACTGACCACGCTCGACATGACCCCATTGGGTTGACTGGGCCATAAAACCTCAACACAAACAAACAAAACCTTTCCTGATAGAAAATGACCTTTTGACATACGCAGCTAATGTAGATACTGATCAGTCTGCACATATCATAGCTCTTGATAAGATGCTTTTTTCAGTCTAAAAGTATTGATATTTTTTGTCGCGTCTGCTTTTAGCATTGCATGATATAGGGATCCTGTTGACCACCCGTCCCTTCTTCCATCAGTCCGTCAACATTTGCGTCAACCAACCCTAACTTCAACCCTTATGTTCAAGTTTATTTCCCAAGAACTATAAAGGCTACAGTGATGACACTTGGTATAAGCTTGCACTTAAGATGACAATTCAGACAGCAGTATCCATATTTGACCTCGACCTGTATTTCAGGGTTCACTTTGTAAATTTGCATTAACTTGGCTCCCGCGCAGGCGTGACATAGCCTTCGGCTGAATTCTTGTCTTATTTCTCCACGAAAATATGTTGTGGTGAGGTGCTTTTAATGAGTACCCACAACATATGTTTTTGCCGCGGCAATTCTAATAAGTACCCACAACATGTGTTTGTGGAGAAATAAGGAAAATATCTACCTGATACCCACTCTTATGTAGACCTATGCCCAATATGGTCAGATTCTTTACTTATGTCGCTAGCATAATGTATGGACGTGATAAATTCTGTTAGAGAACAGGGCCTAGTTGTTCAAAGCGTCATTAGCTTAACAAGCTTGTTAAGGGTCATTTTGTTAAATGAATTAGCGGATTCCATATACAATATTCTGATATTTTTTGCTGAAAAAATGTGACAGTAGTTGATTTAAATGAAATTTCAATCCCTATATTATCTGGAAGGAAGGAATCAGAAAAATAAGAAAAATATTTTAAAATGTTATCAGCTGAGCACATCATGAGAACATGTACATTCAGACATATGTTCAGTGAAGACAGATCAGCCTACACATCGAATCTGATCAGAGTCTTTACTAGACATTCTTTGGATAGCCAAGGACCTCAGGTTTCTTCATGCAGACAGCAAAGACTGATCTCACTCGGGATGCATAGGCTGATCTGAGTCTTTGCTGGGACACAGGTTCTAAGATTTACTCGCAGGGCAGCTCAGCACATGTTCAGATTCAGCATGCTTAAGGCTAACATAATTACACCTGTATAAATGCATAATCAGATGCACTTTTTTTTTTGTAGTTTTGATGCCGTATTTACCCTAAATATTGGGACACTTAAACTCCTTACCATATTTATCCAAACATTTGAACATGTCCATTGTACTACCTGTTGATGTGTCTAGAAAACTGCAGGAAGAGTCACATACAGTGTAGACCCTGATCAGATGCCGCATTTTGCGGCATCTGATCTGGGTCTACACTGTTTGCTCAGGCCACTGTAAAAATACAGAGCATGCAAAAATGCAGAACTTTTTAAATTCTGTCTGAATACACGAGACCACTAAATTTTTTAAAGTCCCTGATAGTAGTCAGATGTGATAACAAAATACTTGGAAATTCTTAGCATTTTTGCCATACCAAACAGATTTTTGCCTGAGGTGTCGCAGTCCTACAGATTTCGCATAATGTAAATGTCCTAAAATTTCGAACA
Organism: Anodontia alba; assembly: GCA_964016985.1. Classification (NCBI taxonomy): domain Eukaryota; kingdom Metazoa; phylum Mollusca; class Bivalvia; order Lucinida; family Lucinidae; genus Anodontia; species Anodontia alba. Next base: position 60,507,976 of record OZ024834.1, on the reverse strand, counting down.
CCAAAGTGTCTGAGAAAATGACATATGTAAACAATGCAGACCCAGGTCAGACAGCTCCTGAAGGAGCACTCTGATAAGATCTACAATGTTTGTCATTCCACTAAGTATTTTGAGAAACAGCTGCATAAAAAGCAAAATTTAGACCAAAATAGTACAGAATAAAGTGTTTGAAATTTAGGACATTTACCATACGATACTTAGGGTTATTACGGTATTAATTGTTTTTAATTAATCCTTTTTGGTTTGGAATTCTATTCTGTTTGCTTTATTAACCTACTAGCCTAACATTTCTCTTTCTATAGATGAGATGTATTATGGTCCTCAACCAAATGTGTATAATGGTAGGTATATGGTCATGGTTCTAGACGCGGCCCAATTTTTCATCCAAAACAAACTGTAGTTTTTCTTGTTTGTCCAAGAAAACCAAGCAAGGTGCTTCTGATGCCATATTTTGTAGAGCTGGGTATCACCAGGAAAAAGTATCACACTATTACAGTGATATCAAATGTCCGATACAGTATCATGATACTTTAATCTTTGTCCTGCTGAACCCGGATAGGTCCTGCTTTTGAAAACAGTTTAGATCCAGATCAGTTGGCTTCTGAAGAAGCCAACTGATTTGGATTTGCACTGTTTGTCATTTAGTATGTGAATTTATATCAACAATCTGGATTAAGTTATCTGATTGTCTGACAGTTAGAAATGGGTGTGGCATCTTAAATTATTCGGCATGACAAGTGTTAAGGCCGTTAGTTTTTCTATATTTGTCACAAAGTATGTGGGTATAGTGTTAATGCTTAGCATGCTGGGTAAAAAATTTCAGCAGATGACAATTTGAAATATTTTTCTAATTTTTTTTATTCAGAAAATAGACTTTGACATTTCATGCAAATTGTCTTCATAGGAGACAGATTGCATGAAATGTCAGTGCCTATTTTCTAGGAAAAATAAGAAAAATATTATAAATCTGTCCTCTGCTGAATTAGCCCAGAGTGTGGTAAAGGTTAAGGTTTTTATGTATCAAAAGTGCATTATGCATTTATCATGAAGTATCAATACTAACCATCAGTATCATGATACAGTATCATCACTTAAAATAGTATGAACATAGGCAATGCCTATAGGCGAGCTCGCAATGCACTATGCTTTGCAAAACCACATTTTGCAGTTACAGTACAAAAATCGTCCAAAAAATCAAACTATAAGACTCAAGCTATACCGTTAAAATTTTGGTACGGGATTCTGGTATCGGATTTGCCCAGTTGGTCCCGGCAAATACAAATAGATCTGCCACATTAATTGAGAACCCGACAAACTGCAAACAGAATGTTTATTTCTGGTTTGGTTTGACGGCAACGAAACATACCCATAACTTTTCTTCCTTGGTAAGCGAATGTAAAGGATATCGGTTTTCTTCTTCTTTTTTTTCTTCAGATCAACATAGTAAGACCCGGCTTATGTATTTGTACTTCCGTTTTTGTTCGACAACATAAACAAATGATCAAACACGTTAGAAATTCATTGAAAACATTCATTTGAACATTCATTTGAATTTTATGTTAAGGATGCTGTACCATAGAGCTTGCTCATGCTGGCCTTTGGCACATGCGGCAGCGAGCTCACTATCAGATATATTGATGCATTGATTATATTGACCCAGCTCCAGAGGAATTGTTAAGGAGTATTTGGTGATAATTTTGGGATAATTTTTCTTATTTCTCCATAAAAACATATGTTGTGGGTACCCATTAGAAGCACCTCAGTATAAAACATATGTTTTTATGGAGAACTGAAGAAAATTATCCCAGAATTATCACCAAATACTCCTCCTTTATTCCTCTACAGCTCTAATATTTTGTGAGTGGTAGGGTAGTGGTATGCTTGTAGTAGGTTGGGAAAAGGGGCATGTTAGTATTTCTTCTGTTTCTGCGCTATCATTTGCTTTTTCTCTCGTGCTCAATTTCTCTTTTACTCTCATCTGCTAGCTCGTCTGTCCTTTTCTCTGGGAGATGATACAAAATGACCCAAGTGGTGGATGTGTCAGTACACAAAAACTTAAACAAATACAGCCTAGGATAACATATTTACTCTTAACTACTTGGACACTAATATAACTCCTTACCACACTTGTGCTAAAATTTTAACAAACCATATTGCTACCTGTTGATGTGTCTAAAAACTGCTGGATGTGTGACAAACAGTGCAGACCCTGATCAGATGCCACATTCTGTGGCATCTGATCAGGGTCTATACTGTTTACTCAGGCCTGTCTGTCCAAATACTTAGAATAAATATGTAAGTACCCAAAATGCATGTTTTCTTGGAGAAATAAGAAAAAATAATCTAGATACCCCTTTTATCTAGAACTATGTAATATGGTGCTGCATTGTTTACATGTCCAGAACTTGTTGGAAATATTCTATTTACAGTCAAACCTCAATGGCTAGAACATCTTTGGCATCATGAAAATTTATTCTAGATATGGGTAGTTTGAGCCACTGAGGGTTAATCATAGCGCCAGGTTAGGAGACAAATGGTAATGAAATATGGATGTATTTTCGATCTTCTACAAAATAATGGTTTGTTGAGTGTACTCATTAGAATTACCTCAATGAGGTGATTCTAATGAGTACACATAACATACATTTTCATGATATACTTGGAAAAATTCCTAAAATATCCTTAAATATTTGTTTTCTTGAGCTGTCGGAAGAATTTCCTAGGGACTCAAAAACGAGTTTGAATTAGTCATGGTAAAGGAGTCATCGGTGTTTGAGTTACTTAGGGGATAACTGCTTTCAAATTTGGCATTTGGGGAGGTAAATCGGCGGTTTTACGGTCGGAAATTTCGTTTTACGGCGACGCGTCAGCGGAGCCGTAAAACGTAATTTGCGACCGTAAAACCGCGATTTACCTCCCCAATGACAAATTTGATGCAGTTATCCCCATTCTAATGCATTTATTCATTTTTTTCTATTGATAAAATGTACTATTTGCACAAAACGACAAGTGCTGTGAGCTGCGTAAAACCAAATGCCAGCCAATGAGAAACGACGTTACGTGATGACGTCGGATTTGCGACAGTATATCGCAGAATATACCGTCGCAAATTTTTGACGTTATTCAATCAGACGTCGCGTTACATACGCGACTGCATTAGAATGAGGTTTTACTGTAGGTGTCAGATCTGGCAGAAGTGGCATGCTTGTTCTAATGTTCTTGTAAATTATAGACATATTAACTGGTTGCCTTCTGAAAGGGATATTTATTTCTTTGTTTAAGGGGAATAGATACACTGTCAGGAGAGACAATTCTCTCATATTTGTTTTTGCCTCCCTTCAGCAAAGTAGTCTACTCTAAAAGCAAAGAATTTGTTCCCTCTGAAAAGGCATCTACTCTAAAAGCAAAGAATTTGTTCCTTCTAAAAGGAGTCTACTCTAAAAGCAAAGTGTGGTGCAAGAATGATAATACATAGTTATGAAACCAATTTACCGCCACACAGGATGCAAATCCATACTAGAACCCATTACAAATCTGGTGAACCACAATCTGGCATAACTTGGGTATTTTAACCCTTAAAACACAAAGAAAATTGTCGCAGATGACAGTCTCTAATTTTATTTTTTTATTATTTTTCAGAGAGAATAAGTCTTGACATTTCATGCAAATTGTGAATTCACATGAAATGTCAAGACTGATTTCCTATGAAAAACAAAAAAAATAGATATTTTAAAATATTGTCTGCTGCAGTTGTGATAAGCACCTAACACTTACAATGCTTTGGGCAGATTCAGCAGATGACAAATTGATAATATTTTTCTTATTTTTCCTAGAAAACAGGATCTGACCATTCTTGCAAATTGTCTCCTAGGGAGACAATTTGCATGAAGTGTCAAATCCAATTTTCTAGGAAAAATAAGAAAAAAATCCCAAAATATCATCTGCTGAATTTTTTACCCAGCATGCAAAGTGTTTAGGGTTAAAAGGGTGCTTTCTACAAAAATCATAAACAGATAGCAGTCTGGATCCTGGTGGTTTATCATTAGGACGATCCTTCCTATCTGAATACCCTAATTATCCTAAGACAACCTGCCTTACCTGAATACCCTAATTACCCTAAGACAACCTGCCTTGCCTATTAATAGTCATCTTCCATGCCTATCCAATGATAGCATTCTGTGTACCATGTGACTCGCCTTTATCTACCTAGAGATAGTCTGATTGCTTTCCCAGAAACATTGTCCTACTATCCAAATGTGCCTATCAATGTTTCCCCTATTGGGGGGAGGGGAGGCATGGCATAGACATTAACCCAGCGGATGAGACAGTTTTGAAAATTTTATGTCTAATTCCTTAATCACTCCCCCCCCACCCCCACCCCCCTCCCCGGTTATAATTTTTGTGTCAGAAATCCAGTGAGTGGGCTTCAGATCTTTCACTTATTTTCCTGAAGAACTTCCAGTGCTCAGGTATCTAAAATCCTGCCCCTGTTTTTCAGTGACCTCAAATTCCCGAGGTCCAGGATGTTTTTGCTGTTTAATCCCCACCACCCTTCCTCTGGGAGAAACATTGATTGGTGCAAAGGACATAAGACATACCTTTGTCTACCCAGATTAGCAGAGACAACCTTTTGGTTACCCGAGATTGATGCATACCTAGATATATACTTTGCCTTTCCAGTAACAATCTTCTGCACACCCAGATGTGCTGCCAGCCTCGGTGGTTCACTTAGATACCCGTCCGACTGGTGATCAGGAGGTTGCGGGGTAGACCCCCACCGGGTCAGCAACATTCTTTCATGGAGATTTGATCATGAAATATTTTCTACAGTCATTTTGTTCCTTCGGCTGATTTAAAAAGGGCAGTTGTCAGTTTCTGGCAAAAGAATGTGCACAGTACTGGTTAACCGCTTAGAAGACTTAAAGCCAGCCCAGTAAAAGTGTGGTTAGGTAAACTCGTTATAGTATATGCAAACAGCAACGGTTCAGGCGAGACTGTGCAAATGCCAGAACCTATGCTGTTCACTTAGTTGTCCAAGGGCAAACTCTAGCCAAAGAACTGGACATGGCCATGCTAAGGGGCTGGGCATGAGCATTGAAAGACTGATTCAGGGGAAAGTCAGAAAAGCCTAATGCTTTTGACACAGGAAGTATGGGGATGACCGAGTAGTTAGCACGCCCAACATCAGATCACAAGGTCTCAGGTTTGAATCACGCTGTAGTCAGAATTCAGCTCATGACTCTTTCATTTTCACCCATTCATCATCTCAATATGACTTAGATAATATTGGAAGGGACGTAAAACACCAAACCGTCATCATCTTGCGATGCAGCTCAGAGACTTTGACCCTGCTAATGAATAATTGCTGGACTCTATATTAATTATTGTTTTGGAGATATTGCAGTTTTATTTCTAATTGAAAATGTAATAGCTTGAGGTGATAGCCTGCCATCTGAAACCTCTGCAAAGGCCCTGATCTGCACTAGGTTAAAATTTTCAATAAAAGCTTGTCCTACTCTTCATGACTATGTTCTGAAAAAATAGAATGGAAGAATCCACAAGACATTTAAATAAACGAGTTCAAAATAACCTAAATGTATTACTCTATAGAGGCATGCCTAGTTTAATTGGGCCATGCCATGCGAAAACTTGTCTTTAGGCATACCGTATTCGACCTAATTACAGCACATACCCCCTATAAGCCCACAGTCAAGCAATTCCGTAGTCTTCAGATTACAGCCTGCATATTTTTGGCTACTTCTTTATAAAGACATATGTTGTGGGTACCCATTTGAATTGCATCAACTTGTCGATGCAATTCAAATGAATACCCAGAACATATGCTTTTATAAAGAAAATCAGAAGAAAAAAAAACATACAAAAACATCGCACAATCATTATTTGATAAGTCCTTTGCTGTTTTTTTTTTTTTTTTTTTTTTTTAAAATGTACCTTCTTTAGTATAGGTAGGTACATATTTTACTACAAGTTTTCCCAGCATTTTTGAAAAATCTAAGCACACAGTGCAGTAATTAGGTTGAACACGGTATGTGGACAGCAAAGATCCAGATCATTGGATACAATAAAATGTATCATTGGAGAGCCAAGGCCCAGATGGTACTTTGTGCATGCACAGGATGATCTGAATCTGCACATTTTGCTGCGTGTGTTTGAAGGCACTCTTTCGCTTGCAAGGCTCAGTTCAGGTTTAGCGGTGCATGCCAGCTCTTCACTTGACTTTTCTCATGAACAAAATGGTGTAATGTGCATGTTATGTGAAGTGCCATTCAAAATTGTAACAAGCTACATTTTAAATTTTTTTATTTTTTTTTTACTTTTCTTCGAAAATAAGGCTTGACATTTCATGTGAATCATTTGCAAGGAAATGTCAAGACTTCCTTTCTTGAAAAAAAAAGAATAAAATATTCTAAAATGTCCATAGCTCTAGAGGAGGGGTATCCAAAGAAATATTTTTGTTACTTCTCCATGAACATATGTTATGTGTTTTCATTAGAAGCGCCCCAACAAAGCACTTCTAATGAATATCTATAATATACCGTATTCAATCAAATTACTGCACATAGCTTTATAAGTGCACAGTCAAGCAATTTCGTAGTCTTCATATTACAGCTTGTGTATTTTTTTTTCTGCTTCTTCATAAAAGCATATGCTGTTGGTACTCATTTGAATTGCCTTGATTCATCAAGGCAATTGAAATAAGTACTAACAACATGTGCTTTTATAAAGAAAATCAGAAAAAATATCTCACAAATATCATAAAATAATCATCTCATGAAGTCATCTTCTTACCTTTCTTTATAGTCGTTATCAGGTGGATATTTTACTACAAGTTTTTCCAGTAATTTTGATAATCCTAAGCATAGTGCAGTAATTAGGACAAATATGGTATGTTTTTATGGAGAAATAAGGAAAAAAGGCCCTGGTCAAGTGTCTAAAATTCCATTAGAATAGAGGCAAGTTTAATATTATGCCTGTTTTGGCAAAAAAGTTTGCTCTTTACAGATACTTACAAATGATGTGAGTGTGAGAGAAGGGCCTTTATGCTGTTGTCTTACAATGAATGCCCACATCAGCCTACACATACGGGGTCTTCTGTTTTTTTTTAAAGGAAAATGCACATCAAATAATAAATGTACTGGAAAGTAACAAGCCTAATTAACTGAGCACTTCAGTAAAATATTATGAAAACCAGTTGAGAAATAAAAAGTTATTGGGCTGCAAAAAATCTAGAAAACACGGTCACAGAAGCCACCATTTTTATGAGTTAGTGATGTTATATAGAGTTTATTTTGTTGTTTTGAGCGATTATGGTGAAATAATTCACTAGTGTTCTAAGGCTTATGCGTAAAGAACAAGTGAGCGAAGTGAATGAGTTTTTTACAAGCAAACCTTAGAACTCGAGTAAAATTATTTTTTCGATCAGAACAACAAAATAAACTGTTTATTATATTTTTCGATCAAACAACAAAATAAACTGTTTATTATATTTTCATTCATGTTTTACTTTTGAATTTTCACATTCAGTTGTTATGTTTTCCTACCAAAGTAGTTCCAGTCAGTGCATGAATTTCAGGAGGCGTGGTTTAGTTTGAAAATCAGTTGCCATGTTGTTTTCACTTTAATGCAAAAATCATCATGTGCTTGAAATACAGATACAACAATGTCATGAAAGAAGAACTGGATTATCAAGAAAATCATACTTTATATTTGTGTTGCAGGTCTTACCTCAAAAACGCCAGTTGGACTTGAAAATTGCAATATGATTTCCATGATTTTATTAAATTTTCCACAAAATGTCAACTATTGTTATTGTTGTTACCAACAACTTGGCCTAACAATTATGATGTCAAAACGTTCAAAATGAAATACTTCACTCGGTGAATTATAGATTATGATTCACTGTCAAATCTCAGTAAATCATTGCTGAAAATGTAATAAAACCACCTAATTAAATTGGCCAAAATCAATTAAATCACTTCTGCAAAAACATGACTGTACTCTCATATACCCATAAATATGTTCATTTGCATATCTACTATCAGCTAGCCCACATAAGCAACATGTACCAGTCACTCGGCAGCTTTTATTTCTTTCTTACAAAAATTAAGTAACTAATTGACAATTTTAAATTACCTAATTAAATATTCAAAATGGTGTCGCATGTGCTCACAGTTCTACAAACGTTAAGCTACAATATCTTTCTTATTTCTGTGCCAGTTGCTTGTTATCCTAAGCTGAATATTTTAAAGCACACATTGATTTTAAATCGTCTTTTCCCTTTATTTTATTATACCTTTACCATTGATTATTCAACCCCTGCTGAATAAATTAAAATGCCCCGCCCACTTCTAATTTTCAGCCAATCAGATTACTTAATCCAGGTTGTTGGTACAAATTCATATACTTAATGACAAACAGTGCAGATCCAGATCAGTTCAGAAGCCAGCTAACCTGTATCTATACCGTTTACAAAGGCAGGGCATATCTGGATTCAGCAGGACCAGGGTTAGGAGGGCAATGAAGACCTTGGTTGCACTGTGTGAATTAGGTCTCATTGCCCCACATATGTGATAAGGACTTTTTTCTCATACTGGGCCACTAAAGTATATCAGTTTACTGGTGATTTGAAATTGTAATACAGTGATTGTTTCATTAATGTACCAGTGGTTGCATGAAACATGGTGGTTTATAGTGTAATTTAATGTATTTAGTCTTTTGGTGTCAATCTTCTTTGTTTCACTTATTTGTAGCAGGATGTTCAGTTGGATATATCACAACTCACATCATTCTGTTTATAGACACTTCCTTAAACTTGATGCATGCTACATCTACTTGCATTTATTTCTGAATCTTATTTTGTCTTTCATTAGGATTTATAAATCCATGAGTCTACATATATTTTTAAAAGTTTTCTGAGGGTGATGCACCTTAAAGGCACCATATTCTTCAAAAACAGACATTTTTTTATCCAAGAAAGATTTAATAAATTGATATATATTTTTTATACGATCATAAATGTGGCATCTGACAGCCTGTAAAATTTCAGTTAGTCTCTGGTTTTTGAACTGGATCAGAAATGTATTTTTTTTTTTTTTATCGTATCTCTTAATTAATGTTGGCAACATTAATTCAGAGAAACAATAAAATATCATTTCATTTTTGATCCATTTAAAGAAGTAGAGACTGATTGAAATTTTACAGGCTGTCAGGTGCCTCATTTTATGATTGTATTAATACCATATATCAATTTATTAAACCTTTCTTGGATAATAAAATGTCAATTTTTGAGGAATGTGGAGCCTTTTAATATGTACTTTTTATTGTTTTATGAACATTTCTGAATCTTTGAAAGGGAAAATATGTTCAAGCATAAAAGAAATAGCTCCATGTAAACTCCTTTTTCAGCCAAAAAGTATTGATATTCACTAAATAGGTTCATCAGGATAAAATATCACATTAATCCAAAGAATTCTTTTAGCATATCCCAAGATATCTTTGGATATGCTAAAATAATTCTTTGGATTAAACTATTGATGTTTTTCTTATTTCACCATGAAAACATTGTTGTGTTGTGGTACTCATTAGAAGTGCCTTGCCGGGGTGCTTCTGATGAGTACCTGCAGCATGTGTTTTCATATTAGTTCATAAATTCTGCAGTATCCATTGAAACCGTCAAGTGAACAATTAATACCTTGCGAGAATGTGTAGGTTGATCTGGGCAGTCATTGTCTGCATTTGCCCCAATGACACAATTCGCTTGATGTGTACCCTTCATGGAAAGGTTAAGGGCTGTGAGTGAAAGGAGAGGATTAGGCCTGGGTCCAGTTGTTCAAAGCTAACGATGTCGTTAGTTAACGATTCGTTAAAATTTACATCGATTGATACGCAAATATGCTGAAATTTTTTGCTGAAAAAATGTGAGTAGCTTTTGCAGTGCAAAAGCTACTCACATTTTTTCAGCAAAAAATATCAGAATATTGTATATTGAATCTGCTAAAACAGTTAACGAAATGACCCTTAACGAGCTTGTTAAGCTAACAACACTTTGAACAACTGGGCCCTGGACTTTAATATATGGTGCCCTAGACATGATGGGCTCTAACTCTCACTGCCCCTATGGAACACCTTCACATTTACCTTGTACACTGTAAATACTAAAAATAATGGAAGCCCCACTTCTGCCAAGAGAACATTTTACCAAAACAACAATAACAACAACAACAACAAAAAAAAAAAAGATTCATCTTGATGGGCAATACAAATGACTGAATACCAAAGACTTTAAAAATGGTACTAGCTGCTCTTTTGTTTGGCACTCAGCATTAAGAAAATAGAGCTAGAAATCAGAACTGGTCAGCTCAGTGGCAGTAAAATGTAACTGGGTGGAATATCATGTCAAGTGTCTGGGGCATGAGATTTCAGTTAGGCAGCACTCTAGAAGAGAGCATTGAGCTCCCTGTCACATCTAGACACTGTTGCAATATATGGCTGAAAGATTGTTGAAAGCGATGTAAAGCCCGAATAAAACAAACAAAATCAAGTTTTGCAGGCAGCATTCTCCTTTTCTTTTCAGAGAAAATACACCTGGATATTTTGTGTGAATTACATGCCTGCCAGACCAATGATTCACATGAAATGTCATGCCTTATTCTCTCAGAAAAATAAAAAAAAATGGATACTGGTATTCTAGAGTATATCTGCTGCTGTGGTGTCTAGTGTTGAACTCTTAGCCCTCTAGGTAAAATTTACAGCAGATGACATACTGAAATATGTTTGTTATTTCCCAGAAAGTAGGATTTGATTTTTCATGCATACTGTCTCCAGTGGAGACAGTTTGCATGAAATGTCGAATCCTGTTTTCTGGCAAAAAAAGAAAAATATCAATTTGTCTTCTGCTAAATTAGCAAAGAGAGTGATAAAGCTTATAGGTAAAACTGTTTTGTTTACATTTTCAGTACAACAACAACAGCAGTTGCAGCAGCAGAGACAACAACTACAGATGCAGCAACAACAACAACAACAGCAACAACAATTACGACACATGATGTTGAATCAGGTATACATATAAATATAACCATGTCAGATGACCTTTGACTTCTTTCAATTTTCTATTTGATGTTATACTGATGGGAACCAGAAGCCTCAGGACATGGGGCAAGGTTATATTTTAATCTATAGAGTTAAACACTTGGCATGCAGGGCAAAAATTTCAGTAGACTATTTTGAATTTTGTTCTTATTTTTCCCAGAAAATAGGCTTTGACATTTCATGCAAATTGTCTCCTCAGGATGTCAAAGCCTTTTTTTTTCTGAGAAAAATAAGTAAAAAAATACATTCATTTTGTTGTATGCTGAATTTGCCCAGAGAGTGGTAAAGATTAAATACACTGTGCCACAACAAAACAATTAACTTGTTCACTCCTTAGTTTCTGGAATGGACTCTTCTGGTCTTGAATTTGTGCAAAAACATTTTCTGCTCTGTGGGTATCAGTCAAAAATTAAAAACTGAATGGTATGCAGTGTAGATCCTGATAACTGCTTCATAATAAGCCATCTCATTTGGATCTACATTGTTTGCAAAGGCATCTGTGCCGGCCTCAGTAGGTCATGTCGGCTGCTCATCTGACTGGTGATTAGGTCACAGCTTTGGTCCCACCTGGTCTGGCAAACGTTCTTTCATGGAGATTGATCATGATATATTTTCTATGGTCTTTCTCTCCCTTCTCTGATTCAAGGAGGGCAGATGTCAGTTTCTTGCAAAAGAATGTGCATAAATACTGGTTAACAGCTTAGAGGACTAAACCTGCCCAGGAAAGGTGTGGTTAGGTAAACTGACCGAATCAGCATTATCTTAACTGTGTTGACTTGGTTGTTAAACTCCAAACTAAACCAGAGGCATCTGTTTTGATCCTCGTCTGAAATATGGTGCTGGGAAACACTTATTAGCTCACCTGAGTCTTCTGCTGATTCAAGAAGGGCAGTTGTCAGTTTCTGGTGAAAGAATGTGCACAATACTGGTTAACCACTTAGAGGACTAAGCCTGCCCAGTAAACCTGTGGCTAGGTAAACTGATGGCGCTCGACATGACCCCATTGGGTTGACTGGGCCATAAAACCTCAACACAAACAAAAGCTCACCCCGAGCACAACATGCTCGGGATGAGCCATTGTGATTGCCCTGTGTCCGTCGTGCGTCGTCCACAATTTGCATCAAACGACATCTCCGTAGCTACTGGGCAGATTTCAACCAACGTTAATAGGATTGTTCCTTTGGAGGTCCACTACCAAATTTGCTCATATTGTTCTGCTATGCTGCACAAAATGGCACCAGAGCTAAAAATAGAAAAACCTTTAAACAACATCTCCTCCTAGGCCTGTGGCCTGATTTCAAAATAATTTCACAGAAAAGTTCCTTGGGTGACCTTCTACCGAAATTACTAAAATGGTTCTGCTCTGCTGAACAAAATGGCCGCCAAAACTAAAACTAGAAAAACCTTTAAACAATCTCTCTTCCGAGGCCAATGGCTTGATTTCAAAATAATTTTACAGAAATGTTCCTTTGGTGACCCTCTACCAAAATTGCTAAAATGGTTCTGTTTTGATGAACAAAATGGCTGCCAGAGCTAAAAGTAGAAAAACCTTTAAATCACATCTCCTCCTAGGCCAGTGGCCCGATTTAAAAATAATTTCACAGAAATGTTCTTTGGGTGACCCTCTACCAGAACAAAATGGCCACCAGAGCTAAAAATAGAACAACCTTTAAACAATGTCTCCTCCTATGCCAATGGCCCGATTTCAAGATAATTTCACAGAAATGTTTCTTGGGTGACCCTCTACCAAAATTGCTAAAATGGTTCCGCACTGCTGAACAAAATGGCCCCCAGAGCAAATCTTAGCTCAGGTGAGCGATCCAGGCCATCATGGCCCTCATGTCTCAATATTACTTTATAGCTTTAGATGAAATGATATCGAGATATTTTCTCATTTCTGAATAAAGGTGTACATTATAGATAAACTTACAGATACCATGGTGAGCTGCTTCTAATGAGTACCATTAATTTTGCTGGGACAAATGTTCAAGAAATATAAAAACACATTAAATGACATCCCCTCCTAGGCCAGTGGCCAGATTTCAAAATAATTTTACAGAAATGTTCCTTGGGTGACCCTCTACCAAAATTGCTAAAATGGTTCTGCTCTGCTGAACAAAATGGCCACCAGAGCTAAAAATAGAAAAAAAACTTTAAACAACATCTCCTACGCCAAAGGACCAATTTCAAAATAATTTCACAGAAATGTCTACCAAAATTGCTAGAATGGTTCTGCTCCACTGTACAAAACGGCTGCCAGAGCTAAAAATAGAAAAACCTTTAAACAATGTCTCCTCTTGAGGCAATGACCCGATTTCAAAATAGTTTCACAGAAATATTCCTGGGAAGACCCTCTACCAAAATTGCTAAAATGGTTCCACTCTGCTGAACAAAATGGCTGCCAGAGCTAATCTTAGCTCAGGTGAGCAATCCAGGGCCATCATGGCCTCTAGTCTAAATATTATTTTAAAGTTCTAGATGAAATGATATCAAGATATTTTCTCATTTCTCAACAAAGGTGCTCATTATAGATACACTTAGAGATACCATGGTGAGCAGCTTCTAATGAGTACCATTAATTTTTCTGGGACAAAAGTTCAAGATTTTATGATTTTGAGCAAACCCACAAGTATAAATCTTTTGTACTTTTACTGAAATTGGTTTCATTATGCTGTATAAAAACATATTTACATGTGTTAAATGTCAATGTCCTTTGTGTAAATACAAGCATCATAAGCGTTCAACTTTTGAATAACCACAGCTTTGTAAAACCCCTATGTATTTGGACTGATAGGCCTGAGCAAACAATGTAAACCCAGATTAGATGCTGCAGAACACAGTGTATGATCATGGTCTACACTGTTTGCCAGCAATTTTTAGACAAATCAACAGTTAGTAAAATTGATATGTTTGAATTTTAGGACAAGTATGGTAAGGAATTTGGGTATCCAAATATTCAGAGTAACAATGGCACATGTATATATATTTAAATTTGTCTTACAAGTGAAAATAGATATTGAGGTTATTTTTCTAGGACTGTTGTTTCTCTGGTCCAGGCCTAATTGCCTGAGAATTTATTATAACACACAGTAAGATAGAAACCAGTACATTTGTATGCCCAGTGTTTTATCCATTGGCTTGTGTCCATAGCACAGTTAATAATGAGTGCCTGCAGACCCAGAGTTTGCTAGTTTGAACCCCAGCTCAGTGGAGTTTGATCATGAAATCATTTCTATGGTCATTCTTCCCCTTCTGCTGATTCAACAAGGGCAGTTTCAGTTACTTACAATACTTTCACAAACTTGTACTAGTTAATGACTTTGAGGACTAAGCTTGTCCCAGAAAAATGTGAATCGGCTAACTGACCATGCTTGACATAACCCTTATGGGTAGACTGGGTTGTAAAACCTCAACTCAGACAAACATGTTTTATCCATTTGTTTCTTCTGTTTTAGCAAAGACAGCAACAACAACAGCAGCAACAGATGATGCTTCAAGGTCAAGGTCAGGGTCAGCCAGGCATGATGGGAGTGGTACAGCAGGGTATGCCACAGGGACCACCTGGCAATATGCCACCTATGTCACAGCCACAGCAACAGAATCTCTTCATGGATGATTTTGATATAATGTAGTTGAGGTTTGGGTCACCAGAGGTCAAAGACACATAAATTACCTTGATAAAATGTAATCAAGGTCAGTGGCATTAAGCCGTGGATAGAGTTATTCTGGCTTACAGGGGCTCTCAAGATTATTGAATAAATTATGATGTGACAATCCAGTTACCTAGGATGATAGGATCACATGTATTATTTAACCTTAACCACTTTCTGGGCTAATTCAGCAGATGACAAATTAATATTTTTTTTTCTCATTTCTGCCAGAAAATAGGCTTTGAGCTTTCATGCAAATTGTCTCCTAAGGAGATAATTTGCATGGAATTCCAAAGTCTGTTTTCTGGGAAAAATAAGAAAAATATTTAAAAATGTCATCTCATGAAATTTTTACTCAGTGTGCTAAATGATAATTCTAAAAAGATTTAACTCTCACTATCATGACTAGCAACATATATGACATAGCATGCCAACAGTTACCTAGAATCATAGACACATTTATCATGAAGAGATTTAACCCTTAAAGCGCCAATCACAACTATTGTCGTCTGCTTTGTCTTCTGCTGGTTACTTTAAAAGTCACTTCTGCAAACAGTGTGGACCCAGATCAGACTGCTCCCTTAGGAGCAGTCTGATCTGAGTCCACACTGTTTGCCTGTATGCAAAAATAGGTTTGAAAAGTTTGCAAGAATATTCAGCAGACGACATTTTCAGATGCAGGTTTTCTTGGCGCTTTAAGGGTTAAATTCAGATTTTCAAGTTAACTCATGATTATGGATGTAAATATGATGTAACAAGCCAAAGCCACCTGGGATCATGACTGCAAGTTGATTAAATTTATTGAACAACTGGGGATGAAAACAATTAAATAAAAAGTGTCTGGGTACACATTCAGCAACTCTGTCAAAATTGTTTTTGCCTCCCTTCTGGAAAGGGGTCTACTCTAAAAGGAAAGAATTTGGGAGCAAATTCTTCCCTTTCAGAGTAGAACACTTTTCAGAAGGGACATTGCTGGAGTTGGAATTCAGGTTATATCTCTATTTTGCATGTTATTGCCCTGAGCCTTTCATTATCACCTCTTTATCACCTTAATATGCCTTAAATAATGATGAAATTGACATAAAATATCAAATCATTATCTGAAGGAAAATAATGAGCGGTAAAGCAAACAGGAAATCCTTGAAGCTGTCTCCCTTTCAGAAATGGCAGATAAAAAAATACAAGTTTTATCCAGTTTCCTTGAGAAAGTGAACCTTTACTACTCCAGAAAAGAGGATTTGACATTTCATGCAAATTGTCTCTCGTGAAGACAATTTGCATGAAATGACAAATCCCGTTTTCTCGGAAAAAATAAGAAAAATGTTTCAGTATGTCGCCTGCTGAAAATTTTATCCAGGGTCCAGTTTTCAAAGCATCGTTAGCTTAACGAGCTCGATTGTGGTCAAAATGTTAATTGTTCTAGTAAGTACAATAACTAATTCACAGGTATTTTTGCTGAAAAGTGTGAGTAGCTTTTGCAAATGCAAAAGCTATCCACATTTTTTCAGCAAAAATATTGGCATATATGCCATATTTGATAATCAACAATTTAACGATACGTTAACTAATGACACTGTTAGTTTTGGACAACTGGTCCCAGAGTGCTAAGCGCTAAGAAAGAAATACAAGATTACCATTATGATGTTATACATACCATTTACTGATGATAGGCACAACTGAACCCTTAAAGCGACAATCACAACTGCAGAAGATGGCATTCAGATTTTTTTTTCTTTGTTTTTTCGGAGTAAATAAGAAGATGCACATGAAATGTCAAGTCTTATTTTCTCTGAAAGATAAAAAAAATCGAGAAAGTCATCTGCTGCAAGTTTGCTTTGTGTTTTAAGGTTTAATCAGTTACTTGTTGTCACTTATGTTCAGAAAGGAAATGGTCAGTTTTGCAGAAGATGACAGTTTGTTTTTGTCTGTTTGCCAAATTGCTCACTTCGTCTTCCTTTCATCAGTAAAATAACATAGGTGGCTTATATCTCTTATTGTCCGAGTATTTTGAGATTTTCTGATAGTGCTGTAAGAAAACAAAATTAGTTGTATTTATTATGAAAAAAAGTAAAAGTTGCATGATAAATGAACTACATGGTTAGTAGCTTAGAATATTAGGTTTATTTTGGTGAATTGGGGAAAGCAATAAAACTGAGCTTCAGCAAATTTTATTGTGTTCTCCCATTCACCAAATTACAGCTGATTTTCTAAGCTATTCACCGTGAAATTCCTATATGTGCTGTTAGATGAAGTATTCCAAAGCTGTAGATAAGATACTTTTTTTCTATGATCAAAACATATTAATATTTCTCTTATTTATACCCCTGAAAACTGTTTCTGTAGGGATATACTGTTTTCACAGCTGTCAATGTGTCAGTCCGCCTGTTCTGAGTGGGGATATCTATTAAGCACTACTTATTGACATATGTGCCAATGCATGACAAAACCTACAATAAGATGTGTGGCTAGCGAAGACTCAGATCAGCCTGCGCATCCATGCAATCTAATCAGAGTTAGCTGATCACATGTGCCTTCTGCAGCCTCTGGGCTAGCCAAAGAGGGATAAACCCGAATCCTTGCCATACTTAGTGGATGTAGAGGCTGATCTGAGTCTTTGCTGGTTACACAGGTCATATTGGAGGTTTTATCATGCTCATTTTATTTTTTCTCCATGAAGACATGCTATAATAACCCTAAGTATTGAGACAGATAGACCTTTGCAACAGTGTAGACCCAGATCAGATGCCGCAGAATGCGGCATCTGATCAGTCTACACTGTTTGCCATACAGCAATAATTTAGACACATCAAGAGGTAGTAGAATGGAAAATTTCAAATTTTAGGGCAAGTATGGTAAGTAGATAAGGCGTCCCCATACTTAGGGTCAGTATGGTGCATTGTTGTTATTCATCAGAAGCACCTCACCAAGGCACTACTGATGACTACCCACAACATAAAATTTTATCAAGAAGTAAGAAAAATGTCTGGCGCCCCGACTTGTCTAGAGTAATGGTATTCATTTATTTGCAACTTCATGCAAATATTATTTTATTGATTTCATGTTTTGTTATTTCATTCTTCTATTCCTTCATGTTCATTCATTTCATCATTAGGAGCACTATATTCCATGGCACTTCTGATGAGTACCCACAACATACTTTCTGGCAAAAGAATGTGCACTAGTACTGGTTAAAGGAAAACATCCACAAACATCTATGTGCACTTCAAAAGCAAGACCACAGAAAGCTGAACATTTTGAAAAAAAAATCATGAAAATCGACCAAATTATAAGGAAGTTACAGACTTAAAATTTTGGTTGTCTGAGTCCAGAACGAGGCTATGAGTAAGTAACATCATAACCTCACTATTGAAAATATAAAATAACAACTATTTGGATTTAAAGAGTTGCCAGTAAGGGGCACACTATAAATTTTTATATTATAAACAATGAATATGAACCTTCTAAAAGTGGGAATAAAACGGCCTATAGCTGTAAATAAGCAGTTTTTGAATTTGGTCACGTGACAAGGCTTTCAAAATGGCAGCCTCCATAGGCAGCTATTTTGAAATGTTCAAAATGCCATATCTTCAAAACCCGTTCAAGCGATTTCCATGAACTTGTTGCAAAATGGTCTGCTCTCCAAGACCTTTCATTTAAATGTATATAAATTTTTGTGAGCGTTTCTCTTTAACCACTTAGAGGACTAAGCCTGCTCAGGAAAAGCTGACCAGCTAAACATGACCTTAATAGTGTTGACTGGACTTTTAAACTGCAAACCATCCAAAAGTTTCTGTCAAGAGATAAGAAAAATGTCTGGCTATCGGTCTTGCCAAGAGCAATTATATACATTTATTCATGGTTTCATTCAAGCATTAATTTATTGAATTCATGTTTTGTTATTCCATTTTCTCATACCTTTATGTTCATTCTTTTCTTCATCTAATCATTCATTTGTTATAGTGAAATATGAGGTGCATCAAATGAAAAGGGTTCTTGTGCATAAGGTACAAGTGCCTGAGCAAATTGTGTAAACCCAGATCAGATGCCATAAAATGCAGCAACTGATCAGGGTCTACACTGTTTGCCACTCGTCCAATAGTTTTAGACACATCAGTATGTTGTTAAAACAAGTGGGTCATGCCATGCAAAAACATGTCTTGGTGCATATGCCTGTACCTCAGTGCAGTCTTATTTGCCTATGCCTCTGTGCAGTCTTATCAGGACCTTCATTGTCTGGTTGTAGAATCATAGTGGTACTGTAGTGGTACTGTAGAACAGGATGAAGTATAGCAAAGATCCTGATCAGACTGTATATCTCTGCTGCCTGATCTAGATCTTTACCATAGGTCTAGATAAAAGTGGGTGTCAGGCATATACAATCGACCCTCTTTATACCGACACTCGATACAATGACAAAATTCATTATAATGACAATTTGAATGTAACGAAACCTTCGCTGAAAAGGTGACAGTTAATGAGAAATTATGCAAGAATATTGTATTAAAACTTCAAGTAACATGTTCACTGAGGCGATTCTAACAAATATCCAAAACATATGTTCTGTGAGGAAATAAGAATAAAACAAGGTCTTTCTTACATATCATTCTGTCCATTAAGGATTCTTTACAACAGCAAATTCATTTTAATGGCAACATCTTTTAATGGCAACATCTTTGGCAACAAATGATGTCGTTGTAACGAGGGTTCACTGTATTTTTCTTATTTGTTCACGAAAATATGTTGTGGGTACTCATTAGAAGCGCCTTGGCAAGGCGCTTCTAATGAGTACCCACAACATATGTTATTGTGGAGAAATAAGAAAAATATCAATACTTTTGGATTGAAAAAAGCATCTGATTAAGAGCTATGTTTACTGTTTATATTTACCCCAAAGACACGTTTTCTCATGTCATGGATCAAATATGGTAAGGAGTTTAGGTGTCCAAATATTAACCCTTGTCCTGCTGAATAAATTAATAAGCCATGCCTACTTCTAATTTTCAGCCAGTCAGATTTCTTGATCCAAATTATTGCTGTAAATTCACATACTTAATTGCAAACAGTGCAGATCCAGATCAGTTCGCTTCTTCAGAAGCCAACTGATCTGGATCTACACTGTTTGCAAAGGCAGGTATATCCGGGTTCGGCAGGACAAGGGTTAAAGGTATATATGGTATGCTAAATACACAGAACAGGGCCCAGTTGTTCAAAACTGAACAAAGTTGTTAGCTAACATCATGTTAAAATTTCTACCTTGAAATATGGCAAATGCATTGATATTTTTTGCTGCAAAAATGTGAGTAATTTTTGCATTGCAAAAGCAGCTCACGTTTTTGCAGCAAAAATACCAATGTCATCATCATCATCATCTTTATCATCGACATCATCATCGGATTTTTGATTAACCTGCATTTGAAAATACCAACAGTTCACAAGTTTGTCATTAACAATCTTGTTACGCTGACAATGCTTTGAACAACTGAGCCCAGATCAGCCTGTTCATCAGTGCAGTTAGGTCAGAGTGAACATGTTATACACTTTATGTCTACATCTGTGTATCATGTAATTTATGTTACTTCATTTGAATATTCTTGTATTTGGTGTTAGAAGCTCAAACATTCTTTGTGTTAAACACCTTATAACTGTCAAACAGTTACATAATCTATCATGATACTGTTGTGTTTGCTTCAAAATATATGGAATAACATTACATTTGCAGAAAAGTACATGTAACTTTTGGACACAAAACATAGTTAGATAATCCAAAACAATTTCATAGTTTTGTAATCTCATAAAAAAAAACAATTTCATAGAAATTTTTATATTATGATAAAGCCTGCCTCCGTGGCTCAGTCAGATGCCCATCTGACTGGTGATCAGGAGTCACAGGTTAGATCGCCACTGGGGCCGCAAACATTCTTTCATGGAAATTGATAATGAAATATTTTCTACAGTCTTTCTCACTTCGGGCAGTTGTCAGTTTCTGGCAAAAGAATGTGCACAAATACTGGTTAACCACTTATAGGACTAAGCCTACCCAGGAAGTGTGATAAGGTAAACTGACCAGCCCAACAAGACCTTACTGGGTTGACTGAGCCATAAAATCTCAACTGAAAAAAATATCATAATAAAATGCTACAAAATACAAGAATAACTTGGCAAAGACTGTTCAATTTTATCTCATAAGGCAGCTTTGAAAATCATTTAGAAGTGACTTTAGGGGGCTGTTTTTTTTTTTATTATTTTTACATTTTTACACCTTTGATTTATATTTGTTATTGCATATGTGCTGCACTGTGAGAATAGAGGCCTTGTATCATATTTTAACAGCAAAGACTCTGGTTACATGAGCCACAACACGAGAAAACATAAACATCACAAAAACAAGCCTATATAATTTTGACCCCCTTAAACCCTACTTTTATATAGTAAAACTGGGGTGTACAGGGGTATACATTATATTTCTTATTTCTGCTCAAAAACATAGATTGTTAGAACTGCCTCATGGAGTCAGTTATAATGTGTGCCCACAATCTATATTTTGAGCAGAAATATGAAAAAATGGCAGAACTTTTTATCTGAAAATTTTCTTTTTTTGGTGGTAAAATTTCAGTATATTTGAATAGGCATGTTTTTGTAATGACCTCTGACATGTACACCCTACAAAAACTCAAATCAGTCTGCATTTCTGGGCAGTCTGATCAGTCTTTATTGTCATGTGAAGAAACTTTGCATCCATGGCTATCCAAAATGTGACCAGTGAAGATTTTGACCAGATTGCACGAATGTGCAGGCTGATCTGAATCTTTGCTGGGTGCATTTGTCCGAAGGTATGTTTTCTGACAATATGGCTCATTATCTTCTTTGATAGAGCATGATTATTATTAAATTTGTTACAGAATGAGGTAGGGCATGATAAAATAATTGTTACTGCTATTACAGAATGATTAAATTATTTTTTTATCTCAAAAAGCATTATGATTAACTTACCATACATCTGTCAAAGTGCATGATTAACTTATTGTTGTATTATGATGCTTGCATTTAATGTTATTATGTACCAAAGGGATAAAAACCAACAGACTCACTGCACCAATAATATTCACAGGTGTGTTGATAAACTTTACCAGTATAGGTTTAAATTTAACCTTAACCTTCTCTGATGACCTGTGACTTCTGGTTTCCATTTTTCATTTGACGCAGTACAGCTTAGAATCAGAAGCCTCAAGTCACTAGACATGGTTATATTTTTTCCTTAACACAGATATATTTGTTGATGCACTGGTAAAATATCATTGCACAAATATTTCTGTTGATTGTGTATCCATGTATTCCACAAGCAACACTATTATGGTTTTGTTGTACTGATCAATCACCGTCCTTGTTACAAATGGGTTAGTAAAAGGCAGGCATAAGCTGAGATCAGGCTTACACAGTTAGGTGATCATTAGTGTTTGCTATCAGAACACCATTGATTGAAAGGATCACATGGAATTTATCAGTGCACTTTTTTAATCTCTCTGATTTATCTGTGCACTGGTCAATTTTATAAATGCACATATTTTATTGGTGCACCAATATATTCTTATCAGTGCAGGGATAAAAGGTTTTGTGCATAATAAAATCAGTGACTCCTGTTTTATTGGTGCATGAATATCACTGGTTTTGATCCTTCTGGTACACCATATAATGTTGCTATTTATTACTTGTGGAAATAAAAGATGATTTATTTTGTCTCTGTTTTGTTGAAATTTCATTATATCCCACAGACTTGGCCTTCAAAGGATGAGAGGGCTGGGGAATGCCTGCATCAAGTCATGATTAACAATCTTTCATATCCAACAAAAGAGTGTAATTTGAAACTGCAAAAAAATGAGATTAGATGAAGAATGTGCTTAGAGATTGAAATGAAAGGTAATTTATGCCTGATACTTTGAGGTTCATGGGGCATTAAATTTTTTATCCATCCCTCTAGTTCATTCCTGAATCTTTATCCATACATTTGTATATATTCTTGTCATATCTTCAAAACTGATTGAAAGATCAACCAACACATTTGGTGGCCAAAGTTATACATCTTAGGATAAGGATATATACTATGAATAAATTGGGTTAATGTGACAAAAGTTATCCCTCTTGCCACGATGTCTATGCCCAGGCCATATATTCTAAATCAGTTGAAGGCACATCATAAATTGGGTTGTTTAATACACTTCTATTCTCAAAGTGCTAATGACATTCTGTTGTTTTTCTGTATGTATTTTTCAAATAAAATAAGCTTAACATTTCATGTGAGTAGTCTGCTAAGCAGAGGATTCACGTGAAATACCATGTCTTATTTTCCCTGAAAAATAATTAAAAAACAATGATAAGACTGTCGTCAGCTACAATTTGCTAAGTTCACTATGAAGATGTAATGCACGAAAAAAAAAAAAATGGAAGAGGACGCAATATTTTGACAGTTATACCATTGTTTCAAATCTGTGTGCACTTTAATACTTTGCATACTGGGTAAAAATTTCAGCAGACGACATTTTGAAGTATTTTTTTTTTTTTATTTTTCCTAGAAAATATAATCTGACGCTTTATGCCTATTGAGACAATTTGCGTGAAGTGCCAGATCCTATTTTATAGGAAAAATAAGAAAAATATCAGTTTTTCGTTTGCTGAATCTGCCCATAGCGTGGTAAGTATTAAGGAGCATCATCAAAAGTGCTTAGATTGCTGATGTATCACGTGATCAAATTGGGTCATGTGATGCATTACTTCCTCCCTTTTATCCAGTTGAAGGAACTCACCACAAATTGGGTGTGTTTGTACAGCTAGGATGTTGTGTCAGGTGAATAAATGAGTGCGATGCAATGCTTTCATAGTTATGCCCCTTGGTACGAAATCCATGGCCTGAACCCATTCAAAGAACATCAGATTGTGTTGATTTGTAAATCTTAGGATTATAACGTGCTGCAGTTAGAGAAATTTGCCATAGAACTGGTTATTAGAAGCTTAGAAAAGGCCACACCAGCAGCCCAAAAATTTGAGAGCAGACAGACGTAAAAATACTATGGTATGCGCATTGCATTAACCACGTACAGTGCAACCTCTCTACAATGGTTACCCTTGGGAAGGCATAAAGCAATATATTTGTTATAGCAAAGTGGCTGTTGTAGGGAAGTGGTTGTTGTAGAGAGGTTAAATACGCTACAAAACAATACTATGTGGAATTAGAAAAGTAATTGCTGTTGGGATATGACCCTTTGTTTGTTCACTCTTCCTCTCGGTATCAGCTAGACAGCGATCTGTGATAGTGACACTTCCTAAACTTCATTAAAAGAAAGCTCTTTCATATTTTATCTTTTTTTTCTTTTAAATTGTCTCAAAAGCAATCTAATGATGATGATGACTTTTTTTTTTATTTATTCAAGTCACATCGAGACGATGGAAGGGTAATAGTGAAAGGCAATGAAGCGCCGAGCAGTCATAGTTGAATTCCGCCTCCAGTGGGACTAGTTTAAATTTAATCACATTTATTGCAAAATTCATAATGCAAGAGGGTGGGCCATAAGTTCTCACAACATCCAGTGGGACTCGAACCCGGGACCTCGTGATCGGAAGTCCGGAGCGCTAATCACTCGGCCTCCCGGACGCTTCCCAGTGCTGTGTAATTTGTTATTGTGAACCGCTAAACCGCTAATATCATGGCAAAGAATGTAGACCCTGATCAGATGCACCGCATTGTTCGCCGACACCCGTGTAGATTTTGGGGTACAATTAAAAGCAGCCATTAAAATAGGTCAATTGAGGGAACTGGTATAGTAAACCCTTTCCTCCCCTAGTTTCTGCAATTGAACACAACCAATTTTGCAAACAGGGATTTCAGTCAAAAATCAATAGCATGACTGGAAACGGTGTTACGAGCCGTCTCATCTGGATCTGCACTGTTTACAAAAGTAGCTGTATTGGTCTGCTGGGGTGAAAGGGCCAAAGTTGATCCATGGTCAATCACATTATATTAGCCATCGTTTGGTAAGAACGGTCAATGATAGAACATATGTTGATAACTAATGACGGGTTTAAGACAGAGATTAGATTTAAGTCAGATTCCATTATAGGATAAACAGACCATTTGGAACCACTTTCAAAATGTATCACCTAAAAAGGGAACTGGAAACCTTTAGACGGTTTTCCGCCATACTTTCAAGGGAGACAACTTTTGCGACTTCATGTTTGCTTTCCTGACCACATAACCCCTTTTGAAAGGGGTCTACCCTTTTGGGGCAAATTCTTTCCTTTTAGAGTAGACCCCTTTTCAGTAGAGAGGCAAAACAATTTTGATAGAGTTGTTTCCCCTGGAAGTGTATCCATTCTGCACAATCCCTCATGTCCACCCAGTAGTGCCTTAAGCGGAATTCTACATGTAGACCTAAATAGCCCCAAAGGTAGAGATATTTAATATTGACAATACTTGTAAATTGATGTACGGGCCGACATTTCACGGTCTCCACACAAGCAGTTAGCGACAGCTGCTGCCGTCACAAAATAATCTTAAAGTGTGTGCTTTGGGAAAAAAAAGGGGGGGGAAAAAGAAGAAGAAAACAGCTGACTCGGTATGACCAATTCTGTTCTCGATTGGTAATGAAGTAATGAAAAGCTGTAACATTTCTAACGCGCCACCACACCCCACCCAACCCCATCCCATCCCATCCCACCCAGCTCACTTCACTAGCGACTCCAACAACATGGATTCATGATTTCGTAAAAACAAAACAAAACATAAAAAAAAAAAACCAAACAAACACTGCCATATAATTGTGGAGTGACAGATGAAGGAAGGGGGTGTTGTTTTTATATTTTATGTCATTCGTCCAGCTGAATTTAACATTCATAATTATACGCCGCCACACGATAGTGGCGGGGTATTATGGTATCACGTTGGCTGTCCGTCCGTCTGTCGTCCGTCCGTATTTTCGTTTCCGGACGATAACGAGTAAATGTCAGTGGATTTTCACCAAACTCGGTGTGCATTGACATTGTGGAGGTCTGGTTTGGGATTGTTAATTCGCAAATTTCGTCAATTTGTGAGAGTTGTCTGCCCGCGATACGTCTGTATTTATCATTTCCTGACTTGAGTATCAATGGCTTTTCACCAAACGTGGTGTGTGCACTGATTTTGTGAAGACCTGGTTTGGGATTACTGATGAGAAAATTTCGTTAATTTTTGACAGAGCTATCTGCCCGCGACACGTCCGAATTTTCATTTCTGGACGATAACTTTAGTAAATATTAATGCATTTTCACCAAACTTGGTATGTGCATTGATATTGTGGAGATCTGCTTTGGGATTGCTAATGGGCAAATTTCGTCGATTTTTGACAGAGCTATCTGCCCGCAATCCATCCGTATCTTACTTTCAGGATAATAACTCGAGTAAATCTCAATGGATTTTCACCAAATTTGATATGTGCATTTATATTGTAGAAATCTGCTTTGGGATTGCTCATTGGCAAATTTCGTCAATTTTTGACAGAGTTATCTGCCCGCGACGTGATAATGGCGGGGTATTATCGTTTCACGTTTTATTTTATATGATATATTATTATCTGTTGACCGACTGATTGATTTCATGTTAGATGTAAAATAAAATTTAATAGTTGTATGTGTCGCTACGATTTCCTTTCAGATGAAGAGCTACGTTATCGCGTTATCTATGCTGGATTATGAGGAAAATTAATCAATCGCCATATATATCGATCCGAAACGAAACTAAACTGAACCACAACGTCAGAAAACGTCACTTTAGACAAATGTGCGCACGCGTAGATTCAGATCAGCCTGTGCATTCGAGCAATCTGATACAGAATCTTCACTTGGCGCATTTTTGATATCCAAGGATATCTTCGTTTAAGCGGACAACGAAGACTCTGAGCAAACTGCACGGAAGCGCAGGCTGATTTGAGTCTTCGTTGGGCGCACATGTCAGCAGGTGCGTTTCCTCCCATTGCGGCTCAATTGTACAATGTCTGAAATGGTCTGTCCTTCATTTAAATAGAATTTAATCAACGTATAATAAAATGTAACTGTCAAATTTATATCCCATTCAAAGAAACAGTTTCCAGGTTTGGTACTTCTGTTGTCATAATAAACTATTGCTCATACTTGCTTGTATCATTTTATCAATTGAGCCCCACCATTTCCAAAAACTTGCCTACGAGGCATAAATAGACAGCGAAGGCCCTGAACAGCCTGCGCATTCGCGCAGGCTGTTCAGAGCCTTCACTGTCTGCTAGTAGAATAATTGATGACTGTATACTTTTTCAGTTAAGAGAAATTGATCTGATAAGACTGTCAAAATGATCTGAATCTAAGCATTACGCATATGCTCAAAGGGACCGTTTCGCTTGATAGGGACGAATTTTCATTTCAACTGAATAAGAGGCGTTGTGTAACCAGCAGTTATTTATTAATGTTTAGATTAACAAAGATGGACATACCTGCGTACTTATGCTTAAAATGTTTAATTATTTTTCTTTTTTATGAATCAGGTGAGATTCTTTTACTATAAAAAAAGTCATAAATCATACTGCATTTTTGATACCGCCTATTTATTTATTTATTTATTTATTTATTTGTTACATATAATGTGGTTGTATTTCATACCATTCTATGAATAAATTAATTGGTGAAAAAATAATTATATAATATGTATGATATATAACACATTTGTAACAAAAAAAAAAAAAAAAAAAAAAAAAAAAAGAAAAGAAAAGCGTTTTTATTAACTTTGGAAAAATCCATACCCTATTAAGTTTACTAGGTATTTTACTTTTCCATACCAGATATTTTAATTTTGCTTGAAACTCTGTGTTGGGCTAAGGTTTTTTTGTTTGTTTGTTTTTTTAATAAAAGCATGATATTATAATTATGATCTACAACGCACGCACGCACGCAAGTACGTGCGCGCGGGAGAGAGGGGGAGAGAGAGACTCATTTCATTTGTTTTCGGTACAATTCCAACATATGCTATGGTCCAGTTATAATAATAATAATAATAATAATAATAATATGTTGCTGCTGTTGATTTCAGTGCTTTCAAGTGATGATGGACCACTCAACCGGTATAAAAGAGAGGTGAGTATATCCTTATATAAATTACAGGACCACAGCTCTACTTAAAGTTTAACCCATAAAGCGCTAATCACAACTACAGCAGACGACACTTTGATTTTTTTTTATCTTGCAGTGAAAATAAGGCTTGACATTGCATGTGAATCGTCTGCTAGACAGATGATTTACATGAGCTCTTAAGACTTATTTTCTTTGATTAATAAAAAAAGTCAATTTTAGAATGATCAATTTAGAATGTCTTCTGCAACAAATATGCTGAAGCGTTTTAACTGTCAAAGCTCTATGGGCAAATTCAGCTGACGACAAATTGATATTTTCTTAATTTCCCAGAAAAAAAAGGCTTTGACATTTCTTGCAATCTGTCTCCACAGGAAAAATATTTCGAAATACCGACTGCTGGATTTGTTACCAGGAATACTTTGAGCTTTAAGGGGTTATAGGGCCAAAAGGTCCCTACAGAAATATCTGCCTCTCCACATCAAACAGTCATATGCCATATGCGACTAGCAAACAGTGTATACCCAGATCAGATACAGCAGAACGCGGCGTGTAATCCGGGTCTACACTATTTGCTACTACAGCTCTGTGAATATAAAGTGTGGTAAAAAATCTTTAACGGTCTGAGTGAGAATCGATCCAACAGCCACTCTTGCGAGGCAGGCAGACCAGGTACTAGGAATCCAGGCTGGTTAGTCCCAATGTGCGTGTTGTCTGACTGACTGGCACACTGACTTGCTGGCGAGCGAGTGGGTAAGTGAGTTTGTGGCTGTGTGAGCGAGCGAGCGAGCGAGCGATTGAGTGGCCGGGCTAGTTGGTAGGTTGGTTAGTTAGATTTTAGCTGTTTCAGCACGTGGAGTTTCGTCGAAAATCTCTTTGTTATTTTAAGTTTTTGTTATATACATTTATACCAAAGGACGTAATGAGTAGTATTTGACATTAATTCTGGAATATTTTATTTTATTTTCTCCCTAACAACATGTTGCGGGTATTCAAAATCAGTACCTCTCCAGGGCGCTTCTATTGAATACCCACATCATACGTTATTATCGTCAAACACTACTCCTTAACAAATCCTCTGCCTATACCAGATTTACTTTAAATATTCGGACAGACAAGCCTGAGCAAATAAGCAGACTCTGATCAGACGCCGCAGAACGTGGCGCCTGGTCAGGGTCTACACTGTTTGCCTTTCGTCCAGCACTTTAAGACACCACAAGAGATACAACGATGGACGTATGTAAATTTTAGGAGAGTAAAGAAGTCCCGATATTCAGAGTAAATACGGTACATTATAATGCATTTCAGACAAGACAGTGTAAGGATAAATTTAAAGTTCTGCTCACACATTCAGCCTGCCAACCAAAGTCACCAGCATTTCAATGGGGAGGTATTTATTCTACTATTCTTATAAAGGAGGTCGTCATTCATAAAGTAATGCTTTACACATACACGAACAAGCATGGCACAAATTAGTTTATATGATATGATATGATGGAAGTGCACTAGTGAAAAGAAAATCTAAAAGGTTGCCTTTGGAAACAAAGAACACACAGAGAACGAAAATCAGAGACTCGGTTTTATTAAGTCTCTTCATATGCAGCAATGTAGCGTGCTAGGCTGCATGTGCCCTCTAGCATTGGGGTATTCGATTCTTAAAGTAGCCAGAATTGGCTAAATGATCCCAAAGAAAATAAAAAATATAATTAATCCTCACTATGGTGAAGTACCGGGAAACGCTTTACGGCCACCACACAGCAATTAACACCAGCTCTGTGCAATGGAGCGTCATACAGTCAACAATCATGAGCTCGACTGGCTTTGTGGTTTGGTACAAGAAGACAATCATGAGCTCGACTGGCTTTGTGGCTTGGTACAAGAAGACAATCATGAGCTCGACTGGCTTTGTATCTTGATACAAGAAGTTAATTAAATGGTTAACCATACATGGCATGTCGGCCATCTTGGATGCTGGTTGTCGATATTAATTTTGTTTTTGCAAACTTGAAAGCTCTTGTCCAAGGATGCTCCGTCTGCAACTTAAGTTCAGTCGACCTTGCGATTTTGAAGAAGCTGATTAACACTAGTCCTGCTGAACCCGGATATGTCCCGTCTTTGTAAACAGTGTAGATCCAGATCAGTTGGCTTCTGCTTCTGAAGAAGCCAAATGATCGAATATGCAGTTTGTCATTAAATATGTGGATTTGTATCAATAAGCTTGATCAAGCAATCTGTAGTGTGCGTGAAATCTGTAAGAACTTGTCCTAAGAATTTTCCAAGTTCCAAACGACTCAATCAACTGTGCCGTTTCAAAGCAAATATCACGTGAATTTTTTTTTATAATACCTGTACATGGCCATGGTGGTCATATTGAACATCGATTCCCAGTAAATTTCTAAACCTTTTTGAAAAAAGAACGTTGTTCCAAGGATGCGTCAAATGCAGTTTGAGCTCATCTTGCATTGCAGATTCGGCAAGCTTCTTAAGGTTACTTGTAAGTTTCGGAGAAAAATTTGCTTAAAAGTTATACTATGGACCGCTCCAAGCGAATAAGTGCCTTCGCCCATGCGCAAAAATGCATACAGATTATCCTGCGCATGCGCAAAGTATCATCCGGGCCTTAATTCTCGATTCATACATTCTGCAGTATCCAATGATTCTGTTAGCGGACAATGAATGCCCTGATCAGACTACGTGGATGCGAAGGCTGATCTTGGCTTTCGCTGTCCGCATATGCCCGAAGATACTTTTTCGCATATGACACATTCAATCATGTTGGTCATCTTTGGCTCCGGTTCACGATCCTTTTGGTCAGCTTGAAAACTCTCGTCTCGCGGCTGCCCCATATGCAATTTGGTTACAAATGGAGGCGGAGCGGTTTCTGAATAGAGAAATTTGATTGAAGTTAAGAAAATTCCCAAGTCTATCGATTGTCACAGCAGCCAGTTAAAACCGATTGGACAGAAAGTGGGCAGAAAGTGATCCTGAACTTCCCCCAGATGAACTAAACAATATATATATATATATATATATATATATATATATATATATATATATATATATATATATATATATATATATATATATATATATATATATATATATATACGAGGGATGTTCGAAATGAATTGCTTATTGTCCTCTAGCTCGATATCCACGTGGGGCACGATAAAAACCAATACATGCCTGTATAGGGCTATTCAATATCTACACAATGGTGTATAAATGTACATGTTAGACTAAGTGTAAGACATAAAATTTGCCATTTGAATACACGCAGTCATTGACCACTGCAGTAAAAATGGTTGGTAGAAGCGTCGACAAAAAAGATGAAATACGGGCTTACATCAAAGCTCGCTCAAAACTTGGTTGTTCTTTGAAGAAGCTGATGACTGAAATTTCTACTGCTTTTGGACCTTCTTGTGTGTCTTATGACACAGTTCGGCGGTGGAAAAAGAAATTTGAGTCTGGTGTTGAGTCCATCAAAAATGCACCGAAATCAGGTAGGCCAAAATCTGTATCTCGTAAAGAAATCGTTTCCAAAATAAAGGAAATCATTGAAGGAGATGCCAGATTTACAGTTCGTGATATTGCACGAAAGGTAGGCATATCACTATCAACGGTTCACCTTATTTTGAAGAAGCATTTGAAAGTCAGAAAGATTTCTGCTAGATGGGTGCCACATCTGTTGACTGACGAGCAAAAGAGGCAATGGGTTAAAGTGGCCAAAAAGCTGCTTCAAATGTTTCCAAAATATGACAAAAAGCAGTTTGCCAATGTCGTCACAGGTGATGAAACCTGGGTCCATTATTTTGAGCCCGTCAGAAAGGTTAGCAATAAGATCTGGGCCACTAAACACAGCAAACGCCCGATAATTGCAAAACGTTCTTTGAGTACAAAGAAGGTTGTGTATGCAATCTTCTTCTCTGGTGAAGGAGTCGCAATAAAAGTGCCAGTGAAAAAGGGCAAAAGCATCACCGGAAAGTACTACAAAGACGTAGTACTGAAGAAACTGAAAAAGTATTATCAGAAACGACGCCCTGCCACTGGTTTTAAACATGTCCGTCTTCTACATGACAATGCTCCAGCTCATACCTCCGCAATAGTTACGGCGTTTTTGAAGAAAGAAAAAAGTAACTGTTTTGCACCCCCGCCCCCTCCCCCCCCCCCCCCCCCCCCCCCCCCCCCCCCCCCCCCCCGTATTCCCCAGACCTTGCCCCATGTGATTTCTTTTTGTTTCCGAAATTGAAAGCATTCCTTGCTGGGCGGAAATACCAGTCCCGACAGGCACTTGGATCTGCCATTCATCAGTACCTTATTACTGTGCCCAAATCAGCGTACCGTGACGCCTTCAAGAAGTGGATACATCGGCTGAAACTTTGCATTTCTAGCCACGGGGCGTACTTCGAGGGCATGAAATGAGTACTTTTGGGCTAACTTGAAATTTGAAGTCTCCAGATAGAAATAAGCAATTCATTTCGAACATCCCACGTATATATATAAAATACTTACTTGTACATAAAATGGGAATTTATGTATTGTCAATGATTCGTTTATTTCCTTCCCCAAGATCTGCAAAAATACCGCGGATTTGTTTCTGTTTTCAGGTGTGAACTCAACAGAAAAAGACATCATTTTACAAGAACATAACAAGTACAGAAGCAGTGTGAATCCAGAAGCCACGGACATGCTTAAAATGGTTAGTTACCGCCATAGTCTGATTCAGAAGTTTAATTTACACATTGAGATGGGTGCACTATGAAGGGAAATAACGATATAAATATACTTACCTCTGTTTGGAGCAAATTCGTTCGTATTAGAGTAGACCTCTTTCCAAAGGAACTTAGTATACAGAAAAGCAAATAGGAAGTCATAAAAGTTGTCCACTTTGTACGTAAGAGATCGTAGAAAATCAACCAAGTCTACCCAGTCTATTAAACTCGTCGACCAAGTTTTGATTTTGAAAGGATTCTTAACCCTGGTCCTGCTGAACCCTCCTTGCAAGTTTCGGAGGTAAGTGCCCTCCTTTTGCAAACAGTGTAGATCCAGATCAGTTGGCTTATGATGAAGCCAACTGATCTGGGTCTGCACTGTATGCCATTAAGTATGTGAATTTGTATCAACAACCTTTATCAAATAATCTGATTGGCTGAAAAATTAAAAGACGGCGTGGCCTCTTAATTTATTCAGCATGGAAAGGGTTAAAGTCAATACCATCTGTAAGTTATCTCTTTTTGAAATTTGGCCAACTATCGCCAAATGACAGATTAAGCTGAATGGGTACACAGGAAAGATGCCGTCATTGCAAAGGGATAAAGGCTTTGCGGCAGAGAGTCATCTCCAAGATGTTGGACATATTTCAAAACCGGGGTGTTTTATTCAGAAAGGAAATAATTTGCACATGTCAGAAGGTTCGTTACCTCGCGTTGCGGGTCATGATATTGTATGAATTACATGGTCCGGTCAGCGTGGGCTACTCTTAAAGGTAAAAAAAAAATCTCCAGGTGGTGAATGTGTTGATAAGGAAGGAAAGCAGTTCCATTTGAGTCGCAACGTGAGACAACGTACCTTCTAATATATGCGCTCAATGAAGACTCAAATCCGTATGCAGAATCTGATTAGAGTCTTCGTTGTCCACATGAAGAAACTTTGTGTCCTTGGCTATCAAAAAATGAGCCCAGTGAAGATTCTGATCACATTGCGCGAATGCACATGATGATATGAACCTTTGCTCTGCGTACATACGTTTTTTGACTTTGCGGATCATTTCATTGCTTTGAAAAGAGATTCGTGTACCAGGGAATCAAATTCTGGAAGCACCTTTAGAATCTCTCCGCCACTTAATCTTACCATAACTGTCTGTAAATATTCCAGATATAGGTATGCTAACAATGATCTCTCAATTGACCTAACCCTAACTGAACCCTAATAATATCAGTGTCCAGGCTCTAAGTTAACCCTAACTTTTAGTGTAGTAGAAAGGTGTTTACACTTACATGCTGAGGTCAGTAAATGGTGGCGGACAGATTCTAAAGTCTAGCCGAGAAAAGTTCTCTTTCAAAGAGAATGCCCTGTCAAAATAACTTCGTTTCCCTTCTGTAGAGTAGACCCCTTTTCAGAATGCAGGAAGGCAAACAGGATGTCGCAAAAGTTTCAGAGTCGCCCTTGTGAAAACGTTTAAACTATACAAAGTGTGTCCAGTAGCCTTAAGAGTTTTTTTTTTATTAACCATTTCAGCCCTGCAGACCAAAACAGTTTTTATTGCAAACAGTGTAGATCCTGATGAGACGGCTCATATGAGCCGTCTCATCAGGATCTACAGTGTTTACCATTCTGTTTTGATTTTTGTTTTTTTTTTATCTCTAGTTGGAATAATGCTTCTGATTAAAATTCAAAGTTAAAATAGTCCACTTAAAAACTTAGGAATGAAATAGCTTTTGAATCAGATTATGTTTTTTTTTTTTTTTTTTTTTTTTTTTTTTTTTTTTCAGACATGGGACGATGAAGTAGCTACAGTGGCCCAGGCTTGGGTAGAAACTTGCTCTTTTGAACACGATGATAATAAAGACAGGAATATACCAGGTCTAAAAGAATATTGACTAATCTGTTCAGATTATCTTTTTTGTTATAAATGTATATACAAAACTTATAAGTTCCAAGATGGAAAATATATATATCAGAGTAACGTGAACATGTGCATGCTTTTCATGGGTGGTGAAAATACATGCTTCTATTTCTCTCAATGAAATAAGTCATGCTAACACTTTTAGATCTAAATTTTCCTTTTGTACAATGTACATGTATTGCGTACGCAATAATTTATTTAATTTGCTCTCCCTTGAGAGCAAATTCTTTCCCTTTTATAGAAAAAGTTTGCTGTATGGGAAGGCAAACAGGAAGTCACAAATCTGTCATAAAGCATAGCGGAAACATCAAATAAAACAAAACAAAACAACTTATTTCAACAAAACCGTTGAACCTGGAGTCAACACAGAACACATCTATATTTATCACAGCAAACTGCAGCGATGGATATCAGTAACTCCGCTCTTTGGATATCCCTCTATATATCACAGTAAACAGCAGCGATGGATATCTGTAACTCCCCCCTTTTTTTTTTTTTTTTTTGATAACCCTTTGTTTATCATAGCAAACTGCAGCGATGAATACCAGTAACTCGATGTTTGGATATCCATCAGATTGTTTGGCAATACGAATCGATTTATGGATATTAAAAATATTTTGGATATCCGCAAATTGAATTGCTTGACAGTCTATTTATAACGAAATATCGGTTATCAAAAATTTAATTTACGGTTAACACTATTATGGTAACCTTCCTTATTTCAGGACGCTTTTCTGTTGGACAAAACAAAGGTAAAGGTTATACCAACTGGCCCGATGTTATTAAAGCATGGGCGGCTGAGAAGAAGGATTTTACCTACAATGGCAAAAACGATTTAAATAAAGTGGGACACTATACACAGGTAAAAGATATAGAGACATTGTTAATTGATCTCCTTACTCAAATTAGCTTAGAACAAAGCTGATAGGAAAAAGAGAGATATTTCTTTTAAATAAATACTCCTTTTGCATTTACCAATAGGAAAAAGAGAGATATTTCTTTTAAATAAATACTCCTTTTGCATTTACCAATTACGGAACGTGGTCAATGGAGACGACTTTCATAGGTAGTGTTAACTGCCATGTGGCAGCAATAAAAATTCACCCCACACACTCCATTATCGTGCAGTTATACTTTTTTTCGGGATCAATGGAAACATTTGATATGATTTGAAGTGGGATATCACTCAAATAAGTGCAAGGTAGCATAAGCAGTGTTTGCAAATTAATTACTGTCCATAAACAGAGTCAATAAAACTGAGTATGCTATTTTCGCTTTCTTTAAAGAGTTCCTTGCCTTTGCCTCTCAGAATTTATTTACTAATTGAGCTGATAGGCATTTAAGTTGTTATTAACACTCCCACTCTGGAGAATACTTATTTAAAATACCGTATTTGACCTAATAACCGCACCGTGCGTTTTTTTTTTTTTTCAAAATTACTGGGAAGTAGTACAATATGTATCCACCTACTAAAAGTAAAACAAGATCAGTAAATGACTTAATAAATAGTGTTTACTTGATGTTTTGTGGGTTTTTTTTTCTGATTTTCTTTCTAAAAGCATATAATGTGGGTGCTCATTTGAATGGCATCGACAATTTATAAAGAAGTAGACAAAAAGTACACAGGCTGTAATCTGAAGACTGCGGAATTACTTGACTGTGCGCTTATAGGGGTATGTGTGGTAATTAGGTCGAATACGGTAGGGGATTTTTTTCTACATTTTGTGTTTGTGGCTTTTCCTGGACATCTTCTATACTATTCTTTCACTTTTTTTTTCAGTTAATATGGTCTAACTCCACTAAGATAGGATGTGGTATGGCATGGTGTGGACAATATGCTTTCCATGTTTGTAACTATGCCCCGGCGTAAGTGTTATATTTATATTTCTTACACAATATTCAATTAACATATTTTCACATAAACACAACTTGTCATTTCCAACGTTTCGACCGAAACGTTGTGATGAAGTTGTGTCTATGTGAATAAATTTATAAAAAAGATTGTCACTTGTTACAATTAAATAGGTTCCCAGCTAGCATTCTTTATAAATCTATAGCGGGCCGTTATCGGCCCGTCAGCTACCCTGACGGGCCGATAACGGCCCGCTATAGATTTATGTAAAATGCTTACTGGGTTGCAACCTAAATGTTATGTGGTACAGTCACAGAACATAGTCTACCAATGACACCAAGAGGAAGAGCAAAACAAAAAAAAAAAAAAAAAAAAAAAAACACGACGCATAGCACACACGACACATAGCATAGACACCACAAACCAAACCAAAGAAAACCAGCTTCCTCTTCCCAAACGAGCTAATCACAATGCCAGACAGGCTCCACCAAACACAAAATAAGACAACAAACAGGACAAGACATGAAAAAAAAATCCCACAGCGAGCAGCCACAAGGCCACACAAACATCAGAGCAACCGCCTTGGAACGGTCAGGATTAAAAACTACCGGTGTGTGTAAATCAGTTAACTGGTACCAACTCTTCTCTCTAGATTCAAATGTTGTAAAATCTCAAATTAAGCTTGCAGAGAGGCTCCCTAACTCAATCAATGAAATATCACAGGAGAAAAAAAAACAACAACAAAAAAAACGTGTAAATCAAATTAAATTACAATAACGAAACAAGGATGAGGGCTTGTGGCAATCATCTCAGACATTGGTAGCCAGAACCATTATGAACCACGAGGCCCCGACCAGACATAACATAGGGCATTAAGCACTAGATCAGCACCGTTATAGAGTCTGAGACCCGGCCCACTGTCCCGAAATTAAATAGAAAAAGCAGAGCTATCAACCATTGCTGAGTTAAAACTAAGCATGCAGTCTGTCGCATAATATCAACATAATATCACATCCTTTCAAATTGGGTACTATTTTTTTAACTCTTCTGAAAATTGGATTTCACAACAATTTTCCTGAACTCTACTTATAAACTAGGTCACCAGTATCTGCGATAACTGATAATTTGAAAAAAAAAAAAAAAAAAAAAAAAAACGACACCGATAGATTTGTGTAAGAAGTTTGGCAGTCAGGACTTTAAGTTTACATTTTGGGTTTTTTGTTTTATTCCTATTGTTAAAATTATTTGCATGAAAACTGTTCGACAGTTTGTTTCAACTCTAGCTCTTTGTTTTTCAGTGGCAATATCGGAAATACCAACACTCCCTATAAAAGTGGTACATCATGTGCTGAATGTCCTAACAAATGTCACAGCAAACTTTGTGGTGCGTTATCATTTTTATATGCTTTCATTGTTGTTGTTTTTGTTGTTGTGTGTGTGTTATTAATACAAGGGTACATGCTGAATAACTTTGACAATACAATAATAAATGCAACCGTATTCAAGCTGTTTTGCTTGTACAGAAGCAGAAATTTCTACATTTTGTGTTGATTCTAATGCAAAATGTAATACTTCTAGAATTTTTGCGTTAGCCTCAACGCAAAATTATTTTTTTCTACATTTTGCGTCAATATCGACGCAATATGTAGAAGAAAATTATGGTTGTATCATGTCTCTCATATCTATACTATATTGTACTCTATTAATCTGTCCGTATCAGTCAATTTGACTGTACCGTGAACTATGCAGGCCATCACCTCATGGCACAAAAATA
Source organism: Anodontia alba (assembly GCA_964016985.1). Classification (NCBI taxonomy): domain Eukaryota; kingdom Metazoa; phylum Mollusca; class Bivalvia; order Lucinida; family Lucinidae; genus Anodontia; species Anodontia alba. The sequence goes on along the minus strand of OZ024834.1, from coordinate 60,469,847 downwards.
CATGCCATAAAGATCACTGATGTTCGAACACAGTAATAGATATTTATTTCGTACAATCTTGCCAAAACTTAACTATCCACATGTACCTATCAACGCATTAGAAAATTTCTACATTTTGCGTTGACATCAATACAAAATGTAGAAAGTTCTGTGTTTCTACATTTTACTTTATAACAACTAGCTGATGGGATATCTACAGTCGAACCTCGTTATCTCGAACTCGCTTATTTCGAATTACCGCTTTTCTCGAAGTGAAAATCTGGTCCCTGTTTTAATATGAAACTATGACAGCAGGTAACAAAATAATGTGAAAAAGAGGAGAAATTGCTCCTAAGGAACAATTTCTCCTCTTTTCCATATTATTTTATATATATACGAGGGATGTTTGTCGTCTAGCTCGATATCCACGTGGGGCACGATAAAAACCAATACATACCTGTATAGGGCTATTCAATATCTACACAATGGTGTATAAATGTACATGTTAGACTAAGTGTAAGACATAAAATTTGCCATTTGAATACATGCAGTCATTGACCACTGCAGTAAAAATGGTTGGTAGAAGGGTCGACAAAAAAGATGAAATACGGGCTTACATCAAAGCTCGCTCAAAACTTGGTTGTTCTTTGAAGAAGCTGATGACTGAAATTTCTACTGCTTTTGGACCTTCTTGTGTGTCTTATGACACAGTTCGGCGGTGGAAAAAGAAATTTGAGTCTGGTGTAGAGTCCATCAAAAATGCACCTAAATCAGGTAGGCCAAAATCTGCATCTCTTAAAGAAATCGTTTCCAAAATAAAGGAAATCATTGAAGGAGAAGCCATATTTACAGTTCGTGATATTGCACGAAAGTTAGGCATATCACTATCAACGGTTCACCTTATTTTGAAGAAGCATTTGAAAGTCAGAAAGATTTCTGCTAGATGGGTGCCACATCTGTTGACTGATGAGCAAAAGAGGCAACGGGTTAAAGTGGCCAAAAATATGCTTCAAATGTTTCCAAAATATGACAAAAAGCAGTTTGCCAATGTCGTCACAGGTGATGAAACCTGGGTCCATTATTTTGAGCCCGTCAGAAAGGTTAGCAATAAGATCTGGGCCACTAAACACAGCAAACGCCAAATAATTGCCAAACGTTCTTTGAGTACAAAGGTTTTTTGTATGCAATCTTCTTCTCTGGTGAAGGAGTCGCAATAAAAGTGTCAGTGAAAAAAGGGCAAAAGCATCACCGGAAAGTACTACAAAGACGTAGTACTGAAGAAACTGAAAAGGTATTATCAGAAACGACGCCCTGCCACTGGTTTTAAACATGTCCGTCTTCTACATGACAATGCCCCAGCTCATACCTCCGCTAGTTACGGCGTTTTTGAAGAAAGAAAAAGTAATTGTTTTTGCCTCCCCACCCCCCACCCCCCCGTATTCCCCAGACCTTGCCCCATGTGATTTCTTTTTGTTTCCGAAATTGAAAGCATTCCTTGCTGGGCGGAAATACCAGTCCCGACAGGCACTTGGATCTGCCATTCACCAGTACCTCATTACTGTGCCCAAATCAGCGTACCGTGACGCCTTCAAGAAGTGGATACATCGGCTGAAACTTTGCATTTCTAGCCACGGGGAGTACTTCGAGGGCATGAAATGAGTACTTCTGGGCTAACTTGAAATTTGAAGTCTCCAGATAGAAATATGCAATTCATTTCGAACATCCCGTATATATATATATATATATATATATATATATATATATATATATATATATATATATATATATATATATTTCTAACTTCAGGAGTCAAATTACATATTCATTTGTTAAATGTGGTTGTTCAATTTATTGTTTTCCTCACTCTCAACTCTGATATGTCGAGGTACGGATATCTCAAAGTGTTTCAGTGAGTCCCTTGGAATTCGAGATAACGAGAGTCGACTGTATAATGTTTAACTGCAAGTCAGTTTTTTCTGTGCAATTCTTCGTTCGTACTTCGGTGGTTTCCACTGTAAAAGTGCTTTAAACCCCCGGTGGTTTATTCTACTGACCGTTTTAAGGCGGTGGTCCCGGTGTTAGTCTTACTCTTTGTTGCTTTGTGGTTTATTCTACTAAGTATTTGTTTTATGTCTTACCTTGTGTTATTTTGTTCTTGTGTTTTTCAATCCTTTTAGTATTGCGATTACCTCGCTTGAGGAAGACAGAGTTAATGTTAGTGCTTTTCGTACGTTTGTTCGGTTTGCACTTGTTTGGTTTTGTCTGTTTCCTCTTCCTCTTGGTGTCGTCTGGGAAGGCTGCGGTTTGTGATTGTGGCACTCCCTGGACTTTTCTCTCACCTTTTTTTTTTTTATTTTTGACGTTTGTTTTGTCATCGTTTGTTCCTCATTTCTCCTTTTGGTGCCAGTGGAAGATTGGCATTGCAATTGTGGCATTTCATTAGTACTTCCATGTTTTCACAATATGTTTATACCTTTCAGACTGTGGACCAAAAGTATGTGAAAATGGTGGCGATCTACGGCTGGCTGACTGTGCTTGTGTCTGCAAATACCCGTCTTTCCAGGTCGAGGACCAATGCCAGTGTATGTTTAGATTGAAAATTCTACGATGAAACCGGTTGCTGTAAAATAAAATTAAAACTATTGTTAAATGCTCCAGTATATATACAATAAAATTCCGCTATGAAGACCGCTTCTGGGGCTGTCTAAAAGTGGTCTTATTAGTGGGGTGGTTTTAACCCTTGTCATGTTGAATAAATTAAGATGCCACGCCCACTTCTAATTTCCAGCCAATCAGATTACTTGATAGAAATTCACATATTTAATAACAAACAGTGCAGATCCAGTTCAGAAGCAAACTGATCTGGATCTACACTGTTTTCTAAGACAGGGCATGACGTGTTCTACTGAATATATTAAATGTCCTTAAATTTCGAACCCTTTATTCCATTATTCTTCTACCTATATTTTGCTTTTTATGCAGTTACGTCGTAAAATACTTAGGAGGATAGCAAACAGTGTAGATCCTAATCAGACTGCTCTTTCAGGAGCAGCCTGATCTGGGTCTACACTGTTTGTATATTCCATTTTGTCAGAAACAGTGGTGTACTATTTTAAGTCATTTACCCTAATAAGAAAACATTTGGGACTGCCAAAAGCTGTTCTTAATACACTCGTAGCGGAGTGGTCTTAATCCTTGATCCTGCTGAACCCGGATATATCATGCCTTTACAAACAGTGTAGATCCAGATCAGTTGGCTTCTGAAGAAGCCAAGTGATCTGGATCTACACTGTTTGTCATTCAGTATGTGAATATGTATCAACAATCTGGATCACATAATGTGATTGGCTGACAGTTAAAAATAGGTGTGGCACCTTAATTTATTCAGCATGACAAGGGTTGATTTCGAGTGGTCTAAATAGCGGAATTTTACTGTATTAAAGATTTGTAAGAAATTTTAACTGATAAGAAAAAGCACTTGCTATCATCATTATTCTCATATTATTAAAGCCGCCAATTTAGCCCAGAATACTGTATTAAACGTTTTAATATTGGTATATCTTAACTCATCATACTCATACACGTATTTTGACTGTTGACGTGTCTACAATCTGCTGGCTGAGTGCCAGAGTGCAGACCCTGATTAGATGCTGCATTATGCGGCTTCTGATCTGGGTTCACTCTTTTACCCAGGCCTGGGTAAATACCTTGAGTAATCCAAGTAATGTTTTTACTAAACTCTAAAAATTGTAAAAAGTAGGTCCCTTAATTATGTTGATATGCAGTTGGAGCCGTGGCATGCTATTAACCCATTTTAGTCTGGAGACACCCAAAAGGGTACTTGGCAACCAGTGCAGATCCAGATCAGACGCCGCAGAACACAGCGTCTGAACCGAGTCTACACTGTTTGTATTAACTACAGAAATTTCTATAAAACAAAGTAATAGTAAAAACTCACCAGACACCCTGCTACTGGAAATAAACCGGTCAAAAAAAACCCCAAAAAAACCCAACAAAAACACTGCGGTAGAAGAGTCCGAAGAGTCCACTCGACGTAAACGGGTTAAATCTAGAAAACGCCCCACTCCCCTCGCCCCTCTTACATACACAAAATAAAGAGTCCAGCTTTCTCATGTTTGCATTGCAGTAAACTGTACGAACCTGACGGAACCTCAGAAATGTGGTGGGCCATCATGGGATACACAGGGTTGCATACAATACAGCAATGTTGTCCCAAACGAATGTCCAGAAACATGTGGAGTTTGTCCATGTAAGTTACTAGTGTGAAATGGCGAGTAAGGACGTAAAATACACAGTTATATCGGCTCTGCTAGTCCTAGTGACGTAAATCTCGCGCGGATCACGCGATCACTTGGCTCTTAACACGGAGACTCACGGGATATTACGGGATTTCATTTAGTTGCAGAATGTCTTTGAGGCGAGTAATCAAATACTAAGGCAAACCTGTCACTGCAGTAGCGCATAGCCCGTTTTCTTAACACTTAGCACTCTAGGTAAAACTTTCAGCACATGATGTTTTGAAATATTTTTGGCATTTCATGTAAATTGTCTCCTTAGGAGTCAATTTGCATGAACTGTCACATCTTATTTTCTCGGAAAAATATCAGTTTGTTGTCTGCTGAATTTGTAAGGTAAATGTTAGATATGCATTTCTAGGCTACTACAGTGCTTTGATGATAAATGAAACAATAAAACTGCACCCCCCCCTCCTTGCCCCCCGCCCCACACACACACCCCAACCTTCTTTGACATTCAGATTATGTATTTGATTACTGAAGGCTGAGATCAACCTACAGATTATATTTAATCTCATATTTTTAGTCCAAGATTTATAGTCTTTATGCAAACAGTGAAGGCACTTATTAGACTGCGTGTTGACTCTTCAACTAGTCTGAGAGTCATAGAGACCTATTGGGAAAAGCGATGGCACTGATCAGACTACGTTTTAACTCTTCGACAAATATGAGACCTAATGCAAACAGTGAAGGCCCTGATCAGACAACGTGCTAACTTCAACTACTGCTATTAGAGGTCAACGAACATGACACAACTTGAACATATGTCCACCACCATGGCATTTGATTGGGCGTTGACAAATGCTGCATCACGTGATAACGATATCCGGTCAAAATCTGTCTACATAAAAAGTACGCGAACAGATTAGGAAATAAAGAAGTCCTGAAATTCGGGTTGTGCAATAGAAAAAAAACAAACAAACAACAACTCAGATTCACCCTTTTGCATCTTGACAGTCTTCCAAACGACGACTTTGTTATGTGCCTTAATGTACCAGTGCTCACTAATGTAGTACTACAATAATAAGCGTTGTTACAATAGCGCACGCTCTCGATGGTCATTATTGTACAAATATATATTATTTTTCTTCTGTAATAAGATCACAGCAACACACCAAACATATTAATCTCGTACTGACTTGCCGTATAATCGAATTGATTTACGTGATTTCTCTCCCCTTTAGAACTATAGAAAACTATGATTTAGGTGTTGATACAGTAGCGAATGGTATTGTGTCAAAGACGTGCATTGAATACGGATTTTCTTTATACCCAACCTTTAAAGTGTCATGCCACGAGATTTAACATTTTAAAAGTTATTCTCACATTCCTGAGGTGCAGGGTTTTGTGATAGAAAATTTGATTGCTACAACTGCATGAATACTTTACTGCATCGATATATTTTAACTGTTATCACAGTCATGTTATTATTAAATTCATTTTACAGATGGTGCCTATAATTACCAGGAGCAAGGGATCAAAATTGGCGGAAACAGAAGTATGGCATTAGTGTACTCTGTAGCAGTTCTACTAACAGTATTAATAAGCCACGTAGTTTAACCCTTTCAGCCTCGAGTTTCTGGCTGAGCTCTTCCATCTCTAAATTTGGACACATCAATTGTTGCAAATTGAGGTTTCAGTCTAAAATCAGTAACAAAATGGCAAACAGAGCAGATCCTGTACGAGCCGTCTCATCTGGATCTGCACTGTTTGAAAATCTGTATTGTGTCTGTATTGGTCTGTAGGGATGGAAGTATTAGTCTATAGGGATGAAAAGGTTAATAAACTGACAGTTTCTTATATAGTTTTATATTTATAATGGGAATGGATACACTTTCAAGGGAGGCAACTCTGAAATTATTTTTGTCTCCATTCTGTAAAGAGATCTACTCTAAAAAGAAAAAAAAAATGCTCCCATTTCTTTCCTTTTAGAGTAGACCCTTTTCAGAAGGGGCTTGGTGCTCCGGAAAGAAATCAGGACGTCATAAAAGTTGTCTCCCTTGCAAAATCGGCGGAAATGCACTAAGCGTATCAAGTCCCCTTGATATTTCCAGACATGCCTAGTAAGGCCCTTGAAAAATTAACTATAAATACAGGTTCATTTTTGTGGTAATGCTTTGCAAAAACAGAGCATTTACACGTTTTACCTCAGATTTTATGCTTCTTGACTTGCAACTTTGAAACTATTTTGCAACAAAAGAATTATTTAGAGCCTGGAAACAAACCATTACCAAGAGCAGATACTTCATGAAATGAGTTGTCATTCTTCTTCATAAAATATTGTTTCATTAAGATGAATACATCAATGTTTCAAGAAAATATTCAAATGTTTGCGGAACTATAGTCTGGACATGAGATTTACCCGGGTCAGTAACTGAATTTGTAAACACCAGTCATTTTGTTCATAAAATTTTCTCATTGGGTGCATCTGTGAAGTGTCATGAAACTATCCCAAAAGATTATGTTGTTATAGAAAGGGCATGAAATTCTACATTTAAAGGATGACAATTTATTATCAAGCAAGAATTTTTAGTATACAAAACACGATGCTAGAGTGAATGAATTGCCAGAGACTACACTGCACAGCAAGTTATAGCCTGGACATAAAAATCAACGAAGGGATAGACGAGGTACGATCAAGAAGTTCTCGCCCCGATATACTTAGCATGAATAAATTGAAACGAAACCCCAGTCAGTTGATTATTTTCTTATTCAACATCTTTGGTAGAAAGAATAAAGTTTCAAAGGTATTGATTTCAGTAAGAATTCGTTGCAATAGGGGATGGGTGTGTTAAACTAAGAAATTGGACAAAGTTGGAGCAGTCATAAAGTACTTCTGTAAAAAGGACATGGCCCCGAAGGAAATTCATGACACCTTATTAAAACCCTTGGGGATGAGTCTCATTCTTACAGCACGGTGAAGAAATGGGCTGCTGAATTTAAGAGAGGGAGGGAGTAGAGTAGAGGATTATGAACGGTCTGGACACCCTCCTAAGAAATTTAAGAGAGTTTCTTCAGAAGGGAAGATGACGGCTTCTGTCTTTTGTGATAGGGCGTTATCATGGTGGATAACTTAAGGTCGCGCGATATATGAAGGCATCATAGACGCTGTTGAGGAGTACTTGGGGGACCAGAAAGAATGCTTCTATTTTGAAGGGACAAGCAAACTGGAACAACATTGAAGAAAGGCAAAGGCAGATTGTATTGAGAAATAATGGCACAATTTCTGCTCTTGGTCATTTCCAAAGTACAGGGGCCAAGTACTTTTTGACTGTCCTTCGTATCAGCACCCAAACAGATAAAAGCTTTTTTCTCATGTCTTATCCTCAATTCAAGATGACTACTATGTGATTGTTCATGACTACATCCTAAAGAGTTTTGTAGTTATCATTGCGACAGAAAGATGGCATGACAAAATAACAGAATCAATAAAGCCCAAGGCCTCCTGTATCCTTAATAACAGTAGGGACAAATAACAAAGAACTTGTTAAGGAGGGGCATTTGGTAATAATCTGGGATTATTTTCTCCAGTTCTCCATAAAACATGTTGTGGTACTCATCTGAAGCGCCTTGCAGAGTGCCACAACCTGTGTTTTTACGGAGAAATCAGTAAACAGAATACATGAATTATCATCAAATACTCCTCCATATTAACAAGCCCTCTGAAACAGTATGAAACAAATCAACTCCAACTAAAGTTTCAAAATGTTTTAATCCCTTTTTTAGTAAACATTGTCTAACAGTGTAATAAAGCTTAAATAAAACAGTTTTGTGCTAAACTCGGGTTCAAAAATTAACTCTAGCAGCTAAGTAGAACAAGGAAAAGAACAGTCTCGTGCAAAGTAATGTATTTACCTTAAATGTCGGGACACCTTTACTCCTTACCATATTTGTCCTAAAATTTGAACAAGTCATTTTACTACCTGTTGATAAAACTGCTGGACATGTGGCAAACTGTGCAGAGCCTGATCTGCATTTTATGGCATTTGCCATTTCTGATCTGGCTCAAAACTGCTTGCTTCAAGCCTGTCTGTCCCAATATCTAGAGTAAATACTGTAAAACAGCATCACAAAGAAGCATGTTGTAAACTTCAAATATTCATAAATATTAAACCAAAACATCAGGGCCCAGTTGTTCAAAGCTAACGATGTCGTTAGTTAACGATTCGTTAAAATTTACATCTACTGATACGCAAATGTGCTGAAATTTTTTGCTGGAAAAATGTGAGTAGCTTTTGCAGTGCAAAAGCTACTCACATTTTTTCAGCAAAAAATATCGGAATATTGTATATGGAATCCGCTAAAACAGTTAACGAAATGACCCTTAACGAGCTCGTTAAGCTAACGATGCTTTGAACAACTGGGCCCAGTTCTTAGACACATACTCCTTTCATCTTTAGGATGCAAATATTTAGAAACATTTTTTTTTTCATACTCTGTGACATCTTAAGTACTTTCTTACTTTTTACCATGCCTTGGCGGTTCATTTAAAGTGCTACTTGGAGGCCATCTGAATAAAACTACCCATAAGTCTACTTTCAGTAAAATATAAGAGAAAACCATAATCACCTTAAATATTCAGTACAACACCTTGCCATAATTATCTTCAAAACTGATTGTCAATTTGACTACCACCTGGAGTGTCTAAAAGGTGCCTACCAAATAACCCTAACCAAAATACCCCTTTAACAGCAATCTGATCTGCTTCAACACTGTTTACTCACGACTGAATATTTAGGGCAAGCAAGGTATCATTCACTCCACATTTTGACTTGGGCATGGTAAAATGTTGAAATGGTCAATGCATGCTGTAAGTAGTAGCTGGATGGGTAAACACAGAAACCTGTTTTGTGTCCCCAATCAATTCTTCCATTTCTTTTTTCTCAAACATGGTAAAAATATATGCAACAGACTGTTCTAACGTTTGATTCTATGATGCAGTTCAAGCCTTTATTACTCTTTCTGCATTGAAACAATTTGTAATTCCATAACAACAGTCTGTGGGAGAAAAACAACACACATCCCATATGCAAAGAACAAAGACCTCTGCTGGCCTGTACACTTAGGCAGTGTGGTCATTAAGACACAAGAGTTCTACCATATTTACCCTTTATATTAGGAGACCACAACTCTTTGCCATACTAATCTGAAACTTTACTACCGGCTGTTATGTTTTAGAAACTGCTGGATGAGTGGCCAGCAATGTAAACCCAAATCAGATGTTCTGTTCTATGGCATCCAATTTGGATGTGCAACCTTTGCTAAGGGCTTCAGGTAAATATGAAGCATTGTGGGACATGCCATGCCAAAAATTCATCTTTGGACAGCAAAGGCCCATCTGATCAGGGCCTATGTTGTCTGACCTCAATAATCCTAGAGAGACCAATATATTGTGCAGGAAGAGCTGAATATGCATGTTTTGCATATCCTTGAAGAAATCATTTAACTTTATATAGCCATTACTCCAGATAAGAGTGGTATCAAGATATTCAAGATATTTTTTTCTTATTTCTTGATGAAAATATATGTTGTGGGTACTTATTAAAAGCACCGTTGTGAGCCATTTTCTAATGAGTAGCCAAAACATTATTTTGCATTGAGAAATTAGAAAAATACTGATACCTTTTGGATAAAAGTCTTTATCTGAAGCTATTTTTCTGAAGTATGGCTCAAGAAATTGAACAGCAGATCCTGCATACATTGTACAGCCAGTGTTTTTGCTGCTGTCAGTCAAGTGTCATTGTCTTTGCTGCCCGTCAGTTGGAATATGTATGGTTCCCCCCACAGCGCATCTCAATTGTGACTCTATTATTTTTATTTCTTTTATTCACAAATTCTTATCCAGTTGTTAAACCTTGATTAGAAATCTGAAATATACTACTGAAAGAAATCATATACTGTATACTGGTTAATTTATTGAAGGCTTTAGTTCATGAAATGGTTAGCACAAGTTAATTTGCATGAATCATAAATATATGAGTATTATGAGTTACTTTATATTTGTGCATTAAATTTCAAATATTTATAAACAGAATTTTAGTAGCAAACATTTAAAGAACATTCGCTTGCAAATTAAATCTTGTTCTTGATTTAATAATAATAAAAAATAATCTTCGAACACTGTCTGATGCGCTCATAGAAAGTTTGATATTAATTTTACAGGATACAAATATACTTTTTTTTTTTTTATCAGACAAAAATGACTAAATCAAAGAAATTAATATGGGACTTAGGAAGTGTATTTGTTTTGAACCACATATGTGAATTTCAATGATACCGGTAAATAAAAAATCTTTATGATTTATCACATTCCAGCTTCTAACCAAGGCCTAACAAATCCATCAATTTATCACATGATCTCACCATTTTAATTGACAGATTGGTACATCCATTAATCACCACACTGTATTCAATGAAGAAACCACTTTGTAACAATTACAAAGATCACAAGCAATTTCTGATGCACTGATAGAGAAAGTTCTGATTAGATCACATAGATTGATCAGTACCTTCATTGTTCTCATGCCCAAGAATAGACAATTTTCAGCAGGGAGGGAAAACAAATTTGACAGAGCTGTCTCCCTTGAAAGTGCATCAATTTTCTATAACAAAATGTATGCAAAAAGTGGTTTCAGCATTCTACCTCATCAGGAAACTTATTGCTTCTGTTGTGTAGTTACAGAATATACGTATATATCTGAACTTGACTGCACACCTGTCAAAGGTAAGTTTCTACCTGACAAGGTTTAATACATTCCAACATAATCACCATTTGTACTTCATTACTTTAAAATGTTTAATCACAATAATCCTTTATTCCTATATTTTCATCTTACCATCAACAAACTGCATCACCATTTCATGATAAACATATCACAGGAGTTTCCATCAACATTATCACAAATAAACTTTTGATTTCTTTGACCTTCTTTGAATTTACCCCAACTCGTTAATGCTAAATTAAAATAAATAAATAAAAACCAACATATCGAAACTAGCTACAATTAAAAAAAAATGAATACCTTATCATACATGCCCAGTTTGATCAGCCTGTTCATCTGAACTCTGATCTGAATTTTAAATGAGCCAGCGCACAACAAAACCTACAATAAGACTTGTGCAACCAGGGAAGACGCAGATCATCATGCATATCTGTGAAGTCTGACCAGAGTCTTCACTGATTGCATGTGCCTTCTACAGCCTCTTGACTATCCAAAGAGAGATAAACGAGAACCCCTGACATACTGGGTGGATGTAGGGGCTGATCTGAGCCTTTGCTGGTCACACAGGTCTTATTGTATGTTTTGTCATGCTCTGGCTCAAATGCTAATTACCAGACCTTAGAGAATCCCTACAGCAAACAACATGTTTTAAGATGAAGAGATACACCTGGTAAATTTTCTGCCATTTTGTACAAGAGAGACAACTTTTTGTGACTGTTTCCTTTCCTAACTAGCCACTAAGACCCTTCTGTGATGTGGTCTATTCTAAAAGAAAAGCAAATTGTTTCCTTTTACAGTAGATTCCTTTTCAAACAATTCTGACACTCCACTGAAAAACTGAACAAAACATTCCCCTCAAGGACTGAACAGATCCAGCCATGATCAGATTCTGCTCTGACAGCATATATCATAAGGTACACTTCAGCCACAATGTGAATACATGTACCCTACGTGTGCCCAGCAAAAACTCAGATCAGCCTGGGCATCCATCTTGTCTGATCAGAGCTTTTACTTGGTGCTCTGTGGATAACACAGGATCTGAGGTATCCTCAGGCAGACAGCAAGGACTAAAATTAGGATGTGTAGATGCCCATTCTGATTCAAGTCTTTATTGGGTATATATATTATAAAGTACATTTTCTCATATTTTGGCTCATTTATGTTGGTTAATTGCTTCAACTCTTGCAAATGAACATACGAAAACAAATATACTTTTGGTATGTTCTAATAAAGTAAATTTTCTTCGAAAATCCCTGAAGGTACACACTCTCATAACTAAGTTCATGTGCCAGTAGACTTGGCCAAATCCTTTATAAATCAAAAAGTATCTGAATGACGTACACATGTACCTGACCCCAATTCAAGGAACATTTCTCAGCTAATATTTTACTTAAAATATATTCACATGTAGTTTTTATCATCTATTACTAAAGCAGAGAGGTGGGTATTTGTCAAAACAGTAGCATAGAGCATTCAAAAATGTTTTTATTCTGAAAATAAACAGGGATTGACGTTTAATGTGAATCAACTATTCACATAAAATTTCAAGTCCTATTCCCTCATTAAAAATACAACAATACATGTATATATTTTAGAATGTCATATGCTGAAAATCTGAATGGTACATTTAGGATTAAGGGAGTTGGATACATTGGTAGATTTTCCACCATTTTGTACAAGGGCAACAACTTTAATGACTTCCTGTTGGCTTCCCTGCACATCAATCTCCTTCCTATGTAAGAGTCATTTCCCTTGAAAGTTCATTCCTTAGAACAGTTATTAGTGTAATTCATGAGATGTTCATAGAATATTAGGGTCTGAGCAATAAAAAAATACACATTCCATTTGTAAATCAAAACTCAAATGTTACTTATATATTAAAATACTTGTGGTGAGGATTTACTTTCAATCCACAATAAAACAATAAAACCTTAGGTTCTGATAAATTTAGTGTAGCCTGAATTTCAGACTATCTATTTTATTGTTCTTTCACGTTTCCATTTTTCACAGAAATACTGTGCAGAAAAAAATATCAGATGCCAACTATTAGAAAGAACAAAAGTTAAACAATTATGTTAATGGAATCAATCCAGTTTTGTTTAGGGGATCTGACTTTGACCCTTTTCAAAACTGATAGCATATTTCATCAGTTTTGTAGAGAACAGAAAATACTGAAGTAGGTTTGTTTATCAACTGAAGAACACATATAGAACAATCAACTACTAATAAAGCTAACAAAATGTGAGATGGTTTGGCCAAAAACTATTGAATATGAAGTGTAATTAAATACTGGAGATTTGCTGTGGAAACACCCACTTTCCAAAATGCAAACAATAATGATCCTAACCAGAGTCGGTACCAGAATGGCCAAGGTCTTTTCCCCCTTTGCTTAGATACAGGATCTTTATAGATACAGCTCCAGAAAAGGCACTTTTTAACCAAAATAAGCTGACGTTTTTTTTCATTTCTCCATGAAAACATATGCTGTATCTATTTGAGCTGAGTTTTATGGCCCAGTCAACCATGTAAAGGTCATGTCAAGCTGGTCAGTTAACCTACTCACTTTTCCTTGGCAGACTTTGCCCTCTAAATGGTTAACCAGTACTTTTGCACATACTTTCACTAGAAACTGACACTTGCCCTTCTTGAATCAGCGGAAGGGGGAGAATGACCATAGAAATGATTTCATGATAGATCTCCATGATCTCTATGTGGCCGAGCTGGAATTACCCTAAACATTTGGATACCTTAACTCATCATACTTCTAAGATTTGAACAACTTAAATATCAAGTACTGTGTCTAAAAAGTATCAGCATAATTGCAAATAGTATAGATCCTGATCAAACTGCTCCTTAGGACAGTTTGGTTAGCAACTGCACTGTTTTCTCAGCTTATCTGTCCATATATTTATAGAAACTAAAGCTTGTGTTTATGAAATTCTATGCCCCAAACGTCTTGACCCTAACACTGCTTAGCCCTAATAGTTTTTGAGACATCTTGCTTACAAGGTTAAAATGCGAAAATTTTCAAAGGACCATTACTCGTGAAATTTTTTCTGATTTTTCTCAGAAGTTAATCAGGTCATCTACTCATCATCAACTATCAGCGTATTGCGTGTCATTAAACAGTTCAACTAGTTTTTGAGATATCTAGTCTACATGATTTCATTGCAATTTTTTTTTCAAGGGGGCGTAACTTAAGCAGGGGGCATAACCCTGATAAGATAAGCAAGGGGCCCATGGGCCACGATTCTCTCACCTGCATATTTAAAAATGTCATGCATCAGTCTTCCAATACTGCCACAGTCACTGGGACACAATTTGACCATACTATAAAAAGGTCAAAGGTCATCCTAGTTTCATCATTTTAACAAACTTGGTAGACCTTGTGTCCCCCATGCTGTATACCAAGATTCAGCCTCAAAGCTTTCTCAGTACTGGAGAAGAAGATTTTTAGGTGCAGAACCAGTGCAGAAATCAGTGTCAACATCACTTCGACAGAAGGTCTCTTGTCAAATCAAGTGAAAATTGGTCAAGTGGTTTTAGAGAAGAAGACGTTTAAAGATTTCATGGTTTTATACCTGTATATAGCACAGGGGCAGGGGCAGATAACCCCAAGGGGGGGAAAAATCTTGATCCTAACTAAAACATTTTACTACTTTAATCATACATTGTTAAGTTTCAGCCATTAGTCTTAAATACATATTGAAAAATGATTTTTTAACTTTTCCCCCCATACAAATCTTAGAGATGCAAATTTGACTTTGCCGTAAAATGGTCAAAGATCCATCTATGATCATCACTGTAGAGCTTGAGTCCTCGATGCTATATACCAAGATTCAGTCCCAAAGCTTTCTTTGTTCTGGAGAAGATTTTCACGAGTTTTCACCATTTGTGGATGGCGGCCATCTTGTTCAATTGCATGGAACCATTTGAACAAATTGGCAACACCCTTTCGATAGAAGGCCCATGTGAAACCTGGTGAAAATTGCTCAAGCAGTTTCAGAGAAGAAGACATTTAAAAATTACACAATTTTATACATGTATATAGCCCAGTGGCAAGTGCAGATAACCCTCAAGGGACAAAATTTTGATTATAACTAAAATATTTTACTTCTTTAATCACATATTGTAAGTTTCAGCCATTAGTCTTTCAGAAATTCTGAGAAAATGACTTTTCAAAGTATTCTCCATACAAATGCATGGGGATGCAAATTTGACCTTGACGTAAGACGGTCAAAGGTCCACTTATAGCCATCAGTTGAACAAACTTGGTAGATAATCCTCTGGGGATAAAATTTTGATTAGAACTAAAAAGTTTTACTACTTTAATCATGCATTGTAAGTTTCAGCCATTACTCTTTAATATTTAATACATTTTGAGAAAATGGCTTTTCAACATTTTCCCCATATAATGTATAGAGACACAAATTTGACCTTGCCGTAAAAAGATCAAGGATCAACCTACAGTCATCATTTGAATAAACTTGGTAGACCTTGAGTCCTCGATGCTATATACCAAGATTCCGCCCCAAAGCTTTCTTGGTTGTAGAGAAGATTTTTAGGTGTTTTTGCCATATATGGGCATGGTGGCCATCTTGTTTGATGGTGCAGAACCATTTGAACAAATTGGCAATACCCTTTTGACTGAAGACCCCAAGTGAAATCTGGTAGAAATTGCTCGAGCAGTTTAAAGAGAAGAAGGTATTTAAAAATTACACAAATTTATAAATGTATATTGCTCAGGGGCAAGGGCAGATAACCTCCAGGGGACAAAATTTTGATTATAACTAAAATGTTTTATTACTTTAATCACTTGCTGTGTTTCAGCCATTAGTCTTTAATACATTTTGAGAAAATGACTTTTCAACATTTTCCCCATACAAATGCAGGTGGATTCAAATTTGACCTTGCCTAAAAAAGTCAAGATCAACCTTGGGTCATCATTTCAACAAACTTGGTAGACCTTGTGTCCATGATGCTTTATACCAAGATTCAGCCTTGAAGCTTTCTTGGTTCTGGGGAAAAAGAGTTTTAAGTGTTAATATATATGGGCCTGGCGGCAATCTTGATTAACAGACCTTGACCATTTCTACAAATTTTCAATCCCCCTTAAACAGAAGGCTCCACATGAAGTTTGAAGAGAATTGGCCCAGGGGTTACAGAGGAGAAGTCGTTCAAAGGTTTGGTCAGATGGACGACCACGGACAGCAAATGATCACAATAGCTCATCCTGAGCCTTGCTCGGGTGAACTAAAAAACTACGGGTCAACTATTTTTTCATGAAGAATCCATATATAAAATTTCAAAAGCCTAGCTTGGACGGTTCAAAAGTTATGCTATGCACAAACACGCATGACTAACAGATGGAAGAACAAACAGACAAGCCTAAAGCAATAAGATCTACCAACTTCTTTAAAATGGGGGCATAAAAATATGGTAATAGTTGTAAATCTTATCTTCAGTCTTACAAACAGACTTGAGCAATGCATAAGCTAGCCTGGATCTTCAATGTTTGCACTTGGAAACATATTCATTTTCCCCACATATACATCCTGAGTGTTACTTTTCCATTAATTTCAAAAACTACCATATACTAACACTACCCTAACTGTCACAAAATGAGCTACTGCACATAGAAAGAAGTTAAGCATCACATCCCTTTAATCCAGTTACCCTGGGTAGAACCTTCTACCATTCACTTTATACATGCCCACTTTTTGGTTTAAAGGGTGTCTGATCCAGTTAATTTTTTTATTAATGTATTTAAATCAAACAGTGGAAACCTTAATCAGATGTCACATTCTTTGGTCTGATCTGCATCTACAGTTTGCCGTGCCTCTTTTGGGAGAGGCTATGCATAAATGTATTAAAATCTGTGCAGTTTTCAACATAAAACAGGAAAACAAAATGTCTGCTGCAGATTGACTGGCTCTTTTTAAAAGTTCAAATGGCACTTTTGTCACAATTTAAGGGAAGTAAAGCTTAACTTCTGTCCGGATGTGAACCTGCTGCAAAATATGACTAAAATTACTCCAGTTTACTTTTTCAGAAATAAAAATGTATAATATTGCACAATGTTTGTTTCACTCAAAGGGACTAAATGGGTGTAAAAGTATGACAATAAATAATAACCATAAAGAAGAGACTAGCAGCACACTTACAAAATATGTAAAAATTCACCTCCACATATACACGTGCTTAAAATGTTGCAAACATCAAACCACCCTAAATATTCTGATACCATAACACCTCCTGTAATTTGAAAATCCAGTGATGAGTCTGAAAAAACCAACTGAATGGTAAATAGTGCCTGTCAGTGCTGCTCTATAATATACTCTTTGCTCAGGTATGTCTATCCAAACTGTGGTACTGTGATTATTAAAGCACATTAAAAAAAGAATAAATGTTTGATTTTTTCAATATCATTTTTAAATATAATCAGCCAAATTTACTCAGAGTTCTATTATAAGGCTACAGGCAAAATTCTTTATTTCTTTATTTATTCATTAATGGTTACAAAATCTTCTTCTCTTTTCAACTATATTTCTTGAGTTTTCACTGTGGGAAGAAGTCAAAACAATTTCATTAATTTTGTATTAAAAAATAAGTGTTATTCAAAATTCAATGTTTGTTTGCTTTTATTTTAAGATTTCTACACTCGATAAAAAGACTTCTACACTGGACAAGACCAACAACTCAGTGATAAAAAATAATAAAGAAAAAATGGATTCATTTAGGAAATTAATTAGTAAAAGAACTGAAAGCAAAATTCATCTTTCTCAGCTAGACATATGATAAAAATGAGTTTTGATGTAAAAGTTTGCAACATTTTAAACAGTTCTTCTATCATCTCTTCTATTTTTTGATTCGCTGCAGTGATTCTGATTGTGCTTGCATTAGGATAAAATTGCTATGTTTATTTATATGTGATTACTATATTTGACTATATATTGACTATTACATGAGTGATCTATAAGGTCATTATTTAAAGTGATTTATGACAAGCTTTTACACAAGCGATCTATAATGTCTTCTACATAAGAGATCTATAAAGGCATTATACAAGTGATCAATAATAATTGTTACACAAATGATTTACAAATAATGGTCGTGGGTAATCTTTGAAAATGTCTTGGCTACAGTATCTGGCACTGATGGAAAAAAAAAACTGTTGATATTCTTTCTTATTTCTCCACTTCAGCTGATGCTGTGGGCTCTCATTAAAGAATAGTAAGATCCAAGGAAATGATTTTTGGAGAAACAAAAAAATAAATACTCTGTTTATCCAGAACCTGGCTTTGGTTTTTATGTGTAGCTAAAATGGGTACAGATATATTTATGTTCTGAAATGCTAGTAATGACCAAAATTTCTTCCTCAAAAAATCCCTCCATTTCTGCATGTTTTTATGCAAAGTCCATTTTAGGATAAATATTTTCAAAAGGAGTCATATTCTGATGTATAACTACCGAATCTATATTCCAAGATTGAAATATTCCCATCAGTCACTACTATGCAATTCCCTTCCTTAGTTACTTCCATAAACTGCATGACACTGCATTTCAAAATCACATTAATAATTTTTGTCACCTTTGTTGTGTTCATGTTTTAATAACTTACATAAAGCACTTAAATAGCAAATTGTAACATACAACACTCTATTTTATTTATTTTATTATCAATATTATTTTCCAGAGAAAATATGATGGCATTTCATGTAAACTGTCTGCTGCCCAGATGATTCACATGAAATGTCAAGCCTTATTTTTTGGAAAAATAATTAAAATATAAAATAAAAATGTTGCCAGCTGCATTTGTGATTTATGGTGCTTTAAGGATTTAACCTTAACCTGAACTAATAATTCTGGCTAGCAATACCAATGGCTATTATGGCACATGATTTTAATGGGATATACCTCTAGATTAAGAATACGAAAACTAAAACTACAAAATCTAAACAAAATAAAAGCTACCTTGCAAAATTATAATAAACCCACCACCTATATCAAGAACGAGAAACAGACACATCTTTTAGAAATACTGGTTAGGTTAACCCATTTATGCAGAATGGACTCTTTTATCTCTACTCTTTGGACAGGTCAATTAATTTCCTATATAAGGTGTCTGGTTGGTTTTCATTAATACCACCTTTTGTAGAAATTTCTGTATTTAAAGCAAACAGTGTAGATATTGATCAGATGCTTCAGTATGCAGTGTCTGATCTGGGTCTACACTGTTTGCCAATGTCCCTTTAACAGGACACCAGGTTTAAATGGGTTAACTTTACTTTATGGTTTGCTCTGTCAGGAAAACCCAAGGCTGAAGAATGTGCAAGACCAGCATTCCATGGAATGTGTTACAATTACAGTTAGAATATGACCCTTTTGCAAACATCTATGGAACTTTACCACAGAATGTTTGACGGGCTTTGTCATTACCATTTTTTTCTAGCATTGCTGCTTCTACATCTTGTAAAAGAAAATCAACAAAATATGAATACCCTATACATCTGACAGAAAAGAAATAGGACACTGAAGTTGCTGTTTTTAACCTAAATACATGTAGTGGGACAACTCTACCATATGTGTCCTTTAGTCAATTGTACTACCAATTGATTTGTCTAAAAACTGAATGAGTAGCAAACATTGCAGTCACCATGTTTTTGACACATCCAACTTGGACCTACACTGTTTGGCAGGTCTGTCTGTCCAAATATTTAGGTTATTACGGTAAGCTTACACCTAACTTTACCCATGAAGGATAGGAGAGTAACCAACTTAGCAATGGAGGAACAATTTACCAATGTAAGGAAGTTACCAACTTTGCTCACAGAGGTAATAATTGCCTCCCCTTATAAAACTGGTTACTTACCTGCCCTATATGGGTAAACTTAGACAGTTAACTACCTCGAAGCTTACAGTAAATGTTCTAAAAATTCAAACAAAAAATAATCACCATAAATGTCCTAAAATTTTGAACACTTTATTCCATACTTTTGGCTTGAATTTTGCATTTTAAGCATTTGTTTTTGAAAATGTTCAGTGGAATGGCAAACAGTATAGACCCTGATCACACTGCTCCTGAAACAGCTGATCTGGGTCTGCACTGTTTGCATGTGCCATTTGTCAGAAATTCTGGTGTATAAAATTTCAGGCCATTTACCGTACATCAACTGGGCCACACCATACTAAAACATGCCTTCAGACATATGCTGACAGTGAATGCCCCAATCAGCCCGCACATCTGTGCAGACTGATCACGGCCTTCGCTGTCCGCAAACAGAATCATTGGATACTATAGAATGTTTCAATGGATAGCAAATGCTGGTATGAGACTTTGTGTATGTGCAGGATGATGTGAATCTGCACATTTTGCGCATACTTGAAGGCACTTTTTAGCTTGTTGCGGCCCTATTTATTACTTATCTCTACCAATGAAGCAAATGACAGCAACACAGTTTTGCAAAAGGGGGCAATTAAATTGTCTCCCTTTGCAAATTTAATTCACTTTTCTTTTTTTTGTTCGAACATTTACCATACTGTCAGAATTTTTGGGTATTCACAATATTATAAACATGAATTACAAGAGAAATGGAATTAGTGAATGAATAAAACATGAATTACAGGAGGAATGGAATCATAAAATGAATAAAATAGAAATTTAAGTGCAAAATCAAAATGGCAAGAGCGGAGCTTACATCTGATATGGTCCCTTGCTTTTAACAGAATCAAACCGATGATCTACATTCTCTATGCATGCGAGGTTACAAAACAAACTGCTGGGTCAAAATCTCAGAATTTCTTAAAACTGTAAATATTAAAAGCACAGTATCCAACAAGATGAATTCAGCATTCTCAATCACTATAATATAGCAATATATTATTTCTAGTAGGGATACAACTGCTCTCAACAAAGTTCAAAAAGTTTTGGGATTTCTACCAACTGTCATTTGAGCAAAAACAATTTTAGGGAAACAAAAACATTTCCCCTCTATGGTTGTAACAAATGTATATAATATCAACAAACATTTGCTGAAATATTTGAAAATATATGTGTAATAAAAACTGCCTGTGGGCTAAGCAGAACAATGCAGTTTTTTTTGAATACATGAAATAATACTTTCAAATATATCAGTTGACAGTAAAACTGCTAAAAACCTAAAACTTTCAAACCAAACATCTATTGATTTTATCACAACACTATTTCTCCACTAACTAATGACCATGAGAGATTGTATCTTTGGGGCACATGCAATTAGCAAAACCTGTCTCAGCCTGTGTCTTTACTGTGCCTAGCTAAGAGACGTATCTAGATACATGTATATATATTTCTTAGTTCTTCAAGAAAAGAATTCATGTGTACTCATTAGAGGAGACTCACTGAGTCGCTTCTACTGAGTACCTACAACATGTCTCCATGGAGAAATAAGAAAATACCAAGTTGTTGTTGTTGTTTTTTGTTGCTAGAAAAGGTGTTTTATCTAGAACTGTGTCCATTTATGGAATCACTTGGTACTGGAGAGTAGACAGTGATAGGATGCCACTTTGTAGAAGTGCAGATTGATCTATGCCTTCACTGTTCACATATGCCCTGAAGACATTTTGTCTGACACAACTCGTGATAATCATCAAGCAAATAAATACCTTTTACTCTAAATATTCGGATACCTGAACTTCTTACCATACTTGCCAATTTCATGCTAAACTGTTTATTGCTCTAAATAAGAGGCGTTTCCAGATTTTTTTTTTTTTCTTATTCTGCCATGGAAACATATGTTCTGGGCACTAATCTGAAGCGTCTTTGTGAAGAAATAAGATTTTTGTTGACAACAGCATATTATCAAGAGCTATGTAACAGTTTGCATACAATAAAGTAGCTTTACGGTTGATGATTCTTGTATTTCTGTTCTCATCTTTGTTTAGCCAAAACATCTAGGTCCAGCTGTTCAAAGCAATGGCAGCTTACTGGCAGTTAATTTGTTTTGTTTGAGTTGAGCTGAGTTGGAGTTTACAGCCCAGTCAACACTGTTAATGACACGTCAAGCCCGTCAAATAAACCACTCACACTGTTCCTGGGCAGGCTTAGTCCTGACCACAGAAATGATTTCATGATCAAGTACTTGGGGTGGTGGGGGGGGATGACCACAGATATGATTTCATGATCAATCTCCAAGTACGACAAGGTTGGGAAACTTACAACCCTGGATTTGCAGGTCAGATGCGCAACCAACTGCACTGTTGAGCCCAGCCAAAACTGTTCAAAAAAGTGATGTTAAATACTAAAGTACAAAATTTTAAATACATGTACACCAATATTATTTTATGGGTTTGTTATGTTAAATTCTGTATAAAATTCTGGCATAAATTTTTTTGTTAACAAAACTTTGAACCATTCGCCAAATTCTTTGTGCCTAGAGTTTCACAAAGAAAAGCAATAGAAATAAAACTCTGGCCTTAGTTGTTTTAAAGCTCTAGATTTTGTAATGAATAATAAAAAAAAAGACTTTGCAATGAATAAAAAAACAATCAAAAGACAGCCATTGAAAATTTAGTTCTCAGGATTTTCTGTTTAGATAATAAGCAGCTTATTTTGCACACAGATCACTTTTTTTTTTTTTTTTTTTTGTCCACATGTTGCTTGGATGCATAACTGTTGGAATTTATTTATCAGTAAAATGTTTTGTCAAAACAAAAACAGAACAGAGCCTGGTCAACTATCACAAACATCACACACTCTTTGATGGTAATCTCAAACTTTCTCAGATTTCCATGAAAAGGAAAACATTTGTAAAGTATTATGACTTCTGAGCATCAAACATTTATTTTAAGCTTGGGTCAAATACATATAGAAGTTTCAAAATTTTAACCCATTCACGCCCGAGGTTCTAAAGAGGACTCTTCCATCACTGAAATTGGGCACATCTAGTTTTGCAAATACAGCTGTTAGTACAAAATTGGAAACAGAATGGCAAACAGTGAGGATCCAGATGAAATGACTTATTAAGAGCAGTCCCATCTGGATATACACTGTTTGCAGAAATATCTGTTCTGGTCTGCAGGGATGAAAGGGTTAAGCCTGTTCTTTTGCAGACAAAAATATATACAGTTTTCTTGTTGTTTTTTTATGATAAAACTGTATTTTTGGATCTCATCAGATTTGTCTTGTGATGGTCAGGGAATCTACCATAGTTACTGTAATAACCCATCGGATCAGGTCTACAGTGACTGTCACTCATCCATCAGTTGTTTGACATATCAACACATAGTAAAATGGATCTGTTCATTTTAATATTATAATAATAATTAAAGACTTGCATCAAACATCTATGTTGCTGATTAAACCAAAAAGCTGAATTTTTGTGTTTATTAAACAGACCTTAGATGTATTTAACCCAAACTTGCCTGTGCACATGTTCAATAAGTAAATGGCAAGATTTTCTCTAAACTGGGTTAAAACCATATGACCCTGTTTTGAGTTTAATCTTTCAAATTTGTATAGTTTGTATAAACTGACCTTATTGTTCTTCCATATATGTTATCGATGTCTGGCTATTACTGTATTTATCCAAAGTATTTGGACAGACCTGAGCAAATAGAGAAGATGCAGATCAAAGACTGCAGAATGTGGCATCTGATCAGGGTCTACACTGTTTGCAACTCATTCAGCAGGTTTCAGAAACAACCACAAACTGTAGAATGTTGTTTAAATTCTTGGACAAGTATGATAATGAGGTTAGGTGTCCAAATATTTGGGGTATAAATACAGTACTGTAGCAAAGCTAAAATTTTACCCATACAAAACAGATCCATACTAATCAATATGCATAAATAGAGTCTGACAGTGCTTTTCTAGATCTTACTAGAACAATCCTGAAGACATAGAAGGTATGTTATTCCCTCATGTATTTAAGTTTATCCACAAAAGATTTGAACTGCGCACCAAGAGAGCTTAATGGTATACCCATACAACAAATGCCGAAATAAGCATGTGCATCTATGTAGACAGATCAGGATATTTGCTGTTCCTAACAGAGAATCTCTGAATATTGTACATGTAGAAGCTTACTCAAAAAGCTCCCGAACAGTCCTAAAACTTCCATTGTCACTTATATTTTGTGCACCCTTTTGCCTGCTGCAACTTAAAGGCAGCTTATGGATAAAATTAATTTTATACCATCAACTCTAATCATCAGACAGACAATAAGGTCAGAATATCTAGAAACCACATAAGTGGAAATGTGCAAGACTCCAGATAAGAAGTTTTATCTGACAAAAATTACAGCTACTTTTCATGGCCCAGTTCTAGAAAACGTTGTTATCTTAAAAAACTTGTTATATCAGCTTTGACATTTTATACTTTAAATAAAATGCTTTAAGCACACAGATACTTTTTGATGAAAAAAATGTAGGCAGAATGCACAATCTGCCCACATTTTTTTTCATCAAAATGTTGGTTTTATTTATTTATTTATTTATTTATTTTTTTTTTTTTTGTATATTTATCATTTTAATTTAACAACTTTGTTAAGTTACCAATGCTTTAAATAACTTGGCTCTGGTCGCCAAAAGACTCATCTCAATGAGACCACACAAATTAGAAAAGTATTCATAGAAAATCATCTTATCTGGAGGCATGACATAGCATTGCTGTTTTTGTATGAAATTATCAGAATCAAGCTCCCTTAAAGGGCAACAACTCTTCCATTATGACTCATTGTGCTTAAAAATACAAGGAATATGTAAATATTAAATAAAAATGAAAATGTGCATCAAACAAAAAGAATAAATAAGTTGTTAAAATAAATGACAACTATATACAGAAGCAGCTTCCATCCAGTTTCATTCAAAAGCCATAAGAACTATAATAACTGTAGAACCACTATATTAAGTCACCTGCCTAACAAAACACACCACAACCTCTTTTATACACTACTGCTGGGATCCAAAGCAAAAACCATGCTCGCCAAACAATCGAGTTGTGGCCAAACAAAAATGTATACATAAAAAAATTACCATTTGCAGTCATTTTTCTATAAAACCTATACATTTTGTTTGAGATACAAAACTTTTGGGGTTCTCTTTAAATCATCTTATAATATCTTATATGTCCAAAACAAAGGAGGTTCCAGTGCACGTGAATATATACACCTTAAAGTGACATCACACTATTTCAAAAGTGGAGCAAATTCTACCCTTTCAGAGTAGGTCCCTTTTTTGGGAGGGAGGCAAACCAATTTTAACCAGGATGCCACCCCTGAAAGTGTATCTATTTCCTTTAAAAGGCTATCACCATGTAAGTATGATGTAGGCTTCTGTCTAAATGGTATGAAGAAATATGGCTGGATGACAAGACCTTTAAGATTTTGTATCAGTTCAAACAATTCTGTCTTTACAAGACCACCAGTTAGAATTTGTAGTTCTGAATGGCTAGTTTGAAAACAATATCAAAGCTGGACAGAGCTGCTATAAAAAAAACTGTGGCACAATTTACACAAGATCACCAAGTTCTAGACACAGAATTGGGTAATTACACAAACACTCGAATCCTTGTCCGAAAATTTGTTTTTTGTTTATATGACCATACATAAAAATAAATTCGAAACTTTAAAATTTCTGAAATTATTATCATGATCTTGGATTTCTGAAGGATTTCTTGGAGGTCTAAAGATATTATCTTCAACAAGATTCTTGTTTGCACATAATCTAGCAGAATTTTTGTTTAGCCACCTAAAACAGTAAGAGTTTTATGTTGTTACAAAAGCAAAAGGATACATACATAAAATAATACAGCCAATGACAGCTCACTGTAAATTGTGCTACCCAAACAAAACAAAACAAAGTATTTAAATCTCAACAAAAATACAATGCTTAAAAATAATGTAAACACAAATAACAAAAAAAATGAATCCCAGGATTCCAGATAAGACTAGTACCTAGATATTACAGCTCTTTGACAATGTGCTTTATCAGCCAAAATATAATGATATTTTTCTTATTTCTCCATGAAAACATACGTTGTGGTTAGTAATTAGGAATGCCAAGAAACAATTCTAATGAATACTTACAACATACATTCATGGAGAAATGAGAATGATACCCCTTTTATCTACAACTATGTATATTTTTCTTTATTTCACTTGAGCAGGCTGATCTGGGACTTTGTTGTCCACTTACAGAATCAATGGATACACTGTAGTATCAGTCAACAAAACAGAAAAAGCCCAGATTGGACTACATGGATGTGCATGCTGATCTGGACTTTGCTGTTTTAACGACATAAGAACCCTTTTCCACATGTTGTGCATCATATATAATTTCACATACAAAAAGGGCCCATTTTGTCTAATACAAACAGCGAAGGTCCATTCCAACCTGTGCATCTATCAAGTCTGACCAAGGCGTCTGTCAATAAATTGTACAATATCTATTGATTCTAAAAGTGGGCAAAAAAAAAGGCCTTGAGCAGACTGCAAAAAACAAACAGACTGATCTGGGACTTTGTTGCTCACATTTGATGTAAGAACCCATTTTGTAGGCTGAGTATCATTCTTCATGGAGCAATGAGAACAATATTTTCATTTTGGGTGGGAAAACAAACCATCTTATCTGGAGCCTTGTGTTCAGTATAACATACATGTACATCTCATTGGAAAACTGGTCCGAGGCCAGGAAACTGTGCCTTACAGCAAGTAGGTAAATAAATAGCAAAATTAAGTCTCTTAGGAATTTTTCCAATCAGGTTTACAATAATTACCCTTACTATTTGGGTGTCTCAACTCTTTACATATACCTAAACAATATGAACAGGACTATTTGACTACTTCAGAATCTGAATGGCAAACAATGTAGACCCTGATCAAACTACAGGTTTGCTCGTGCATGCCTTTCCAAATATTAAGGGTAAATATAAGACACTGAATAAAGTTTTGTGCAGCAAAATAGTATCTCTAAAAACAGAATGGTGTACAGGATAATTAATACAGTACCACATATGAGCAGGCCAGAATGTTCAGGTCTTAAACTCTAAGGATAAACATTACGCAAAAAAAAAAAGAAGGTTTAGAACAGACATGCAAACATCTTCCAAAATTACATACTGATCAAGGCACGTTTCCTTAGCCCCAATTTGAACTAAACTACTCAAGTTCTACAATACAAACAAGCTCTCACATAACAAGTACTAACTGAACTTTATGTGTATTACAGAACAAAAGAAACTAAGAAAATAAGTCTATTCTGCAAATTTGGTCAATCAATGTCATTCTTTGGCATTTTGAAAAGCACATTTGTTTTTCCATTAGCACTTACAGATTGGCAGAAAAACCAAAATGGGACTGGCATGATTTAAAAGATGAAGATGGTATATTCAAAATGTAATGATCCATGCAAGCCCAGTCACATCAGAGTTTTCAACAATGCTACATCAACATCATATCTGGTCATTATTTAAATATTGTATATCATAGACATAGCTGAAGACTGACCAGTTTCTTTTTTTTTTTTTTTTTGGTGTTTTAGCTTAATACAACTTGCTATCATTTTCAAAGCTCCATTTAGGCACTTTTTCAACCCAGAATTGATATTTTTTCTTATTTGTCCAAAAAAGTGTATGTTGTTGGTACTCAGTAGAAGCAGCTTAGTGAGGTGACTGAGGTGCTTCCAATTAGTACCCAAACTTAAGTTTTAATGAAGAAATAAGAAAAATATTTTAATACATATCTCTTTAATGTCTGGAGCTATGCATTTTAAAATATTTTTTTTTTATTCTGAAGTTACATTTAAATTAGCTTGTAAAGAGACAAACTGAATGCACTACCGTTATCTGGTCATTATGCAATACTATTATCTGGTCATTAATACATGATATATGTTGCATTATGTGGGTAAAATATTAATATATTTTTCAAATATTAAAAGAATAATTCTACATTACTTTTTGTCATTTTTAAGCTTAGTTTTCTCTAGACAAAACAAAAGAAAAAACAGCAACAAAAAAAAAAAAAAAACAAAAAAAAAAAAACAGCCATTTAAAAATAAAAATATCTGTAACTTATTTTCACAACCTTGAAAAAACAAACAAAATATTGTAAGATATAAAACAAAAGAGCAGAAATTTGACAAAAACAAAAAAAAGGTAAACAATAAAAGGATATGGTAAAACAAAGACTATCAAGAAAGTTGAAGAGTAGCCTTCTATGGCAACTATAAATATAAAAAAAAAAAAAAAAAAAAAAAAAAAGAAAAGCTTAAAAACATTCATATAATATATAAAAAAAATTACTTTACTAAGTCTTCGGGACAATGCAGAAAAACATACAAACAAAAGAACAACTTGTACAATTCACAAAATAAGCCATTTCTAATCAGGCATGCTGTGAAACAACCATCCATAACCTAACATGCAAACCAGCACAAGAAAAGTGGAATTTTGCCATATGCTAGCAAGAGTTCCATATGTGTCAAGATGTGAGAAAACTTATCTTCTGATATGTGCATCCCATTAAAACTCAAAACAGCCTGTGACCAATGCAGTCCGATCAGTCTTCGTTGTCCACATGAAGAAACTTTGCATCCTTGGCTACCCAAAATACACCAAGTGAAGTCTGGACTGTGCAAATGCACAGGTTGATCTGAATCTTCACATGTCACATGTCGGAAGGTACATTTTCTAACATTGGGCTCATATTGACATGAAAAGGCACTGATCAGACTGTATAAAAATTTGCATAAAAGTTTGTCTGCAATTTATAGTTATAAGCAGTTAAGTTTTGCATAATTTAAGTGTAAGCTAGTATCACAGACATTATGTTGTGTTAACCAAACTATATCCCGCTAACTCTTAGTAACTATGACATGTTTATCGTAGAACTGAAAGAATTTTTCTTTCTTTAGGACTGAATACACTTGGTAGAATTTCTAACATTTTTCAAGGAGGGCAACTTTTGTGACTTTCTTTGCTTTTCTACAAAACAAGATCCTTCTGAATAGGGATCTACTCTAAAATCAAAGAATTTGCTCCTCTTGGGAGCAAATTCTTTTCTTTTAGAGTAGATCCCTTTCAGCAGGTAGAGGAAAAAAATGACAAGTTGCCTCCACTGAAAGTGTATCCACTCTCCTTACTACTAATCAAGTATCAAGTGCAACAACCAGCCTTTTATGGACTGGGGACAGATGACTGCCTAGCTGTCAGATCAAATATAAATAATTATACAACTCAAAATATAATGTTGATTTCTATTTGCTGTTAGAAAGGACTTACTGACATGAGTGTCATAATACATAAACTGACATTATCTGCATTCACTTATCCAAATAAAATGTGAAACCATAATACCCTGCCATTATCATGTCGCGGGCAGATAACTGTAAAAAATTGACGAAATTTGACAATGAGCAATCCCAAAGCAGACCTCCACAATATCAATGCGCATATCAAATTTGGTGAAAATCCACTGGGATTTACACGTTATTCTCCTGAAAGTAAAATACAGATGTATTACAGGCAGATAACTGTCAAAAATGGACGAAATTTGCTTATTAGCAATCCCAAAGCAGATCTCCACAATATCAATGCATATATCAAATTTGGTGAAAATCCACTGAGATTTACTCGTTATTGTCCTGAAAGTAAAATACAGATGTATTGCGGGCAGATAACTCTTTGTCAAAAATGGACAAAATACAGCCATTAGCAAACCCAATGTAGATCTTCACAATATCAATGCACACACCAAGTTTGGTGAAAATCCACTGATATTTAGGAATGAAAATACAGACGTGTTACGGGCAGATAACTAAAAAATTGGACGAAATTTGCCCATGAACAATCCCACAGCAGATCTCGGCAATATCAATGCACACACCAAGTTAGGTGAAAATCCATCGATATTTACTAAAATATCATTCAGAAATGAAACTGCAGACATATCTCGGGCAGATAAGTCTGTCAAAAATTGACAAATTTTGCCGATTAACAATCCCAAACCAGATCTCACAATATCAATGTACATACACTGAGTTTTGTGAAAATCCATTGACATTTACTCAAGTTATCATCTGGAAATGAAAATAAGGACAGAGGGACGTACAGATGGACAGCCAATGTGATACCTTAATACCCCCCCACTATCGTGTGGAGGGTATAAAAAAAGGATATGATTTAAATGGACGGTTATTCATCAAAATTAGCCCTGGCCTTGCTGATCGCGACCCCCCCCCCCCTCACACACACACACACACCTTTATATAGTGATATAAAGTTCTGCAAAATTTGAATGAAATCAATACATCCCTTCAAAAGTTATTGAAGGGAAACAAAAAGTGTGATGATGATACCGACGACTCTGATGATACGGACAGACAACACGATCCCTATGTGTCTGCCATGCTATGCAGGCGACACAATAAAAGGGCTTTATGACAGCAGCAATATGTTTTGACATTTTAATGACAGTTTTATAATCACTGCTAACAGTGAATTGTTGCACTTGAAACTGGACTAGTAGTAACGTGAATGTATACACCTCAGAGACAGCAATCAAAGCTGAAAGTTTTTGCCACTATTTTTAAAGGGTGATTACCTCAACAGAACAAAATCTGCTTTCCTGCAATATGAATATTTCTCAAAGAAGGCTACTTTTAAATTAAGAGTATTTGCTTCTCTGGGAAGCAAATGCTTTCATTTAGAGTAAACCCATTTGAGAAGAGGCAAATACATTCAATTAGAGTGATCTCTCTTAATAGTGTGTCCAGTCATCTTAATTTTCAAAGAATTTTTTCATGCAAATTATCTTTTGGAGTGACATTTAATGCCAGCTGTTCCCTAGATATTTGCTTGAACTGGCCAGTCCTATTTCCGATTTTTTTTTACATACCTTTTGTCTGCAAGTTAATAGTTAAAAATACAAAAGCTGACAATTGCCTGATTATCTTTTTCTCTGAAAATAAACTTCAGCATTTTATTTGAATCTTCCCATAAAGAGATAATTTTCCCAAACTTTATTTCCAGGGGAAAACATAGAAACATACTTTTAAAACATTGTCTGCTATTTTCTGCCTCTAGCAGGATATAGGTTTTCTTCAGTTCTTATCACTATCATACTATTACATATGCCATCAACAACACACCTTCTGCTGTACTTCCTGTGATCTAGCCCACAAACTACTATCACAGTTTAACAAGACAGCTTTTTACTGCCAGAATACCTGAATGTAGTCTTTTATTCTTCTCCTTTTTGTGTAAACCAAAAATGGGTCACTTAACATGATAAAAATTAAAGCATGTAAGTGGCAAAGAAGAAATTCTTTATAAATATATGGCAAATGATTCCAGAGAGCATCTGTAGAGTTGATTTCTCTAGATGGTTGGTGGAGGAGGTGCCACATAGCCAGCAAGTCCAGCTGCATAGCTGTGGGGAGGATGATATGCCTCATAGGCAAATTCTGCAGTAACTGAAATTATTCAAAGATTAAATTATACACATTTGAGAAAAATCAACTGAGTCATGTCCCGACAAAAAGGACCCTACTGCATATATGCAGTGTTGTCCTAGATCAGCCTATGCTTCTGCAGTCTGATCTGGACCTTCACTGTCAACTTAAGTCTCTTTGGTAAGGATTTTGAAGTCTGTACAAATAAACCTTGAAGAGCTAGCCAGCTTGTGTAGTATAGCTAGGATTTTTACTGTTTGTCCAGTTGACCAGCACAATTGTAAGCTGGCTTTTTGGGTCAATAGTTTACAATCGAGCCTAAGTTAACATACACCAAAATTTCGTTAAGGTTGTTGTCCGCATGATTTTCACTGACCAATGAAATCAAACCACTCTTTTGTACGAAATCCAGGTTATGTTTAAAATTATAGTCATGCTACTATTATCATTGTGATGCCAGTGCATTGTAAAGAGGGTTATCTGTAAAACCTGCACTGGGACATTGGCAAACAGTACAGACCAAGATCAGAAGCTGCAGAATGCAGCATCTGATCAGGGTCTACATTGCTTGCTTAAATTACAGAAAGTTAATCTTAAATGAAATGATCTTAAGTCCCCATTCAGGACCATTTTCTCAGCCTACACTCATAGACAATTGACCTACCAGTGCTGTCAGTGCTTCGATTTACACTGTTTAATGCTTAGCACTCTGGGTACAATTTTCAGCAGACAATGTTTTGAAATATTTTTCTTATTTTTCTCAGAAAACAGGATTTGACATTTCAGGTAAATTGTCTCCTCAGGAGACAATTTGCATGAAATGTCAAATCCTGTTTACTGGGAAAAATAAGAAAAATATCATCAATTTGTCGTCTGCTGAAAATGCCCAGAGAGTGGTAAAGGTTAAAGGAGCTGTGAACAGCAAAACTAGGGCTAAGTTGGCAAAGGCACATACATATACAGTCCAAGATACAGGTGTGGAAATATTGCTTATTTGAGAAGAACAAAACAAGAAAATTACATGTTGTAATAGGGCTGCAACTAGTATCCAAATGGGCACTTGAGAACATAGGTCAGTTTCCCAACCCAGATTCAAGTGCCCTAAGCAAAAAGTAAGGTCTAAGGAATCCGCTCCAACAGGGTGTATGGAGGCAGATCTCCTGGAGGGGGTTTCATTGCTGGTATCTCGCTTGAATCATCTTATGGGAAGAACTTCTAATAACATACCAGAACATGCTTGAAATAGTGATTCAAGCAAGTTCACAGACTTCCTATCAAGTAATCGTGCTGATATCTGTACGCTTGTTCCTTGGATTTACTTCATTTTTTAATTTTTCAATATTTATAGCTATATTAATATCAAATGAGCCAGCGCATGAAAAAAACTTACAATAAGACTTGTGCAACCAGCAAGACTCAGATCAGCCTGCACATCCACGCAGTCTAATCAGAGTCTTTGCTGACTGCATGTGCCTTTTATTCAAAGAGGAATAAACAAGAATCCTTGACATACTGGGTGGATGTACAGGCTGATCTGAGCCTTTGTTGATCACACTCGTCTTATTGTACATTTTGTAGTGCGCTCTGGGCTCACATTATTTTCTTTAAACAATCATGAAAGCTGCTCAAACTTCCTTGAATATAATTTATGCACAAAAGGATTCTAAAGCATCAGAAAATTAACTGAGAAATAAATACAGGAAAATACTACTACACTGCAGCGCCGTTATAACGCGGTTGCTTATAACGCGGAAACCGTTATAACGCGGTTGGGCCTTGGCTCCGGTTTTTTTTCCCCACCAGTTTGAAAGTGTTGCCCTTTTTCCGCGGAACGCGGCAGTCTAAAAATCGCCAGCCGTGACCATATACTCGCTGATTTACTCATTCTTTTTTACCAAATTTTTCATCAGTTTTTTGTCTTTAGGCTATTTTAGATCACGTCCACGCACCATTTAAAAGCCATACTACAGTAATTGGCACAGCCCTCAACCATAATTTTCATGTATTATAAGTGAAATAAAAGAAATAATAAGAGTAACTTACGCAACACAAATTAATTACATAATTATCCTAACACAGTCATAAATCAACACTTCATTGTCCTCTTTGCTGTAATAGTAGTCTGATAATTAATCCGTTTGTGTGACGTGTGAATGCACTGCCACAGTCCATAGCTCCAGATTAGGTGTCTTTTTTTTTCTTTTTTAATTAAAGAAGACTGTTATTTTTCCTTATTTCTCCATGAAATTGTAGGTTTTGGGTACTCTCTGGAAGGGCCTCAGCGAGGCGCTTCCAATGAGTATCCACAACCTACGTTTACGTGGAGAAATAAGAAATTTAATATGTGGAGACCCCTCTAGTCTGGAGCTGTGGCTAGACCCTCTTATCTGGAGCTATGACAGTCGGCATGTCCAAATAGATCAAAGAAACGGGTCAAGTGTGAATACACTGAGACAGCTTAAAGCTTCAGATAAGGTGTCTTTTTTTTAGTTAAAAAGTACTGCTACCTTAGGTTAACGGAAATAGACTGCTGGGAAACGAGATGTACTTTCTGGACAAACATGAAACTAAGACTGGTCAGTGCTCTTTATAAAAAAAAAATATCTGAGATTAGATTTTTTTATTGTGAAAGAAATCAACAGCAGCAATAAAAACTGACCAAGCAGGTAAGCCTGTCCCTTTTATCATGTTACTAAACATCTGACGCAACAGTTGGTATTGATTTTTTTCTGCACCTGTTGCTAAACCCTTAGCATGCTGTGTGCATATAATTAGCAGACCACCTTATGAAATATTTTTTCTTATATCCTCAGGCTGCAAGATTTTGACACTGCATTCAAACTTGAGAAAATTTGCATGACAAAAGTTGTTGTATGGAAAAAAAAAGAAAGAAAGAAAAAGAAAAATATCATCAATTTGTCATCTGCTGAATTTTTCCAGGGAGCAACAAAGGTTATTTTTTTGACACACAGATCAACTGTGCACATGCTCAAGGCAATTTCCGGTAAAGGACAGGTTGTTTATTACACAGTTATTCATAATGCAAGACTGTTGCAGTTAGTTCCCTTGAACGATCATAAAAGAAAACAAAACAATTTAAGCTTAAAAAATTTATTATTTACTGGATTAAAAGAATAAAACAGAAATCAGGCAAGGTACATGCACAAAGTTTCAACAATAAAAAAAAATAATAAATAAATAAATAAAAAAGGAACATACAATATAACATACATGCAATTTGTAATATCCCATAATAACTGGAGGAAACTGCAGTGGTGCAAGTGGGTGTGGTTGTCATGTTCCGTATAACGCGGACCACGTATAACGCGGTCAGTGTTCATGGCTCCCGACGACCGCGTTATAACGGCGCTGCAGTGTATGGAGATTATCTTTGGGGCTGCCTAACACCTAACAGTGTTCTTATTAGTGGAGTGGTCTTAACATTGAACATGAAATATAAATATATATATATATATATATATATATATATATATATATATATATATATATATATATATATATATATATATATGGGCAGACAAAAGCTGCTATTAATTGAGGATTATTCTTAATTTCAAATGTTCTTTATAGCGGAATTTTACAACATATATATGTGAAACTGTGAATTACCAAAAATTTTTTCAGCCTTTAAATCATCTACACCATTTAATTGATACTTATCTCCCCTGGCACGAGTTGGATATGTAGCCTAGTAGCAAACTACCAATCTAGACACTTCTCTACAATAATACTGTAATATTTAGTTCTCAGTAGCATTTCACAGAGCTCTAGATAAGAGGGGATATCAGGTATTTTTTTTTTTTTTTATTTCTTCATGAAAACACATGTTGTGGGTACTCCGTAGAAGCACCTCACCAAAGTGCTTGTAACGAATACCAACATGTTTTCATGGAGAAATAAGAAAACTATCAATAGCTTTTGGTTGAAAAAAAAAAAAAGTGTGGTATGTGGAGCTATGAGTTCATATCAAACAAGGAGCAGCTGCAGTTCATTTTTGAGGAATTATTTTCTGACAACAAGAGTATAGTAAAAGTACTAATATTTCCTACACAAAGTTTCTGAGAAAATGGCATATGCAAACAGTGTTGACACAGATCAAACTGCTTCTAGAAACAGTCTGATCAGGGTCTACACTGTTTGCCTTTCCACTATGTATTTTATGAAATAACTGCATAATAAGCAAAATCTAGGCCAAAAAGTGTGAAACAAAGTGTTCGAAATTATATTTTCAGCAGTTCACATAAATGGGGTGCTTCAAGCAAAAACATGCCTTTGAGAATGCACAGAATGTGGATTCACATATTTCTGCACATATGAAGGTCTATCTGGACCTTTGCTTGCCACTGATACATTCTATAGTATCTACTGATTCTGGCAGTGGATAGCAAAGGCCATGATCAAACTGCACATTCACGCAGTCTGATCTGAGACTTTGTTGTCTGGCATATGCCTGAAGACATGCTTTGCATGACACAGCCCATTTTAATACT
Source organism: Anodontia alba (assembly GCA_964016985.1). Taxonomy (NCBI): domain Eukaryota; kingdom Metazoa; phylum Mollusca; class Bivalvia; order Lucinida; family Lucinidae; genus Anodontia; species Anodontia alba. The sequence continues at coordinate 60,433,889 of OZ024834.1, read as the reverse complement.
GTGAGCTGTGCTTACTTGGAGGTGGTGGTATTTTCATTGGGCCAGGCATTGAGGTGGCTGTGTATGTGATGTCTCTCCCTGGTGGTGGAGGTAAGGCACTAGGCAGAGGCACTGTCATAGGAATAGTCAGAGGTCTACCTTGATATAATTCTGGACCTAGCAGATGAAAAAAGCCAAACAAGCAGATATACTGAGCTATCTAGCAGCTATGCTAATATAAAGTACAAGAAAATAACAAACCACAAACCAGGCTTAGCAGCAGTTTAAACAGAAAAGGCCCATGACAGCCTGCACACCCATGCAGTCTGATCAGGTATTGTATTTACCTTAAGAATTCAAACAGACAGGCCTGAGCAAACAATGCAGACTCAATCAGATGTCATCAAGTACCGTATTCGACCTAATTACCGCACAGTGTGCTTAGGTTTTTCAAAATATGACTCTACTTACTAAGGATACCCTTAAAAACAAATATCAGCAAAGGCCTTATTTGGTGTTTATGCGAGTTTTTTTTTTTTTGTTTTTTTTTTCTGATTTTCTTTATTAAAACATATGTTGTGGGTACTCATTTAAACTGCATCGACAAGTCGATGCAATTCAAATGGGTACCCACAACATGTGCCTTTATAAAGAAGTAGACAAAAAGTACACTGGCTATAATTTGAAGACTATGGAATTGCTTGACTGTGCGCTTATAGGAGTATGTGCGGTAATTAGGTCATGGTAAATATTTTTCTTCTTCCTTCCCTATAAACATATGTTGTGGCTACTTATTAGATATGCCATGAAAACATGCTGCGGGTACTTATTAAAAACACTTCTAACTAAATGTAATACCCACAGCATGTTTTTTGCCGAGAATTAAGAAAATTATCAATACAGTTATTGAAAAATGTGCCTTATCTGGACCTTGCTGCTCAACCTAAAACCAAACATCAAATGTCCTCACCAGATTGCATGGATGCACAAGACTGGTAACATTTGTTTTTTCCAAAATTAGAGTTTGTAAGCTTGTTCTGTCCTGCTTCAATATGATCTAGCATTATCAAAACCTGTTTATAGTAATTGTATATACTGGCTGCTACAATTTCTGAATAATATAAGTAATGCTTGGATATGTGCCGCAACTTCAGGAAACATACTTTTGGACATGTGCGCCCAGCAAAGATTCAGATCAACACACACACACACACACACACACACACACACACACACACACACACACACACACACACACACACACACACAAGAAGTCATAAATGCAAATGTCAAAACTTGTCTGCAGTCTGGTCAGAGGCTCCACATTTAATATTCTGAACATGCAGCAAGTTTGGCCAAATTCCACCCAGTGGTTTGGGAAATGTGACAGACAGATGGACGGATGCCGGGCGGATGGACGCTGGAAGGAAAAATATTGCTCTCACCCACCCTTACCATGAGGGGAAGTCAAGTAGCAATGTTGTTTATATTCTGCACAGTGCTTTAGGAGATAGTGTGATGGACAGATGAATGGATGCCAGACGGATGGAAGGAAAAATAAAGTTGCTCTCACATACCATTACTATGAGGGGAAGTCATGTAGCAAAATTGGTTAAATTCCGCAATGTGGTTTAGGAGGAGATAGATGGACTGACGGACGGATGGAGGCATTCACAATATGCCCATCACTTTTTGAAACTAGAGCACTGCAAAAGCTGGGCAATATATGCCCTTTTACTATTTTACAAGGGTACCCCATCTATATAGCTGGACAAAGGCTTAAAATATGTGGACATCCAGATATTGCCATATGGTTACCTAGTTGTGGAGTGAAGAAGGATAGACTCAATTAGTCAGTGGGAAGTAACTCGGAAATTATGTAAGGGACAGCCATCTTTTTTGTACCCAACACACCGTCTTAACTTCAGACATTGCTATAAAGTTTCATCAAGATATTCCATATGGTTACTGACTTATGGTACTCACAAGGTCAGTCAAAAATTTAATCAAAGAGAAGTAACTCAAAAACTGAGAAAGGGAGAGCAATCTTTTTCATATGAAACACACCATCTTAACATCATACATATTGCTATAAAGTTACATTAAGATATTCCATATGGATACCTATTTATGGCATCACAAGGATAGTATAAAAAAAATCTAATCAATGGGAAGTAACTGAGAAAGTAAGAAAGGGATAGAGATCACTTTTGCATGGAATATGCTGTCTTGACCTCATACACATTGCAATGAAGTTTCATTCAAATATTCCATATGGTTAACAAATTATGGTGCGCACAAGGAATGTCTGAAAAGAACTAACCAAAGACAAGTAACTCAGAACTAAGAAAGGGAGAGCAATCTTTTTTGTATGTGACATGCAAATATTCCAAATGGAATGGACCTCATGCAGTCTTAACCTCATATGCAATGCTAATATGAATTTAATAGGTTCTACCTATATCCCTGTGTCCAAATTATCATCACAGGCTTCATAGGGGGTTGGCCAGATCTAAATGATTTTATTTTCAGACCTTGCTCGACTTCTAATCAACTGCATGAATTGCGATATTACGTCCAAGTCAACAAAATCTCAGTAGTTCAGAGACACTGTCTCCAAATTTGTGGGACTTTTACCCGACCCGATCACATGAATTCGGGTCCTGCTTAGTTACTAGCAGCTCTGCCATAGAGGCTTTAGGCAGCCCATCTATTTCGCGGGCACCTATGGGCGGGGGCCATGCTTTCCAAATACTGAAAACTAGTGTATGCCGATGACAGGTACAACGACAATATACTATCATTCGCTTACCTGTGTTGAAGTTTCTTAAGACTATCACATAAAAAGAGCCTAAAGGCTATGTATTATCTAAAAATCTACATCAAAGTGTACCTTATGCACAAAGCGAATCATTCTCAGCTTGTAAATAGACAGAGAATGGATAGAAATAAAATTCGAAGTGGAGACAAAATTCAAAATGGCTGCGATCGCAAATTTTGTAGGCTGATGTCACAAGTCTCATGATTCAACCCCTTGCAATTGGAATACTTGGCGTTATTGCCTGTTTTGTTGCTATTATCGGCACAGCTGCCATGTCAATAGTCTCTGCCAAATCACGGAACGCTTACTGTTTTTCAGGATAAGCACCAAACCACCCAAGCATTTGTTGGACCATGGCATTTTTGGTCACACACATCACTGGTCACATAGGTAGTCTATAGTAGTGCATCGCACGCCGAACCGCTCTGCAGTTCCCATTGGATGCACTTATAAAGTTTCATCAAGATATGCTATAAGGTTACCTAGTTATGGTATGCCTAATGATTATGTGAAAAAAAAAATCAAAGGAAAGAAATTCAGAAACTTAGAATGGGAGAGCAACCTTTTGGTATGTGACTCGCCATCTTTACCTCATATACACATTACTATCAAAATTCATCCAGATATAACATAAAGTTACCTACTTATGGTGATCACGTCAAAAATTTAATCAAAGGGAGCAATTCAGAAATGGAGAAAGGGAGAGCTACCTTTTTGTACATGACATACCATCTTAACCTCATACACGTTGCTATAATGTTTGATCAAGATATTCCATATGGTTACCTAGTCATTGCACGCACAAGGATAGTATGAAAAAACAAGTGGCCCATGGGTCACTTGAGTGAAATAGCCACTGCAGATATGCAGATGTTATGCATTTTTCCAAGCCTGTGATTGCAACTAATGAAAGGATCATTTGAGCTGTTCTTGGTTTTAAAAAGAAGAATGTGGGGTTTTTTTTATTGTCATTATTTTACCATATATGGGCATGACAGTCAATGGAGCGTGACCGTTTGAACAAACACTCAATTTCGGTTCAACAGTAGGATCGACATGAAACTTGGTGAAATTGGCCAACTGATTTCTGAAGAGAAAGTGTTTAACAATATCATGATTTTATACATGTATACAGCATAGGGGCAAGGGAAGATAACCCTTGCAGAATAAAATTAACTTAAAGCTTTTGCTACTTCAATCATATATTGTAAGTTTTAGATACTTCAGCTATTTCTGTCTTTGTGTGTGTGTGTTCATTGCTCTCAAGGATCATTCTTTTCATAATCTACATATCTTGGCCAGAAAGCAGGGACTTGCCAAGCACTCATTTTCATTGAATAAGTAAGGAAATGATGGGAGAAGAGGTATTTCAATTGCATGTTACCACTCCCACCTATGCTACACATCTTATGTAAAGGTAAACAGGGTCTTCCCTGCAGGTGCACAACAGGGTCTTCTTTTCCTACTGGTATGCAAGAGGAGCTTCCTTCCCTGCTGGTGCTTCACAGGATGTTCTTTCCCTGCTGGGGATTCACAGGGTCTTGTTTCCCTGCTGGTGTTTCACAAATTTCCTACTTTAAAATTTTACCATGGCAACCAAACAAAACAAGCAGTTTCAGAGACCATCTTGGATTTCCTATGCACAGTCTTAGCTATTTTCAATCTAGAGTTCATCTTGTTGCTACAGTGCATTTCAACTCAAATCACCCAACAGTTTAGGTGGAGAAGTCAAAAATTGATTTTCAAGATGGTGGCTATCGCAGCCATTTTGGAAATCGGCATGATTTTAGCTATTTTTCATCTACACGTCAACCTGTTGCTATATTGCAAGTTTCAACTTAATTCGCCTTGTGGTTTGCAAGATGTCTAAAACAAATTTTCAAGAAGGAGGCTGTGGTGGCCATCTTGGATTTCTGATCAACATTATTTTAGCTTATTTCAATCCAAAGTTGTCTTGTTGCTACAGAGCAAGTTTCAGATCAAATTGACTAAAGGTTTGGGAAGGGATGTTGAAAATTTATTTTCAAGATGGCGGCCATGGTTGCCATCTTGGATTTTCGATTGGCTCAGTTTTAGCTGTTCTGTGTCAACTAGGCACTCGGATGCTCCTCATCAAGTTTCAACTCATTTGGATCATAGTCTTTAGAGGAGATGTCCAAAATATGAATTTTTCCCATATAAATATATAGGGCCCATACAAATGCATGGGGAAGTAAATTTGACCTTGCCGTAAAAAAGGTAAAACATCAATGTAAGACCATCATTTTAGCAATTTTGTTTGTTTGTGTTGAGGTTTTATGGCCCAGTCAACCCAATCAGCGTGGTCAGTTTACCTAACCACACATTTGCTGGACAGGTTTAGTCCTTTAAGCATCTAACCAGTATTGTGCACATTCTTAGCAATTTTGGTAGACCTTCCATCCCTGACGATTAAAAATGTTTCGGATTTGTGCAAAGATTAGGCCCATGGGCTTATTTAGTGCTGGAGAAGAAGAGTTTTAAAGGCTTTTACCATATATTTGCATGGAGGCCATCTTGGTCAATGTACCACGACTATTTTAGCAATCTTCCGTTCCCCTGCCCCAAGGAGGCTCCACTTGAAATTTGAGCAACATTGGCACAGAGGCTTCAGAGGAGGTCGGTTGAAATTCTCAACTTTTTCCCATACAAATGTATGGGGCCCATACACATGCATAGGGAAGCAAATTTGACCTCGCTGTAAAAAGGTCAAATGTCAACATACAACAATCATTTTAGCAACTTTGTAGACCTCCAATCCCCGATGATTTATGCAAAGTTTCAGCCCCAAGGCATCCTCAGTTCTCGAGAAGAAGTCTTTTGTAAGGTTTTTACCATATATGGGCATGGCAGCCATCTTGGTCAACTGACAGCAATCATTTTAGCAATCTTTTGTTCCTCCGACCTTAGGAGGCTCCATATGAAAACTGAGAAAAACTGGCTCAGCAGCTTCAGAGGAGTAACACGGAAACTAAGAAAGGGACAGCAATCTTTTTTGTATGTGATACACTATACTTATGCATGCCATAACTAGGTAATCATATGTGCACCTTAATTCCGTAACTGTATGGAACAATAAGTTCCATACGGTTACAGACTTATGGTAATCACAAGTTCAGCCAAAAATTTAATCGAAAGGAAGTTTGTTTGTGTTGAGGTTTTACCAAGTCAACCCAATGGGGTCATGTGGAGCGCAGTCAGTTTACCTAACAACACGTTTACTGGGCAGGCTTAGTCCTCCAAGTGGTTAACCAGTATTGTGCACATTCTTTCGCCAGAAACTGACAACTGCCCTTCTTGAATCAGCGGAAAATCAAAGGGAAGTAACTCAGAAATGGCGAAAGAGAGAGCAATCTGTTTTGTACATGACACACCTCATACACATTGCTATAAAGTTCATCAAAATATTCCATGTGGTTACCTAATTATGGCATGCACAAGGGTAGTATAAAAAAAAAAAAAAATCTAATAAAATGAAAGTAACTCTTAAAGTAAGACAGGGAGAGCAATCATTTTTGCACAGGACACGTGTCTTGACCTCATACACCTTGCTATAAAGTTTCATCAAGATATTCCAGTTACCTAGTTATGGCACGCACAAGGATAGTATACAAACTAGAAAAGGTTATTTAGAAAAAAAAAAAAACAAATGTCCCCCAAAACCCCGCCAGAGTTGCCATTCTTGTAGGTGACACGTTGTCTCATCCTGTTCTACCTTTCTACTAAGTATCATCAACATATTGTGAAGGATATTCGAGTAACAAAGCGGACACAAAATCAGTTTAAAACACAAAACAAATGGAGATAACTCAAAAAAAACTCAACGCAGTGAACACAAAATCAAATTCAAACACAAGAAGGGGAGATAACTCCAAAAATAAAAAGGCCAGAGTTGTCATTCCTGTATGCAACATGTCTTCTTGCCCTGTTCTACATTATTACCAAGTATCATCAAAATATTCTGAAGGGTATTCATGTTACAGAGCAGACACAAATGCAAATTAAAACATGAGAAGGGGAGATAACTCAAAAAGTAAGAAAACCAGAGTTGTCATTTTTGTATGTGACACATTGTCTAGTCCTAATCTACATTTCTACTAAGTATCATAAAAATATTCCAAAGGGTATTCGATTAACAGAGCGGACACAAAATCAATGCATAATCACTGTCAAATATAACAAAGGGAGATAAGGCCAACAGTAAGAAAGGCAGAGCTGTCATTCTTAAACGTAACACACTATCTCGTCCTGTTCTACATTTTAATCAAATACCATCAAAATATTCTGAAGGGTATTCGAGTAACAGAGCGGACACGAAATCAATTTAAAACACAAAACAAATGGCGATAACACCAAAAATATGAAACACCAAAAATATGAAAGCCAGAGTTGTCATTTTTGTACATGACACTTTATCTCATCCTGTTCTACATTTTTACCAAGTATCATAAAAATATTCCAAAGGGTATTTGACTTACAGAGCGAACACGAAATCAATGCATAACCACTGTCAAATGTAACAAAGGGAGATATACAAAAAGTAAGAAAGGCAGAGCTGTCATTCTTGTATGTGACACTTTGTCTAATCGTGTTCTACATTTCTACCAAGTACCATCAAAATATTCTGAAGGGTATTTGTGTTACAGAGCGGACACAAAATCTATATCAAATAAAACAAAGGGAGATAACTCAAAAAGTAATAAAGCCAGAGTTGTCATTCTTGTACGTGACACATTTTTTTGTCCTGTTCTACATTTCTAACAAGTATCATAAAAATATTCCAAAGAGTGTTTAACTTACAGAGCAGCGACACAAAATCAATGCATAATCACTATCAAATATAACAAAGGGAGATAACGCCAAAAGTAAGAAAGGCAGTTGCCATTCTTGGATGCCACACGTCGTCTCATCCTGTTCTACATTTCTATCAAGTACCATCAAAATATTCTGAAGGGTATTCAAGTTACAGAGTGGACAATAAATCTATATAAAACAAAACAAAGGGAAATAACCCTAAAAGTAAAAAAAAAGCCAGAGCTGTCATTCTTGTATGCTACATGTCATCTCGTCCTGTTCTATATATATATATTTCTACCAAGTATCATCAAACTATTCCAAAGGGTATTCAAGATACAGAGCAGACAAGAAGTTGGCGGGGGTATCAAAGGGAAGTTACTAAGAAAGGGAGAGCAAACATTTTGTATGCGACACTCTGTCCTGACCTCATACACGTTGCTATAAAGTTTCATCAAAATATTCAATATGATTACCAACTTATGGCCTGCACAATAATTGTTTATGCCTGACAGACGGATGGGTAGGTGGATGGACGAATAGACAGCCAGACAATGCCATAACAGAATACATCCATTTTTTCCTAAACAGGCATATAAAAAGCATGGGGATAAAAACAATCTCTGAATGATGCAAAGTTCAAAGAGAGTTTAAGTTCTTGGATATTTTTCTCTAGATGGCAACTGCACTGCATCTATTGGGAACATACAGGTCCATATAAGGTGCTTTTTTTTCTCAACCAAAAAATATAGACATTTTTTTCTTATTTCTCCACAACATTATATGTCCATTAGAAGCGCCTCTCAAGCTTTTGTGGAGAAGTAAGGAAAGTATCCGATACCCTTCTAATCTGTCACTAGAAGAACGTCTAGATCAGGCCATGGGCAGATATTTTAATAGTCTGCCTGGAATTTTATTTTTACAGCAAAGGGATATAGGTAAAAAACAATGTATTTGTTACTGAAAACAATAAATACTGTACAAAATTTCATGTTTGTAATAAAACAGATTCTGAAATGGGAATGCAGCACTGTCAAAGAAAACTTACTTATGCATAAGAGTTGTCATCAGTGATTATCAATGTTAGTCACTGTAAGAATATATTTCCTTTAATTAGCAACTAAGGATAAATAAAAATTTACTGCTAGATAACGTGTTTTTAATGTTTAAGAGGGGTCATAACCAAACTCCCATCAAAATTAACATATAAATGCCATTTCATAGTATAAATGTTGTTTAAATCAAATGACAGATATTGAAATTATGGCATGAAAACTAATTTGCAACATTTATCGCGGGCTGCAAGTCCATAAAAAACAAAATTTTCCCATTAACAAATCCAAAGAATGGCTTGCAAATACCAATGTAAAAATAAAATTTAGATGAAGTCCAGGAAACAGAAAAGAAGCTATAGAATGAAAATGAAATCCAGATGGACAGAAAATGGATGGATGAAAAAAAAACAACAACAAACAATATCCACCCATTATCATGTGATAGGGCAAAAAAAAAAAAAAAAAAAATCTGTTATATATAGAAAAATATGAAATGTTTGTAAAGTCCTCACCTTCTAATGGTATTCCGAGCTGCTGAAGACAGAATTCAGCTGCAAGAGTTTTAGCCTCATCTACTGTCCGACATAGTTTGGTTGGCTGGAATGGTGGTGAGGTATTTGCAAGTGCTGGAATGGTAACCTTAAACAAAAAGTAATTAATCATTAGCAATTTACATCAAGTGGACTCTTCTCCCAAAAATCTTTGGATTAGTCTATTTCCAAAAGCAGGGTGTCTGATTAGTTTTTTATTATTACTATGTTTTATAGAAATTCCTGTAGTTAATGTAAATAGTGTAGATCCTGATCACATGCCCTCCCACAAGACTACTTGGTGTGGGCAAACACTGGACTGGGGAATGTCATGACATATAATAGTTATGTGAATGAAGAAACAAAAAGCCTGTGACCTTAAATGTAGCGGTCATATATGACCTTGCCATTAAGGTACAGGATTGTAAATATTCAGATTTTCAGGCTGAGAGGGATTAGGTCTCACATGATAGAATATTTCAGTCATGTCAACCCTGACCTTGAGCCAATGACCCTGAAAGTCGAACTTGCTCAAGATATCATACCCACAAATGTGAGAAGATATATCAAAATCTATTGATAAATGCAGGGCTAGAGGGATGACAAAGTTTTTTCTAAAAATAGCCACAGTTACCTTGACCTTGAGCCCAGCAACCTGAAAGTTGAACTTACTCGAGATATTATAATACCTAACAATTGTGTGAAGATATATGAAAATCCATTGATAAATGCAAGGGCTAGAACAATGACCAAAGTAACCTTAATCTTGAGCCCAGCAACCTGAAAGTTGATCTTCCTCAAGATATTATCATACCCAACATTTATGTGAAGTTAAATTATAATCCATTGATAAATGTAGGCATTAGAGCAATGACAAAGATTTTTCTTCTAAAAATTAGCCACAGTTACCTTGACTACCTTGACCTTCAGCCCAACAACCATGATCTTGCTCGAGATATTATCATACCCAACAATTCTGTGAAGTTACATCAAAATCCATTGATAAATGTAGGCACAAGAGTGATGACAAAGTTTTTCTAAAAAAAAATAGCCATAATGACCTTGACCTTGATCCCAGCACCCTGAAAGTCAAACTTGCTTGAGATATTATCATACCAAATATTTGTGTGAAGATATATTAAAAATCCATCAATAAATATAGGCACTAGAGCCGTAACAATGTTTTTCTAAAAAAAGCCACAGTGACCGTGAGACCAGCACCCTGGAAGTTGACATTGCTTGAGATATTATTATATCCAACATTTGTGTGAAGTTATATTAAAACCCATAAATAAATGTAGGCACTAGAGCGATGACAGTTTTTCTAAAAGTAGCCACACTGACCTTGACCTAGAGCCCAGGACCCTGAAGTCAAACTTGCTTGAGATATTATCTGTGAAGTTATATTAAAATCCATCAATAAATGTAGGCGCTAGAACAATGACAAAAGGTGAACATAGTAATTGATATTTCATTGGACTCATCTGCTAGGTGATTCACATGGACTGTCAAGCCTCATCTTCTAGGAAAATAAAGGCAAAATTAATGCTGTCTGCTAAAGTTCTGAATGGCACTTTATGAGAATTATTTTCTATTTTCTAAATAGCTCTGTTTGGGGAACAATTTATTTTGAATATTACCACAGCAGAGTGAACCACTACACCATGTTAAAATATATGGGTATACTTCAGAGACAGCATTCTAAGATGAAAGTATCTGACTCTTCTAAAAAGGAAACCACTCTTGAGAAAAATGTGATCCCTTCTCAATGGCATTACTTCAAAAGAATGAGTTGAGGTTTTATGGCCCTTTCAACCCATTAAGGTAATATCGAGCCAGTCAGTTTTCCTAATCACACTTTTCCTGGACAGGCTTAGTCCTCTAAGTGGTTAACCAGTACTTGTGCACATTCTTTTGCCAGAAACTGACAACTGCCCTTCTTGAATCAGCAGAAGGGAGAGAACAACTGAAGAAAATATTTCATAATCTCTTCAAAAGGATGTTGCACTACCTAGTGGGGGTCAAACCTGCAACCTCCTGAACACCAGTCAGAAGCGCATCCGACTGAGCCACCCAAGCCGACCTGAAAGAAAGTAAAATATCACAAACTTCTACAATAGTTATATGCCAGAACTTACTTTGTACAAAAATAACTGGACATCACCAGAGCCATCTCTTGTGACAGTGGAATGAAGTTGGAAATTTGGAGTTCCCCAGCCATTCTTCTGGCAGATCTCTTCAAGCAACTACAAATGGACATAATTCAAGAAAATGAACTATAGCACCTGGCCTACTATTTTTTTTTGTAAACCAACTTCTCTGATAAAACGGTGTTTGCCAACAGTGTAGACCCAAATCTGAGCAGTCTGATCAAGGTCTACATTCTTTGCCAATCAATCAGGTATTTTGTTAAACAAATTATAAAGACTTGTATTGGTCCCCTCAAAAAAGTATGGAATAAAATGTTAAACTTTTAAGCCATTTACAGTACCATTTTACACCAAATATTTGGATGCAGTGACTCCTTGCTACACAGTCTATACTTATCCTCAATTTTGAACAAATCTATATGACTACCTGGTGATGCATTTAATAAGGTGCATGTTGTATGGCACACAATGTATATTCTGATCAAACTGCCGCTCCTTTACAAGCAATCTAATATGGGGCTATACTGTTTGCCTGTCCAAATATTTATAGTATGGTAACTGTGAAGAAAAATTTAAATCTGATAATTTAGGAGACAATAGTATGAAAAGTCAAAACCTAATTCCTGGGAAAAAGGGAAACATATTTCAAAAAGTTGTCTGCTGAATTTTTTACAATATAAGTGTTATTAGTTGTCATACAGAAAGACCGTCTTTGTTTGTTTGTGTTGAGGTTTTACGGCCCAGTCAACCCAATGGGGTCATGTCGAGCGCGGTCAGTTTACCTAACCACATGTTTACTGGGCAGGCTTAGTCCTCTAAGCGGTTAACCAGTATTGTGCACATTCTTTCGCCAGAAACTGACAACTGCCCTTCTTGAATCAGCGGAAGGCAGAGAATGACCGTAGAAAATATTTCATGATCAATCTCCACGAAAGAATGTTACTGACCTCGGCTGGGGTTGAACCCGCGACCTCCTAGTCTCCAGTCGGACGTCTTTATAAACATGTTACGGTATACCAATGTTACAGGAAAGTATGACATGTAAGTTTTACAATCAAGTGTTACAGTATATAGCCTTACAGTGTGTTACAGTATATAATCTTAACAGAGGAATATTAAATAATTAAGCTTTCCAGTTACAACACTTGAGCAATTTCTGTGCTTATCATATACTGGGGCACCTTGACTCCTTACCATACTTGTTTTGGTGTGTCTAAAAACTGCTAGATGAGTAGCAAACAGTACAGACCTTGATCAAATGTCATTCTACTTACTTGCCTGCCTTGCCAAACAGATTAAATCCCTAAAAAAATTCTGTGTTTATTGGGGAAGTGAAGTAACAAATTTAGCAAAGAATTGCCATTTAATTACCTCCCTTTGCCAAATTAAATCACTTCTTTCCAAATATTTTTCATGCTTTTCTTGTCTGAAACTTAGTTTCTACTGTTTGAATTATAGAACATTTACTGTATCTTGACAAATATGTTCTTCTTATTTCCTATCACCATATTGGCAGTAGCAAGAAAAACAAAACAAACAACAGAAAATTGTTTTGTTTGTTTGTTTTTTTTTCCCCAACAACTCTGATCTCTTGAGGCTAGAGTATAATTAATTTCTAGCATGCTTAATGTAATATCAGTAGACAGCAAATTGGTGGCTTTCATAGTTTTTCAAGGAACAAGGGTTTGGCATTTCATTCAACTATCTGTTTGGAGTTGAAGACAATTCAAATGAAATGTCAAGCCATATTTTCTTTAATAAACAAGAATTCTTTTTTTTTTTTTGGTCTTCTAAAATGCATATTTAGCAAGGTAAAACTGTTAGCCTTATCAACATTTTCAACACATCTAACATACAATTCTGGTGCCCAACTAGGGTGTGATCTCAGTAGTCATTCAACTGTTTTGAAGTTCTGATGACAGGTACAGGGAAAGGCAATATAAAGCATTTCCTGCTACAGGCAAAAAATAAGCTACTCCCTTAATTGAACTCCTCTTTAAATTTTGGTTACCTATGATGCACAGTGTGAGAAATAGGCCCCTATGTCATATGCAAACAGAGAAGATCCTGTAGAGTGTGCGCATTTGTGCAGTCTGACCCGGACATTATTTGTTGACATACACTACAGTATCCATGCAGTGATTCAGTAAATGGGCTCCAAAGGCCCTTATCAGCCTGCACTAATGCACAAGGCTGATCAGGGCCTGTGTTGTCCACAAATTGCATGAGTTGCACATTATACATTATGAGCCATGACATTAAAATACTGTACCTTTGGACATATGCACCCAGCAAAGATTCAGATCAGCCTGCGCATATGTGCAGTCTGATCAGAATCTTCAAAAGGATGCAAACTTTTTTCATGCAGAAAACCAAGACTCTGATCAGACTCTGTGTGTGTGTGTGTGTGTGCAGTCTGATTTCCTTGTTGGGCGCATATGTGAGACGGTACATTTTCTTGCATTTTCCTGGCTCATATATATAAAGATGGGCCATGTTTTGCATTAAAATTTCAGTATTTCTCTTGTTAGGTAATGGTCAGTAAACAAGTAAACATTATATTGATATTTTTTTCCAACCAAAAAGTACTGGAATTTTTCTTATTTCTCAACAAAAATACATGATATGGGCACCCATTAGAAGCATCTCACTGAGGCACTTCTAATGAGTAACCACAACATACATTTTTGTAAAGAAATAAGAAAAACACTATGTGGATACCACCTTTTATCTGGAGCTATGAAGGTAATATTCTCAATATTTAGGGTAAATACAGTCTACGTCATCTGCATTGAGAGAAAAAGAGAAGCTTCTTTATTTATGTTTATACTGGGTCAGGCCAAGCAAAGCAAAAGATGTCTGAGTAAAAATATGCTTAGAGCGAATTCTCATGTTACTTACCAAATTTACCCTACATATTAGGAAAGACATGTTTCAGCAAACAGTGTAGACCTTATCTTAAGCCAGCATTTTGAAAACATCCCCAGACAGTCAAATGTGCTTGGTCAAAACTTAGAATCAGAACAGGAACATACTATGTTGTCCCAAAAAGGGACATTAAAATAAATCAGGATCTGTATTTACTCTAAAGAGAGGGAAACCTTAACAACTTACCATACAAGTCCTACAATTTCAACAAATTCCTTTTACAACAATGCTAGATGAGTGGCAAACAGTGCAGACTCTTGATTAGACATTGCATCTCATCTGGATCTACACTGTTTGCCTTGGCCTGTCCCAATACTTAGGTTTATTATGGTATATATGATCATACTGTGGGGAATAAGCACTCTGATCAGGGGTGAAGATCCCAATCTACGCATTTTCCTTGACTCAGCAATCTGCCGCCCACAAAGCTCCTGATGCAGTTTAACCTTTACCACTCCAAGGGCTAATTCAGATGACAATTGAGAGATATTTTTCTTATTTTTCACAGAAACAAGCTCTGACATATGTTAAATCCTATTTTCTGGGAAAAATAAGGAAAAAATTTTCAATATGTTGTCTGCCGAAAATTTTACCCAGAGTGCTAAGTGTTAATATAGCATATTTACCGTAAGCTGGAAAACAGCAACTCCTGACCATACTGATCTTAAAATGTCAACAAGTCTATTTATCATCCTGCTGATGTGTTTAAATATCTGCCCTATAGGAGACAAACAGTGTAGACCCTGATCAGATACCATATTCTGTACTATTTGTTTAGGCCTGTCTGTCTCAATGCTTAGAGTAAAATTAATATGGTACAGTATCAAACACTACTCTTCTTTCAACATCTTTTGGAAAGTCTTTTTTTGTCTAGTGCTTTGCACAGAAGATGTAAATTTGCAAACTTTTAGCATGATTTAATGCAAAACCATTTCACTCTAGATTATAATACCTAATTTCCCACTGCTTCCCTAGTCTGATCAGTGTCTACACCGCTTGCCTTTCTACTAAGTATTTTAAGAAACAGCTTCATAGAAAGCAAAATTTTGGGCAGAAAATTATGGACTAAAGTATTCAAAATTTTAAGACAGTTACAGTACTCAATTATAAATCTGTTATTCCATTAACACCAAATCATAGCATTATCAGGGGTGGGAATGCTAATTCAACAAAACCGCTGAAAATGTCCATACACCAACCCCCCCCCCCCACCCCCACCCACCCACCCACAAATACCATATTTCAAAAGCTTGTGTCATGATCAGAACTTTTTATTTTTCTAAAAAATCATCAAAAATGCTGAATTCAGCTAATCTGCTGAAAATTCTCACCCCTGCATTATAAAGGAAACTTATCTGTTGTCTACTAATTCCACCATTAGCTTAGCTCATACTAAGGATTTAAGGCTTTAGACCTTCTATGATTTTAACAATTACAGTATTCTGCCAAATCTGCATCACCATCACATAAAATTTGAAAATGTCCCTTCATATTTCACTTCAAGTGGACAACATCCCAATATTTTCAACCTGGATTTCATTTATTTTTTACTGTACATCCCAAACATTTATGAAAGATGCCCATTTTATTCCTGGGCAAAATAAAATTTCTCAGCAGAATACTGTTTTACCAGATGTAGCTAATCTAATTAACCCATTTATGTCAAGTGGACTCTTCTACCACAACTAAGGTGTCTGGTTAGTTTTTATTATTACTATTTTATATAAATTCCTGTATTTAATGCAAACAGTGTAGACCCTGAGCAGATGCCACATTCTGCAGTATCTGATCAGGGTCTGCACTTTTTGCTAATTACCCTTTTTGTGGGGATTCCCTGCTAAAATGGGTTAAATTTACTATGAAATCTGAAACACTGGAAGTTGACACAATAAGCGACATGGCACAGTATTTGCAGAGTCTACTACTGGATGAAGCGTACGTCTAAATTTGGTCAGCCTATGCTGTCCCAAAGCAGTACTTCCATCTTGCTTCTTTCTATTATATATGTTCTGTCTTGTACCACTTATAAATATTTTTCTTCTAACAGTTATGTACATTTAAGATATCTCTTGAGTTAAGTTCAGGTGACGGAGTTGACAGATTTCAGGGAAAGGGCTGCTGACTGTTCACCGCCTGTACTTTTCTTTCCCTTAAGTGTTGAGGACTTGATGTCATTCTGATTGTGTCAGCTCCCATTTACTTTACAGTACAGGTGGTTGAAGAGATATGTCCTAGACAATTTTTTTTTTTTTTTGGTCTAATGCAGGTCAGTCAAAATATAAGTCACAGTGTCTAACTTTGGTTAACATCAGTCTTCACTCAAAGGCCAACATACAGGCCACAGCATCCTAATCTCGGGACAAAACACACAGTCTTCATTAGATGGGCTGTGTTACACAAGAAAGCTTGGCTTCTGCTTACGGATGGTCAGGTGGTTTTTCCCCAGGTTCTCCGGTTTTCGCCCACCTTTGATGAAGGATCGGCTCTATATAAGTGAAATATTCTTGAAAGGGCTGTAAACCCCCCCACACCCAAAAAAAAAAAAACCATGGGAAAACAAGTCTTTGGGCATATGCGGACAAAGAAGACCCAAATCAACCTGCACATCTGTGCAGTCTGATTAGGGCCTTCACTGTCTGCTACCAGAATCACTGGATGCTATAGAATGTATAAATGAGCAAAAGCCTGGATGATACCTTTCACATGTGCAGGATAATCTGAAACCTGTGCACATTAGGCATGTTCAAAGCACTTTATCCTGTGACATGGACCATCTAATGAAGACTGCGTGTTGAGTCCCAAATAAGTTTTCCCATGGTGTGGCCCAGATGTACTCATACACCAAGTCTTTACGAGTAAAGGAGATACTTATACCCTGGGACTGGGTTATTCTTCTTTCTATAGATAAAATACCAAAACAAAAGTAAAATAAACATGTTAAAATTTAAAAACCAGGGCCCAGTTGTTCAAAGCATCGTTAGCTTAACGAGCTTGTTAAGGGTCATTTCGTTAACTGTTTTAGCAGATTCAATATACAATATTCTGATGTTTTTTGCTGAAAAAATGTGAGTAGCACATTTTTTCAGCAAAGAATTTCAGCATATTTGCGTATCACTTGATTTAAATTTTAACGAATCGTTAACTAACGATGTCGTTAGCTTTGAACAACTGGGCCCAGTAATATAAGCATTGCTCAAGACAAGAGGGGGAATCAAGAAAAAAAAAAATCTAGCAAAAAAAAAAATAAATAAATAAAATAAAAAAAAAAAAAAAATATATATATATATATATATATATATATATATATATATATATATATATATATATATATATATATATATATATATGTTCTTTTTTTTTTTTTTTCATTTCTCCCTAAAAAAATATATTGTGTGTGCTTCTAAGTTAAATACCAACAACATACATTTCATGTACAAATAATATCAAATAATTTTTGGGTGAAAATTATGCCTTATCTTGAGCTATGGGTAAGGAGGGTAAGGTCTCAATATTTTGGGTGGATATGGTTAGGGCCATCCAGAAGTCTGCTAGGAGACTAAAAAGTGTAGATCAGGATTAGGTATAAACTAATACAGGGTCAATAATTTCTGATAAAAACTGAATATGTAGAGTCTACAATATTCACTATTCCTCTCAAAAAAGTACAATATGCCACTGTGTACATTTGCACACAATTTTCAAAGTCCCAAACAACACAGAATCAATCTAGCAGATCTCTAGCTAAATTTCTGACTATAATTCTGCCTGAGCCTCTATATGACTGGCAACTGCTGACAGATTAACAATCATACCTGCCTCCACCAGACATAATATACACAGAGGAATAGAGTAGGTTAGCATCCTGCACCATTCTGATTAGTAGTTCTGATTAAGTGTAGCAAAGCACAAATACTGGAAATCTATGCATATGCACTAAAAGCACGGTTTTACCTGGATCGCTGATTTTACAGTTTGTGGTTTTAGTGTTAGCGGGTTAGTGGGTGTCAGTTCCATGCCCGGTAACAAATCAACATAATGACCCTATACACAGATACAATGTTACAACAGTTGAAAATCATTGTTAAAGGCATTAAGTGGTCCAAGTCAAACAAAATGTTTGTTTGTGTTGAGGTTTTATGGCCCAGTCAACCCAATGGGGTCATGTCGAGCATGGTAAGTTTTACCTAACCACACTTTTACTGGGCAGGCTTAGTCCTCTAAGCAGTTAACCAGTATTGTGCACATTCTTTCGCCAGAAACTGACAACTGCCTTTCTTTTGTTTTTTTGAACTGGAGGAAGGAAGAGAATGACCACAGAAAATATTTCATGATCAAATCTCCAGGAAAGAATGTTGAAGACCTGGCAGGGATTGAACCCGCAACCTCCTGATCACCAGTCAGATGCTCATTCGAGCCATCAAGACAGGCATCAAACAAAATGATTTTTAGTATAAACAAGAAGTGCAGACTCAGAGCAGTGTGCTTCCAAGCATATCTCTAGATAAGATAAAGTGAATGTCCTAAAATTTTGAACACTTTATTCCATACTTTTTTTGCCAAATTTTTGCATGTTATGGAGTTTCTTAAAATACTTAGCAGAAAGGTAAACTGTGTAGACCCTGATCAGACAGTTTCTTCCCTCAGAAGCAGTCTGATCTGAGTCTGCACTATTTGCACCTGCCATTAGAATCTTTGCTGTATAAAATTTCAGGACATTTACCATACTTTTTTTTCTTTTCAATGAAAAAGTATGGCTATTTTTCTTACTTCTGCACAAAAATGTTGTGGATACCCACAACATATGTTTTCATGGAGAAATAAGGAAAATATCAATACTTTCAGTTGAAAAAAAAAGGGCCTTATCTGAAGCTATGTCTGTCTATGTATACAGGATTATACATGTTATGTATACCAAACAGTATAGAAACAATCAGATTGCACAACCATGCATTCAAATACTGCTCTAGGCTGTTTGCATAGTTAAAATAAAAACGTGAAACAATAATACCCCGTCACTATCATGTGGTGGGCAGATAACTCTGTCAAAAATTGATGAAATTTGCCAATTAGCAATCCCAAACTAGACTTCTGCTATATTAATGCACACACCAAGTTTGGTGAAAATCCATTGACATTTATTCATGCTATTGTCCAGAAACAAAAATATGGATGTGTGCCACTCTGTCAAAAATTCATGTTATTTGCCCATTAGCAACCCAAAACAAGAACACTATATCAATGCACATACCAAGTCTGGTGAAAATCCATTGATATTTGCTCAAGTTATCGTCCAGAAACAAAGATACCGACAGACAGGCATACGATGGACAGACAGACACATGGACACTAATGTGAAACCATAATACCTCACCACTATTGTGTGGTGGGCTATAAAAACACAACTTTTTGCTTTACAATACCACTGTATGCTATAGCTATTATATTGTATTATTATGGTTACACAAGCCTTCAATGTTACAAAATAAAGTCAATAAAATCAAGCTTCACACATCTACAGAATTACCTCTAAATTCAGTTTGAAGGAAAAACTGCAACATAAAAAAAATATTCCAAGACTTTTTTTTCTGAATTCATGTTCTATTTGCATAAAACTGTACAGCATTCTATATGAAATCTTAATTGGATTTTCTGTTGTCCTTAAATATCTGAATGAACTCAGAATACAAGACTTACAAGCAAGTGAATTACAGACATGTATGCACTAAAGCACTATCTGGCATTCACTTTCCCAAATACCTTTTCAAAGTAAGGGTCCTTTCAAATTATCTCTGTTAAATTCTTCAATAATGGCTACAATTCTCCATGTCTAAATCCAGATAAGGTGATAATTTGATAGCTTCTTATATTGTTTTGCACCCAAACATACACTGGGTGCAGTGAGGCAATTCTAATGTGAAACTTCTGAATACTCCTTTTATCTGGATCTATTTTATATCAACTTTACCATAATTTTATGTATCATAATTGGATTTTTTTTGGTCTTGAATAATGAAACCTCAAATAAACTTCCTATCATACACAAAAGCAAAATAGGTAAACAACAAATAAAAGTACCAATATATTTTTTAGATATGATATAAAAAAGCAAGCCCTAATAATTTCAGAGAAGAATAAAGCATTCTAAAAAGAAATAGTCATCTATGTATCCGCTTAAAATCAGATGACTTTACCCATTCACATCGAATGGATTCTTCAACCACCTCACTTTGGACCAGTCTGTTTCCAATATCAGGGTGTCTGGTTGGTTAGTTTTTTATTGTTACTGTTTTATAGAAATTCCTATGTTTAAAGCAAAAGTGTTTGTTTGTTTGTGTTGAGGTTTTACAGCCCAGTCAACCCAATGGGGTCATGTCGAGCGCGGTCAGTTTACCTAACAACACGTTTACTGGGCAGGCTTAGTCCTTTAAGCGGTTAACCAGTATTGTGCACATTCTTTCGCCAGAAACTGACAAAATAGACCCTGATCAGATGCCAAATTCTGCGGCATACCCTGATCAGAAGAAGCATTCTGTGATATCTGATCTGGGTCTGCACTGTTTGCTTTTGGGGGTTTCGGGGGTTAATGGGAACCTCGTGCTCAGACCCTGAATTCTATAACTTAGTAATCCTATAATAGAAGATTCAACTATTCTTACTGAACAGTCTGGGGTGTATGCTGATCATCAGACAAATACATTTTATATCTGAACAAGTACATTCAGTCAGCTTACTTCATGTGGGTATCTCCGGAAACCTGGTCTAACTAGGCCTGGAACAAAAGCTCCCCTGGCAGCCCCAGCCCCTCGTGACCCAGCTGCTCCTCGACCTCGGCCCCGCATCATTCCTCGTACTCCTACTGCTGTCCGAACTAAACCTCTGCAAGGTAAAAAGCTAGAGTAAATAATCTGAAACTTTGAACACTCTAAAATTTCAAATACATGTACCTTGAATTACTGCCAACACACTTACTTAAATGAAACTAAATTCTGATGTTTGGTCTGGTCCTTTATTGTTTTACCAGCTGCCAGCATATTTATTTATATAATTTCAAAAATTAGTCTGTATGGCAAGAAAAAGAATATGACATGCAGAAGGAGAGACTCTTAACATTCCTCATATCTCTCCTAATTATGCTCTTTTTTTGTCAGGACTACACTGTAAATGTATGCCAGCATTATTTTGTACACAACAAGCATCTTTAACTTTTACAATTTGTTCCCGAACACTATTATATATCCATTTAAAATACTCTATATTTGGCACTGCACCACCCCTCCCCCATCACCCCCTCCTCTGGTGTTTCCCCTGAACACTAATGGGTGCTTATGTGGCCTTCATACCTCCAGCTTAAAGGACACCTGCTCTGATCTGAATTGATTGCTTTTTGGCTCATTAACCTAAATTTCCAGATTTGCCTTCCTGAATATTTGCAAATCACCTCTTCTGGTAATACTGGTATAATTACTAACCATTAAGGTGCTAATCAAAACTGCAGCAGACAGTATTTTGATTTTTTTTTTTTTTGTATTTTTCAGAGAAAAATTAGGCTTGACATAATTGTCTGCCTTGTATTATTCTCTTTGAGAAAAAAACAACAACAAAAACCTCTTCTGGTAATACTGGTTTAACCCTAAAAGTGCTTATCAGAACACAGCAGACGGTATTTTGATATTTTTTATTTTTTGTATTTTACAGAGAAAATAAGGCTTGACATTTCATGAGAAGCATCTGCCTAGCAGACAATTCACATGATATGTCAATTATTTTCTTTGACTACTACTTTGCTTAGTGCTTTCAGGGTTAATAAGTATACCTGCCAACAAAAGCTTGCTGAGCATACATCTGACCATACACTGCTGGAACTGTGGGCTCGCTCACTGCCATGTTGTAACTGAAAGCCTGAAATTAAAACATATTCATAAATTCATGTATGAAATGTCGTTTCACAAATAGATGTGCAATAAGAAAATGGCGACACCATTTACCTTAAAGGGGAACGCAATATAAGTTGTAAGTATATCTTGGAGTAAAGTGCTTAACAAGCGATTTATTTTGATGCAATAGTTTTCAAAATCGGCCTAGAAATAAGGAAGTTATGGTGGTTTGAATATATTTAAAATGGCTGTCATGGATGCCGCCATATTGTAGGCTTTGTGATGTCATACAGCCCAAATTAAATATGCAAAACCAAATTATAAAGGGTTTTTAAGAAAAATTTTGCTTCAGATTTTTTATAATCTTTTAATTCTAGTGACAAGCAATCATTTCCCCCAAAATAAACCAACTTTATGAGAATAACTACCTTTATGACAGGAATTTAAATTTTTATGAAACCTCATTAAATATTCAAAACCCATGAGCCTAGGCTACTTAAAATCCCCCAAAAGGATGCATTATCATTTGTTGATATGGCGGATTCTACTTGTATACTAACACAGGGGATACTGTACGTTGAAATAAATCATTTAAGAAAGGCTGAACCAATTCAGCTTTATCAGATCTTGAATAAAGACAAAACGTTAAAAAATTCCAAACATGTACTTTTCATTACTTTCCTCAAATTTGAAGCCAAATTTGACACTCAGTGCTAAAAACAGGAAAAATCAATTCCTTATTTACTAAATTTACTCAGTTTTGTACAAAATAACAGCAACCTTTTTACTCTGGCTCAACTTTCATTTTTGAGGATTACACAAAAACGGCAATTACCCGCAAATGTCTTTAATACGATTATAAAATGTGGCATCAGACAGCCTATAAACTTTCAGTTAGTCTCTCATTTTTGAACTGGATCAAAAATGAAAAGATTTTTTATCCTATCTCTGAATTAATGTTGACAACATTAATTCAGAGATACCATAAACAATCATTTCATTTTTGATCCAGTGGACTAACTGAAATTTTACAGGCTGTCAGATGCCACATTTTATGATCGCATTAGTACCATATATCAATTTCTTAAACCTTGTTTGGATAAAAAAATGTCTATTTTTGAGGAATAGGATGCCTTTAAAATGTGATCAATGTATGACCAACAGTCATTTACAGTGGCCATTTAAAATTAATTATTTTACAGCATTTTACAGTAACTTTAAGAATATTGTTATTTATTTTTATTCTTGTTATGATTAAAGTAACAGAAATTTTAGTGACTGACCTTCTTTTTAACCACCCAGAGCACAGCTGTTAAATAATTAGGAGATTTAATCAAGAGGGTGACCTGAGTGATTCGAGTCATTTATCCCACTTTCAGACTTCGACCGATAAAAAAATTCCCAATCAAAAAGGACCCTGGACCTGTTCCAAAAATGGCTGAAAAATCCCTGAGAAAGCTGCCGGATGAGTGGCAACATTGTAGACCCTGGTTAGATGCCATTTTTCTCAATGTTTGGAGTTTTTCATTCATCCTAGAATGAAAAACAAGTATTTCACCAAACAATTGCCCCTTCTCGCTTGAATATGGTTGGGTAAGGGGCATCAAAAATATTTTGACCAGTCATTAGGGCTTCGGAAACTGCCATTGGAAAATCCCATTTGTTTAAGACGATCCAGTTTAATGAAGAAAACAAATGCAAAAAGATCAAACACAGGCAGTTGTGTGTGTGTGTGTGTGTGTGTGTGTGTGTGTGTGTGTGTGTGTGTGTGTGTGTGTTTTAACCCTTGCCATGCTGAATAAATTAAAATGCCACACCCACTTCTAATTTTTAGCCAATAAGATTACTTAATCTAGGTTATTGATCAATAAAATTCACATACTAATGATAAACAGTGTAGATCCAGAAACCAGCTGATCTGAAGCTACAGTTTGCAAAGGCAGTGCATACTTGGGTTCAGCAGGACAAGGTTAAGGTCTATGCATGTTCACAAATCTCTAGATCTTTACACAGTGGCGTAGCCAGAACAGAATTATTTTCATGCACACCCTGGAAAAATTATGTCTAGAATAGCTTCCAATTTATGGGCTACTCTTACAGGAAAGAATTTGCTCCCCGAGAGGCAAATTCTTTCCTTTAAGAGCAGCGCCTATGGTAAAGAAGCAAAATATTTCTAGTTAATGTCACTTAACTGTAAATATACTTAATTGAAAATATTTCTCTTACGGATGTTACACACATGCGTAATGAGCGCTACACCTATGTTTATAAACTCTAACTGAACAAACAATGCAGACCCTGATCTGAAAACATATATAATTTTATAAACTGCACTGATCATAAATAGTTTCATTAACTGCACTGTCCTTATTCTCCATCATCCAATTAGGTGTGTTTGTACTTGTTGATGTGCATATGAGCCCTACCAAGGGAAAATAATTTATGCCTTCAGGTCATTTGCGCACAGCGAAATCCCAGATCACACTGCACAGATGTGAAGTCATATCAGGGGATCACTGTCCTTTAACAGAATCATTGGATACTATAGAATATATGAATGGAGAGCAAAGGCCCGAATGACACTTTACACAGTGAATGTGCAATTTTGCGCATGTTTGAAGGCACTTTTTCCCCTTGATGCGGTCCATATGATATGGGCACTGATAGGGTACTATTGTGTTGATTTTGCATTTTTATAATTATCAATTTACCATCCATGTATTTACCTTAAATATTGGGACACATCAAATTCTTATCATGATTATCCTATTATCCTTAAATTTGAAACAAGTTCATTTTACGACCTGTTTATGTGTTTAGAAAACTGCTGGGTGAGTGTCAACATTGTAGACTCTGATCAGATGCCATTTTCTCTGGTGTCTCATCTGGGTCTACATTGTTTACTCAAGCCAGTCTGTCCCAAAAACTTAGGGTAATTATAGTAATGTAAGAAAACCCTAATTAAATATTCATGCTCACAACTGCATGCATCAAACTACCAACAAAATAAACCAAGGCTCAGCTAAAATGTTTCACGACCAAAAATGATTGATCGTATATATGTATCACTCAGGATGCTTGACCCAGATTTCTGATGGTTCATAACAAGATTTGCCAAAGTGTGAGTCAGGTAAAAGTCATTTGGGCAGTCGGCTAAGCAGTGTATAGCCAGATAAGATGCTGTAGCCACTCATCCAACAGTTGTTTGGGCACATCAACAGATAGTTGAATGGACTTTCTAATTCTAGGACAAGTACCGGTATGATAAGGAGTTAATGTGTCTGAATACTTACAGCAAATATGGTAAAACAAAAATTTGGAGTTGATCCAAACAGTTCAGCAGGCTTTTCTCACCCCCCACCCCGCCCCACCCCTCCACCCCCGCACTTTTTACGTTTTGTTCTGTACCCTCAAAAAATAAGGACAAGGGTCCTTAGTGATGCAAAATTGATTTTGTTTTTATCTAAGCTAAAGGATAAAAATGATCAATATCTGGGCAACAGTTAACCTTTACAATGTAAAGCAAATTTGCAGCAGATGACATTCTAAGATTGATGTTATTTTGCAGAGAAAATAAGATGAGACATTTCATGTGAATCATCTGCAGGCAGACAATTCACATGAAATGTCAAGTCTAATTTTCTCTGAAACATAAAACGTTTCAAATTTTCATCTGCTGTAGTTGTGATTAGTGCTTTAAGGATTAACCTCTTTAAAACAACAAACCCATAAATTTTATGTCATCCAGCCATTTTAAGACACATCATCAGTACTTGTTCATATTTTAGAACAAGTATTGGAAATAAGTTAAGGGGTGTGAATATGGGTATATATGGTAGAAATTACCTATCTTTATCAAATCATTTATGTCAAGTGGAGTTCTACAACAAATTCTTTGACCAGGCCTATTTCCAATAGCAGTGTGTTTGATTAGTTTTTATTATTACTGTTTAATAGAACTTCTTGTAGTTAATGCAAACAATGTGGACCCTGAGCATTCTGCGGCATCTGATCTGTCTGCATTATTTGCTAATTTGTTTGTGATGAGGTTTTACAACCCAGTCAACCAATTAGAATCATGTCGAGAGTGGTCAGTTTACCTAACCATACTTGTCTGGGCAGGCTTTTTCCTCTAAGCATTAAACCAATACTTGTGCACATTCTTTTCACAGAACTGACAACTGCCCCTCTTGAATCAGCGGGAGAGAGAGAATGACCATAGAAAATATTTCATGATCAATCCCCACAAAAGAATGTTACCGGACAGCGGGGATCGAACCCACGACATCCTGATCACTAGTCGGACGCAAGTCCAACTGAGCCACCAAGGCTGGCTGTTTGCTAATTACCCTTTTGGGGTCTCCAGACTAGAATGGACTTACAAAGGGACAGGAACAGATTCTGAAATTTGTGATCCTTTGAAGCAGTAAACACTTCAAATAAACAAAAATTGAAGACTGTAACCATTATTTGGTAAACAAGACAATTTACTAATTCAGCCCCCTCTTTAAAGTCTGTAAATTTCTTTCCAGAAACTGGCAATAAGGTTATTTTATTCTACTCGTGTATCCCATGATTTCTGACTGTCTGACATTAAGGGTACTTGCAGTATAATGTATCAACATGCAAAAAACAAAACTAAAACTATTGAAGTCAAAGATATACAAATGAACATCTGCAGTTTTAAAGATCTTAGTAATAGTGACTACTGGCAGCTATACTGGAAGAGTGTTACTGACATGTATAGGGTACAGAAGTTTTACTGACTAGCTGGGAAGTGCACATTAGTTCCTCCTAAGCTTTTGGCCAACTGGTGAGCTAAAACTTAAGTGAACAAGGTCAAGCATCTGAATTCAAAAGGCCTCATAACAGATGTCTTCAGACAGCAACACTAAAATCTGAAAATTCCAAATATAACTACCAACACTGTTTTCAACATGCCCAGAGCACAACTGCAAATGTTCATTTAGGCAACATCATGAGAAAGTTACTTTTATGATAATACAAGCAACACCAAACATCCAATCAGACCATACATCCAGACCAGGGCTCGGGAAAACCGGAAAAATAGCCGGTCTGGACCGAAATTAAGAATTCTGGACCGATTTCAAACACCCCGAAACGCTAATAAATCGGTCCAACAGGTTTGTGCCTTGAACCCCATTTTTCCCCCAACCAACCAATTTTCACGAATCAATGATGTCTAAAAAATCACAAACGGTCAAGTCTTCCCAAACTGACAACGTCCGCGCACGTTTTAAATGCGATATTATGGTAGTTAAAAGGCTATAAACGGTCATTTGACATGTATATTGGCGAGACAGCTGAATAACGGCAACCTACCGCAGCACAAATTAATTACGTCACTATCCAAACATTGTCAAAAAATCAACACTTCACTGACCTTTGTGCGGTAAACAAGCGATTAACACGAATCATCAGTAACGGTAGTCAGATAATTAATCCGTTTGTGTGACACGTGTGAATACACTGAGACTGCAAAACATCCAGGTGCAGTCGGCGTGTCCAAAAGATCAAAGGTCGCTTTACTGAGAGCGATAAAAGAATGCACCGCTTGAACGCATCCGTTTTCTTCCTCTTCTTTTTTGTTTTGATCAACACGGTTTGTCGGTCCCAGATTCGATAAATGAATTCCCAAACCGTGTACGTCCTGATCAGATGTCGCATACAACGGCGTCTGATCTGGGTATTATTGATTGCTTTTTTTTTTTTTTTTGTTGATTGCCGTCACACGCGAGGTGATTTCAAGGTAGATTTCACGGTAAAAATAAGTAATGCACCACTTGCGCTAGACAAGATTGGTCAGTGCTTAGAATTTAAGCAGTCTGATCAAATCTTGAAACATTGAAAACTGCAAAACCGCCCGTGGCGTAGGCCTTTTTTATTAGACCTACTTAGGTCCATGAAAGTCGTTTCGTTCCGTCTCTCCTGTTTCCCGCCGTCTTCGCGCTTATACAAGACGGGAATCAGTTGTTTATAAATAGTTTAGGAAAACCCTGCGGAGATGGAAATAACAATAAAACCGTTTTTTTTTTCTTTCTTTCTTTTTACATATTGATGTATTTATTGATGACGCCAGCTTTGATCATGCTCATTATACCGGACTTCCGTCATTTAGGTGTATTATTTAAAAGGAGTTATAGGACTGCCAATTGTCATTAGTTTTCGTGACAGGTGATAAATACATTTTTTTTTTTTGGAAATGGGCTCATTGATGACGTCATCGTCATCAGCTGGACCGATTCAGATTTCAAAATTTCCAGAGCCCTGATCCAGACTGACAAGTACCTTTGCTGTTTACTTACATACAGTGCCATATGACCTGTAGGAGGAGCTTTTAAAAACAGACAAATGCAGAGTTATAAAGTAATGCTGGCTAATCAGAGCTGAAAAGATAATCGATTATCAGTCCTGTCATTCTGATTGATAATCGCTTAATATAATCACTGAAGATTTGGTCATAATTTTACCTATCTGAGCATGAGTCTTACCATATGTTATACTTAATTGTATGTATTCAATCAGACAGGCCTAAGCAAACAGTATAGACCCAGATGAGACGTCGCTATTGTAGATACTACAGTGGGTAGTAAATTGTACTTGTTCAAATTTTAGATAAAATATGGTAAGAAGTTGAGGGGTCTGAATACCTAGGATAAATACGGTAAAGTAACAGATACAGAAATCAAATGATAGATTATTAGCAAATCTGTAATGATAATCATTTTTGTAGAATTTATCGATCAATTAATCAATTATAATCAATTATCCGGTTAATTGTGCTATCCTTACTATAAAATAAGAGTGTCCAGATAATTAGTTTTCTAATTTCTTTTGCCTTTTTTCTTTTCTTTTTTTTTTTTTTTTTGAGAAATATGAAACTATACCTTTTGGCAAGAAACAAAAATTCTAACAGCTATGCCAATGGCCCTGAACAGACTGCATGGATGTATGGTTTGAAAGTAATTTTTTCATGATGTGGCCCATTTAATTTCAAACAAGTAACAGCACTAAATACACAAACCTCTATCAGCTGGTCAAACTGATCAGACTCATCATCAGACTAGAGGAAACAATACACAAATATATACATACCATAATAACCCAAAGTACTAGGACAGGCAGGCCTTTGCAAACAGTGTAGATTCAGATAAGATGCCACAGAATGTAGCATCTGATCAGAGTCTACGCTATTTGCCATACACACAGCAATATTTTAAGACACATCATCAGGTAGTGGAATGGACTGTTTCAAATTTTTGCACAAGTATGGTCCCAATACTTAGGAAAAATACGGTACACACATTTAACATTAAAATGTTAGTACAACAATCTACTAGCGTAATGCATGTGAATAAGTTGAAGATACAAGTAGACAAGCTTTTGAAAAAAAAAAAAAAAAAAAAAAAGAGGCCCATGGGCCACAATTGACTCACCTGCATATTTGCAAATGCCATGCAACAGTCTTCCAGTTTTGCCACAGCAACTGGGACACAAATTTGACCATACCATAAAATGATCAAAGGTCATCCTAGTCTCATCATTTTAATAAACTTGGTAGACCTTGAGTCCCCAATGCTGTATACCAAGATTCAGCCTCAATGCTTTCTTAGTACTAAAGAAGAAGATTTTTAAGTGTTTTTACCATATATGGGCATGGCAGCCATCTTGTTCAATGATACAGAACCATTTGAACAAAGTGTCAACATCCCTTCAACAGAAGGCCCCATGTGAAATCTGGTGAAAATTGGTTAAGTGGTTTTAGACAAGAAGACGTTTAAAAATTTCAAAGTTTTATACCTGTATATAGCACAGGGGTTAGGGCAGACAACACCCAGGGGGCAAAATTTTGATCCTAATTAGAACATTTTACTACTTTAATCCTACATTGTAAGTTTCAGCCATTAGTCTTAAATGCATATTGAAAGAAAACTGATTTTTTAACTCCCCCCCACCCCCTGCAAATCTATAGAGACGCAAATCTGACCTTGCTGTAAAAACGTTAAAGGTCAACCTATGATCGTCATTTGAACAAACTTGGTAGAGCTTCAGTCCTCAATGTTATATATCATGATTCAGCTGCAAAGTTTTCTTGGTTCTGGAGAAGAAGATTTTCAAGAGTTTTTACCATATATGGACATGGTGGCTATCTTGTTCAATTGCGCGGTACCATTTGAACAAATTGTTAACACCCTTTTGAAAGAAGGCCCATGTGAAATCTGGTGAAAATTGCTCAAGCAGTTTCAGAAAGAAGACATTTGAAAATTGCACAATTTTATACATATATAGCCCAGTGGCAAGGGCAGATAATCCTCAAGGGAAACAATTTTGATTATAACTAAAATGTTTTACTACTTTAATCACACATTGTAAGTTTCAGCCATTAGTCTTTCATACATTCTGAGAAAATGACGTTTCAACATTTTCCCCACACAAATGCATGGAAATGCAAATTTGACCTTGCCCTAAAAAGGTCAAAGGTCCACTTACAGTCATCATTTGTATAAATTTGGTAGACCTTCAGCCCTCGCTGCTACATACAAAGATTCAGCCCCAAAGCTTTCTTGGTTCTGGAGAAGAAGATTTTTAAGTGTTTCTTAATCTACCATATATGGGCATGGCGGCCATCTTGTTCAATGGCCCAGAATCGTTTGAACAAATTGTCAAAACCCTTTTGACAGAAGATCCCATGTGAAATCTGGTAAAAATTGCTCAAACGGTTTCAGAGAAGAATACATTTAAAAAATACACAATTCTATTCATGTATAAAGCACAGGGGCAAGGGCAGATAATACTCTGGGGACAAAATTTTGATTATAACTAAAATGTTTTACTACTTTAAACATACATTGTAAGCTTCAGCCATTAGTCTTGAATAGTAAGTACATTTTGAGAAAATGACTTTTCAACATTTTTTTTTTTTTTTTTTTTTTTCATATAAATGTATAGGGATGCAAATTTGACCGTGTCGTAAAAGGTTAAAGGTCAACCTATGGTCATCATTTGGACAAATTTGGTAGACCTTATCTGGATGCTATATACCAAGATTCAGCCCCAAAACTTTCTTGGTTCTGGAGAAGATTTTTAAGTGTTTTTCCCATATATTGGCATGGCGGCCATCTTGTTTGATGGTGCAGAACCATCTGAAAAAATTGGCAATACCCTTTTGACAGAAGGTCCCATATGAAATCTGGTGAAAATTGCTCACGCAGTTTAAGAGAAGAAGACATTTAAAAATTACACAATTTTATAAATGTATATTGCGCAAGGGCAAAGGCAGATAACATTAAGGGGACAAAATTTTGCTTGTAACTAAATGTTTTATTTTTTTAATCACTCATTGTAAGTTTCCGCCATTAGTCTTTAATACATTTTGAGAAAAAGACTTTTCAATATTTTCCCCATACCAATGCAAGGAGATGCAAATTTGACCTTGCCGTAAAAAAGTCAAAGGTCAACCTAGGGTCATCATTTGAACAAACTTGGTAGACCTTGAGCCCATGATGCTATATACCAAGATTCAGCCTTGAAGCTTTCTTGGTTCTGTAGAAGAAGATTTTTAAGTGTTTTAACCATATATGGGCATGGCGGACATCTTAACGTACCGTAACCATTTGTACAAATTTTCAATCCCTCTTTAACTCAAGACTCCACATGAAGTTTGAAGAAAACTGACCCAGGGGTTACAGAGGAGAAGTCGTTCAAAGGTGTCGAGGGGCAGACCACAAGTGATCACAATAGCTCATCCTGAGCCTTGCTCAGGTGAGCTAAAAAATAAGGGAGATGGCGCGTTTGAGCCAGGTAAGCAAGCATCAACGGCACGAAACCGAGCTGAGTGGGTGGGGGTGTGTGTCTAGAGGCATGCTCCCCCTTAAAAATTTTAAGGAATTGGTGGAAAATGGTGCATTCTGAGACCTTATATATAATTTATAACACTTTTGCTCATTTTTTAACCACCATTCATAGGTGATTCTCTTCTGGCTATATAAGCCTTTTTCAAGACTGTTAACCAGGCTTCATTATACTAACAGAATCCAATATTCCAGAAGTAACAAGAGATAAATTTATTAAATCAATATGCCATTCTTCCTTTATCATTTTGTTCCCTGATTTCTTGCCCTATACAGTTCATCATGTTTGTTTTTTTTCCTTCGCTGTCTCTCTTAATATCATTTAAGCCACCATGGTTGATGCTGAAATGTACATTTGGTGAGTCCCTGTCACTTTTTTTCACCCAGTCATACTTTTTCTCAAATTCCTAACTGTAACTTGTGTTATAGTTTATTTTAACATGTTTTTTCGGGGAGCAAAGCCTTGGACATGCCGATCTTTTCGTTGTTTTGGATGATGCTATCCCACAGTGA
Organism: Anodontia alba; assembly: GCA_964016985.1. Lineage (NCBI taxonomy): Eukaryota > Metazoa > Mollusca > Bivalvia > Lucinida > Lucinidae > Anodontia > Anodontia alba. The sequence goes on along the minus strand of OZ024834.1, from coordinate 60,401,355 downwards.
AATTACAGCATCAAAAGGCTTTGTTTTCATGTTTAATGTATTTCCCCCATTCAATCCATGGCTTTATACGCTTTCAAACATATTAGGAATACTTTGGGTCGAGCTGGAGTTTTTTGCTCGCCTTTATGAAAGTAAAGGGAGCTATTGCCATACCCCTGGAGTCTGTTGTCGTCGGTGGCGTCCGCATTTGATAAAAGTTTACCTTCTAAGCTCTTATTTGTTCTATTTCACAAATTTATTCTCAAAGTAACTCAACAAGATGAAAATATAATTTAACATATATATTCTTTCTTACTAATTGCCCCTTTTTTTTGGCTTAAAATTAGAGGCGAAAGGATTCACTGAAATCGTATCCTGACATTTTTTCTGACAATACACATATTGTATCGTTGGGCTAGTATCGCGATACCTATCGATAAGATTATAAGTCGAGTTTCCAAAGAAAATGATAGCTTTAACATATTTCAAGACCATTTTTATAACAAATTACAAAGATCTAAAATGTCGCTGAAATACACTGATCACTTATATGACAAACAGGGGCATCTTACACAGGCATTGTTACACAAGAATGAACCTCTGAGATGGTTTTTAAACTGTTTTCCAAGAGTATTAAAACTTCCAAGCTGTGACTTATGTATGAAAATAGTATTGTGATACGTATTGTATCGTGAGGCAAGTATAGCAATACGTATCGTATTGTGAGGTGAATTATTACAGCCCTACTTAAAATTGGACTTTTTAAGAAGTTAATAATTGCAGCTCTATTTCCTCCCTTGGTTAAGGTTTACCTGCAAGTTCTATAGTTATTACATTTGATAACAGTTTACCTTCTAGCTCTTATTTGTTCTATTTCACAAATTTATTCTCAAAACAACAAGAAGATGGAAAATCTTATTTAACATATTCTCTCTTAAGGGTCTCCCTGTGCATGCCCCACCCCCTTCACTTCATAAAATGCCTTTTATCTCAGAAACCATTCAGATCCCCACTCCTAAACCATTTATATTCTTGCTTCTTATCATAAGACACATCCAATGACACTGACAGGGGGTCAACTTGGGATTCCCTGAGGCATGCCCCACCCCTTCACTTCATAAAAGGCCTTATATCTCAGAAACCATGCCCATCCCCACCCTAAACCATATATATTGTTGTTCCTTATCACTTAGCAGACTGGGTATCCCTAGGGGGTATGCCCCACCCCCTCCAGTTATCATAGATCGTACAATCGAGAGAATATGATAAAATTGTGAGATAACACATGATTCGCCAGAATTCCATGTTTTTCGCAACCAAATATGTCAGCATATTCAAAACATCAACTCCAAACTCATTACACGCGTAATTATCTCCTCAAAGTTTAAATTGATACACAATTGATAGCACGTGATATCCTAATCTGGTGTAGCTTACCTGCTGAAAACCATTCATTGGATTTTAATGGCAACAGGCGGAGCTTAGGGATGTGGCACAAGTCAGTGATTGACAAAAGCGTACCATTTCGCATCATTGTGACAGTTATTCATGTAGCGATTAATTGATGTTACTGATGTGCAATCAACTGTTTATTACGACACTACCCAGCAGTGGTTATAGAATCATTGGCACCTGTTTGTTGTGTTACCATTACTATTCACAAGGAAGGCACAGGCAGAAATATCGGGGCGAAGTTTTGTTTTGCTTTTAGAGCCCAAGTCAGTGAAGTGAGCCACCGCACGGCGACTTCTTCACCTATGTCGCCCTGTAACTTATTCCCTGTGACAGACACTAAACACTGAAATCTTAGCATTAAAAACCGGGATCATGCGAGGAGGACCGGGCATCGGAACATTTTTTTTTCCTTGTACAACGAGAAAAAGTACTTGGGTCAGCAGCAAAAAACAGGGATGGTCGGCCGACCGTAAGCACACCTATTTTTTTTTTTTTTTTTTTTTTTTTTGGCTTTCTGATAAGACGCATTCAGTGACATAGACCAGGGATCCCTCAGAGGTATGCCCCACCCCCTACAGTTAATAAAAGGCTTTATATCACAAAAACTGCAGATCCCCAGCCTTCAACCATATATATGTTTTTCATTGTAAGACAGATCCAGTGACACTGCCTGGGGGTCCCCCGGGAGCAGGCTCCACTCCCTTTGCTTCATAATTTTTAAGGCCTTATATCTTGGAAATCGTTCAGATGCCAAACCCTAAAGCATATATATATTCTTATTCCTTATGATGAGATGCATCCAGTGACACTGGCAGGAGGTCCCCCGGGGCCACGCCCCACCCCCTTCACTTCATAAAAGGCCAAATATCTTGGAAACCATTCAGAGCCCCACCCCTTAACCATATATAGTCTTGTTCCTCAGGATAAGAACCATCCAATGACACTGATTGAGGGTCCCCGGGGGGGGGGGGGGGGGGGGGGGCATGCCCAATCCCCTTCTTTTTATAAAAGACCTTTTATCGCAGAAACCTTCCAGATCCCCACCCCTCAACCATATATATTGTTGTCCTTCATGATGAGATGCATCCAAAGGACCCCTGGGGTATGCCCCATCCCCTCCAGTTCATAAAAGGTCTAATATCTCAGAAACTGTTCAGATACCCATCTTTAAACTATATATTCTTGCTCATTATGATAAGAAACATCCAATGACAGGATTTCTTGTTCAGTGGTTCTAAGGGGTATTTTTTGGTTCTCTTCAGACGCTGCAGTCTATTTTGCTTTTTACTGTTAAAGATCGACAAATGTCATTATTTTTAGAATGTTAAGGTCACTTAGTACTTAGAATGTATAGTTGAAGTTTAGCTGTCTGCATCTGGTTAAAGTTTACCTGCAAGCTCACATTATCAATAACTTAAAAAAAATTGCCCTCCTCCAATATGGAGAGGGTGGACAGGGGGGGCGGGGATACGGGGATAAGGGGGGCGGGGGACGGGGGTAAAGGGGGCGGGGGACAGGGATAAAGGGGGCAGGGGACGGGGGAAGAGGAGGCGGGGAGCGGGGGAAGAGGGGGTGGGGGTACGGAAATTTTGGGGGCGGGTGTTATACGAAAATTTGTTGTATTTTACTGATTTTACTTAATTTTTATGTACTTCAATGCAATAACTGGGTATCAGAAGTATCTAATAGACGTATTGAAGTAAATTCAGGTATATTAACAATGAATCCGGCGTTGATTTCACTTCACCAAGGAGTGTTCCACTAAGCGTGGTTTACATTGACTTCGTTTACGTCCGCTTTCGGTTTATCTCTAGTTGATTACTTCCCTTTGGTTCCGAAAGTTCATAAAATAGCTGTTGTTTCGGTGGCAATCTACACTTTTAGAAATAATTATCCTTCTGCCGTAGACAATCGTTTTATCTGCTCATAGTTGGATATGGACTTTTGCGCTGTTCAAAAAAAAATAAAAAAAATAACAAAACAAAAATCTTCAAGATCCAATATGAATTTTCTGATAGGTGTTCCAAACACGGAATATACACGTTGCCCGGTGGGGTCGTTGGGTGAGGCAAAGGTGTCGTGTGTCTTACGTCACCGGGCGTTCAACTGATATTTGCTTACAGTTGGGCAAGGCCTGCTATCCTTGCAGAAGGTAAAGGTAGAGGGGGAATGTTTTTATTTCTTCTGTTTCTTCACTTTCATTCATTTTCCTTTCTCCACTGTCCCTCTCTTTTATCTCCTCTACTGTCTCCTATCTCTCTTCTCCCTTTTTCTGGGAGACGACACAAAATGACCCACAAGTGTTGACGTGTCGTTAAACCCAAACTCAATCAAATCAATCACACGTTGCCCGGTGACAAAACAGGCACCATTCATAGGTTTATGGACCAATAGACATTCCGTGTCCGTGGTCGTGAATAGTCTGTATTAATTGCAAAATATAGTAATTGCTAATTGGTCTGTGAGTAGGGCGTGATCCGTGAATAGTCCGTAATTAGTCTGTAATTGGTGCATCGTACATCGGTCCGCAATCAGATCGTCTGTGAAAAGTCCTTGGTCCGTGAATGGTCAGTTATGGTCCGAAAATTGGTCCGTAAATGGTCTGTAGCAGCAATAACATGGTCAGTTAATTGAAAACTACAAAATAACTAATAATAAATCATAATTTTAATTGATTGTCTCTTATGACATGTAATCTAAACACTTGATTTTTTTTTTTTTTTTTTTTGATAATTTGACTTGTCATACTGAATGTGTGATATTTTGTCACCTTGGATGAAACCGTTTTTGGCGTTCTGAACATGTGAACATAAAGCCAGAATCTGGCATGCGGCAGATACAAAACAGTGGAATTCCGGTCACTTTAAGCAAAGTGAATAAGTGAACTCAGGAATTGATACAGTCAAATTCACATTTAACCCCCAACACCAAAGGTAAAGACAGACAAATACAATTAAGCGGCCACAAAATGAACAGATGGCAAGCAGAGCTGGCAACATTTTTCCCAAAATGGTGGCAACTTTGTTACCAAAACTTATAAACTGAATTATCTTCTTAAACATACATAATTGTTAAAAGTAAAACATTAGAAAGTGAAACATTACATAACATTTAACAAAAAGTACCACAATGAAAGTACCGCCTCGGAATGATCAGTAATGAATTACTCAGGGGCGCGCGTGTATCTGTGTGTGTGTGTGTGTGTGTGTGTGTGTGTGTGTGGGGGGGGGGGGGGGGGGGGGGGGAGGGGGGGGGGGGGGGCTTAAGCTATCTTTTACAGGATCCCAACCCTCGCTCTCAGCTTCCATAGCGGTAAAAATGTAAAAATATATATATTTGTTCGGCCCGTTTGGAGGTCTTCTAACTCGTCCATTAATCATTACGGGCAATGAACAAATCACAAATAATGTCTATAATGAAGCACAACTGATAATAAACTTATGTTTTGATTCTCAAATCCTTTGATAAGATGATCTCTAATTTTAGAGACAGTATATGTTATGCCACTAGGATCAATTCCATTGAGGATGCTGACCATATTTGCAATAGTGTAAAACCACAGTCATTTGTATTCGTTTGTACAGAGCATTTAAAGTGCCTAACAAAGATTTTTCGCATAGGACTAAACATCTTGTTTTTCAATTGCCATTTCAGCGGCACTTGAAATGTAAGTACCGCCTGCACTATCATACAAGCTGACAACATCATCGTCGCAGTTAAATTTCGAGAAACAAATCCAGTGCAGACCTACATCATTAGAATGGGTATCAAAAATCTGTACTATTGGATTACTTCAACGTACATATAAATATCTATGCCAATGAAAAGTCACGTTATCCATAAGGTCATGTTATTCCGATTTTGATATTACTCCTAGTTTTTCATATCTCATAAGTGGCGTTCGTAATTTAAATAACAGTCCGTGCTTTGTCAAGTCCGTGAATAATAGGGTCCGTGATTTGTCAAGTCCGTGAATTGTAGGTCCGTATCCATGAATATTTGTCCGTATTTTGTTATGCAGTCCGTGTATTGTCAATAGGTCGGTAAGTCCATGAGTCCGTGTCCGTAAGTGGTCCGTGTTTTGTCAACCACCACACGTTCGACATTTAACTCTCAGCTTTTGAGAAAACCACGAAAAAGATTATTGTTCTCACGGACCCCTAAGTGTGGGACCATGCTTATCAAAAAATATGAAAAGAATATGCAGATTTACATGATATTCTTGAGTTTTGATTTCAGTAATTAATACGACTGTTTTTGTGCCAATGTAGATCAGTTAAGTCCCGGACCTAGGCCCACCACATTTTGTTCTTGACCAGTTTAGAACCGGATCAAGGCCCACCACCTTGTGATACCTGTTTTACATATGGCTCATATGCAGGCCCTTACGCAGTCTTTTGAAATGGATGGTGCAAATTTTTAGCTATTCTGCCAAGGGGGTGCAAATGCTAAGGAAATCCGATTTGGGGGCAAAACTTAGGTGTGTAGTTTGGGGTCAAAATCTGCATGAATGTATATTGCATAGTCATGTTTGAATTTAATTATAGCATTGGGGATATTAGAAATTCTGATTTAGGGAGGGAATAATTTGCTCGGGGGAGGGAAGTGGGGGTAAGGGGGGGAGGGAAGTGGGGGAAAGGGGGGAGGGAAGTGGGGGAAAAGGGGGAGGGAAGTGGGGGTAAGGGGGGAGGGAAGTGGGGAATGCCTACCCCCCTGTCCACCCCCTCAATATGCACTCCCCATAGGTGAGCTATGTCAGGTTTTCAAAAAATTTCAACCCAAAGTCAAGAACTTCTTTTTTCGGGGATTTTGTTTTTTTAAAAAAATTCATGAGGCGTTGTGAAAAGCTGTTTTTTCGTGACCCTTTGCTATTTTCAGGAGACTTAATGTGCACTGTAAGACAAACCTGCATATCATAGTTCCTAATTATTCTAAATATTCAGATCTATACAGTAACTCATTACAGAACTTCTACAAGCTAAACAAGTCTATCTACTTATATGTACATGTATATGCACCTGTTGTGTGTGGAAAAGTGCCGAACAAACAATACTTTTTATTTGGTCTAGTTCTCTGATCTGTTCTGAAACTAAAACAATGCTCTGGATACTGGAGGTATCCAGAACAAAATAATTTTTTCTGATTTCTTCATGGACATAAAATAACATTCTCATTATCAACCAACAAGACAGAGGCCTTGATAAGCACAATACAAGGTTTTAGGTGGCGAGGACCAAAAAAAAAAAACAAAAAAAAATGCATAATATGAGGGCTCTAGATAAAACATGATGCTTTTTTTTAACAAAAAAAAAATATATTTTTCCTATTCCTCCATGAAAACATATATAGGTTGTGGGTACTTATTAGAAGCACCTCACCATGGCACTTCAAATGAGTACTCGCAATGTAAGTTTGCAAGGAGAAGTTAAGCAAAATTGTTACCTAAATATCCCTTTTAGCTACAGCTATATTATGTTATTCTACAATAAATCTATGCTTATATACTTACACCTGGTAAGGCATTTTTTCCTCTTGAATATCTTTGGTACTCTGCTTTATCTACTGGCTTTGCTAGAACAACCTCGATCATGGAGTTATCAAGATAGGTCCCTGCAAATTAATAACAATATCATTTTACTTAAAACTAGAGGCCCAAGTGGGCCAGAAATTGCTCACCTGGATGAGGCTGATCATAAGTTACATTGTGCCATTGTGGCTATCTTGGATATCAGATCAGATTGCCTTTAGCAATCCAGAATCTGATGTTGTTTGAAGAGTTTCAAGATTGCCACCATGGCCGCCATCTTGGATATTGGAACTGAACTATTTAGCGATTCTGAATCTCCATGTCACCCCAATGACTCCCATCAGGTTTCCGCTCCATCTGTCTTGCTGTTTGGGAGGACATTAGGTTTGAAGAATTTCAAAATGGCTGCCATCTTGGCCATTGGAACAGAACGATTTTTGAAATTCTGAATTTCCATAACACCTAAATGCCTCCCATCATGTTTAAGCTCAATTGAGACACCATTAAGGAGCAGATGTGATTTGAAGATTTTCAAGATGGCTGCCATGGTGTTATCAGAACAGAACCATTTTAGCAATTCTAAAACTCCATGCTGCTCCAATGTCTTCCATCAAGTTTCTGCTTCATCTGACTTACTGTTCAGGAGCAGATAAAAATTGAAGACTTTCAAGATGGCCGCCATTGTGGCCATCACGGATACTATTCTTATGGTGATGTCAAAAATGTGAAAACTTACTGACAGACATACGGATGAGGGACAGACCACATGGCCAATAGACCACTGCATAAGCTGACTTGGAGCAAAGCTCCAGGTAAGCTAACAATAGAATTTCTTCAAGGTTGCTGCTGTGTCAGCCATCGTGGATATCGTAATAAAATGTTTTTAGCAATTCTGAATCTCCATGTCACCCCAATGCCTCCCACCAAGTTTTGGTTCAATCTGACATACCATTCCTGTGACCATGGGGACCATCTTGGATATCGGAACAGAACGATTTTAGCAATTCTGAATATCTATGTCGTTCTGATGCCTCTCATCAAGTTTCAGTTCAATCCAACACAGTTTGGGAGGAGATGTCGTTGGAAGATTTTCAAGATGGCCAACATGGGGGCCATCTTGGATAGCGGAATGGAATGATTTTAGCAATTCCAAATGGCCATGTGGCCCCAATGCCTCCCACCAAGTTTGGGCTCAATATCACAGGGTTTGGGAGCAGATGTGGTTTCAAGATTTTAAAGATACCGCCAAGGCAGCCATCTTGGATAGCCAAACTGAACGATTTAAGCAATTCTGAATCTCTATGTCGCTCCAATGCTTCCCATCAAGTTTTGGTTCAATCAGTTCTGGAGATGTCATTTGAAGAATTTCAAGATTGCCACCGTGGTGGCCATCTTGGATATCAGAACGGAACATTTTTATCAATTCTGAACCTCAATGTAGCTCCGATGTCTCCCATCAAGTTTTGGCCCAATCCGACACAGTTTGTGAAGTGATGTCGTTTGAAGAATTTCAAGATGGCGGCCATCTTGGATATCAGAACTGAAAGACTTTAGCAAATCTGAATCTCTACAATGCTTCGATACCTCCCATCAAGTTGCAGGTCAATCTGACTTATGGTTTGGGTGGAGATGTCTTTTGAAGAATTTCAAGATTGCCACCATGGAACGATTTTAGCAATTCTGAATTCATCTCTGTGTCACTGTGATGCCTCCACTCAAGTTTTGGCTCAATCCAACTTACGGTTCGGGAGGAGGGCATCTTAGATATCAGAACAGAATGATTTTAGCAATTCTGAATCTCCATGTTGCCACAATGCCTCCCACTAAGTTCCAGCTCAATCCAACTTATGGGTTCTGAAGGAGATGTCGAAAATGTGAAAAGCTAACGATGGACGGACGACGGACAACAGGCCATGGTGTAAGCTAACCTGGGACAAAGCTCCTGGTGAGCTAATGAAAAGAAATCTATCACAAACATGTCAATCTGTCAAGCTACTGTAGACACTGCATGATACCCTGCCACTGTGGGCCTGAAGTATTTAAACTTTCTTAAGATATTGAGCAAATCACAACTCTGACATTAATTTGATCAAAATCCATTAAATTCACCAAAAAAAACAAAAAAAAAAAAACAAAAAAAAAAACAAGAGGCCCACAGGCCACGGTTCGCTCACCTGAGTGACAAAGCCACTGCAGACATGCAGATGTTCCCAATAATATATGCAAAGATTCAGCCATAAGGCATCCTCGGTTTTGGAGAATAAGATTTTTAAATGTTTTTTCCCACACAAATGCATAGGGAAGCAAACTTGTACAACCATTATTTTAGTAACTTTGGTAGACCCCGTCCCCGATGATTTAAGCAAAGATTCAGTCCCAAGGCGTCCTCGGTTCTGGAGAAGAAGATTTTTAAATGTTTTTACCATATATATGGGCATGGCGGCCATCTTGGTCAATGAACCGTGACCATTTTAGCAATCTTTCATTCCCCCAACCTAAGGAGGCTCCATATGAAATTTGTGCAAAATTGGCCCAGAGGTTCCAGAGGAGAAGTTGTTTGAAATTCTGAATATTTTTCCCATACAAATGCATAAGGAAGCAAAACTGACCTCACGGTAAAAAGGTCAAATGTCAATGTATGACCATTATTTTAGCAACTTTAGTAGACCTCCAGTTTCCGATGATATATGTAAAGATTCAGCCACAAGGCATCCTCAGTTTTGGAGAACAAGATTTTTAAAGGTTTTTCCCATACAAATGCATAGGGAAGCAAACTTGACCTTGCCGTAAAAAGGTCAAATGTCAATATACAATATTTATTTTAGCAATTTTGGTAGACCTCCCGTCCCAAATGACTTATGCAAAGATTCAGCCCCAAGGCATCCTAGGTTCTGGAGAAGAAGAGTTTTAAAGGTTTTTACCATATATGGGCATGGCGGCCACCTTGGTCAATGAACTGCGACCATTTTAGCAATCTTTCATTCCCCCAACCTAAGGAGGCTCCATATGAAATTTGTGCAAATTGGCCCAGATGCTCCAGAGGAGAAGTTGTTTGAAATTCTGAATATTTTTCCCATACAAATGCATAAGGAAGCAAAACTGACCTCACGGTAAAAAGGTCAAATGTCAATGTACAACCATTATTTTAGTAACTTTGGTAGACCTCCAGTTTCCGATGATATATGTAAAGATTCAGCCACAAGGCATCCTCGGTTTTGGAGAACAAGATTTTTAAAGGTTTTTCCCATACAAATGCATAGGGAGGCAAACTTGACCTTGCCGTAAAAAGGTCAAATGTCAATATACAACATTTATTTTAGCAAATTTGGTAGACCTCCCGTCCCCAATGACTTACGCAAAGATTCAACCCCAAGGCATCCTCGGTTCTGGAGAAGAAGATTTTTAAAGGTTTTTACCATATATGGGCATGCCGGCCATCTTGGTCAACTAACCGCTACCATATTAGCAATCTTTCATTCCCCCAACTTAAGGAGGCTCCATATGAAATTTGTGCAAAATTGGCCCAGAGGCTCCAGAGAAGAAGTCGTTTGAAATTCTGAACATTTTTCCCATACAAATGCATAAGGAAGCAAAATTGACCTTACCATAAAAAGGTCAAATGTCAATGTACGACCATTATTTTAGCAACTTTGGTAGACCTCCAGTTTCCGATGATATATGTAAAGGTTCAGCCATAAGGCATCCTCGGTTTTGGAGAACAAGATGTTTAAAGGTTTTTCCCATACAAATGCATAGGGAAGCAAACTTGACCTTGCCGTAAAAAGGTCAAATGTCCATATACGACATTTATTTTAGCAATTTTGGTAGACCTCCCATCCCCATTGACTTATGCAAAGATTCAGCCCCAAGGCATCCTCGGTTCTGGAGAACAAGATTTTTAAAGGTTTTTACCATATATGGGCAAGGCGGCCATCTTGGTCAATGGACCGCGACCATTTTAGCAATTTTTCGTTCCCCCAACCTAAGGAGGCTCCATATGAAATTTGAGCAAAATTGGCTTAGGGGCTTCAGAGGAGAAGTCGTTTGAAAATGTTAACGGACGGACAGACGGACGATGGACGAAAAGTGATCACAATAGCTCATCCTGAGCAGAGCTCAGGTGAGCTAAACATTATGTCAGTCAAGGGCTAATAAGCCTTGTTGAAAACTAACAAAATTGGCCTATTTTCAATTCCAACTAAGATCTAGTCCATATCAAAGGGTATATAACATCTCACCAAAATCCATTCATTTGTTCTCAAAATACTGGGGGGGGGGGGGGGGGGGGGGGGGGGGGGGGGGGTGGGAATTGGGGAAACTTTAACAAACTATAACAGTGTTTTTGGAGGAAAACGTATGTCCATCCCCAGTTTGTACAGACCTATCATTGGAAGAAGTTGTATCTATAATCCATCTTTTTTCTCATGTGTGTGTGGTCGATGGGGGCCATTTTCCAAAATCAAAGCCCTAGTGTGACCTTGAAAATGGGGTCAAGGTCACCAAAATCTAATGTTCTTATCCCTGTCTTAACAATATAGCTATACAAGTTTGGTCAAATTCCATCCATTCATTCTGGAGATAGGCTGCAGAAAAGCCATTTTCCAACAATTTGAGCCTTCCTGTGACCTTGGAAATAGGGTCAAGGTCACCAAAATCTAATCAGTTCTTTTTCATGTCACAACAATATAGTTGTGCAAGTTTGGTCAAAATCCATCTACAACTTCATGAGATACGGTGCAGACAAGCCATTTTTCAACAATCTAAGCCCTTCTGTGACCTTGAAAATGGGATCAAGGTCACCAAATCCTTATCAGTTCTTTTCCATGTCACAACAATATAGATGTACAAGTTTAGTCAAAATCCATCCATTCATTCTGGAGACAGGGTGCAGAAAAGCCATTTTCCAACAATCTGAGCCCCCTGTGACCTTTAAAATGGGGTCAAGGTTACTAAAATCTAGTCAGTTCTTGTCCCTGTCTCCACAATATAGCTGTACAAGTTTGGTTAAAATCCATCCATTCATTCTGAAGATAGGGTGCAGGAAAGCCATTTTCCAACAATCTGAGCCCTCCTGTGACCTTGGAAATGGGGTCAAGGTCACCAAAACCTAATTAATTCTTTTTCATGTCACAACAATATAGTTGTGCAAGTTTGGTCAAAATCCATCCATTCCTTCATGAGATACGGTGCTGACAAACCATTTTCCAACAATCTTAGCCCTCCTGTAACCTTGAAAATAGAGTCAAGGTCACCAAAATCTAATCATTTCTTTTCCATGTCTCAACAATATAGACATACTGTTACAGGTTTGGTAAAAATCCATCCATTCATTCAGGAGATAGGGTGCAGACAAGCCATTTTCCAACAATCTAAGCCATCACGTGACCTTGAAAATGGGGTCAAGGTCACCAAAATCTAATCAGTTCTTTTACATGTCTCAGCAATCTAGATGTGCAGGTATGGTAAAAATCCATATGTTCCTTCAGGAGAAAGAGTGCAGACAAGCAATTTTTCAGCTTTTTCCAACACTCAAAGTCCTTGTGTGACCTTGAAAATGTGGTCAAGGTCATCAAAATTTAACCAGCATTTTTCCCCCACCCAATGATATATTTGTGTAAGTTTGACCAAAATCCATCCATTGATTAAGGAGATAGAGTGCAGACAAGAGGCTACGCCAATGCCGACAGGATCTGCACTAAGAACAATATGTCATCCCCGTATGGTGGGGGACATAATAAAATAACACAATGCCTGGTTTTCATCTGGGATTCCCATAATGGTTAAGAGATTAAACCGACCTACCATTCATCATATTCATGGCCTGTAAAGCATCATCTCTGTCTCGGAAATGTACAAATGCATAATCTTTTAATTTCTTCACTCTCTCAATAGCTCCATCATGACCACACGCTTTCGTAAAGGCATGAAGAATGGTTTCTTCTGTTGTTGACAACATCAGATTCCTCACATATAGGATCTTTACCTAGAACAGAATGCAGTATTTTTTAGTTTTTAACGCAATATATTGGGAAACCATACTTGCCCGAAAATTTGAATTTACTACCTGCTGATGGAAGAGTGGCAAACACTGTAGACCCTGATCAGATGCCATGTTCTGATGAGTCTGATGTGGATAGTCACTGTTTACTCAGGCATGTCTGTCTTAATATTTACTGTAAATATGATAATTAATCTTAAAATTTTCAGTGATATGTTTAAGCTGATTTATATTTAGACATTGTATGGGCTGCAACAGGTAAAATTGTTTGTTTCAAACATATGCAGCACTGCCGCACAGTCCCAGCAGAGTCTTTATTTCTACTGAAATATTGTACAGTATCCAATATGCAATATTATAAATGAAGAGTGAGGGCCCAAATCAGAATGCACAAATGTGCAGGCTGGACTGGCCTTTGCTGTCCAAATATACATGTATGACAAGTCACTTTTTCTGATATTATGGCTTATCATTATGCACTACTCTTTATAGCTCTAGAACTAAGAATGGAGTGGCTATGTCATCTGCTGAAAATTTTACCCAGAGTGCTAAGGCGTAAAAAAACATAAATGTTCTGTTTCCGATTACATCACCAATTTACCATAGGGTTGGTAGGTAAGCAACTTTTTTTTTTTCTCCCTTTTTTTTTTTTTTTCCCCCCAAGTCAAATTATGGTCAGTGAATCGTACTGTTTTTTTTTAATGGAATCTTAAAATATTTTGACTTCTCTTACCGAACATTTGACCATTTTTGAATACCGATGATAAAGGGGCGCTGTGTTAAACAGCTTTTATTTTAGGCCGAGATGTGGCTGCACGCTTCAAAATAAACTGCACTAATGTGCTCAGTTTGGCTTGTAAGGGTGCAGCCATAATGGAAATAAATAAACGAATGATTAAGACCGACAATATCCAAAAATTGGTACGAACAAATTATGTAACGAATGTATATAAAAACTGGGATTGTCCGGGGCCGTTCGCGGATTAAATTTTTTTCTTCGTGTGAAAAAATAAGTCAGCGCATTTTTTGACAGTCAGTTGGGAAATCGGAAACATAACTTTTTTTTTTTTTTTTTTTTTTTTAGGCCTAAACATTAAGCTATGGCTTGCCACTACATGAACTAGATATGAATCTGTTGAAAGAAACTGCTCCTGTTATTGCACATGGAAAATTATCATGGCAGGGTTTTCCCTCAGAAATTTACATGTATATAAGTGGACATAATGTCTCTATTGACCCATATTTTAAGGGACATATAGGGTAATTTCAGGTGTTAATTTTTTGAATTTTGCAGAAAATATTGCAAAGTTTAAGGGACATCAATGTCTAGAGCTGTAAGATGAAGGTTTAGGGGACATCAGAGTTAAAAGGGGGCCAAGTGTTGCTTTTTTTGAGGGACAAGGAAAACCATGTCATGGGCCGTAACTCTATGTCAATATCAACAAATAAATGCATGTGTGAACAGTGCCCTAGATGAGCTGCATATTTGCTACTGAAAATACTCAAGAAATATTTCTAGACCAAACGGAAGGGAATCAAAATGTAAACACAATCCCTTGTGCAAAAGTTTAATTTTTGGAAGTGTATTTGCATTAAAAGCTCCAAGAAATTTTATTCAGCTACATAACTGTGTAAGTTTTCTGGTGTACACTTTTTAGGGGTGTAACGATACACTGATAAATTGATGCATCATGATAGTGATCAACCTCCATGATAGTGCTATCTTGATAGGGTTTTCAACTTTAAATAACTATCGCCAATAGTCTCTTCAACTATCAGCAAGTTTGATACTTTTTGTCCCTTCGATTTTCTCCTTCTGTAATACCATTACAAAATAGATTAACAAGTACGAGAAGAAAAAGGATTTCTGTTTTGCAAAAATGTTTGTTAAAATGGTCACAAAACTGATATTTGACGGGGGCAGTAATGTTAGTCATCCCCCATGAAAATTCTAAATTCAATAGCATGATGTTTATACATCAAATAAGGCAAAATCACTGGACCATGAAACATAGGTTACTGTGATCTATATTAATTTTGAGGTCATACCGACTCATAATCAGGAAGTATGGGGTTTATACATGAAATACTCAAATTTCTAGCATAAAAAGTTACCCAAGTTATGACCTCCAAGAGAAATGCGGACGTAAATGTCAATGTAAAATCTGATCTTTTATACATTTTGACCTCTAGCCCCACCCAAAGGCATGACCCAGGGGCAATTCTAGCATAGGTAAAGGTTTATGTCCGGGTTAAGTAGCATACCAATTTCAACTTCCTAGTGTAAAATGTACCCAAGTAACAACCTCCAAGAGAAACATGGACGTTGATGTATTGTTTGTGTTTGTTTGTGTTGAGGTTTTACAGCCCAGTCAACCCAATGGGATCATGTCGAGCGCGGTCAGTTTACCTAGCCACATGTTTACTGGGCAGGCTTGTCCTCTAAGCGGTTAACCAGTATTGTGCACATTCTTTCGCCAGAAACTGACAACTGCCCTTCTTGAATCAGCGGAAGGGAGAGAATGACCACAGAAAATATTTCACGATCGATCTCCATGAAAGAATGTTGCCGACCTCGGCGGGGGTTGAACCTGCGACCTCCTGGTCTCCAGTCGGACGGTGCATCTAACTGAACCACCGAGGCCCGCAGGACGTTGATGTAAATGTAAACGTAAATAAAAATTTTGACATTGACACATAGTCCCACCCTATGGCATGACCCAGGGGCAACTCCAGCATGGTTGAAGGTTTAGGACTGGGTAGGTAGCATACCAAATTTCAACTTCCTTGCCTAAATAGTACCCAAGTTACGACTCATGATCTCCAAGAAAAACGCTGATGTAAATGTTGATGTAAACTTGATTGCAATCTTAAACACTGATCCTTAGTCCAATCCAAGGGCAAGACCCAAGGGCAACTCTAGCACAGAGTTGAAATTTAGGTCTCGGTAAGTATCATACCAAATTTCGACTTCCTAGCATAAAAAATACTCAAGGACGTAACATCACTGCGAAATGCTATATGCCCTCCTCCTGCCTTCCTACTTTGGCAGGCTGGGACAGAAAAACTAAATAGATCACCACTAAACTCTTGTTTTTTTTTGTTGTGTTTTGTTGTGTTTTTTTTTTTTGTTTTTTTTGCTTAATTTTCGGAACTTTTTTATTTGTTATTTTGGAAAAGCATGTCCAGCGAGAAAGTTGTCCAGGAGGACCTGCACAAACTCCAAGTTCTCAAAAAGGTTCCACTTTAATTCTTACCATTTATACATTTTCCTCCAATTTATAGATGAAATAATACTAATAATATTTCATTTGTAAGTTTAGATAACCCTGGGTACACACGGAAAAGACATATCCTTTTGTGGAAGAGTGCCTGGTAGTGGTGGGACATCGGTTGGAAATCATAATCGATCATCGGTTGGCATCGGTTGCTGCTGCCGATGCGATTTTCCGATTATAATCGGTTCCTGAATAAATTGCTTTGGCGTGCATGTTCCACTGTTAATCCTTGTTCATGGTCATGTGTTTACAAGTTCATTCAACTGTACTGCACAACAAAACTCTACATTTACAAAGCATTTGTTAGTACTATTTTTCAGAGATTTGGTGGCCTATGTTAAGCATGTTATTAATAATTTAAACTTTTTGTGTGTGTGTGTGTTTTTTTGTTTTTTTTTTTTTTGCAGATTCAAATAATAATAATAATAAGGCGAGGTCTGGTGACAACCGGCTGTCAGCAGACTTTTAGGTCTAGTGACAACCGGTTGTCACTAGACCAAAAGTCTGATGACAACCGGCTGTCACTAGACCTAAAAGTCTGCTGACAACCAGCTATATTTTCTAATAAAATTATGGAAAATTTGTCCTTATCATGGAATAATGAATAACAAAGTATAAGTTTCCATTGACAGTGTTTTCAAAGAAAAATACCGAATAACTTTTAAATGCTTATACAATGTAGCTTGCATTTTAACATTTAATTATTTTCTATCAGCTTATTCAATACTAGCATACTTTTTATGGAACAGATAAATGAATTTATATATAACACAAGAAATAGAAACATGCACATGCACACAGGGCCCCTAGTGGAACCTTTAAAACCATTAAAAACCTTTAATTTTGTTGAAATCCTTTAAAACCTTAAAGTTGGCCGAAAAACCTGTATTTTGATGAGAAAAACTGTATATTTGGCAATTGTAAATGCAAGAGAAGGGCAGAGTTAATATGTAGCATTTCATAACAGCAAATTATAGTTCTGGGACTTAGAGTAATATGTTCCTAAACAGAAATGCAAGTTAATATTGTCATTTCCATTTAAAGATAAAAATATCAGATTTTCTCTGCAATTTTCTCCTTATTTTGCTTGAAAGGTGACGGCACAAGGATTCTTTTGCTTGGGATCTGGCAAGAAATTTAACCATTAAATGCTATTTATTTTGTACAAAATTCATCCTGAAAAACTTTTATTTGGCCAAAAATAGCCTTTATAAAAAACCTTTATTTTTAAGAGACTCTCCTAGGTGGCCTGTATATATGTAACAGGAAACAAACTACTTCTAAATAACATGTTTTTTTGTAGTCATGCAAATCTGAATGTTTTGGTTGAAGTATATTTCAATTAAATAACCAATTCATAAAAGTTCATAAATTACCCATCTTTAAATCTATACTGGTTTCTTTTCTTAAAATTAGAACTGTCAGAGGATCTCACTACATCCCCACTGCAGTGCTATCAGAGGAGAAAAACTTACAGTGTATAAATATTTTAAATTCATGCTTACCAGATAACAGCACTGTAGGATATGGTTACATGGCAACATAAATCTATGAAATGATTTAAATCCCTGAGTTATGGGCCCTTGGCCCTGATTCCGGTACACACAATACATCAACCCACCGTTCATGTGTGTACCAGGTTTCAACTTTTGTTACCCTTACAGTTCTTGAGAAAACTGGGACAAAAATTTTTCATTAATGGCAAATTGTAAAACCTATCAAGGGATGTAACTTTAACATATTTCAAGACCATTTTTATAACAAATTACAAAGATCTAAAATGTTACTGAAATGCACTGGTCACTTATATGACATACAGTACAGCTTTCACGATGGTTATATCGTTCGCTCTAATGCGCGATCGCGGAAAAGCTTAAATCCCACGCTATTCCCGCGCTTATCCCACGCTAAACCCGCGCTAAACCCACGCTAAATCCGCGCTCAGCTCGCGCTGGGATATCATGCAGCGTGAAAACGATCACGCTCGCGCTAGCTTCCACGCTTATCCAAGCTCACCTTATGCAGTCTCAGGTAAAAATGCTCGCGTTATCTGATCCTAAGTCGGAAATTCCCGCCTTTCACCCATTATTTTCAAGGTTAGCACGTGCTGCTGCTGCCAAGAAAACTGCTTGAACCTCTGGAGCGCTGCTGAAAATTTTAGAGCAGATGCCGATCTGTTTTCAGTATTTTACAGCAAGAAGGCTGAACTTTTCATGAATCGTCTGCCCAGCAAACGGTCCATATGTAATGTCACGCCTTATTTGTCCCGTTATTTGCACTGGAAAATAAAGAAAAAAATATGAAAATGCCGTCTGCTGAATGTGCTGAGCGCTTCAAGTATTAAGGGAGGCCTTAAGGAGTATGGATACATTTCATTTGTCATGGGAGGCAGAAACGGACAGGCTGAAAGGTATCTACACTTCTCGGATCGAGGCCTCGACGGTTTCTCATGGTGACTGGACCAGGGTTAGGGCTGTCCATTTAAATCACCACTTAATGATGCTGGTGATTTGATGTCTTATGTCTCTTTCAACATAAATTATTTAAGTCATACCGAGATTATAGAACGCGGCGTCTGATCAGGGTCTTCACTATTTGCAAAAAAAAAAAAAAACAAAAAAAAAACAGTTTAGCCATCTCTAGCAATACCTAAATCTAATAGCCCGATGCTCCTAAAATGGGTGGACTCTCTCTCTGTCTGTCTCTCTCTCTCGCAAATATGATATGCCTCCTTTCGAACTATAAGTTGTTAGCACTGACTTTATTTGAAAGAATGTTATCGCACCGGCTGGAATGGAACGCGAGACCTGGTCGCGGATTTGATTCTTGATCCCTACAGATTGTGCGGTTTATTAGTAAACACACATGTATTTGCTATGGTCATTCGCTCCTTCTGCTGCTTCAAGATCGGCAGTTACAAGTTTCTGACGGAAGGGTGTTCAGTGAACTGGTTAACCGCTAATGTAATAAGCCTGCCCCCTCTTCATCCCATTTCGGATGGGCCCCGACTCGTAAAGCAATTGCAGTTAGCTCCCGCTCCCTTTAGTCAATTGCAGTTAGCTCCCTTAAAACAGTAAAACCTGCAGTGTGAGGACTTTGCCCGGCATTTATCACGGTACAAATAAATATTATGTTATGTTATTTGCTTTCAGTCTATAGATTTAAAACATTATATTTAAAGGCTTACAGAGTATTCTTCAGAACTTTCGTTCTCATGTAAAGTGTTCTGTTTTTGTGACTTCAGCATCCGATATGCAAAACCAAGACCTCAATTTATTTAACGAATAAAACGGACGCACATGTAAATCTAGCATCGGCGGGGAAGCGTCTTCAAAATGATATATATTATATACCCTTGCGGACATTCTAGGCAGAGTCTTCCTGGGTAGAAACCAATGCTAAGTTATGAAGATAAGGTGTCTTGCTCAAGGACACAACACTTTGTGCTCCCGGGTATCGAACACGAAATTTCTGGATTACCACTCAAGGCTAATTCAATAGACGACAAATAAACGGTTATTTTTTTTATTTCCCAGAAAACAGCAGATTTGACATTTCATGCAATAGAAAACAGGATTTGACATTTCATGCAATGGAGACAATTTGCATGAAATGTCAAATTGAAGAATGAGAAAAATATTTCAAAATGCCTGTTGAAAATTTTACTCAGAGTGCTGCGTAAAGGTTTGCACAAACATTACGCGCACGAGTGTGTGTATGGCAAAACCAACAATAAAATTTGTATGAAGAGTCAGGTCAGCATGCACACTCTGAACCTGCACATCAGTAGTCTGATCAGAGCCTTCGCTAATCAGATGTACCTCCTGTAATCTCTGGATGTAACAAAACGTCTTGTGCGACAAGCGAATACTCGGGTGAGTCTGCGCAACTGCACATTCTGATCAGAGCATTCGCTGATCGTATTAACCTTCGATAGCCGGACTGTCCAAAGCGGGATCAACAGTGCGACTGCAATAGCACATTCTGATCAGACCTTGGGGTGGGGGAGGGGGCGGTAACTTTGGGGTAATTTTGGTACGGGTGTGCGAGCCAGTATTTCAAAACCTACCCTATTCATATACCCGCCTTTGAGAAAAAAAAAAAAAAAAAAAAAAAAACGGACCCATTCATATACTTGATCATCTAAAATGTTGACCTATTCTTTGATTTTTTTTGTACCCACTTTTTTGCTGGTTGTTACACAAATATCACAAATATCACAGTCAATTCATGTAATACCAAGAGGATAAGCAGCCACGAAAAATCTCTGAGCGAAAAATATGTGCATATACCAGGATGTCAGAAAAAATGGGCCCTTTCACATAGGAAACCAGAAAAATCGGGCCATTCATATACTTTTGCTGAAAAAAGGGGCCAATCATATACCTGGCAGTGCTGAAAAAGGGGGCTATTCGGCACGCACATCCGTACTATACCATATATAGGACCCCCGCCCCCGAGGATCAGACCCTTCGATGATCATACAGTATGCACCGTCTGTGCACTCAGGGCTATCCAAGAAGCTTGCTTTACATAGTGGGTCGATGCACAGACTGACCTGAGTCTTTGCTGGTCATACATATATTGTAGTATTGTATGTTTTGTCCGGCGCGGGCATCGTAAATTATACTTCATTCATAATAACCTTGTACCGACGTAGACGGCCCAGTCAAAACTATTTCGGTCTTGTCGAGCCCGCACACATTTCCGGGGCAGGCAGACATTAGCTGTTAATCATTTCAGCAGAAACTGACAACTGCCCTTCTTTTCTTTCATATACGTTGATGAGTGGCCTACTTTTGGAGTCATGGCCCTTTGAACATCGAGAATATCATAGTGATTTCTGTAATATATTTGTGTTCGCTCTGTAACTTGAAAACAATTCAAGATATTTTCTTGAAACTTTATTAATTTATTAACAGAGTTATGACACTTGCTTGATGTTAGTATAGTGGCGGGGCATGGTGCAATATCTGCGACCCATTTATAAAATATTTAACAGTATGACATATTAGGAAAGGGTGCCTCGGAGTCGGTGGTGTAGTGGTGAAGCTGCTCGCCTTGTAACCCATGCAGGGGTCATGAGTTCGATCCCAGGCTTCTTCAGTCTTTCATATGAGACTTTAAACCAAGGCCCCCATCTCTCCATGACCTAACTTTTAGTTGGACGTAAAACACTCACTCACTCATCTGAATTGTCATTAGCTTGACGGTGAAAGACACCTTCTGAAGACACCAGTATTGGCTTTAATTAAGAAAAGCATACACTCAGGGATGATCTTGAAAAGCACAGAGGCCAAAGAAGCTCATACAAACAACGAAGACTGATTCGCAGGTTGATCTTAGTATTCACTGGTCGCACAGGTCTCATCGTCCTAAAAGTGTTTTCCAAATTGTCATGATTCCTGTTCCCCCAAATTAGTTTCATTCCCTTGTTCTCTGCGGCGTCTAATCTGGGTCTGCACTGTTTGCATAGGCCTATCTGTTCCAATACTTAGGTTCTTTATATTTTTAATACGTGCCAGTTTTGTGTACATTTCTGACGAGAAAAGGCTCTATAAATTAAGTTGTGTTTTTCTCCCGAAGCGGTTTCCCGCCACGATTTCACGTGACGTTACCGCTGCGAGCACGTGGTTTCTTCATGCGGGGCAAGGGAAAGAATGTTGCTTTGTGACTGTTGCATTTTTTGGGTATTTTAATAATGCTCAATATATAGATGATGTAAAAGAATAACAGTGCCAATATTTATTTATACCCTGGTAAATGCGGGGTAAGGCCCTCACTCTAGGTTTTACTGTTTAAAGGGAGCTAATTGCATATGCCTTGATAATGAAATTTACGAGTCGAACACAGCATTTCTTTTATGAATCAGGGGCGGATCCAGGACGATTGCTGAAAGGGGTTCGATTTGATCTAATTTCCGTACTTACTCTACGTATTCGGACAGACATGCCTGAGCAAACAGTGTAGACCCAGATCAGACGCCACAGAACGCATTTGAACCTTCACTGAAACGGTGATGTATTTAACCAGAGATTTGTAATCTCTTCTAGAACAGAAGTTTACATGTACATGCCTGTTTGTCACCACAACCGGCAAAATCTGACCGCCCTTGCATCGGAAGATGATCTGAGTCTTCACTGGTCGCACGTCTTGTGTCCTAAAAGTGTTTCCAAATTTCCATGTTCCCTGTTCTCCCTCACTAGTTCCATTCCCCTTTTCTCTGTTGCGTCTGATCTGTGTCTACACTTTGCATAGGCCTTTCTGTCCCAATTCTTAGGTTCTACTTTTTATACATGCAAGTTTCATATGCAGTTCTGACGAAAAAAATTCTGTATAATTTAACGCACATAAGTGTGTTTTTCTCTTAGCTGTATCCGCCTCGATTTCTCGTGACGTTACCGTTACGAGCATGCGGTTTCTTCATGCGGGGCAAGGGAATGTGACTGTTGCATCTTCCGGGTATCTCCACTTGTATTTTTGTAATCTATACTGGAAATGCGAACGTCCCAGAATTGTGTGTCGTCGTCTGGTGGCGTATCATTGCAACTTTGGAAAATATTTTAAGAGAACAAGGGAATGAACCTAATTTTTGGGGACACGGAGTGCGGCGATTGGGAAAACTCATTTGGTACAATGAGACTTTTGCGACTAGTGCAGACTCAGATCACCTTACGCATCCGCATGAGAATGGATGATATAACCTCCACGCTGACTGTACTATATGATGGAAAAACAAATAAATAAAAATCGGCCAGGTATTTCGTCAAATTACACCAAGGAACTCCGGTTAACGTCGGGCTGTACATGCTGGTCGCATATGCAATAACTCATCTAAACCACTAACAAAAAAAAAAAAAAAAAAAAAAAAAAAAAAAAAGAAGCATTTTATTGCCAGATTGTGAAATACTTCCCCGACTGGACATAAATTAAGTTGAAGGGGAATCTCAATTTCCCGACGGACAATTTGTATTTGTCGCGTAGGCACTGAGATCACAAATAAGCGAAATGATATAAAACAAGGAAGACTCGGCTCAGGTTGCGCAAGTCCACACATACATGTAGATAATGTGCAATTTTATTTATTGTCCTGTGGTTTTCTGTCAACAGAATGAGAACTTCTGGATCAAAATCTACTGCAAAAGTACCGTGAATCAATCTTTATTCACAGACTCATCTGTGATAGAAATATTTTACTACTGTCGTTAATCCTTTCCACGCTTGTCACGCTCGTGCCAGTAATACGTTTCGCGCTACGATTACGTAACCTCACGTTCCATTCTTCACGCGTCGCGCAAAACCCACGCTAAACCCGCGCTAAACCCACGCTTGTTTCGCGCTAAGGAGCAAAATTTTTTATCGTGGAGCGCGAACGATATAACCTTCGCGAAACTTGTACTGTACATGTACAAGGGCTTCTACAAAGGCATTGTTACACAAGAAGGAAGCTCTGGAGGTAATTTTGAACCTGTTTTCCAAGAGTATTAAAACTTCCAAGATGTGGCTTATGCATTAAAATAGTATTATGTCAGATACATACATGTATCATACTGAGGGGCAAGTATAGCAATACATGTATATATCATATCATGAGGTGACTATATTGTTACAGCCCTAAATGCTAGTCAAGAGTTTACATCTATGTACTAAATGAAGATACCCTCTCTAGATACAGTCATTACTTAAAGGAAAATGTACACAAACTATTAAGCATGATTGGCTGAGTAATTTGGTGAAAAAATTATGAAAATTGGTAGGAAAGTAAGAAAGTTGTTGGATTTTAACATTCTATAAAATGCTGTCATGGAAGCTGGCATTTTTTGTGAGTGAGTGATGTCATAACCACCCAATTAAATGTAAATGTATTCATTTGCATAAAAACTATTTCACATAAGCAGAATATTCCTGTCCATAGACGACTTTTATTTGTGTTTTAAAAAGCTAAACATCTGATTAAATATTCAAAATATTTAATATTCAAAATTGCGGCACCCATGCTCAGGGTTATATGAAATATAAAATATATCTTTCTTATTTCCTAACCGATTTTGTTCAGATTTGCTCCAAAATTCTTGTTTTTTTCTAGAGCTTAATACGTTCAGACATACCTGTACACTGCATTTAGTGGGTGTTTCCCTTTAATTATTGTATTGGAAAGGAAATAAGTTCAAAGTAAAACTGAATAAAATAGCACTGCAGATGCTATTAAAACAATGCAGTCTTCTCAAAACTGACTAGAGTACAGTTTATATGCAAAAGCTCCATAGCTTTGATCGCTGAAACCAAATATGATAAAACATTACATTTAGCATTAAAAGTCTTCCATAACAGTCAAAGAAAAGTAATCATACATGTACAGACCTTACTTCAAATGCTGGGGCGATCTCTTATAACTTGGACCACAGCTGATCTACTCCCAAACCTGGACAGGAGAGAGTGACAATGCGGGGGGTCTTAAATGTATTCATGTAAATATTTAACCTGGTTATGTCCTGTGATTAACGCCATTTTTGCCTCCCACCCCAAAAATAATAATATTTAAAGATCTCGACTCTATGAGATACTATTTGACTGAGAAGTACAATGAGTTAAATATTGTTTGGATGCCTCACTTAAATGATGTATATACCAACAACTGTCTTAAAAATCTTATATAAAAGAAAAAAAATAGCAAAATAAATGCCTGAAAATGTAGAATTAACTGTGAAACCAATAATTATTACACAGGATTATTGGAAAAATACAGCTGGTTGTCAGCAGACTTTTTGGTCTAGTGACAACCGGTTGTCACCAGACCTAAAACTCTGCTGACAGCCGGTTGTCACCAGACACTTCCTAATAATAAACTTAACATAGAAAGAAAACATATCTATGATGCTTTAAAATGCTGTTTAAGACATTGTATAAGTTTCAACCCACCGGTATGGTTCAGGAAGAATTAAAATTAAAATGTCCGACTATTAGTCCAGTGTCAGGTACTAGTGTGCAATTGGTAAATTTCGACGTTGCTTTATTGATTTTAAATGAAAAACTGGGTGAAAAAAAAACAACAAAAAAAAAAAACAGATATACTAGTCTGAAGCTGTTTTACTATTGCTATGACACTTTTAATTAATAAACTTTGAAGAATTTGTTCCATTCAGAAATTTTTAGCGGCAAAAAATACATCAAAACGGACATTTGTGCGAGTCATAGAACCAGGAAGCTTAATTTTAGGGAACATGAACTATCAATACATTTGACTTTAACAGTTTACACATTATTTGAAATGCGGGGCAAGTTTCTTACACAGCAGGTTTTATTGTTTTAAGGGAGCTAAATGCAACTGACTTAAAATGGATATTTCTGCGATTGCTTTACGAGTCGGGTCAATGCGAAATGGAATGGGGAACAGCATTTTTTTTTTATTAAATCGCACCAATAAAAAAGAGGGGGCATGCTTTTACAGTAAGCTGTAAAACAGTACATTGCATTGAACACCCTTCAGCAAGAAACTTGTAACTGCCAATCTTGAAGCAGTGGAAGGTGCGAATGACCGTAGCAAATACATGTGTTTCATGATAAATCGCTATAATCTGTGAGGATCGAATGCGCGATCAGGACCATCAGAGACTAATGTGTACGCCTCCAAGGCTTTATTCATGTTTTTTTTGTTGTTTTTTTTTTTTTTGTTTTTTTTCGGGACGACCTTCGTTGATCGCCAAATAAAATTAAGGCTCATAACATGAAACATGCTTAATTAAAGTCGGCACTGTCAAAGTGTACTTACCGCTTTAATAAGCCGAACCGATTAATGACAATAATTATTTCTCGTGTAATCAATTTGTTTTCCATCTTTGTGTTTGACAAAGGGTTCCATGTGATTACATTCTGGGTAAATTTCCGTGACGTAGGCGATGCGACTCTGACATTAATTCCTGATTGGTAGTTTCGGCAGAGCGTCATGAATATTGAGGACGAAAGGCGTGGAAAGTGGGCGGTGCTACTGTCAAACTGCGCATCACGGCACGTGACCTTATATCGCTGTCATCAAGTTTTCTGATTGAAAATTGAGTTGTTAATTGGCGAATTATACAATCAAGGAAGGTGCGATAGACACGCACGACTATTATATGGCTCAGTACCAGGTAATTCAGGCGATATTTCGCCACTTGTTTTCGTCAATCTATGATTTTTTGTGCCAAATTTTATATTTCTGCGCAAATGGCGACAATGGCGATCGGTAACGCGAACACTGATTTCCACCCATCTGTTGTACAGAATGATTCTGTTGCATCAAATCAACCGTGAACCAGTTGGCAGGCTTGGTGAATCAGAATGACACGTCATAACTACACACTAGCCAATAAAAGAAACTTGCTCTGCCCCGCCTTCTACTGCGTAGTTTTGTAAATCAAAAGCGGCGGCTTATTGTCACAAATCTGTATGGTCAATGAACTGTGTAATCAGTGGCAGATGTCCTCATACACTGTGAAAACACTTCCGTGAATACTCAAGTATAGTCTCTGAGTACATCAACAGGTAACTGTTTGTTTTACCCCAAGTGGTTAATTGAAAACATGCAGCGTCAATCAGTTTGCCGATGATCGATTGTGAGAAAGTTCAATCGATTATCGGAATCGGGAGCTTCCAGCACGCCGCTAATCGATACCACTTGATCATCGGTACACCACTAGTGCCTGGGCTATACAAAAAAAAAAAAAAAAAATCAAACTATATATTAAAGAGTGATGGGTTATGGAGGTGTGGTACAGGGGAAAGGAATCACCGTGCAACACATCTTACATGGCTATACAAAAAAAAAAAAAAAAAAAAATAGACCGTAAAATCATGCTGATCAATTATTGGTTTCAGCTTGTTAACATTTGTTTAAAATGTTTTATAACATTCTTGGGTCACTGTGCAAACTAGGCCATGTAAATCCCTCTGAACATCTCTTATCTGTATTTGCATTTCTCTAGATTATTGACAGGCTAACTTATCAAGGACACAATATTACTACACAATCCACTGATAATATCTGTGTAGTATTTATTACAACTATCAAAGGAAAGTTGTACAAACCAGTCTCGGACACCCACTGAAAAAAATTACCCTAAGTATAGGGACAGGTCTGAACAAAAAGTATAGACCCAGTTCAGAAGCTTCAAAAATTGCCATTAGGAATACAGATAGTAAAATGAACTTGTTCAAAGTTTATAATTGGTGCAAGGAGTCAAAAGTGTCAGTTTCCCAATGCATAGGGTATATATGGTACCCATATTCACTGGCCAGGACTTACTAGTTAAAAACTGTTTTCTTATAGCAACAAGGAAGAATTATATATGTAAAATGCATAGCTCCAGATAAGGCACGCTTTTAAAAGGTACTCGTGTTTTTCTTAATTTCTCCTCAAAAACATATGTTGATTTGTTCTGATACTCACTGGTACTCATTAGAAGCACCTTGGTAAATATATGATTTGTGGAGAAAAAAGAAAAATATTCTGTTAATACCCCTCTTATCTGGAGCTATGAATATAGTAATATAGGGTTCTTCCTTGTTGTAAACAAACTTATTATCATGCAGGCCTGGCATTTCTTGAACATGGCATGTTATGACAAATTTTGACAAAATTTAACATGTTATTTTAATCTTACTAGGATTTTTAAAAGGTCCCTATAAAGCCATTTTCTTTAAAAAGTACCACTATATATTGTCCAGAAAAACAGGAGTCCCATGCCAAAATAGAGTTCAACATTGCTTATTTGGAGTTTATATTAACAATGACATCCCATGGCATGCAAGAATTTACCAAAGCCAGTCTGACATCTATGGTACAAATTATTAAAATGTATCATATTTCAGGGATATCACGAGAGAAAATACCAGTATCTCATTTAGCCAAAACTGGCAACATTTAATGTGAATTTTCAGTGAGAAATTTTAGCAAAATCCTCTAGAGATAAATTACATTTTGCTGAGATTTTTGTCCGCCATTTAGCAAATTTTAATGAGATTCTTTAAACAGAAAAGAATCAGAAAATCTCTCAAAAACGCTTTACCATTTTTCCAACATCTAAAATCTGAACAGGTCTATTGTACTACCTGTTGGTGTCTAAAAACTACTGGATGAACTGTCAGTGAGTAGACCTACATTCTATGGTGACAGTCTGATCTGGAACTATTTGCTGGGACCTATCTGACCTTATATTAAAGTAAATACTTTAAACTCAAAGTTTTTAATTCAATGCAACAAATTTTTGTCTGACGTGTCTGGCAATCAGTTTCACTTCGACTGACCTAAAAAAAAAAAAAAAAAAAAGGGGTTAGGATGCTTTCGTTAATCTAGATAAAATATCATATACCAGAGCTCAATAAAACGCACTTTTTCACCAAAAGCATCAACGTTTTACTTTTTATGCCCCCACATTGAATATGGGATACTGTTACCGTCTATCAATCTGTTATTTCAACTCCTATACTGATGGAGGGATTTCAATCAAATCTGGCAGACTGCTATATAAACCTTTCTCAATCGCTTAGATCATGAACTAGCAGAGGTCCGGGGTCAAAACATCTGCTTGTGGTACTGAGGCCTGTCCAGCCTGCATCAATGAAGGAACAACCAAATGTGCTGTGACCTTCATGAGAGTGCAAGACATTTAGCACTGATTTGACATTTTGACCCTGGGCTCTCGGGCAGAAACACAACAGCAATGAGAATTCAATCTTTTGACCACTGCCCAGGCATTGAGACGAGGGCATAAATCATTGTTATATGGAAAGTGGACAAAACCCTGGTTACAAACAGAAAAAACTTACTTTACACATAATATCTTCATCAACATCTTGCTCTGGTTCTGCCCAGTCAACAGCAATCTGATGTCCCCACAACTGGATTCGCCCAGGAATCAATTTTCTTCGAGCCATTGCTGCTGTCCTGTGGCTTTCATATTCTACAAAAGCAAATCCTCTATTTTTTGACTTGTCCATTGCACTAGGGTAAACTATAACATCTAAAACACCATCTGTCACTTTTTTCATTTCTGACATAATCTCTTCTTTGGTTTTTGTTTTGGGAATTCCCCCAACAAAAAGTCTACAATTGTCAACACTCGGACACACCCCCAAAAGCCTTCCTTTACGGATTTCATAATTGTTCATTTCTTTCACAGCTTTCTGCGCATCTTGTTTATTTGTGTACATTACAAATGCATACCCACGATTGCTGCCACTGAAATCCATCATCAAACGAAGTTCATATATTTTTCCTATCTTTTCGAAGGCTGGAACCAACTCATCTTCATAACAATCACGAGGAATCTTGCCCACAAAAATTTCACATCCTCTCGGAGGGGGCGAGCCCTCCCAGTTCGGCGGTGGACCACCATATTTTCTCTGTCCATTTTCTTGAATCATTGAATATCCTGTCCT
The DNA here is from genome assembly GCA_964016985.1 of Anodontia alba. NCBI lineage: Eukaryota > Metazoa > Mollusca > Bivalvia > Lucinida > Lucinidae > Anodontia > Anodontia alba. The sequence continues at coordinate 60,371,702 of OZ024834.1, read as the reverse complement.
TTCCATTAAATTTAGAAGTGCTTTTTCATTTGGGGCACCCGCAACCCCTTGGCCATCCATTTTTTCCGCACGCGTCTGTGTCATCTTCAACTGATAGCAGACGGCCAGTATCAAAACCAACTGGTTTCCTAATTTTTAATCGTTTAATCCTGCACCAGTCTTTTTAACCGCAGGTGGTTTTTGAGCTGAAAACCAGGCAAAACGTCATAAGTACAGAGCATGCGCAATACATGGGATTTCCCAGCACGTGGAAGAATGTACACAACGCGAGGCACCTGTATTTCAAGATCAAAAGTCACCGAACATTTGATGTCCTTTGATGTCGCATCTATATCCGTTAAAAGCGGCCGACGTTATGGGTCAGTGTTAGACCAGACGGACACAAACCTAAAGTAAACAAAAAAAAAAATAACGGATTTATTTTAATAAAAGTAAAATAAAATTTAATGAATTTGAATACAAAATATATTAACGCTTAACATATGCTGGGTATAAATAATTCAGTAGACGACATTTGAAAGGGGGGTGGGGGTGGTGAGGGGGTGCGAGGGGCGGCAACTTCGGTATAAATGTGGTACGGGTGTGCGAGCCAGTATTTCGAAACCTACTCCATCCTGGCCTTTGAAAAAAAAAACGGACCCATTCATATACTTCATCGTCCGAAATGTTGACCTATTCATATACTGCCCCTCAGAGTACTACCCTTTGATTTTATACCCATTTTTTGCTGGTAGTTAGACAAATATAGCAGTCAATTCATTGAATACCAAGAGAACAAGCAGCCTTGATAAAGGGCGTGGGTGTGTGTGTGTTGGGGGGGGGGGGGGGGTGCGAGGGGCGGCAACTTCGGGATAAATGTGGTAGGGGTGTGCGAGCCAATATTTCGAAACCTACCCAATCCTGGCCTTTGAAAAAAAGACCTATACTTCATCGTCCGAAATGTTGACCTATTCATATACTGCCCTTTGATTTTTTTATACCCATTTATTGCTGGTAGTTAGACAAATATAGCAGTCAATTCATTGAATACCAAGAGAACAAGCAGCCTCTCTGAGCGAAAAAATACACGCATTTACCGGGATGTCCGAAAAGTGGAGCCTTTCACATACGGATCAAGAAATCGGGTCAGTCATATACTTTTTGTTGAAAAAAGGGAGCTAATCATATATCTGGCAGCGCTGAAAAAGGGGGCATTCGGCATGCACATCCGTACTTTGTCATATATAGGAAGTTACCCCTTTCACCCCCCCCCTCCCCCCCCCGCACCCTCACCCCAGGCCATCGTGCTATGCTGAATTAGGCTAATGGGCCGCATCGAGCGCAAAATGCAAAAGGCTCAGATCCAGTTCACCCAGCACACTTAGGTTGATTTTGCTGTTCCTTTGATTCTGTAAACTTACGGTTAAGGATCATTAAGGAGCACATGTTCCCATGACTATTCCTCGGCTCCAAGAAAGATTTGGTTATTCCCACAAAAATTCCGAGGCTCTCAAAATGTTTGCCAACATTCCCAAATACTCCTACAAAAGTGCCAGTCACAAAAAAAAAAAAAAAAAAAAAAAAAAAAAAGACAAAAACAACTTGTTCCCTAAAATGTCTAGGAGGGACTCTCATTCGGTATTAAGCGGGTACGCAGACTGAATCAAGCCTTCATTGTACGCATAGGCCCGAAGACACATTTTCGCGATTTTAGCCGCAACATTATACAGTAAAACCTGTGTAAGTCAGCCACCTTTGAAATTGACCTTAGTGGTTGATGTGGAAAGATGGTTGTCTTATAAAGGTACATGTGCTAGCAAAATTACATGACATGTACCTTTATAAGACAAACAACTTTTTTCACATCAACCACTATTTAAAGTCAGTCTCAAAGGTGGCTCTCTTACACAGGTTTTACTGTATAGAAAAGGACTGTCTAAAGTGAAGTTCTGGGAGAGGTAACTAACACCATTGTACCCAGTGAAGATAGATTTTAGAAAGAATAAGCATCGAGACTGCGCGGATACGCAAACCGGTCTGGGTCTTCGATCGAGGGGCGGACACATTATAAGGTACAGATTCTCAGTTTTGTCTAGCAAAGGTGACCAAAGGTTAATCTAACGTCTAGCACTCTCTGGGCTATTTCAGCAGACGGCAAACTGATGTATGTTTCTTAATTTTTCCACGAATCAGGCCTTGACATTTCATGCAATCTGTCTCTTTAGGAGACAATCTGCATAAAATCAAAACCTATTTCCTGAAAAAAAGAAAAGAAAACTATTTTAAAATGTCATCTGCTGAATTTTTTACCCAGTATGTTAAGCAGGGGCGGATTCAGAGGGGGTTCGGTCGAACCCCCACCCCCTTGACTAAAAATTGTCATTTTCATGGGAAATTTTGGATAAATTTGATAAATTTGGAATACCGTATTTACCCTAAATATTCTCACCCCTAGCGCTTTACCTCATACTTTTCAACAAGTCAATTTTACTGCCAGTATTGCTGAATGAGCGTCAAACAGTGTAGGCCCAGATCAGGCACCGCGTTCTGTTAAGCATTAAGTTTATTCTTTCAATAACTTACTTCTCAAAAACTTTTTCAACAGGTGTCATTACTACTTGTGAATGTGTCTAAAACTGGTGGATGAGTGGCAAACTGACCCTGATCAAATACTGCGTTCTGCGGCGTCCGATCTGGATCTAGACTGTTTGCTAAGGCCTATCTGTCTTTAGTAGGTAAAGTTCGATAATTTGATCAAGAAGACACTCACACCTTCTCATAAATTTTGAACCTCCTATTAGATAATATTTTATAAATTATTTCTGAGGTTTTATCCAAAAAACCGTAAAAAGAAATGCTTCATTATTTTATTCAGAATTCAGGCAACCCTTAACTTACATAGTAAAAAAAAGGGAAATCAGTTGGGTGAGACATTATAAGGAAGTTGAAGATGAAGAGACCTTTTCCTATGACACGACCCAAGTGATGCGTTGTGCAATTTATGATCAAAGCAAATTGTTTGTTTTGCAATAAAATGTTCAGAATGACACAGTCATTTTATATATAAACTATTTGTCAACAGGCCGCCATGTTATATTGACACATGTATAATAAATAAATATTTAAGTAATACTAAGTCTATTTATTTTGCTGGACAATTTGGATCTTTTTAGCCGATTAAGTCCGGTCTTGTTTTATAGGCGTCGCGTCAGTCAAACAAAAAAAAAAAGGGTCTCAGCCTATATGCGAATAGCGAAGGTCTTGATCAGACTGCGCATCCGCGCAGCCTGATCAAGACCTTCGCTATTCGCTGAAGGACGGTTGATTGCTAAAGAATTTATTGGTTGTGATCCGAGTGTGCCAATGCATTAACTATTCTAAGGCTTCTTTGGGTGATGCTGTCCATATTGTATCAAATTCCAATCTGCTTTTTCATAGACAGGCATGTGGTAATATGAACATACCCCACTTGTCCCTAGACAAGTAAAAATCCTGAAGAGTATTTGTGCTGCAAGGAGCTACTTGCCCGAAAACCCACTGCATAAAACTAAAATTTTAGAAATATTTAACTCACACCAGATGGTTGAAGTTTACCGAGATTTTAAAAGAGGAGTTTAGACTAGACTTTAAAAGAGTTTGTCGAGTGTTCAGATTTTTAACACAACCAGACCCGAGGCACATGGAGTCAGCGGCGAATGTGTTATGTACCGGTACATGCGTTAATAGCCTAGCCATTAGGCGTTAAAATGAATAATATGACAGCAAAGTCATCTATTTGCATTAAAATAAAAAGTATATTTTAGCTTGTCTAGTCTCCCTTCTCAATTTTAATGATATTAGTATGTATATTGGAGACTTTACCAAATAGACTTGCAATCATCATTACGAAAACACTCCTATTCAAATATACTGAAAATTTTACCACCAGAAAATGAAAATTTTCAGATAAAAAATTCTGATATTTTTCATATTTCTGCTCAATACATAGATTGTGGGTACTCGTTAGAACCGCCTCGGCGAGGCGGTTCTAACGAGTACCCACAATCTATGTTTTTGAGCAGAAATAAGAAAAATAGTGTACACCCTTGTAAACCCCAGTTTTACTACACAAAGGTGGGGTTTAAGAGGGTCAAAATTATATAGGCGTGTTTTCGTGACGTTAGGAAACTGACTAGCTTTTGATTAAAAAAAAAAAAAAAAAAAAAAAAAAAAAAAAATGATCAGACATTTATCAAACTTGTAGCTAGTCTAATGCGTTAGTACAGCCTTGCTTTCGGCATGGATCACCTATGCACACTTGGTGCTTCTGACTAGCACCGAGCGCCTCATTGCCCACTTTATATTCAACACAGGGAGCGTCGCGCATGAGCTAGATGTATGAATGGTCGGAAAAATGTGTCGACGAGCGGGATTCGAACCCACGACTTTTGCTTGCAAGTCCAGAGCACTAATCACAAGGTCACCTTTAAAATGGTGTAATCTCTGGAACTTTTATACCCTGGTTTGTCCTGGGGCACATATCCAACAGCATCATGTGTGAAGGTATTTCCACAGGCTTGTCATTGACAGTGATTAGAGCAGCGTCAAGCAAAAAAAAAAAAAAAAAAAAAAAAAAAAAAAAAAAGTGTCTTCGAGCAATTTGGATCAACCTGTCCATGGAATGCTATGTCTCATATTTCCACAGGCTTGTCATTGACAGTGATTAGAGCAGCGTAAAGCGAAAAGAAAAGTGTCTTCGAGCAATTTGGATCAACCTGTGCATCCGCATAGTCTCGTCAGAGTCTAATAATACTTTATTTATCCTAAAGTATTCGGACACCTTAACTCCATACCAGACTTATCTTAAACTTTGAATTTTATTACTCTATTTGACTACCTGTTGATGTATCTGAAAAACTGATGGATGCGTGGCAAACAATGTAGATCCTAATCAGACGCTGCGATCTGCGGCGTCTGATCTGGATCTACACTGTTTGCTCAGGTCTGTCTGTCCAAACCCTTTGGGTAAATATGGTACTTTTCATGTTCCCATAGACCAAGACCCTTGATCAGACTGCAAGAATGTACAGGTTGATCTTGATCTCTGCTCCCTGCATTTCTGCGCAGACATATAATTTCACGTGGCATGTCTCATGTGGTACAAAGACTCAAATTGTATGCGCACCTATAATTTGCGGTCAGTCCGAAATAACTGAAACATTGTTGAATGGGCTGTAAAACACTGAAACCATCACGACCAAGTCACAACCAAGCGCTTTGCAGTTTTAACAGCACTGCTCTTCATCCGCGGTTCGTTAAAGAGGGATCTCTGCCATAGAGCTGCTAGTAACACTTCGTCATCAGCCCCAGGTTGGACAAAAGCCCCGCAAATTCAGAGGTAACGTTTGGACACCACAGAAATAAATCGTTGACTGCAACTATAAACCTCAACTCAGCTCAGCTCCAAAAAATATATTTACGCTTAGCACTCTGGATAAAATTTTCAGCAGACGACATATTGAAATATTTTTCTTATTTTTTTTCTCCGAAAACAGGGGATTTGACATTTTGAAAGGTACGTTTGGCCAATTACTTCTAATGAATTCATGCAGATAAAAAGATAATATATATATATATATATATATATATATATATATATATATATATATATATATATATATATATATATATATATGCTTTGATCGCAACAAAATGTCTTATCAATGGCTATAATTAGAGCAGATACCCTAAAAGTGCTCCATGGAATGCTATGTCTCGTGTGAATGTCATGCTTTAATAATCTAGTGTGGTCAATCTGTTACATTAATTATCATGATGGCAGATATATTGCTTCAATAAAAATGATACAAAAAGTATCACTCACCAATCCTATCTAAAACAGAAGAATCTCGGTAAAAGAGAACAATAATTTTATTTGAGTTACTCACACTAAGTGATCAAGGGTAAAAATATATGCAATTATTAATCAACTAAATATGTGCCAAACTGCCTGCATCATACCACTGCAATGTTTGGCATGATTTCTATAAGTTTTTAGCCCGAGCTTTGTACGAGGGCCAATACTGAAAGTTACAAGGATATAGGGAATAAAAACCAAGGGATGCACGAGGGCCAATATTTACCAGTATTGCATGGTGAAGCAAGAAACAAGAACAAAAGTACTAAAAAAGAAGTTTTATTGACTTTTAACACTTTAACATTGTAAACAAAAAGTTGATGATTAAAAAATGTCATGAAACAGGTGTTTTCGTATTGGCCCTGTTACAGGTCCTTGGCCAGTCATATTGTCCTTCAGATGGCTGTATTGGCCCTTGGCTTTGGCTCGAGCCAATACAGCAATCGCCAGGCCAATATGACTAAATTCAGACCTGTAACAGGGCCAGTATGAAAACACCCATTCAATAAAATTATATTATTATGCTAGGAAGACCACTAACAAAATTGCAAGAGAATCAGACAAAAAATGACCCCGAGGAATTCATGCATCAAGTTGTTATCCAAGATAAGACTTGGGTCCATCACTTTGATCCCGAGGTAAAAAAGCAGAGCATGCAAGAAAACACCCTGGCTCACCACACCTCCCCCCCACCCCCCTTAAGAAATTTAAGAGAATTTCTTCAGGATGGAAGGTGATGTCCTCAATCTTTTGGGTTAGTCAGGGAATTATCACGATGGATTATTTTGATGAAGGCTGCAGGATAAATGGTGCATGTTATGCAGAAGAACTAAGGCCGCTGCATCAGGATAATGTGAAGAAAAGAAGAAGAAATTTGACTCAAGATATTCTGCTCTTCAAGATAATGCACCAGCCCACACCTCTCAAATTGCTGTGGCAGCTGCAACTAAATGCAGATTTGAGGTCCTCCTTCATCCCAGTATTCTCCAGATTTAGGCCTTTCAGACTTCTGTTTCCAAATCTGAAAACTTACCTTTATGATAGGAATTTTGGAAGCAACGAAGGCGACATAGATGCTCTGTTGCTGAGTACTTGGGGGGTGGGGGGGGGTGCGGAGGACGAAAAGCCCTTTTTTGAAGAGATAAGCAAACTGGAACAGTGTTGGAGAAAGTGCATGAGGCAAAGTGTGATTATATTGAGAAATAAGGGCACAAAAGAATTTCTGCTCTTTGTCATTCCCAAAGTACAGGGGCCCAGAATTTTTTATTGTCCCTCATAGTCTCCTATTTCAAAAGAGAATAAATCCTCTTTAACTTGTTTGCTTTTTTAAAAAAGACTTTCATGCCAAACACAACAACATACAGTGTACCATATTTACCTAAGTGTTTGCACAGCTGGGCCTGAGAAAATAGTGTAGCTCCAGATCAGACACCACAGAACAAAGCATCTGATCAGAATCTACACTGTTTGCCGCTCATCCAGCAATTTTTAGACACACAAACAGGAAGTGGTAGTAAAATTGAATTTGTACTAACTTTAAGACATGTATAGTAAGGAGTTAAGGTGTCCAATTACTAAGATTAACCCTTAAACTGCCAATCACAACAATTATCGTCTGCTTTGTAATCTGATTTTAAGTCATTTTTTGCAAACAGTGTGGACCCAGATCAGACTGCTCCTCTAGGAGCAGTCTGATCAGGGTTCACACTGTTTGCCTGTTTGCAAAAATAGTTTGAAAAGTTTGCAAGAATATTCAGCAGATGACATAAACAGACATTTTCAGATGCAGGTTTTCTTGGCATTTTAAGGGTTAATATAGTACAAAAATGTGCATGACAAACTAATTATGCTTTTATATCACAGCTCCAGATACTAACCCTTGTCCTGCTGAATAAATTAAGATGCCATGCCCATTTCTAATTTTCAACCAATCAGATTACTTGATCCAGATTATTGATATAAATTCACATACTTAATTGCAAACAGTGCAGATCCAGATCAGTTGGCTTCTTCAGAAGCCAACTGATCTGGATCTACACTGTTTGCAAAGGCAGAACATATCTGGGTTCAGCAGGACTAGGGTTAAAAGGTGTCCTTTTTAAACTGAAAAGAATAGAATTTTTTTTCTAATTTCTCCACAAAAACATATGTTGTGGGTACCTATTGGAAGCACCTTGCAGTCGCTTCTAATGAGTACCCACATGTTTTTGCAGAGAAATAAGAAAAATATTTACCTGATACCTGCCCTCTTTACCTACAGCTATGAGTTATATAACCCTAAGAATTTTTACATTCATATATAATGGAAGAAAAAGTACTATGTTTCACATCAGATCTGTACCCATCCATGATAGAAATGGGATTTGACATTGTTTCTGTTATACACTGTGCCACTCAGTCACAGTTGTAACAGCAAATGAGCTGTTGAAACATTTGGCTTGCAGCTCTTCACTGTTTCCAAATTTATTTTATACTAAAAAAATTCACTGTATTCCTATCCATCTGAATTGCTGCTGTATGACCGTCTATGATGTCTCTTCTTTTTCTGCAATAAAACAATAAAGAAAAGCTCATTAAAGGGAATTATACACTTTTAGGGGAAGGCAATTCTGTCAATATCATTTTGCATAATTTCTGAAAAGGAAAGAAGTGGAAGGTGGGCAAATTCTTTCCTTGTAAAGCAAATCTCTTTTCAAATGGGAGTTGGGGTGCAGGAAGATGAACAGACATCACAAAAGTTGTCTCCCTTAAAAATGGCAGAAATTCTACTAAATGTATCCAGTCCCCTTCAATACAAAAAGTTACAAAGTATACACCACAACCTCTTTATAACACTATTGTTGGGGTCAATAGCATAAACCGTGTTAGTTAAACAATCGTGTTATATCCAAACAAAAATGTATAGATTATATTGAAAAATGACCATTTTTCAATATAATCTATACATTTTTGGGATCCATCTTTGAACTGTGTTATATCCAAAACCGCATTATAACAAACCATGTTATAAAGAGGTTGTAGTGTATCTTTTAATACAGTAAAACCTCAATAACTCAAACACCAATGACTTGTTTACCATGGCTGATTCAAACCCATATTTGAGTCCCTAGAATATTCTTCTGATAGCTCAAGAAAACAATCATTTAAGGATATTTTAGGGAAATATTCTTATTTGCATATGAAAGTGTATGTTTTGCATACTCATTAGAATCACCTCATTGAGGTGACTCTAATGAGTACACTCAACAAACCACTATTTCGTAGAAAAATCAAAAAGGCATCCTAAAATTATCCAATTTGCCTCCTGACCTGGCACTATGATGAACCCTCAGTGGCTCAAACTATCCATGTCTAGAACAAATTTACATGGTCCCAAAGATGTTCAAACCATTGAAGTTTGACAGTAGCTTTTATCAAGTTGCACCATTATAAAAGAGCATTTTTATCACACCACTGTTATCCTAAAGGGTTTGGACAGGCATGCTTTAGAAAAGAATGCTTAAAGGAGTAGTTTGATCAGGGCATGCATTGTCATTCAGCCAGTACTTTTAGACATATCACTAGGTTGTCAAATGGACATTCAAATTTTAGAAAGAGTTTTGATGTCCAAATATTAAGAGTAATTACAGAAGGCCATGTCAAACAAAAACAAGGCTTCAAAGGGAATGGATACACTTTCAGGGGAGGCGATTTGACATTTTAGTGACAGTTGTGAAATTAACCTAATTATGCCCAGTGGACTCTTCTACCTTAACTCTCTGGAGCGGTCCATTTCTAATAGAAAGAGTGTATTATTACAATGTTTTGTAGAAATTCCTGTAGTTAATACAAACAGTGTAGAACCTTATCAGAAGCCACAGACTGCAGCAACTGACATGGGTATACAATGTTTGCCAATGTTACTTTTATGGGACGCCAGGCATAAATGGGTTAATGTGAACAATAATAAACTGTTGCACTTGAAACTGACCTACCAGTATAGATTAAAAGCTACAAGTAGCTTTTGCATAGTACATCATGATAATAACTTTATTTAAGTTAGTAGTGCTTTAAATAATTCAGCCTAAATGTCTAAGGCTTCAATCAAACTGCACATATGCAGACTGACTTGTGTCTTTACTAGCTACTAAGTCCAAAAGAGACACTATTTTCATGGCATGACTCATTTGGAATGAAATAAATTTGACACACAACAACTGCCCTTTATTTCAATATCATCACTATTTCACAATATTTTGAGCTGTGCATGTGGAGTGAAAATACATCTTCCAGGTACATGTATACACTTAAGGTCCAGGTCAGCCTGGGCATACACACAATCTGATCAAAACCTTCACTGTTGGCTTACAGAATCGTTGTTTACTTTAGAATGTATTAAAATAGGCAACAAAAGCCCTAACAGATCAGACTGTAAGAGCACAAGCTGATCTGAGCCTTTGCTGTCAACATACATTCCATAGACACCTTGCTGCCCAGTCAATGTTGTCTTTTTACAAGAAAGTTACAATTGGCAGCTTTTAAGCATTTTTACAAGGGAGACAACTTTGGCAATTCACTGTTTGCTTTCTTGCATACCAAGCACCTACTAAAATGAAATAGTCAAATCTCATTATCTCAACTTTGCTTTTCTCTAATAACCACTTACCTCAAAGTGAAAATCTGGTCCCTGTTCGAACACAAAATCTAACAACAGGTAACAAAATATTGTGGAAAAGAGGAGAAATTGCTCCTTGAAGCAATTTCTCCTCTTTTCCACAATATTTTCAATATATCTCTATCTTAGCAGACAAATTACATATTCATTTGTTTGTGTTGAGGTTTTACGGCCCAGTCAACCAAATGGTGTCATGTCGAGCGTGGTCAGTTTACCTAACCACACATTTACTGGGCAGGCTTAATCCTCTAAGCAGTTAACCAGTATTGTGCACATTCTTTCGCCAGAAACTGACAACTGCCCTTCTTGAAACAGCGGAAGGGAGAGAATGACTGTAGAAAATATTTCACGATCAATCTCCACGAAAGAATGTGCCGACCTCAGCGGGGTTCGAACCCGCGACCTCCTGGTCTCCCCTAGGCCGGCATATATTCATTTATTAAATGTGGCTGTTTGATTGACTTTTTCCTCAATTCTGCAAATCTGACATATTCCAGAGAGTCCCTTGGACTTCGAGATTATGAGAGTCCACTGTAAAAAAAAAATTGTTCCCAAGGGGAGATAATGTTTTCCTTTTAGAGTAGACCTCTTTTCATAAGGGAAGACTGCACAATTTTGACAGAACTGTCTCTCCTGAAAAGGCATCTGTTTCACTCAATATATATTTGGGCCCAGTTGTTCAGAGAATTGTTAGCTTAATGAGCTCTGTAAAGACAAATTTGTTAACTGTTGTAGCTAAGGTATTTTCTAATACATTGTTAGTTTTTGATGCAAAAATGTAAGTAGTTTTTGCAATGCTACTCACATTTTTTCAGCAAAAAATATCAATGTATTTGCCATATTTCAAGATAGAAATTTTAACGTCACATTAGCTAACAACTTGTTATGTTTTGAACAACTGGGCCCAAAACAAACATTGTTGTACATTACCTTGTGTTTCTTGGGACTTCTCTCACTATCTAAGTCACTGTCAGATGAACTGGAGTATTTTTTCTTATGTTTCTTCTTCTTTTTTTCTTTCTTTTCCTTCTTTTCCTGAAAATGGATAAAACATATTATAAACCTACAAGGTAGTTCTGAGCAAATTTTCCAGTATTCCAACACAGTCAAACTGGTTATAAAAATTTTGTGGAAAAAAAAAGAGGGATCCTTTGGAACAGGGCTCCGGAAAACCTGAAAAATAGCCGGTCTGGACCGAAATTAAGAATTCTGGACCGATTTCAAACACCCCAAAACGCTAATGAATCGGTCCAACAGGTTTGTGCCTTGAACCCCATTTTTCCTCAATCAACCAATTTTCACGAATCAATGATGTCTAAAAAATCATAAACGGTCAGATCTTCCCAAACTGACAACGTCCGCGCACCTTTTAAATGAGATATTATGGTAGTAAAAAGGCTCTAAACGGTCATTTGACATGTATATTGGAGAGACAGATGAATAACGGCAACCTGCGCAGCCCAAATTAATTACATCATTATCCAAACATTGTCAAAAAATCAACACTTCACGGACTTTTGTGCAGCAAACAAGCGATTAACACGAATCATCAGTAACGGTAGTCTGATAATTAATCAGTTTATGTGACACGTGTGAATACACTGAGACTGAAAACATCCAGGTGCAGTCGGCGTGTCCAAAAGATCAAAGGTCGCTTTACTGAGAGTGATAAAAGAATGCACTGCTTGAACGCCCCCGTTTTTCTTCCTCTTCTTTTTTGTTTTATTCAACACGGTTTGTCGGTCCCAGATTTGATAAATTAATTCCCAAACCGTGTACATCCTGATCAGATGTCGCATACAACGGCATCTGATCTGGGTATTATTGATCGCTTCTTGTTTTTTTTTTGTTGACTGCCGTAACATGTGAGTATAATTCAAGGTAGATTTCACGGTAAAAATAAGTAATGCACCACTTGCGCTAGACAAGATTGGTCAGTGCTTAAAATTTAAGCAGTCTGGTCAAATCTTGAAACTTTGAAAACTGCAAAACCCCCTGTGGTTTGGAAGCAAGGAATATATGACTGAATTGAAAACCGCAGACTCAACTGTGTTTTTATTGAGAAATATCAGAACTTTTTGGTTGAAAAAAGTGCCTTATCTGGAGCTAGGGCCCATTTAAAAGTGCTGTGTAAACCTGATAAAAGTGTTCCATCAGCAGTCCAAATATACATAGCTCCACATTAGAGGGGGTACCTACATAATATTTTTCTTATTCATCCAAGCAAACATAAGAAGCACCTCAATGAGGCACTTCTAATAAGTATCCGCAACATGTCTTCATGGAGAAATAGGAAAAATATCAGAAAAAGTGCCTTTTCTAAAGCTACAGCCCACTTGGGTAGCTCGGGTAATTGTAAAAAAAGTGCTCGCCAAATGACAAACAGCATAGACCTTGATAAAAGTGCTCCATTACCAGTTCAAAAATACACTGTTTGTTCGGGCTTGTCCGATAAAATATTCTGGATAAATATGATACAATAATTTTTTACCTTTTTCTTCTTTTTGCGTGAATGAGATGATGTCTGTTTTTCCTCTGTCTGTGACAAACTTTTCATGTACTCATCCATTTCTGGGATAAGTTCATAAGTCTTGTCCTGCTCAGTTTTGAAACAGTCTTGTGCTAGGTGACCTACAATTAGAAAATATTTCTTAATTAAACTATCCAAGCAGTTCAGTGGTCCAAGTAAGAGGGTATCAAGAAAAATACACAGCAGAACTTCCCAGAACAATTATGGTATCTCAGGCACCACCATGTAAGAGTGGAATTTCAGAATCCTTACTTTATCCATTTTACTACGTATTTAACATTTAACCCTTAACCCTTGCCATGCTGAATAAATTAAGATGCCATGCCCACTCCTAATTGTAAGCCTATCAGATTACTTGATCCAGGTAACTGATACAAATTCACACACTTAATGACAAAACAGTGCAGATCCAGAAGCCAACTGATCTGGATCTACACTGTTTGAAAAGGCAGGGTATATCTGGGTTCAGCAGGACTAGGGTTAAAGTGCCAAGCTAAACTTGTAGCAGATGACATTCTATTGTTTTTTTTCTGTTTTTGTTTTTTATTTTTCAAGCAGACAAGCCACATGAAGTGTCAATTTCTTTAAACAAGAATTCCGCGGAAGGCGTCATCGCACCTGCTGGCGCAAAAGTCACAGGAGCCACAATCAGAATGTGGTTATTAAATAAGTTTATTTCATTCTTAGCAGTGCTTACTTGGAAAACTGGGTTGAAAAAAATGTAGACAAAGTGCCAAGTGGGGCACATATATTCCAGGCCAGTCCCATTCCCTCTAATGGCTATATCTTCAGCACTGACTTTTTGTATCATACAGCCAAATGATAATGGAACATTGACGTAAAATGTGTAAAAATCACTGGAGCATGAAATTTAGGTCAAGGTCACGGGTCAAGGTACCTACTAATTCAGTACATCAAGGAGAAGCACAATGCAAGGTATGGTGGTTGTAGGCCTTATAGTTGAGGAGTTATCAAACATCAACGTAAAATTTGTCAAATATAGGTCAAGGTCACTGGGTCAAGGTACCTGCCAAGCCAGTGCAGTGAGGTGAAGCACTATGCAAGGTTTAGTGGTTGTAGGTCTTATATTTGAGGAGATCCCGAACATCAATATAAAATGTGTCAAAGTCACTGGAGTGCACAATATAGGTCAAGGTCACCAGGTCAAGGTACCTGTCGAGTCAGTACATCGAGAAGAAGTGCTATATAAGATTTGGTGGTTGAAGGCCTTACAGTTTAGGACATATGGAAGGATGACGTACACTGTGTAAAAGTCAATGGAGCATGAAATATAGGTCAAGGTCACCCAGTCAAGGTACCTGCAGAGTCTGTACATTGAGGAGAAGCACTATGCAAGGTTTGATGGTTGTAGGCCTTATAGTTGAGGAGATATTGAACGTTGACGTAAAATGTGTAAAAGGCACCGGAGGGCAAAATATAGGTCAAGGTCACCAGGTCAAGATACCTGCCAAGTCAGTACATATTGGAGAAGCACTATGCAAGGTTTGGTAGCTAGAGGTGTTACACTTGAGGAGATCTGGAACGTTGACGTAAATTATGTTAAAGTCACTGCTGCCAAAATATAGGTCAAGGTCACCAGGTCAAGGTATCTGCTAAGTCAGTACATTGAGGAGAAGCACTTTGCAAGGTTTGATGGTTGTAGGCCTTATAGTTGAGGAGATATTGAATGTCGACGCAAAATATGTCAAAGTCACTGGAGCGCAAAATATAGGTCAAGGTCACCGGGTCAAGGTACCTGCCAAGTCTGTACCTCTAGGAGAAGCACTATGCAAGGTTTGGTAGTTGTACGCCTTATAGTTGAGAAGATCTGGAACGTCAACGTAAATTGTGTCAAAGTCAATGGAGCGCAAAATATAGGTCAAGGTCACTGGGTCAACATATCTGCCAAGTCAGGAGGTCAGGGAGATGTGTCATGCAAGGTATGATGGTTGTTGTAGAATTGTAGTTGATTAGAATACTAACTTTGACGTAAATGTCGAACTTCGACATAACAGAACTGTTAAGAGACAGACGGACGGACGAACAGACAGACAAATGGAAAAGCGGGCACCTATGTCGCAAAGTCAGGAGGTCAGGGAGATATTTCATACAAGGTTTGATGGTTGTTTAGTCTTGTAGTTGATTAGAATACTAACTTTGACATAAATGTCGAACTTCGACATAACAGAACTGTTAAGAGACGGATGGACAGACAGACAGACAGACGAACAGACAGACGAATGGAAAAGTGGGCACCTATGTCGCAAAGTCAGGAGGTCAGGAAGATGTTTCATGCAAGGTTTGATGGTTGTTTAGTCTTGTAGTTGATTAAAATACTAACTTTGACATAAATGTCGAACGTCGACATAAATGTTGACAGACGGACGGACGAATGGACAGACAAACGGAAAAGCGGACGCCTATGTTGCAAAGTCAGGAGGTCAGGGAGATGTTTCATGCAAGGTTTGATGGTTGTTTAGTCTTGTAGTTGATTAGAATACTAACTTTGACATAAATGTCGAACGTCGACATAAATGTTGACAGACGGACGGACGGACTGACGGACGGACGGACGGACGGACGGACGGACGGACGGAAAATCGGACGCCTATATCGCACCCTGCTACAAGCAGGTGCGATAAAAATATAATAATTTATTTATTTTTTTTTTTTTTTGAGGTTTTACGGTGCAGTCAAACCAATGGGGTCATGTTGAGCACGGTCAGTTTACCTAACCATGTTTACTGGGCAGGCTTAGTCCTCTAAGTGGTTAACCAGTATTGTGCACATTCTTTCGCCAGAAACTGACAACTGCCCTTCTTGAATCAGGGGAAGGGAGAGAATGACCTTAGAAAATATAAAAAAAAAAAATAAAAAAATAAATAAATATTGTTCAAAATGTCATCTGCTGCAGTTGTGACTGGCACTTTAAGGGTAAATGTCTTAACAATAACTACTTTCATATATTCAGCTATGTCATTTTGTTGAAGTGGCTGTTAAACTGAGGTTTTGCTGTACATGTATTTCTTATTTCTCCAAGAACAACATCATATGTTGTGGGGTAATCACTGGAATCAGTGAAGCAAATCTAGGCAGCAAACATAATTTTTTTCAGATTAATTTAAAAAAAAATCTCACCTGGGTCTACACTGTTTGCTAAAGCCAATCTGCCCAAATACTAAAGTTAAATAGGGTAAGACACTTTAAAAAAAGAAAATGTATTGATAACATTTCCTTTTTCATCACAAAAACATATATTCTGAGAAATTCATTAGAACTGATTCAGTGAAGATCCACTAAATGTTTCTATGGAGATGAAAACATTTTCAAGATATTCCTCTTATTTGGCATCATGACTTTTTTTATATATATTTCTGTCACCTCCTTCAGCAGGAAAAATGTTGGTTACAATAAATGAAAACAGCAATGTATACATAATAGATATATACATAGGAGATATGCAATTATAGGAAAAAATATAACCTTGTCTGGTGACCTGAGGTTTCTGGTTCCCAGCTATATGTTGCATCAAACAGAAAACTGAAACAAGGTTACCAAAAAAGGCTATATTTATACCTATAGAAAGAAATTACAACTGGTCTCTTTCATTTACCTTTTCCCCCACATTTTTTACATGTTGTATCAAACACAGCATCAAGTTCAATCTTCTGTCTTTCCTGCCTGAAACCACCCTGTTTCCTCTTCTTTTCATCCTGGCTAGGCAGATGAAATAAATTAACATTTATCTTTTCAAACAATGATAAAAACAGAAGATACATGTATTCATTTTGCCATAAATTAATACAGTCTTGAAATGAATAATGTATATACATGTACAAACAACCTGCAAATTTTCATAAATATCAACTAGACAGTTAAAAATTAAAAAAAAAAAACAAAACAAAAAAAAAAAAAAACCCTAAAAAGTGAAGTTTTGGGTCTTTTTTCATAACACTGTACAATAAGTGTAAAATATTATAGACTAACAAAGCTGATCTTTCGCTTTGAGCTTTTGATTATAAAATTTTGTAAGCATACCTATACTGAGTAAATAGGTATTATCTGTGCCTGTTAGCAAATACAGGATTTTGTACTGTCATGACTAAATAATACAGAACCCAGTCAGCATTCTACGTAAATCTATATCGGGCCGTCATCGGCCCGTCAGGGTAGCTGACAGGCCAATGACGGCCGATATAGATTTACGTAGAATGCTGGCTGGGAAGACATATCATTATGAATATTAAATATAAAGGTCAAAGATACAGATCAGTTGGGTCCACATTGTTACAATGGATGTATAGAATGAAAGGCCAAAAACAATATACCATGCCAAATGCCTGTCAACACAACAGTGTTTGTTTAAGGATAATAAATTACCACCAATCATAAGCTTAATGGAGAAAAAAAAAATCATTATTAATTTGATAACTGATAACTCAAGTCAGTTCAGTGAAATTAGGTATTTGGCATGCTAACATAGTTTTCCTAAGTATAACTTATCCTTATTCAAACATCACAATTCAAGCCCCAATATGAGACAAGAATTTTGCATTGCAGTGTTTAAAAAAGCACATGATGTGTTAGATGATTGTAGGTGTTACAGTTGTCAGAAATAGAGCTGTACACTATGGTAGAAATAAAAAATGCCTTAGTGAAAAATAGACTGTGCTCATAAAATGATGCCTTACTTTTTATTCCCTTATTAGGGAGAAAGTGTATGCCTAAGATAAATGTAAGTGTAAAAGTTATTCCGAAATGAACTTGAATGCTAGAGTGGTCATAAATGTTGATTGACGGACGACCATAAAACTGGATACCTAAGCATGTGTGCCTAGCAAAGACTCAGATCAGCCTGCACATTCCCACATAGAAGACTCTGATCAGATTGCAAGTATGTATGCACAGGCTGATCTGAGTATTTGCTGGATGAAGGCTCATTTATTGCAAAAACTAATTGCAAGTGTAAAGTGCCATGTGGTGGCCATAGAAAGTCTCCCCATACTTAATCATAGTGCAGTTTTATTTCCTTTGGGATCATTCAGCCCATTCTGGTTACTTTGAAGATCGAATACCACTTAAGCCGGTGTTAGGGGGCATATGCAGCCTCGCAAACTACATTGTTGCATACAAAAAGACTTAATAAGACTGAGTCTCTGATTTTCCTTCTTTTGAGTGTTGTTTCCATTGGCAACCTTTCAGATTTTTATTTTTTAACCTTACCTTAATTCTATATTATTTGGATCTAGGTCTTTTCCAGTGGTCTGATTAACTGTCTTCATGGCTAGGCCTATTTTGTCTCCATTTTCTTTCTGGACATGAAAAACACAAACACCATAATTAGTCTAAAGGCATTATTATTCCTTACAACTTAGGCCAAATAAAAAAATGTTTGTGTTTGAAAATATAATGGTAGAGTTGGAAAGATTTTACTTTATAATAAAGTAAACAATCCATTTGACTACCTGGTCTTAGGCCTAAAAGAACTGACTAAATTGCAAACAAAACAGACCTACATCAAACTGCTCCTTTGGGATCTGGGCCTACATTGTTTTGAGCTTTATTTTCTCCAACTTAATATTTGTCTGAATATTTTATGTAAAAATGTAGCTCAGTTAATTTATCCCCAAAGACAAAAATCTTATGTTTTTTGAGAAAATGTGAAAAAAAGTGATAGGTTTCACCAGGAAGATTAGGTCGGTTTTGGTTAACTTGATATACAAATTGTATTTGTTTTTACCTTATACAGGAATTCGAAGAAGTCCATTTGATACCTGGTGATGTCTAAAAAGTGCTGACAGAACTGGCAAACAGTGCACACTATGAAACTGCTCCTTTGATCTGGGTCTATACAGTACTGTATGCTAAGGCTTGTCTGTCTAAATATTTAGGAAAGAAAATAGCTCTTAAATGCATCAAAACATTCTGTTGATTGGATGTTTCATATTTTGCAGTAAACAGGCAAATCTGGATGGACACTGAAAATGGCATGACTTCATATATTCTTACACCTTAGTGCTGAAATGCTTTAGGTAAACATTTCAGTGAACACATCATTGCAAAAGTGCAAATGGTTCTTAAGAATCACTTGCAAGCCACAGTTTAATGCAGGTACTACTGGTTATATCTTTCAATGACAATTGGATATCCTGTAACATCAATACCTTTACAGCAGCAATTGTTGCCTTGGTAACAGAGGCTTTAGATCTTTCAAGATGGGAGTTATCTTTGAAAGACAATTTCCCTGCTCTAACCCATCTAAATACAGTGTGCAAAGAAATGGACCAAGGTCCATATATATCATACAGTTCACTAAATAACAGCATCAGTGTCAAGCCAAGTGCCACACTTTATATGGACAAATGTCACATGAATTTCAGTCTTTATTTCTATACTACAAGTTGACTTGTAAATTGGTCAGTGTATGACTGCATATATTTCAGACTTAATCAAAATCAATTTGCATGAATGGGTATCATTAGCCACTGAAATCAAGATTAAAGTGCAGTGAAAGTGTTTTAAAATATACCTGGAATACAACTATGGAATCCCATTAGTGCCCATTTAGTGGCAAAGCTTTTTTGAAGGACCCTCGTATTTAGCAGTTTGAAATGTCATCTCAAAGTGGGCATTTACATTCATTTCTATAATCTTGCACAACTTGGGCAGCCAGCCCATCTTTCCACTGTTAGGCTATATTTTAACCCTTAATGTACAAGTTACAAGCAGACTACGTTTTTTTTTTCTTCATTTTTTTCAGCAGGCTTGTCATTTAATGTGAATTATCTGCTTGGCAGACAATCTGATGAAATGTCAAGCCTGATTTTTCTAAAAACAAACAAACAAACAACCTGGCTCCAGATACATGTACAAGGTGAATCATGTAAATATTTTTTTCTTATTTCTCCAGGAAAACATATATTGTGCATACTCATTAGAAGTGACTCAGTGAAGCACTTTTAATAAGTACCTACAACATGTTTTCGTGGAAAAATAAGAAAAAATTCAATACTGTTTTTGTTGGAAATAAAAGCTTGAAACAATAATACTTCGCCATTATTTTGTCATGGGGAGAGAACTCTATCAAAAACAACGAAATTTGCCCATTGGCAATCCTGAACCAGATCTCCACAATATCAATGCACATACTAAGTTTGGTGAAAATCCATTGGTATGTACTCAAGTTTTCGCCCGAAAACAAAAATATGGAATTGTCACTGACTCTGTCAAAAATTTACATGATTTGCCCATTAGCAATCCCAAACCAGATCTGTACAATATCTATGCACATACCCAGTTTGGTGAAAATCCATTGAAATTTACTCAAGCTATTGTTCAGAAATGAAAAATCAGATGTGTCGCGAGCAGATAACTCTGTCAAAAATTGACGAAATTTGCCCATTAACAATCCCAAATCAGACCTCCACATTATCAATGCACATACTAAGTTTAGTGAAAATCCATTGACAGTTACCTAAGTTGTCATCCGGAAACAAAAATACAGACAGAAGGACATATGAGAGATGGACGGACGGCTGACTATTCAAGAGTGTACTTTATTTTGGTTTAAAATTTTCATTAAAAAGTTAAATTTATCTATGATGTAATAGAATGATGCATTGTAGGTAATTATCTGTCAAAAAGCAAGAAAGATAACCCATGCTTGAAAATTGGTCTGTGTGTTAAACAAATCGGCATAACTTTTGAACAAATGGGAATTTTTTCATGCGGTTTTCCATAAAATGATCTCTCAACAATCGCTACCTTAGATTTTAAATTCATTAATTTCATAAATTCTCCATAATTGATCTTTAAGCTAGCATAATGACCCCAAGTATTGGGACAGACTGGGATGTGCAAACAGTGTAGAACCATCACCCAGGAATGTGGCCTCTGAACAGATCTACACTGTTTGCCACTCATCCAGCAATAATTTAGACACATCAACGGGTAATAAAATGGATACATGTACTTTAAAATTTTAGGGCAAGTATGGTAAGTAGTTAAGTTGTCCCAATATTTAGTAATAGTGTGATAAAATATAACTATTAACTTACATCTATTGAAATGATTTTACAGTACACCATTTCACCCTTGGCAAACATCTCTGAAGGATCATCCACACGTGACTTTGATATCTGTGACTTGTGAACTAACCCTGAAATTTAAGACCATTTGGAAGATTACTTCATTTCTTTTATTTGACATGAGCAAGAGAGAAATATTTTTTTCCAATGAAAATTTACAGGCAAAAACAGAAAGGTTTTAATTCTTTGCAATGTTTGGTTTATATAAAGGGAAACCAACTATGGCCACTGAGAGTACATGTATCTGTGTATGTATTAATATTCACTGAACTCACCAAACTGTATTGTATTTTCATTTGTGTTACCACATGTACTCTAATTAATGGTAAACACATAGCTCCAGATAAGCATGGGTGTCAGGAAAATATTTTTTTTTAATTCTGCATAAAAATGTATGTTGTGGGTACTTGTTAGAGGTGCCTCGCTAATGATTATCAGCAACAAATATTTTTGTGGAGAAATAAAATAAATGTCAAAAAAATTCATTTGAAAGAAGTGCTTTATCTGAAGCTATGTAAATATCCTGAAAATTCAAACAGAAAAAATGACCTAAATCTCACCAATGAAGCAATGGGAAATAACTAATTTTGCAAATGAGCAAGTGCATGACAAAACCTACAATACGACCTTTGTAACCAGCAAAGAATAAGGTCAGCCTGTACATCCACCCAGTATGGCAAGGATTCTCCTTTATCCCTCTTTGGATAGCCCGGAGGCTGTAGAAGACACATGCGATCAGCAAAGACTCTGATCAGACTGTGTGGATGTGCAGGCTGATCTGAGTCTTCACTGGTAGCATAAGTCTTATTGTAGGTTTTGTCGTGCACTGGCTCAAATGGGAATTTTTGGCTCTTTTTGAAAAAGTTAGTCCCTTCCCTCATGGTATTCTTTGTGCTTTCACTGTTGAATTTTCAGAACAATTAATATCAAGTATGATCAACTGAAAAAATCTGCAACAAATCTTCTTGTGCTGTTGTTTTTCTTTACCATATTTACCCTAAGTACTGATAAAGGGACAGACATGCCTAATGAAACAGTGTTTATTCAGATTGCAGCATCTGATCCAGGGCTCTAGATAAGATTTTGGTACAATGAGTATATTACCCCCTGCTTTAAAGCTTAATACTTAAATGCTCATTTGCAAATGCTGAACTCTTAAAGTACCAAGCATAAGTGTAGCATACAATTTTTTTTCAGAGAAAATAAAGCTTGGCATTTCATGTGAATTGTCTGCTAATTCACATGAAAAGCCAAGCTTTATTTTCTCTGAAAAACAACAACAACAACAACAGCAAAACAACCTAGAATGCATAAATCTTGTCATGGGGGCTTTAAGGGTTAAACCCTTTCTGATCTAGTAATCTGCTACTGCTCATACAAGAATAAATGTGAAGGAAAGTGCTTTATGTTAAAAGATGTAAGGTTCATTGAAAATTTTTACCCCCTTAATTTGATTTCAATGCTGAAATCCAAAATTTCATTGAGTATTTTTACCCACTCAACTTAGATTTCAATGCTGACTTTCAAAAATTCAATGCTGAAATACCCTTTACTCCCTCTTATCTAGAGCTCTGTGATCATTGTCTACTCTGTTTTTGCCACTTATCCAACAGTTTTAAAAACATCAACAGGTAGTAAAATAGACTTTTTCAAATTTTAGGACAAGTATGGTAAATAGTGAAGGTGTTCCAAGGATTAAGGTAAATATTAATTTATTCAGTAACCAATTTTTTGAGCCTATGAGACTTTTTGGTTGCAATAACAAATATTAAAATGGCTGTCTGGCATAAAACGAGTAAACTTTTTAATCTATGTTCCCTCAGCTAAGCAACAGTTTTACCAGATTAGGTTCAAACAGAGGAGGTGGTTATTCACAGAAGGTCATCACAAACAGATAACAGTCAAAAAGCAATCACTAGCAGATCACAAAAAAACAGATAAACAAATAAATAGGTAAAATAAATAATGGTTGGCAAATTACAGGACACTTAAATGGTCTATACATGTACCTTGTATTTTTTTTTTTTTTTTTTTTTTTTACCAATATTAAAAATAAACAGTTCCTCAGTATTTTAAGTGTTATATTGATGTTATGTGATAATAGCCATGTTTTTAACCGGCTAATTAAAGACCGGGTATCTCTACATGTCAAAAGCATGTGCATTATATCTTCTTCCACCTGACAAGAATTGCAAATGGGCTTGGAATAGCATTTATTGTATAAAGATATTTCTAAGTAGGTAATATTCTGTGATTTATTCTTGCCTTAAACCACAAAGAGATGTACCTGCATTTGGTTTAAATGGAGATTATAATTATTTTTTTTCCATAAGTATATACTGTATTTTTCTCATTTACTTTGGTGTGTAGGTTTATCATTATACCTTGTCTTCTTGACCCTGGTATCTTCACAAATATTCCATATGGCTGTACTGAAGCTACCTGTTAAACAGAAAATAAAAGTTAATGTTGTTCAAGCTGAAGCCAGGATTTTGAACAAAGCATATTAATGAGGGTAAATAATTTCAATTCAATAACAATAGAACATGGATCTGTGTTTGAAATGCTCTAGAATGATACTTTTTCTTAGTTTTTGGACAACATATTGAGAATCAATTCCTGTAGCACATTTCCATGCCACTTCTTACACTTCTATATGCATATTTTCTGTTATAATATATACCAAAATGAGTCTGATCAAAGACATATGATCATTTTTGCATAACATGATCTACCACTCCTCTCACTAAAACTTACATATTTGGATTTCTACTACTTGGTACTCGGAGAAGGACCTTATAATGGTGAAGAAAAATTGTTTGCTTAACCATTACTATTCTCTGGGCTAATTCAACAGACAACACAATGATGATATTTTATTTTTCTTATTTTACCTTGAAAACAGGACTTGAGATTTCATACAAATTGACTCCACTGGCCAGTTTTCAAACTTGTTCGAGACTTCATCCATGTCCACCTTACTTGGAAGTTTCAGGAACATCCATTCAAAACTGCAGGCAAGCATTTTCCAATTGTAAGTCTATGGGATCTTGTGGTTGCTATAGCAACCAAAGTTTTCAATGGATTTCCATGAAATCTTATGTCATTGATGCATGCTACAGATGAGAAATGATTGAGATCAGCCTGCAGACTGCGAAGATATAACTTATCAAAGGTATGGAGGTACGACGGACAACGGATGGTCTACCATCTTATAAGCTTCCCTAGAGCCTTTGGTCCAGGTGAGCTAAAAAGTGTGTGTTTCAGGTTAGTTACCCGACGGTGCCTAATTTTCACCACCGACCCTATTGTTTTATAGACTGCTGAAATTTTAAGGACAGCTGATAACTGTTTCCAGTGACAGAAAGGGAAAAGTAACAGAAAAGATGAAATATCTCGCCTAACTTTGTCTTTAGGAAAGACCTGGATATTACTTTATCTGTATACTGCCTCATACCCTCGCGGACATTCTAGGCAGGTGTGCGCTGTCCTGCTGAAATAAGACATAAAATATAGACAAAAGTAAAAGAGGGGGCAATGACAAATGGGCTGACATCACAGCCGCCATCTTTTCCCTGAATTATGGACAACTCGCCCCAAAGACAACTTGCCCCAAGACAAATAGCCCAACATAAAACTTGCCCTAAGACAACTCGCCCCACACTCGTAAGACAACTCGCCCCACAAGTAAAAGTAGCCCCACCCCCCCATCTAGTTAATCAAGAGCCTATAAGCCCATTAATCGAGTAAAACTGAAAAAAAAAATGCACACTGCGCAGCAGTATTCATTGTTGTAACTATTACATTAGTCGGCCAAATATCCTCAATACTTTGGTATCTTTGATGTGGTAGCAGTTTATCTTCAAAGGAAAAAAATAATAAGTGATTATCTATCTATCTATCTATCTATCTATCTATCTATAATGGCACTATTTTAAGAGGGGAAAAAATAAGAAAACTGATGTATAACTCTACAAATTCCGCTTTTTTCTTATCTATCTATCTATCTATCTATCTATCTATCTATCTATCTATCTATCTATCTATCTATCTATCTATCTATCTATCTATCTATCTATCTATCTATCTATCTATCTATCTATCTATCTATCTATCTATCTATCTATCTATCTATCTATCTATCTATCTATCTATCTATCTATCTATCTATCTATCTATCTATCTATCTATCTATCTATCTATCTATCTATCTATCTATCTATCTATCTATCTATCTATCTATCTATCTATCTATCTATCTATCTATCTATCTATCTATCTATCTATCTATCTATCTATCTATCTATCTATCTATCTATCTATCTATCTATCTATCTATCTATCTATCTATCTATCTATCTATCTATCTATCTATCTATCTATCTATCTATCTATCTATCTATCTATCTATCTATCTATCTATCTATCTATCTATCTATCTATCTATCTATCTATCTATCTATCTATCTATCTATCTATCTATCTATCTATCTATCTATCTATCTATCTATCTATCTATCTATCTATCTATCTATCTATCTATCTATCTATCTATCTATCTATCTATCTATCTATCTATCTATCTATCTATCTATCTATCTATCTATCTATCTATCTATCTATCTATCTATCTATCTATCTATCTATCTATCTATCTATCTATCTATCTATCTATCTATCTATCTATCTATCTATCTATCTATCTATCTATCTATCTATCTATCTATCTATCTATCTATCTATCTATCTATCTATCTATCTATCTATCTATCTATCTATCTATCTATCTATCTATCTATCTATCTATCTATCTATCTATCTATCTATCTATCTATCTATCTATCTATCTATCTATCTATCTATCTATCTATCTATCTATCTATCTATCTATCTATCTATCTATCTATCTATCTATCTATCTATCTATCTATCTATCTATCTATCTATCTATCTATCTATCTATCTATCTATCTATCTATCATGTATCAATGCAATGTAATGCTATCTTTTAAGACGCTTGAAATGATTTTTGCCTGGCGATAATCTAAGATATTTTTTTCTTATTTCTGCTTCAAACTTAGATTGTGGTATTAATTAGAAATGTCCGAGTAAGGCGGTTCTAACGAGTACTAATACTGACAATCAATGCTACGGAGCAGACTGCCCAATAGGAAAACAATAATGCATATCCCCGCAAATTCCACTTTTCCCAATAAAAAAATAGCAAGTTGGTTACGCAGATTTGTACTTCAGTACTCCTAAGTACTTCTCAGTACTACTGAGCTAACATGAATAAATGAATGAATTATTCATAAATAAATTGATAAATAAATAATATTGAAAGATGATAAAACAGATGAGTAAAGAAATATCACTTTGTTGGAGGCTTTGAAAAGGCAAAAAATATTAAAAATTTATTATTATTATTATTTTTTATTATTATTATTTATGTCAATTTATAACATTTTTTTATATTATCTTTTTTAATGCATTTATCCGTTTGATGTCTGTCCATCACGCATTCATCCATCAATTATCGATGTCTGTCCATCACGCATTCATCCGTCAATTAACCATATCTTTAATCTTCCATGTGAAATCAATTAACATTTAAAATTGTCATCTCTAACCACTACTGCCTATCAACAATGATATGTTCTGGTCTAATTTCAAAATTCTGCTTTTATCAATTTATCATAATGTGCTATTACCAGTCTGGGTAACTCGCTTACATTCTAAATGGGGCGAGTTGTCTTCGGCCGAATTGTATGTGGGGCAGGTTGTCTTGGGACGGGGCGAGTTGTCTTGCACCCCCTTTTCCCTATATGGGGGTACCTTGCTATCGTTTTATTGTAGATTTATCATTTATCAATTGAATGAATGCAAGCAGGCTAAGCTGCGAAAACTGATTACACTGATGATTATTAACGCTATTTCGATGTTGGTTTGTGTATATTACTTCTCCATTGAATATCAGATAAAGTGGAGGGACTGGAGTATCATCGGATCGTCTTCTTTTTGCAGACGAGGTATACTCGCTCTCTGAATGACGTTTATACTTTTCAGACATTTTTTTCTTGTTTTGTTTCTGACTGGTGTCTATCAGTATAGCTATCGTACGCACAATTATCTATCGACACCACTGTCGTGTTCGATGCTTCACTGTGTAGTCTGTATAAGACGCTACGAAGCAGTCTACCGATAATGTTCATGACTGTGATATAGTTTCATTAAATTTTAAGCAAAGAATAGTATATCCCGGTCTCCCTAATCACCGACAAGAACCGAGAAGAGGTGACAAGAGCCGACAAGAACCGACAAGAGCCGACAAGAAGGTCTAAGACCCATTTTCAGGCTTTTTTAATATAAATTATGATTCAATGCACCTTTTTGCACATATGTGAATCCCCCATTCCAACCTTTTCCCTATAGATGCTGATGCAGCTATATAAAAGATCATGTAATAGAACGCGTATAGGTAAACTTGCAGTCGACGTTTGCCTTAGATATTATTAAAATATAATATCAAGCGTTTTGATACTTTATAGTTTTATGTCAGAAAAAAAGAAATTGTTACAGAGTGCGAGGATGTTCTAAGAAACACATTTTTATGATATATAATATCCTAGGATCCTGTTTCGATCATTTCAGGTTAGGTACACGTCATCAGATTTTCTTGTCGGTAAATAGTAAAAATCAACCATTAGACTTCTGTACTGTTGTCTCTGTGGGTTACGTTATCTCTGCGATTTTTTAAATCATGATAAAATACAATAGGAAACGAAAATCAAGTTTGTTTAGAAAAAAAAAATGTTAATGGGATGAGCCAGAACCAAGTATGTAGCGAGCAAGACCAACATACTTTCTTGTCGGTAAATCAACCAATGTGTGTTCTATCGACAAGAACAAAATATAGTTATGTATTCGGGAATGGACTCACTATTTTCTCGATTTGGTTGCTGAAAGACTAATTTTGAAAAAAAAACAACAAAAAAAAAAAAAAAAAACGTTTATTTGTAGGCCAATTCAACTGACTTTGGCTTAGATTTCATTGTAGTTAAATTTAACGTGCTTCAATACATACAGGAAAAGAACAAATAAGGTAATCCCCATAAAAAGCCTACTATATTAAAACTAAAACGACATTAATAAAAACATTTTCAGATTACCTATGGCACTTTCCTCAAAAAACCTAGTGTGAACTAAAACGACATTAATAAGAGAGAGAGAGAGAGAGAGAGAGAGAGAAAACAAAAAATCATGCGCATTGCTAAAAGACCTAATTAATGTCATGATATGCTTTTCGTGCCAAAGCTATGTTGGCTTGTTCAATGATAGGAAGATTCAATTAGTGTTATGTTTAGCTTTTCGTGCCAAAGCTATGTTGGCTTATATGTATTTTTGTCTTAGGCTTTTTCAATTTGACAAACGAAGTGCAAGCTAACCTGTGATTTATCGACCGACAAAAGCTCAAAACTGAGTGACAGTAATTATCTTTACGTCACGCTTGTTTTGTGAATGAATGACTAAATGAACGAACTAAAGAAAGAACGAATAAGCGAAAGAATGAACGAACGAACAAACAAATGAATGAATGAATGAATGAACGACTGAATGAAACGAGGTTCGGACGGAAAGAACGAACGGACATATGTGTAAATATAGGTATTGGACATGTGTGTAAATATAGGTATTGTACACTTTACAGCGGCAGGAACGAAAAATTTTAGATGAACAATCGTGATATTTGTCTTACAACACTCAAAACATAGTTGGTAAAATCTTTTCTTATTTAAAATATGTTTTTATTACAGGTCGTGGATGCTAATTTGAACTGTCACATTTATGCAATTCTAACGAGTATGTACAAGTTATGTTATTGAAATAATATGGAAAGAATAATGAGTTTTCCAAATAAAATCCGCATTATTTGTTTTTATTTGTGTAGATAGATATGATCGATATTGTCGAGACGTTAATTTTGCCGTATTACTGTAGAACTAATGTAAAACGCAACTCGTATGAGAAGTTCTGCGTGTGTGCGTTTTTTTTTTTTTTTTTTTTTTTTTTTTGCCTTCCGGTAGGGGAAGTTGGGGTGATCTGGTGATTCCATGAAGACTTTACGCATCCAAATCTAAGAAATGGTTTATGTTTCGTCCTCTTTTATGTGACGAGTCAACAAAAAGTTATCAAGAACTTATTTAACGCGCCGAATAAGTGTTAAAATGTAAAAAAAAAAAAAAAAATCTCCCAGTATCCGAAACATGCAAAAGTTGCTCCTACGACCCCAGTCTCCCCTATGAAACAGCAATAAACGAAAAATTTAATGAGAAAAAAAAAAGAATAAATAAATACAAACAGTACAATGGCCAGACACGCAAGCAATCAAGCATCACAAGCTCAATAGTAAGCTGTTCTTTTGTTACCCCGGCTTTGATTAGCTTGTAATTAACAAGGCTGTCACTCGTTTAAGCTTTGAATGATATGCCAGAAAAGCCAATGGTGCTATAAAACCTTTGTCAAAATACGTTTCGACGCACTTGTATTTTACATGTAGTGCTGCTGTCATTCTGACATTTCGGATATTATTGCGATATTGTCTATGTTAGTCATTTTGACGCTTGGAGCTATATCTTCGAAATCAGTTTCTTTACTTTTTGGCAATTTTTGACTTTCATTTTCGGCTAGTTTTTGCTTTTGAACTTTATTTTTTGGACTAAGCAAAACAATGTCTTATCCCTGTGGAAAGTGTGGCGGGGAATGCACTTTCGATGTCATTTTCTGCGAAAGCTGCGAATTCTGGTTTCATTACAGGTGTGAAAATCTGCTGAAAAAACAGTTTACGGAAATTACCAGGAAAAGGAATACTACTGTTCACTACATTTGTTCCAAATGCACCAAAACGCCCGAAGGAACGTTCGACTTTGACAAATCTCTGAAACGTTTAGAAAATTATGCAACATTCGGAAATTTGGAATCTGGAGCAATTTTGGAATCCATTTTGCTCCGTAATGAAAATAATACACAGATCAATAACCGACCTAATTTGACATACTCCTCAAAATTAACTCCGGACCGCGTTTCGAAACAGATTTTGGACAATCTAAACATTTCTGTAGGTGGCAGAACACCTATGTTTGTTTCTGGTGATGGAAATTGCCTGTACCATTCCATTTCGGTTGGACTTTGTGGAAATGAATCTTTGTCGTCTGAAATTCGCGGAACCCTGAAGTCTGTGATCTGCACGTGGTTGATGAATGCGCACCAACGTCCGAAAATGCACAGCCGACTGAAAACGCATCAGAGTCTGAAAAAGAGATCAAGTGCAAGACTGCATCCGAGTCTGAATCAAAGACAGTGCCTGCATCCGTGTCTGAAAAAGCGCTACGGTCTAAGACTTTAAGTAGGCGAAAGAAAGCACAGTTGCCTGAAAATGCACCGACATCCGAGAATGCACCTAAGTCTGAAAATGCACAACAGTCTAGCATAGAGTCTGCGACTGAAAATGTATCGATGTCTGGAAGTGCATCTGGGTCTGAAAATGCATCTGGGTCTGAAAACGCATCAATGCCTGATATTACGTCTGTTTCTGAAAACGTGTCTTTGTCGCCACATTTTGGCTCGCCTTCTGCTGATTCGTCTTTGTTTTTGGACAAAGAAGTTTTGGACCATGATATTTCAATGGATTCGGAAACATCTGAAAAAATGGAATCTGTTTCATGCAATGAAAATTCTCCTGATCCGGCAAATGACCTGCCTTTTAAGGAAATTGAAAAAAAAAGTTTTTTAGATACACGCAGGCTCATTGAAACGGTTTCTTCTTTTACTGAGAGTGAGGTTTTGAAAGTTATGCCTTGAGTAAAAAAAGAGAATGTTTATTTTCTTTTGGACAATACCGAAAATCTTCAAAGAAAAGCAAGAGGTGGCAACATGGAATTTTGGGATAATTGTGGCATTTGGAATTCAAAATCAATTTCAAACAAAACAACATATTTTGTTTACTCTAACGATCGACTGCGTTCAGTTCTGAAAGAAAAATCTGTGTATGGCATATGAAGTGAAAAAGAAATTTGTACCTTTAGAACCTCAGGAAAATGAAATAATGATTCTAAAACGGTATTATGCTACTCTACAAAAGAGAAAAAAATTACAAAAACGCATTTCTTGGTTTGAGCACATCCCGGGAATGAATTCTGAATCATACAAAACAGTTTCTGTGGCCGAGTATTTGGGAACTTTTCCTGGTGAAGAGATTTCTAAACATGGAAATTCAAGAAAAACCAATCAAGAATACATCAGAACCTCACCGAAAACAAAAGAAAACGTGATGGCTGCTATAAAAAGTAAAAAACCGGTGAGGGAAATCTTTAAGGAACAATTTGGAACTGACCATGCACCACGTGACTCAAAAATGTTCGAAAATATGAAAACAAGACTAACCAAATCTGAAAACCCGGGAAACCGTCAAAACGTTGCGGATGATATTCAGGCAATTTAGGACTTACGGGAGTCGAAAATCCTTTTGTTCGCGAGGTTGTACAATCAGCTGGAAAACCTCCAAATTTGATTTGTTACACTGACATTCAACTGAAACATTTAGCTAAAGCTAGTAAAACTTCAGTAATCGGCATAGACAGAACTTTCAATTTAGGCCCTTGTTTTGTCACGACAACTGTCTTCCAAGATCATCATTTGAAACGAAAAGGGAATTTTTGAAACGAAAAGATTTGATAAAAATGCTTCAAAAGGAAATCGTTTTTCAGCAGAAATTAACACGAGGTGCTCTCTCTTGCGATGGAAATTTTGAACTTTCGGACGAGGCAAAATCTTTGAGAGTACCTAGAATGGTTTGGGATCAAAAGAAAGAACATGAAAAACAACTGCTCTTGAGAAAATTTCTATCCTTTGGGTCAAAAAAACATGTCACTAAAACAATTAAATCTACTGACGGTAAACTTGAAATTCCGGCTACTACACCTGTCGCGAGAAAACCAGGACAATCCAAAAAGAGAGTTTGCATTGACAAAACGGTAAGCGCGCCTAAAAGAAGAAAATTAGTAACTTGATTCGGCATTTGCGAAAGATATTTTGGGGAGTTAATTTTACGAAAATTATATATGAAACAAACAAACAAGAACGAAAGGAAATAGAAAAAAAGAAATGAAAAAATACTGGATAAAAATAAACACCAATTCCAAACAACAACAACTACACAAAAAAAAAGCAATGTTAGAAAACCTGACAAAAATTAGAAAAAAAAATGAAAAGTGAATGAAACACATTCTGCATGTGGTAGACCTCTGGCGCGGCCTTAATAAGCCCGCAAGTAACCTAATACTGATCAATGTGAATATTTTTTCCTAACGAAAAAAAAAAAAAAGAGAAAAAATAAAAATAGAAGGAAAGGGAAAACAATAAACATCATGCATATGGTAGACCTCTGGCGCGGCCTTGAAAAGCCCGCAAGTAACCAAATGCTGGTGTAAAAAGCAACTTAATTAATAAAAAAAATACAGAAAAAAAGGACATTAAGAAAGAAAAGAGAAAAACACATTTGCATATGGTAGACCTCTGGCGCGGCCTTGAAATTCCCGTAAGTAACCAAAAGCATTTGTAAATAACTCTTAAAGAAAAATAAATCATTAGAAATAATGCATAATGCATATGGTAGACCTCTGGCGTGGCCTTGAAAGCCCGTAAGTAACCTAATGCTTGTGTGGATTATTCTTATGGGTGTATATGTCTCAGTGAGTACCTATGGCGCGGCCCTGAAAAGCCCGTAAGTTAATTCCTTATGAGACATTACCATTGATAAATTCTTTATAAATAAAATTAAAATAAAAACTTATAGTGGGGACATCTGTCTGTGCAAGTTGGTAAGTAACTGCACAGGCCACCACCTGATGAGACTCATGGAGGAGACGAAATAGGTTTTTCTTTTAAGCATCAAACATTTAGATCACTTTCAAACATTAAAGCTATCAAAATGAACGAAGAAATGATTTACGAATTCAGCATCAATCAATAGTTTTTTTTTCTGGTCAATTTTTTAAAAGATAGGTTCATTATGTTATAAAATGCTTTGAAACAGCATCAAAACTTCTTGGCGGCCCAAAAATTTTGCACCATTAGCCTATTAAATTTCATGTCGGTAAATGCTTTGTAAAGGTCATTTTACTTGCACGAACCATTAAAACTTTTCAAACGGGCTTCATGTACGTGAAAACCTGAGATAATCATTCAAAAATAAGATTACAAGCACAAAATCTCATATAATATGATATAAAACTTCTTGTCGGCCCATGCCGATGCTATTTCACCACGCATCTATCGGGTAAAATCTCTTGTCGGTAAATGCGGTAAATCTTCTGTTGCTTTTTCCATAAAACACATAAAATATATTGATCAAAAGCAATTTCTAAGATATGAAAAACATCAAAAAACATATCCTTTTAAATAATAAACTTGAATGAATCGCAAGAAAACTTCTTGTCACCAATAAAACATTTCTTGTCGGTTCTTGTCGGCTCTTGTCACCTCTTCTCGGCTCTTGTCGGCAATTAGGGAGACCCGTATATCCAATACATTATCGTTATACATACTGATAAAATTGTTATTTTAAAAGGTTAACTTTCTATCTATGACTTTGCCTGCCTGCAAGACCTGCCCCACCCAAACGCCCCCCCCCCCCCCCCCCCCGGCCAGACCCCCCCCCCACTGGAGACAATTAATTTGCATGAAATGTCAAATCCTGTTTCTGGGGAAAATAAGAAAAATGTCACCGATTTGTCGTCTGCCAAATTAGCCCAGAGAGTGGTACGGGTTCCAGTACAAAATGTTTGCTAACCCTAGAATCAGAAAGATACACAATTTATTTCGGTATAGGAAGAAAACCTTGACATGTGTACATTATAATGTTATTAAATTGATGTTTTCATATTGGCCCTGTTACAGGTCCGAGGGCAGCTGTATTGGCCTGATGACTGCTGTATTGGACCGAGTCGAAGCCGAGGGCAAATACAGCCATCCGAAGGCCAATACGACTGACCGAGGATCTCTAATAGGAATGAACTCCCGGAACAAATACGTAATTCATCTAGTCTCAACATATTTAAAACCAGGATAAACAGCAATATTAACCTACCACCTTCTTACTATTTCACAGGCAAAAGAATTGGTCAGATTTATCACGCCAGACTTAGAACTAAATGCAGCTCTCTTCGCCAACATTTGTTTTCTAAAAATCTTATAGACAGCCCAAGATGCGCATGCGGTTCTGTGGAAGACAATCACCATTTCTTGTTAGTATGTGATCAGTATACAGATCTTAGGCGGGAATTATTGACTACCGTGTCGGAAAAATGCAACCCTACTCTAGATGTATTGTTTTATGGAGGTATTTCTCTATCATTAGAAGAAAATAAAGCTATTTTCTTAGCGGTACATGATTTCATACTGATGTCGAAACGTTTTCAATAAACGAATACTAATCTATAAGGTTCCTTGCTACTTTTAGAAACTAACTCACAGTGACCTAGAATAAATATCCCAAATCAAACAAATCAATACATTTATATTTGATATTGACGGCTAGCTAGATTAATTTGTCGCGATCGGACCTAGTATTTATATAGTACATTGTATATCTTCCTCCACCTCTTCCCCCGTGGAGACAATAATATATCATAGTTTCATATCTATTTCTTGACATTTTGTTGAAATAGTTTACATTCATTACTTTTCATATAACTTATTGATACCACATACTTTTTTGTTGACGTTTGTCAGATCGTCTCAAATCACAAATTAGTTGTACTGATATGTACTATGGTCTGGGATACAGATTTAAAAAAGTCAAACGACTTTCTTCTGGATCCCATTTGTATGTATTGATGTTTTGTCATGTCAAGTTGTAAACTGTAATGTTATATGTATACAAATAAAATAAAAGTTAAACTAATAGGGCCAATGTGAGAACATCCACTTCTTGATATTTTTATTAATCAACTTTGTGCTGTTTTTAAAGTCTCATCGATCGGTTAATACCGTAAAATATTGGCCCGGTTAATACCGTAAAATATTAGCCCTCCGGAATCCCTCGGTTTTTAGCCACTAAATCCTTGTAACTTTCATATTAGCCCTCGTACAAAGCCCAGGCCTAAATCGTATAGAAATCATGCCAAACATTGCATTGGTCTGATGCAGGCTGTTTGGCACATATTAGAATAATGATTACCTAGTTGATTAATAGCATAAAACAACTGTATAGCAGATATCCATACATTGCATTTCGTGAAAATTTGCACGTTTCTATGGAGACCCAGTTGTTACTTTACAAATTCTAAGGATACAAAACCTTGTGTATTCAGGTTAAAATCATAAAAAAAAGAAAACATGCCCAAAACAGAAAGCAGAATGTTTAGTTTCTCCCGCGCATATGCAAACATGACGGAAGCCATGAGTGACACTGCGGTTCTTTCACGTATTCATGGGAAAGTACCATGTTTTCCTGTCTGACAATTTTTAAATTTCGCATGCAAACTGCATTTCAAATAAACCTTCTACCGTATTTATAGCATTTATTAGAAGTTATATGTTCGATTGTTCGTCCAATATGGCCGCTGTGATTAACCTATAAGAAAACGCTTGATTGCAAATTTAATGGCACCATTTTGAATGACACATTTTAAATTTTACCAGACATCGTGCTTATGTTTTTTTTTGTTTTTGTTTTCTCTATAAAAATGCGTATTATACTTACATAAGTCTTAAAAAATGAATGTTGAGGGGAATTGTCGCGCATTTCTTTATGTTCATAATTTCAAACCCTTTATTGACGAACTATAATTGGTAAGAATGTATGAAGACCAAACATAATAAGTGACGTAATTTCCATAAACAAAAATGTTCAAAGTACACGCCGTTTTAGAAAACACGACAATGATTTTTAAACAGACCTAATTTATATTTAGACATCTACTGTACAGAGTAAGATGTATATTTTACCTGTGTATTATTCGTTTAATAGAACTTGCAGTTGTTTTGGCATAACTCTAAACCAGTATCATGCAAAATGCATTCAGTTTTTTGTTGTTGTTTTTTTTTTCAGAATGCAATTTGTTTTGAATTGCTGTACAGCGGATTTGTATGAACCAATATCCAGGCTTTATATTCGTATTTTTTTTTCTTTTTAACGGACATTCTGTTTTAGTATTATCATTTGATAAAAGAAGACGACGTTGCATGTGAATCTTCTGCTAGGCAGATGATTCCCATGAAATAAATGTATCAAAAGCTCGATCAAAGTTTCTCTGTAAAATATACGAGTAATAAAAATACCTTTGATTTTATCTGCTACTGTTAATTTTGAATGGCGCTTTCAGATTTAATGTGAAAAATGTACGTAGAGTAAGTACGGTAATTTGATCAAATCGAACCCCTCAGAAATCATCCTGGATCCGCCCCTGTGAACAGTCAAAATAGCATATGGAAAACCTTTCCTACCACCGTGCATCCATCACTCCATATTTTTTAAACTTTGAACAAAGAAATCTAGCCCTGCAAAAAAACACAAACAAAAAAAAAACAAAACAAACAAACAAATAATGGCTCCGATTAGCATACGTACTAGGCATCCACGCAGTATATATGACCAGGACCAACTTAGAGGACTTAGTTTATTTAGAATACAGCATTGGCCCTTATCAGACAAAAGCAATGCGCAGACTGATCCTTTCAACACATGTACCGAAGATCCTTTTTCTAAAGGCATGGTTCAATTAACATAACACATGCAGGTTATTTTATTTTCATTTTGTCCTTCTTGGGTTTGAATAAGGTATACACACTTATAATTATTTTCAAGGTCGTCTCTTTATTTGAATAGAAGTCTGTTCTTTATTTGATACGCAACATATAGAAATGGCCCTTATGCCATGATATAAAGAGCGAATACCCAGCTCACCCAGCCTAAACGTGCAGTATGATCAGCATTTTCTGTTCCAGCTTTCAGAATCACTGGATACTGTAGAATATACTGACGGCAAGAAAAGGCGCTGATCAGACTGCATGGTCTTCTATATTTGCATATGGCTTGATGGTCATGGATCATCATTTTGACAGCAGTAGAAAAGCAAAATGTTTTAATAATTGAACACTATTGTTGTTACATTTCTTTATATTTACATTCGAAAATACAGCCGCATTGGGATAGCTTAGGAAGTGTATGCGAAATAAGTTTTGTTTTTAGAAAGATATAAACACAAAATCCACCAACTGACAACTGTGCTGTCAAACTCAAAATATGATCCTAAATTCTGTCTTTCATTTAATGTTCGAATTAGCGTGATGTGTAACACAACATTGGATAGTTGTATAACAAGATTTTCACCGATTTCTATCATCTGATGTATACATAAGGCTGAAATTATTTGGAGAAAAAGGACAGAAAATGTTGCAAAAATGATTTGATAGTTTAAAGAATGGATTTGAGTCAAATCATATTGTAAGACAAAATGTAGACTGTTGTCGATTGTGCTATTGCTGACGCCATGTTCAAAATTAAAACGTTCTGGCGCTATTTTTTAATACTGACATGTTTCACGGTTTTCACCTTCTTCACTATTATTTATTTCTTAACATACAGTTTTGAAATGAAACAGGTAAGGTTTTCTTTATTTTTAATAGTGGAACAATAACTTGTATGGGAATGTACATATTTGTAATTGGAGGTAAAAAATCTGTAAAGTAACATCCAGTCGAGTGTCCCGACCGAGGACCGGTCGATTGTCCCGACTGGGGATCGAGCACAGGGCTCTATTACAAAGCTTGCACACAAACACAAGGCTAAAAGATGCGGACCATACAGATCGGCGACATAGAAGAATCTTAAAAAGGCAAATTGTTGGATCACACGTTCTAACAACAGTTAAAATCTTTAAAGGTTGCCCCTGGAAACAGTGGCCACATAAAAGAACGAAAATCAGTCTCGGTTTTTATTGGGACTTCATATGACAACGATGTTGCTTGCAAGGCTACATGTCCCCTAGCGGCGGCTTTAGTGGAGCTCAATTTTCCAAGATACCAGAATAAGATCAATGATCCTAAGAAAAGAAAAGTAAACAACTGCACTATGATTAAGTAAGCGGAGACAAGTATAGAGTATTATTTATATTTGAGCCAGCACATGACAAATCCTACAATAAAGGTAAGAGAAAAGTCCAGGGAGTGCCACAATCACAAGCCGCAGCCCTTCCCAGACACTAAGAGGAAGAAGAAACAGACGAAACCAAAAAAGCGCAAATCGAAAAAACGTACGAAAAGCACCAAGATTAGCTCTCTCTTCTTCAAGCGAGGTAATCGCAATGCTAAAAGGACTGAAAAACACAAGAACAAAACAACACAAGGCAAGACTTAAAACAAATCGTCTCGTAGAATGACCCACAAAGCAACAAAGAGTAAGACTAACACCGGGACCACCGCCTTAGAACGGTCAGTAGAGTAAACCACAGGGGGA
Organism: Anodontia alba; assembly: GCA_964016985.1. Lineage (NCBI taxonomy): Eukaryota > Metazoa > Mollusca > Bivalvia > Lucinida > Lucinidae > Anodontia > Anodontia alba. The sequence goes on along the minus strand of OZ024834.1, from coordinate 60,333,041 downwards.
TTTAAAGCACTTTTACAGCTAGCCAACTTCACCCTGGGTCCCGATGCTACTCTTAATACAGATATACGTAAAAGATTCGGTTCCCAACACAGTCAAGACCTGTGTGACCAGCAAAGTCTCAGATCAGTTTGTACATCCACCCTGTATAGCAGGGGTTTTCGTTTATTCCTCTTTGGATAGCCTTGATGCTGTAGACGGCACATGCGATCAACGTAGACTCTGATCAGACTACGCGGAAGCGCAGGCTAATCTGAGTCTTCGCTGGTCGCACAAGTCTTATTGTAGGTTTTCCCGTGCGCTGGCCCATTTACATATCTCTTATTTACATATCATCGGCCGAACTCACCATACCCAGACAGGACTGCATGCGCACGCACAGTTTGTTTTTAAGGCAACCGATACAACTGGTGTATTTCCGCCATTTTTTACACGAGGAAGCTCTAGTGAACATAAACGTCAAAAAGATTGCCTTTGGAAACAAAGAACACACTACAGATTAGAAAATGGGAGTCTCGGTTTTATTGAGACTCTTCATAAGCAGTAATGAAGTTTGCAACACTGCTTACGCCCTCTAGCGTATACATGAGCAGAACTCCATTTTAAAATATACCATAATGGGCCCAATGATCCCAAAGAAATGAAATATAATCTGCACTATGGTAAAGTACGGGGAGACGTTCTACCGCCGTCACACGGCACTAATACCAGCTGCAGTGTAGTAAAATAAACGTTAAAAAGATTGCCTTTGGAAACAAAGAACACACTACAGATTAGAAAATGGGAGTCTCGGTTTTATTGAGACTCTTCATAAGCAGTAATGAAGTTTGCAACACTGCTTACGCCCTCTAGCCTATACATGAGCAAAACTCCATTTTAAAATATACCATAATGGGCCCAATGATACCAATGAAATGAAATATAATCTGCACTATGATAAAGTACGGGGAGACGTTCTACCGCCGCCACACGACACTAATACCAGCTGCAGTATAGTAAAATAAACGTCAAAAAGATTGCCTTTGGAAACAAAGAACACACTACAGATTAGAAAATGGGAATCTCGGTTTTACTGGGACTCTTCATAGGCAGTAATGAAGTTAGCAACACTGCTTACGCCCTCTAGCGTATACATGAGCATAACTCCATTTTAAAATATACCATAATGGGCCCAATGATCCCAAAGAAATGAAATATAATCTGCACTGTGGTAAAACACGGGGAGACGTTCTACCACAGCCACACGGCACTAGTACCAGCTGCAGTGTAGTAAAATAAACGTCAAAAAGATTGCCTTTGGAAACAAAGAACACACTACAGATTAGAAAATGGGAGTCTCGGTTTTACTGAGACTCTTCATAAGCAGTAATGAAGTTTACAACACTGCTTACGCCCTCTCGCGTATACATTAGCAGAACTCCATTTTAAAGTATACCATAATGGGCCTAATGATTCCAAAGAAATGAAATTTAATCTGCATTATGGTGAAATACGGGGAGACGTTCTACCACCGCCACACGGCACTAGTACCAGCTGCAGTGTAGTAAAATAAACGTCAAAAAGATTGCCTTTGGAAACAAAGAACACACTACAGATTAGAAAATGGGAGTCTCGGTTTTATTGAGACTCTTCATAAGCAGTAATGAAGTTTACAACACTGCATACGCCCTCTAGCGTATACATTAGCAGGACTCCATTTTAAAATCTACCATAATAGGCCTAATGATCCCAAAGAAATGAAATATAATCTGCACTATGGTAAAGTACGGGGAGACGTTCTACCGCCGCCACACGACACTAATACCAGCTGCAGTGTAGTAAAATAAACGTCAAAAAGATTGCCTATGGAAACAAAGAACACACTACAGATTAGAAAATGGGAGTCTCGGTTTTATTGAGACTCTTCATAAACAGTAATGAAGTTTGCAACACTGCTTACGCCCTCTAGCGTATACATGAGCTGAACTCTATTTTAAAATATACCATAATGGACCCAATGATCCCAAAGAAATGAAATATGATCTGCACTATGGTAAAGTACGGGGAGACGTTCTACCGCCGCCACACGACACTAATACCAGCTGCAGTGTAGCAAAATAAACGTCAAAAAGATTGCCTATGGAAACAAAGAACACACTACAGATTAGAAAATGGGAGTCTCGGTTTTATTGAGACTCTTCATAAACAGTAATGAAGTTTGCAACACTGCTTACGCCCTCTAGCGTATACATGAGCCTAACTCCATTTTAAAGTATACCATAATGGGCCTTATGATCCCAAAGAAATGAAATATAATCTGCACTATGGTAAAGTACGGGGAGACGTTCTACCGCCGCCACACGGCACTAATACCAGCTGCTGTGTAGTAAAATAAACGTTAAAAAGATTGCCTTTGGAAACAAAAAACATGCCTGCTTTCATTCACCTCAAGACCCATCTGAAAACGGAGGCAAACTAATTTTGGCAGAGTTGCTTCACCGGATAATTTATCCAGTCTCTTTAACCCATTATTGTCTGGAAACCCCTGAAAGGGTAACTGGCACACATTGCACTGTTTGCAAATAGTTCAACCATTTTTCTCTAGGAATATCTAAATCACATAGCCTGACATACCTTAAAATTGAAATTGGACTATTCCAATATATATATAGTGTGTGTGTGTGTGGGTGGGGGTGGGGGGCTGGGGTGGGGGTGGGGGGGGGGGAGTTGATTCAGTCTACAATGGGTTACTGGATGTCTTGCCTGGGACTGGGCTATTCGTGTATAACTTGAACCAGGTTTGTTATGCCTCACTTCATTCTGTTTTCAGGCAGAGCTTGACAGACCCAAGAAAGGCGAGAAAACGATAAATGCACACAGGGATGGCTCATCAGACTTTTATCATCTGACTTTTTATGACTCGTCGCTAAACCTTACAATAAAAGACACCAAGTCTTACACAAGACACCGTAATGCTGATCAGGTGTATGCATCTGTGAGCAAAGATCAGATGAAGAAATTCTTTTTGAAACAGACAGAAACACCCATTTCGACAAGTGTATACAATGATGTGTTCATATTTTCATCGGTTGGAATACTTTCTCCCATAAATAAGTCTTTAGGTGGCGTAGTAATGAACATATGGGAAACGCAAAAGTTCAGAAACAGGCCAATGTTCTGTTGCTATTTATACGAAGATGGCAAAATTCATAAAGGGCAAGTCAGTAGAAAAACTTTGTTTTTGAACAATACTCTGACTGCAGTACAGGTACTTTGCAAAGCAGAGGAGAATAACATTTTGAAAAGACAAGTCGGTGTGACTTTAGTGTACGGAAATGACATGTGTTTACCAAATGTCAGCATTTATGTCAAAGTCGAACATCCCAAACCATGCATTTTAGACTTTTGTTTGGCAATATGCGCGAAAATTGCCTACGGATATGTTAACCCAGAAATGATTATCGAATGGCTGGAATATAACCGCTACATGGGCGTCAGTCACGTTGTTGTGTTTACATATAATCTGACGTCAAAGTCGATGGATGTTTTACAATTTTATCAAAATCAGGGCTTTGTCCAACTCTTGCCGTTCGATTTTCCTGCAAAAAGTAAGAAACAATCAACTACTGCGAACCAGCATTTCATCTTTTTTTCCAGTTTAAAGATAATTTTATGATAAGAAATCTTAAATCTTTTTATTAAAGCGCAACAATTAGAAACCAAGTTATAATTTCTTTTTTCGCTCTGAAGGGGCGGATTCAGACGAATGTGTGTTTATGTGTTGGGGTGAGGACTGGATGGCCGGGAGGCGGGGAGTGGCGGGGAATTCAGTCGAACCCCGCTTTGACGCAGTTTCATTTTCATGATTGAGTCCCGCGTTCTGCGGCATCTGATCTGGGTCTACAGTTTGCTCAGGCCTGTTTGCCTGAATGCGTAAATACGGTAATTTGATCAAATCGGACCCCACCCCGCAGAAATCATCCTGAATCCGCCCCTGCTCTCTTACCTTTTCTCAAACAACACGGGACTGAATCTACGATGCTGGTTGTATCAAAGTGTTTTCCATTTGGAGAGACTCAATTATAGTTATAAGAAAAGAATCTGACCAGAGAAGGATCTGAATTATTTATGGGTCGCGTCAAGCAAAAAGAGTGCCTTCGAACAAGCTCAAAATAAACAGATTCAGATCATCCTTCGCATGCGCAAAGTATCATCCGGGCCTTTGCTCTCCATTCACACATTCTGTAGTATCCAATGAATGTTGGTGGACAGTAAAGGCTCTGATCCGCGCAGTCTGATCTGGGCCTTCGCTGTTCACATATGTCCGAAGACACGTTATCGCATGGCGCGGCCCATGTATTACATTTTCTCGTGTTGTAAAGTACGTGGATCCGCAAATTTTCGTCTATGTTAACCCATTTACTCCTGAATATTTTCAATAAACTCTCCCATCATGAACTTTGGAAGGGTCCATTGTATAGTCAAAGGGGTGTTATACAGAAATCATGATAGTTGCTTTTATTATTGAAACTTTCTAACTTTTATTGCAAACAGTATAGACCCTGATCATATGCCGCGTTAATCTGGGTCTACACTGTTTGCCAATGTCCCTTTAGGCATAAATGGGTTAAATGATTAAGATTTGTTTTTATTGTTGGTGTGTAGTTTAATGGCCTAGTTAACACTATTACGATCATGTTGAGCAAGTCAGTTTACCTAACCACATTTCTCCTGGACAGGCTTAGTCATCTCAACAGTTAACCAGTACTTGTGCACATTATTTCGCCGGAAACGGACAAAAGAATGTGCACAAGTACTGGTTAATTGCTCAGAGTACTTTTTATCTTACAGATGCTCCTGTTCACCAGATAGGCAGTAAGGAAGTCGCCAGTTGGACAGATGAACAGCTGACGGTGTATGACTGCCATTCTCGTCTTAGTGGGTATGGCTTCGTCGGTGTAATAGATATAGACGAGTTTCTGCTACCAAAACAGGGGACATTACAAGAGTTGATGGTATGAAATTTCACACTATCCAGACAAACAAGTCAGAGCGTATGTCAGAAACTATAAATAAATAAATAAATACAGTCGGCTCTTGTTATCTCGAATTCCAAGGGACTCCCTGAAATACTTCGAGATATCCGCACCTCGACATATCAGATTTGCAGAATTTAGGAAAAAATGAATCGAACAGCCACATTTAACAAATGTATATGTAATTTGACTCCTGAAGTTAGAGATATATTGAAAATATTGTAGAAAAGAGGAGAAATTGCTCCTTAAGAGCAATTTCTCCTCTTTTCCACAATATTTTGTTACCTGTTGTTAGATTTACTTGTTTAAGCAGGGACCAGATTATCGCTTCGAGATAAGCGGTTATTCGAGATAAGTGAGGTCGAGATAACGAGAGTTAAGTGTACTAAGCCGCGCCATGGAAATGGAGTCCTCGGGTCAGATACGAACAATAAAGATCCAGTTTATCCAACGAAATCATACAGTATAAACAGGGGCTTTAATAAACATCGTTATATTCTGTAGTACCCAATAATTCTGTAATGGTCAGTGAAGGCCCTGATCAGACTTTTTGGATGCGAATGCAGCATCTGATCAGGGTACGCATTGTCTGCCACTCATCCAACTGCTATTAGAACATCCATGAACAGGTAGCAAAATGATTTGTTAAACGTTTAGAGAAAGAGAAAAAAGTCTATAGGAGTACCCATTACGAAAACACGCCTATTCGAATATATAGATTTCACCTAAAAAAAACCAAAAAAACTCAAACTTTTTAGATGAAAAACTAATATTTTTCATATTTCTGCTCACACATATAGGCGGTTCTAACGAGTACCCACAATCTATGCTTTTGAGCATGCCGAGGCGGTTCTAACGTGTACCCACAATCTATGTTTTTGAGCAGAAATAATAAAAATACTGTATACCCCTGTAAACCCCAGTTTTACTGTATAAAAGTGGGGTTTAAGGGGGCCAACATTATATAGGCGTGTTTTCGTGATGCTAGCTAGCATTCTTTATAAATCAATAGCGGGACGTTCTCGGCCTATCAGCTACCCTGACGGGCCGATAACGGCCCGCTATAGATTTATGTAGAATGCTTACTGGGACTTAGGTAAGTACAGTATACATCCTTCTAGTGCTGACGGTAGTAATGATACTAAAGGAGCTCCGATGGAATCATGCAATTTTGTTATATGCATTGATCAACTTATGCATTGGTGCAAGCTCGAGTTCAAAGTGACTTTTCAGTCATTGAATAAGTGATGCGTAACACAAGAAAAAACTGCCTTCTCAGGGATTTCTCTGTCTATATATATTTCGGCCTTGGTCAGACTGAATATGCGCAGGTTGACCAGTCTGGGTCTTTGTTGGCCTCATATGGGAAATGGGCCTTTTCTTCACTGCATGTTAAATGAGTCGCAACTTGAGAGAATGTACCTTCTGACATGTGCACCCAACGAAGACTCAAATCAGCCTGTGCATCCGCGAAGTCTGATCAGTCTTCGCTGTCCGCATGAAGAAACTTTGCATCCTTGGCTATTCAAAATGCGCAGTGAAGATTCTAATCAGGATGCGCAAATGCTCAGGCTTATCTGAAGCTTCACTGGACGTACATGTCCGTAGGTGTTTTCTGATGCCGAGACACAAATTATGTTACATGTACTTCATTGGTTACATCGCAGGACATTCTTTCAAGGGAGACAACACTTGACAAAATAGGTTTTACTTCCCTTCTGAAAAGGACTCTGTTCAAAAAGATTAGAGCAGATTCTTTGCTCTAAGAGCAGTCCCTTTTTCAGAAGGGGCCTGGTGTACAGGAAAGCAAACAGGATGTCACAAAAGTTAACTCTCACGCAGAAAATTTACCAGTCAGTCCTCATTTTTTATCTTGTGCCACCTTTTCTTTTCAGACACACTTGGTTAAGACACACCCAAAAGCAGCGTCCTTTACGTTTCGGACAGAAATCCATGCACCTGAATGGGGCCGAGAGAATATCAGCAACTCTTTAGTTCCACAGTATACAAAACACACAAAAGCCTTGAGAGACCGAATTAAAGCGATCCATTTACCAAAATATATTGAACAAGGAGGCATTGTTACACATGGAATCTTACCAAAGCAAGGCTATAAACGGTAATTATGAGTATTTTACCTCTTTCTTTTAAAATCGCACCATGTTTCATCCTTCAGAAGCATGGAGGAAAGTGGCTGATTCTCTGTATAAAGATCTACGGGATCAAGCAAATGTCGACATCTGACTAGATTTCATAATGGATCAGCCACTGCTCTTAAAGATCCAATTTTCGAAAAATTAAGCATTAATGAGCTAATACATGGACAGCTATTTACATGTAAACCTGCAGACTATTATATATGGTTTGAATGGAAAACAATGTATACAGTATTTTAGATCCTTGTTTTCTACTACCATTGTTCTGAACAGTCTGGCCGATTATAGACTGAACTCTAATTAAATTTGTATTATATTTTACTGAGCACAGGAGACGTACTAGCTACTATATATATTCTAAAAATTCGGACTTCTTAACATACATGCCCTGAAATACGAACAATTCCAATGGACTACTTAGTGAAGTGTCAAAAATGTTGTGGTGGAATGGCCAACAGTGTAGACTCTGATCGAACTGCACTCGGATCTGGTTCTACACTATTTCATTACGAAAACACGCCTATTCAAATATATTGAAAACTTTACAACCAAAAAAAGGAAAATTTTCAGATAAAAAATTCTGATATTTTTCATATTTTTTCTCAAAACACAGATTGTGGGTACTCGTTAGAACCGCCTCGGCGAGGCGGTTCTAACGAGTACCCACAATCTATGTTTTTTTAGCAAAATAATAAAAATAATGTATACCCCTGTAAACCCCAGTTTTACTATATAAAAGTGGGGTTTAAGGGGGTCAAAATTATATAGGCATGTTTTCGTGATGTGCTAAAGCCTGTCCAAATATTTAGGGTAAAATATTTTATCAAAATTTAGTATCTACTTGAACCTTTCAGGATACATGTTCTGCACCAGCAAGCAATTCTAAAACATTACCGCCCCTGCAGGAAAGAATGGATTAAAGAAGGAACATGCTTTAACAGGACCTTATACAGAGACACTAGGATGGCCGAAGTATTTAAGAACATTGATTATAAAATAGCTACAGTGAAAAAGAAACTTGGAATTCAGAGTAAATGAGAGTGGGCTGTATGGCCTAGTGGCTACTGCTCTTGGGTTCAAATCCCGATTGGACTGAAAAAAATTTCAGACCATTAATACATCTAATCCGTACATGACATGCCCTTGGTTGAGTATAAAGAGGACAGGGTTCTTGATAACAGCCTCTCAGAACAGAAACTAACTAACAATGCAGTAATCAAAGACCCAGAAAAGCCTGTGCATAAGCAGTTTGATCAGACTACACTCAGTCACTGATAACTCACAGGTAGCTAACATAATGTATGGATATTTAGCATTCTATTAGGAAACAGCATAAGACTTTGAACAGAAATTGTAGATGCACAGGCTGATCTGATGCCCAGACTGCAGAGATGCACTGGCCAATTTTATTCTGTAAATGTCTAAACATTCAAACAGAATCCCAACTAGGGGAAGTAAAATATTTTGTAAAGGGAGACAATTAAATTGCATCCCATCGCAACATTTGTTCCTTTGTTAAAATGATTGTGCTTTTCTTGTTTGAAACTGATGTATATACAGTTGGAATTTTAACCCTTAAAATGCGAAGCAAAAATGTAGCTGATGAAATTCTAGATATTTTTTTTTTTATTATCATTTTCCCTGAACAAGAAGAAAAACGCCTAAGGGCATTACGGACGTTTTTTTTTGTTTGTTTTTTATCATCTTAAAAATATTATTAGCATTTTAAGGGGTTACAAATACTTACCATATGTTTCACATATACTGGAAAACACTTTTTCACCTAAAACAATCCATTTATGTATGGTGACAATGAAAGATGGACATTGTTAAGGTTTCAATTTTAATCTAACAGGTAACATAGATAATAATACAAAATATACCTGCTCCTATGTAAGAAAAGAGCTGTGATGAAGATTGAATGCCCAGTTCATCATTTGCAGAATTTTTAATCAGAGCCTTCTCTGCATGTTAGTGTTGCCACTGATGATCAGTTATAATCAATCATCAGTTATGTTTGCCTCTTGTGACTGATGATCAGAAAGAATTACAAGAGGGCCATGATGGCCCTGTAACGCTCACCTGAGCGTCATAGCACTTTGAGAACCTGATCTAGAACTGATCAAGGCAAACATTCTGATCAAAATTCAAAATGATAATATTAACAAGTAAGACAATGTAGCATGTCTAATGGACTGTGAAATAAAGGTCAAGGTAAAATATGGATGACTGCACTCAAGAGGCCATGCTAAGATGTATGCATGTACTAAGTATCACTGGCTGTAGGAGCAATAGTTACTGAGAAACTGACCTAAACACAAACTCTTCACAAGTACCAAATATCACTCTGTAGGACCAATAATTATTGTGAAACTGACCTAAACGGAAAAACTTAAGAAAGTCACTGGATAGAAAAATATACATCACCTTGAAATCATCAAGACAAACATTTTGAGCAAGATTCATGATGATCACTTCAAAAATGTGACCTCTAGAGCATCAATAAGGTTTTCCTTTGATTTGGCCAAGTGACCTAGTTTCTGATATCAAGTGACCCAGTTTTAAACTAGACCTAGAAATCATCAAGACAAACATTTTGAGCAAGATTTATGATGATTATTTAAAAAATGTGACCTCTGGAGTGTTAACAGTTTTCTGCTGATTTGGCCTGGTGACCTAGTTTTTGACCCCATGTGACCCAGTTTTGAACTTGACCTAGAAATCATCAAGACAAACATTTTGAGCAAGATTCATGATGACTGCTTCAAAAATCTGACCACTAGAGTGTTAAGAAAATTTTCTGCTGATTTGGCCTGGTGACCTAGTTTTTGATCCCAAGTGACCCAGTTTCAAACTTGACTAGAACTCATCAAGACAAACATTTTGAGCAAGATTCATGATGACTGCTTCAAAAATGTGACAGCTAGAGTGTTAACAAGGTTTTCTGCTGATTTGGCCCGGTGACCTAGTTTTTGACCCCAAGTGACCCAGTTTCAAACGACCTAGAAATCATCAAGACAAACATGTTGAGGAAGATTCATGATGATTGCTTGAAAAATGTGACCCCTAGAGTGTTAACAAGGTTTTCCGCTGATTTGGCCAGGTGATCTAGTTTTTGACCCCAGGTGACCCAGTTTCAAACCTGACCTAGAAATCATCAAGACAAACATTTTGAGCATGATTTATGATGATTGCTTAAAAAACGTGACCGCTAGAGTGTTAACAACGTTTTCTGCTGATTTGGCCTGGTGACCTAGTTTTTGACCCCAAGTGACCCAGTTTCAAACTTGACCTAGAACTCATCAAGACAAAACATTTTAAGCAAGATTCATGATGACTGCTTAAAAAATGTGACCGCTAGAGTGTTAACAAGGTTTAAGCTGATTTGGCCAGGTGACCTAGTTTTTGACCCCAAGTGACCCAGTTTCGAACTTGACCTATAAATCATCACAACAAACACTTTGAGCAAGATTCATGATGATTGCTTGAAAAATGTGACCCCTAGAGTGATAACAAGGTTTTCCACTGATTTGGCCAGGCGACCCAGTTGTTGATCCCAGGTGACCCAGTTTCAAACTTGACCTAGAAATCATCAAAACAAACATTTTGAGCAAGATTCATGAAGATTGCTTACCCAAGTCACCCCGATGCTTCCTAGCAAGTTTGGAGTCAACTGGCCTTTCGGTTCAGGAGAAGTAGCAAAAAATAGATTTTCAAGATGGCTGTCATGGTGGCCATCTTGGATTTCCGATTGGAACAATTTTAGCAATTTTTGATCTATAAGTCACCCCAATGCTTCCTACCATTTGGAGTCAATTGGCTTTTGGGTTTAGGAGAAGAAGCAAAAAATAGATTTTCAAGATGGCTGACATGGCGACCATCTTGGATTTCCGATCAGCATGATTTTAGCTATTTTTGATCTACAAGTCACCCTGATGCTTCCTAGCAAGTTTGGAGTCAATTCGCCTTTTGGTTCAGGAGAAGAAGCGAAAAATAGATTTTCAGGATGGCGGCCATCTTGGATTTCTGATCGGGACGATTTTAGCTATATTTAATCTACAAGTCGCCCTGATGCTTCCTACCAAGTATCAAGTCAATTGGCCCAGGGGTGTAGGAGGAGTAGGCTTTTAAAGCAGTTGTTGACATCGCACGACGAACGACAGACATTGACTGACCACAATAGCTCACCATGAGCACTTAATGCTCAGGTGAGCTAATAATAGTCGACTGATCAGAAAATTCTGTTTTTAGAAACATATTTTTTTATCTCTTTTTATTTTAATAGGCACGTAATCAAAAAAAAAAAAAAAAAAAAAAGAAGAAATTCTAAGTGGTTTACTTGGGTCATTTTAGATTTGTGTCAATAATGGTGAAGAAATTTGATAAAATTGCCTGAAATAAGGCACTTGTTGCAACAAAAAAGTACTGATATTTTTCTTATTTCTCCATGACAACATATCGAGGGTTGAGTGCAAGACTATGGTAACTCAAACATATTTTTGAAACCCTTGTTTAGGGGCAACTTGGACCCCTTTGTAAACAATGCAAATTTAGGTGCCATTGCTCGTATGAGCAATGGCACCTAAATTTTCATTGTTTATAGAAAGAAATGTCGTAATCTTCATAACGCCTTCATGGTGAGGAGATTAGGTTTGGGGAAAAACAACCATCTGACTTACGTCAGTCTTGCGCTCAACCCTCGATATGTTGTGGGTACTAATTAGAATTGCCTTGGTGAGGTGCTTCTAATGAGTACCCACAATATATGTTGTCATGGAGAAATAAGAAAAATATTATCTGGATAACCTTCTTATCTATCTGTGGCTATGAAAAAGTACATGGAAAAGGGCTAAAATAAGAATGTCAATGATTTATCATTTTTACAAAACCGATGATCAACAACAAAAATCTGGCCGATTCCCAACACTGCTACTTGTCAAAAGGTTCTGCAGAGTCTTATGGTTCTGCAATTGGGGAATGAAGGCTCTGATCAAACTGCAAAATGTGCTGGCTGACCTGGGCTTTCACTATTTGCAAAACTATACAATAATGGCCTATACAAAACTGACTAGAATCAGCTGAACAACAACATTCAAAACACAGAAAAATATTAAACTTTGGAGAAAAAACATACAGCAACATGCAAAAGTAAACAATATGTATAATTCCTAGAATATGCATATGTCCTAATTCAAGCAGGTACAGCAAAAGTAAAGTAGAATGATGTAAGAAAACAACAGGAAAACAAAAATACTATGACAACCTGTGTCATGTAGCTACAATATTTATTGTAAGAGTCACCTTATCACAGAACTGACGTTAACAATATCACAAAAGCTCCTGATATAAAAGCACTTTTTTTTTAACTCAATAGTGCTGTTATTTTTCTCATTTTTCCACAAAAACATATGTTGTAGAACTAATTAGAAGTGCTTCTTATGAGTACCCACAACATATGTTTTCAAGGAGAAATAAGAAAACTATTATGTTGATACCCCATCTTGTCTGGAGCTATGATCACAGAAGCAATTATTTAGCTCCAGATAAGGTATTTTTAACTCAAAATATACTGATTTCTTATTCCACACCCCCGCCCCCCCCCCCCCCCCCCCCCCCCCCCCCCCCCCAAAAAAAAAAAAAAAAAAAAATGAAAATGTTGTGAGCCCTTATTAGCAGCCCTTGTGAAGAGAAAAGAACAGTGATTATCTGAATACTCCTTTTATCTGGAGCTATACAATCTCCACTTCTGCAATATCACAGTCATTGCTGTGTGCACTGTATGAGCTATGAGGAACATCTTTAAACCAATACAAACAGTGAATGCCCAGACTAGCCTGCATGTCCAAGCAGTCTGACCTGGGTCTTTGTTATCCACCTACAGAATCAATGGATACTATAGAATACCATATTTGCTCTAAGTATTGGGACAGACATTGTTAACAAACCCAGTAGACCTAGATCAGATGCTACATGATGTGGCTTCTCATTAGGTACTACACATGCCAGCCATCGAGCAGTTTTTAGATACATCACAGTAAAATAAACTTTCTCAAATTATGACAAGCATGGTAAGGAGTAAAGATGTCTCAATACTGAGGATAAAGTACAGATATGAAAGGTGTATTCAGATGAGAAAGATGATCTAGATCTGTAAATTTCACATACCGACATCTTTTGCCTTGAGCTCATATATGAGTCACAAGTGTGGACAGTGACGGCCCTGATCGGGCTTGAGCTGTCCACATAATCTCTGAAGCTCTCTTTGTTTCCATTGTGCAGCTCATATATTTTTATATGACACACATCATGGTGAAAGAGCTCTTATGTCATATGCAAAAGGTAATGATCCAGATCAGCATGCGCATCCATGCAGTTAGTCTGATCTAGGCATTTTCTGTTCTTCACCATACTACACCTACTACAGTTTCTATTAATTCTGTTAGCGGGCAGCAAAGGTCCTAACCTGGGCTTATGTTGTCAGCAAATTGCTTACCTAAGGGCCCTTTTGTGCATTGCTTATTATATTTTTATATGTTCATATATTTATTACCTTGGCACAGTTATATTGGTCATGTCTTGAAAATTCTAGATACATGTATTTATTATGCTAAATCACTTAAACAGCAAAGCTTTCTAGTAGCCATAGGACCTTTGTTAATTATGGCATTCAGAGTCTGTAAAAAAATGCAGTCTTGCATAATCTATATGCAAACAGCAAATACTAAGGTCAGCTTCTTATCTGAGCAGATTGGCCAATGTCTTCTGCTATTTACTATATATATACTGCAAATTCTAGACAGTTAAAATTCATATACTGTAATATCTATAAAACTGGAACACATCCCTTGAACCATATTTCCTCTAAAACTTTTAAATTGCGTTGATTCAACTATAACTTCATGTGTCACAAATACATGTAAAAGGCTGAGTGGCAAACAGTGTGGACTCTGCTCCTTGAAGCAGTCCTGTCTACTTCTAAAAGGGAATCTTGTCTCAATACAGAGTTATTATGGTAATAGTATAACCATATGGGTTGCATCAAGCAACAAGACCTGTCACCAGACAGGATAGCTTGCCTGATATTGCACATTTTGTTTCTGGAAAATTCTAAGTCTGTGACTTTGATTTTGACATGACCTGGGGTGGGGTGGTGTATGTGTGTGTGTGTGTGTGTGTGTGTGGGAGGGGGGGGAGGGGATTGCAATGTGCAAAATATTCATCAAACCAAAGATGAATGAATTCGGTGATAAGGTTAGGAAGTAACAAGGCAGTCTGAAGGACAGCTATATCCCCCATTGCTGAGTTATGGGTTCTGTACATCATCTCACTAAGGCAAACATTTGACCCAAAATTAATAAATATCTTTCAAAGGGTTCAGGAGATATGGAGTGAACATGAAATTCTAGGCTCAAATTCGTGACCTTTAACTGTGACCTTGACCTTGAGTCAGCATGCTTGAGTTATGGGTTCTGCACATTGCCTCACTAAGGCAAACATTTGACCAAAGTTTCATGAAAATCTTTCAAAGGGTTCAGGAGATATGGAGAGGACAAGAAGGTGTTACGGAAGGACAGACGGACGGACGAAGGCCATTTCTATAATCCCCATCTGCTTCATGGTGGGGAATTAATAAGGTCTCAAAAACGTAAACAAAAACTTTAACATTTTTAAATTCTAAGTATGTGACCTCGACCCCAAGGTCACAGTCATGAGTGCTGATGGTGCTGATAAAAACTTTGAACCAATATATATCATGATACCAAATATAAATTAAATCCATCATTTGGTTTAGAAGTAATGAGGTCTTAAAAACTTAGACATAAAATTTTAACAGGAAATTTTTTGCATGACTGTGACCTTGACCTTAACATGAACTAGGGTGGTGAGGATGGAACTGGGCAAAATTTTGGCCAATATGTAACATCATACCAAAGATGAATCAAATTGGTGATAAGGTTAGATAATAATGAGGTCTTAAAAACTTTAACGAAAACTTAAACATTTAAATTCTATGTCTGTGACATCAACCTCAAGGTCACGGTCATGAGTGCTGATAGTGCTGATAAAATGTTTTGACCAGTATCTATCATGATACCAAATAGGAACTAAATCCATCATATAGTTTAGAAGTAATGAGATCTTAAAAACTTCAACGTTAAATTTTAACATGAAATTTCTAAGTCTGTGACCTTGATCTTGACATGACCTAGGGTGGTGAGGATGGTACTGCACAAAATTTTGGACCAAAATGTATAACCGTACCAAAGATGAATCAAATCAGTGATAAGGTTAGAAAATAATGAGGTCTTAAAAACTTTAACAAAAACTTTAACATGTAAATTCTAAGTCTGTGATCTCGACCTCAAAGTCACGGTCATGAGTGCTGATGATGCTGATAAAAACTTTTGAACAGTGTCTGTCATAATACCAAATAGGAACAAAATCTTTCATTTAGTGTAAAAGTAATGAGATCCTAAAAACTTTGACATAAAATTTTAACATGAAAATTCTAAGTCTGTGACCTTGACCTTGACATGACCTAGAGTGGTGGGGATGGTACTGCGCAAAATTTTGGACCAATATGTATCATCATACCAAAGATGAAGCAAATCGGTGGTAAGGTTAGGAAATATGAGGTCTTTAAAAACTTTAACGAAAATTTTAACATTTGTGGAAGTTGACGCCAACACCGGGGGTAGTACAATAGCTCTCCGTGAACATTGTTCAGGTGAGCTAAAAAAGTGGCTTTGAACATGCATAAAACAGGTCATCCTGCACAGGTGCAAAGTATCATCTGGGTGTTTGCTCTCCATTTGTACATTCTGTAGTATCCAATGATTCTGTTAGCTGACAGGGAAGGCACTGATCAGACCGTGCATGTGCCTGATCAGAGTCTACACTGTCTGCAAGTCATCCAGCAGTATTTTAGACAGATCAACAGGTAGTTAAATGAACTCTTTTTCTCTGACACCCCAGGCCAATTTTTTCAAACTTCATGAGGAGCCTTATCACAGAATAAGGGGGATGGAAAATTTGTACAAATGATCATGGTCCATTTAAGGCTCCATATTCCTCAAAAATAGGCATTTTATTATCCAAGAAAGGTTTAATAAATTGATACATGGTATTAATACAAACATAAAATGTGGCACATGACAGCCTGTAAAATTTCAGTTACTCTCTCATTCTTGAAACGAAATAATGTTTTATCGTATCTCTAAATTGAAGTTGCCAATATTAATTCAGAGATATGATAAAAAGTCATTTCAATTTTGATCCAGTTAAAAAACGAGAGACTCACTGAAATTTTATAGGCTGTCAAATGTCACATTTTATGATCATATTAATACTATATATCAATTTATTAAACCTTTCTTTGATAAAAAATGTCTATTTTTGAGGACTATGGAGCCTTTAAGTAAGATGGATGCCATGCCCATATATGGTAAGAACACTTCAAAATCTTTTTCTCCAGAACCAAGAAAACTTTGAGCCTGAATCTTGGTATATAGCATTCGGGTCTCTAGGTCTACCAAGTTTGTTCAAACGATGACCCTAGGTTGACTTTTGACGGCATGGTCAAAATGCATTTGTATGGTGAAAATCTTGAAAAATCATTCTCTCAAAATGTATTAAAAACTAACAGCTGAAACTTATCTACCCTTGACCTTGGGCTATATACATGTATAGAATCACGTAATCTTTAGACTACTTCTCTGAAACCTCTTGACCAATTTTCACGATTTCATATGGGACCTTCTGTTGAAGGGGTATCATCAATTTATTCAAATGGCTTTGCAACACTGAAAAAGATGGCTACCATGCCCATATATGGTAAAAAAAACAAACTTTAGTATATAGCATTGGGGACTCGAGGTCTACCAAGGATCCTAGCAGGACCTTTGACCATTTTACAGCTTTTTACAGATGCCCTAGTTGCTGTGGCAATACTGGAAGAATGTTGCATGGCATCTGCAGATATGCAATGGCTATTTTACTCAGGTTAGTGAATCCTGGCCCATGGGCCTCTTGTTTATTTTTCCCAGAAAATAGGTTTTGACATTTAATGCAAGTTACAGCCTAAGGAGACAATTTGCATGAAATAACAAATCCTATTTTTTGGGAATAATAAGAAAAAAACATTTCAAAATGTTGTCTGCTGCAATTTTTACCCAGAGTGCTAAGCGTTAAGGAATGATTACAGCTGACAAATTTACCAGACAAAGGGAGACAACTTCTACAGAGAGGAAGTTGTGGCCACTCCACTTATGAGTATTCAGAAAATGGGACTTCTCTTAAAGGAAATAATTTGAGGAAGCAAATTCTTTCTTTTCAGTGTAGTCCCTCCCTGACCCCTATGGGAAGGGAGGCAAATATTTATGAGTAACAGTTATTATTTCACTTGATGATATTATCATTTCTCTTTAGGTGCACATTATACAATGTCCTTCCTGTGCATACATCGCCACCTGTTTCTGAGGTCCTCTGCTGTCCGACCTCTTGAAAAGGTGAACTGTGTCAATATTGTCTTCCAGTTATAACCAAACTTCTTTATTCCTCTTCTCAGATGCCTCTCTTCACACATTGAGAACGGCTTAAAACTTCTACTTCTCACAGATGAACATACGCTTCTGGTTTCTGATGATTTCTGGAATATATTTTAAACACATTGTTAATATAATCATACGAGGTTATATCTGCAATTAGTATAAAAGACATTTTGCACTACACAATTCTGTTTGATACAACTTTTAATAGGCTACAAGAAGATTACATTAGAAACTTACCAAATAAAATGTTTGCATTGTGCAAAGTTGTTAAAAGATGTTATATGTATACTTAATATTGCATATCAAAAGCATGTAACTTTAATCTTCCTTAACACATACATACCACACTAATAACAATCAAACCTGAAGGTTGAGGAAAATAATTATAGGGAGGCAGGATATGCTTGGTGTTTTTTTCTACATTTTTTACAAGGGAGATAACTGTTGTGACATACTGTCTACTTCAAGTGTGTTTAAAGTTACTTTTCTTCAGTAAAAGATTTTCTACAGTACTCCTGCATTCCATGATATATCAACAAGTATTAGATTTCACAAAAATAGCTTGGTCTAAGCTTAGCTGACAATGTGTGCCAAGCGTAGAACAAGTTTTGGGCATAGGCAATAATGCATAATGCAAGAGAAAAATGCCTAGATCTATGCCTTATCTCAATACGGTCAAGATCAGCCTGCACACCCATCTGATCAGGGCATTCTCTGTTCATTCATATATTCTACAGTATCAAACTGTCAGTAGACAACAAACCCCTTTGTCAGACTGCACTAATGTACAAATCAGTGCCCAGTTATTCAACACTAATGGTGTCATTAGTTTATGTATCTTTAAATCTCTGATCATTTAATATGGCATATACACTAATATTTTTTGCCAAAAAATGTGAGTAGCTAAGCATTTAGCAAAAATACCTGTGAATTAGATATTGTACTTACTAGAACAGTTAACATTTTGACCATTAACGAGCTTGTTAAGCTAACAATGCTTTGAACAACTGGGCCAAGAATGACATAAAGGCTCTTTTCTCATGTTGAGCATCATATGGTTTTATAAAGCAGATTTTATGGGAACATAGGCCCAGATCTGTGCACTCTGGTTAGTTGCTACCATATGTGATATAAATTTTAACCCTTTCACCCCCACATTTATGAAATTGATATTCCATATTTGGATTTGGGCTTGTCCACTGTTGCAAATTAGGGTCCCAGTTAGAAATGGAAACTATCTTGGCAAACAGTGTAGATCCTGATGAGATGGCTCATCATGAGCCGTCTCATCAGATCTACACTGTTTGCTAAGGTATCTGTTTTGGTCTGCAAGGCTGAAAGGGTTACGGTGAATGGATACACCTAAAACATCTTGCTGCTTTTTTTGCAAAAGGCAACAATTTTTACAGTCGGGATGTTTCTTCCCGAGCATTTGAAACCTTTTAAAAATGGGAGCTACACAAATGAAAGAATTTGCTCTCTAAGGAAGCAAATTCTTTCTTTTCAGAGTAACCAGTGCACAATGAGGAGGCAAATATGTTAGAATGATTTTCCACGAAATGTACCAGTTCCATTTAAAAAGTCCTAATTTTATGTAAGTGAAAGATCTAGAACCTGATCAGAGTGCATAGATACACAGCCTCTATAGTCTGTTCTTACTTGACATTAACTAGATTTGACAAATAGTTTACAATACATAATCATGTGTTAGCTTTTATCCAAAGCTAAAAAAAAAAATCGTAAGACATACCATCATAGATTTATATTTATCTTTCAAGTCAACAGCTTTTCGTGAAGGATGGAACTGGTATGTGAGAAGAATCTGGGTCCAAAACTTCCCCATTTTTCGAACACCCTCTATAAGATTTTGTTCTTCAGCTTCAGTATAAGCTAAACGTCTCCTTCTTTTAGGTCTGCTTGGAAAATGTCCAGTTTTTCCCTCTTCATCTGAAGAGCGGCATGGCGGTGATAACTAGGAAGAGAAAGAAACATCTGAAGTGTTCAATAGCTTCTACAGAAAACATATGTTGTGGGTACTCATTTAATTCTTCTAATAAGTACCCACAATATTTCTTTGAGAAATAAGAAAATTGTCAATTTTCGGGCAAGTAAATAGTTGGACAAGTGGATTTTGACCATTTACTTGTCTGTGGACAAGTAATAAAATTTGACAACTCCACAACCCTGTTTAAACATAAAAAATGACACATATTAACTTGATTTACATTCTAAATTTGAGGGCATTAAAATATTATGATTTTACTGTTCAAATTTAATAACATTAACCATTTGACACTTGTAACGTAAACAGCAGCATATTTCCTTATATTTACCATTTCACTTGCATCTGATTCAAAATTATATACTGATCCCATCCTCTTTTTACCACTTTTCTTTCTGTTTAGATCAGCCCTCAATGTTTTGAACAACCCAACCTTTGTATTCTTCTTCATTTTGTTTTTTCGTGTTTGGTGTATCTGAAGTCTCTCTAAGTGTCTCAGCTTACGGTGGAAGCTGCATGTGTTAGGATCTGTCTCTATAACTATGTTATATGTTCGGCTATTAAGAAGCTGGCAACCAATTTTGAGTGGCTCCTGACAACCTGTAATGGAAATCAACTTAAGGGGACTTGATACACTGTAGATTTTTCACCAATTTTTAACAAGGCAGACAACTTTTATGTCTCTCTCTTTGCCTTCCTGTACATGAAGTCCCTTCAGAGAAGGGAGCTACTCTATAAAAAACAAAATTTCCTCCCAAGGGGAGAAAATTCTTTCTTTTTAATTTTAGAGTAGATCTCTTTTAGAAGGGAGCCAAAACAATTCTGACAGAGTTGTTGCTCCAGAAAATGTATTCATTCCCTTTAACTCTTGTCATGCTGAATAAATTAAGATACCACGCCCACTTCTAATTTCCAGATTACTTGATCTGGGTTTTGATAGAAATTCACATATTTAATGACAAACAGTGCAGATCCAGTTCAGAAGCCAACTGATCTGGATCTACACTGTTTGCTAAGAGAGGGCATGTCGTGTTCAGCAAGAGAAGGGTTAAAGGTGGTCCACAAGTCACAGATAATAAAATTAGGTGGCAACATCTTATCACACACACTCACATATCCATGCATACATATGAGGGTCGTGCAAAAAGTTCTGTCACTATTAGGCGTCCTTGGTTTTATCCCAAGTATATTTTAAAATGCTTCACTGCACTTGAATGGTGTGTTGAATAGCTAACGATATTTGTTTATTTCGTGCAAATTGCTTTCCAACTGACCGAGTTATTTCGAATTGAAATAGATGCAGTCATGTACACTGACCAATTCACTTGTTACATTGGAACATGGACCAGAAGACTGAAATTCTTAGCTATATTAAATGCCGCATTAGGCTTAATATAGATTCAAAGCAGACATTTAATGAATTGTGTGATATATATGGACCTCAGACCATTTCAATGCACACAGTTTTTAGGTTGCTTAAAAGCTTTTAAAGCTGGGAAATTTTCTGTTGAAGATGATACCTGTCCTGGAAGGCCTAAAACCTCTGTAACCAAGGCTAACATCGCTGCTATAAAGATTGTGGTCGAACAGGATGCGTGACTGTCTGTCAAAGATATAGCTAGTTGTACTGGCATATCAGAAGGCAGTGTGCAAACAATTCTGAAAAAAAGCGTTTGGACCTGAGAAAGGTTTGCGCTAGGGGGTACCTCATTTGCTCACTGAGGAGCAAAAGACACAATGCCTTAAATGTGCCCGGAAACTTTTGAAAACATACAAAGGCTGTAATAGTCGGGTTATCTCTAACTTGCTAACAGGTGATGAAACCTGGGTGCACATGTTTGAGCCACAAAGAAGGGCTGATAATAAGCAATGGAAACGAAAAGATCAAAAACGCCCATGTATTGCCAAGAGAACCATAAGTTTGAAAAAGATGTTGTATGCAATTTTCTTTAATTCAAGTGGGCCAGTCGTTCAAGTGCCTTGTCCATCTGGTCATACAGTCACTGGCCAATTCTACAAGAATTCTGCACTGAAGAAAGTGAAAGAGTTTTACAATAAGAAATGACCAAGTAAAAGATGGTCAGGAGTCCACCTTTTACATGACAATGCCTCCTTTCATAAGTGTGAGGTTGTTGTATCTTTTTTTGGCTTCTGAAAAGGTGAAAGTTTTAAACCATCCACCTTATTCACCTGACCTGAGTCCCTGTGACTTCTTTTTATTTCCAAGGCTTAAGAACAGATACCAAAAGAAGACTATTTATCTGTTTTTCGCGACTGGGTAAAAAGGTTACAAAAATGTGTTTCAGTGAAGGGGGAATACTTTGAAGGTTTATAATAAAAATATGTTTGATAAAACGTAGCACTGAAGTAATCCAAACCCAGTGACAAAACTTTTTGCAGGACCCTCGTACTAAGCTTACTGCATCTACATGAGCAAACATGACCTCAGTGGCTCACCTGGTTTGTTTGTGTTGAAGTTTTATGGCCCAGTCAACCCAATGGGGTCATGTCGAGCTAACCACACTTTTACTGAGCCTCAGCAAACAAAACTAATTCTAGATCAGGGTCTGCCCTGTTTGCCATTCCATTATAATATTTTGGGCAGCTTACTGGAAAGTCAAATGGATTTGCTCAAATCTTAACATAAGTGTGGATTGTATGTAAGGGATATGAATACTTATGGAAACAGTATGTATTACTTTCCTTTCTTGCCTGACAGACCTCATGTTTTACTGTAAATATCCT
Organism: Anodontia alba; assembly: GCA_964016985.1. Taxonomy (NCBI): domain Eukaryota; kingdom Metazoa; phylum Mollusca; class Bivalvia; order Lucinida; family Lucinidae; genus Anodontia; species Anodontia alba. The sequence goes on along the minus strand of OZ024834.1, from coordinate 60,310,576 downwards.
AAAATTTCAAACACTTTATTCCATACTTTTATTGCCTAAATTTTGATTTTTATGTAGTTTGTCTTGAAATACATATTGGAAAGGCAAACAGTGTAGACTCTGATCAGCTGCTCCTGAAAGAGAGTCTGATCAGGGCCTACACTGTTTGCATATGCCATTTTAAGGGCAATTTTGGTATACAGAATTTAGGACAACTACCGTACCTGGACATTTATCCTGTTTCCTGTACATTGTTATCTGTTGATCTTTTCTTGTTCTTCTTTCCTGTTCATCTCTACCACCATTGCCCAAGTTCTCAAAATAAGAGCTTATGTCACTCAGGGCTTCTGGGCTTCCTAAAATAGTTAAAGATATGTGGCTGGTGGGAAAACTTAATTCTGATAGAAAACGTAGCTTCAGATAAAAGTGGTACCCAGATATCTTTGTTGTGGACACACATAAAGCAACACATGTCAAAGTGACTAATAAGTACCGCTTAGCCAGCTCTTTTGAAAATAAAGGTATTTTATAAAACATATTTTTGGTCAAATATAGGTTTTTAGAGTGAATTTTAAACAACATAAAAAGCAAATAAAAATTTGAATTCCTCATCTCGTTTCTAGTTTCTGTTCCCTAAATACCTGCTAGGATGGACAATATCCATGTGAATTTACAATTCTGCTGCTGTTTTCTTCTTAATTATATCATCTGGGGCCAGTTGTTCAAAGCATCGTTAGCTTAATGAGCTCGTTAAGGGTCGTTTTGTTAACTGTTTTAGCGGATTCAATATACAATATTCTGATATTTTTTTGCTGAAAAAATGTGAGTTACTTTTGCACTGCAAAAGCTACTCACATTTTTTCAGCAAAAAATTTCAGCATATTTGCGTATCACTCGATTTAAATTTTAACGAATCGTTAACTAACTATGTCGTTAGCTTTGAACAACTGGGCCTGGAGTCTCAGAAATGTTGTTCCATCTTACCTGACAAAGGTATGAGGATGGATACAGCATTCTGAAAAGCTCCAGAAATGGCAGACATTACTTATCTTACATGATAGCAAAAATCACTTTTCAGTTTGTTTGAAAAGCACAAATAATTTGCCAAAAAATAAAAGTTTTCTTATTAAAATACAAGTTTTTCAGCAAAATTAAAGGTCTTAAGGGATTTCAATGAAATAAAAGCTTTCTAAAGGTTTTAAATGTCCCCATAGGGGTGACCTGTTAAAAAAACAACAACACGTTTTGTGAAGAAACAGGAAAAATATAAATATCTTTTAGTAAAAAAAAGTATATGGAGATATGGGAAAATGTAAGTTCCAGAACAGAATGTGCAGACTGTTATAAAATATAAATTCTTTGGGGAATTAACTGATATTTCTTTGTTTGGTTTTTAACATCATTTACTGCAGGACAAACTTTATAATGGAGCTGGCAAAAAAAAATCTACCAAAGCTTGTGCTGAATATGCAGGATTGTCCAGACTTCACAGTGGAGTCCTAGACTAGCCTCTACATCCTGTATGCAAATATCAAAGACCCTGGGCAGCTGTTTATAGCATCAAAGGACTGGCTAACATATTTACTCAAAAGTTTGGAAAAACAAATCATGGTTCGTGTTGGTGCTGTCTATAAAACATAAAATTACTCTAAATATCTGGAAGGAAAATGCCTAAGCAAGCAGTCTGATCAAGGTTTACAACAAAGTTTGATCAAGGTCTACACCATGCAAAAATGTCTTCGGACAAATGCGGACAGAGCATCTGCGCGTCTGATCAGGGCCTTCACTGTCTGCTAACAGAATCATTGAATACTACAGAATGTATGCCTGGAGAACAAAGGCCTGGATGGTACTTTGTGCATGTGCAGAATGATCTTACTCTGTGAATGCTCAAAGGCACTTTTGGTATTCAGAAAGCATTTTAGAAACATCTCCATATAGTCAAATGGGTTTCCAAATAACTGGTTAAGCTATAAGGCATTATGGTGTCCAAATATTTAGGGTAGATATTTTTGGTATATGTTGCATAAATTTAATATGCTTTCAAGATAGATAACTGTCAAAATTGTTTTGCTCCCTTCTGAAATGAAGGTCTACCCTAAAATGAAAAAAATTAGCTCATCTATTCAGAACGGACTTTGGTTGCAGGATAGCAAACCAAAAATCACAAACAAGAGGGCCATGATGGCCCTGTAACGCTCACCTGAGCATCATAGCACTTTGAAAACCTGATCTAGAACTGATCAAGGCAAACATTCTGATCAAAATTGAAAATGATTATATTAACAAGGAAGACAATGTAGCATGTCTAATGGACTGTGAAATAAAGGTCAAGGTAAAATATGGATGACTGCACTCAAGAGGCCATGCTAAGATGTATGCATGTACTAAGTATCACTGGCTGTAGGAGCAATAGTTACTGAGAAACTGACCTAAACACAAACACTTCCCAAGTACCAAATATCAATCTGTAGGACCAATAATTACTGAGAAACTAACCTAAATGGAAAAACTTAAGAAAGTCACTGGACAGAAAAATATACATCACCTTGAAATCATCAAGACAAACATTTTGAGCAAGATTCATGATGATTGCTTCAAAAATGTGACCACTAGAGTGTTAACAAAATTTTCTGCTGATTTGGTCTAGTGACCTAGTTTTTGACCCCAAGTGATCCAGTTTCAAACTTGACTAGAACTCATCAAGACAAACATTTTGAGCAAGATTCATGATGACTGCTTCAAAAATGTGACTGCTAGAGTGTTAACAAGGTTTTCTGCTGATATGGCCCGGCGACCTAGTTTTTGATCCCAAGTGATCCAGTTTCACATTTGACCTAGAAATCATCAAGACAAACATGTTGAGCAAGATTCATGATGATTGCTTGAAAAATGTGACCACTAGAGTGTTAACAAGGTTTTCCACTGATTTGGCCAGGTGACCTAGTTTTTGACCCCAGGTGACCTAGTTTCAAACCTGACCTAGAAATCATCAAGACAAACATTTTGAGCAAGATTCATGATGATTGCTTAAAAAATGTGACCGCTAGAGTGTTAACAAAGTTAACTGCTGATTTGGCCCAGTGACCTAGTTTTTGATCCCAAGTAACCCAGTTTCAAACTTGACCTAGAACTCATCAAGACAAAACATTTTAAGCAAGATTCATGATGACTGCTTCAAAAATGTGACCACCAGAGTGTTAACAAGGTTTTAGCTGATTTAGCCAGGTGACCTAGTTTTTGACCCCAAGTGACCCAGTTTCAAACTTGACCTAAAAATCATCAAGACAAACATTTTGAGCAAGATTCATGATGACTGCTTGAAAAATGTGAGCGCTAGAGTGATAACAAGGTTTTCCGCTGATTTGGCCAGGTGACCTAGTTTTTGACCCAGGTGACCTAGTTTCAAACTTGACCTAGAAATCATCAAAAACATTTTGAGCAATATTCATGATGATTGCTTAAACAAGTCACCCGGATGCTTCCTAGCAAGTTTGGAGTCAATTGGCCTTTCGGTTCAGAAGAAGTGAAAAATAAATTTTCAAGATGGCTGCCATGGCAGCCATCTTGGATTTCCGATCAGACGATTTTAGCTATTTTTGATCTACAAGTCACCCCAATGCTTCGTAGCAAGTTTGGAGTCAATTGGCCTTTCAGTTTAGGAGAAGAAGCGAAAAATAGATGTTCAAGATGGCCGCCATGGCCATCTTGGATTTCTGATCAGCACGATTTTAGCTATTTTTGATCTACAAGTCACCCCGATGCTTTCTAGCAAGTTTGGAGTCAATTGGCCTTTCGGTTCAGAAGAAGAAGCGAAAAATAGATTTTCAAGATGGCGGCCATCTCGGATTTCAGATCGGAAAGATTTTACCTATTTTTGATCTACAAGTCACCCCAATGCTTTCTACCAAGTATCAAGTTAATTGGTCCAGGGGTGTAGGAGGAGTAGGCTTTTAAAGCTATTGTTGACGCCGCACGACGAACGACGGACATTGACTGACCACAATAGCTCATCATGAGCACTTTGTGCTAAGGTGAGCTAAAAAGCAACTCTAGCTTGTTTAAACTAGTGAAAAATCTACTGTTTGTATCCAGTTCTATTGAAATGATCTAAATATTGTGCTAATGAAGAGTAAGTATCTTCATCAGATGGTTAGAAAGATGTCTGGTCATATGCGAAATGTGCAGATTCTAATTATCCTGCACACCTGCTGAGAATAACTAGGACCCTTGCCTGTAACTGATACTTTTTTTTAATAATATGGGCCGTGTCAAATGAAAGAGTGCCTTTGAACATGTGCAAAATATGCAGATTCAAATCATCCTGCACATGCACACAGTATTATCTGGGCATTTGCTCTTCATTCATACATTCTGTAGTATTCAAAGAGATTTTTGCTTGCTGCAGCCTGCAATATGTGGCGGAGCAGTTTGACCTGTTTGTTTTTGCATACATGAGCTACCATATAAGAAAATGTACCTCTGGACATATCCAATCAGAAGGCTCAGAACAGCCCGTAGAAGACTTTGATTTTTGACAATCCAGGGCCCAGTTGTTCAAAGCGTCATTAGCTTAACGAGCTCGTTAAGGGTCATTTCGTTAACTGTTTTAGCGGATTCAATATACAGTATTCTGATATTTTTTGCTGAAAAAATGTGAGTAGCTTTTGCACTGCAAAAGCTACTCACATTTTTTCAGCAAAAAATTTCAGCATATTTGCATATCACTCGATGTAAATTTTAACGAATGGTTAACTAACGACATCGTTAGCTTTGAACAACTGGGCCCAGAGTGCCTAGTGACTGTACAGAAGTATGATTTAAGTCTTCACTGGGTGCATATGTCTGAAGGTATACTTTCTAACATTTCATTTCATCTGTAAAGCATTCTCACAAAGCTCATTTTTAATTTATACCTTGTAGGTCTAGATAAGGCTGTTTCAACACAAAAGTATGACTCTTTTTCTTATTTCTTTACAAAAACTTGTGAATGCTCCGACATGCTTATAATAAATACCCACTATGTGTTTTTCCTAGAGAAATAAGAAAATAATCTACTCCTCTTATCTGGAGCTATGTTACCTGAACTTCCGCCAGGACTGACATTTAAGTTGTTTCCTGGTGAATATATACCACTGTCATCAAGAGTTCTCTTTGCCAGTTTTCCAACAGACTTGACACTCAGTGGTGAATCAAACACAGGTCTTCTGGAACCACAGTCACTGAAGGCGGGTCTTGGTGGTACACATCGTTGTTTGTCTGGTGTCTGAGGCGTCACACACCAGCCTGAACACTTGTTTTGTGAGCTCACTGGAAATGACTTAGTTACACATTCTTTAGTGAAGACCTTCCTTGGGATGTTTTTCAGAGAAATCTCTGAAGTGCTATCAAAATTAGAACTTCCTGGATAACATTTCTGCTTAGTCTGTCTAAAGGTTCGAAGCAATTTAAAATCAAATTCAGATTCAACATCATTTTGTTCTGTGTCAGCAGCCTGGGACTTTGTTTTGCAGTTTACCTTCAAAGCAATTGCTTGAGGTAATATGTCAGAACCAAGCTTTGGTGTCATTCTGACTTTTCTTCTAGGAGCAGTTGCCAATGGCTTTATGAAAGTATCAGTGCTGCCATTAGAAATTGCCTTTGCTTTAGATGGAGCAAATTTATCTGTTGTTTGACTTTGTAACTGATTAAATAATTTTTCATTTTCAGTGTCTGTTGCTTCAGTATTTCTTGTTTTGTTATCAGTTTGTTGTAATCCATCTTTCTTATTTGATAAAACTTCTAATGAAATTGAGCCACTGGAATTCTGAACTTTAGAAGACTGTGTAGATTTTTCTGTTGCTATTTTACTCAAAGAAGGTGTTGTGCAAGTAGATTTTGAAATTGTCTTTGTGTATTCTAGAAGTACCTGTTTTGCTTTGTTTTTATGAGTTTCAGCAGTGTTATTTTTTATATTGTTCATTTTTTCAATAGTATCAGTATTACATTTATGCATGTCAATATTATTAACACTGTTCAGTTTGTCTAACACTTTGCAATGAACCAATGGTTTATCTGAAGCTATTTTGGGGGTTATGTCACCAGCTGAAATTCTTTCTAACATTACAATTGGCTCTAAATTGTGGACTTGTAATACTCTTGTTGAAGTAGTCCCTACACACTGTTGCTTGTTTTTGTTTCCACACAGATTACTGGCAGGGTCGGTAGAATTCTGAGAGTGGATATTGGTGTCAATGCCATTTACTGACTGAATGTAAGAATCACTTGCTGTTGAAAGAATCATCTTATTGTAGTTCTTATTATGTCCGGGACAAACTGCAGCCATGTCGTTATTGTTAAAATCAACATTTTCTTGATTTTCAACCACTTTGCTTCTACTGACATCACAACAATGATCACTGAGTTCCAACTGTTTAGTAACCAATGAATTTTGCAACATCACATTTCTCATATTTTCACTTTGAGGTCCATGTTGACAAGACTTAAAATGAATTTGTTCATGGTCAAGTCCACCTGTGACATCTGTAACATGTAAATTTGAAGTAACATTATTATGCTGTTTTGAATTTTTGTATGTTTTGTCTTCCAAAATACTTCTGGTGACAGAACAAGGTGCTCCTTTTTGTACTTGATAATTGTTTTGACAACAAAAATTCAGGTTTTTACGAGGCAAAGCAGTATATGTTTCTGCGTCACCCACAAAATCATACTTCATTAATTCCTCATTTCTATCAGTATTGTTCTTTAATCCAATAGTTCTTTCCCTATAAGGTTTATTTTTGATGCAGCGATTTGTCTCTCCAATTTGACCTACCACAAATGTTTTGTTATGATCACAAGAAGGACAGTTCTCTTCTGTATTACACACTCCTGAACTGTTTTTGAAAGACTGATTATTCTCTGTTGACATCTGTGTTGGATTTGCCACCATTTTTCCTTGATGAAACGACTCAGATATTGGTTCAGCTGTCATACTGGAGTGTAATTCACAAGCATCACCTCCTGGAGTTCTAGGACAAGCTATACTAGTTTCAACTCCTGCAGTTTTATTGTTATCTCCTTTTGTGACAAACTGGGTCAGACATACATGCATGTTTTCTTGTAACATCTGGTTTAGATTCTCTAATCGAAGTTTCTCTTTCTTTTCCTTGAAAATTAAATGTACAAACAAAATAGTAAAACTCTATGACATAAAACTCTGGATATCTTTAATAGCCTGAAAAAAGAACAGAAATAATTTCTTGATTTTTGGACAAACTATGTGTAATAGTAAATTAATGGAGTGGTGATTACTTTTAAAAATTAAGTCTAGGAAACACAATTTTGATACTTCAGTGATATTATTTCAGCAGCTTTAGAGCAGATCTCATTTTAGCCATAACATGATAAAATGTACCTTTGGATATGTTGTAACCACAAAAGATTCAGATTAGTCAGGCAGACCTCCGCTCCCCCTCCCCCTCCCACTAGCTCAGTATCTGAAAAAAAAAAAAAAAATGACACAAGCATCAAATAGTGTTAAAGATATAAGATAAAATCACTGGGCCATGAAATATATAGGTCACAAAAGACCTACCTTTATTTTGAGGTCAAATGCCGTGTCATACTGACCCATAATCCGAAACTATGATGATCATACTAATTGTCTTCAAGATGTAATGCAAAATCTCTGGACCATGAAACATAGGTAGTGACCTATATCTACTTTCAGGTCAAATTTTGGGTCATACTGATTCATAATCCTAAATAAGGATGTTCATACATCAAATAACATTCCAGATATAAGGCCTTATCAATGGACCATGAAATACAGGTTACAGTGACCTACATTTATTTTAAGGTCAAACTTCGAGTCATACACATTCCTAATCCTGAAGTAAGATGTACATAGATGAAATAGACTTCAAGATATAAGACAAAACCACTGGACCATGAAATATAGGTCATGCTGAACTTTATTTCATGACCCACAAGTCCATGTCACAAGGTTGAGCCATGTCTGACCAACTAACTGCTTAAGTTGTTTCCAAGCTTAAGTTAAAATAGATTCTTAAACAAAACTCTTAAGCTTGCTAGAATTGCCTAAGGTTCTAGGTCTGTAACCTTGACCTTTAGACCAATATCTATTATCATACCGAATATAAACCAAATCCATTATACGGCTTGAAAAATATAAGTTCTTAGAAACTTAAATACAAAACTTTGACGTAGATGTTAACTAAAGGATGGACTAACATATGTAAAGAACGAATGAATGAACAGAAAGACTAAAAATATATACCCTGGATATACTTCATATGCCAAGGATATAATAAACTCAGGACAACCTAAAACCCTCACAGAAAAGTTTAGCTATTTAAAATGTTTTGTTTCTACAGATACTGTTAAAGAATTGACTTGATGGATTATTTTAGCTCATCCTGAACATTGTTTACTGTAAAGGTAACAGTGTCTCATAGCCTTGCTGTCAAGGGGGCAGTGAGAGTTGAGCTCTGTCTTGGGCTGAAGCATATGAAAGATGGAGCATAATTCCCTCATTTTGTTGCCTTAAACCTTCTCCTGAAGGGTACCATTATTGCTGGGTGAAGGAGGAGAGTTTTTCAGTTTACTGTATGAGCTAAGCTTGAACCCTCAACATTAAGCAGAGGTCAAATACTCTAACCACTTGACTAGCTAGCCCCAAGGTTATTAAACTTTAAACTTTTTTCATGCTCAACTCAGCTGAGTATGAAATTTGTCCTGCTAATAAATCTAAAATTACTAACAATTGCAAATTCTTTCTTGCTAAACATTGCTGAGCATGAAAATTTCTCTGCTAATAAATATGAAAATGCCAACTATTGTTGGCATTTTCATATTTATTAGCAGAGAAAATTTTCATGCTCAACTCAGCTGAGTTGAGCATGAAAAAAGTTTTATAGCCTTGGGGCTAGAGAACCTCTCTCAAAATATGTAGACAGCTGTATCAGAGCCAACAGTGTAGACTCTGACTTAGATCTGTTTGCCATTTTGCCATGATCTTTATAGATATATCACTAGAAGTCAACTGGATTTGTTCAAGTTTTGGATTTCAAGATTTGGATAAGTATGGTAAGGAGTTAACCCATTAAAGACTGAATAAACTCTCCCACACTATATATTGGAAGAGACCATTTTCAATTATAGGTATGTCAGCCTATATGTAGATACGTGTATTATTAAAGAAAAATGGTTGGACTATTTGCAAACAGTGGAAACCCTGATCAGACGCCACATTATGCCGCATCTGATCTAGGTCTGTACTGTTTACCAATTACCCATATAGAGGCCTCCAGTCTTCAATGGGTTCAGGTGTCCAAAATATTTAGAGTAAATATGTTAACTTGTATGAGGTACCTGATTAAGCTGTGCCAGCAGTGTCTTTTCTCTTGGAGTCATTGGTGTCTCATTATATTGGGAAGTCTCTTCCCTGTATAACGGTAAACTCTGTACTGATGCTGCTCCCTTGCCACTGTCAATGTTTCTGCTGCTTCCTTTCATCTGAGATACCGGTTCAGCAGATGTTAGTTGTTTAATCAATTCCTGTCTTTCTGAAGCCTCTTTCTCCATAGATCTGAGCTTTTCATCCAAGTCATTGATCTTCTGTAGCATCTGTATGTCATTATGCCTGTTGAATTATACAGGTATTACCTTGAAAAAATACCTTCCTTACACAATATTGAATTGGCACACAGTTCAGACATTTGTTTGTGTTAAGGTTTTACGGCCCAGTCAACCCAATGGGGTCATGTCAAGCGTGGTCAGTTTACCTAACTGGGCAGGCTTAGTCCTCTAAGTGGTTAACCAGTATTGTGCACATTCTTTCGCCAGAAAAACTGACAACTGCCCTTCTTGAATCAACGGAAGGGAAAGAATGACCGTAGAAAATATTTCATGATCAGACAAGCTGCTGTTCCCGCAGGTATTGTCTTGAACTTATAACGTGAAGGGATATACCTGAAAGATTTTGCCACCATTTTGCTTAAAAGAGGAGCAATTCTTTTTTCTTTAAAAAAAAAAAAAAAAAAAAAAAGAAACAAAATAAATAAAGTAGCCCCAATGAGAAGGGAGGAAAATATATATGTATTATGATGTATTATGTCAGAGTTTGTTACCACTGGAAGAGTATCCTATCCCCTTAAATAACAACTGTACTTTACACATTCCCCATAGCTGGACCCTGTCATTCATTATTCATTGAACTTTGCAAAAACTTAAGTTATGCGCAGCTACACAACAGCTGTACTATAACTGCACAAAAGCAAATCGCTGTGTACACAGCCTGAGTCTGCCTAGTCTTGTCAGTATCTTGTACTAGCCCCACTTAGCGAACATGAATTTTCCGGTCATGTGCAGACAGCAAAGGCCCAGATCAGACTGCATAAACAGAATCAACAGATACTTTAATTACAATGTTCAATGAAGAGCAAATGCCTACATCTTGTACATTCAATCTGTTTAGGGCCTTCACTGACCGCTTACAGAACCAATGCATAACATAGAATATATGAGCTCAGTTACGTGGGTACTTCTAATCTAGGTGGTTAAAATGATTGTGAACAAAAAAACCAGATGCTCTTTAATAAGGCCTGGAACAATTAACTTGCCCAAATACCATCTTGGATTCCCCATGAGAATAATTTCTGCTATTTTCAATCTACAAGTCACCCCAATACTTCCTAGCAAGATTCAAGTTATTTTACCATTGGGTTCAGAGGAAGCTCAAAACAAATTTTCAAGATGACAGCCATGGCTGCCATCTTGGATTTCTGATCTTAATAATTTTAGCTATTTTCACTCAACTGGACCTATTTTAAAATAGTTTTTCAAGATGGCGACTGTGGCAGCCATCCAGGATTTCTGATCGAAATGATTTCAGCTATTTTGATCTACAAGTTGCTCTGATACTTCCTACCAAGTTTTGTAAATTGTCCATTTTAAATAAACTGTCCATTCCGTTTAGGAGAAGGAGAAGTAGATTTTAGCCATTTTTGATCTACGAGTCACTTCGATACTTATTTCCTACTAAATTTCGAGTCAACTGGCCTTTCGGTTCAGAAGAAATTCAAAATAAACTTTCAAAATGGCTGCCATGACGGCCATCTTGCATTTCTAGTCTGAACTATTTTAGCTTTTTTCACCTCATACTTCCAATGTAGTTTTTGAGTCAACTGGCCTTTCGGTTAAGGAGAAGAATCACAAAATATACTTTCAAGATGTCATCCCTGGTGGCCATCTTGGATTTCCAATTGGAATGATTATAGATATTTTTGATTTACAAGTCACCCCAAGGCTTTCTATAAACTTTTAAGTCAACTGGCCTTGCGGTTCAGGAGAAAAAGTTCAAAATAGATTTTTAAAAGGGCCATCTCCCAAACAATTTTACCTATTTTTGATCTACAAGTAACTCCCATCCGTCAAACCATATTTTGTGGCAATAAGCCTTTTGGTTCTAGAAGTTCAAAATAGATTTTCAAGATGGTGGCCATAGCAGCCATCTTGGATTTCTGATCAGAACGATTTTGTTTATTTATTATCTCAAATTCACTCTGATACTTCCTACCATATTTTGAGTCAACTGGCCTTTTTGTTCAGAAGAAGTTCCAAATAGATTTTCAAAATGGTGGCCATCATGGATTTCTGATAGACTTATTCGAGGTATTTTTGATCTACCAGTGCGGTAGCCCTGATATTTTCTACCAAGTTTTGAGTCAGTTGGCCTTGCTGTTCAGTAGAAGAAGTTCAAAATAGATTTTCAAAAAGATGGCTATGGGGGCCATCTTCGATTTCCAATCTGAACTATTTTAGCTATTTTCAATCTACCAGTCACCTTCATACTTCCAATGAAGTTTCGCGTCAATTTGGCTTTAGGTTAAGGAGAAGAATTATGAATTATGATTTCAAGATGGTGTCCATAATACAGCCATCTTGGATTTCTGAATTGGAACAAGTTTAACTTATTTTTAAACTACAAGTCACAGATACTTCCTATCATGTTTCAAGTCAATTGGCCGTTCGGTCCAGGAGAAGAAGTTAAAAACAGATTTTCAAGATGGCAGAAATGGCAGCCATCTTGGATTTCTGATCAGAAAGACTTTAGCTATTGTTGATCTACAAGTCACCTATACTTCCTATCAAGTTTCGCGTCAAATGACCTATTGGTTCATAAGAAATTCAAAATAGAGTTTAAGGATGGCGGCTATCTTGAATTTTTTATCAAAATATTTTAGCTATTTTTGATCTAAAATTCCTTCCGAGTCCAATTTGGCCTTTTGGCTCAGGAGAAGTTCAAAATAGATTTTCAAGATGGTGGCCATCTTGGATTTCTGATTGGAACACTTTTAGTATTTTTTTTTTATCTACAGGCACCCCGATACTTCCTACCAAGTTTCGAGTCAGTTGGCCTTTTGGTTCAAGAGAAGAAGTTTAAACAGATTTTCAAGAATGTGGCCATGGTGGCCGTCTTAGATTTCGGATATGAATGATTTTAGCTATTTTTGATCTACAAGTCAGCCCAATACTTACACCAAGTTTAGAGTCAACTGACCTTTCGCTTAAGAAAAGTTCAAAATAGATTTTAAAGATGGTGGCCATCTTGGTTTTCCAATCAGAACAATTTTAGATCAACAAGTCACCCCGATACTTACTACAAAGTTTCAAATCTATCGTCTTTTCAGTCGAAGAAGTTCAAAATAGATTTTCAAGTGGCAGCCATCTTGGATTTCTGATTGGAATGATTATAGCTAGTTTTGATCTTCTGGTCACCACAATGCCCCAAACCAAGCTTTGAGTCAATCTATTCCACGGTTCAGGAGTTGTTAAAAATGTGAAAAGCTAACAGACGGACACATGGATGGATATACAGAAGGACGGACTATGGACAAAAGGCGACGGCATAAACTGAGCTAAAAAGACAATAAAAAACAAAACTAAATCAAAACTGAAAAAAAAAAAAAAAACACCCCAAAACAACAAACAAAAAACTGAAAAAAAGAAACAACAAAAACAACAACAAAAAACAAAAAAAAACAAACAAAAAAAACAACTACTAAGACTTACTTTTTCATTCTTTCCATTTTCATAACCAATGGTTCAACATCAGATAAATTGTTATTTTCATCTGTATCCAGTGTTACTGCTTGATCTTCAAAAGAAAATAAGATACTATGATAAAACTCATGCTCTCACATGCAAAAGTTACAGGCCTGCACAGTTTTGTCCTCATCTTTGCTGTTCAACGAATATGTCACAGTCCAAAAACAGAACTGCAAGAAGGGTTACAGTTCTTTTTCTCTGCACATCCTCTGATCATGCCTTATATCTGTACACAAATTCATGATAAAATCTTGAACAGTTTTTCAAGTTACAGTGTGGACAAAAATATTTCCTATAATAAACAAAGGGGCATAATTACATAAGAACTGAAAGTAGGCTTAAGGTTCTTTTTCTCCGCACATTGTCTTATCATGCCTTATATTTGTATAAAAGATTCATGAAGAAATTTTCATCCGTTTCAAAGTTATAGAGCAGACACAGGGTCACAACCTTACTATATGAAATAAACAAAGGGGCACAAGTCTGTCAGAATTGAAAGTAGGGTCACAGTTTGTTTTCTCTGTACATTGTCTGATTATGCTTTATATTTGTACAAAGTTTCATGAAGAAGTTTTAAATGGTTTTTAAGTTATAGAGAAGGCACGAAATATTGCCATTTGAACTTTGACCTTGAAGTGTGACCTTTACCTTCATTGGACAAGATTTATTTATGAGCTGCACATAGTCTTGGTATGGGGGACATTTTAGCAAAGTTCCAAATGATCCTTCAATCGATGCAGGAGATATAGAGCAGACACGAAAAGTTAATGGACAGACAGATGGACAGACATGAATAACACACACACACACACACACACACACACACACACACACACACACACACACACAAAACAACATAATAGGATATGAGCTGCACAAAGAGAAATGACGTCTTTGAACAAAATAAACCACATTTGCAGAGACAATTCAGCCTGCAGATTTAATTAAAAGTGTCACATAGCATGATACTCTGCCACTGAATAGGTGTCCAAAACAGAACTTTCAGTAATCCAAAGAAACCATTTTTTTAACATTTATCAGGGGCCATATTCTTGTATGAAGAAACACATATAAGACATTTTTGTACTGAATCTGTGTTTACTCATTAATAAAACATGAAACGATAAAACCCCGCCATTATCATGTCGCAGGCAGATAACTCTGTCAAATATTGACAATATTTGCCAATGAGCAATCCCAAAGCAGATCTTCACAATATCAATGCACATATCAAATTTGGTGAAAATCCATTGAGATTTACTCAAGTTATTGTCCTGAAAGTAAAATATGGAAGTATTGCAGGCAGATAGCTCTGTCAAAAATGGAAGAAATTTGGCAATCCCAAAGCAGATGTCCACAATATGAATGCACATACCAAATTTGGTGAAAATCCATTGATGTTTACTAAAGTTATCATCCAGAAATGAAAATACTGATGTGTCGTGGGCAGATAACTCTGTCAGAATTGACAAAATTTGCCCATCAGCAATCCCAAAGCAGATCTCTACAATATCAATACACACACCAAGTTTGGTGAAAATCCACTGACATTTGCTGAGGTTGTTATCTGCAAATAAAATACGGACCTGTTGCAGGCAATTAATGCTGTCAAAAACTGATGAAATTTGCTCATTAACAATCACAAACTAGATCCCCATAATATTAATGCACACACCAAGTTTGGTGAAAATCCATTGACATTTACTCAAATTATCTTCCGGAAACAAAAATAATGACGGCTGGACAGAAGACAGACAGATGGACACACTGAGAGCCAATGTGATAACATAATACCCCACCACTATAGTGTGGCAGAGTATAAAAAACCATTTACCTGAGGAGACACAAATGCGAAGGAGATATTTCACTGTCTTTGACAGTTCTTCACTTTCTGTGAGTGTTAACTGCTGTATCAAGCTGGTTATTCCTCCTGAGTCTCTGATACTATTCTGGTTTTCTTCTGGAAGAAGAAGAGAACCTGCTTACAGGAATTTCTCTGTGTAAAATGTACCCCATGTTTCCTATACTTTATATAGCAAAATTCAGGAAATGGCGAGTGCCTCCGGAAAGGGTATAAAATAATCCTTTTAGGTACATTTTAGGTGGCAGATGTACCTTAATCCTAGTCCTGCTGAACCGGATATGCCCTGCCTTTGCAAACTGTTTGTCATTAAGTATGTGAATTTGTATTCTTACGACATGAAAGCCGTAACAAAGGAATGAAGCATAGCTGAAAAAATATTCCGTCTTTCCTGGGAATCGGACCCGGTCCTCCCGGTTAAAAATCCAATGCTCTAACCACTGAGCCAAAGAGTCGACTCCCTGACGCAGTTGTCAGAGAGTGAATATATACTTAGAAGCTATGCGTAATCTGCCAAGGCAGATAATCGAAGGTAGGAGTGCTCGTTCGTAACACTCCCCCTTTTCAAGGAAGTCATCATTTATGATGACGTGAAGCCATTTTCGGCGTATAAAGTCCAATTTCGGACGAGCCCCCATCTTACAACTCCCCCTTTTCAAGGAAGTCATCATTTATGATGACGTGAAGCCATTTTCGGCTAAGTAAAGTCCAGTATCAATGACCTGGATCAAGTAATCTGATTGGCTGAAATTAAGAAGTGGACATGGCATCATTTCTTCAACATGGCAAGGGTTAATTGTCAGGGCAAGAGATAAGGGGAGTATCCGAGTAAAATACCCATATGTTTTGAGCAAATACTCATTTTTATTTTCAAAAACTTGGGTATTGATACCCACTTGATTTGACCGTACCCAATTATTTCCAAATTCAAGGGTGAAAATTAAAGTTTCAAGACCAGAAAAGCACATGATTACTATTCTATATTATGATTACTGCACATAATATGTGTTTTTAGTCTTCATATGACAAATATAATCATAAAATTAATAGGGTATAATGAAATATCATGTTTTAAATACCTAAATCAGCCTTTTTTGTGCTCTTACCTTCTGTTTTATAAGTTTTACCCAATTGATTTTCATTGATCTTAACTCAAACGGAAAAATGAAAATATGATTTTACCCAATTGATTAAATTTTGATGGGGTTAAATACCCAAATGCCCCCAAAATTATCTGTTGCTCTGAATTGTGATCAAAACGACAAATTTAATCCTCCTAACAGGAATCTGAATGATTCTAGTCATGTTTTGGATGAATTACAGACACATAAGCTGCAACATCAGAAAACCTGCCTTGGGGCATGCACACCCAGTGAAGATTCAGATGGCTCAGCTGTGCATTTGTGTGGTCTGATCAGAATCTTCACTAGGCAAATTTTGGATTGCCAAATCTGCAGTTTCTTCAGGTGAACAATGAAGACTGACCAGACTGTGCAGATGCGCAGGCTGACTCGAGTCTTTGTTAGGCATACATAACAGAAGGTAAGTTTTCTCACGTTGTGACTCATATTTACTTCCTTTAAAACTGAAGTAAGGATATGAGCTGGCAAAAACATATGAGCCACAACATGTTAAAACTTACCTTTGGACATGTGCATCAAATAAAGACTCAAATCAGCCAGCGTGTCTGCACAGTCTGATCAATCTTTGTTGTCTGCATGAATAAACTTTTTATCATTGGCTATCCAAAATGCGCCAAGTGAAAATTTCTGGGCCCAGTTGTTCAAAGCGTCGTTAGCTTAACGAGCTCGTTAAGGGTCATTTTGTTAACTATTTTAACGGATTCAATATACAATATTCTGATATTTTTTGCTGAAAAAATGTGAGTAGCTTTTGCACTGCAAAAGCTACTCACATTTTTTCAGCAAAAAATTTCGGCATATTTGCGTATCACTCGATCTAAATTTTAACGAATCGTTAACTAACGACATCGTTAGCTTTGAACAACTGGGCCCTGATTAGAATGGGCCAACACACAGGCTGATCTGAATCTGTGCTGTATGCACATGTCCAAAGGTACTTTTTCTCATGTTGCCCCTAAAAAAATTAGTAATGTGTCAAGAACTTCACATTGCACTTGAATTTATGAATACATGTTAGACTGAAATTCTAAGAAAAAATAAAATCCAAATGAAACTAGAAATGTATTTGTAAAACACTATGCCCCCAGCTATATCATATGCTTGTCCATACAAAATGTAAAAGCTGGAAAGGGACATCGGTCTTTAATCCATTTTTTTTTTTATTGTTTTTTCAAAAGTTAATCAGGTGATATAATCATCATCACCAATAAGCTCACCAAGTTTCAAGGCCCTAGGGCAAATATTTTCAAGTTATCTTGTTCACAAGATTTCATTATGCCCCATGGGCTTGCAATGCACGAGTCAATAAAGGGAAATAACTCAGAAACTACAAGTCCAAGGGAATGAAGAAGCCAATAGGAAAAAAAAAAAAAAAAAATACGGGTCAGTTAATCTTTTTATAAAAAATGCATATTTGAAATCTAAAAATCCTAGCATACATGGTTCCAAAGATATGAGAGGTAGCAAAAGTGCTAAAATGCTTAAGTGTAAAAAAAGGCATAATTTAGACAAATATTTATAAAATTTTACCAAAATTTAATCAGGACATCGACACATAAGGTTCCAAACTGCTTGCAAAATTTCATTAGCTAACTCAAGTGGTTCCTTAGATATTTTGCTTTATACAAGATTTTCATTTGCTAAAACACCTAAGTCTGAAAAGGAGCATAACTTCACCATGAAAAATCTGACAGAAAAAAAAAAAAAAAAAAAAATGGTCAGCTTATTTTTAAAAAATATGAAATTTCAAAATCCTAGCATACATGGTTCCAAAGATATGTGAGGTCTCAAAAGCGTACGAATGGACAAACAGACAAGCCAAAAGCAATATGCCGTTCCAACTTCTTCAGTTAGGGGCATATTATCAAGCTCTAAAACTTAACTGAAAAGTATTGCTACACTCTTATGTAGGCAAAGCTGATAAGAATCATACAAAACCTTTCATGGCATTCAACCATACCATATATATCAGCAGCATGAGCAAGTGTCAAAATGATCTGAGTTTTGTCTTCATCACCTAGATCTTTGTTTGATAACATCTTCAACATCACTGGCAAAGCACCTAACATCCCAATTTTTTTAGCATTCTCTTCTGTAGAAAAAAAAAAAACACAAAAAAAATATAATAAAAAAAAACAACAACAAAAAAAAAAGCCAACAACAAATAACCTGCATGAAGAGATGTGGTCTAATGCCTTAACTGAACCTTGAAAATCCTTACCAGATTACGAAATGTATTCAGACAGACTTGCCTGAGCAAACAGCATAGACCCAGATCAGATGCCAAAGAATGTGGCATCTGATCAGGGTCTGTACTGTTTGCCACTCATCCAGCACTTTTTAAATACATACACAGGTAGTAAAATAGAGTAATTCAACTTTAAGAACAAGTATGGTGTTAAGAAGAACAGGTGGCCAAATACTGCTGGCAACTAAGGTACATATTTATTTATGTCCCTGTCTGGTTAGGGTCTTCCAAGTTCAAGAATGATTAAGGATAATTTTGCTCATATGGTCCTTATACATGCATTTTAAGGACCATTCTAAAACTGTATTAATTCTATTAAAGGCATGCTAGAAAATTTTCAGATTACTTCACACAGGTACATATTTAAATATTAGTCTTTTAACTTTCCTCTGTGTCCTGGATAAATTATTATAACTTTGTTTTTATAGTACTGTAGGAACTTTATATAGATTAAACATTGTCCAAACAAGACAGGTGCAGCCTCAATGAATGGTTTATAATTTAAAGTACCCACAGTGTAGGTTTTCATGGAAAAAAAAAATGGCAGATACCTGTTTTATCTTCAATTATTTCATTCACAACATTTTTGAGTTTTGGTATTTTGGGTTTGCAAGAAATACCAAAATAAAAGCTTTATTTACAGCTCATGTTAGCATTTATGATACAGCCTTCAGCAAATGCTGAAGCTTGGGACTCACTAAGCAATGTAAATTGAGGGTTTTTATCAAATGAAGTAGTTTTGGTATATACTTAAACAGTAAAAAATGTTAAATAACAGCCTTGTCATGATAAAACATGAGGACCAGACTGAAGCCTTCATGTGGACTGAACAAATTATGTGTCTAAACCGCGGCAGAAGTAAGGGTGAGGATTGTGGCCACATAAAATCGATTTAAGCCCCCCAGTGAAATACTTTTTACTGATCGTTCCAAGGCGGTTCTTCTGTCATGGTTTATTTTTGTTATAGTTCATCTGTGAATGTGTGTGTCGCTTACATCTTTTTGTTTTGGATAGCCATTTGGCCACTTTGTGGGAAAGAATCTGTCCGTTTGGCTTTCTGCTGGTGATGTTTCCATTAGGGTCTAGTTATTTCATGTTTGTTTCTTTCCCTTTGATGTCTCTGATGGGAGGTGTGGGATAATTGTATCAATTCCTGATCATTGCCTTCCCTTCTATTTCGAACATGTGTGATCTTATGCAGGTTCAAAGATGACTGGATGCACTTAGGAAATTCTCTGACATTTTTTTACAAGGGAAATGTAAGTTCATGTTTGCTTTCCTGCACACACAGCCCCTTGAGAAAGATGTTTACTTTTAAAGGAAAAAAATTGCTCCTTTTAAAGTAGACCTATTTCAGAAGAGAGACAAAATAATTTTGAGTTGCCTCCCCTGAAAGAGTACCAATCCCCTTAAATCCATGAGATCTAATGTCGTGAGAACTGCATATTCAGACTACAACGTTCATGTGCAGTCGTCTGATTAGTGTCTACACTCACTCATCAAGCAGTTTTTAGACAAGTGAACAGATAGTAAATGGACTTATTATGTTAGAACAAGCATGGTAAGGAGTGAGGCTGTACCAATACATCGTATTTACTGTCCTTTCGACATCACTCTGAAAGACATTGTTTGCTTGGCATTTTATTTTAAATAAAAATATTTTGTTATGACAGACCATATCTTATCTGAAACCATTGTTTTTTTCTGTTTCTGTGGTTTGTTCTCAAATACTTACCCTAAAATTATCGTTAATCAAAGGTGGGTGAAAACCAGAGAACCCGGAGAAAAATCACCTGACAATCCATAAGCAGAACTAGGTTTTCCCACATGTGACCCAAGCAAGGCTTGAACCACAGCGGTGAGAAACCTAATGGATTAAGAGTCAACTCTCCTATCCACTATGCTACGAGGGCCCACAAAAATTGGTCTGACCTATGCAATTTCTACAGTAAAGTTTTTTTGTTTTGTTTTTTTAATTCTTGTCTGAGAAAATATTTTTTACTTTTCTTTGCTGAATTTGAATTATTGACATTTCACAACAATATTGTGAAAATTTCAGAAAATTTGAACAAGTATAATTTGTTTAAAATCTGTCTCTAAGTTACCTACCCTACAGATTTCTGCATAATTTGCATTCATTTACTATGGGAAAAAGTGAAAATATTAATTTTTTTTTAAAAATCAATGACTAGAATAAAACTTTTTGTGCCTTAAGGTAGTTATGACAAATGGTTTTGCATTAAAATTTGCAAATTTACTTCTTTCGTGTAAAGCGCCAAGGAAAAACACTTTCTGAAAGATGTTGAAAGCACAGTAGGGTATATACATAATATATAGGTCCTCCAATATCTAGACAGACTTTATACCAACCATTGTCTGCTATACATGAATCCAGAGTGTTCAAAAGGTGTATAGCAGTTGTTTTGCAGTCAGAGTCACTGTCTAGCGTGGAGACCAGTTTCTTCAGCAATCTGACAAAGATGTCAAGACCTCCACATTTTCTCACTCTGTCTTGATTCTGGACTGAAAGTGATATATATATATAAAAAAAAAAATATGAATAAACATTCAGGGATATTCCTGGGATGAGTCAAACCTATTTTGTGAGAAAACTTTCATTTTGGCTGGGCACCTTCTATAAGCTATTCAAATTTGATGTCTACTTTGCTCTAGCAGAGTATTAAGGACTCCTGGGCCCATAACATTTTCCAAATGGCCTATCAAGCTTTCAAAAAGCCAATCAAACGGCCTCGGTGGCTCAGTTGGATGCGCCGTCCAACTGGAGACCAGGAGGTTGCGGGTTCAACCCCCCGCTGGGGTCGGCAACATTCTTTCGTGGAGATTGATCATGAAATATTTTCTACGGTCATTCTCTCCCTTCCGCTGATTCAAGAAGGGCAGTTGTCAGTTTCTGGCGAAAGAATGTGCACAATACTGGTTGACCGCTTAGAGGACTAAGCCTGCCCAGTAAACGTGTGGTTAGGTAAACTGACCGCGCTCGACATGACCCCATGGGTTGACTGGGCCGTAAAACCTCAACACAAACAAACAAAAGGCCAATCAAAAGTTCGAAAAAATGCACCGAAATGCATGGGACATTGACCTATTTTATGAGTCCAACATTATTACTTTACGGGTCCAACATTATTTTGAGCTTGAACTATCTCTGAACATTCAACAACATCTATGTTTTATGGAAATATTAGTCCTTTCACACCATACATGGACTGAACCTGTAAGTAAGAATTTGACATGCAATGTGTCTGTAAGATGAAAGAAAGATGACAGAACTATTCATATACATTTTGCTTGCTTAAAATAATAACTGCTAAGTTTTATTAAATAATATTGTAAAGCTTTTGCAGTCATTAAAAGTACATTGTAACATAATTTGCTTATAAAAGCTGATTAATATAAGACTAAAAAGAAATGGAAGACAATTCACTTTGTGCATCATATGTCATATCCCCAGATAAGACACTTTTTCCAATCAAAAAGTATTGATAATTTTCTTATTTCTCCACAAAAAATATGTTTCAGGTAATCCTCAGAAGCACCGTGCTGAAGCACTTCTAATGAGTAACAACACATCAGTTTTATCTGGAGCTATGTTTGAAAGTCAAAAAGGATTGCCTTTTGAAACAAAGAACACATAAAATTAAGAAAATCGGAGATTTGGTTTGACTGCATCTCTTCATATGCAACACTGTAGTTTGCAAGGCTGCATATGCCCCCTAGTGCCGGCTTAAGCTGTATTCGATTTTCAAAATAGCCAGGTTGGGCTCAATGATCCTAAAGGAAATAAATTATAACCTGCACTATGATGATATATGGGGAGACTTTTTACTGCCGCCACACAGCACAATACCAGCTATAGTAGAGTAAAATAGTATATAGGAGACAAATAAACAAATATATAGTTAAAAATTCAGAGAAATATATAGTTAAAAATTCAGAGCAAATTTGCAATAATTTGCATGCTGTGAAAGTCAGTATTTATGTACCAGAAAGAATTCCTGCAATAGACTTTAAGTAATGCTCAATATAAGCATAGTCCAATGCTGTCAAGTTTAAAGGTCTCATAGCAGTATATTAATTCTATTAACAGCTCTCTGTGTTAAATTTTCTGGAGAAGACGACATACTGAAATATTTTTCTTATTTTCCCCTGAAAACAGGTTTTGACAGTTCATGCAAATTGTCCCCATTGGCAACAATTTGCATGAAATGTCAAATCATGTTTTCTGAGAAAATATCATCAATTTGTTGTCTGCTGAATTAGTCCAGAGAATGTAAAGATTAAAATCAAACCCAAATAGGGATCATTAAGGGAGCAGTTTCGGAACATCATTATCACCTTATCCTTAAGGGAAATTGATACACTTACAGGGGAGGCATCTTTGTATGTCATTGTCCCCTTCTAATTAGGGGTCTACTCTAAAAGAAAAAAAAAATGCTCCCCTGGGAGCAAAGTAAGGGGAGCAATTCTTTTCTTTTAGAGTACACCATTTTTCACAAAATTGTCTTCCCTGTACTAAATAGAGGAAAAGTTACCAAGTGTACCTGATCCCCTTAAAGGCCAGTCTGCTGTAGGACCTACAGTAACAGGTGTAGGTGTGGAGACCTGAAAGTTAATGAGGTTACCTGGGACAGAGTCAGGTCAGCTTCCAGATGTAAACAAAACATTCACATGTGGGAATCAGCTGATTCATTAAACTAATCCAGCTTTTTCATAAAACAAAATTTGAAATTTACTTTTCCTAGAACTGGAAAAATTAAGCATGGTACTCTATGGAGTTGGTGACCTCAGCATGTTTTATGATTGGCATCTCAAGCATGTTTAGTTATATGTATGACTGCATGTCATTACAACATGTGCTATTCTATTTATAGTTTGTTTTGGTCATTTGACTGAGGTCAAAGGTGAAAATTCAAACTCAATTGTCATTTATCAGTAGAAAGTAAGAAAATATTGAAAATAAGATGATTTAATTCAGAGTTCCTGCAGCATAATTTTAAAATTTATTTACTTGTGTTTGTGAAGGCTGAGCTTATACATAGCTGTAATTTTTTTCCTGGCAAAATTGATGCTGAAATGCAGAATTATTGAATTTGTATCTGGAAGGGGATACATTACGAAAACACGCCTATTCAATATACTGAAAATTTTACCACCAAAAAAAAGGGTAAATTTTCAGATAAAAATTTTGATATTTTTTTCATATTTCTGCTCAAAACATAGATTGTGGGTACTCGTTAGAACCGCCTCGGCGAGGCAGTTCTAACGAGTACCAACAATCTATGTTTTTGAGCAGAAATAAGTAAAATAATGTATACCCCTGTAAACCCCAGTTTTACTATATAAAAGTGGGGTTTAAGGGGGTAAACATTATATAGGCATGTTTTCGTGATGATATTTGAATTTACCACCATTATCAATTTAGGGGCGGAGCTTCTCCTTTTATATCAGGGGCTGGGGTTTAAGCCTTTCCTTGAATTCCCTTCTTAAGTAGCTGACATACCAATGAGACATACCAATGGTTCAAAAATATTTTTTTCTGGCTGGCCAGATGCATTTTTAAATTTTCTAATCATTGTACTTGCATGCCAAACCAGCTTATTCCATTTTAATAGTAAAATCTGTATCTCTAAAGAATAAAATGCATACCATTATTAGCAACTGTGAGGCCCACCAGTGACAGAACAGGTCTTACTATTTTATGGTTTATTTGATCTTGTAGTAAACTGAACAGATATGGAAACAATACAGCACAGATTCTTTGATTCTCCTCTGAAAAACAAATAAAATCTACTAGCACTTGTTTTACCTAGAAATTGTCTCCTTCCTTTTAGAGTACTGCTTTGTACAGTTAGTCAGGGTTATTAATATACAAAAACAACAGAAATCAATATAGCAAATAGTGAGCAAAACTCACATACCCCCAGCCATAGCTATCACAGGTATGTTGAACCATAATTTAGTAGATGCAAATTTCCCTATGTATAGCATGAGAGATGGGCAAAAAGAAAAAAATCCCACCATCTTGGTTTTCTCTTACACAGCATACTTCACCATTGTTAGGGAGTATACAAAATTTGAAGACTCTAACTCTAATAGCAGGTGAGAAACCTATGATGGATTTTTATAAGAAAGAAAAAAAAATTGGACAAATAAACAGAATGACAAGCATAAGGATGCTGATTCTCTCTTACACAATACAACTACTCATACTCAATGTTTGTACCAAATTTCTAAATCCTAGATGAAGTAGTTCCTGAGAAATCTGTGATGAAAATATTTGAGAAAAGAAAAATGGACAAATAAAGGGAATGATATGCATGAGAATGTGGAATCTCTCATACACAAATACAAGTAGACAACCAAATTTGTTTGTACCAAATTTCAAAACCCTAGGTGCAGCAGATCCTGAGAAATCTTTGACACAAATTTCCCTATGCATTACACTGGAGTGAGAAATGGTAAAAAGGAAAAAGGTAAAAAGAAGGCAAAAGAAATTTTAGCATCGTGGTTTTCTTTTATACAATATACTTCAATCCTCTGCAAGTGTATACAAAATTTGAAGACTCTGGTTCTCTTAAGTGCTGAGAAATCTGTGACGAAAAATTTTATTGGAAAAAAAAAAGAAAAAATGACAAATAAAGGGAATGATAAGCATGAGGATGCTGATCCTCTCTTACATGATACAAGAAGCTGTACCCAATGTTTATATGAAATTTCAAATCCTAGGTGCAGTAGTTCCTGAGAAATCTTTGACAAAAAATTTTATTGAAGAAAAAGAAAAATGGACAAATAAAGGGAATGATAAGCATGAGGATGCTGATTCTGTCTTACACAATACAACAAGTCATATCCAATGTTTGTACCAAATTTCAAATCACAAGTGCAGTAGTTCCTGAGAAATCTTTGACGAAAAAAAAAAGTTCACACACACACACACACACACACACACACACACACACACACACACACACACACACACACACACACACACACACACACACACACACACACACACACTTTTACGGAAAAGATGAAAACAATATACTCCCTACATACTTCATATGCTGGGGGTATAACTATTTACAATATTCAAGGGCCTAACAGGTTTTTAGGTTACAGAGGGGACACAAATATATGACTGAAATCATTATTTACAATGTTCAAAGGGCAGTAACTGAAAAAGAAGGTAAACAAGAGTTAAGGTTCTAGTGTTTTACATGTTTTCTGATGGTAGTTAACATTTCTGAACATTTTGATGAAAATATCTCAAACGGTTTTGAAGTTACCAAGTGAACATATGACAGAAATCACTATTAACTCCAAAAGCTGGTAAATCATAGTTAGATTTCTTATTTTCTGCATGTCTTCTCATGGTGCTTAACATTTCTATTAAGTTTCTTGAAAATATCTCAAACGGTTTTAAGTTACAGATGGGACACGAGTATATGACCAAATTAACTAATTACCATGTTCAAGTGGCTATTAACTTTAAAAATAGGTAAACCACAGATATGGTTCTTGTATTCTGCATGTTCTCATGATGATAAACATTTCTGTCAAGTTTAGTGAAAATATCTTAAACGATTTGCAAGTTACCTGGTGGACATAATTTCATGATCAAAAATCACTATATACAATGTTCAAAGGGCCGTAACTCCAAAATGCAAAAGCTACTCATATTTTTTCAGCAAAAATATTAGCTTATATGACATTTTTAATAAGTTTTAAGGATACGTTAACTAACGACATCGTTAGTTTTGAACAACTGGGCCCTGTTGTTTTGTTTCATACAAAATATATCACATTTACCCTAAATCCCATACTTTTCCTAAAATGAACAAGATCCATTTTATAACCTGATGATGTGTCTACAAACTGCTGGATGAGTCGCAAACACTGAAGACTCTATTAGATTTTAAATTGTTGTGAGTCATCTGACCTGGATTCCATACTTTGCTCAGGCCTGTCTGTCCTAATATTATATTGAGTTCAACTCACCATTTTGTGGGTTATTCACACAGACACAAGCAGTACTGACCAAGGCTGACCAAAGTTCTAAACTGGTACCCTCAAGTCCTTCAAGCCATTCTGAGGGAGAATTATCTCCTGTATCTTTTGGTAGAGATGTCCTGTAAAATATTTCAAAAATATAGCAGATAGTGAGCAAAGTTCTTATACTTCCAGCCATAGCAATCAGAGGGATGTTGAACCAATTCTGTAGATGCAACTTTCACTTAGAATTGCATGGAACAGGTGGGCAAAAGAAATAAATCTCAGCATCTTGTTTTTCTCATACACAACATACTTCACCATTGTCAGGGTGTATAAAAAATGTGAAGACTCTGGCTCTAACAGCAGGTGAGAAATCTGTTATGGATTTTATGAGAAAGAAAGAAATGTGGACAAATAAAGGGAATGATAAGCAAGAGGGTGCTAATTCTGTTACACAATACAAGTCAAACCTGATGTTTGTACAAACTTTCAAATCCTAGGTTTTCTAGTTCCTGAGTAATTTTGACAGAAATTTCCCTGTCTTACATTTGAGTGACAGATGGAAAAAGGAAAAACATGGAAAAAGAGGGCAAAATAAATCATACACAATAGAGTTCAACCCTCTGTAAGTGTATAAAAATTTGAAGACTAGCTCTTAAAGTCCTAAAAATCTGCAGGGTTAGAAATTAACAGTAGCAAGTAGCAAATTTGCTACCTGAAAATTCAGTTTGCTACCTGGTAAAACTGTTGGTAGCAAAAAGTTGCTACCTGGTATAGTGCCCTGAACACTATCAACTTTGTGTTGTGAATGTCCTCAGTGCAAATTAGGCTTGTTGTTTCATGTGAATTGTCTGCTAAGCAGACAGTTCACATGTATGTCAATCCTGATTTTTGCTGAAGTAGAAAAATACTTTGAAAATGCTGTCTGCTAAATATGCTTAGCTTGTGAAGGTTTAACCCATGGCACGGGGGCAACATCTTTTGCTGCCATGTAGATGCATTTTGCTACCTACTTTCAGACCAGGTAGCAACTACTTGCTACTTATAAAAAAAGTTAATTTCTAACACTGATCTGTGACTAAAACTTTTACTGGAGAGAAAGAAAAGTGGACAAATAAATGGAATGATAAGCATGAGGATGCTGATTCTCTTTTACAAAATACAACAAGTCATATTCAATGTTTGTACAAAATTTCTAAATCCTTGGTGCAGTAGTTCCTGAGCTATCTTTAACGCAAATTTCCATATGCATTATATTGGAGTGACAGATGGAAAAAAGGAAAAAGAAGGCAAAATAAATTTCAGCATCATGATTTTACCTTGAACAATACATGTATACTTAAACCCTCTGTAGGTGTATACAAAATTTGAAGACTCGGACTGACAGCTCATAGGAGCTGACAAATCTGTGACAAAAAAATTGAGAGAAAGAAAAAAAAATGGACAGATAAAGGGAATGATAAGCATGAGGGTGCTGATTCTCTCTTACACAATACAACAAGTCATACCCAATGTTTGTACCAAATTTCAAATTCATAAGTAAGTAGTTCAGCAAAATCTTTGAAAAAAATTTTCCCATGTGCATTACATTGGAGAGAGATGGAAAAAAGGAAAAAAAAAGAAAAAGGCAAAATAGATTTCAGCATAGTGGTTTTCTTTTACACAATATACTTCAATACTATGTAAGTGTATACAAAATTCGAAGATACTGGCTCTCATAGGAGCTGAGAATTCTGTGACAATTTCTACTGGACAGAATTAAACAAGAAAAACGACTGATGACATAATGGATGGGTTTTTCAAAAAGGTATACCTTGGGAGACCCAATGCCCGCCAGCCATGACATCGCTATTTTAAAGGAGAGATTTTTGAAAAACCATCCAAAAACCCATTTTGGCTGCACAACCTTTCGGCTTCGGGGGTGACAAGTACGTAACAAAGAAAGTCAGTGTTGTCTCTCTTACATGGGACATGCCTACGGGTCCTTATCTATGCCTCTACCAAATATTATCAAAATATTTCAAACCATTAAGAAGTTATGAAGTGCATGAGAATTTGGCTTAGAAACTCTTTCAGGGGAGATAACTTGCAAAAAGAACTAAGATATTGTCCTGCTTGCATGTGACATTCTTACTTGACATCATATATGTTCCTACCAAATATTATCAAATTATCTCAAACAGTATGGGAGTTATGGCCTACACAAGATTTTGGTTTCAGGGGAGATAAGTACATAAAGCAAGAGTTGTCCTTCTTGCATGCAACACTTCTACCTGTCCTGGTATATGTATCTACCAAATATTATATAATAATCTCAAACAGTATGGGAGTCATGGCCTGCACAAGATTTCAACTTCAGAGGAGATAAGTACATAACAAAGAAAGTGAGAGTTGTCTTTTTTGCACCCTACATGCCTACTGGTCCTCCTCTTTATCCCTATCGAATATGAAAGCAATCCACTGAAGAATAAAGGTAACATATAACTTTGAAAAAAGGTTAACCAAAAGGTAAGCCTTGGATGTCAAGGGTGATAAGTACATAACAGAGAAAGTGAGATTGTCTCTCTTGCACACCACATGCCTACTGGTCCTCATCTTCATCACTACCAAATAGCAATCCACTGAAGAATAAAGGTGACATATAACTATGAAAAAAGGTTAATCAAAAGGTAAACCTTGGACGTCAAGCGAGATAAGTACATAACAAAGAAAAGTGAGTTGTCTCTCTTGCATGGTCCTCCTTTTCATTCCTACCAAATATGAAAGCAATCCACTGAATAATAAAGATAACATACAACTTTGAATAGTTAACCAAAAGACGCCTGTCCGCCTGGACATCGCTATTTTAATGGATGGATTTTTTTAAAACCTGTTCAAAAATGGACAGATAAAGGGCACGATAAGTATGTTACTATGAACATGCTAATTCTCTCTTACACAATACTACAAGTCACTGTTTGTACCAAATTTCGAAATCCCAGGTGAAGTAGTTTCTGAGAAATCTCTGACGGAAAAAAAAGTTTACACACAGACACACACACAAACATTGTTATGGAAAAGATGAAAACTATAATACCCCTATATACTTCGTATGCCGGGGTATAAAAAAACCAAAAACTTTTTCCTTAACTCTTTCCCCACTAGTGGCGACTTTTGTTGTCTGCTGATAACTTTTGCAGAAAGTTTGGACCCAGATCAGGCCCGACAAAATGTCAGGTCTGATCTGGATCCAAACTGTTTGACACTCTGATGGTATTCCAGAAAGATTTTTTTTGAAAAAGTTAATTTAAAAAAAAATCCACAGACGATAAAAAAGCATGCAAAATTACCTAGCATGCAAAGAGTTAAATATACAGGCTGACAGGACTGCAGCATCTGAGTCTACATTGCTAGCACTCATCCTGAAGTTTTCAGGCATTTCAACAGGCAATAAAATGAACTAGTTCAAATTTTAGGACAAGTACAGTAGGGAGATATGATGTCTGAATATACAGAGTAAATACAACATTTACCTGATTAGTGAGATAATGTCATGGAGACAGGAAGACTGTCTTGCCAAATTCTGTCCAAAACCTGAAAACACAGGAAAAAAAAATCTATATAAAGTGACAGACAATTTCATTTTAAAAACATGTCAAAGTTTATTTTTATACTGTGCTAAACAACAAGTGATATAGTAATATGTTTCCCTGCTCTGTGTGTGTGAGCATGTGTGTAACTGGATGTTTCTATATTCATCAGTGCATATGTACATAATACTGTTTAATACATCCACTCTGAATTCATTTCCATGCAATAATTTGAGTTGTGTTTCATGGATTTTGTTGAAATTTTATGTGTGTAAGTATGTTTGTAGTCTGAACCCTACTGACTTTTCTTTTGTGGGTGGGTCAGGGTCAAATTTGAAGTCAACTACAGTTAAAATTCTGATCAAAAGCTTCAATTTGACACCAACTTGGTCCCCTTTTAAGATTGGGTCACTCTGCGGTGGTGGGGTCAGGGCAGGGTGCAGGCAATTTTGTCCTAAGCAGATAGCATAAACAGTCAGACATGGGGCTTTGCTGTCTATATATGCCCTAAGGCCACAGTTGCTTTTAACCCCCTGGAAAAATAAAATTTGCATTTTCCTATCTTTCAAATTTGGGGCTAAAATATTGCAGTTTTACATGTGTTTTGTTTGAAAATTATTTAATTTGATCATCCTAAGCCTTTTCATATTTTTTTTTCTCCCCCAACAATAACTTATTAAGAAACCTCCTATAAACCTAAAAAGCTTTGGCCTAATGGCATATTTTCATAATAGCATTATTTTACAGCCTTAGTGACCACATCACCGCTAGTTCTGATAATACCATATCCCATGTTCATATAATTTGCTATTTACAATTTCTGGTTTGCCTGGTATTGTCAAAATGATCTGGTAATATGAATTTAAGCACTGCCTAGAAATGGGCATGGCAATTGCTTAATTTTCAAAGTTAGCTGAAAAGTGTTATTGTTTTTGTTGATGCAGGACAGGGTCACAATCTGTAATGATGGAGACAAAAAAATACATTAGATTGGCTCTATTTTTTATTACAATTCCCTCCGAAAGTCACCTTGATCAGCTATTCATTTCCAATGAGCATCTTCTTAACACTGACCAACATTACTGAAGTAGTCAAGAATAAATTATATTTTTTCAAATGCTTTATGTAACTTTGAAATTTCTGCAGTTGCTTCAATTAATTAAATGCAAGTTAAACCAGTTTAAAAAAAAATGTGTATGAAAATGATTTCTGTAATACTGTATCAAAATGCGACTGATTCCATAGTGTAATGATTATCAGTAGACTCTTTGAGTTATAGCAGCTGACATGCTTCTGACCAAATGAGATGAATGCGCCAAGTGAATCATTCAAAATTACTTGTCATTTTTTTTTCACCTTCGCATTATTTATTGAAAATAATGTGTGTATATTTCTTGCCATTTAAAAACATCTTTAAAGATTCACGAAAAAAAAAATCATTTTAAGAAAATAACTGTTTCTCACCAGTTTTCAATTTGAGAGATACGTAGGTAACTTTGGCACTTATCAGCTGAGACACATGGGAAGGATATAGTGGTGAGTTTCATGCATGTTTACTAAAGGCCTGCAGGCCAACGTTGCCTGCTGCCATTGCACACGCTGGCTTTGCTGGCGTTGCCTTTGGCAATATTGTACATGCCCGTATTAACCCTAGTCCTGCTGAACCCATATATGCCCTGCCTTTGAAAACAGTGTAGATCAAGATCAGTTAGCTTCTGAAAAAGCCAACTGATCTGGATCTGCACTATTTGTCATTCAGTATGTGAATTTATATCAACAGTCTGGATCAAGTAATCTGATTGGCTGAAAATTAGAAGTGGATGTGGCATCTTAATTTATTCAGCATGATAAGGGTTAATTAGTTTGCATGCTTTAACACAAAAAAAAAAAAAATGAAAAAAAAAAAAATGTATAATATCTATCCTAAATATTCTGACACTTATTCTAAAATCTGAATAATTCCATTTGACTATCGGATGAGATGTCTAAAATCTTGTGATGGAATAGTAAACAGTGTAGACCCTGATCAAAATGCACCTTTAGGTCTTAAGGAGCAGTTGATCTGGGCTTGATCTAACTGTCTAAATATTTAGGGTAAACAGGCTAGACACCACCACTATTTTTGAAAATACCATACCATTGTTTGAGACAAGACAGAGAATCAGGAAGGCTGCAGTTTGTTTCTTTCTCACAGATGTTCTCTTCACATCACTCAGTAGGCTGTGAATAAATGTGAATGTGCTGGCTGTGCTCAACAACTTCTGTGAGTACACTGAAGAAAATACAAAACAATATTCTAATTGTGCTCAACAACTTAGAGTACACAAAAAAAAAATATGAGACATAATATTCTAACTGTACTCAAACAAAATCTGTGAGAAATTTCGGAAAATTGCCATGGGAAAAATAAATTCTTAAATTTACTGATCAAAAATCATTTCCCAAATTCAACAACGAAGCAGTATTTTAAGCAATTTCACTTTCAATTCACTCATCAAAACATTCAATAAATATAAGCGACGATATCCAGGACTGAATCATGACTAATGTAGCACTGGCTAATAGTTTACTTAATTTGGAAATAGGAACACTAAGGCATGTAATTCGCCAACTTACATGTACATAACCTATCAATCATGACTGTTTATTTTGCAACTCAAGGCTTTTCTATAACTGTTTTAGTTGAAGTTTGTGAAGTCAAAAGGTAGAATGAAGTGATTTTAAAAGAGTTCTTCGTGGGAATGGTTACTATAAACTGTCAGATTTAAATTTTATGAAAATGATCATCATATTTTGCCAACACAGTTCATTTCAATCTGTTTGACTGTAAGTAACTGTCTGTCCAAATCATTTTATACTGATGTCTTAATGCAGTTACATACTCATATGAAGCTTTTTTAACCTGATGATTCATTCTTACACACACTCTTACATTAAGAATGGAGATAATAACAAGATAAGAGGGATTATCCACATAATACTTTATTTATTTCTCTACAAAGGGATTTGTGGGTACTTATTAAAAGCACTTTGGCAAGGCACATCTAATACGTACCAACCGCATACTTTTTTTTTTGAGAAATAAAAATATCATTAGTTTTAACATGGAAAAAGCACTTTATCTAGTGCTAAAAAACACCAGGGCCTAGTTGTTCAAAGCTAACGATGTTGTTAGTTAACGATTTGTTAAAATTTACATCGAGTGATACCCAAATATGCTGAAATTTTTTGCTGAAAAAATGTGAGTAGCTTTTGCAGTGCAAAAGCTACTCACATTTTTTTCACCAAAAAATATCAGAATATTGTATATTGAATCCACTAAAACAGTTAACGAAATGACCCTTAACAAGCTTGTTAAGCTAACGAGGCTTTGAACAACTGGGCCCAGATGTGCAGGCAGACAAAACTGCACACCTAAATAACATGAACAAGGATAAGGATGAATTTTGTTTTTCACCGTCACCTGAACCACACATTTTTTACATTATTTTGAATACTTTAAGATAAAGAGTTTTGAAACTTTTCTAGACACATTGATACATGGGCATTTTCAAAAAAATGGCACAAAAGCATGACATATATATATGGGATGAAAATTTGACATGTATGCTCACTGGGAAGTAATTGTCATATGGAGCTGACTTACATAAATTATGTTAAATTTTGTAAGAATGTATAAGTTTAGTGTCTTAGAAGAATATTAAAAATTTGGTAGTGAATGTTTTTTTCTAATTCATTATTCATCAACTTTCTGCAGTAATAAGGTCTGATATTCATATAATTTAAAACATCTTAATCATGCACCAATCTTTCTTGCTGTATTTCATTAGATGTAAATCATTGAAAGGCAACATGTTGCACCTGTATTACCATTCTAGATCTATTATTGTTGAAAATTTTCAAAGTTTCAACTTTTTTTTCTGCCCCAATTTTACCAGTACGCCTGTAAACCTTTTTTTATATCTCATATATTCATTGTAGGGATGTGCATCCAGCAAAAAATCTATATTAACTTGAGGCAAGAAGTTTTTATGAAGAATCAAACACAACAGCGCTATTTAAATTCTTAGAAGTGTAAATAGGTGCATGCAAGAGTCTGCAAAGATCTAATGGGACAAATTTATCATGTCAGGAGTGTAACTCTTTTCTGAGAAAGCTGATGTGACGTACATATGCACTGCAATGTACAAAATCATAATTTCAAAACTTTTAATCATACTTTGTATACATATTCAGGGATCAATTTTAGCACTTGCTAAATGCTGGTTAATTTCCTCAAAAAGCAAGCTGCAATTTCCATCACTTGCTAATTCTAGCAAGTTGGAAAGATTCTCTTTAATTGGCAGTACCTGAGGCATTGTTGCTGAAGTTTTGCAATTTCTTTTCCAAAAGCAATGATGATATTTTTTCTTATTTTTTTTCCAGAAAACAGGTTTTGACATTACATGCAAATTGTCTCCATATGAGACAATTTGCATGTAATGTCAAATTGATTGTGTTGGGGTTTAACGACACGTCAACCCTTGAGGGTCATTTTGTGTCGTCTCCCAGAGAAAGGGAGAAAAGAGATAGAAGAGACAGTAGAGGAGATGAAAAAGAGGGACAGAGAAGAAAGAGGAACAGGAATGAAAGTGAAGAAACAGAAGAAATAAAAACATTCCCCCTCTACCCTTACCGGCTACAAGAATAGCAGGCCTTGCCCAACTGTAAGCCAATATCAGCTGGACACCCCGGTGATGTAAGATACACAGCACCTTCGCACCACCCAACCACCCCGATGTAATGTCAAAACCTGTTTTCTGGGAAAAATAAGAAAAATATTCTAAAATGTCTGCTGAAATTTTTACCAAGAGTGCTAAGGTTTAAAGCCACATTTAACTGTGTTTATAAGTGTGAAAAAGCAAGCTGGCTGAAAGGTTTAGCAAGTAAAAAATAATGCCACTTGCTAATTTTAGCAAGCTGTCAAAAAAGTTAAATTTGAACCCTGATATTAATTTGTTTCTTTGTATTTGGAATTTTATCACCTTTAATCAATATTTATGAAACTACAACAGTTCAGATTTTCATACATTTGGACCATAATGGCCTTAAAAAGTAAAGTAATTGCTTTTGAAATAATAAAATACTTAGTCTTTGTATGGTTCTGTTACAAACAGATATCATTTTTAAGCTCTGTACTAAAATTATGACTACTTTTTAAGTTTTTTATTGACTCCTGGCATGGCTTTATTTGCAGAAAAAATTGAAAACAGATATTCTAGCACAGTCAAAAAAGGTTTAATTAATCTCTATGGGTCAGAAGCTTCTCAAAGATAATAAACTGTGACTACTTGAGTATCCCACTGAACTTTGGGATCACTTTTTAGTTGAAGCGTTACACTCTTGACATCAAAGGGTGCCTTCCTATAGTTTATGCTCAAAATCATTCAGGCATCAGCAAATGACAGTTCAAATTACTCAAATTCAGGTACAAGCATAAAACCATTCAGTGAAGCATTTTAGTATATTCAAAAGTGTCTAATGAAATTTTTGTATCCATTTTATTTCAAATACTTTTTAAGGGTTCTCAAAGTTTGAAGGGTACCATTAAATAGTTGAGGGCAGCAGCTCTGAAAAATGTTTTAACTGCTTAAAATACATTTTTCTATACAGCCAAAATGACAAACAAATACTGAAAGACATTTTTTTTTCTCATAGCAGTTGTCATAGTACCAAAATTTACTTTTGGAAAATCAACTGCTGAAAAAAATGTCATACTAAAAGCATTATACCATCCAGGAATTTTTGGCTACATTCTTGAGCATAAACCGTTAACCATTTCACGAAATTAACTGAACTTTGGCAGATAGTTTAAAAGTATCTATATACATTGTTTACAGTGTAGAAACTTCAACAGAATAGGCAAATGTCATTTTTGTAAGTGCTTTAAGTTAAAGGGTTTGTGCTTTTTTTTTTTGAAAATACCCTACATCTTCTTTGCATACTATATTTACCCTAAACTGGGACACCCTAACTCATTATATACTGGTCCCAAAATTTGAACAAATTTGTCCATTTAACTACCTATTGGTGTATCTCCGAACTCCTGATTGAGAGGCAAACAATGTACATCATTATAAGATGCTAGGTTCTGCAGCATTTGACCTAGGTCTATACTGTTTGCTCAGGCCTGTCAATCACAGTACTTAGGGCAAATATCAAAATTGGCAGAAGCATTCATAGAATCTTCTATATCTATCATTTTTTTTTATCTCCTTATCTATATATCCTACCATTTCTCTCCACTGCACTCCCAAGACAATATAAACCTGCCTCAGTCACCTCTCCATATCTAGTGCTGGTAACAGTGTCCAAGACAGATTGAAGACCTCCTGTATCTCGAAATATATCTTTAGCTTCATCTGTAATTACAGATTGTTGGATGTGGATATCAATGTGGACAAACTGTTTTGTGGAAACTGACCCACGAACGTCTTTTTCTGACATACCTATCTGTCCACATAAAGTTTATAGCTATGAATAAATTCTTAAAAAAAAATTCAACAGTTGTACCTGTTTTAAACAGAAGTCTAGTAAAGTTTTTCTGTTCTGACCGGGTGCAGTTAAATTATGTACCCCTCCTGGATGCATTCATTTTTAAAATTGGTGAATTATATACTTTAACCTCTTTATAGCGCAGTTCGTTATAACATGATTTTGGCTACAACACGGTTCAAAGATGGATCCCAATAATGTATAGATTATATAGAAAAATGACCATAAATGGTCATTTTTTTTATATAATCTATACATTTTTATTTGGATATAACACGGTTGTATAACTAACACGGTTTATGCTTTGGACCCCAACAATAGTGTTATAAAGAGGTTGTGGTGTAATTGCTTTTTTTCTCTTCCTTGAAACTAACAAACTTTAAAAGCATGTCTGACTGACACTAATCTTATGCTTCCTGCATGATGAATGTACAACAAACAAGCGCTTGAAATTTCTTGCTATTCTTTCAATCTTTCTTTATTTATTATTATGTTTGGTTGTTCAAGTAACAGAGTGTCAGACATGGAATCGAGTGGTTGAGATTTCAAGTTCTGCAAATAGCCTTAAGTACTTTTGGTCTTACACTACACTGTTTGCATGAAGTATAGGCTACTTCCAGTGATTTATTTACAATTTTATACCTATGCGTCCCAGGACTCGCTTGGGCTATATAAAGTGAGTCCTACTAGAAAATCATTGCGTCCATTACAGAATTTTCCACTATAACTTTGTGAGTCCTGGGATTCGCTGAGATTTAAAATGTGAATCCCAAAGCAAAAATGTAAGTTCAGGACTCGGGATATGCAGGTAAAAAAAATCACAGTACTTCTGACAAACAGAGAAGAAATAAACTGCAATGAGACACTCCTCAACTCAGAAATGCCCCTGTCCAATCTATGACAGAAGATTCTATTTGCGTAAGTAGGTAAAGCTGCATTATTAGTCAGCGATGATTAGCTGTCCAAATCTAATTTCTTAGTACCGTTGATAAATACTGTAGGGATAAAGATTAAAAATTTGATTTTGGGACTCAGGCTGCCAAAAATGAATACTTAACATAGGGATATAGGTATTTTCTCTAAAAAGTTAGAGGCCTAGCCAAATATTTAGGCACCATGGGCAACTAGGCCCCTGCTAGTCCTTTTCCCTGATGCATGTATAACTGTCCACCAACTGCATCTACTAAGTGTAGTCTTTCATTTTGATATATAACAAAAGTGAGAGTGCCAATATACAAAATGTAATGGAAATGCTGTTCAAATGAATTTATGAATGTACCGAGCCATACTGACAATGATAGGTTATGTCATTTGTTCACACTTAGACCACATCAAGTCATTGTAATCTACATACAATAACTTGTTTGTTTGTTTGTGTTGAGGTTTTACGGCCCAGTCAACCAAATGGGGTCATGTCGAGCGCGGTCAGTTTACCTAACCACGTGTTTACTGGGCAGACTTAGTCCTCTAAACGGTTAACCAGTATTGTGCCCATTCTTTTGCCAGAAACTGACAACTGCCCTTCTTGAATCAGCGGCAGGGTATAATAACTTGATTTTAACGCATATTTTAACCCTTAAAGTTTACATGGTTGCTAAAGAAGCTATGATGAAAATACCCTGCCCCCTTCCACAGCCCCGAATTCCTATCTTCTCTTAGAATAAACAAATCAATGCTTACTGAAACTTTGAAGAATGCTTGACACAGTCACGAGGGCCTGTTTCAATGCTGATGGGTTATCCTTCTGATAGCTCATACATTCTAACAGCAGTTTCAAATCGGTCTTAATATCTGAAATGAAGTATTGTTACTGCAACAGTTTATTATTTATTTGAATATAATGAGAAATGCATTTGAAAACTGCCCTTGTGCCATAGGTGGCTGACATAGGCTCAGACCATACTGCACAATTTTTGCAGTTTGATCAGGGTCCTCACCACCTGCTTACAGATCAATGGGTTTTATAAAATATTAAGTACTTTATCTTCATATCTAATTACTTATATTAATATCAATTTAGGACTGCCTAGAAACGGGCATGGCAACTGCTTAATTTTCAAAGTTAGCCAAAACACGCCTAGCCAACGAAAGAATACGTAACCACTGGTTAGGCAAAAAAAAAAAAAATAAGTGTATTTCAGTTTACATTGAATTTTAAAACAGGGACGGTAAGTTGGAAAGTATTTTTATTTTGTTAAAAGTTTTTATATGGGGTTAATAGGAAAATAATATGGCCGAACGGGGAAATCCCCATAAAATCCTTTAAAAACTTTAGGGTCGGTGGTGAAAAATTAGGCACGACCGGCTAACCTGAAATGCACACTTTTTTAGTTTAAGCCTTAAGAGCGTAAAACAATAAGAGTGACATTGGTTAAGAATTTAATGCTTCAAAAAAAGTAAACAAACTTTGCATATTCTGTGTTTCATGAGCAATACAAATGTTTTGAGGAAATTATTTTAAAAACGGGAATTACATTCAACAGCCCATTGATATCGGCGTCTGTGGAGGTAAATCTCAGACCACCTCCTTCCCGCAAATTGGCTGAATTATTTTTCGCATGCTGTGTAGTACCAAAAGCCACAGAAAACGTGGAAATTCATGGTGTTTATTGTTCTTTATCACATAGTGGCCTAAATTCCCCACATTTAGCATGAAATATCTCGCGATGTAGATGGTCTACATGCATGCAAATGTGATAAGTCAGTTATACCATGGTTCTACGCATGTACGTGCGATAATGCACTCACTGACGCTCGTGCATTATCGCATTGTACATGCGCACGAACCATGGTATAACTAAGACTTAACCAATGAATGTTCCATAGTCTCTATGTAAATAAAACTAAGGTTAAATCTCAATAACCGAAAATTATACCATAGCTGGACCATGGTATAATTTTCAGATTTCAAAATTAACCCATGGTTTTATTTATAGATCTCACAGGTGTACTTTAGAATGACTGTCAACTCATCAGTGCGCCTTAACCTTTTTCACTCTCTGGGCTAATTCCGTGGGCGATGACAAGTTGATATTGTCCCAAAAACAACAGATTTTTGTTTTCTGGGAAAAATAAAAAAAAAATATTTCAAAATGTATGTTGAATTTTATTTCAGCAGACAATTTGAACATTTTAGTGTTTTTTTTCGTAGAAAACAGAATTTGATATTTCATGCAAATTGTCTCCAAATGTCAAATGTTTATTGGAAAAAAAATAAACTATCACCAATATGTTGTCTGCTGAAAATGTCCAGAGTGCTAACCATCAATTTTCAGCAGATGACATTTTTTAAATAGTTTTCTTATTTTTTTCTCAGGTAACTGGATTTGACATTTCATGTACATTGTCTCAACTAGAGACAGTTTGCATGAAAAGTCAAATTCTGTTGGCTGGAAAAACTAAGAAAGTATCATCAAATATATTGTCTGCTGATATTATCCAGAGAGTGGTAAAGGTTAGAGGAACTTCAAATTTACATCTGCACTGAGCAACTTTCTATTTAAAAATGACATTTTTTGTTGAATAAAACACATGAAACCAGACAGTCTGTCTGGAGTATATTATAATGACCAAAGCTACAGCTGACCAACCAGATTGCAACAAAGTTTGACCAAATTAAGATGCTGATGTAATTTCTTGTGATTGACAATATTGTCAGATTGCCTGTTACCACTTTACCATAAAAATATAAAAAAAAGAGAAATAAAAGTAAAAAAGTAGAAAAAGATATACTAAATAAATAAAAGGATAGTTTTTGTAAGAAAAACAAAACAAAACAAAAACAGTCCCATACATTGGTTAAAACAGATAAACCATGTTATTGTCTCGGTTTTGGGAATACTGTAAATTATATCATAATTTGGTCACCTTTCACTGTCTGACCCAAACTCGGCTCCGCCTCGTTTGGGGTCAGACAGTGAAAGGTCACCAAACTATGGTATAATTTACAGTATACCCAAAACCTCGACAATAACCATGGTTTATCTATAACTTATTTAATTTTGTGCTTTGCCAGATCTATATAAGTAATAACAGAACTTACAGCTCTAATGAGTAACCACCCATTTTCGACCCTTCCCGTGGCAATTTCTCGATAATGCTGCATTGACAACCAAAATATCCATAACACAAATAACCATATGTGTCAACCGTGTGTGAGTGCTGACATGCTGAACTTATAGCAAAGCGCAAAATTAAATAAAGGATATTAAACACCACAAATTTCCATGTGTTTCCTATGGCTTTTAAGAAATAATTGTATAATCGATAGCTAGTTGGTTTAGTCTTCTGATTATAAACCATTGACTGATTGCAATTTCAAACTAATTGCCCATTACTACCCACAACATATTTTTTTGTGGAGAAGTAAGAATTATACCAGTATTTTTGGTTAAAAATTGGTTTACCTAGAGCAATGACAAAGAGTAAATTTTAAATAGGTGTGTTAACATAATGTCTACACTATTCTAGTTACAGCAAGGAGGGTTGAAATGACACCAAGATACCTTACCACTGCTGACTTTCTTTCAGTGTAGTGGTTGGGGATACACACTGGTAAACACAAAAGCAATAAATATTTGATCAAATGCATTCTGTGGTGATGAGGTCAGTTCTACAAACTGCATGTGTCACAGTGGTATGTGTGCTTACATATTAACACCCCAAACGGTGTTATTCTTAGATGTAAGGAGTTTGACAGCCTTTTTGTATCAAGCGAAAAAATGCTTTCTAACCAGATTCAGATCATCCTGGGCATGCCCAAAGTATCATGCGGGCCTTTGCTCTCCATTTATATATTCTACAGTATCCAATGATTCTGATAGCAGCAGTGATCAGATTGCATCATTGATCAGTGTTGATCAGTGATGCAATCTGATCACTGATCAACACTGAAAGCCCTGATCAGTGATCAGATTGCATGGATGCACAGACTGATCTGGGTCTTCTCTGTCTGCATATGCTCTGAAGACACCTTTTCACTAAGGAGCAATTTCTCCACCTTTCCACAATATTTTCAATATATCTCTAACTCCAAGAGTCCAATTACATATATGTTAAATGTGGTTGTTCGAATTATTTTTTCCTCAGTTCTGCAAATCTAATATGTCGAGGCACGGATATCTCGAAGTATTTCACAGAGTCCCTTGGAATTCGAGATAACGAGAGTCGACTGTATACATATTTATGTGTATTTACCTAATACTTGCTGCTTGGTAACCTTTTCTGACATTGTTGGACATTGAAGTTAATACTGTAGTCACTACTCAAATCTTGAAGACATCCTGAAGATTAAACAAAATGGATTAAAGCACTGTTTTAAAACTGCATTTGCTCTGGGATTAAATAATAATATGTATGATCAGGGAAATATTTTCAAATTGCCAAATTTTGATGCTTTTTCACTTTTATATATATATATTTATAGAAAATGTAAATCCGGATAACATTTACAGCTAGATTAGAATATAGGAGTTATATTTTATTCTGTATTTATGTTTCATAAGTACATTCCAGGATTTTTATTCAAATGCACCTCATATTCTTCATATCGCTTCTTATGAGTACCACAACTTATGTTTTCATGAAGAAATAAGACAAATATTAGTACAAAGTTTTAGGTTGAAAAATGTGCCTTATCAGCAGCTATGTATTAATTAAGGTTTATTTATAACTTTAATTTGATTTGATTTAACCATTTAATTTTGTTTCCTCGCTTTCTATCAAGACATGCATTTACATCAATCTCTCACATTGTGTCTTTTCCAGTAAACCTATTACAGTGTATGTTACAAACTCAAATTACTCCCATAACTTTCTAAAATTAATCAAGGAGTTTGTCGCTAACATGTTAACTCTCCCCTAATACTTAATGAGACTCTAATTTCTTGCTCCAAAATGGGTTGCAGGAAAAACCAAAACCTTTTAAAATCTACCCAACTTCTCATATTCCACTAGAAACCAGTTTCTGAGTATAGTCAAACCTCACTGGGTCGAACTCACTTTGCTCGAACACTAGGGCTGGCTCGAACAAAGTTGCCGGTCCCGGCCACTTCCCTATATAATTAATTAAAACAACGATGCATCGAACAACAAACTCTCGGTCCCTAGAACCATTTTTTAATGTAAATGCCTCATCAACTGCTCAAACAATATTTTCTGATCACAAATTTTATGTAAGTTGCTTGAAATTTTTTTGTTATTTGCATCATATAATTAGCG
Organism: Anodontia alba; assembly: GCA_964016985.1. Lineage (NCBI taxonomy): Eukaryota > Metazoa > Mollusca > Bivalvia > Lucinida > Lucinidae > Anodontia > Anodontia alba. The sequence goes on along the minus strand of OZ024834.1, from coordinate 60,267,898 downwards.
CTCTTTGACAATGATAACTTCATATTCCAGTGAACAAACCTGACAGTTATACCTGTTGGATGAAATCAATTACCTGTTAGATTATAATTATGACATAGATTATCATATCAAAGATGATGAATGTTAATAAACAATATTTACTATTAATAAAATAAAATTTGCTCACATTGGCGCACATTTTTTTTTCCAGCAGACTGCAAATTCTAGATCAGGATGCACATATGCAGTTATTTGCATTTCTCATGTGGTGTAGGGACATCTCTCAAGTTGCGGCGCATTTTTGTTCAGAAAACAGAGAATCCAGATCAGGGTTTTGTTTGTTTGTGTGGAGGTTTTACGGCCCAGTCAACCCAATGGGGTCATGTCAAGTGTGGTCAGTTTACTTAACCACATGTTTACTGGGCAGGCTTAGTCCTCTAAGCGGTTAACCACTATTATGCGCATTCTTTCGCCAGAAACTGACAACTGCCCTTCTTCTAGGTGTGCAGGCTCATATAGTTATTTGCTCTGTTCTCATGTGGCGTTGGGACATGTCTCATGTTGCTATCCAGATCCGACTGCACCCATGTGCAGGCTGATATAGGTATTTGCTGTTCTCATGTGGTGTAGGAACACATCTCACATTGTGGCGCATTTTTTTTTCCTCATGCATTTTTTTTTTTTTTTTTTTTTTGTTGTTGTTAGTTTGTTAGTGTGTGTGATGGTTCAACGACATAGTCAGGAAACATTCAACTTCTTCTATAATGAGACACTGTTATTTTTTTTTTTTTTTTTTTATGTTTTTGGCATGCAAAACGATCATGAATAGTTCATCTTGGATTCCTGTTCCTGATGAGGACAGCCAGCTTAGAACTTGGTATCTTATTTTCTACGATTCTCTTGCTTATTTGATTCTCTGTTCCAGATACTTTAAATTATCATTAACTGTTTTAAACTTACATCTAAGAATCTACATGCATAAAATTTTCGTCGTCGTCATCATGCCATAGCCCTGCAACTGATAAAAACCTGCTGCTCTATGTCATATAGGGGTGTAACGATACACCTACCTCACGATATGATACGTATATTGATACTTACCTCACGATATGATACGTATCGTGATATTTTTAATCAGACAGACAGATTGACACACAAAAACATAATATTTTTTAGATGTCTGACTTCTTTATTTCATTCGAAATCTGTTAACCCTTGTCATGCTGAATAAATTAAAATGCCACGCCCACTTCCAATTTTCAGCCAATCAGATTAATTGATCCAGGTTGCTGGTAAAAATTTACATAAATGGCAAACAGTGCAGATCCAGATCAGTTGGCTTCTTCAGAAGCCAACTGATCTGGATCTACACTGTTTGCAAAGGCAGGACATATCCGGGTTCAGCAGGACAAGGGTTAATAAACTAATATAGAACCATGTTATGGAAGATATAATCATTAAAACAATATTTCTTTCACGAAAATTGAGATATTTTTATGGGCGGAACAGTCTGTTGTTGCGAATGCTTTTTAGCCAAACGGAATACGGTAGTTGGCGAAAGAAGACGCTTACATCGATAATTAATGCATCAATAAAGCAAAATTAAGTAGGATTCAACATGAAAAAAACATTTAAGCAGTTTCTCTGCTATTTTTTTTCCTTAATTTTGTCTTTCGAAGAAATTTTTTTGGGTGAACCGAACCAAAATTACCAAAAACAGACCGTGAACCTAACTGCCAGCGTTGTACCGCGGTGAACCGTACTTTCGATGAATCATTACCCCTCTAATGTCATATGTAAGCTGCATGAACAGGCCTGATGAATCTTCATTGACTTGATCTACCAATGCCTCCAACTTTTTTTCACTGGTACCAGCGAGTTCGAGACAGAGGGGGGGGGGGGGGGGGGGGGGGGCACTGGGCATTTTCCCTGGTTTCCAAAATCAATATCTTGATTTTCTATGTTCCCTGTTCTCCAAAATTGCCTTTGTTCCCCTGTTCCTTCAGTTTTAGACTTTTGTTCTCATAAGAAATTTCTTCGTTTAACAAGAAAAAGGATATATTGTGAACTGGATGAAAGACTGTTTGAACTTCATGAATGTTCAAAAGTACTTTTTTCTTTCTTTCTTCTGATACTGTGTTCGGTCAATTCTGACCATGATAACAGGGTGTGAGTGTGGCACGTAAGTTTCAAAACAACAACAACAAAAAAAAAAAAAATGTATTGTGACACAGCCACCAGCAGATTAAAACTATATATACATGAAGTCATTAGAAGGAATCCATACCTATCCCCTGCCCAACCCTAGGATATTATATTTTGGCCTTAAACCCATCAACTGTCTCAGCAGAGACAGCTTTGGTTGTAAGGCCATTCCAAGTTGCAATTGTCCTCCAGGGGGAAAAAAGAGCTCTTTAGACCATCCGTGTATGCATTAGGACGGTGATACTGAAAGGGGGTGGAACCTTGTGTCCCTGTTCTCCCAGACAGGTACCTACTCTTATCTATAATAGCTAAGTTGTTGTGGATCTTATAGAATAGAGAAGCCTGCTGTCGTCTTTCCTGCAGAGTTGGCCATTGGAGCTCGTCTAACATTTCTACAACGTGGCTTTGATTGCGCCAGTGTCTACAAGTCCAACGAGCAGCAGTCCTCTGAACTTTTTCTATTCTGTCAATTTCTTTTTGATGATGGGGCATCCAAACAGGTGCTGCATATTAAAGTTTAGGCCGGATCAGAGTTTTGTATGCAGCAGCCTTGGTTTCCCTTGGTGCAAAAGCCATACATCATGAAAACATGCCTATATAATTCTGACCCCTTAATCCCCTTTTTATATAGTAAACTGGGGTTTCCAGGGGTATACATTGTTTTTCTTAGTTCTGCTCAAATACATAGATTGTGGGTACTCGTTAGAACTGCCTCGGCGGTTCTAACGAGTACCCACAATCAATGTTTTGAGCAGAAATATGAAAAATATGAGTTTTTTATATGAAAATTTTCAGTTTTTGGAGGTGAAATTTTCTTGGATAGGTGTGTTTTCGTAATGTTTTACGAAGGAAACCTAGTGTCTTAGTAGCCTTACTAGTGATTTCATTGAATGTTGACCCAACCGAGGTCATCAGTGATTTGAACTCCTAAATATTTAGCGGAGGAAACGTTCTCTAAAACTTGGTTATGTAATAAATAACCATGGACAATCTGTTTATGAGGGGGATGCTTTGTCACTCTCATAGAGTGACATTTGGCGACACTGAATTTCATGAGCCATGCCTCCTCTCAGAGAGCCAATTTTTCCAAATCATCTTGAAGTAACTGTTGGTCTTCAGACCCTCTAATATTTCTATACAGAACACAGTCATCTGCAAAAAGGCGGACTGTTGAATTTATGTTGTCTGGAAGGTTAATTATGAAATTCAGGAATAGTATAGGCCCCAACACGGAACCCTGTGGAACACCAGACAGCATGGGGGCGGGGTCTGAGCAAACACCGTCAAGCACGACTTTTTGTGTTTGTCCAGATTGCCAAGCAGAGATCCACTGGAGGGTAGATTAGTCCAACAAGTTAGACGTACATATGCACCAATTTATTGATAATTGCTGTTTATAGATGTGCATGCGACGTTCGCGTTCCTAAGAATAACAAAAACATAAATAACAGCATATAAATGTGAAATATGAACATCTGGAACGCAGAACTCTCATGTATGGGAGTAGAGGGTAGATATCATTTCGGATATCATATAGAAATAATATTACTACCTTCATCGACTCGACGTCAAAGGGGCAAATTTATTTGGGGACCCATTTCACATTCAATACTCGAAACTAGATACCATAGTATTCCAGTTTATTGAGCAGTCTTCTATGTGGAACCTTATCGAAAGGCTTGGCGAAGTCCATAATAATTAGGTCTGTTTGCTTGTGACCCCTATTATGAGCCCCATTCATTTATAAATTTTTCAGATACCCCACCCACCACTATTCTTTGGTAAACCCTTAACATGCTCAGTTCAATCTAATAATTCTCAGTCCAGCGCAAAAGGTTAAAAAATAATGTACAATAAAAGCTAAAAGACAATATATTAAAAAAGTAGTGTCAAGCAAATAATACACATAATGAAAGCAGAAACCCTTAATTTGCGAAAATATTGTGCAGACGAAAAATATCATCAATCTCACAGAAACGCTTGATAACAAATTGTGAGGATAAAAACCGAGACCATCATGACATGGACTGGATACCTTGGCCGACTCTTGGCTGGTTCCCTCACCCTATAGCTCAATACTTCGCATATAGAACACAGGAAACCAGTTAAGGCCGACTCGCGTTTAAGCTGCACCCCTCCTCCGCCTCACCTACCCCGTACCTCGAAATAATATGCGCTGCTCCACATCATGGTCTAACTATATATGAAGTTTCAGCTTGGTCGGATGTAAACTATAGGAGGAGTTAACTGGAAATGAAAAGTTTACAGAAATTTTCTAAGGGGCATAACTCTGCAAACATTTGGTGGACTGTAACCCCGAAACAATATGCGCTGCGCCACATCATGGTCTAAGTATATACCAAGTTTCAGCTTGTTCGGATGTAAACTGTAGGAGGAGTTAGCCGGAAACGAAAAAGTTTACGGATGGACGGACGGACGCCATACCCCGTAACATAATACGTCCCGTTTTTCAAACGGGCGTATAAAAACTGGTATATACCCCTGAATACCACAGTTTTACCTTATAAAGGTGGGATTTGGGGGGGGGGGGGGGGGGGGGGGTGTTACATATTTTCCTTATTTCTGCTGAAAAACGCATACTTTTTTTTCTAACTTGAAGTAGAAATAAGAAAAACTGGAAACTGCATGAGTAGCAGCGAGGTCCAAGTATCAGTTTCACAGTTTTTGTTGTTGTTTTTTGTTTGTTTGTTTTTTAATTAACTGCCAATCAACACTTGATTAATCAAGAAATTAGTGTAACAATTATGTCCTTTTTATGGCTTACTGAATGGTTTAAAGTAGAATTAAAAACAACAACAACAACAAAAAAAAAAAACAAACAAAAAAAAAAAAACAAACTTACATTTATTTTTCTACACGTTTTCTTTTTTAAATATTATCTATAAAAAGTATAAAATACTTCTAGAACTAGACGCTATATATATGTGCCGAATTTGCTATGTGCCGAGTTGGCATGGGCCGAGTTGGTTTTGTGCCGAGCTGGTTATGTGCCGAGTTTGCTATCTGCCGAGTTGACACGGCACCCTAGAAGGTAGCTAGTCAGCTAAGTGTTCTTCAGAGGATCAGTAAGAACCAGACTGCTAGTTTTTAAATCTTTTATCAGATCAAATTTTAATTATTGTCCTATTGTCTGGCACTTCTGCAGCAAAGCAAATTCAGAAAAGTCAGAGAAGCTTCAGCACAGAGGTCTGAAAATTGTTTTTAATGACTATGATACAACATATTCAGAGCTTCTCAGCCGGGTTAATCTTCCCACACTACATCTTGGGAGACTGAGGACAATTGCTTTAGAAACTTTTAAATGTATAAACAATATTGCCCCAGTATATATCAGGGACTAAGTCATTGTTAAACCGACAAATTATTCTTTCGGGTACGAGAATACACTGCAGATACCTACAGTTAGAACTACGACATATGGACAGCGGTCGTTTGAGGCTGCAAGGGTGTGGAACAGCCTCCCAAATGAGATGAGAAAGATGTCTGAGTACAAAGAGTTTGATAAGTTTTTTTTTCCATTTATTCTAGCTATCTGTAAATTTAATACCATGCCCTCATGCCAAACAGTGTCGAAAGCTTTCTTGAGGTCGATAAAACATGCATATAATTTATTTGATTTACCATTTCTACAACAAAAATAGTCAACTAATGTTTTAAGAATAAATGATTGATCACAATGTACGAAAATTCGTACGAAAACCTGCTTGTTCTTTTGCCAGAAAAGATGTACTTCTACATGATTAGAGATTCTGCTGTTAAAACATGAAAAAACGATTTTCCTAAACAAGTTCTGTCAACTCTGGTTCCATCCAAAATGCCAAGAAATAAGACTGAATAAACGCCGGTTAAAAGGGTTTAGGACTGTAAAATGTTTAGAGTGCAGATCAAAATGAATACATGTAAATCCATGTCATTTGTTCTCGAACTTTCTCAAATTTTATGCTATTGACCATGAACGAATTTCTCATTGTACGATTACACGTATACTTCATTTTACACCTATGTGTTACGAAAATTTTCGGGAATTTTTCGTGACTTTCTAGGACAGATTCACGGAACTTTAAATGGCCCATGGATACATCAGACTGTGCACGCTATCACGACGTATTCGCGGAACTTTAAATCATACACAGATAGACTGTTCACGGAACAACATGGATTCGCAGAACTTTAAATAACTCACCGTTATATCAGACTGTTTACGGAACTATCACGGATTCACGGAACTTTAGATGACTCACGGACATACCAGAATGTTCACGGAACTATCACAGATCCATGGAACTTTAAATGACTCAAGGACACATCGTATTATTCACGGAACTATCAGATTTACAGGGATTCGGACAAATTACGGAATTTTTACGGATACTTTCAGTACCACTTATCATTAAAGCCCATGTATAACCCAGAAAGCATTCTTTATAAATCTATAGCGGGCCGTTATAGGCCCGACAGGGTAGCTGACGGGCCGATAACGGCCCGCTATAGATTTATAAAGAATGCTAGCTTGGAACTGGGTAGCAAATATTCCATTATCCTTAAAATAGCCGAAACTACCGAGAAAATACGAAATACAACCTAAAATCCTCTGCATTTTTTGACTTAAAATGCATCTTCCGTGATTTTTTTGTGGAATTTCCGTGTTTTGTCGTGGGCGCTGTTTACATTTGTTGACATTCACTCTTAAACGTGTGTTTGTCGGAAAATAACGTATCAGCTAATTTTACTTTTATCTGACGTGAATAAAGTTTCTTAACTGTATAGTTCTTCTTTCATTGTGCGTGGGTGGTTTCATATGTGGCGTTAGGCCGGCCTTCCAGCCCGTTTGATAATTTCCTATTCCTTGTGTTACATCTTCGGCCAGCTACTGGTTCATTTCAAATTTTGAATCGCGTGTGAGTGAGAACATACTATGACAATATTACTACGTCAGTCGGACTGCCTACTGACTTGCGGAATAAGAATCTAGCATGTAGCAAAGGCAACAGGTGCATATAGGTAGCGGAACGTACTTTACCAAATAAAACAACAACAAAGCTAACTGAACTATTTAAGTTGTATAGAAGCTGTCCAGGAAGAGTCCCAAGCACAGAACATAGCCTATCAATGACATGAACAAACAACCATGACAGAGGGTTCACATGCAACAAGCAAGTAACCAGCTCCCTCTACAACAAGGAGTTGATCCAGCAAAACAACAATAAGACACCAAAAGGACAAACATCAAAAAGACATGCCTATTCAAATATATTGAAACTTTCACCACCAAAAACTGAAAGTTTTCAGATAAAAATTCTGATATTTTTCATATTTCTGCTCAAAACATAAATTGTGGACATCATTAGAACCGAGCGGTTCTTACGAGTACCCACAATCTATGTTTTTGAGCAGAAATTAGAAAAATAATGTATACCCATGTAAACCTCAGTTTTACTATATAAAAGTGGGCTTTAAGGGGGGTCAAAATTATATACAGGCATATTTTCGTGATGGGATTTTTTTTCCAACTTGATTGGGCGGAGTTGAAGTTTATAACTGCCTTCGGTGTTTCTTGCATCACGGAAGCCAACTATTTTCTTGTTTTACTAAAATACTGACTCATCGATCGCAGGACGTCTCTCCTAAGCCTGAAAAAGCACAGATGGTTGTCTGAATGGTAATATTTTAGTTCTAGCGGCTGTAGTTTGGTAGATTTTTCGACAATTTTTGTGACTTTCTGTTTGCAGTCCTCTGCTGAAAAGGGATCGAGTCCAAAAGGAAAGAATTTGCTCCCAAAGGTCCTCTGACACTGCAAATTCTAGTTGTCTCCATTGAGAGTGTGTGAAGTTACGTTTTAAAGAAATGTAGAGACGAGCTATTTATAGAACATTACCATGTAGACCCATGTGATTTTGAACGATTTGGTCATGTGTAGTGTCTTCATGAATTTTGATTACTATGTAGCGCCAAGAAGGAAAGAATGATTATTTCAATCCTGACGAGGAAACACGGGAGTTTTCAAACAAAAGGAAACTATCTTTCAGGAGACGAAATAACTTCTTTTCAACAATGCAGCATTTTGGAAACTTTAAACTTAGTTCATACTTGATTTAAACTTCACACTGTCTGCTTTTACATCAGAGAAACTGAAAGGCTACGCTGATTACAATATAGCATAGTTTATCCGGGTACATTTATAGCATGAAAGCTAGTTAGATCAGCAAGAAAAGCTACATTCTTTAAAATAATAGAAAATAAAAGCTACAATAACAATAAGGCGATTACAAACAATGAATACCAATAGCAAACACCACTTTTTTGCTACGTCGGATCTTGGACTGAAGTGTGTACTGCAGCGTCTGATCTTGGGCTGTTTTGTGTTCTGCGGCGTCTGGTTCTGGACTGGAGTGTGGTTTGCAGCGCCTGCTCTTGAACTAAAGTGTGTTTTGCGACATATTATCTTGGACTGGATTGTGTTTCGCGGCGTCTGATCTTAGACGGAAGTGGTTACTACGGCGTCTGATAATGGAATAGTGTGTACTGCGGCGTCTGATCTGGGACTGAAGTATGTTTTGCGGCATTTGTTCTTGGACTGAAGTGTGCTTTGCGGCTCTGATCGTGGACTGAAGTATAGTTTGCGGTGTCTGATCTTGGACTGAATGTGTTTTGTGGCGTCTGATCTTGGACTGAAGTGTGTTTTGCTGTGTCTGATCTTGGACTAAAGTGTGTTTTGCACTGTCTGATCTTGAACTGAAGTGTGTTTCGTTGCGACCGATCTTGGTCTGAAACGTGTTTTGCTGAGTCTTGTCTTGGAAGTGTGTTTTGTGACTCTGATCTTGGAGTAAATTGTGTTTTGTGGCGTCTGATCTTGGACTGAAGTGTGTTTTCTCGACATTTGTTCTTGGACTGAAGTGTGCTTTGCGGCTCTGATCTTGGACTGAAGTATAGTTTGCGGTGTTTGATCTTGGACTGAAATGTGTTTTGCAGCGTCTGACCTTGGACTGAAGTGTGTTTTGCTGCATCTGATCTTGACTGAAGTGTGTTTTGCTGTGTCTGATCTTGACTGAAGTGTGTTTTGCTGTGTCTGATCTTGGACTGATGTGAGTTTTGCTGCGTCTGATCTGGGACTGTAGTGTGTTTTGCTGCGCCTTATCTTGGACTGAAGTGTGCACATTGACTTAAGTGATGTGTGTGAAAACACCATGAATTGAAGGTTTTGCAAGAAACGTTACACTTTCAGGGGAGGCAACCTTGTCAAAATTGTTTTTGCCTCCCTTCTGTAAAAGGGTTTACTCTCCATGGAACAAATTGTGCCGCAACATGAGAAATGTACCTACGGACATGTGTGTTCAACGAAGGCTCAAATCAGTCTGCAAACCCACTCAGTCTGATCAGAGTCTTCGTTGTCCGCATGAAGAAACTTTGCATCCTTTGCAATCCAAAACACGCTCAGAGTATCTTAGCTGGGCGTACATGTCCGAAGGTATGTTTTCTGACGTTGCGGCTCATTTGTTGCTGCTGGGAACAAAATCTTTCATTATATCAGAAAGGGGATAGTATCAGCGACAAAATGTGAAAACAAAATGTGTATTAATATGGCAGGCAACATTTTGACACATGCTTCTTATTCATCCAGAAAACAGGGTTTGATATTTCATGGTAATTGTCTCTCCTAAGGAAATGTCATAACCCGTTTATGGATAAAATAGGAACAATGTCATCAATTTGTCTTCTACTTAATTTGCGTAGAGTAATAAGGTTAATTTTGGCACATGACGTCATTGACATCATTTAACAAATGGCTCCACAGATGCTTAACTTCAGTAAATATATTTTTTTTATAACTAGGGGCCTTTCCCTGACTTAGTAACCTACTTTCTGTTAATTGTCATTAGTTATATTGTTTCACCACCAATGGTCACAATAAAAGCAATCCCTGCTAGCATTCTACTTCATCATAGTGCAGTTTCTTTGGGATCATTGAGTCACCCTAGTTACAGTCGAACCTCAATAGTTCCAACACAGATGGCTCGTTTACCATGGCTAATTCCAACTCGTTTTTTAGTCCCTACGAAAATTTTCTTAATTTATCATAAAATTGTACGTTGCGTGTACTCATTAGAATCGCCCCATCAAAGCAATGCCAATGAGTGCACTCAACATACAATTATTGTGTAGAAAATCGAAAAAAAAGTCAATAAGTTATCGCTGTTGATTTTCTTCCCTGGCACCATGATTAACCCTTAGTGGCTCGAAATACCCACGTCTCGAACAATACTATGCTCCCGAGCCATTGAAGTTCGACTGTACTTTGAAAATCGAATACCGCTTAAACCGGTGCTGTGAGGTGTGCTGCCTCGCAAACTACAGTGTTGCATATGAAGAAACTTAATAAAACCGATTCTGCGATTTTCGTTTTTTTGTGTGTTTTTATTAAATCTATATCGGATTGTTGGGATCTTGTTGGGCCGCTAACTGTCCAATATAAATGTAAGTAGAACACTAGTTGGGATATATATATATATATATATATATATATATATATATATATATATATATATATATATATATATATATATATATATATATATGTTTTATTTGCGTTGTATTATTATTTCTCCTATCCCTTAATAAATTTGTCTGAAAAGAAAATGCCAAATTTCGGACAGGTGAAAGTGTACTTAATTCCTGGAAGATGGACGGATAATCCTTAAAAATGTTGTGTCCAATCTTCTCAGGGAGACAGTGTTTGCAGAGAGGAACTCACTTTCCTAGTATTTGGGAGCTTTATAAAGAAGGAGGCGTCTATTAAAGAAAATAATTTAGCTGTTCTTTAACCCATTTATGTCAAGTGGATTCTTCTACTTTAACTCTTTGGATAGGTTCATTTTCTATATGAGGGGTGTCTGGTTAGTTTTAATTTTGTCATGTTCTGTAGAAATATCTGAATTTAATACAAACAGTGTAGACCCAGATCAAACGCCGCATTCTACACTGTTTGCCAGTGTCCCTTTTATGGGACGCTAGGTTAAGAGTAGCATCCAACGAGATAGGATACAAGTATTTCCAAGGGTGAGTTATGTCCCTTGGAGTTGTATCCATTTCCCTTAACGCTTTAAAGACAATTTATTGATCCACAATAAATAAATGAGCCGTAAAGTCAGAAAACGTACTCTCGGGCATGCGCACCCAGCAAAGATTCAGGTCAACCTGCGCATCGACGCAGTCAGATCAGAAATTTCAATGGCCATATATTGGATACCCAAGGCTGCAAAGTTTCTTCATCCGGACAGTGAAGACTGAGGAGACAGTGCGGATGCACATGCTAATTAGGGTTTTCGGTGGGTGCGCATGCCAGCGTGTCAGACAGTACGATGTCTCACCTTCGGTTCAAATCGTTTTTTTAGTCTAATTTTCTTTTGGCCTTCTTTAATTTTGGACTCTTTATCTGCCTCGGGTCGTATGCAGCCAGCATTCTCTAAGTCCAATCAGGGCTTAGCTGTACCCCGGGGCTGTCCCTCTGCAGTATAAATGTGTACTGTAGAATATGTCGATATGCTAAAGCAGAAAAATATGCCACACTGGGATTGTGTTGTTTCGCTGGCTCATCTTGACCTTTCCTCTTCCTGCATGCCCAGCAGATACATTTTCTCATGGTGCTTGTCTGATAAAACTACAGTCGACTCTTATTCTTAAATGTTAAGGGACCAGAATGTGGTTTGAGATTACAGTAGTTTGAGATAAGAAGAGTTGGAATATATAATTATGTACATACCAACTAAATTAATATATTATCCTTTATCTAGTTTGACTTAAACATTAGTTTGTGTTATCAGTGTATGCTTTAAAGGGAGTAGCCAAAGCTGTATATACAAGTATATGTGTATATACGTAGTCTATTTTTATAATCGTAAAAACCTCAAAACATTTCATGCTTATCAAAATTAAAATAAAATTACTCAAGAAAGGCCACAGTCAGAAGCACAACCTTCCTAGGGTACCTAAAAAAGAAGAGAGTGACATAATAAAACAATACATTTGCAGTAAACGGTATACGAACAAAGAACTACAACATAAGGAGCGCACTGGAACGGCTAGCAGAAATAGAAAATACTGATGGGCTAAAACTGTTTTTACTCTTTCCAAGCCATGCCTTTAATTTTCAGTTTGATCCGCATAGATCCCATTACGAAAACATGCCTATCCAAATATACTGAAAAATTTTACCAACAAAAAATGAAAAATTTCTGATAAAAAAATTCAAATATTTTTCATATTTCTGCTCAAAACATAGATTGTATTCGTTAGAACCACCTCGATGAGACAGTTCTAACGAGTACCCACAATCTATGTTTTGAGTAGAAATAAGAAAAATAATGTAAACCCCTGCAAACCCCAGTTTTACTATATAAAAGTGGGGTTTAAGGGGGTCAAAATTATATAGGTATGTTTTCGTGATGTCTACCTCGTTAGTGGAGCCGCAACGACAGAAAACATACCTTCGGATATGCGCACCCAGCAAAGATTCAGATCAACCTGCGCTTTTGTGCAGCCAAATCTGAATCTTTACTAGTCAGGATACAAATTTTCTTCATGCGGGCAACGAGTACTCTGCGAATGCTCAAGCTGATTTGAATCTTAGTTGGGTGCACATCTCAGAAGGTACGTTGTCCAACGTCGAGACTCAGTAAGACACCACAGTAAAACGCACAGTCAGAAATAGTCAAAAGTTGAATGGCTTATGAAACCAGAGCCAAAGGAAACCTCAGTTAGGATCACAGTGGGTCTAGCAACATACATCAATAGTCTGAGTCAGCAAAACTTTTTTCACGAGGATTTAGTACCTACGACAGCCTGTCATTGTTCTATCGTATTTCCGACAGTTATACTATACATATTTACACACGCCTTATCTGGGTATGTGTGAAATATGGTTAATTAAAATCAAGTAACTGCTTTAAAGGCGACAAAACATTAGACTGCTAACACCAGCTGGGACCAATTTCAGAACTATTTCTGGAAGGATTTGCAATTATACATTTTACCGTATTCACCCTAAATATAGGGACACCATCGTTCTTTGCCAGATTTGGCCTAAAATTTCAACAAAGTAAGTAGGTGAACTCAGGAACTGATACAATCAGATCCACATCAAGACATCAAAGGGAAAGACAGACAAATACAATTGAACAACAAAAACAGATAGCAAGCAAAGCTGTCAACCCTTCCTAAAAAGGTGGCAACTCTGTTACCCAAACTTAACTGAATATATCTATAACATACATAATTGTTAAAAGAAAAACATTTGTAAGTGAAACACTACAGAACATATAACAAAACAATACCACAATGAAAGTACCGCTTTGGAACGGTAGGTAATAAATTACTGGAGGAGGGCGGATTGGTTGGGGGGGAGGGGGGCGGTGGGGGGAGGGGGAAGGGATTCCAACCCTCGCATCAGCTTCCACAGTGCTAAAAACATATATTTGGTCGGTCCGCGTGGAGGTCTTCTAACTCGTCCATGAATCATTACGGGCAATAAAAATCACAGATAGATAAAGCCTATAGTGAAGCAAAGACGAGTCAACGGAAACAAGGTGTTGAGATACTTGGAGATCCCTGGGGAGTCAAAGAACACTACTGGAATACTGGAGCAAAAGAAAACCGTAAGTTGATCCCTGTAGGGCCGAGGAACAGACATAAAATGTTCAGGCCAGACCATCTAAATGAATATGTTTTAAGTCGGGGCCGTCATAGAGTCTGAACCGCGACCCACCAGTAGCAATTAAAGAGGCAAGCAAAGTGGTCAACCCTACCGGATCTCTGGACGTTTACCCCTAACCCCCAGTAAAAAAATGTACTAATTGACATTTGCTCCCCCCCCCCCACCCCAGTTGAAAATGTAACTCGGACATTTGCTCCCCCCTCAGAGCTTATTTCTGGTACGGATGTTTGCCTCTCCCCCCAGCCCACCCCTACTATCGCCAATGCTTATTTTGCAGATGGACATTCCCCCCCCCCCATCCCCCATGCTTCTTTCTGAAAGGGACTTTTGCCCCCCCTCCCCGCCCCCTACCCACGGATATACCAGGGCTAAAGCAAAGAAGGAAAAAGTCTATTTATTTATTGGTCTATTTTTATCAGAAGCACTAAATGCTAAGCAGTTAAGCATGTCAGCTGCAGAACCTTTACTTATAATGGCGTTTACAGGGAAATTTATTACACATAGACTGGTTGCTGGTTAGAACCACTTCATCACGATAGTTCTACAAGTTCCAACAATCTATGTTTTGAGCACGAATAAAGAAAATAATGTAAACCTCATTTTTTTCTTACTGCTTACTAGGGTATTCATCATACAAACTTGTTCCAATGTGTATATAACTACATCATTTACATTCTAAAGACACATATTCTCTGACTCTTGGCTGGTGTGGCCCATCATGATTGCACGCACTATACAGCCCTGATAGAGGTGGGTCACATCAAAGGCTGGTCTTATCTAAATGGTTGTGGGGTGATTATCACTGTCTGAAGTCTGTTTCGGTGGGACCAAAAATTGGGAAAATGAATATAATCTAATAAATTGTTCAATGTTTTACCTGAACTATATGAATATTTTGATTTATTCATACATCTTGTTGATTAATTTTCTTTTGTAAGAAATATCTAAATTCAATAATGCATTAGTTTTTTTAAAGTATTCTTATTGAATTATAAAGTGAATAAATGAATTATTAGTCTCCAGAGTTGTCAAAAAAGAAACAAAATAAATAAATAAAAAAATATATATATATTATATATATATATATAGACAATTTTTTTTTATCAATTTCTATATTTACTTTTTTATGTATTAGGTAAAAGATGACCATAATGAAAAGAAATCTTGGTTTACACAGGTAATACATTTTGATTGGTTTTATTGCTGTTTTTACAAGTATCATAAAGTGTCATTGTATTTGATGACAATATTGTTTTTTTTCACTGCATGCCTCTTCAGCAATGGATTCCCTAGGACCAGTATCTCGTAAACACCAAGACTGGTTTGACGAGAATGAGAAGAAATCCAGGGACTTCTTGAAGAGAAACACCAAAAACACAAGGCATATCTGAATGATACCAGCTCAGTATCTAATAAGGCGGCATACTCAAATATATGCAAGATAGTCCAGACTAGGCTCAGAGGTATGCAAGACTCCTGTCTGAGCAGTAAGGCTGAAGAAATCCAGTTGAAGAAGTTCTTTGATGTGCTAAAGATAGTTTATGGTCCCCCAGAGCTCAGGAACCAACCCTATTCTCAGTGCAGATGGAAGTAGTCTTCTGACTGACAAAGCGGCTATCTTGCAAAGATTGGCTGAGCACTTCGACAGTGTTCTTAATCGGCCATGACGCTATCAACAGACTACCACAGGTGGAATGTAATCTGCTGCTTGACGAGTTCCCAACCGTCTATGAAACAGTGAAAGCAATAAAACTTCTGTCACCTGGCAAGGCTCCAGGATCAGATGCAATACCTGCTGAGATCTACAAAGCAGGAGATACTCCAGTTGCAAAGAAGATGACAGAGTTATTTCACTTTATGTGGAGAAAAGAAGCTACCCCTCAAGAATTCAAGAATGCGTCAATTATCCACCTATTCAAACGGAAAGGGAATCCTCAGTTGTGTGATAATCATCGTGGTATCTCTTTATTGTCAGTTGCTGGGAAGGTCCTTGCAAGAGTTCTACTTAACCGAATGAATGAACACTTTGAACAGTCAGGGCTTCTACCAGAAAGCCAGTGTGGATTCAGAAAGTACAGAGGAACAATTGACATGATCTTCACAGCAAGGCAGCTTCAAGAGAAATGCCAGGAACAGAACATGGATCTCTACATGAAATTTGTTGACCTTACCAAAGCATTTGACACAGTCAGTCGTGAGGGTCTTTGGAAAATTATGGCGAAGTTTGGCTGTCCGACCAGGTTCATAGCAATGGTGAGGCAGTGGCACGATGGTATGCTTGCACGGGACCAAAATGATGGAGTTTACCAACGGCACGCCAAAAGACTGAACCACTTCCATACAAGCTGTCTTAGAAAACTTTTAAAGATTTAAAGTGGCAAGACAGGATTCCAGACACAGAAGTCCTAAAAAGGGCAGGAATGCAGAGTGTACATACTCTTCTGAAACTGGCACAGTTAAGATGGACAGGCCATGTTACCAGGATGGCTGAGGAACGTTTGCCAAAGAAAATCCTTTATGGGGAACTAGAAATGGGCAAACGCTCCCATGTTGGTCAGAAGACGCGATACAAATGCACCCTCAAAGCCTCCCTCAAGGACTTCAACATACCAACAAAGTCGTGGGAACAATTTGCACAGGGTCGAATAAAATGGCGAGGCCTAATCAGAAGAGGTGCTAGTGAATATGAGGCAAAAAGAATCAGCGAAGCCGAGCAGAAACGTGCACAGCGCAAAGCCAGAGCTAAGGCATCACCAACAGAGCTGTTTTGCTCTCTCTGTTGTTCTATCTGCAACAGGCAGTTTAGAGTTAGAATTGGTCTAATTAGCCATCTTAGAACACACAAAAAGTAGCATTTCTCGCCGGTGATTAAGATTGGTCATTGTCAGAAATGACAGACGAACTATATATATATATATATATATATATATATATATATATATATATATATATATATATATATATATATATATATATATATATATATATATTTGTTTAGCAGATGTCATAAAACCGTACATTTTTATTGGGTTGTATTTTGAAGGTTATGACATATTCAAAAGGCAATAATTTGTAGTTTAAAGAACCCGTAATGTAATTGCTAATTTCTTGGTGAAACATAGAATAAAGAAAAATGTCTTCACAAAAAATTGACCCAAGAACAGATAGAGGCTATTATACAGTTCATAATAATTTCGTGTTTTGTCCTGTTTTTTTTTTTTTTTTTTTTTTTTGATTATTGTTGTGTTAAGGGGACCCTGTCTAATATTGTGGTCACCTAAATCGGGAAGAGAGAGCTGGTTGCTTTGTATTTCCTTTGGTTTGTGTACTTTATTAGCTCTTCCGATTGATGTCATTAGTAAATGATGTTCTCTGATTGTAGTTCTTCATGGTCATCGTCTATACTAATTTCGAGTTTTGATATTGCGACTGGTACACATATAATTCTAATGCACTTGCGTATGTGACGCGACGTCTGATTGGATAACGTCAAAAACTTGCGACGGTATATTCTGCGATATACTGTCGAAAATCCGACGTCATCACGTAACGTCACATCTCATTGGCTGGCATTTGGTTTTACGCAGCTCACAGCACTTGTCACTTTGTGCAAATAGTACATTTTTTTTTCAACAGAAAAATGAATAAATACATTAGAATGGGGATAACTGCATTCAAAGTTGTCATTTGGGGAGGTAAATCGGCGGTTTTACGGCCGCAAATTACGTTTTAGGGCTCCGCTGACCTAAGTGAAGATACCCAGGAAATACCACAATCACGAAGCAAAGCGTTGCCGAGGCACCAAAAGAAGGAGAGATGATGCACAAATAATAATAAAACAAACGTCACATATGAAACTACCGGCACACAAACAAAGAAGAACTGCAACAGAAGAACCGCCTTGGAACGGTTAGTAGAAAAACTAATAGTAAATCTGTTTGCTAGTATTATAAGGAACTCAAATATGACTATCAATCACCCGGGCATGACATTACTAGAAATTTGAAACTAATTTCTGATTATAGAATTCGCTCTATAGTTTCTAAGGGAACGAAAAATAAATTTACATCACACATCAATAAATGTCGAGAAGAAATTATTGGTTCTTTGGAAGAATTGGTAAACAATGGTGCGAATGAAAATATGTTGAGCCTGATGCTTTAAATGATTGGAAATTCATAATTTCAATACCATTGATAAACGAAGTTCAATTTACTCTAAAAAAACCAAACATTCTTCTTTCTAAGCCCAAAGTGTTTTCCAGCATTTGAAGAAAGGTATGCAGAAATTCCATGAAAAAGTATCTCTTGGTTCCAGCTGACAAAGTTTCCAAGAACGTTGTTGTTGTCTGACGGCTACATTATATTGATACCTTAAAGCTGGAACTTGATAGCCAAAAACATATCAACGTACTTTTATTGATGAGAAGTATTTTGTTGATAGGCACTTGCCATGTTGCTGTCAAGTTTGCAGTAGGTATCAAAGAAGATTAAGACAAACTTCCCACTATATACTGGTTACCTAAGCTTCATAAAAATAAAGCACGTTTTATTGTTAATTCTAATTCTTGTACCACAACTGAATTGTCTGCATTCATACTTTCCTGATGCGCTACAGTTAATCATGTAATGAAACATTATAAAATACTTTGTCAAACGAATAATAAAAAAAATCTCTTTTGGTCTATAAAATCCAGGTGATGTTCGTGTTATTAAAATCGAAGGGTTTCCGAGCTTCTAGCTTGTCCAAATATGATTTTTCTACAATTTATACTACCTTAAGAAAATCGTACTCACTTAACTGAATGAAAACTTGCTTGAGAAGACACTCTAAGTTTGGTCTGTAATGAGAAACGTTTTTTTTTTTTATTTCTGAAAAGCACAGATATTATAATTTATGACCATGTCAAAATGTTAATAAATCCTATATTTATCGTTTGGATAGTATATTTATTAGATTAGTCGCTAAACTTTACGGGCAAATTGTAAGGTCCGATGGTGACTAATTGTGTTCCCCTTGTTGCGGATTTAGCTTTATTTTGTTAAGAGACTGACATCATGTTTTCTCTCTCTGACGATAATCAAATTGAAGCTTTAAAGGCTCCATATTCCTCAAAAATAAACATTTTATTACCCAAGAAAGGTTTAATAAATTGATATGTGGTATTAATACAATTATAAAATGTGGCACCTGACAGCCTGTAAAATGTGAGCTAGTCTCTCGTTTTTGACATGAAATGATTTTTATCGTATCTCTGAATAAATGTTGCCAGCAGTATACTTCTAGATACCTAAATGGACTGCTTAATATTAACGATAATTATTTTGAACAAATGATGATTCTGATCCATCCCATCGAACTTCAGTTAAATAAAGCTAAGTCTTCCGATACCAAAGCACATATTTTAGATTTGAATGTATCGATATCAAATGGTACAAGAAAACATTGATGCAAAGCATCAATATGCCGGGAAACTAATCTGGCATGCATTACTTTGCACCCTATAGATCGTAGTATAGTGAAAAAATGTTATAATTTATGAAAGGTTGTAATTATATAAATTATCGCATACTCAACGATAACCAGTTTACAGAATTACATGTTGCCATCCATAGCCTAGGCCGAACATACTATATCCGAAATCATCTATGTAGCAGAGTTTCGTTCTTTTCTCCACTCATAACGTTTTCTTTCGGCCCAAGTCTTTCCATGCTTGAATATCAAATTAGACTGTATTATTAAACCAGATTATAATCCGTTCGATTTGAGAATGCATATTTCCAATCGTAAACAAAGAAAAATATCTTTTGTTTCTTCTTCGTAGTACGACGAAAAAAACGAAATGAAAAAATTCAAACGTGTACGAATATTGACAGCAACAAGCTCATTTCAGGTCGAATGGTCAAATTGGGGCTTCTACGGGAAAACTGCTCATATCTCTTTTAAATGAGCAAAACCCACATTGCTACATTCATTCTACACAGTACTTCCCATTTTTTATTTCACTATGTTACCAATAGCACAGTTCTCTGCTGCAAAAGTGTGACTTTGAATAATAAAAATAAATATGTGGGGGGTGAATAGTTATATATAACCCCACTAAGAACCCCATAAAACTGGAAGAAAACCGATGCTCTCCAAATGCATACAAAAACAACCTCAAAAAGACACGCCGGGCTCCAGCCCGGCGTAAATAAAAATGTATATTGAAAGGGAGGCAACGATGTCAAAATTGTTTTGCCTTCCTTCTGAAAAAAGGGGAAAAAAGGAAATTGTAGTACTGTAGTGTTTGTAGGTTCTGTAGTGTTTCACTTACAAATGAGCCAGCGCACGACAAAACCAACAAAAACGGCATGTGCGCCCAGCAAAGACTCAGATCAGCCTAGGCATCCGCCCAATCTGATCAGTCTTCGCTGTCCACATGAAGAAAGTTTGTGTCCTTAGCTACCCACTGAGCGCCAGCGAAGACTCTGATCAGACTGGGCAGATGTCCAGGCTGATTTGAGTCTTCGCCGGACGCACATGCCATTTTGTTGGTATTGTCGTGTGCTAGCTCAAATGTTTTACGTTTAACAATTATGTTAGTTAAAGATATATTCAGTTAAGTTTGGGCAACAGTTGCCACCATTTTTGGGAAAGGGATGCCAACTCTGTTTACCATTTGTTCTTTTTTTGTTATTTAATTGTATTGTCTGTCTTTCCTTTTGATGTTTAGCACTTAATATGGATCTGATTGTACCAGTTCCTGAGTTAACTTACCTACTTAAGAAGGTAAGAATTTGCTCCAATTGGGAACAGATTCTTTTCTTTTAGAGTAGACCATTTCTCGGAAGAGACTGTGGGGAGCAAATCATTTTCTTTTAAAATAGACACCTTCTTAGAAGGGGTTTTGTGTACAGGAAAGAAAAACGAGCTATTACAAAGCTGTCTCCATTGTAAGAAATGTTGGAAAATCTACAAAGTATATGACCTCCTGTTTGTTTTCTTGCACGCAAAATCCCTTTTAAAATGAGGTCTACTCTAAAAGTGAAAGGAAAGAATTTGCTCATTGGGTGGTGGGGGTTGGGGGTTAGGGGATGAGGACCTGTTTATACTGACACCCAGCGGGAGCAAGTTCTTTTCTTGTAGACCCATTCAGAAGGGAGGTAAAACACTTTTGACAGAGTTGCCTCCCCTCACAGTATATTCTTTACCCTTAAGTCTTGTAAACGGTATGCGTTTTCAATTATTTTTGTGATGCGTCCAGATGGCAGAGGGGTTAGTGCTCTCGATTTCGGATTACGAGGTCCAAGGTTTCGAATCCCGCAGGAGGCGAATTCAGCTCAAGACTATATGGCACATAAATGTCCATACATTCATGAGCTTCACAGTCCATGCAGTCATAAGTTAATCCTTACGAAAACACGCCTATTCAAATATATTGAAAATTTTACCACCAAAAAATGAAAACTTTTAGATGAAAAATTCTTGTAGTTTTCATATTTCTGCTCAAAACATAGATTGTGGGTACCCGTTAGAACCGCCTCGTCGAGGCGGTTCTAACGAGTACCCATATTCTATGTTTTTAGCAGAAATAAGAAAAATAATGTGTACCCCTGTAAACCCCAGTTTTACTATATAAAAGTGGGGTTTAAGGGGGTCAAAATTATATAGGCATGTTTACGTGATGTATTGTCCTTCCATTGTCTCGATATTACTTAAATTATGTTGGAAGGGACGTAAACCACCAAATCATCATCATCAATTATCTTTGCATACAAAAAATAGGGAGATACCCAGGAAATTCCAAAATTACAAAACATAGTCCACCCAAGGCACCGGATTAGGGTTGCCCGACACAAAATGACATCACGAAACAGTATTTTGTCGAAAACAGAACGGACATGCGAACGGAAACTGCAACAGAAATACCTCTTTGGAACGTTAAAAAAAGGTCAGAAGTTGGAAGGGTGGGCTGAAACCTGTTTATACTGACACCAAGCGTCGCACTGTTAGCTTGACATTTCATTTTACACCTTGTATTGAATGAAAGAACAATTCAATAAATGTCAGCGAGTTTTATCGTAACGATATGCGTAAGCGAGTTGCAAAAATAACCAATATCACTAGAAACAAATTGGTGTAAGTTAGATCGAAATCGGAAGGGCAGGGAGTTTACAGGCAGGTTTCATGAAGTTCGCTTTAGTTTAAACTTATTTCATCTCCGGCTGCACCTTATTTTTGTGTATTTGTCACTTAACTCATTTACGCCGCATGAGCTCTTCTATCATAACTCTTTGGACAGGTTTCATTTCCTATATAAGGGGTGTTTTTATTATTATAATGTTTTGTAGAAATTTCTGAACTTAATGCAACCAACGTAGACCCTGATCAGACACCGTGATTGCCAGTGTCCCTTTTATGGGACACTAGGCTTAAATGGGTTAAAGTGCTAATCACAACTGCAGCAGACAATTTTAAACGTGTGTAACAAAGCTGAGAAGATAAATATATTATCTATTGCCATTTACCTGTTTTATTTGACTTATGTCTTGAACTGAGTCCAGGTAAGACATTTGCGGCAGACGTTTCGTTGTGCTGTATCAGAACTTTTCAAAGGGAATGGAAGTTTTTTTTTTTTTTCAATGAGATAACCATAAACTGTGTCGTCAACGTGCGGTGGTTCCCAAGTCAAAACATTCTCAGTTGCAACAACAAATCTGTGCATAATCTTGCCAATATATCGTAATATTCACATTTACTTATTTCATCTTTCAGTTACTTTAAGTGGGATTGATCATGAAATATTTTCTATGGTTATTCTCTCCCTTCCGCTGATTCAAGAAGGGCGGTTGTGAGTTTCTGGCGAAAGAATATGCACATAAATACTATCGGAAAAATGTATTTTGCGACTCTTATTTGTTTTGCCTCTCTTATAAATATTCAAATTATGGTGAAATGTTTTGTGGTTTTGGAAACAGCATTTATATCTGAATAAAGATGCATCAACATTTTTGTGAGGAATATGGCTTCTTAAGAATATCGACGTCGGATATTGGGTAAGGATACCCGTTCAAAAATTGCACTTTTACCATGTTAGCAGATCGATGCAACATCGTGATGGGAAGTCACATTAAAAACCCACACGCTTTCGATAAAAATCATTTGCTTTAATTGATTCTGAAAAGCAAGTAAACTGCAAAATGAAAACAAATTTAAAAGAATATCACGAAAGTCATGTTTCCATGGTTTAAAACCCATGTATAGCTACTGCTTTGAATGTCTTTCAGTCCGAACTCAGTACCTGGCGTGGTCTCCGTTACAGCGTATACAAGCGGCGTTTATACGAGATCTCATTGTTAACCATATAACGTATTCAGTACCTGGTGTGGCCTCCGTTACGGTCTATACAAGCGTTCACACGAGATCTAATACTGTTAATCACATTCCGTACAGTTCTCTGAGGAATTGCCTGCCACTCCTGACGTAATGCTTGCTCCGGTTGCTGACGAGTGCGGATACCTGGGTGTCTCTCGTAAGTTCTCCTCCCTAACTCGTCCCATAGCTGCTCTATGGGCGAGAGAGCCGGCGATTTGCTGGCTAGGGTAGAGTCTATAGTCCCTGCTGCTGGATGTAATCCGTAACAATCCTGGCCCGATGAGGACGTGCGTTTCATCTTGAAACGTTAGTCCAGTCTGAGCAACAAGAGGCTGTACAGTTGGGATAAGCACTGTGTCACGGTATTTCAACGCCGTTTTATTTCCTGAACAATGTTAAGGTCAATCTTGTGATTTAACTCACAGCCGCCCAAACCAAACCAAAACGCTGCCTCCGCCGTATCTGTCATGTTCTGCTATGGTTACAGGAACATAACGCTTGCCGACTCTCCTCCATACACATTTACGTCGGTTGTAGAAATCAACGTTGAAACGCGATTCGTCTGACCACATGATGTTGCTCCACTGATTCCTTCTGCGACGATGACGGCACCAAGCGAGCCTCTCCCGCTTGTGGTCAGCTTGTTTCTCAGGCAAGGTCTAGGAGGCTTGATGCCAGCAGAGATTCCGTACATTACGAGGTGGATTGACACTCCTGTAGCCCATCGAAGGTTGGCTGTAAGTTTAACAGACGATTTAAACCGCTGTCTCAGGGCAGTGAGTCTCAGGAACCTGTCTTGGACCGCCGTAGTCGACCTCAGTCTGCCAGGTTTAGGCCTGTTTTTCACTGAGTCTGTTTGAATAAACTTCGATTTAATCCTGAACACTGTAGCTCTTTGTACACCGGCTTGCATAGCAGCTTGATTTGCCGTGGCCCAGTTTTCTAACATACCGATAACGCGGGCCCTTACTTCGACTGAAATGCTTCTTCCAAGCATTCTAAACTGACTTTTATGAGAATGATCATTTGCAAAAATAGCACGACTTGTAAGGAGAAAGATCACCTGCAAACATGCCACATTGTTAAACATGCGACAATGTGCACGAGCAAATGCAGTTTTCTGCAGTGTGAGTTACAAGTGCAATTTTTGTATTGCGATCCCCATGCACAAAACCCGGTCGGTACGCCTGACTGCACAAATCATCAGAATTTTAAAGTGTGCAAAATTTGCAAAATTGGTTATTCTTTCAAATACTATATACATTTTTAACTGAAACAAGGCAATAAGAAAAATGTTAGGATTGACGGCAGAGTCGCAGTACTTTTTTCCGATAGTATATTAACCTCTTAGAAGACAAAGCCTGCCCAGGAAAAATGTGTTTATGTAAACTGACCGGTTCGACATGACCTTTATAATGTTGACTGGGCCGTTAAGCTCCAAACCAACCAAAACCATTTTATAAACATGATAAGACAGTTTTTACTTTGGTAGATAATATGGGCCGTGAGAAGCGAAAAAAATCCCTTGGAATAAGTGCAAAATACGCAGATTCAGATCATTATGCGCATGCAAAAATTATCATCCGGGTCTTTGCTTATCCGGGTCTTTGCTCTCCATACATACATTCTGTAGTATCGAATAATTTTGTTTGCGGATAGTGAAGGCCCTGATCAAACTGCGCGAACGCGCAGGCTGATCTGGGTCTTTGTTGTCAGCATATGCCCGAAGATACCTTTTTGCATGGCGGGGTCCAGATTGTCCAACTGCAAAGACTTGTTAAGACTACAAGATTACTTTTGAATTCGTCGCTTTTGTGATGCGACATTATTTTGCCCAACAGCATAATAAGTAGACACTCCGCAAATCTAAATTTAGTATATTTCACACATTTTGATAATATTTCTATTAATGATTGAATTTGGCAGTGTAGCCGTCGGTAGAATAGGTGGAAACGTTTAGGACCGTCTAGAAATTCGACTGGGTACAAATAATATAGGTACATAGGTTGGGAGCCGCCCACTCTCCTAATTTGTGTTGAGGTTTTACGGCCCAGTCAACCCAATGGGGTCATGTCGAGCGCAGTCAGTTTACCTACCCATACGTTTACTGGGCAGCTTAGTCCTCTAAGCGGTTAACCAGTATTGTGCACATTCTTTCGCCAGAACATAAAAATTGCCCTTCTTGAATCAGCGGAAGGGAGCGAATGACCGTAGGAAATATTTCACGATCAATCTCCACAAAAGAATGTCCACTCTCCTAATACTTGTGACACATTGGGACGTGGACAGTATTCCGAATCCTTGTCAGAAAGCGAGGCTTTGATCGAGTAAAACTAATTTAATGCAGAATTTTCAGCAGACGACATATTGAACTATTTTTCTTCTTTTTCCCAGAAAACAGGATTTGACATTTTATGCAAATCGTCTCCAATGGAGACAGTTTGCATGAAATGTCAAATCCTGTTTTCTGGGAAAAAGAAGATTAATATCATCACTTTGTCGTCTGCAGAATATGCTCATAAAGTGGTCAAATTAACATAAAAAAGATTGCCTTTGGAAACAAAGAACACACTACGGATTAGAAAATATCCACCCACATAGATTTTTGGGTTGATTCTTGACATCGAAGCATAGTATACAAACGCCAAAATTTCCTTAAGGTAGTTGTCCCCGTGATTAACATTGACCAATGCCATCAAAGCGCGCGTTTGATGAAATCACCCGATATTTGAGTGTGTACAACTTAAGGGGAAGAGATATACTCTCAGGGGAGGCAACTGTCAATAAGGTTTTGCCTCTCTTCTGTACAGCTGACTACCCTATAAGAAAAGAATTTGCTCCCTTTGGAAGCAAATTCATTCCTTATAAAGCATACCATTTTTTAGAAGGGGATTGGTGTGCAGGAGAGCAAACAGGAAGTCCCAAATATTGTCTCCCTTGTGTGAAAACTGCGATAAACTCTCTAGGTGGGTCCATCCACCTTAATTCAAATATAGTAAAAGTCTGTAATTCAGACCACTCCGCTATTAAGAGCAGCTTTTGCCCGTAGAAAACTGTTTCTTTCTTATTATTCCATGTTCAATATTTAGACCCAAAGATGGTCTTAATAAAGGAATTTTACTAGTTTTTAATCCATTTTAGTTGGGAAACCCCCAAAAGGGTAATTGGCAAATAGTGCAGACCCAGATCGGACGCCGCAGTTCTTCGGCGTCCGATCAGGGTCTGCACTGTTTGCAAATAGTTCAGCCATTTTTTCTAGGAATATCTAAATCATATAGCCTAACATACCTAAAATTGAAATTGGATTCTTCCAATATATAGTGTGGAGTGAGTCTGGTCAGTCTAAAATGGGTAGGTATACTCGTGTTTATTAAAAATAAAGGATATGACGTTAACTCTACGTCTTCTGGTTAATTTGAACAATAATAAAAACGACCAATTATTTCCATAAAAGGAAAACCAGTAGAATTCAATTTTCCAGTTGTCGCGACAACTTTCATTTTATTTACTATCTTGTTAAAAAATGATTATCTTATATGCCCTAAAACATTCGGACACTGTTACTTCTTGAAATATTTTACCTAAAAATTGAACAGGTCCATGTTTTTTTTTACTTGTTTTTGTTTCTAAAACTGCTGGATAAGTGGCAGATACTGTAGAAACTGTTCAGACATGTGTCCGATCTTGGTCTACAGTACTTGGCCCAACCTGTTTGTCCAAATACTTAGCGTAAATACGTTAAATAAAGAGCCAATCGAATGCAGCGAGTTTGTCCCATTATGGTATTAATTTCCTGTAAAAATCATCCTGCAAGCCATACGACGTCCATACGGAATATGAAACTTGCGTTTAAGAGTTTGAAATAGCTTGCCTCGTGCGTAAACAGGGAACATTGAACCGCAACGTGCGACAATGTACCTTCTGACATGTGTACCCAACGGAGCCTCAAATCAGCCTGCGCATCCTCGCAGTCTGATCAGAGTTTTCGTTGTCAGCACAAAGAAACTTTGCGTTCTTGGCTATCCAAAAATACGCCAGCGATGATTCTGATCAGACTGTGCGAATGCGCAGTCTGATCAGAATCTTCACTGTGCGCACATATCCGAAGGTGCATTTCCTGGCGTTGCGGTTCATATTGTAAGAACACATCTCTTATTTCCGCTTTTAGAACTAACGCATCTTAAGTTTTAATTTCTTGAAGCCCCAGTAGTGCCCAAGACTGTAATTGGTTTGAAATGAAGACAATAAGCAGAATTCTATCCTGACAATTATTTGTTTGATAAAAGGCAATTAAAACGATAAATCTGCAGTTGTGACTGATCCAAAGACTATAATAGAGAATTCACAGGATATGAATTCTAAGACGTGCGAAGAAAGTCATTAACAATAAACACTACATTATGAAATGCTCAAGTTTGTAAGTCTTCCACAAATAAAATATTTATATAAAGCCCCCTTCTTCTGTTTTATTTTGTACTGTTCTCTGATGGAAAGTTAATCTGTTTATGCGATGTATATTCATAAATAATTATCATGTATCATCCCAATTAAAATTGTTGAATTAAATTTTATCACTCTCTGGGCAGAATCAGCAGGCGACAAATTAATGATATTTTTCTAATTTCCACAGAAATTAGTCTTTGACATTTTGGCATTCCCTGGGTATCTTCACCTATATTTGGACATTTCAATCAAATTGTCTAAGGAATTAATTTGCATGAAATGTCTCCTTTTTCCCCCAGAAAATAGGCTTTGACAGTTCATGCAAATTAGAGACAATTTGCATGGAATATCAGTCCATTTTCTGAGAAAAATAAGAAAAAAATATTTCAACACGCTATCTGCTGAATGTTTTACCCAGCACCCTAAGCGTTAACACATATAAACAAAATGGAAACGGATGCCATTGTAAATGATGAAATTGACGATCAGACAATTAAAAGCAGTGTGGTGGAAAAAGATATTACTAATAAAGACGTAGAAACATTTGACGATAGCTCACAAAACATCAATGATAATAAAAATCTGAAGTTTTCTATATTCAATATACTTGGTTTAAGTAATGATGACGTTACTACTGAGTCAACCCCGGAATGTAAGTACATTTTATTTTGTCATCTCAGAATGTGAGGGATTCAGGGCCTAAATGCTTTTAAAGGTGTACTTAAATATTACTTATGTATTTTGACGATTCAGATTCTCTCTCTCTCTTTCTCTCTCTCCCCCTCTCTCTCTCTGTCTCTCTCTCTGTCTGTCTCTCTCTCTCTGTATGTCATGCGTGTTCACTCAATCGGGTATTATGATAGCAATGGTGCAGTTTTATAATTTTCATGTGCCTTGGGATCATCAGTCCATTCTCGTAGCTTGGAAAATCCAGTTCGACTTTAGCCGTGGCTAGGGGACGTATGCAGTAAGGTTGCCACAATTAATCGGATAATCGATTAATTGATCGATAATTCCACAAAAATGATTATCATTACTGATTTGCTAATAAGCGATATTTGATTTCTGTGTGTTACTTTACCGTATTTACCCATAGTATTCAGACACCTCAACCCCTTACCATATTTTATCTAAAATTTGAACAAATACGGTTTACTACCCACTGTTGTGTCTAAAAATAGCTGGATGAGTGGCAAACAGTGCAGACCCTGATGAGACGCGGCGTCTCATCAGGGTCTACACTGTTTGCTCAGGCCTGTCTGACCAAATACATACAATAAAGTATAACAAATGGTAAGAGTCATGCTCAGACAGGTAAAATTACGACCAAATTTTCAGTGATTACTAATCGATTATCGATCACAATGGCAAGACTGATAATCGATTATCTTTCAACTAACTGAATTGTTGTCATAT
Organism: Anodontia alba; assembly: GCA_964016985.1. Lineage (NCBI taxonomy): Eukaryota > Metazoa > Mollusca > Bivalvia > Lucinida > Lucinidae > Anodontia > Anodontia alba. The sequence continues at coordinate 60,238,770 of OZ024834.1, read as the reverse complement.
GAAGAGTCCCAGTAAAACCGAGACTTTGATTTTCGTTCTATTGTTCCCAAGGGCAACCGTAATAGAATTTATTTGTAATGTGTAAGTTCAAGAAGAGAATATAATATAAGAAAAGTACATGAATATGAATTACATTATTACGAAAACACGCCAATTCAAATATATGGAAAATTTCACCACTAAAAACTGAAAATTTTAAGATAAAAATTCTGATATTTTTCGTATTTCTGCTCAAAACATAGATCGTGGGTATTCGTTAGAACCGCATCGGCGAAGCGGTTCTACCGAGTAACCACAATCTATGTTTATGAGCAGAAATAAGAAAAATAATGTATACCCCTGTAAACCCCAGTTTTACTATATAAAAGTGGGGTTTAAGGGGTCAAAATTATATAGGCGTGTTTTCGCGATGTGTTAAAACTTGTGCTCCTGAAAAACTATCTCTCTGGCAGTTGAAAACGGTTCCAAAACAATGTAATTTTCTTTACTCTAATAGGGATTCCACTGGCGTATTTTTGTTTCGGCTGCACGTCTATCATTAAAAGAAAATAAACGAATTTCTGTAATAATATCTGTTAGCTAAAGATTTGCCTTTGAAACCGAGATATGAAAACAAGGTCTTTTTCTATACTTTAATAGGGCGTATTTTTGTTTGGGCTGCACTTCTATCGTTGAATTCCAAAAAAATATCTATTAGCTATAGAAAATAGCCTTTGAAATCGCTTATATGAAATTGGCACCCACACTCAACATCGATCTTCAGGAAAAACTGATAAAATTTGTCATTCAATTTTATTCAGCTGTATCGTTGGAAGAGATATGAGCATACTAACTGCCTGTTACCCCTTAGAGCGCTCATCACAACTACAGCATACGACACTTTGAGTTTTTTCTTCTCTTTTCAAAGAAACTTAGAAATGACATTTCATGTGAATCGTCTGCCTAGCATGAAACGTTAAGTCGTATTTCCTTTGAAAAATAACAAAATCAGTTTCAAAATGTCGTCTACTACAAATGCTTAGCGCTTTACGGGTTAAATATGTCGTTTTTGTTTTGTACATCCGCTGTTTTTGAGGCGCATTTGTCAGCCTGTTTGGTCAATACTGACATTTCGATTCAAGGGAAAATTGTTTCTACACTTAAACGCATAAATCCTGGGTAAAAACTTCAACAGACGACAGTTCGACATACTTTGCTTATTTTCCCCACACAATAGGCTCTGACATTGCATTTAAATTGTCTCCTAAGTAGACAATTTGCATGAAATGCCAGAGCCTATTTTCTGGGAGAAATAAGAAAAAAATATCATCAAGTTGTCGTCTGCAGAATTTGCCCAGAAGGTGGTAAAGGTTAAATGATGAATTATTTATTGAATCAAGCATACCACGACCTAAAATAGAATAGTCATTTTATATGCAATGTTTTTTTTTTGTTTTTTTGTTTTTATTTTTTCAGTACACGATGCTATGTTCATTTTCAAGGCTCCATGTTCCTCAAAAAAGACATTTCATTATCCAAGAAAGGTTTAATAAATTGATATATGGTATTAATACAATCATAAAATGTATAATCTGTCAGCCTATAAATTTTCAGTTAGTCTCTCGTTCTTGAAATGAAATGATTTTTATCGTTTCTCTGGCAACATTACTTCAGAGATACAATGAAACCCATTTCTTTTTTGATCGAGTTAAAAAGCGAGATACTAACTGAAATGTTACAGGCTGTCAGATGCCACATTTTATCATCGTATTAATACTATATATCAATTTATTAAACCTTTCTTGGATAAAAAACCGTCTATTTTGAGAAGCATGGAACCTTTAAATAATATAAAAACGTAGGCATCATATTTACCCAAAATATTCAGACACCTTAGCTCCTTACCATAATTGTCCTAACATTTGAAGAAGTCAGCTACCTTCTGATGTGTCTAAAACAGCTGGGTGGGTGGCAACAGTGTAGATACCGATCAGACGCCGCGTTCTGATCTGGGTATTAACTGTTTACTCAGGTTTGTCTGACCGAGTACTTACGGACAAACACAGCAATTTATTTTTGCATGAGGGCGTGAGAGTGCTTCATTTTACATTACTGTTAACGAACAGATTCATTAAAATCGAGTCAGACTCTACTAGTCGTTATCTCGAAGTCCAAGGAACTCTCTAAAGTACTTCGAGATATCCGTACCTCGACATATCAGATTTGCAGAATTGAGGAAAAATAAATCGAACAACCACATTTCACACATGAATATGTAATTTGACTCCTGAAGTTAGAGAGATACTGAAAATATTGTGGAAAACAGGAAAAATTGCTCCTTTGGAGCAATTTCTCCTTTTTTCCACAATATTTTGTTACCTGTTGTTAGATTTCCATGTTAAAACAGGGACCAGATTTTCACTTAGAGATAAGCGGTTATTCGAGATAAAAGATAAGAGAAGTCCAGATAACGAGAGTCGATTGTATTTCATATTCATTCAGTGATATGTTGATATGTTCCCTTGCTTCAAAAGGATTCCTCTTTACAGAATCTATTCAAACGGCATCTACCCTCAATAAAATATCACTTCTTTCAACCTAAAAGAAGAAATCTGGACAAGACAATTTGCATGAAACGACAAAGACTATTTTCTGGGAAAAATAAGAAAAAAAAAGTCATCAATTTGTCGTCTGCTGAATTTTCCCAGGGAGTGGTAAAGGTTAGAGCTGAGTTGAAATTATTTGAATGAATAGTTGTGCAGTAGCTTGGTTCGAACACACAATATGAACGGTGGCCTTCCCTTGACAATAGTTATTGAACGACCCTTATTTGAACGTCTCGTTTGTAGCAACGGAAGAGTCCAAAGAGGAAAGATCCAAACCAACAACTAATCCACAGAAGCCAAAGAAATACAGCACGTGTTCACCATGTAAATCTGGAGGGAAAACAAAGCGCAACCGTACGACTTTCACGACACGTCAACTTCAAGAACTGGAACTAGCATTCAAACGTACCCATTATCCGGACATATTTATGCGTGAAAAGTTAGCAACGAGAGTGCGCTTACCAGAGTCTAGAATACAGGTTAGTAGTTTCATTCGACCGTAAAATAACGTAAATAATTGGATTACGTTAACATGCTTGTATAATGTATTCTATAAGCCACGGTTATAGATAAACCAAAGTTTAACTCACAAACTATACTTTTCTCGTTTCTCCGCAAAAATATACAGCAAAATTTCAGTGACTCAAACACCGATGGCTCATTTACCATGGCTAATTCGAATTTGTTTTTGAGTCCCTAGGAAATTCTTTTGATAGCCCAAGAAAGCAAATATTTAATATCCTTATTTTATCACGTAATATATATATAGTTTGTATTCATTAGAATCGCCTCATCGAAGCAGTTCTAATGAGAACACTCAACATATCATTATATAGAAGATCGAAAATACATCCCAAAATTTTCTCCATTTGCCTCCTGCCTTAGCGTTATGATTAACTCTCAGTGGCTGGAACTTCCCATGTCTAGAACAAATTTACATGGGCTCAAAGATGTTCGAGTTATCGAGGTTCGACTGTATGTTGTGGGTACTCATTAGAAGCAACTTTCAGAGGCACTTTGAATGAGTACATCACGAAAACATACCTATATAATTTTGACCCCCTTAAACCCCACTATTATATAGTAAAATTGGCGTTTACTTGGGTATACATTATTTTTCTTATTTCTGCTCAAAAATACAGATTGTAGATACTCGTTATAACCGCCTCGGCGAGGCGAGGCGGTTCTAACGAGTATCATAATCTTTGTTTTGAGCAGAAAATATGAGAAATGTCAGAACTTTTATCCGAAAACTTTCAGTTTTTGGTGGTGACATTTTCAATATATTTGAATAGGCGTGTTTTCGTAATGACCCACAACATATGTTTTTGTGAAGAAATAAGAACTACAACCCATTTATCGTGATACTCCTTTTATTTACAGACCATTTTCAGCATATACATGTAATATGGGACATGAGGGGAATTTTCGTTTATGAAGCAAATCAAGACAACATATTGCAGTAAAAGCCGTTTTTAGAAGTAACGAATGAAAAAGCTCTCCCTAACTCAATCAAGGAAACGTCAGAAACAAACACATAAATCCAATTAAATCATTGTGATAAGGAATCCCGTTTTCCAAATATTTAAGATACATTGGACGATGTAGACTCTGATCGAACTACTAAATAGGCTCTGAATTTCATGCAGATTGTCTCTAATTTATTGTCTGCTGAATTATCCTAGACAGTGGTGAACATAAAAATCCACTAGTGTGTTGGTGGTTGATAGGAAAAATCTTCGCAAATGCATCAATTTAAAAGGGGTTCTGCGAACGACTTTTTGACAATCTCTAAAAAAAATAAAACACAAAGTACCGTGACTGACTGTTTTTGCCATGTAAGATTTATTACATGTCAAATATGTACATGTCGTATCAGTTATCTGTAAATATTTCTTGTAAATGTTGTGTATAATTGATTTCTTCAAGATAGTATCGCGGTCTGATTAAAGTATTGCGATTTCATTAAGAAGATGTTTAACTTACATGCAGTCCATTTACCATATTTACCTTTGTTACTACGACAAACCCTTTTCTCTAAAAACCTAAATGACGGCATCTTCCTCGGTCTTCTTCAGAAGCATCACGAAAACATGCTTATATAATTTTGACCCCCTGAAACCCCACTTTTATATAGTAAAACTGGGGTTTACAGGGGTATACATTATTTTACTGATTTCTTCTCAAAAACATAATGTGGGTACTCGTTAGAATTGCCTCAACGAGGCGATTCTAACGAGTACCCACAATTTATGTTTTGAGCTGAAATATAAAAATATCAGAGTTTTTTTTTTTATCTGAAAAGTGTCAGTTTTGGAGGTGAAATTTTCTATATATATGAATAGGCGTGTTTTCGTAATGGTTGGCGACAGACTATTGCTGTCTGTGGTCGGGCCCATCGTGGTTCAACTTGTGGTTTTCTTATGCTATGTCTCCAAATGGATATTGATATTGAAATGGATATATCTACTGTGTTTCATTGTTGTTCACCGAGAAAGGAAGAGGACAAATATTTGTTGAGATAATACACCACAACCTCTTTATAACACTATTGTTTGGGTCCATAGCATAAACCGTGTTAGTTAAACAACCGTGTTATATCCAAAAAAAAATGTATAGATTATATTGAAAATGACCATTTATGGTCATTTTTCAATATAATCTATACAGTTTTGGGATCCATCTTTGAACCGTGTTATATCCAAAACCGTGTTATAACGTACCGTGTTATAAAGAGGTTTTAGTGTACCGTGTTTAACCATTCGGACACCTTTACTCCTCACAATACTTGTCCTAAAATGAACAATAAAATCCATAAAGGTTACCCTGGGGAACAAAGAACGAAATACGAGTACTTCTGGGCCCAGTTGTTCAAAACTAACGATGTCGTTAGTTAACGCATCGTTAAAATTTTGATATCAAATATGGCATATACACTTATATTTTTGCTGAAAAAATATGTGAGTAGCTACTCACATTTTTTTCAGCAAAAATACCTGTGAATTAGATATTGTACTTACTAGAAAAGTTAATATTTTGACCACTAACGAGCTCGTTAAGCTAACGACGCTTTGGACAGCTGGGCCCTGGATGAGAAACCAACGGTGTAAATCCTGATTAGACGCTGTGTTCTGAGGCGTCTGGTGTGGATCTGTATCGTTTGCTCAGGCATGTATGTCCGAATACTTTGGGTAAATACGGTAATGCAAATAGTGAAAGGAAACATTGGTAAAAAGCCTCGCTTGAAACACTGAATCCTCGAATTATGTAAAGGTGACCTGTACATAGATAGGAGACAGGAAGATGACCTTGTTGCCTCTGTTTGAGAGACGGCTCGATAAGTCTGAACTACTGTCAATAGCCGAAATAACGAAAAAGCTTTTATGAATGACACATGTTAAGGCATATTGACCATGCTTTTCTTTTCATTTCAGGTTTGGTTTCAGAACAGGCGAGCGAAGTGGAGAAAAAGAGAGAAACATGCTCCCCTTTTAGTGTATCCACGATTCTCATTCCCTCTGCCTACAACAGGATATACAGTGAGTATAGTTTGACCTGGAACCATAATTAATTTTCTGTAACACTTTACGAGTTATATTGCTTACCTTTGAACAACTACGGCACAACGGCTGTTTCGCCAATTTAATTTCATAAATGTCTAATAAGATCTGAGAGGAAATGGCAGCGAACACATTTTAGAAAGTAACAAGAGCATATTATATTTCATTTAAAACTACAAGTGACGGTTACCTAGAAAAGTGCCAGGATCATGAAGCGCAGCCTTCCCAAGCGCCGAAAGAAGAAGAGATGACGACGCAACAGCACAGTTACAATCATCGACATTCAAACAAAGAACTGCAACAGACCAACCGCTTTGGAACCGCTAGCAGAAACAACTGGTGGACAAGAAGTAGCGCTTAAACTAGTTTTATTCGATCGAAACCTCGCCCGTATTGATTCTGATGCAGCGCAAAATTATGAATGGACCAGCGCACGAGAAAAACCTACAATACCACTTGTACGACCAGCGAGAGGCTCAGATCAGGCTGCGCATTCGCGCAGTCTGATCAGAGTCTTCGCTGATCGCATTTGCCTTCTACAGCATCCGGGCTATCCAAAGAGGGATAAATGAGAACCCTTTCCATACTGGGTGGATAATACAGGCTGATATGGGTCATTGTTGGTTACACAGGTCTTATTGAAGGTTTTGTCATGCGCTTCATCATCAGAAGAACATATATGGAGTCTGTGGACCTCAATTTGTGATTGTGAATTTAAGATACAGAATTAAAAAAAGGACGGACGAACATATCAAATATATAAAGGGCAATGAAAGAGAATTACTGAAAATTTATGATAAGCACAAGTAATAATGTAAGACCCACGGCTGATAACAGGCTTAATACTTATGCCAGTACTAGGGCTGATAATATCAGCCGTAGAAGTCACTTTAGTACTAGCACAAGGTACTAAAGTGATTTTGGTAATAACAAATGAGGGGACAAGGGCAACGCATCCGGGGAATATATCACACAGTCAATCAGCGTTTGGATAGAGAGTTGCATGTACAGAACATTTTATGTCAGATAGCTTTAGCAGTTAAAATCGTTTTGTGTCGCCTGTGTATTTTTTTTTAACTTTTTCAAATATTAAAATGTTTGTTGTGTATGATTATAAAGCATCCGCAAATAGAAGATGAAGCGATGTTGTTTGATACTGTGATACAGCAGTAAAAAGTCCGTTTCTCTGCGTGGTGTAAAACGAACAACAAAGTAAATAGTGGTGTGAATTTTCTACTTGTCCGCAGCGCAAAGTTATATTTTTACGTAAAGTTCATCGTTAAGACTGCTACATTTTGTTCGGAGACGTGTAAGCATGTTTTCCCATTACCTGTTTAGAAATATTTAGGAACAGACGTTCCGTCACGGTTTAAGAGAATCTTGACAGAGGCAACCAAACTGGAACGTTTTGCTTCATCGGACGTTGTTCTATTCCCTTACAACAGAAGGTAGAAAGAACCGGTAAAATAGATTAGTTCTAGCGTGAAGAGGTTTAAGGTGTCTGCATTTCGGAGGCCGTATTGGAATAAACTAATAACCGACTGTGGCACTAAAGAGGAAAGATAAGACGGAGTTAAGTCATCACAAATTTTATAGAACATGACGAGTTGATAATTTACCCGTCTCTTTTCAAGTGTAACCCAGCCAGACTCTTGATAAAGGGCATTAAGAAATACCAGTTTGGTTGATTTGGTGGCAATTCGTGCTGCTTCAATTTGAATTTTCTCAATTTCTTGTTTTTCGTATTGGGCGCAGTTATCCCATATTATATCCCCATATTCAAGTAAGAGCCTTATAAAAGCGTTAAATGTTTTTTTTTTTTCAGAAGATTTTCTAACTTAAACTTAAATGTGCACATAATATCAATCCTGTTCCATGCTTTTTAAATCTGTAATCAATATGTTGGTGCCAAGTGCAATCGTTGGAAAATACCATGCCTACATGCTTATGTAAGGGCACTTCAGCTATTGTACTTCTTGCATAAAAAGGAGTGGGTGAACAGACTTGCTCAGTATGCGAGATATCAACATTGATTCGGTTGTAATCGGATTGAAGTCTACTAACCAGTGGCTTGCCCAGATAGAAATCTTAGTACGGTCTGAATTTAAGCAAACAGCAGATGTAACAGGATTTTCAACAATAATGTTGCTACTGGTATCGTCAGAGAATAGGTGAATGTTAGAGCCAATTTCAGCGACTATGCCATTAATGTAGGCTAGGAAAAGTACAGGTCCAAATAGGGAGCCTTGCGCCACTCCAGCAATAATGTATGTCCAAACGGATGCGAACCCAGGACGTATAACGCGTTGTTTTCTTTCAGATAAATAATTTGTAAACCATTTGAGAACTTCTCCCCTATCACCTGCTGCCTTGAGTTTGTGTACTGGCCCTGCGTGCCAAACGCTTCTGTTTATGAGCAATAATGTATTTTGTAATACTGATCACGCCTCCTTTCTTAGTTCTCAACAAAACATGTTTTGAGTACTCAGAAGTGCTTCAAATGAGGTACTCACAGCATTATGGTCTTGCAGAGACATCAGAAAAAATATCAATATGTTTAAAAATGTCTCATCTAGAGCTGTGACTAAGAAGTATACATTTTCCCGCAGTTTTTAACATGGACATTACGAAAACATGCTTGTATAATATTTACTCCCTTAAACTCCATTTTTATATAGTAAAACTGGGGTTTACAGGGGTATACATTATTTGTCTTATTTCTGTTCAAAAACATAGATTGTGGTTATTCGTTAGAACCACCTGGCCGAGGCGGTTTTAACGAGTACCCACAATCTATGTTTTGAGCAGAAATCAGAAAAAATATTAGAGTTTTTTATCTGAAAATTTTCGGTTTTAGGAGGTGAAATTTTCTATATATTTGAATAGGCATGTTTTCGTAATGGAAACAAAATACCTTCTTAAAAAGGATCCACTCTAAACGGGAGCAAGTTCTTTCCTTTTAGAGTCGACCCTTCTTCGGACGGACGGAAAAACAATTTTGACAGATTTATCTTCCAAGAAATTGTATATATTACCCTTAAGAATGACAAACTACGAGTACGTCTAAAAACCTTAACGAGTTTGACAGACGCACGGAAGGATATATAGACAACCCGAACGCTACATGCTCTCTGTTATAATATGCGGGCATAATTTGCAGACGTCTATACACGCGTTTGCAATTTGGCGTCTACACACTCAAAGGGGCGGTTTATTCAGTATGTCTACTTCTTTTATAGAGATTGGACAACATCATTTTTTCATAAACGGTTCGAGTTTATTTAATTTCCTAGAAACAATTAGGACCGCGATTCCTGTCTCTGATTTAGAGGTGGATAAACGTATTTCGGAAGTCAACCAAGCTCACCTACGCAGTTCGACAGTTTCTTGGAAACCACCAAGCCAATTACCTTAATCGCTTTTCCTCTCGGCACTATGTTTTAGATATGCCGGAGCAATTGAATTGTGCCGCGCCATGCGAAAAAAGTGTCTTCAAAATACATTACGAAAACATGGCTTTTCAAATATACTGAAAATTTTACCACCAAAAAATGAAAATTTTCAGATAAAAATTCTGATATTTTTAATATTTCTGTTCAAAACATAGATTGTGGGTACTCGGTAGAACCGCCTCGACGAGGCGGTTCTAACGAGTACCCACAATCTATGTTTATGAGCAGAAATAAGAAAAATAACGTATACCCCTGTCAACCCCAGTTTTACTATATAAAAGTGGGGTTTAAGGGGGTCCAAATTATATAGGTATGTTCCGTGATGATATGTGAACAGTAAAGAGCCGGAAAGATCCATGATCCGATAAGAGCTTTTGATATGCATTGATATATTCTACAGTAGGCAAGGGTTCTGTAAGCGGACAGCGAAGGCGCTGATCAGACTGCGCGGATTCGATCAGCGCCTTCGCTATCCATATATGCCTCCAAGATCTCTTTTCCCATGTCGCCGCTGAATTAGAATATCAGATCATCTAAAGGAAACAAAGACTGCACTTCTTACTAATTACGTTAATGCTTCAGCAGCTGATTAAAGATCTCGATTGTGTCTCACTGAAGAGTGAAAAGACATTGTTTTGTGTTTTTTGTTTTCATTCAGGCATTGTGCAAAATTTATTTGAGTCACGTCGCGTGAAAATACGCCTTCAGTATAAACACAGACGATGCAGGCTGATCGGGCATTCGCGTTACGCTTACAGAATCATTAAGTATTGTAGACTGCAGCGATGTACATTTGAGACTGGCTGATCTGGATCTTTACTGTTCCGCATGTGCCGCGGATACACTTTTTCTCATGGCGCGACCCATCTGTTCTTGGATTAAGGATGTCTGCTAGCATTCATAAACTAAATACAGACAATCAAATTTACTTGGAAGAAGTAAACAAAGGCAGGTCTTCTAGAATCTGTGGAATATAGACAAAAACGTTATCCATGATGACAAAAGCGTAGACAAACATGTCTTTACATCGATGTTTAGATCTGAGCCCCAAATAGTTGTTCTGGAGAATGTTCCGCGAAAGTTCAGTTTCCATCACGAAAACATGCATATATAATGCTGACCCCCTCAAACCCCACTTGTATATAGTAAAACTAAGGTTTACAGGGGTATACATTAATTTTCTTATTTCTGCTCAAAAACATAGATTGTGGGTACTCGTTAGAACTGCCTCGGCGAAGCGGTTCTAACGAACGAAAAATCAGAGTTTTTTTTTTATCTTAAAATTTTCATTTTTTTGTGGTCTTTCAATTAAAGTGGAAAGCATAAATATCAATCATGATTGGGTTATAGCTAAGCATGCAGTCTGTTTGCATCTATCCAGTTTATATCCTAAACTTTAAGAACAGGTAATACTGTTTGTTTTATCAATTCGTCTAAAAATCTAGGCCCAGTTGTTCAAAACTAACTATGTCGTTAGTCAACGTATCGTTAAAACTTTGATCATGAAATATGGCTTATATTTTTGCTGACAAAATGTGATTGGCAAAAGCTACTCGCATTTTTTCAGCAAAAATACGTGTGAATTAGATATTGTACTTAATAGAACAGTTAACAATTTGACCACTAACGAGCTCGTTAAGCTAACGACGCTTTGAACAACTGGGCCTTGATTCAGAGTCGTAATTTGCAACCTCTCTGGGTGCTGTATATACATTAAAATGTTTTCTATATTTGCTCTTGCATTTGTATACTAATCAACTATTTCTAAGTAACTGAATAACGTCAATACCCACATATGACGCTATCAGCATTAATCTAATGTGACGTTATTCGAATATAATAAAATGGCGTCTAAAAAGCTACATTGGTAAAATGCCATTCAAAAATAGTTTGATTTTCTTAAATATGCCAGAAAAGTATAGAGAAATAAAGACATCTTCATTTTTATATTTTTCCTTTTGTTTATAAATTGTTGTTATTCAGAAGGCATTTTTTTTTGCATAAGAACCTGAACTGCATGTCCACAAAAAACGATGAAGTAGACAATGTGTCACCGTAAAATTAGTTGCGATATTTCCGCCGCAGACGTTTTTTCAAGGTAACAATGCAATTTTTAAATAAAACCAAATGAGCTCAGTGATCCAAAACATCCAGTAAGTATAAAGTACAATAAAGTGATGTGTTTTACGGTCTCCGTACAACACATAACACCAACTGCAGTACAAATAAACAGATTCTGAATACTGCGATCCTTTGGAAACACGAAACATACCATATAATCTATATTAGCAGACTCGGTTTTATTGAGTCTCCACGAAAAATAATGTAATGGGCAACACTGCTCTCAGTTCAGTTTCGGTTGAACAATATTCTGTTTTTAAATAAATCAAAATGATCTCAGCGATTCGACTGAAGCATTTTGGCTTCTGGGTTAAAAACAGTCTGTTAAAGATATCTGGCCGAAATAGGTGACAAGTAATCATTCTGTCTGCGTGACTCGGTTCAAGTAACTTTGAATGAATAAGTAAAGGGTTTTGTAGATCTTTTATACTAATTCAAAAGCCAAAATAACATGACCGCACGTAAGTTGTAAGCGTTAAAAAGTAATTCTTGACAGCTTAAACAAATATAAATAACTCCACAACACGATATGGCCAATCATTTATTATTTTCTAGGTTCTGGTAATTTGTGGAATATTGGGATCGGTCAGATAGCATCATTTCAAATTGAAACTATTAGTTTTATGTGTATTCCGTACAAATATTATGGATAAATATTTGATTATTTCTGAGATGAACAGGATATGATGTTAATTTACTATTATCAATAATGCGATAAATTGACCCATCACACGAGAAAATGGACCTTATGACGTATGCGTCAAGAGTAGGCATAAGTGTCCTAAAGTATGTAGTGTAGTCCAAGGACAGATCCAGGATGATTTCTGATGCGGTTCTATTTGATCATATTATCATATGTATTCTACGTATTCGGACAAACAGGCCTGCGCAAACAGTGTAGCATCTAATCTGAGTCTACACTGTTTGCAACTCACCCAACAATTTTACACACATGCATAGGTAGGTAAAATGGACTTGTTGAAGAGAAGTATAAGGTAAAGAGTAAGGGGTCTAAATAGTTAGGCTAAATACGGTATCCCAAATTTATAAAAATATTCCCATGAAAACAAAATTGTGAGTCAACGGGTATTTCTACTGAACCCTATAAACACCTCTGAATCCGCCCCTGGTAGTCTCTTCATTGGCATATTGTTTAATTCAGTAATTTAGTCAGTGCAAAACAAAGCCACAGATTAGATTGTGCGGACTGCTGACCCTTTCGACACTTGTATACGCTGCAACGATAAGGGACCCTTACCTTGCCAAAGGTATCAACAAATTGGAAGACACTCAGAGAAGAGGGCACATTATGCTCTCACTGACTACTGGGACAAGACGCTAGACTGTGTAAACAAAATGGTTCAAGGTCTCGGGTGGCAGAATCTTGAAGCGAGAAGATCAAAGCTTAGAAGTCTGTTGCTGTTCAAGATGCAGCATGAATTTGTCGACTAAGTACAGTCGAACTTCAATGGCTCTAACATCTCTGGGATCATGAAAATGTGTTCTAGATATGGGTAGTTCGAGCTGTTGAGGGTTAATCATAGCAACAGAGCAGGAGACAAATGTCTTTTCGATCTTCTATAAAGTAATGGCATGTTGAGTGTACTCATTAGAATTGTAGGAAAATTCCCAATAATTTCCTTAAATGTTTTTTTTTTTTCTTGGGCTATCGTAAGAATTTCCTACTAAAAACCAGTGTGAATTAGCCACGGTTAAGGAGTTATCGGTATTCTAGCCATCGAAGTTATATTGTACCAGGGACCATTCGTCGACCAAATCATATAGGAACCAATAGTGGATAGCTTTATACACTGAAAAAGTATCCATTGCCCTTAATATTTTAGAAAGTGATGGTTCTCTCACTTCTGTTAGATCATTATTACAGCCTGAGAATATACATGATCTCTACTGATCTGAATGGTCTACTAAGACGAAGAAGATCTGATCATTTCTTGTCCTCATATAGTATAAGGACTCTTCACTAATGTTGCAACTCAATTCATGCAGGAGCGAACGTCTCTACAAAGAATAACAATATAACTACTTAATGGGAAACATATTTCGCCAATAAATGAGCGTAGAGGTAAGCAGAATGAATGGCTTTAATTTCCAATCGAATTATTTGTAGTTTATTTGTTCACAATGCCATCAATTTAGTGAGCTAGCAATTCAGAAGGACTGTTGCATTCTACCATGTTCAATTACGCATACGTTGCGACCTTAATTTGTTGATTTATCTCTTACTGAATTTCAAGCCCAATTGCTATTCCCTCGTTTTTGCTGTTTTCTGACGTTGCTGCGCTTATATAGACAATTGTCCTAATTCTTTATAAACAAACATATGGTGTGGGTTCTTATTAGAAGCACCTCAAAGTATGTTTTTGTGGTGAAATAAAGGCATTTATCTTGATATTCCTCTAACCTAGAGCTACAAACGTTATTGAATTTTCACCACATAATACGGGAAACAAGAAACATATGATTATTAAACTTTTTAATAGATTCTAAAAGAAATGAACATTGAGAGCAATGGACACATACAAAACTGAAAACATTACACGTGGCAAGTTTGTGGGACCAGACTACTGTCCTTTCGACATCCCGCGGAAAGACGTTTTTTTTTGCTTGGCGTTTTACTTTAAATGGGAATATTTTGTTCTTATTGACTACAGCTTATCAGAACCCATTTGTTTTTTCTGTTTCTGTGTTTTGTTCTCAAATATGTACCCTAAAGTTAAATTTACGGCAAAAAATTGGTCTGAACTCTGCAATATCTATAGTAGTGATTGTTTTTTTTTTAATTTTTGTCCTAGAAATTATTTTTTACTTTTTTTTTGCTGAATTTATATTATTGATGTTTCACAAACAATATTGTGAAACATTCAGAAAAAAATTAAACAAGCGGAACATTGAAAATCTGCCTCCACCTGTCACCTACTCAACAGATTTCTGCATAATTTGCATTCAGTTTTACAGCCAGAGGAAGAGGAAACCGACAAAACCAAACAAGCACAAATCGAACAAACGTACGAAAAGAACTAGGATTAGCTCTCTTTTCCCCAAGCGAGGTAATCGCAATGCTAAAAGGACTGAAAAACACAAGAACAAAATAACACAAGGTAAGACATATAACAAATCGCCTCGTAGAATAAACTACAAAGCAACAAAGAGTAAGATTAACACCGGGAACTTTAAAAAACCTCTGAATAGAATAAAAAAGTTTGTAGGTAATTACGACAAATGTTTTTGCATTAAATCATGACAAAAGTTGCAAATTTACTTCTTCTGTGCAAAGCGCCAAGCAAAACACGACTTTCCGAAAGACATCGAAAGCATAGTAGCCATTTCCAACCAATTAAAGTCTTCCCATACGAGAATGTAGTTTATATTGTCTGATCATTGAGCTCTTTCTGATAATTTTAAAAATATACGAGGGGTCACTTTTGGCTAAAGCTAGCTGGCCTGGCACAGGAAATTTCGCCACAACTGTTTTCAGCTTTTGTGAGAGTATTCAATACTGTCAGGGGTCATTCCGTACAGAATCTGTTTGGAAAGTGCCACTATCACAAATCGCTATCTTTCATCTATATCGAGAAGAAAAGCGATAGAACAGAACATCCACAGGTAGAACCTACAGTTGACTCTCGTTATCTCGACCTCGCTTATCTCGAATAACCGCTTATCTCGAAGTGAAAATCTGGTCCCTGCCTGTACATGAAAACCTAACAACCGATGGAAAATATTGTAGAAAAGAGGAGAAATTGCTCCTAAGGAGCAATTTCTCCTCTTTTCCACAATATTTTCAATATATCTCTAACTTCAAAAGTCCAATTACCTATCAGTTTGTTAAATGTGGTTAATCAAATTATTTTTTCCTCAATTCTGCAAACCTGATATGTCGAACTACGGATATCTCGAAGTATTTCAGAGAGAGTCCCTTGGAATTCGAGATAACGAGAGTTGACTGTATGACTAAAATGCTACCAAAGCCACCAGTTTCCTCTTCCGTAAGTGAAGTGATCACAAAGAATAGTACAGAAGACGTCCAGGAATAGCCACAGTTACAGAACATATCGTATTCAAACATATAGAAAATTTCAACTGCAAAAACAGAAAATTTTCAGATAAAAACTCTGATATTTTCATATTTCTGCTCGAAACATAGATTGGGGGTACTCGTTAGAACCGCCTCCACAAGCTATGTTTTCTTAGCAAAATATGAAAAATAATGTATATTCCTGTAAACCTCAGTTTTACTACATAAAAATGGGGTTTAAGGGGGTCAAAATTACATAGGCATGTTTTCGTGATGTAAAAAGAGGTAAGAGAAAAGTCCAGGGAGTGCCAAAGTCACAAACCGCAGCCCTTCCCAGATAGGAAACCGACCAAACCAAAAACGCACAAATCGAATGAAAGTACGAAAAACACTAAAATATATAGCCCTGTCTTCGCCAAGCGAGGTAATAAACAAAATAACACAAGGTAAGACATAAAACAAATCGCTTCGTAGAATAAACCACAAAGCAACAGAGAGTTAGAGTCTGTAATACTCAAATATCTGATTCCTATATACTCTACAATAACCGATGATTTCGCGGATGCACATGCTGATCTGGACTTTCAATATCAACATAGCCTCCTAAGGCACATTATCTGGTGTGGATTATTTCAATCCGAAATATTCAGCATCAAATATGGGCAAATCTGTATAAAGACACATGTTAAGACAACAGCAGAGCTGACTTAGATTAGGCGCATTTAAGCAAAATGGCAGCTTTAACGTTTGCAGCACCGTTATATTTATTAAGGGAACGAATTTGAAACAAAAAGCTCTTTTATATACACAGAATGTAGTGTAGAAGATGTCCAAAAACAAAGCCACAATCGCAGATCATAGCCTGCCAATGATACCAAGAGAAAGAGAGAAGACTATGACAGACAGAACACAAGCAACATACCAAAGCTAATCAAAGCTACCAGCCCCATCTTCCCGAACACGGTGATCACATTGCTAGACAGGATCCACTTAACACAACAATGAGACAAAGAAAAGGACAGAACATGAAAAGTCTCGCACCGAACACCACAAGGTCACTCAAAGAACAACCAACAGCAGAACAACCCCCTTAGTACCATTGGTAGTAAAAACTACTTGGGCATTTAAATCAATTTTACAGGTACTAAATCGTCACTCTAAGTTCAATATAACCGAGACTCACATTTTCTGATCTGTAGTGTGTCCTTTGTTTCCAAAGACAATTTTTTGGACGTTTATTTTACTACACTGCAGCTGGTATTAGTGCCGTTAGGCGGCGGCAGAAAGTCTCCCCGTACTTTACCATAGTGTAGATTATATTTCATTTCCTTTGGGATCATTGGGCTTATTGTGGTATATTTGAAAATGGAGCTCTGCTTAGGGCGTAAGCAGTGTTGCAAACTTCATTACTGCTTATGAAGAGTCTCAATAAAACCGAGAATCCCATTTTCTGATCTGTAGTGTGTTATTTGTTTCCAAAGGCAATCTTTTTTACGTTTATTCAAATGTAATAATAATAATACAGTCGAACTTCAATGGCTCGAACACCTTTGGGACCATGGAAAATTGTTCGGGCCATGGGTAGTTCGAGCCAATGAAGGTAAATCATGAATCAGGAAGCAAATATCGCTAATTCTGGGAGATCTATCGATCTTCTATAAATTACTGTATGTTGAGTGTATTCATTAGAATCGTCTCGAAGAGGCGATTCTAATGAGTACAGACAACATGCAATGCCATGATAAAATAAGAAAAAATCATTAAATATTTGTTTTCCTGAGCTATTGGAAGAATTTTGTGGGGACTGAAAAAAAGAGTTCGAATCATCCATGGTAAACGAGCCATCCGTGTTCGAGCCATTAGGGTTATACTGTAGTAATGATAATAACAACAACAATAACAGTAATAATAAAAGTCTCTTAAATGTACTGAAGTGGCATGCCAAATTTAGTCAGCATATCTGATGAGACCTTGGAATAGCTCGAAACAAAAACGTGCATCACTAAAGCAATAGTGAAATCGTCCAGAAACTGTCACAATCGTAAACTACAGGTTTCCTCGGTATCATGTTAGGCTATATTCTGTGATTGTGACTCAGCCTGGCATCTTCTCTACTATTTCATGTTAAACAATACAAAAACTACCTTCACCCTTTATACTAAAAGCGCCTTATCTGGAACTATGAGAATCTAATTTTGCCCTTTAAGTTGGAAATGCGTGTGGGATGAGGCATGGAGGGTCAGTAGCTACGTTTTACAACATCTAAAATAGGGTGAAGAGTTGGTGCCAGTAAAATCGACTAAACCTCCTCTTCCCCCAGTTTTACTACTATCCGTTGAAGGCTTTCGCTTTAGTGTTGTTCGTTATTTGTAGCCTTGAGATTGGGGAAGAGGGAGCTTGTTCCTTTTGTTTATAAATTGTGTGCTCTCAATAGTAGTTTTTTTTCTCTTTCTCTTCATCACGAAAACACGTCTATATAATTCTTACCCCTTTAAACCTCACTTTTATGTAGTAAAACTGGGGTTTACAGGGGTATACATTATTTGTCTTATTTCTGCTTGAAACATAGATTGTGGGTACTTGTTAGAACCGCCTCATCGTGGCGGTTCTAACGAGTACCCACAATCTATGTTTTGAGCAGAAATATGAAAATTATCAGAATTTTTTATCTGAAAATTTTCATTTTTTGGTGGTAAAAGTTTCAGTATCTTGAATAGGCGTGTTTTCGTAATGTCTTGTCATTGATAGGCAATGGTCTGTAATTGTGGTTCTTCTAGGAGCTGGTTGTTTTGCTTTTCGTCGAAATACAGAATTTCTCATCAAACAATGTTTTCTTCAGATATAGCAGTGATAAGACAAGACCGCTCTTTGATTACCATACTAAACTGGAATATTTTCTTATTTCATGCTCTAACTTTTTCAAACATATTTTGTTATTAAATTTAAAGTTTGTAGCTTATTTATGTTTTAATACTTGATGTTATTGTGATGTTATCATTTGCACTCTCTATTGTATGTATGTATGTATGTATGTATGTATGTATGTATGTATGTATGTATGTATGTATGTATGTATGGCACCAGATAAATATCAATCTGGTTAGCCTGGCCAAAATATTTTCACACTCCAGCTGTTTTCATTTTTTTTTTGTGTAGCGTGCGTGTTCATTCCCAGCAAACACACAATCTTGCAGCGACGTTGGAACGACGTTGTTGTGACGTTGTGTGTTTACTGGGTTACTTTCAAGGGTCATTCCTTTTAGAACGTATTAATTTCGATTAAGATTATAGAGCTCAGGGCCCAGTTGTTCAAAGCTAACGACGTCGTTAGTTAACGATTCGTTAAAATTTACATTGAGTGATACGCAAATATGCTGAAACTTTTTGCTGAAAAAATGTGAGTAGCTTTTGCAATGCAAAAGCTACTCACATTTTTTCAGCAAAAAATATCATAATATTGTGTATTGAATCCGCTAAAACAGTTAACGAAATGACCCTTAACGAGCTCGTTAAGCTAACGACGCTTTGAACAACTGGGCCCAGTCTTATATTTTGGAAAATCGAGCCCGCTTTAGGCCTGTGCTAAAGGGCGCATGCAGCCTTGCAAACTGCATTTCTGGTACATGAAGAGTGCAAGGAAGGTACATAAGAGTGCAAGGAAGGTACATGAAGAGTGCAAGGAAGGTACATGAAGAGTGCAAGGAAGGTACATGAAGAGTGCAAGGAAACGGAGACTCCTCTTTTCATTATTGTATGTTTTCTGTGTATCCAGGGTAACCTTTGAAGATTTTACTTTGCATGTTAAAATACATTGAATCCTATAGAAAATTGCATTTTGTTCATAAAAATATGGCACACAGCTGTAGCTTTCCTTTCACCGCTACGCGGATGTTTAGCTAATCTTGCTATTGGTTCTTTGCATATGAGTTTACCTTCTGCTTAGTTTAACCCATTTATCCCGAGAAGACTCTTCTACCTTTAATTTGTGGACTGGTCCGTTTCCAATAGAAGGGATGTCTGGTTTGTTTTTATCATTGCTATGTTTATAGAAATTTCTATTTTCTTGCAAACAATGTAGAACCTGATCAGACGACGCATGATGCGGTGTCTGATATGGGCCTACATTGTTTTCCAGTGTCCTTTTTATGGGCATAAATTGGTCAGTGTAGATCATTTACTGTTTGTAAAGAATAAAGCATGTAGACCTAATCTATGAATATTCGCAAGATACTTTTTCACTTAGCACTACTTGTATACATTACGAAAACACGCCTATTCAAATATATTGAAAATTTCACCACCAAAAACTAAAAGTTTTCCGATAAAAAAAATCTGATATTTTTCATATTTCTGCTCAAAACATAGACTGTGGGTATTCGTTAGAACCAGCTGGACGAGGCGGTTCTAACAAGTATCCACAATCTATATTTTTGAGCAGAGATAAGAAAAATAATGTATACCCCTGTAAACCCCAGTTTTACTATATAAAAGTGGGGTTTAAGGGGGTCAAAACTATATAGGTATGTTTTCGTGATGATTTGAATTAGTCCTTAAAGACAGTGCGCCATTTTCAATGGATTATCTTCACATCGCGAAAACATGCTATATAATTTTGACCCCCTTAAACCCCACTTTTATATAGTAAAACTGAGGTTTACAGGGGTATACATTATTTTTCTTATTTCTGCTCAAAACATAGATTTAGTGTACTCGTTAGAACCGCCTCGCCAAAGCGGTTCTAACGAGTACCCACATTCAATGTTTTGAGCAGAAATATGAAAAATATCAGAATTTTTTATCTGAAAAATTTCAGTTTTCGGAGGTGAAATTTGTTATATATTTGAATAGGCGAATTTTCGTAAAGGTACTTTTATCCGTTTAATGGAAGATTACATAGTAATAGCTTAAAATGATTGTCAATGGAACCAATTATTCCCAATATAACCACAACCAGTGCAACCTTGGTTTACACAGCTATAAAACGTCATTTGTATGGAATTTGGAATGGTACCTATTCATGAGTAATGAACATTTCTATAAAGCTTGATTTGTTTTCTATAGATCAAATAAATCTTACCAAAGTAATTTAAGGCAAATAGGAACAATTTTCCATTAAAGAAACACTGCTTAAGGAGTTTTATCTTGACATAAAAAAAGATTAATCGACTTCTTTTGGGTAAAAACTGAAGAGAAATTCAATTAGTTTAACAAAAATATTGGGTGTGAGATATATTTCTCGAGAACCTTATTCTTCAATTCAAGTACTGTAAAAGCCTCATAACTCACATTTACTAGGATAAGTTAAAATATCTTATTGTTGTAATTCTAGATATTTGCCATAAGTTGATTTAACAAGGGAGCCAAAATTTCTGACTTCCTGTTTGCTTACCAGGTCCTTCATCGAAGGGGTCTACTCTAAAAGGAAAAAAATGCTCCCACTGGGAGTCTTTCTTTTCAGAGTAGGTCTCTATTCCAAAGGGAGCAAAAATGATTTTATTGTATTTGCTCTCATTGAAAGAGTATCAATAATACGTATGGTGATATCTAAATAGCACAAATAATGTGCCCTTCCGACTAGTCATCGAGATCTTTGTGTTGTTTTATCACTGTGTTTTTGATTATATGTGTTTCACTGTGATGTTTCATAAAGTGAGATAGAGGACTCCTACGCAGACCGAACATATGTCTATAATTTGGAGCTGCATCATAATTACGGGCGAGGTTTCGGATGATTTAAATTAGTATAAGTCCCCAGCAGTTTATCTACCGACCGTTCCAATGCGAGTTCCTCTGTTGCAGTTTTTGTTTCTTTGTTCGTCTGTGGTTTCCTATGTGACGTTTGGTTTGCCAGTGTTTCTACCTCATTTCTCCTTGTCGGGCTTCGGGAAGGCTATGCTTTGTGATTATGGCACTTCCAGGGTATATTCACATTTTTTCTCCATAGGATGGATAAACAACCCATAAAACAGATTATTAATATGATGGATTTTAGTTTCGCTTCACGAGTTTAATTTCATTAACAAAAGTGTGACAAATGATTTGTTAGAAATTAGTTACGGCCGTTCTCGAGAAAAAAGGTTGATGTAACAAAAATACATTATATGGCATTGTTAAAAGGACCACATCTGTGTTTCCAGATAAAAGAGCTAGGGAGCGTATACAATCTTGATAACTACACTCCTATATAAGAAGATACTTAATAAAGCCGAGTCTCTGATATTCATTGTTTGTGTGTTGTTTGTTTCCAAAAGCAGCCTTTTAGATTTTTATATTATCACGTAAGCAGACAACGAAGGCCCGGCACAATTTGCAAAAATCAAACCTCCAGTTACAACTAAGCATTATCATTATATCAGTTTAACTGGCCTTCTGTTGCTACAGTTAAATGAGCAACTTTTTTTTTCTAGATACACTAGTGCATGTACCATACGAAACACAGACGTAAGCAACACACGACGTCTGAACAGTGTCTACATTGGTTGATATCTACCTAGCAGTTTTTAGACACATCAACAAGTGATGTTTCAAAAGAGAGAAAAAAGGTAGTGCCACAATCACAAACCGCAGCCCTTCGAAAGGTGATTGTAAAGTGCAAACTCTGTCAAATGGACTAATGTTTCACTGAGGAAGTATAAGACCCCTCTGCACACCGAACATTAGTTTGTAATTTGCAGCTGTATTAGAATTGAGGGCGCGGCTTCGCGCGAGTAAAACTGGTTTAAGCCCTACGCCCCAGCCCCAATAGTTTTGATTGGATAGAAAACGATCGTTTACCTTAAACTTTGTTTTGATCCCAACATAAGTTTTACAAAAGAGGGCCATTTTGGCCTTGTATCACTTATCTGAGTACAAGACAAGTTTCGAGTCAATTGGTCTTTCAGGTTCAGGAGAAAAAAGTTCAAAATAGATTTTCAAGATGGAAACTGTGGTGGCCGTCTTGGATTTCAGGTCGGAAGAATTCAGATATTTTAATTGAAAAATCTTCCCGATACTTCCTACCAAGTTTCCAGTCAATTGGCATTTTGGTTCAGGAGAAGTTCAAAATATATTTGCGAGACTGCAGCCAACTTGAATTTCTAATGGAAATGATTTTGACTATTTTTTTTATCTAAAAGTCGCTTTGATACTTTTAAGTTTCAACTCAACCTGTCAACTGGCCTTCACGTTCAAGAGAAGTTCAAAATACATTTTCAAGATGGCGGCGGTGGCGGTCATGTTAGATTTCCGATGGGAACGATTTTAGCTTTTTTATTATTTACAAGTCATAGGAATACTTCCTGTCAAATTTTCAGTGATTTAGCCTTCTGGTTTAAATTAGATTTTCAAAGCCATGACGGCCAATTGGTCTTCGATTTAGTAGGTTCGAAATAGATTTTCAAGATGGCGGCCATCTTGGATTTCCGATCGGAACGATTTTAGCTATTTTTGCTCTACAGATCGTCCCGATATTTTCACCATGATTCGAATCTATTGCCTTAGGATTGTAAGGGTGTATTCTAGTCATTTCAAGCAAGTTGTTGACACCCCACGACGGACGGCAGACACTGACTGATCACAATAGCTCACCTTCGTGCTTAGGTGAGCTAATAAAGACGCTTTTATAGTTTGGTTTATTTGACCTTGAGTGTTATATCTTACAGAAATGACAAAGCTCGCTTTTCAAACTTTTCTTACAGCAATGTCTTACAATACCGAAATTTCGTGTGTCTGCTTTGCGTATCGTCATAACAGTGAAAGTAAACAGTTCTAATTGTGAATACGTGTAACTGGTGAAAGCGGTTAACCGTGGGAATCCACTGATAGCTAACCCCCAAGAACATATAATTATTTATTGTTTGGTGTGTGAATTACATTAAGATCAATAGTTCCTCCATAAACTGATATTTGAAGCTGGCGTAATCACTGATTTAATAAAGATGATATCACTAATTTAAAAGGACAGAATACATTCAGTATACTTTTCTCCGTTTTCGACAAGACAGAGAACTTCTGCTTTCATACAAACCAGTCTTCCTGAAAATGGTTTACCCTAAAAAGAAAGATTTTGCTCCTTATATGAGCACTCTTTTCCTTTTGAAACAGACCTCTTTTCAGAAGGGAGGCACCCAGCTAGCATTCTTTATAAACCTACACTTTTATTATTGATTTGTAAGCCATATTATTATTGGTTCCATTGTCGAGAAATATGATTAGAGGGCATAAAAAAGCAGACGGTCTGAAACAATGACGTTTGCCGTTTCATCTTATGATATGCAGTATCTATTTTTATGAACTGATGCCGTATCTGTGTGACCCTCAGTATTATTACGGCAATGCATGTCAGAGGAGATAATGGAGGGTAAAATTGGCAGTGTAGAACCCGATCAGGACAGTTCGGAAGCAAAATAGGGACAATCACGTGTTTTGATTTGTGGCTTTATGATTATGGCATTTCCTTGGTATCTTTACTTATATTTTTATAACTTATATTGAAAATTAATTATTTTAATCAGTTTTTCACTTTTGTGTACCAGTAAAATTTGTTGTGCTACAACTACGACGGCTTAACCTATTATTATAGCAGTTATAGTATAGACAGACTGTATCGTCCGTCCATTCGTCCGTCCACAATCTTCAAACATCTTCTCAGAAACCGCTGTGCCAATCAAAGCCAAATTTCATATGGAGCCTCAGTGAATCGGGGGAACAAAAGTTTGTTCGCCACATCCGGGTTACCTGACAAAGATAGCCGCCAAGCCAATATATGGTAAAAACGTTTAAAAATCTTCTTCTTCGGAAGGAAAGGTTTAATGGCCCTGGGGCTTGGTATGCAGCTTCGGGACAAAGGCCAAATATATTTGGGGGAAAAAATGATGACATCAGATCGACCGTAACCTTTTTTCGGAACGGTCATTTTTTTTTCATAGACTCCATAGGCAAAACTTTAAAAATCTTCTAGTCTGAAACTAGAAGGCCCAGACCTTTTATATTTGGTATGTAGCTTTATCTTGTGGACCTTTATTAAGATTATTCAAATTATAGCCCTTGGGTAAAAAAGCCCTGCCCCATGGGTTTGGTTTCTCATAGACTCATATAGGGAAAAGAAATGGAGCCTTCATGGGACAAGGTAACGAAAGTGGTTCGCCACATCTTGGTCACATACTCAAAATGGCCTCCATGCCCATATATGATAAAACCTTTAAAAAAACCTTGGGCCTAGTATGCAGCATTGGGGATATGAGCCCAATAAAGTTTGAAAAAAAAAAAACAACCTTGGGTTTGACCTTGACCTTTTTACGGAAAGGTCAATTTGTTTTAAATAGACGCCTTAGGCAAAAATGTAAACATCTTCTTATCTGAAACTAGAAGGCCAGGCCTTTTATATTTGGTATGTAGCTTCATCTTGTGGACCTTTATCAAGATTGTTCAAATTATAGCCCTTGGGTAAAAAATGGCCCCGCCCCTTGGGGTCACTTGTTTTACATAGATTCATATAGGGAAAATTCAGGTCTTTTTGTCTGAAAGGAGAGGGTAAAGGCCCTTGATATTTGATATCTTACTCCATCTAATGGGCCTCTACCAAGTTTGTATAAATTCTGGTCCTGGGGTCAAAAACGGCCCTGCCTCATGACTCACTTGTTTTACTTTATAGACTTATATAAGTAAAAACTTTAAAAATCTTCTTGTCTGAAAACAGAAGGCACAGACCTTTGATATGTAGATTTATCAAGAGTTATTTTACGGTGACTTAGTGTACTGATTTAGAAAAAGTGTTGGAAAATCTAACTTTTCGGAGCAATTCAGAAAACTAATTAATCGTTATAAAAGAATTGGCTATAGCCTAGACTGCATGCCTAGTTGTCAACCCAATCAATGGCTATGCTTCACTCTTTAATTGCACGTCGGCGGTTCGGGTCTCAGACTCAGTGACGGCTTCTTCGTAAAGCTTTAACCAGTGGGTTGGGGCTTGACGATATGTCTTTGGCTTGGCCCGCCGCAGTTCAACTATTTGTTTTCATTTACTCTGGCATACAGTAGAATTAGCCATGAGTACTCGTTTTTGTTTATCATTGTGATTAATTTGATTTTTTATGTTTTCACTTTGATGGACTGATTGAGTTGGGAGCCTTTTTTGCGAACCGAATTTTTATGTATTTCTGAATTAAGAGTAGCATCGGGACCCAGGGTGAAGTTGACTAGCTGTAAAAGTGCGTTAAACCCCCCAGTTGTTTACTCTACTGACCGTTCTAAGGCAGTGGTCCCGGTGTTAGTCTTACTTTTTGTTGCTTTGTGTTTATTCTGCGAGTTGATTTGTTTTATGTCTTACCGTTTGTTATTTTGTTCTTGTGTTTTTCAGTCCTTTTAGCATTGCAATTATCTTGCTTGGGAAGAGAGATCTAATCTTAGTGCTGTTCATACGTTTATTCGATTTGTGCTTGTTTTGGTTTATCGGTTTTCTCTTACTCTTGGTGTTTGGGAAAGGCTGCGGTTTATGATTGTGGCATTCCCTGGACTTTTCTCTTACCCTTGCCTTTAAATTATGGCCATGTGGTTAAAAATGGCCCCACTCCAGGGTTCACATTTTTCACATAGACGGAAAAAATAGTGATTTTCTTGTCTGAAACTAGAAGGCCCAGGGCTTTCGTATTTGGTATGTAGCTTCATCTAGTAGGCCTTTACAAAGATTGTTCAAATTATAGCCCTCTGGTCAAAAATGGCTCTTTCCCAGGGGTCACTTGTTTTACATATACATGTATAGGGAAAACTTTAAAAATCATCTTGTCTGAAAGTAGGTCAAAGCCTTGGATATTTGGTATGTAGCTTCATCTAGAGAAGCTCTACTAAGCTTGCTCAAATTATAGCCCAGGGATGAAAATGGGCACATCCCAGGGGTTACTAGTTTTACTTAGACTCATATAGGGAAAAAACTCTTCTGGTTTGAAACTAAAAGGCTCAACCCTTTGAAATTTGGTTTGTAACTTCATCTAGTGGATCTCTACCAGAAGTGTTCCCATTGTAGCTCTGAGGTCAAAAATGGCCCCGCATAAGCGGTCACTATTTTTACATAGACTCAGATGGGGAAACACTTTAAATCCTCTTGTGTGAAACTAGAAGGCTGAGACGTTTGATATTTGGTATGTGGCTTTATCAAAGCCATATTTTATGTGATTTCTGTTTCGCCAAATTAATTAAAGCTAAATTCTATACCAACTTCTATAGCTTCCAGGTTTTTCAACGTGCCGGCTACCATATCCATATTTTGCAGTCTTTAAAAATGTTATCATAAACTTGCTTAGAACGAATAGTCTCAGGTGCGCTACAGGATCTTTGGTCCTCTTGTTACAACTTCATAAGCAATGTTAAATTTTCTTCTGACGTTCACTGAGTGACCGAAACGTGTTGTGTCTTTTTAACCCATAAACATCAGGTAATATCGAAATTTAATAGATTCCGAAACTGTGCAAATTTATTACATGTATTTGTGTTTCTATCTTTAGGCTGGCTACAGTTTTTACTCTTCCATGTCAGCTGGTACTGCTAGTGGAGTTAATGTTGGAACAGCCGAAATGGTGGACAATGCCAAAAGTTATCCGCACGTTCCAGTGACCGCGATTCAGTCGATATCTTCGCTACACTGCAGTCAACCCAAACTGAAGGATAAAACCACTGCTTGAACGTTTCCTATAAATTGTTGACGCTGTTGAAGAGTATATTAACACTTCCATTCTATGGGCAAATTCAGCACAAACTTTGAAATATTTTTTTCCTAGCAAAATAGTATCTGACACTTCATGAAAAATGTCTATTTAGGAGACTATTTGCATGAAGTGTCTAATCCTATTTTCTGAGAAAAATAAGAACATCATTTCAAAATATTATTTTGAAATATAATTAGTATTTTACCCAGAAAATAGGATCTGACACTTCATACAAATAGTCTCCTAATAGATTCTTTTAAACAGACAATCTGCATGAAGTGTTAAATCCTTGTTTCTAGGAAAAATAAGCAAAATGATTTCAAAATGCGTCTGCTGAAGTTTTTACCCAGCATAGAAAGTTTTAGGTGAAGAGCAAGGGAATGTGATACTGGGCTGTCTGGGCGGGGTCTGGTTTAGGTTGATAAAGGACTCGAAGGCAAACTCCAACGCCAAATGATTAGTTGATAAATCATCGCTTCGTAAACAATGAAGCATAAGGTCCGTCTTGCTAGTTTTAGCAACAGCATACAGAATTCTGAAATCTGAGCCACAACGAGAGAACACGTACCTTCTGACATGACCGCCCAGCAAAATTTCAGCCTGTGCATTCGCGCAATCTGATTGGTCTTCGTTGTCTGCATGAAGAAATCGCATCCTTAGCTATCTAAAATGCATCCAGTGAAGATTCAGATAGGACTGCGTGAATACGCAGGTTGATCTGAATCTTAGATTGGCGCACATGTCCGATACGTTTTCTTACGTTGCTGCTCATTTCTTTTGATGTTTTTGAAACAAAAGTGGGTTAATATCATCCGACCTGCCTGTTCCTTCATCCAAATATCTCTGCATTTGCTATTGACATCTCACCTCGGCTATAAGGGTTCCAAATCTGAAATATTGACATGTCTTTAAGGGCTTTATGGGCCGCGCCTTGCAAAAACGTGTTTTCGCGCATATGCGGACAGAAAAGGTCCAGATCAGCCTGCGCAACCGACTGTCTGATCAAGGTTTTTCTGTCCACTATCAAAATTACTAGATACTACAGAAAGTATGAATGGGGAGCAAAGGTCCATATGATACTTTGCGCATGCGCAGGATGATCTGAATCTACACATTTTGCGCATGTGGACGGCAGTTTTTCGCTTTACGCAGCCCATATGGTGATGTGCAGGAGTTTATTGCAATTTCGATTCGATCCCTGGGGAGGGACTAGAGTGGTTAGAGCTGTTGGATTAAACATTTTAAGAACGTAGGCATGTTGCAGATCAGATTGAATGAGATGAATATTCGAAACAGTTTTCACGCAAATGTTTGTTCTTGGATGGTTCAGCAAGAAGTTGGGGATAATAGCATAGATAAATTTGCTCTACAAGCAGTGAAGATGGATACTGCAGCAAATGGAGTATATATGGAATTGGATTCCCGCAACTGGATTGTTCAGTTAAGTTCTGACTGGTCTGTCATTCTACTAGGAGATATGTTTTATGATGAAATATTCAGAGACAATCGTGTGTCATGATTGACTAAACATTTCAGTATCCATGACAAACATTTTTATTGGTGAGCCTGTTGGAAAACCAAGCCGAAGATTTTTTATGAGGAAGAGAAGATCAGGTTTAGGGGCTCACTTTTACTTTTTTTTTTAAATTTGTCCCCATTGGCTGTTGTATCATTGGCTGTTGTATTCTCTGTATATTGGCATGTGTAAGGGGACAAATGTCCTCGAAATTTCATTTTCTATGTGGACAAAGGGAAACCCATACTAGACTAACCTGCTTAGACATCACCTGGTTCACAGTAGTGTTCCCCTCAGTTTAGAATCTAAAACAACAACAAACCTGGAAATTTCAAGTTCTCTATGCAGTCATTGTCTTATGTATATCACTTACTTATCAATATCAAGAACATTCGACCCTCGTCCTCTCGAAGTCTAAGGGACTCTCTGAAATACGTCGACCTATCCGTTCCTCGACATATCAGATTTGCAGAATTGAGGCAATAAGAAATCAAACAACCACATATTACAAATGAATATGTAATTTCACTCCATAGTTAGAGATATATTAAAATCTGTGGAAAAGATGATACATTGCTCCTTAGGAGCCATTTCTCCTCTTTTCCACAATATTTTGTTACCTGTTAATATATTTGCATATTAAAACAGAGACTAGATTTTCACTTCGAGGTATGCGATTATTCAAGATAAGCGAAGTCGAGTTACGAGAATCGACTGTATATAAATATTTTGAAGGGTATTAATATTCATTTTATTCAAATTCATTTACCCACGTGAACTTGAAATCTGAGACGATAACCTCTTTCTTATGCTTGGATGCATGCCTGTATATCAACAATTGAAAGCTCATTACTATCTAGGCCAGCAACATATGTCATTAACGTGGTGATATGCACATAAATCCGCCTGTATCATTGCTGGGATTTATGCAAACATCACGAAGTATACACAGTGCATTGAAAAATCACTGCTAGCACAAATTATGTCCATTTTAGTACTATTTTTTCACCAAAACTGCAATCTCTATTCACGTTCTCATTATCGTAGATACTGCGACCGACTGTCCTCAAACTGTATGTGTTACTAAATATAAGCATAGATTGTCAAAGTGTCTGAATATCCCGTGTTTCAAAATCCCGATTTTTCAAAACATAGACAGACCATATATTACTGAATTTTGTGCCCTAAATGAATATCCTGATTTTCATAAAGTCATAATTATTTTAACAAGGCACTCTGAAGGACAGCTATATCCCCCGCCGCAGAATGACAATGGAGCGG
Organism: Anodontia alba; assembly: GCA_964016985.1. Lineage (NCBI taxonomy): Eukaryota > Metazoa > Mollusca > Bivalvia > Lucinida > Lucinidae > Anodontia > Anodontia alba. The sequence continues at coordinate 60,208,541 of OZ024834.1, read as the reverse complement.
CCTCCTAATTCAAGGCTCAAACCGGTGACCTTCAACTGTGACCTTGACCGTGAGTCAGCATAGCTATGGTTCTGCACATCATCTCACTGAGGCAAACATTTGACCAACGTTTAAAGAAAATCCTTCCAGGGGTAAAGAAGGTATGGAGCCGACACCAAATTCAAGGCTCAAACTCGTTACCTTCAACTGTGATCTTGACCTTAAGTTCGCAGGGCTGAGTTATGGGTTCTGCACATTGTCCCACTGAGGTGAACATTTGACCAAAGTTTAGAGAAGATCCTCCCAGGGGTAAATGAGATACAGAGCGGACACAAAATTCAAGGCTCAAACCCGTGACCTTGAACTGTGACCTTGTGAGTCTGCATGGTTGAGCTATAGGTTCTGCACATCATTTCACTGAGGCAAACATTTGGCCAAAATTAAAAGAAAATCCTTCCAGGGGTAAAGGAGATATCGAGTGGACACGAAATTCAGGGCTCACTCGCGACCTAGAATTGTGACCTTGTCCTTGAGTCCCAATGGCTGAGTTATGGGTTCTGCACATCGTCCCACAGGTGAACATTTGTCCAAAGTTTAGAGAAAATCCTCCCAGGGGTAAAGGATACAGAGCGGACACGAAATTCAAGGCTCAAACCCATGACCTTGAACTGTGACCTTGGCCTTGAGTCGGCATGTTTTAGTTATTAATTCTGCACATTATCTCACTAAGGTGAACAGTTGACCAAAGTTTAAAGAAAATCCTTCCACTGGTATAAGAGATACAGAGCGGACATGAAATTCAAGGCTCAAACCTTGAACTGTGACCTTAGCCTTGTGTCGGCATGGTTGAGTTATGAGTTCTGCACATTGTCTCACTGAGGCAAACATAAGACCAAAGTTTAAAGAAAATCCTTCCGGGGGTATTGGAGATATGGAGCGGACACGAAATTCAAGGCTCAAACCCATGACGAAGGACATTTCTATAATCCCCATCCGCTTCGCGGCGGGAGAAACGCAATTCAAGGCTCAAACCTGTGACCTTGAACTGTGACCTTGACCTTGTGTCGGCATGGTTGAGTTATGAGCTGCACATCGTCTCACTGAGGCAAACATATGACCAAAGTTTAAAAAAATCCTTCCAGGGATATAGGAGATATGGAGCGGACACGAAATTCAAGGCTCACGAGTCCTCGATGTTATATACCAAGATTCAGTCTCAAAGCTTTCTTGGTTTTGGAGAAGAAGATATTTAAATGCCTTTACCATATAAAGGAATGGCTGCCATCTTGTTCAATGGTGCTGATCCATTCGAAAAGTTCTCAATGCCCTTTCGACAGAAGACCCCATGTGGTAAAAAATGCTCGAACAGTTTCAAAGAAGACATTTGTAAATTACACAATTTTATACACGTATATATAGCCCAGGAGCAAGGACAGATAATACCCAGGGGTAAAACAATTAATTGTAACGTTAAAGTTTTACTACTTTCTTAAAACAGTGTAAGTTTCAGCCATTAGTCTTTAATACATTTTGAGGAAAATTACTTTTCAACATTTTCTCCATATGAATGTTTAGGGAAGCAAATTTGACCTTGCAGTGAAAGGGTCAAAGGTCTATCTACAGTCATCATTTTAACAAATTTGGTAGACTGTGAGTCCTTGAAGCTATATACCAAGACCCATCATCAAAGCTTTCTTGTTTATAGAGAAGAATATTTTAAAGTGTTTTTACTTGGATTGTTATCTCTCCATTGATAATGGAAAGCTTACTACTAGGCTTTACGACAAACGGGGCGACTTCAATTTTCCCATTGTTAACTTTCCATTCCTGAGCAGTAATATCCCTTCTGTACCAGCATATGGCGTTTACGTATCACACTTAATCCGTTATGCCAGAGCCTGTTCAAATTATCAGGACTACATGGAGTGTGGGAAAGTGCTCACTACAAAGTTGTTGAGCCAGGGGTATGAAAAAACCAAACTGGTAGCAACACTTAAGAAGTTCTATGGGAGACATCATGATCTGGTCAATCCCTCAGGGTGGCAGTTTGCAGAATTGTTTCCGATGTTTTGTCAATGACGAGCCATAAGTAGATTTCTGAAATCCCGGGCATACGCTTCTACCTATATTTCTTCGTTCAGGCCTATGGGCATGGTGGGCGAAGCTTGCTTACTAAGTAATGCTTACTATCCGCGGACGGCCGATTACACCCTTAATTCTGGGGTCCATGTCTGTTGACCTGAACATTCATTTGGCAGCCATCTTGTTCAATGGCGCGAAACCATTCAAACAAATTATCAATACCCTTTCGACAGAAATGGAAGGCCTCATGTGAAAGCTGGTGACAATTACTCAAGCAATTTCAGAGAAGAAGTCATTTAAATATTACAATTTTATACATGTATATAGCCCAGGGCAAGGACAGATAACCTTCAGAGGAAAACATTTTGATTGTAACGTAAACCTTTAACTACTTTAATCATACATTGTAAGTTTCAGCTATTTGTCTTTAATACATTTTGATAAAATGACTTTTCAACATTTTCCCCCATAAATGTATATGGACGCGAATTTGACCTTGCCGTTAAAAGGTAAAATGTCAACTTATGATCATCATTTGAACAAACTTGGTGCATTACTCGATGCAATATACCAAGATTCAGCCGTGAAGCTTTCTTGGTTCTGGAGAAGATTTTTAAGTGTTTTTTTTTTACCATATATGGGCATGGCGGCCATTTTGATTAATGGTTCTTGACCATTTGATCAATTTTTCAATCCACCTTTAACAGAAGGTTTACTATAGAAATTGTATATGGCAGACCCGTTTTGGTCATAAAGTTAATTTTACAGTACATATTTGAAAATAATGCAAAGAAGCAAAATCGACAAATGGTCCTGATAAGCTATTGTCAATCACAAGTCATTGTTTTCATTTAGAATAAACGCCAGGAGAGAAACGTCTTTCCGAAAGATGTCGAACAGACAGTAATCAAATGTATTGTGTCCAACGATTTGACGAGACCGCAGGCATGCAGATTTTGTTTTTTCGATTATGGCATTTGTAAGGTTTTCCTTTGTTCTTGCCCAAAGGATTTCGTCATCAGATAATGTGGGGTCAGGTTATTAAAGAGGATTCATCGAAGTAATTGTATCATCTGAACCTAATACCACTGTATTAACCCTTAACCCATTTAAAGTAAATAAGAAAACTCAGGAACAGATACAATCAGATCCACATCAAGTCCCCAACGCCGAAGGGAAAGACACATAAATGCAATAAAGCAACCACAAAATGAACAGATGGCAAGCAGAGTTGGTAACTCTTTCCCAAAGTGTGGGAACCTAAACAACTGAATATATAATCAACTTACGTAATTGATAAAAGAAAATTATTAGAAAGTGACACACTACATATTAATTAACGCGCAAACAGTACAACAATGAAAGTACCGCCTTGGAAGGACAATAATGAATTACTAGGGGGCTTAAGGTAACTTTATGGGATCCAAACTGTCGCCCTCAGTGGTAAAAACGTATATTTGTTCGGTCCATGTGGAGGTCTTTTAAGCCTGTGGTGCCATGAAAGGGACAATGGCAAACAATGTAAACCCAGATCAGACGCAATTTAAATACATAAATTTCTACAAAACATGGTAATAATAACAACTGACTAGACCCGCTTCTATTGGGAATAGACCAGTCCGAAGAGCTGCTGAAGAGTCTACTTGGCATAAATGAGTTAACCCTTAACAATTTCAGCCTTGCAGACCAAAACAGGTATCTTTACTAACTTTAGTTCCAGTTGAGTTACGAGCACTGTTTGTCATTTTGAATTTTGACTGACATCGATATTTGCAACAGTTGACATATCAGATTTCAAAGATGGAAGAGTCCACGTCAGAAACCCAGGGATAAAAAGTTTAGGCGCCAAGCTTAACAGCAGTAGACGACATTCTAATAAACGTCAAAAAGATTTGCCTCACTGCTGAAAATGGTTGCTGGGTGGTCTTTATCCTGTACCCAGGAAACAGCAGTGGGACTTAGCAAGTAAGTGATGAATGATATCGAATTGCTGGAAGATTATACTGTACTGTACAAATAAATTGTAAGGTGTGTTAGTGGGATGGCCCTCCCCGACCCACTACACATCAAATGGACGGGGAGAATAAAGTATTTTCCAGAAAAAAAAAAAGATTGCCTTTGGAAACAAAGAACACACTACGGACTAGTAAATGGGAGTCTCGGGTTTATTGGGACTCTTCAAACGCAGTAATGAAGTTTGCAACACTGCTTACGCCTTCTAGCGTATACATGAGTAGAACTCAATTTTCAGATATACCACAATAAGCCCAAAGACCCCAAATATAATGAAATATAATCTGCACTATGGTGATGTACGGGGAGACGTTCTACCGCTGTTACCTTATCTAATTTTAGATTTTATGTGATTACGAAAACATGTCTATTCAAATATACTGAAAATTCTACTACCAAAAAATGAAAACTTTCTGATAAAAATTCTGATATTTTTCGTATTTCTGCTTAAAACATAGAGTGTGGGTACTCGTTAGAACCGCCTCGACGAGGCAGTTCTAACGAGTAACCACAATCTAGGTTTTTGAGCATAAATAAGAAAAATAATGTATACCCCTGTAAACCCCAGTTTTACTGTATAAAAGTGGGGCTAAAGGGGGTCTAAATTATATAGGCATGTTTTCGTGATGTGATTCGACCAGGATTCACAGAACAGAACAGAAACAGGTGGTTTATTCTACTGACCGTTCTAAGGTGGTGGTCCCGGTGTTAGTCTTACTTTTTGTTGTTTTGTGGTTTATCTACGAGGCGGTTTGTTTCATGTCTTACCTTGTGTTATTTTGTTCTTGTGCTTTTTAGTCGTTTTAGCATTGCGATTACCTCGCTTGGGGAAGAGAGAGCTAATCTTGGTGCTTTTCTTGGGTTTGTTCGATTTGCGCTTGTTTGGTTTTGTCTGTTTCTTCCTCTTGGTGTCTGGGAAGGGCTGCGGTGTGCGATTGTGACACTCCCTGGATTTTTCTCTTACCTTTTTTTTTACATATCAAGCATTATTTCGGCCGCGCCATGCAAATACGTTTCTTTGGATATATGTTGATTGCGAAGGCCCAGATCAGCCTGCGCACTCGTGCAGTCTGATTAAAGACTTCACTGTCAGCAAACAGAATCAGTGGATACTACAGAATGTATGAATGGAGAGCAAAGGGCGAGATGATACTTGACCATGTTGAAGATGATCCGAATATGCGCATTCTACGCATGTTCGAAGGCACTCTTTCGCTTGACGCGGCTCATTTACTCTAAACAATAAGACGTCTGCTACAATCTTGAATAGCGCTTTAAGGATAATGTTATCAAAAAGCAGACATCTTATAGCCTACCGCGAACAAAAGAATCTGTGTAAGTCAATTATCCATGTCAGTTCTTTTATTAATTTATCAGGCGTCCAAAAGCCACCTCCTCTAGCAAAAACTTAACATTTCGATGTCTTACCAGAGATATAGGGCAGATGAACCGTATTGTGAGAAAACGGTTCTTACATAATTTTTGAACAGCGAAGACCAAGACAAGTCTACGCATCTGTGCAGTCTAGTGTTTGTCGATATATTCTACTTTGAGGGAATCGATTCATTGTCAAATGAGAAGATTTTTTCAAGTTTTTGCTCTCTTCCGAAAAAGGTCTTGTTTAAAAGGAAAGAACTTGCTTCCAAGGCACTGTTAACTTCTGCTACAGATTTAAAGTCTAGGCAACTTGACTTGCGAGAACGAAGATAGCGTCTTGTTTTATAATTTTGGGCGATTCGCCGTCAGATTTAATATACCACATTTTGACAATCCGTTTTCCTGTTACTACCAACTTAATCACTACCTAAAAATAGTTCCCTGCTAACGATAATAACGAAGAATTCTGCATTCAAACGCATTAGCCTTTTTCACTCTGACGCTCATAAATAGCGAATAAATAAACAGAACGAGAGAAAAGTTCAAACTTTTGAAGAGATTAGATTTTAATCATTGAGTACAACAATATCGGCGGACAAATATGAATACTCTAGTAAAACGTGCCAAATCTACGGCGATAGGTAAAAAGTGTAATCCCAGCCGTGGTCCTATAAACACCAAAAAGGAGCATTTCCATCGATAAGTGGTTATCGGGTACCAAAAGGTCAATGGCACATGCCTGGCTGCTCTAGGCTTAAATTTTCCAAATAAATTTGTATACTGTTTATGTGTGTCTTCCTTTTTTTTTTTTATTTCAGCGTTAACTATTTCGGCGCCAAATTTCAGACGACATTTGTCGTCTTTTTTTTTTATTTTAACAAACTATCCTTTGGAAAGACGTTTATATGTAAAGTTGAAAGACTGAATGTCAAACAGCATAGATCCAGATCTATCTATGCTGTTCGCAAAAGTCTATTATTATCGCCTGTGGCAGTGAAAGAGTTAATACGATCAAGTTCTAGAGGCCTACAGAATGTCAGCAACCGCCCCTACCAGCACTCTCAATGCTTTGATCAGATCTTCATAGTGCCCCATGGTAAACAATATTTGTCTTGGTCAATTGTGAGGGTATACACCGTTCCACTGTGGCCAGAAACTTGACTCACATATTCACTTAAGTACTTCTGAGGTCTTCGGAAAGGAAATCATCTCTAATCTTTACCACGTGTTTAGTCCGATCATGTATACTTGCGCACCTGTATGTTATCCAGGGGCGGATTCAGCGGGCGTCCGGTTTAAAAACTTTCATTTTCAAGAGACATTTTGGATACCGTCGATAAATTTGGGACACAGTATTTACCCTAACTATTCACATGGCTTAATCTTTATCTTATACTTCAAAATTTTCATTTTTACCTGTGAATGTGTGTGAAATTGCTGGGTGCGTGGCAAAGAGTATAGAACCTGATCAAACGCAGAGTTCTGCAGCGTCTGATCTGGGTTTACACGGTTAGCCCAGCCCTGACTGTCCGAATACGTAGAGTAAGTACGGAATGTGATCAAATCGAACCTGCACCCCCTCCCCCGTCCAAACTCAGAAATCATCCTGGATCCGACCCTGTATCTCTTCCATGAAAACAGAACGAGAAATGAAAACGATATACAGCAGAAATAGTGCCTGGTTTGTAACCTTGCGGTCGTTTGGCATTCCATTAGCTACGTAAAAAACATTCTCTACTTTCCATTCAACATCTTTTGGAGAATCATATATATATATATATATATATATATATATATATATATATATATATATATATATATATATATATATATATATATATATATATATATTATGCCTGGCGGTTTACACAGATGAAGCAAGTTTACAAACTTTTATTATTATTTAATGTCAAACCATTTGTTACACCATCTATACATAAAAAAGTTTTATTCTAGTGGTTGATTAAAAAAATCGAAAAATTCATTTTTCCTCATATAAAATTATGCAGAAAAGCATATTATACAAAAGTCGGTAGGGTAGGTAAAATTGAGACAGGTTTTCAACCAGCTCCTCTTTTTCAAATCTTGTGATATTTTCAAAACATAAATAAATAAAAAAAACACGAAATAAAAGAAAAAAAATCCTAAAAGTCCAAAATATCACTTTACTTTAGGCATAGGTCACACAAAATTTTCGTTTAGGGTTTACTTGAGAACAAAACACACAGAACAGAAAAGACAAATGGTTTCTGATAATATATGGTCATTCAGAACAAAAGATAACGGAGTGATGGACAGTACGTCTTATCACCGTCATTCTGACAGTACGTTATCACCGTCATTCTGAATTAATGTCCAAATATAAGGTTGGTTTGAAAACATTTCTGCAAGAAAGCCAGTCCGTATCTGAATTTTGTTTCGACATAGTCTATTAATTCAGAAAGATTGTTGGCAAAACTAGCTTTCGGAACAGCTTAAAAAGATTTTCAGAAAAAGATGGTTACAACATGTATATTATGTGGAAAACTGCACGCACGATTGTTAACTCCCAAGTGTGACTGATAACTGCTTCCCTCTTTAATATGAACGACGCTGGCTCAGTCCGTCAACTAAATGACGTGTTTCCTGAGTAACTTAATTTATTTCTAAATTTAAGTTTAATAGAAGCAAAATAGGATTCCAAAATTATCCAGTTATCAGTATTCCCTTTTGATTAGCCAGGGCTGTGGGAGTACCATGCCCGAATTGTCCATTTCCCTGAAGACAATTTCCTTGTCTTGGGACAATGACTTCATAGCTCTAGCTAAGGAAGAGTATCCAGAGTATGAGCTATATATATATTTTGCTTATTTGTCGAAGAAGACATAATATAGGTACTCATTAGAAGCGCCTTACCTTACCGTTCAATCAACACCCACAATATATGTTTTCTTCGAGAAATGAGAAAAATGTCAATTTTCAGGCAAATAAATCTTGGTTTGAGAAACGAAATTTGACCATTTACTTGTCCTCGGACAAGTAATAAAAATTGATAACTCCACAATCCTCGATTAGCCATTAAACTTCTTTCCCGTCTTCTAGGGGAGCAATAAAACACTTGTCACGCTTTCATTGCATGACTGGGAGCTAACTAACTGCGTAATGCAATGTGACTGTTCTATATAATTGCATTTGAGGGGGGTACAGCATTTCTTACAAGACAGCGTGTGCGCCCAGCGAAGACTCAGATCAACATGCACATCCTAGCAGTCTGATCCGAATCTTTGCTGTTCGCCTGTAGACGCTTTGGATCTTTGGCTACCAGTAAAGTGCCCTGTAAAGACTCTGATCATTACGAAAACTCGCCTATTCAAATATACTGAAAATGTCACCATCAAAAACAGAAAGTTTTCAGATAAAAATTCTGATATTTTCATATTTCGACTCAAAACATAGATAGTGAGTACCCGTTAGAACCGCCTCGCCGAGGTGATTCTAACGAGTACCAACAATATATGTTTTTGAACAGAAATAAGAAAAATAATGTATACCCCTGTAAACCCCAATTACAAAAGTGGGGTTTAAGGGGGTCAAAATTATATGGGCGTGTTTTCATGATTTTTCGTCTTCGCTGGAAGCACATGCAATCTTGTAGGAAATACTGTGCCCCGGCCCTTTTCATTGTCAACTGACAATGTTAAGCATTACCCTATTGAATTTATTTTCTTAAATAGCAGCTGCTGACATTTTGTTATGTTAATTGTCCATAGCAAAAGCCGGGACACAGCAATTCCTACAATTTATACGTTGGAGCAGCGAACACTCAGATCAGCATGTGCATCAGCATAGCTTCCTCAGTCTTTCATCACGAAAACATACCTATATAATTTTGACCCCCTTAAACCCCGCTTTTACACAGTAAAACTGGGGTTTACAGGGGTATACATTATTTTTCTAATTTCTACTCAAAAACATAGATTGTGATACTCGTTAGAACCGCCTCGCCGAGGCGGTTCTAACGAGTACCCACAATCTATGTTTTGAGCAGAAATATGAAAAATATCAGATTTTTTTATCGGAAAATTTTCATTTTTTGGTTGTAAAATGTTCAATATATTTGGATAGGCGTGTTGTTGCTGTGTATTCTATGGGTAGCTAGGAACCCAACGCATCTCCAAGTGACTGGTGAAGACTGATTAGACCTCGCGGAAGCGCAGACTGATCTGAGTCCTCGCTGGGTGCACATGTAAAATCGTAGGAACTGCTTACCATGGCTCAGATAAGTATCACGAAAACATGCCTATATAGTTTTGACCCCCTTAAACCCCACTTTTATATAGTAAAACTGGGGTTTACAGGGTATACATTATTTTTCATATTTCCGCTTAAAACATAGATTGTGGGTACTCGTTAGAACCGCTTCGACAAGGCGGTTCTAACGAGTACCCACAATCTATGTTTTGAGCAGAAATATGAAAAATATCAGAGACTTTTTTATCTGAAAATTTTCTGTTTTTGGTGGTAAATTTTTCAGTATATTTGAATAGGCGTGTTTTTGTAATGCTTTGCTATTTTATTGAAATTGAGATAATTCGCATGAAACAAAGAAAACTGTCACTCACTATTACGTGGAGACAATGCTAAAGGTAACGACCTCATTTGATTAAAAACATCATCATGCGAACAACCAAATCCCAGTTCAGCTTGGAAGGACAATCAACCATTCAGCGTTATGTGCTGAAAGTGTTCCCTGTTCGACTACATTTTTAGTGTAAAATAGATATGGCAAATAGTGACGATCACAATTAGTCTGCATGGACGTGCAAGCTGGTCTAGGTGTTTCGTGTCTCCAATATGGTAAATTTTTGTCTCCACAGAAGTTGTTAAATAGGAGTATTGGATGATAATTCAGAGATAATTTTCTCTAGTTCTCCAAAAAGTATATTGTGTGTACTCACATGTTTTTTTTATGGAGAAGTAAGAACATAGAATTCCCAGAAATATCATTAAAGTGTCCTCCTTAATAACTCCAGTGTACTCTCTGCTGTATCAGTTATTCAATTGTCGCTGCACTTTCCCTGGAATAAACCTTTAACGGCTTGCTTATTTGATTACTTAAAGTATTTCAGTTAAAATTATATAATTTTTTCAAGTAAATTATTGCGATAACGTTTTCAAATGCATCAGCTGCTTTCAAAATGAAGATAAATTATATAGACTAAGTTAATGTGAGAAAATGTATTCAGAGTTTACATCGTAAACGTCCATTATATTCCTGTGTGAATATAATGCGACGTTATGCTGTAAATTGTACTTAACAACCAAAAGCATTTGAAAGCAAACCTGCATGTTAGTCATATACGAAAAATAGTCTAGAAGATGTCTAGGAAGAGTCACAATGTTAGAACATAGCCTACCAATGACATAAAGAGGTAGAGGAAACAAACCATGACAATTAGTACACACGCAACATACAACAAAATAGCATAGTAACCAGCTCCCTCTTCTCCAAACAGGAATTGCAATGCTAGACATGATCCATCAAAAACAACACTAAGGCAATGAACAAGACAAAATATTTAAAACGCCCCGCCATGAGTAGCCTCAAGGTCACGCAAAGAACACTTATCTACAGAAACGCCGACTTAAAAGTTCAATGCGGAAGATTTAAACAGTACAGACAGAGAAACTATTGCAGAGCCAGAGAAGAAAAACAACTTTTGGTTGAAGTATGATTGTCATTCTTTTAAAAAATTATTAGGCTAATCAAAACTAGAGCTGGTGTTTGTAAAACACTATGCCCTCCAACTGTCTGACTCTAACACTGCTTGACTCCAACACTGCTTGCCCATGACGGTAACAATACTACAAATAGAAAAAGACAGAACTCCAATAACGTTTCATCTAATGGTTCAAAATTTAAATAGGTGATCTCCTCTTCATTCCGAATCAGTATACCAATATCAAGGCTCTAGCCCTAATACTTTTTGAGATATCTTGCTAACGAGATTCCAATGTTAATTTATTAAAAGGGAAATAACTCTAAGATGGGAGATAATTCGGATAAGAAAAAAAGTATGGGTCACCTATTTTTCATGAGGAATCCATATATGAAGTTTCAAAATATTATCATACACGATTCTAAACATGCTATACACAATAATGCAATAACATTAAATGGCCAGAAAAAGACCATAACTCCAACAACGTTTCGTTTAGTTGGTTCAAAATTGAAATTTAAACAGGTGATCTCCTCTCCATTCCCAATAAGTACATCAAATATCAAGGCTCCTGCTCAAATACATTTTGAGATATCTTACTAACGATAATAAATAACTAACTCTAAAATAGGAGATAATTTGGATAAGAAAAAATACAGGTTACCTATTTTTTCATGAGGAATCCATATATGAAATTTCAAAACGTCAGCATATATGATTCTAAACTATAAGGAAACAGATAATACAAGGTAAAAATGGCCCAATATACAAAGGGCCATAAATCGTAAGTAATTTTCAGAATTTAAACAAAAGTTAATCAGGTCATCTACAATCTATTCATCAAGTTTCAAGGCTCTAGCTTTAATAGTTTTTGAGAAAGTTTGCTGACAGGGGAAAATGCCAAAATTTATAAAGGGCCATTATGCATGAAATATTTTTCAGAATTCATTTAAAAGTTAATCAGTTCATCTATTCATCATTACCAATCATTTCACCAAGTTTCAAGGCTCTAGCTCCAAAAGGTTTTGAGATCTTTTGCTGACAAGGTAACACTGGCCAAAATTACAAACGGCTATAACTCATGAAGTACTTTTTCAGAATTCATTCAAACGTTAATCAGGTCATCTACCTATCATTACTAATCTATTCGTGAAATTTCAAGGCTCTACCTTCAATAGTTTTTGAGTTATTTTGCTGATAAAGGTAAAATGCCAAAATTTACAAAGGGCCACTACTTATGAAATATTTTTCACAATTTATTCAGTCATCTAGTAATCATTATCAATCAATTCATCAAGTTTCAAGTCTCTAGCTGCAACACTTTTTGCGATATTTTGCTGACAAGGTAAAATGACCAAATTTACAAAGGGCCATTACTCATGAAATATTTTTTAGACTTTACTCAACAGTTGACCAACATCTACTCGTCATTACCAATCAATTCACCAAGTTTCAAGGTTCTAGCTCCAACAGTTTTTGAGATATTTTTTGACAAGTAAAAAATGCCCAAAATTACAAAGTGCCATAACTCATGAAGTATTTTTCATAATTTATTTAAAAAATAATCAGGTCATTTACTCATCACTACCAATCTATTCATCAAGCTTCAATGCTCAAGCTTCAATAGTTTTTGAGATATTTTGCTGACAAGGGAAAATGCCCAAATATACAAAGGGTCATTACTCATAAAAATGTTCTTCAGAATTTATACAAAAATTAATCAGGTCATCTACTCATCAATACCAATCAATTCCAAGTTTCAAGGCTCTTGTTCCAACAGTTTTTGAGATATTGTGCTGACAAGGTAAAAATGCCAAAAAATTACAAAGAGCTGTAACTCATGAAGTATTTTTCAAAATTTATTCAAAGGTTAAACAGGCGTTTACTCATCACTTCCAGTCTATTCATCCAGTTTCAAGGTTCTAGCTTTAACAATTTTTGAGATATTTTGCTGAAAAATCACACCCGTATTTTTTCAATACTCAGGGAAGGGGCATAATCCTGTACAGGAAAAAATTTAAGTCAGCTATTTTTTTTTATCAGGAATCCATATAAGAAATTTTAAAACAGTAGCATGCACGGTTCTAAAGTTATGCTATGCATCAAAAAGCGTGACGAACGGACGAACGCCCCACAAGCAATATTCCCCTCCAACTTCTTCGAAGTTGGGGGCATAATTACAGTCGAGATTGAATAGGTCGAACATCACTGGGACTGTAAATTTGTTCTGGACAATGGGCAGTTCACACCTCTGATAGTCAATCATAGCGCACAGCATAGAGATCAAAGGGGGAATTTAAGGGATTTCTTGTGGCTTTTTGGTCTTCTATTAAATAAATCTGTGTTGACGAGACAATTCTACTGAGTACACACACACACCAAAACAGTTTTTATGATAACTAGAGCTGGTGTTTGTAAAACACTATGCCCCCAACTGCCTGACTCTAACACTGCTTGACTCCAACACTGCTTGCCCATGACGGTAACAACAGTACAAATAGATGAGATTTCAATGTTATTTTAACAAAGGGAAATAACTCTAAAATAGGAGATAATTGGGAGAAGAAAAAAATACGGGTCACCTATTTTTTCATGAGGAATCAAAATATGAAATTTCAAAACATTAGCATACGTGTCTAAACTTATGCTATACACAATAAAGCAACGACATTAAATGGCCAGAAATTGTGAGAGGCCATAACTCCAACATTTCATATAATTAGTTCAAAATTTAATCAGGTGATCTCCTCCTCAATCCCAATCAGTATACCAAATATCATGGCTCTGGCTTAAATACTTTTTGAGATATCGTGCTGACAAGGTCAAAATGCCTAGAACTACAAAGGGCAATAACTACGTCGATTTTTCATGGAATCCCCTAAACAACAAATCAGGTAATCTCCACATCATCCCCAATCAGCATATAATATTTCAAGACCCTAGCTTAAGTACTTTTCGAGACATCTTGCTGACAAGGTTAAAATGCGCAGAACCGCAAAGGGCAGTAACTTTATCAATATTTTCACGGAATTCTCTCTAAATACAATCAGGTAATTTACACATCATTCCCACTCACTATATCAAAATTCAAGAACCCAGCTAAAATACTTTTCAAGATATCTTGCTCACAAGATTTAATTCTGATTTTTTTTTTGAAAAGAGCATAACTCTAAACAAACATGCTGGACAAGGAAAAAAATACGGGTCAGCTATTTTTTCATTGGGAACCCAAATACAAAATTTCAAAACTCTAGCATGCAGGGTTTTTAAGTATGGCAAGCACAAAAAAGCTTGGCGAACGGACAAACGGACAGACGGACAAACGAAGGTAAAATATATGCCGCATCAATTTCATTCGAAACTGGGGGCATAATCAGGTCATCTACTCATCACTACCAATCTATTTATCAAGTTTCAAGGCTCCAGCTTCAATAGTTTTTGATATTTTGCCAACAAGGTAAACATGCCCAAATTTACAAAGGGCCATTACTTACGAAATATTTTTCAGAATTTACACAAAAGTTAATCAGGTCATCTACTCATCATTACCAATCAATTCACCAAGTTTCAAGTCTCTAGCTCTAACAGTTTTTGAGATATTTTGCTGACAATATAAAAATGTCAAAAATTACAAAGGGCCATAATTCAATAAGTATTTTTCAAAATTTTCTTCAAAAGTTAATCAGGTTGTCTGCTCATCACTACCAGTCTATTCATCAAGTTTCAAGGTTCTAGCTCCAACGGTTTTTGAGATATTTTGCTGACAAGGTAAAAATGCCCAAAATTACAAAGGGCCATAACTCATGAAGTATTCTTTAGAATTTCTTCAAAAGTTAATCAGGTCATCTACTCATCATTATAAATGCATTTATTAAGTTTCATGGCTCTAGCTCTAATAGTTTTTGTGATATTTTGCTGACAAGGTAAAAATGCCCAAAATTACAAAGGGCCATAACTCAAGAAGTATTTTTTCAAAATTTCTTCTAAAGTTAATCAGGTTATCTACTTATAACTACCAGTCTATTCAGCAAGTTTCAAGGCTCTAGCTCCAACGGTTTTTAAGATATTTTGCTGACAATGTAAAATTGCCCAAAATTACAAAGGGCCATAACTCATGAAGTATTTTTCAGAATTTCTTCAAAAGTTAATCAGGTCATCTACTCATCACTACAAATCCATTTACTAAGTTTCAAAGCTCTAGCTTTTACAGTTTTTAAGATATTTTGCTGACAAGGTAAAAATGCCCAAAATTACAAAGGGGCATAACTCAAGAAGTATATTTAAAAATTTCTTCAAAAGTTAATCACGTTGTCCACTCATCACTACCAGTCAATTTATCAAGCTTCAAGGCTCTAGCTACAATAGTTTTTGAGATATTTAGCTGACAATGTAAAAATGCCCAAAATTACAAAGGGCCATAACTCATGAAGTATATTTAAGAATTTCTTCAAAAGTTAATCAGGTCATCTACTCATCACTACAAATCCATTTACTAAGTTTCAAGGCTCTAGCTCTAACAGTTCTTGAGATATTTTGCTGACAAGGTAAAAATGCTCAAAATTACAAAGGGCCAGAACTCTAATTTCTTCAAAAGTTAATCAGATTGTCTACTCATCACTACCAGTCTATTCATCAAGTTTCAAGGCTCTAGCTCTAACGGTTTTTGGGATATTTTGCTGACAAGGTAAAAATGCCCAAAAATTCAAAGGGCCATAACTCATGAAGTATTTTTCAGAATTTCTTCAAAAGTTAATCAGGTCATCTACTCATCACTACAAATCTATTTACTAAGTTTCAAGGCTCTAGCTCAAACAGTTTTTGAGATATTTTGCTGACAAAGTATAAATGCCCAAAATTACAAAGGGCCATAACTCAAGAAGTATTTTTTAAAATTTCTTCAAAAGTTAATCAGGTTGTCTACTTATCACTACCAGTCTATTTATCAAGTTTCAAGGCTCTAGCTTCAATAGTTTTTGAGATATTTTGCTGACAAGATTGCATCCGTATTTTTTCAAAGGGCCATAACTCAGAAAAGGGGCATAATCCTGTCAAGAAAAAATAAGTGTTAGCTATTTTTTCATGAGGAATCCATATAAGGGATTTCAAAACAGTAGCATTCACGGTTCTAAAGTTATGCTATGCATCAAAAAGCGTGACGAACGGACGAACAACCCAGAAGCAATATGCCCCTCCAACTTCTTTGAAGTTGGGGGCATAAAAACAAAAATATCCCTAAATATTTGTTTTCATTTTATCTGGAGAATTTCCTAGGGACTCAAAACGAGCAAATCAGCCTCGGTAAACGAGCCACCGATGTTCGAGTCATTGAGGTTTTACTGTTATTAATACGGATATGCACAGAGATGGCCACAATCATGAAAAATAACAATTTCAAGGCACAGAGTAAAAGACTTACACAAACACTACATCAAAGCTCTGCATTCTAACAAAATCAAAACGATAAAAAACAGGAACTTAGCCCTGATCCTGCTGAACCGGATATGTCATGCCTTTGCAAACATTGTACAGCCAGATCAGTTGGCTTCTGAAGAGAGCCAACTGATCTGGATCTGCGCTGTTTAAGTCTGTGATTTTGTATCAACAACCTGGATCAAGTTATCTGACTGGTTAAATATTAGAAGTGGGCGTGTGTCAACCAAATTAGGATTTATAGCTTAACTGACGGCGAGTGAAACCTGGAACTATATAAGATTTATGCATCTAAGGGATGAAGGCTCGTGTAAACCAGGTTAATACCCGGCAGTAGGTTTACTGTTTACCATTTCATCGTGTTATTTCTGATGTAGCTCCTCTTTGTTTTGCTCGTTTTTTATGGGTAAAAACATTTTTATAAAACACTGACAACAATTAAAATATGCACAATTTCAAAATGCTGTACACTGGCTGAAGCATCTGAAAATAATAATGAAAAAAAAAAAAAAAAAAAAAAAAAAAAAAAAACAACAAAAAAAAAACAACAACAATCGAAAAAAAAAAAAAAAAAAAAAAAAAGAAAACGTATATCAGTACTTTTCGTTTTATTTCTGTTTTCATTATGGTGCTGTATTGTGATATCTTTGCGTGGGAGCTTAACCTCATTCATTCCTTTGGAAAGGTGTTTCCGTGACTGTGGGCTTTACTGGATATCCCCTACTTACGTATATCATCCGCATCAGGAGTAAGAAAGATGATTTCCAATACAATTTAAGTCTAGCTTGAATTGCTCGAACACCATTGCGACTATGGAATTTTGTTCTAGACATGGGCAGTTCGAGCCTCTGAGGGTTGATCATTACGCCATTTCAAGAGACAAATGGGAACACCTCAGGGATATCGTTTCGATCCTATATAAAACAAGCAAATTCAGGGAATTTATGTCCCCCGCCTATCAAAAATCTTCCAAACAAGAGCATCGGTGAAACCGAAGAATATTCCCTGAAGATGCGCAGTAGTGGGAGGGTTACGTTAGTGAAAGAGTAAATTGCTTTAAGAGATATGCTACGGACAAGCTTATTATTGCAATCAAAGCGCGGTAGACGCTGGTGGCTTGGGCATCAGAAGGCCCAATGACAAATGGTTAAAGATCCATTTGAAAGCCTGTAAAATGTACAAAAAAAAAAAAAAAAAAAAAAAAAAGCTGTGAAAGGAGTTGTGCTCACAAGGTACCTACTACTATATGCACTTTCATAGTAATGAAGCATGAAAAAAGTCTATGTTAAAAGTTGAAAATGTGACAAAAAGTAAAAAAAAAAAAGTAATTTCAAGATTCTGTAAAAAGCATATGCATATCTTCGGACTATGGTTGAAACATCTGTTTAATTTCAGTTGGAATGGAATAAAACTGTAGGAGGAGTTGCACTCACAAGATACCTACTACATAAACACTTTCATAGTATTGAAGCATGAAAAAAAGTCTAAGTTAAAAATGAGTAAAATTTGGAAAAAAAAAATCAAGATTCTGTAAAAAGCACATGCATATCTTAAGACCATAATTAAGATACCTGTGAAGTTTCAAAACGCTCGGTATAAAACTGTAGGAGGAGTTGCGCTCACAAGGTTCCCATTACAAATTCGGAACCATGCAAAAAAAGTCTAAGTTAAAAATGTGATAAAAAACCCCTCAAAAAACTCAAGGATTCTGTAAAAAGCATATGCATATTTTCAGACCATGATTAAGATACCTGTGAAGTTTCAGAAGAATCAGTATAAAACTGTAGGAGGAGTTGCGCGCACAAGGTTCCCACTACAAACTCTGAACCATGCAAAAAAGTCTTAAGTTAGAAAAAAGTGAAAAGAAAAATAATTTAAGGATCTGTAAAAAGCACATGCAAATTTTCAGACCATGATTAAAACACTTGTAAAGTTTCAAAAGGATCGGTCCAAAACTGTAGGAGGCGCTCACAAAGGATCGGTCCAAAACTGTAGGAGGAGTTGCGCTCACAATGTACCTACTACAAACTCGGAACCACGCATCACGGAAAGCCAAATACCATGTCCCCTCGCTTTCCTCCGAAAAGGCCTGGGACAAAAATGCTATGTTTAGTGTACTCATTAAAATTGCCTTGTTGAGGCGATTCTAATCGGTACATAAAACATACATTTTTATAATAAAATTAGACGATTTCCGTAAAATAGCCCAAATATTTGTTTCCTCTGTTATCGAAAGAGTTTCTTAGGGACTCAAAAATGAGTTCGCATCAGCCACGATAAACGAGGCATCGGTGTTCGAGTCATTGGAGTTTCACTTTTGCAAAGATGAAGAAATATACGATCACTGAACATAGCCTATCAATGGCACCAAGAGACAAGGGAAGTGCAGATTCACAGAACATAGCCTACCGATAACACCAAGAGGCATGGCGTCCTATGAACATAACCTATTATTGACATCAAGAGACAAGGGAAGTGCAAGGTCACTAAACATAGACTATCGATGACACCAAGAGACGAGGATAGCGAGTGCACAGTCACTGAAAATAGCCTACCAAGGACACCAAGAGATGAGGCGTCCTATGAAAATTTACCTATCAATAACAACAAGAGACAAGGAAAGTGCACGGTCACTGAACATGGCCTATCAATAACACAAAAAGACCAGTGAAGCGTTAAGTCACTGAAGCGATGCCTACCGATGACATCAAGAGGCGAGGCGTCCTCTGAACATAACCTATTAATGACATAAAGAAAGTGCAAGGACACTGAACATAGCCTATAAATGACGCAAGTAGACGAAGGATGTGCTCAGTGACTGGACATAGCCTACAAATGACACCAAGAAACGGAGGATGTGCCCAGTCACTGAACATATTCTAATATGAATTTAATAGGTGCTACCCTTATTCGTGCGTCCAAATTATCACCACATACTTTATAGGTGGGTTGGCCAGATCTAACTGAATTGATTTCAGACCACGCTTGTCTTCTGAATCCACTGCATGAATCGCTATATAACGTCCAAGTCAACAATATTTCAGTAGTTTAGACACTGCCTCCAAATTTGTGGGACTTTTACCCGACCCGATCACATGAATTCGGGGCCTGCTTAGTTACTAGCAGCTGTACCATGGAGGCTTTAGGCAGCCCATCTATTTCGCAGGCCCCGATGGGCGGGGGCCAAGCTTTCCGAATACCGAAAACTAGTGTATGCCGGTAACAGGCACAACGACATACACTATCGTTCGCTACCTAAAATCCATTTTACTGCTTTAGGATTTTTCCTAAAGACTTTTGACCGTTTGTGCGTTTTTGTCTTTGTTTCTTTGTGATCTTTTTTTTTGCGAGTCTACACATGAAAAGCAGAAAATAATACAACGTAAAAATAACAACAATTTAAATGATTTACAAATCGGTCGAACAAACACTATTGTGTCGAAGTTTTTCAGATTATCACGTGTAAAGAGCGTATAGTCTATGTGTTATCAAAACATCTACATCAAAGTGTACCTTATGCACAAAACGAATCATGCTTAACTTATAAAGAGACTGAGAATGGATAGAAATAAAAATCGAAGTGGAAACAAAATTCAAAATTTTGTAGGCTGACGTCATGAGTCGCGTGATTCAATCCCCTGCAATTGGAACACTTGGCGTTATTGGCTGTTTTGTTGCTATTGTCGGCACGGCCACCGTGTCAACAGCACGGAACGTTTATTGTTTTTCAGGATAAGCACCGAGCCACCCAAGCGTTTGTTGAACCAGTTCATTTGTGGTCACACATCACTGGTCACATAGTTGGTCTATAGTAGTACATCTGCACGCCGAACCGCTTCGCGGTTCGGGTTGGACGCACTTATAAATGATATCAAGAGATGAGGGAAGTGCACAGTCACTGAACAGAGTCTGCCGATGGCACCAAGCGACGAGGAAAGTGAGTGCAGTCACTAAATGGGGAAAAAAGGAAGGAGAGTCCCAATTCTCTTGACAAGTGATACGCTCGAAGCACTGAATATCCTAGCCAATCCAGAGATGAGACAGCGAGCCAGCGTAGAAGAAAACACGTATGTCTTCCCTCTTACCCGAGGAAGTGTGAATAATATAAGGGGATGTGATGCTCTGTCAGAAAAGGTCAGACTGGCAGATTTGGCTCAGCCAAAGTCATATAGAAGTAGCAATTTGCAGAAGTAAATCGCTACTGTATTACAGATTGGTTATTAGAAACTAATTATTATACGTCCCCCACCCCTCTATGAACATGACCTGTTAATGACATCAAGAGATGAGAGAAGTGCACGGCCACTGAGCACTGCCTATGAATGACACCAAGAGACAAGGGAAGTGGACGGTTATGGAACATAGCCTATCAATGCCACCAAGAGACAAGGGAAGTTCTCAGTGACAGAACACAGCCTATCAATGACATCAAAAGACGAAAGAGGTGCTTAGTGACTGAACATAGCCTATCAATGACACCAAGAGACGTACTCAGTGACTGAACATAGCCCATCAATGATACAAAGAGACAAGGGAAGAGCAAGGCTATGGAACATAGCCTATCTATGTCACCAATAGACAAGGAAAGAGCACGGTTCTATGAATATACCCTATCAATTTGTTTGTGTTGAGGTTTTACGGCCCAGTCAACCCAACCGGGTCATGTCGAGAGCGATCAATTTACCTAACCACCCGTTTACTGGACAGACTTAGTCCTCTAAGCGGTTAACCAGTATTGTGCACATTCTTTCGCCAGAAAACCCTTTCAATGACATCAAGAGACGAGGGAAGTGTACGGTTACTGAACATAGCCTATCTATCACCAAAAGATGAGGGATGTGCAAAGTCACTAAAATAGCCCACATATCGAGGGTTGAGCGCAAGACTGGCGTAAGTCAGATGGTTGTTTTTCCCCAAACCTAATCTCCTCACCATGAAGGCGTTATGAAGATTACAACATTTCTTTCTGTAAACAATGAAAATTTAGGTGCCATTGCTCGTATGAGCAATGGCACCTAAATTTGCATTGTTTACAAAGGGGTCCAAGTTGCCCCTAAACAAGGGTTTCAAAAATATGTTTGAGTTACTATAGTCTTGCGCTCAACCCTCGATATAACACCAAGAGAAAAGGGAAGCGCTCAGTGTCTGAAAATAGCCCATCGATGACACCAAGAGATGCAAGAGGTCGTCAGTCACTGATCAGAGCCTACTAGTGACACCAAGAGACGACAAACAAACTGTGACAGATAGTGCATACCTCTGGACATAAGTGTATACCTGTGCAGGTGTTCGATTATTCATGTTGCAATGATGATATCAAATGAGTGTCAAGATACGTTCGATGGACTCTTCTAGCATGGATGTCGGGAGGGATTGTTGTACATTTAGTGATACTGACATGATTGTTTGTTATTACAAATTGGTAACGTCCTGGCAAACTAGATCCTGATGTCGCGATCCGCGGTGTCTGTTTAGGGTATAAACTGTTTACCAATGTCTATTTTGTGAGACGCTTGGCAGTTTTTTGGTTAGTAAAATAAGTGGATAAGAAAATGTTGAAAGCAATGAAAGCCCACAGAGAGGCATTTTAGAGGTAAGGATAATCATGTGAAGAAGCATAACGGGGAACAAATATACATTCTGGGAAGGAAACTGTCGAAAAAAAGTTTGCCTGTTTTGAAAAGGGTACTACATTAAAGGGACAGAATTTTGCTCCCCTTTGGGAGCAAATTCTTTCCTTTTAGAGTAGACAACTCTTCAGAAGAGAAATGGCTTGCCCCTAAAGCAAACTTGCGATCACTAGTAAAACAAACATAAAATCCACCTAGCGTATCAATTCTCCTTAGATGAAAAAATGAGCTCTGGAATCCGAAAATGCGACTTTCCGCATTATGCAGACAGTAAGAAACAGTTTAACATGGTTTTCAGCACAGTTCGTTCAAGGCGTTTGTTGTGCGCTTAGAGGCCCAGTTTCCACCATATAATGTATTGACGAGCAGCAAAAACTCGGATCAGCCCACGCAAACACGTTGTCGAATCTGTGCATTTGCTTTTTACACCTCAAATGACGTGACTGAAATGGAGCGTTAAATGATTAAATGCCATGAATCTATCGGCTTCACTTACATGGAAACATGTTTGCCATTAATCCGAGTTGAGTTGATTTGAACCACAATATTTATTCAAAATTTATTGTTTTAAACTTCAGAACGTAAAATTTAATGCAAAATTATTTCTATTTGACAGAATAGTTCTGTCTTGCATTCAATTTCTAATATGTTGTGTATGTACACCGCAGTTAAACGCTGAAATATAAGAATAAGGCGAGGTGTGTGAAAGGGCCTAGATCAGCCTATGGACACACGCAGTTGCTTGCTGCAGGGGTTTGGATAGACTTGGTAGAAGTTCTGCCATTTTATACAAGATAGACAATTTTTGCGACTTTTTTTATCTATAAAAAAAGGTAAGAGGAAAGTCCAGGGAGTGCAACAATCACAAATCGCAGCCCTTCCCAGACACCAAGAGGAAGAGGAAACAGACAAAACCAAACGCAAATCGAACAAACGTACGAAAAGCACTAAGATTTGCTCTCTCTTACCGAAGCGAGGCAATCGCAATGCTAAAAGGACTGAAGAACACAAGAACAAAATAACACAATATAAGACATAAATCAAATCGCCTCATAGAATAAACCACAAAGCAATAAAGAGTAAGACTAACACCGGGACCACCGCCTTAGAACGGTCAGCAGAATAAACCACCGGGGGTGGGGTGGGGGTAAGGTTAAAACTTTTACAGCCAGCCAACCACACCCTGGGTCCCGATGCTACTCTTAATACAGAAATACATAAAAATTTGGTTCGCATAAAGGCTCCCAACTCAATGCATCAAAGCGAAAACATAAAAATCGAATTAATCACAATGATAAACAAAGACGAATACTCATGGCTAATTCTACTGTGCCAGTGTAAATGAAAACCAATAGTTGAACCACAGCGGGCCAAGCCAAAGACATATCGTCAAGCCCCAACCAAATGGTTAAAGTTTTACGAAGAGGCCGTCATTGAGTCTGAGGCCCGAACCGCCGTCGTGAAATTAAAGAGTGAAGCATGGCCATCAACAATGATTGGGTTGACAACTAGGCATGCAGTCTGCCGCATAATATCCAGACTATAGCCGATTCTTTTATAACGGTTAATTAGTTTTTTGAATTGCTCCGAAAAGTTAGATTTTCCCACATCTGTACACTACGTCGGAAGAATTGGCTCTATTTAATTGGAGTTCTGTAGGGTATATGCGGTCCACCATTTGGTCAAAGTAAATATTGTCAATATTTAATAAATCATCAAGATACCTTGAAGTTGAATTAAAAACCTCAAGTATGTCAGTCTGATTTTCCCGTGAGAAAGACTCCATGAAATATCTCTCATAAAAAAATAAGAAACAAATCAGCAACTAGAGGAGCACAATTAGTTCCCATCGGATTACGAATAGTTTGCCTATAAAGTTTAGTTCCAAATCTAATAAAATATTATCCAAAAGATAAACAAGGGCATCACAGACTCTTTGACAAGACCATAAACTGTGATTATTGTATACATCAGAAGTGAAAAAGCACATTCTTCGTTGCAAGCCAAATATTGGGTATTCTCCCGAATAAACCTGAATATAAGTCACCCCGATGTTTCCTGCCAATTTTCGAGTCAACTGACCTTTCGGTTCAGAAGAAGTAAAAATTGGATTATCAAGATGGCGGCCACCTTGGATTTCCGACCAGATCGATTTTAGCTATTTTTTTAATTTACAATCACCCCTATGCTTCCTACTAAGTTTCGAGTGAACTGGCCCATGGGTGTAGGAGTAAGCTTTTAAAGCAATTGTTGACACCGCACGACGAACACTGACCGAGCAGAATAGCTCAGGTGAGCTAATAACAGCCTACTCCCTTCAACAGCCCTTTTGATTTTAAAGTACTGTTTTAATATATACTTTATCTTTGGTTACATTTTATTTCCTTTGCGATCATTGAGCCCATCCTGGTATTTTTTAAAATCGAATAGGCGCTAGGGGGCGTATGCAGCCTCGCAAACTACAGTGTTGCATATGAAGAGACTCAATCAAACCGAATCTCCGATTTTCATGATCCTGTGTGTGTTCTTTGTTTCCAAAGGCAGTCCTTTTTGACTTTTATTTGACGGAATGTGTAAGGTTATTGTATCGATTCCTGATCATTACCTTCCCTTCTTTTCACATTTTGCCTACTGATTTAGTCTATGGAGTACACACGCTTAATCCTCTCAGGCTAGTATACCTAAACAAAGACTTACGAAAACAGAATAGATCCATGTGAAAGCGCTGTCTTATCATGATCAATTTCGTTTGTCATTCAGGTTAGGTTCTAGATTTTTATTGATATCTTCATTTGCAACAATGTTTACGTACAAATTCAAAGACGGAAGATAAATTAGGGTGAAAAGGTTATTAATAAGTTCTAAATTATATTGTGTGGAACACATAATGGTGTATCTGATTGTAAACGTGCAGCGAAGGACCAGGCTAAAACGTACACACTGATCTTGATCACGGTTGTCCAGATGTACCCAAAAACCCTTTTTCACATGATACAAATTTCTTACCCCTTTCGACCGTGGAGGCAAAAACAGACACCTTTGCAAACAGTGATGATCGAGATGAGATGGCTCGTTATGGGCCATCTTATCAGGATCTATATTGTTTGCCTCTCTCTTTTTGAAAAAAAAAAATGGTTTTGTCCAAAGTCGAATGACGATAAAATAGTCCACTTTATCTAGGGGTGGGGCAGGGGTAGGGGAGAAATGCTAAGAGGTTTCGCGTGAGTAAAACTGGTTGGTTTAAGCCCTATAGTAATTTTCTAATGAACGTTCAAAGGCGCCCCCACCTCTCCTTCTGTTGCAGTTCTTTTTGTGCATCTGTGATTTCATGTGGCATTTGTTCTGTCATTATTTGTTTACCTCGCCTTCTTTTGGTGCCTCGAGAGCACAGGCTGTGCTTCGTTTTTGTCGAATTTCCTGTGTGGCCTCAGTTGATATTCACCAACAAAAAGACAGAACATCGCAATTTTACCAGTAGCAATAGAGTAATCCTATGTATACATGACTGGTATTCACGTTTCCTGTGCCCTCGGCTTTCTTGTTCGTGGATTACATTCTTCAGCAAGAGAAACCATTTTCTTTGAAATACAATGTACCGTTGTCATTCTGAATGTGACCTTAAAATTTTCTGTTTGCAGATTTGATAGAAAAAAAAATAACGCAGTTCGCATTTTTGAAAAAAAAAAAAAAAGCGTTTAATCTAATAAACTGACATATGTTCCATACGGCCACGCACATCAGTCTGAAGGGAAACGCAAAAATGGTGAATAATGTGTCTGAGAGGAAAGATCTTGGCCCATGCATTTATATCAAAATCGTAAACAAGACGGCCAAGACGGCCCTGTATCGCTCACCTGATTAACAGATAAATGGCCTTTTGGTTCAGGAGAAAAAGTGCAAAATAGAGGTCAAAGATAGCGGCCATTTTGGAATTTTGACCGGATTGATTTTAGCGCATTCTTAGTTGAAAGTCACTTTGATGCTTCCTACCAAGTTTGGAGTCAATTGGCCTTTCGGTTCAGGAGGAAAAGCGAAAAGTAGATTTTCAAGATCAATGGCGGCCATTTATTCTTGGATTTCCAATCACAATGATTTTAGCTATTTTGATCTACTATTCACCTCGATGCTTCCTATCAAGTTTCAAGTCATTGGCCTTTCATTTCAGGAGAAAAAGCAAAAAATAGATTGTCAAGATGGCCCCATTCCCATTGGAACCAATTTAGCTATTTTTATCTACAAGTCACCCAAATGATGCCTTAAAAGTTTCAAGTCAACTGACCTTTCTTTTCCGCAGAAGAAGCGAAAAATAAATTTTTAAGATGGTGGCCATGACGGCCATCTTGGATTTACGATAGGAACGATTTTAGCCTTTTTTAATCTACAAGACACACCGATGCTTTCAACCAAGTTTCAATGCAATAGGCGTATCGGTTCAGGAAAAAAAATAGATTTTCAAGATAACAGCCATGGCGGCCATCTTGGACTTCCGATCGGATTTAATTTAGTTATTTTTTATCTACAAGTCATCCTGATGCTTCCTACAAAGTTCCAAGTCAACTGGCCTTTCGGTTCAAAAGAAGAATCGAAAAATAGATTTTCAAGATGGCGGCCACAGCAGCCATCTTAGATTTCCGATCGGAACGATTTTAGCTATTTTTGATCTACAAGTCACCCTGACGCCTCCTACCAGGTTTCAAGTGGATTGGTCTTTCAATTCAGGAGAAGCTAAAAATAGATTATAAATATGGCGGCCATCTTGGATTTTCGGTCGAAACATAATAGCTATTTTAGATGTGCAAGTCACACAGATGCTTCCTACCAAGTTGTAAGATATTTAGCCTTTCGTTTCAGGAGAAGAAGCAAAAAATAGATTTTCAAGATGGCGGCCATGTCAGCCATATTGGATTTCCGATCGGAACAATTTTAGCTATTTTTGATCTACAAGTCCCCCCAATGCTTCCTACCAAGTTTAAAGTCAATTGGCTTTTCAGTCCAGGAGAAGTTTAAAAAAAAGATTTTCAAGATGGTCGCAATCTTGGATTTCTATTCGGAACGATTTTAGCTATTTTTGATCTACAAAAAAGATAAGATAAAAGTCCAGGCAGTGCCACAATCACAAACCGCAGCCCCCCCCCCACCCCCGACACCAAGAGGGATGGGAAAATGACAAAACCAAATAAGCAAAAATCGAACAAACGCACAAAAAGCACCAAGATTAGCTCTCTCTCTTCCCCCAGCGAGGTAATCGCAGTGCTAAAAGGACTGAAAAACACAAGAACAAATAACACAAGGTAAGACATAAAACAAATCGCCTCGTAGAATAAACCATAAAGCAACAAAGAGTAAGACCAACACCGGGACCACCGCCTTAGAACGGTCAGTAGAGTAAACCACGGGAAGTTTAAAGCACTTTGACAGCGAGCCAACTTCACTTTACAAGTCATCCTGATACGTCCTACCAAGCTTCAAGTCAATTGAGCCAACTTGGATTTCCCGTCGAATCAATTTTAGCTATTTATGATGAACAAGTCACCCCGATACTTCCTACCGAGTTTCAAGTCAACTGGCTTTTCGGTTCAGGAGAAGAAGCGAAAATTATATTTTCAAGATGGCCGCCAGTGCGGCAATCTTGGATTTCCGATCGGAACGATTTTAGCTATTTTTGATCTACAAGTCACCCCGATCCTTCCACCCGAGTTCCAAGTCAATTGGCTTTTCGGGTCAGGGGAAGAAGCGAAAAATATATTTTCAAGATGGCAGCTACCCCTCTTGGATTTCCGATCGGAACAATTTTAGTTATTTTTGATCTACTAATCACCCCGATGTTTCCTACCAAGTTTCAAGTCAATTGGCCTTTTGGTTCAGGAGAAGCAAAAATTAGATTTTCAAAATGACCGCCACTTATTGGTTTAGGGGTGTAAGAGTAGTAGGCTTTTCAAGCAAACTGCTGACGCCGCACGACGCACGCGGGACGATGGACATTGACCGATCACAGTAGCTCACCATGAGCACTTCAAAGAGTCAAAGCTGCACAAACTGGCAAAGTGTGTGGTGTGTGTCAAAGCTGTACAATTTGGCAAAGTGCATCGGCCTTAATGATGGTTATGTAAAGAAAAATGTAGTAAAGGGTGTTGTAAATAGGTTAGGCCGGCTATATAGTTATTTGGATAGTTCCGGGTTTTAGCTAGTTTCGAATAAGTAAACAATCGTCATCAAAGGCGAAAAAAAAAAAAAAAAAAAAAAAAAAGGTTCTGTCCGTCATTTCGTCTTCTTCATATCGTACCAGAAAATAAACACAGGAAATGTTACTTGATTGATCGATACGATCTGATTTCCCCTAGCAACCCTACGCTTAACATAAGCTTTGTAAATAACATTCGCCTCGATATCCTTAAAGTACGGTCAGTTAAAACAGTTTTTCCACTATTGGGTGGAACATACTTTTCAATATCTGCTTAAATGCTAACTGCAAAAATTTTAAACAAAGCGCTCGTTTTCAACGATTAATCGATCGATAATTTTTGCATACGATTTTGGTTAGTTCCGGGTGAGTGTTTTTTTTTTTTTTTTACACACTTTGTGTTTACAAGTGTGTCCATATCGATGCAGTGTACGTAAAAGGAGGACACATGTGACAGACGACTGAAGCGAAAATCTGAGCCTCGTCATGAAATAACCTGCTTTATGCCATATGCGAACACCAAAGACACATAGTTTGTGCAGCTGCTCAGTCTGATCAGCACCGTTGTTGTTCGCTGTCTAGACAGTATACTACCAATAAATATAAAAAAGGGTAAGAGAAAGGTCCAGGGAGTGCCACAATCACAAACCGCAGCCCTTCCCAGACCCCAAGAGGAAGATAAAAACTTTCAAGACTAGACAATCGCTGTGGCTGAGTTAGCCAATGGCAGAGTAGGCCAGTGCGGCAATCTTGGATTTCCGATCGGAACGATTTTAGCTATTTTTGATCTACAAGTCACCCCGATCCTTCCACCCGAGTTCCAAGTCAATTGGCTTTTCGGGTCAGGGGAAGAAGCGAAAAATATATTTTCAAGATGGCAGCTACCCCTCTTGGATTTCCGATCGGAACAATTTTAGTTATTTTTGATCTACTAATCACCCCGATGTTTCCTACCAAGTTTCAAGTCAATTGGCCTTTTGGTTCAGGAGAAGCAAAAATTAGATTTTCAAAATGACCGCCACTTATTGGTTTAGGGGTGTAGGAGTAGTAGGCTTTTCAAGCAAACTGCTGACGCCGCACGACGCACGCGGGACGATGGACATTGACCGATCACAGTAGCTCACCATGAGCACTTCAAAGAGTCAAAGCTGCACAAACTAGCAAAGTGTGTGGTGTGTGTCAAAGCTGTACAATTTGGCAAAGTGCATCGGCCTTAAACATGGTTATGTAAAGAAAAATGTAGTAAAGGGTGTTGTAAATAGGTTAGGCCGGCTATATAGTTATTTGGATAGTTCCGGGTTTTAGCTAGTTTCGAATAAGTAAACAATCGTCATCAAAGGCGAAAAAAAAAAAAAAAAAAAAAAAAAAAAAGGTTCTGTCCGTCATTTCGTCTTCTTCATATCGTACCAGAAAATAAACACAGGAAATGTTACTGGATTGATCGATACGATCTGATTTCCCCTAGCAACCCTACGCTTAACATAAGCTTTGTAAATAACATTCGCCTCGATATCCTTAAAGTACGGTCAGTTAAAACAGTTTTTCCACTATTGGGTGGAACATACTTTTCAATATCTGCTTAAATGCTAACTGCAAAAATTTTAAACAAAGCGCTCGTTTTCAACGATTAATCGATCGATAATTTTTGCATAAGATTTTGGTTAGTTCCGGGTGAGTGTTTTTTTTTTTTTTTACACACTTTGTGTTTACAAGTGTGTCCATATCGATGCAGTGTACGTAAAAGGAGGACACATGTGACAGACGACTGAAGCGAAAATCTGAGCCTCGTCATGAAATAACCTGCTTTATGCCATATGCGAACACCAAAGACACATAGTTTGTGCAGCTGCTCAGTCTGATCAGCACCGTTGTTGTTCGCTGTCTAGACAGTATACTACCAATAAATATAAAAAAAGGGTAAGAGAAAGGTCCAGGGAGTGCCACAATCACAAACCGCAGCCCTTCCCAGACCCCAAGAGGAAGATAAAAACTTTCAAGACTAGACAATCGCTGTGGCTGAGTTAGCCAATGGCAGAGTAGGCCAGTGCGGCAATCTTGGATTTCCGATCGGAACGATTTTAGCTATTTTTGATCTACAAGTCACCCCGATCCTTCCACCCGAGTTCCAAGTCAATTGGCTTTTCGGGTCAGGGGAAGAAGCGAAAAATATATTTTCAAGATGGCAGCTACCCCTCTTGGATTTCCGATCGGAACAATTTTAGTTATTTTTGATCTACTAATCACCCCGATGTTTCCTACCAAGTTTCAAGTCAATTGGCCTTTTGGTTCAGGAGAAGCAAAAAATAGATTTTCAAAATGACCGCCACTTATTGGTTTAGGGGTGTAGGAGTAGTAGGCTTTTCAAGCAAACTGCTGACGCCGCACGACGCACGCGGGACGATGGACATTGACCGATCACAGTAGCTCACCATGAGCACTTCAAAGAGTCAAAGCTGCACAAACTAGCAAAGTGTGTGGTGTGTGTCAAAGCTGTACAATTTGGCAAAGTGCATCGGCCTTAAACATGGTTATGTAAAGAAAAATGTAGTAAAGGGTGTTGTAAATAGGTTAGGCCGGCTATATAGTTATTTGGATAGTTCCGGGTTTTAGCTAGTTTCGAATAAGTAAACAATCGTCATCAAAGGCGAAAAAAAAAAAAAAAAAAAAAAAGGTTCTGTCCGTCATTTCGTCTTCTTCATATCGTACCAGAAAATAAACACAGGAAATGTTACTTGATTGATCGATACGATCTGATTTCCCATAGCAACCCTACGCTTAACATAAGCTTTGTAAATAACATTCGCCTCGATATCCTTAAAGTACGGTCAGTTAAAACAGTTTTTCCACTATTGGGTGGAACATACTTTTCAATATCTGCTTAAATGCTAACTGCAAAAATTTTAAACAAAGCGCTCGTTTTCAACGATTAATCGATCGATAATTTTTGCATAAGATTTTGGTTAGTTCCGGGTGAGTGTTTTTTTTTTTTTTACACACTTTGTGTTTACAAGTGTGTCCATATCGATGCAGTGTACGTAAAAGGAGGACACATGTGACAGACGACTGAAGCGAAAATCTGAGCCTCGTCATGAAATAACCTGCTTTATGCCATATGCGAACACCAAAGACACATAGTTTGTGCAGCTACTCAGTCTGATCAGCACCGTTGTTGTTCGCTGTCTAGACAGTATACTACCAATAAATATAAAAAAAGGGTAAGAGAAAAGTCCAGGGAGTGCCACAATCACAAACCGCAGCCCTTCCCAGACCCCAAGAGGAAGATGAAAACTTTCAAGACTAGACAATCGCTGTGGCTGAGTTAGCCAATGGCAGAGTAGGCCGGTTTGAGTCTTACTTGGTAGAAAACCTCGAAGACAGGTTTTCTCTTGTCGTCGCTTATATTATCAGCACTTTGACGAAGTACGGGGAGGCTTTTTAGGGACATCCGACGGCGCTCAACACAACTACAATTTGATTAATTAACAATGAATGCCCATAATTTCACTGCAAGCTTATTTTATTTTTTGGGCTTCAGAAGGGGTAAAATATGACCTAATGGGCATACTCCTTGTAACTTCTTAAACGTCACTGAACTCATTTCTACATTCGAAAGATTACATCCAGAAAACAGGAACTAAATCTTGCAGAAGGATGGGTGTACATGTCGAAAAGTCGTTATGCCATGAATTATGCGATTTTGACTTAACGAGCTGGGTTTTTTTTTTAGGTCTTTGTGAACCTGTCCTTTGTGACGAATGTCTTTATACTAAATTATTTATTCTCTGTCACACATAATACAAGTTAATAAAGTAATATTAAGAGACTGTTGCATTATGCGAGGGATTTTTGACAGATTCCTCAGTCATTATTAGCAAAACTATGCGGAACTAGCCAAATCAGTGGTGTACTTCACAGTAATCGCAAGGGCAGATAGATATCCAAAGGTGAATAAAAATTCTTTAGCATGGTATTTCTAGGAAGGATAGTACTCTGTATCAGCCAAAAAATTAAGTTTTGTTCAGTCAGTTATTTTGGAAATCGTTATGAAGTATACACTTACCCGGAACTAGCCAAATAACGGTATAATGAATGACCTGTTAGCTAATAAGCGACCCGAGAGTCTTGACACAAGTCAAACTGAAAAAAAAAAAAAAAAAAAAAAAAGCAATCATCAAACCTTTAGCGGCTTCTCAAGACAAGTATGCAGATGTATCCCACTCAAGACCATGTGGAAAAAGCGTGTAAGGCACTGAATCATGTTTGGATATGTCAGCCACTACCACGCTACCGGACAGTAATATACAACTTAACCCATAAAGCGCAAATCACAGCAGCAGCTGATGACACTTTACTTTTAAATTTGTTTTAGAGATATTAAAGTTTGATATTTCATGTGAATCGTGCGATTCACATGACATAGCAAGCATTATTTCCTCTGAAAAATGAATAAAATAGAATTTCTGTTTCAGTTTTGCTTAGCGGATTAAAGGTTAAAGAGAGTGCCACAGGCAGCTCAGAAAATATAGTCTGTTTGAAAAGCAGCAATGTCTGTCACAAAACGTACGTTGGTGGAGCCAGAGACACTGCGAATGAAAGGCTAAATAATCACAGATCTAACCGGCAAACCAAACAGCCGTCATTCACTGCAATTCAGCGGGTCTTCATTTAATGGTATCACGCCGTCATCGATCAAGGTCCTAGTAAGAGTGAAAGGTAAATAGACGCAAGAACTACTAGATACGTAAACTCAGTACTATAGATCTATCTATACGGAAAAAGCGAAAATGGCTATAAAAGTCAGTACAGTCATTAAGGTATAAAAACCTTTATAAAGTCAGCTTTGCACATTCCGTCTTGGTGATACCTCTATACATTTATGTCTGTGGACATAAACTCCCCTTGGAATTTACTCGTTTTATCTAATCTAATTTATAAAGTAATGAAATCATTTACAGCAGTGTCATTTATTTTTGCATTGTGATAGTTATTGAGGCCTAATTGGCCGCAAGCAGCTAATCTTGCCTAGAAAACTTGAAAGTTCAGATGTCTTAGTGGGTGCGTTGGTTGCTTCTATAAAGTGCCGTGACTTTACAAATCAGTTTAAGTTGGAAATCTCTTGGAAAAGTTCTCCTTATAAACACATCGCACCAAAGTAAAACTTCAATTATTCTGATAATTATTTAGATTTCTGATATGATACGAGGTAATTTCCAGGTTACCATATGCTTATGATTTAATGCTTTTTTTTGTTCTTCATTTTTTGTGGATTTGTCAGTTTTGTTTCGGTGTAAATCCCTGGAGAATAACTGCGAGTTCGTGAAATCTCAAATAATAATTTATCCAGCAGCGCTGTCAAACCAAGATTCTTCCCCACAGCCTAAAAGTTAAAAAGAAAAGTATTTACATGCCAGTATTGGCTCATCGGGCACGCATCAAATAGCATTAGGCAATTGGCAGTTACACATGTATTTGCCTCATTTACCTTTTAATATTTGGACACCTTATGTCCCGACCATATTTATCCTAAAATGTCAGCCAGACGACTAATTAAAAATAATTTGTCTTAAATCTTGTGACGGATTGGCCAACAATCAACCAGTAATTTGATCAGGATATATACTGTTTGCTAAGGCTAAGCTGTTCAAATTTGAGGATAAAAGTAGTGGTATGACAAAAAACAAGTCGGGTACGAGTATTAAGCCTAAAATGATGTTTTGCGACAACGAAATTACAGACCAGCGTGAACATCTTGTTTGTATTTTATTAATACAATATTTGAGCCGCAACGTTTATTAACCCATTTATGCATGACGTCCCATAAATGGGATATTGGCAATATGTCTAGACCCAGATTAGACGCCGCAGAACGTGCGGCGTCTGATCAGGGTCTAGACTGTTTGCATTAAATACAGGAATTTTTATAAAACATGGTAATAATAAAACTAACCGGACAATCTTTCTATTAGAACTGGACCTGTCTAAAAACCTTATTCGGCATAAATGGTTAAATAGTTATAAAAATGAAACGGTAAAATATGAATAAATCCCGTTTTACAAAATGCAAACAGCTATAATATCACATAGAACTTTTGTTATCATACATTAATATGAGCAGCGTCGCGTAAAAAGGCCCTTTGGACATTTTGTCGAATCAATCTTTCAGTCCGCATGCCCGGTCCTTAGCAAGTCCAAATGTCTTATTCTTTGGCTGAAGTTTTCCCTTGGATTACCGCTTACGTGAGCGAACATTATACGTTCTGGCTCGTCTGAACCATGGCTGTTTGCATATGCTACTGTGGCTCTTTTCCAATAATGCGGATCATATAACCTGTAAACAAACACAATAGTTTATGAGGAAACTACAACATCAAGTTGTGGCGTTGACGTCAGTTAACAGTTAATGAAGTCAAACGATTTAAAATTGTAAATGAATAGAATTGAATTGTTCAAAATAGACTGGTAACTATTTGTCCAATTATGGCCCCTTCGAGCTCACAATAAGCAACATTCACATAATATAAATTATGAAAGGCATAATCATTAATATGACTGTTCAGTTTCAGAAAACATGTAACAACAGTACATCAAAACCTCGCACACTTTCTTGTTGTACATTATCACTTAGTATGAAAAGAAAAATAAAATAGCCGAAAATGATATGTTCCGAGTTGTAAAGAAGTGGCACTACCACGACATGCATAGCGCGTGGGAAAGCTATGATGGTTGTCCCAGTTTTCGTGGTACTAAGAATTCATAAGAGTAAAGTGGATTAAAAAGACAAAAACAAAAACAACAACAAAAAAAAAAAAAAAACACAAAAAAAAAAAAAAAAAAAAACAACAGAAAAAACAAAAACAAAAAAACAAAAAACAAACAAAACACACACACACACACACACACACACACACACACACACACACACACACACACACACAAGAGGACTATGGTTGTCTTACAACATTCATTAATCTGAAAACTGAACTCTTAACATATCCATATCCACCCCCACCCCCTCTCAACTGCAAGTGTTGAGGAAGATCCAATTAAAACTGAGGGAATTAGGCAGCAAACAAGGTTAATTATAGGCATATTTAGCAATCAAGGAACATAACTCTATGTATCAGATTTTGTGATTTCAAACTTTTTTTGAAATCTGTAAAGGGTTATAACGTTCTTAATGCTTGGTGTGCTATAATCTCAAAAGAATACAAACTGCTCTCCCTCACGTTCTTTGAAACCGATAACTTTCAGCTTGATAGATGAAAACTGTACATGAATTGGCCGGAAATGAAATTATATGTGAACTTTCTTTAGATAGTAATGACATGGGCAAAACTTGGTGCACTGTAACCTCAAAGTAGTCGGATGAAACCTGTATGAGTTTACCGAAAATAAAGCAATATCTGAACAATCTTTAAAGAGTAATAACTTTACAAATATTTGATGTATTGTTACCTCGAAACAATATGCGCTGTACCACCTCATAGTTTAAATGCCCATCAGATTTTCTCAACCTCGTTCAATGAAAACTGTTGGAAGAGCAAAGAGTTATCAGTAAACCGTCATATCTGAAAAAAATCTTTAAAACACGGTGTCAACTCTATCAAAATTTGGTGTATTGTAACCGCGAAATAATATGCACTGTACCATTGCATGATTTAACTGTCACAAAGTTCCAACCCGATCCGATGAAAACTGTAGGAGTTCGGTGGAAATAAAGGTCATATCTGAACAATTTTTAAGGCGTAACAAAATTTGTTGTACAGTAACCTCGAACAATATGCCCTGTACCATCTCGTAGTCTAACTGTCCACAAAGTTTCAACCATATTTGATGAAAAATGTAGGACGATTAGTTAGAGTTGGTACAAAATAAACAGAACACGCTATAGTATTTTAACCTTACTTACATTCTTATGCCGTATGTCCCATTATTTACACAGCTGACATTGCCTTCGTTCTGCTGACCTTTGACATCACCAGAATTCGTGGGTCGTTCTCAAAGCCATAAAGCCATAAAACTGTAACATTCCTTTTTTCAAAATTCCGTCTTAAATTATTTGACTATGTCTTGTGAATTAAAATAAATTTATTTGTGGGAAATTAATTATCAGATAACCTTCTAGAAGGTTTTTAAAGGCATCTACCCTTTTTGATTAGGCAAACCTTTTAGTCACTCTTCCATGCATCTGTATCTATATAGTTAATTAGTAAGAAAAATGTAAGAGAAAAGTCTAGAGAGAGCCACAATCACAAACCAAAGCCCTTCCCAGACACCAAGAGGAAGAGGAAACCGACAAAACCAAACAAACACAAAACACACGCAAACTTCAAAACGTTAGTATTGAACTTTATGCGAACCGAATTTTTATGTATTTCTGAATTAAGAGTAGCACCGGGATCAAGGGTGAAGATGGCTAGCTGTAAAAATGCTTTAAACCCCTCGGTGGTTTACTCTACTGATCGTTCTAAGGCGGTGGTCCTGCTGTCAGTCTTACTCTTTGTGGTGTATTCTACGAGGCGTTTGTTTTATGTCTTAACTTGTGTTATTTTGCTATTGTGTTTTTCAGTCCTTTTAGCATTGCGATTACTTCGCTTGGGGAAAAGAGAGCTAATCTTAGTGCTATTCATACGTTTGTTCGATTTGCGCTTGTTTGGTTTTGTCTTGTTTCCTCTTCCTCCTGGTGTCTGGGAAAGGCTGCGGTTTGTAATTGTGGCACTCCCTGAGGTTTTCTCTCACTTTTTGTTTTGAAAATATATATAATTTAATTCTACTGGATGTCCCCCAATATTCACTTTTTACAGGTGTGCAAAATTTTACATGTCCAATGTTGACACATGTCTCATTGTGCCCAACTGACAATCTCTATTTGTGGACAGTGCTTGGGACGTTTTGGTTCCCATAATTTTCAAATACAACATAGAACTGATTCTGCTGTTTCATCCTTTGACATTGGCTCACATCCCTCGACTACCAAGTTGATATGGGTAAATCCTTGTTCTAGACTGATCATGAAACTTGGTCCGTGATTTTGATTCTTAATTTAAATAAGTGGACTAAATGTCTTTGCTGATTTCTTAGATTTGGTTTTGGCTGTCTTAATATTGCTAATATACGCGGACTTCTCCAAAATGTCGCAGCCCGCAGTCTTGCAATGTTTTATCTACCACGATAAAAGGACTAATTTACGTACTAATTCGAAAAAGAAGCCAGCCACTTTCTTTTTATCATCAGGGGAATTGAAATCTGACCGGTGACTGACATTTAGGGAGGTCCGCGGGATGGGCAGGGGTGGGGTGGAAAAGTATGCCTACTCACCTCTATATCCCGTTCTTTCACTGGTTCATGTACATTAGCACAGTGGCTCAGTGGTAGAGCGTCCGCTTTGTGACCGGGAGGTTGCGGGTTCGATCCCCGGCCGGGTCATACCAAAGACTTTAAAAATGGTACTAGCTGCTCTTTCGCTTGGCGCTCAGCATTAAGAAAGTTGAGCTAGGAATCGGAACTGGTCAGCTCAGTGTCAGTATAATGTGACTAGGTGGAATATCATGTCAAAGTGTCTGGGGCGTGATATTTCAGTGAAGCAGCACTCTAAAAGTGAGCATTGAGCTCCCTGCCACATCTAGACACCGTCGCGATATGTTTGAAAGATTGTTGAAAGCGACGTTAAGCCCAAATCAAACAAACAATCATGTACATTTTAGTCATATCAGTTGGCGTAAACTGAGACAGTAGTTCAAAAGCATTAAAATAAATGAGTCGCACTATGTGAAATTGTGACTTTGGGGCCCATGACCGGTCCGAATGGCTAGCAGATAGAACGCCCGCCGTCGGATCTGGAGGTTATAGGATCGATCTCCTGCCTAAAACTTTATAAAGTTGGTACTAGTAATTCAGTCTTTTGGCGCGCAGCATTAGGTAGAAGAGCTAGGAATGGTCACGTGATAGTATCCTGTCATAATGTCTGGAACATGATACGGCAGTGAGGAGACACAAACACAAAAAATGGGATAATTTCTGTCTTCACATCCAGAAGGCATGGCATGACAGAGCAATTGTTGACAGTGGCATTGAATCTCAGCTCAAACAAAACGAATGCCCAGATCAGTCTGTGCCACCGCAGTCTGATCGGGAATTTCGCTGTCCGCTTACAGAATCCTTGAATAATGCAGAACTTATCGATTTACATGTATATACCAAAGTACCTTATCAGATTCGTGGTGGAGATTGAAAATTTTCGCCTTTTCAACATTTCACCGGTGTTTGTGCATGCAATATATTAACTTGCTTTCCGTAGATTGCATAGGCCCGTTAGAAATTGGTTGTCAGTAATCTTCTTTTTGTCTATATATATGGATCAACTATCTATCATTATTTAGTGTTAAACGTGTACAGTATATGAAGTAATTTGGGACGATGCATGAGCGTGACATTGGAAGGGATGGTGACGCATGTTCATTGTGCGAAAATAACAGAGAAGAGTCATAAAAAAAGCGTGAGCGAGATACTTTAATTGTCTCACTACATATCGGCTTAAGTTACGTTCGAAACCATGACCATCATCTAAATGAGATATTTTGCATACCCGCCGTGTATGAAAAACGTAAGACCTGTACAACTGGCTTAGCTGACGGGGTAACCGTCTTCGGATCCGGAAGTTTTTGGTTTAATCCCTAGGCGTGTCATACCTAAGAATGTCTGAAGTTGGTACAACTCTCTTTGTCTTGACACTCAATATTAGGTTGAAGAGCTAAGACTGGTCACACCGGTGATTGTATAATGCGACTGGTGATAGTTTCACGTCAGTGTTGCTGGGGCGTGATACTCCAGTGGGGTGGCACTGTAAAGAGCCATCAGTCCCATCAACACATCCAGACACCATCACGACCCGAGTCCGACAAGCATCACTACCCCGTACTTGAGCAAACATCCTGCTTCTGAAACGGGAAGTTTGACAAGTGAGCACCTTCAAATTCAAAATAGAATATATGTATGGTAAAGTGTCCTAGATATTAAGAAATATCGTTTTCAGTTACTGTGATAAGGCCTTGTTTGCATTTATTTAAAGTTAGCAAGATTTGCTGAAATAACAAAAACAAATCCATTTACACCCTAATGAGGTTACAAAAATTATAAAAAAAAAAAAAGCGAAACAAATAGATAATAGACTAACGCTTAGCATGCTGAGCCAAAATTTGAGCAGAGTACATTTTGAAATATTTTCTTATTTTTCCAGTAAAATAGAATTTGACAATTTTATGCAAACTGTCGTCTAAAGGTATAATTTGCACGAAACGTCAATTCTTATATTCTAGGAAAAACAAGAAAATATCATCCATTTGTCGTCTTTTGAATTTGCTCATACCTTGCTTAATGTTAATAACACAGTTTGTAAATTTTATGATAATAGTTCAGGCGCCAACGTTTCTGATGAGACAGCTAACGTCATTACTGGGTGGATGGGATATCGATACTTAAATTTTAAGATAATTCTTGAGATATGAAATTAAGCTTCGAAAAATTATGTAAAGCTAAACGCTCTTCATGCTAATTTAAGTTATCACCTATTGATGGATATACCCAAGCGCTAAGAATAAATAAATAGGACAGCGCGCATACATGAAGTACGCGTGCTTCCGATTTGCTATTACATCTAGGATGTCCTTCAGAAAATGGACCACACTAATGATGTCACTAATCCCGCCCCCAGTTGTTTTGTGCAGTCTGCTGACAATGCGCACTGTTTGTCTACATATCAATACAATATCATTTTAGCACATGAAATGATAGCTTACGAACGACAATTTCAACGGGGAGGGGGTGGGGTGGGTCGATTTTCCTGCCGTTTTTTTTTTTTTTTACAACTTTTATGATTTTCTGTTTACTTTCCTGCTTGTGAAATCTCTTATAAAATGGGTCCACGTTAAACAAGAAGATTTTTTTCCCAAGGGGACCAAGTTTCTTCATTTTAGAGAAGACACTTTTCAGAAGGGAGGCAAAACATTCTTGACAGAGTAGCCTTAGCCTTCCTCAAATATGTATCTGTTCCCCCTAAATATGTGATTAAGAGTTTCTTAGCAGAGATATTATCATTCTGAAAGTACATTTCATTTTGTTAAAATAATCGTTTAAACAAAACATTCATGTTATCAAGGCAACAACGTTTTACCATTCTAGAGAATAATCGAATGATATTATCAATAGCGTAGGTTTGTACAATTTATTTTATAATAACAAGAGTTTAGCGAGAACAAATTCCAATTATGTACCCAAAGACATGAATCAATTTCCTGTTTTTTAATCCATCAAAAGAGATCAAATCTGTGACCCTGAAAACTCTTCAAGGACTTGAAGACTTTAAATTGCTCAGCACTCCTTGTCAGTCTTCTCGACTTTGTTATGTCTAATATTTATATATCGTATTTAACCCATTTAAGCCTATCTTCCTATAAAAGGGGCCTTTGCAAACAGTTTAGACCGAGATCAGACGCCCCAGAACGCGGCGTCTGATCAGGAGCTACACTGTTTGCATTAAGTACTGGAATTTCTGTAATACGTAATAATAATACCGCCCCCCCCCCCCACCTCCCCAAAAAAAAAAAAAAAAAAAAAAAAACAGACTTCCCTTAAATTGGAAATGGACCGGTCCAAAGAGTTATGATAGAAGACTGCACTTGGCATAAATAGGTTCAATCCTTACTGTACATGCCCTAAAACTGAACAACAGATTCGAAAAGGAAATGCCCTTGAGAGCAATGGACACACTCAAAAAAAAATGACTGGAATGTAGCTCCCTTGAAAGTGTATCCATTATGAAAACACGCCTGTTCGAATATACTGAAAATTTTACCATCAAAAAATGAAAATTTTCAGATAAAAATTCTGATATCTTTTATATTTCTGCTCAAAACATAGATTGTGGGTACTCGTTAGAACGGGTACCCACAATCTATGTTTTTGAGCAAAAATAAGAAAAATAATGTATACCCCGGTAAACCACATTTTTACTATATAAAAGTGGGGTTTAAGGGGCTCAACATTATATAGGCGTGTTTTCGAGATGAATCCCACCCACTAAAGGAACCTCCATTAAGAATTTTCTAGTATTTTCTAGATCCTTTCGAGGGCTAGTAAGCACAATTTTATCTACCTTTGTTAAGCAAGCACGTATCTTAGGCAATCAATCACATGCTTTCCCACAGGTGTTTGCTGAACACAGTACACACTGTTTATGGTAGAAATTTGGATATACCTTTTATACTGAGAAATACCAGCGATAGCTATGCAGATGTGCAGACAGGCTAACATTATGGAAACATGCCTATTCAAATATACTGAAAATTTTACCACCAAAAATGAAAAATTTTCAGATAAAAAATTCTGACATTTTTCATAGTTCTACTCAAAAAAAGGTACATGTAAGAGAAAAGTCCAGGGAGTGCCACAATCACAAACCGCAGCCCTTCCCAGACATCAAGAGGAAGAGGAAACCGACAAATCCAAACAAGCACAAATCGATCAAACATACGAAAAGCACTAAGATTAGCTCTCTCTTCCCAAAATATAGATTGTGGTTTATTGTTAGAACCGCCTCGCCGAGGCAGTTCTAACGAGTACTCACAATCTATGTTTTTGAGCAGAAATAAGAAAACTAATGTATACCCCTGTAAACCCCAGTTTTACTATATAAAAGTGGGGTCTAAGGGGGTCAAAATTATACGTATAGGCACGTTTTCGTAATGAATATGAGCCTTTGCTATCCACATATGCCCCGTCGGCACATTTTACATGGCGCGGCTCTGATACAGTACTCCTCAACAAGCGCATGTTCTTTCCTTTTAGTGAATGTTACTTTTCAGAAAAGGCTTGATAGGCAGGAGTGCTAAATGGAAGTTACAACGTTGTTATGAAAAATAGTGGAATATCTCCTCAGTTTATCCTGTCTCTTTAATGTGTTTTCTTTAATATTTTTTCTTGCTTTTTTTTCTATGAAAATGTACTTCGGCTATTCCCTACCTTACCCTAATTATTCGGACAGTGTTTGTTAAGATCTGTCTGTCCGACTACTGATGGTAGATGGGGTATTCGGTATTAATTCTTAAAACAAGGATGTAACTGAAGAGGCAAAGAGATAACGATTACATATTGCATTTACCCTGATTATTCGTGCATTATCCATACTTATCCTAAAATCCATTTGAAGGTTCATTTTTACTAAGTGTTGATTTATCTCATACCCCATCACGAAAACTATATGATTTTTGACCCTATTAAACCCCACTTTTATATAGTAAGACCGGGGTTTACAGGAGTATACATTGTTTTTTCTTATTTTTGCTCGAAAACATAATTTATGGGTACGCGTTAGAACCGCCTTGCATAAAAGATACAGAGGCATATTTTCTCAAATCATTGCCTCGCCGAGGCGGTTCTAATGAGTACCCACAATCTATGTTCTGAGCAGAAATATGAAAAATAGCAGATTTTTTTTTTTATCTGATTTTTTCAGTTATTGGAGGTGAAATTTTCTATGTATTTGAATAAGCGTGTTTTCGTAATGTGCTGGATAAGTTGCAAACAGCGTAAACCCTGATCAGACTTCAATATACAAACTGAATTAAATTAGCCTTAAACCCTTACAGCCCTGCAGACCAACACAAATGCATGTGCAAACAGTGTAAATGCAGCTGAGACGGCTCGTGACGAGGGTCCATCAGGGTTTACACGATTTGCTGTTCTGTTTTTCATTTTAGACTTAGAGCCCCTTTTGCACCAAAGGACATGTCAACATATCAAATTCAAGGATGGAAGCGTCCACTTCAGAAACTGTGATGAAAGGGTGTTAAAGACAAAACCCTGAAGGGGACATAGATGCTAGCAGTTTTCTATGCATTTTGAGAAAAATGCCTCTGTATCTTTTGTGACCATGGGGAAACAAATCTTTTTCTGAGTGTTTAAATGACAATAAAAAAACTCTGAAAGAAGTAATAAAATACACAATTTATCAAGAAGATTATTTCTAAAACGTTC
The DNA here is from genome assembly GCA_964016985.1 of Anodontia alba. Lineage (NCBI taxonomy): Eukaryota > Metazoa > Mollusca > Bivalvia > Lucinida > Lucinidae > Anodontia > Anodontia alba. The sequence continues at coordinate 60,165,120 of OZ024834.1, read as the reverse complement.
ATATGGTTTAGTTTCCATTATCAAATGAATCTCAGTTTCCACTTATTCAAATGAAACATTAAAACGTGTCTCCTGGCATATGCGGATAACACTTTACGCATGCGCAGGCTGATCGCTGCTGCGCATTTTGCGTATGTTCGAAGCCATGTTTTCATTACTTGACGAGGCCCAAATGAAATTTGATACGCAACGCAAGAAAAGGGCCCTTATGCAGTTTGCGGACAACCCATGTCCTAATTTGCCTGCGCATTCGCGCAGGCTGATTGGGACCTTCATTGCCCGCTTACAGAAACAATGAATGCTGTAGTATATGTCGACGAACAGAGATATTGATATCAGACGCATGTATGCGCACGCTGGTCTGGACCTTCGCATATGGTATCGGCTTTTTCCACGTTGCGTTTCGTTTGGCATTTTGGTAAATCTAGTTCCGCTGGTTGTGTATGCTGCTCTGCAAACTCCACTGCTCTTAAGCGGAACCCGATTTCAAGAGCACTGTAGTTTGCAGAGCTGCAAACTAGATTTTTCAAGATGCCTGCATGAATAGAAAAATAAAAATGCACTATGATGAAATACAGGGCTTTTACAGCCGCCACAAGGCACTTAACACCAGCTGCAGTGAGGTCAACTACACTTATAAATGTCCTTGGAAACACCGAACTCTTAAAAGACGAAGATCGGGGTCTTGGTTTCACTAAGACTCTTCATATAGCAGCAGTTTGTTTTCAGAGCTGCATATACCCCAAGTACTGGCTTAAGCATATTAAAGAGCTCGTAACTGCCCATTTAACCTCGGCTTAAAACAGGTATATAAATGAGTATTTAGTTTATGCAAGATATCACATCGATGTTGCTAATAACAAAATGAACGGGACCTTTGCCGATGAAGTTCAGTGTACTTCTAATCGGCGAAAAATGTTGAGTTTCAAGAAAGTAAGGCTGCTAAACTGACAAAATATAGAATGAATAGTAGAATTGTTAAGGTAAAAACAGTAAAATATTTCCATTTTGCTTATTAAAAGATTCCACGCGCGTTTCTAATTGCCAGTCAGATTACTCGTACATACTGATTTACAAACAGTGCAGATTTTAACGATCGTCCTGCTAAAACCTAATATGCACTGCCTTTGCAAACAGTGAAGGTCTGGGTCTGCACTGTTTGTCATTTAGTATGTGAATCTATATCAACAATCTTGATCAAGTAATCGAATTGGCTGACAATCAGATATGAACCCGGTATCTTAATTTATCCAGCAGGACAAGCGTTAATCATAATTAGCACACAAAGTGGAAACCAGCAGGACAAGCGTTAATCATAATTAGCACACAAAGTGGAAACTAATTTTATAGAGACTAGTATATAGGATATTTACTAAGGGGACTCTATACACCTGGTAGATTTTCCACCATTTGTTGACAAGGGAAACAACTTTTGTGACTTCTTGTTTACTTTATTGCCTACCAGTTCTTTTTTTAATTTTGACAGAGTTATCTCGCTTTTAAGTGTATTACTTCTCCTTAAATATTCGGGCATCTTCTGTCAATAAACTCATTGCTATACTTGTCTTAAAGATTGAACATTACTATTTTACTACCTTCTGATTCGTTAAAACCCCACTAACAGAATTGCATAAATATTCAGATCATGATCAAATACTGTGTTCTGGATGTACATGTTTACTCACGCCTGTCGATCCAAATACTTATGTAAATACGGTATCTGTTATTGAGTAACACTTACGTTTCGCACAGAGATAAGGTCTGCCGTGTGGAATTGACAAGAGTTCACAAATATCATTATACTAAAATTCGTCATACTTAACCAATTTTCGGTTAACCCATTTACTTAGAAAATCCGTCCCGTCTGCCAGACATCTTCTTTTGAGCGAAAATCGATTGGATTGCAACTACTCAGATAAGTTTTTAATTTGGGCAGAAATCTTTTAGTATATATGTTTTATTGTTTGTCAAAGTCGTTTGTTTTGGTATTTTTTTCGCGCCGATACAGTTGTAATGAATCGACAAACATTACGTTTTCTTTGAGAAGCAAAACATTCTCGGCCAAATACTCCGCTTATCTAGAATACAAACCCATTCAGGATATCAAAACAGTTTTGACATGTTCTTATCGTTCTATAGGAACTCTTTTACACTGCGCCATAGTGACAATTGTATTAGTTTGACTATACAAAATATAATGACGTTATCCTCAAGCTCCGCGTCAAGCGAAAAAATGTCTTAAAGCAAGCGCAAAAGCGCAGATTAAGATTATCCTTTGCATGCGCAGAGCATAATCCGGAAAACATGCCTATTCAAATATACTGAAAATTTTACCACCAAAAAATGTAAAATTTTCAGATAAAAAATTCTGATATTTTCATATTTCTGCTCAAAACATAGATTGTGGGTACTCGTTAGAACCGCCTCGATGAGGCGGTTCTAACGAGTACCCACAATCTATGTTTTAAGCAGGAATAAGAAAAATCATGTATACCCCTGTAAACCCCAGTGTTACTATAATAAAAGTGGGGTTTAAGGAGGTCAAAATTATATAGGCATGTTTTCGTGATGCAAAGCGCGGCCCTATAATTATTACAATGACGTTATCCTCTGGAACACATAAAGTGGCCGGTTGAATAAAACAACCTACTGAAGATGCCGTATGGTGGCTATGTTCTTAGGGTTAACTTTCCTTAAACGGTATTTCGGTCACATCGACCTCGCATTATTGTTTTACGCCTGGCCATTTATTTTTATAGTGTCGCAATCTGTCTCCAGAAGCGTCCTGTGTTCTTTATAAGCAACCCAGGGCACGCCGGATACGGCATTTATCCTAAACACCAGATGAACATGTCCGAGCAAACAGTTCACGTAAACAAAGATCAGGGTAGTCACCATCTGCAATTCAGCGAGCGCTTTTAATGGGACTGGATTTACCTTGGGGTGAGTTCAATTCAGCAAAACTTTTGGGAATGTTTTTTGCAAACTGCAGTCGAACCAATGGCTCAAACACCTTTGGGACCATGGGGATATGGTGTCGGTATGGGTAGTACGAGGAACCGAGGTTTAATGATAGCGCCAGGGCAATAGTCAAATGAGGAAAATTTTAGGAAGTCAATTCGATCTGCTATAAAATAATGGTATGATGAGTGCACTCATTAGAATCAATGGCTCGAAGACCTTCGGGACCATAGGAATTTAGTTAAGACTTGGGTAGTTCGAGCTAACGAGGGTTAATCACAGCGCCGGGGTAAGTGTCAAATAAGGATAATTTAGGAACGTCGTTTCGATTTTCCATAAAAATTCTCTAAAATTCCCCTGGAAAAAAATTTCTTGAGCTATCGGAAGAATCTCCTAGGGAGTCATAAACGAGCTCGAAACAACCACGGTAAATGCACCGTATTCGGTATCTTCATAACGGTTAACTGAAAATCGTCTCATGTAGCATCCAAGTAGAGAGTATCCGTTATTCTCATTGACGAGGCTTGATCTTAGAGCGAATAAATCAAATTTCTAACTTATTTTATGTAGGGTCGAATAAATGATAAATGGTCAGCCTAATAAACATTTTCATAATTTTGCTGCAAACGAACGTACATAAATGTTGAACTCATAGACCGCCATTTTGACTTTGCCAAACAACATACTTGAACGGTTTACAGTAGTTCGCGAGTGTCCGTAAAGGTTTTGCTTTACGAAACGCAGCCCTTGTAGATTTTTCGTCATGTTTTATGAGACAGTTTTTTACTTCTTGTTTGCTTGCATGCACCACAATCACATTTTGAAAAGGGTTCTGCATGGGAGTAAAGTCTTTCTTTTTAAAGTCAACCCTTTTCAGAAAGGGCAAAATAATTTTGACTCAGTTGCCTACCCTGAAAATCTACCCATTCCTCTGAGGTCACACCACCATGATATTCCAGTCAACGTGTTCCGGTCCTGCACACTGACCACAACCTGCGACTGTTAGCGCAATAGCTCCTTTATGCATGTGCAGTTTAATTCAAAGGGGAATCGATACAGTTTCAATATAGACAATTCTGTCAAGATTGTTTTACTTCCTTCTGATATTGGATCTACTCTGAAAGGAAAGAATTTCATCACGAAAACATACCTATATCATTTTGACCCCCTTAAACCCCACTTTTATATAGTAAAACTGGGGTTTACAGGGGTATACATTATTTTTCTTATTTCTGCTCAAAAACATAGATTGTGGGTACTCGTGAGAACCGCCTCGCCGAGGCGGTTCTAACGAGTACCCACAATGTATGTTGTCAGAAGAAATGTGAAAATTATCAGAATTTTTATCTAATAACTTTCAGAACTTTCAGTTTTTTGGTGGTAAAATTTTCAATATATTTGAATAGGCGTGTGCTCGTAATGTGCTTCCAAAGGAAGTAGATGTCTTTTAAAGTAGATGCCTTTTCAAAAGGGGCTATATGTGCAGGTAGGCCAACAAAAAGTCACTAATGTGGTCTCAACTGTAGAAATGGAGGAATATCTACCACGTGCAGTCCCCTTAACATTATCTAAGCGTCGTTATATCGACAGATTAATGCCATCGCAGACATGTCTAAAAACTGAAAAATAGAAAACTGATTATTTCGTTTATTCAGCTGAATAATAGCCAGTCATGTTTTCACCTTTTGTTAGACTGCAAATACGAGAACGTTTAAGAACAAACAGTAGACACAATAGAAGACAAAGTAAACAAAACTCACAAGAACAACTTCAATATCAGTAGGAAAATTAGACTGGTCTGTTGTAAAGAGATGAAAACTTCAATGCGAAGTATATACGGAGAAGTTGGAAACAAAAATACGTGAATTTTTTAATTGATACATACATATGTCAAGGATTTCTTATACAATGAAATGGACATTGAAGATAGAAATGGAACAGACATCGTTTTACATCTACTATTGTTCTGAGTTTATATGAAAACACGTTCAACATTAGAATGTTTAAAACTAATGTTTCAGAACAATGTAATGATATTCGCCCGCTACTATCAAACTGAGAAAATATAAGAATGTTCCATATTGTGTTGAATAGTGATATATTCCACTTTTTTTTCGGTATTCAAAACATGGGAAAAATAACTTAAGTGATAACAAAAAAGGTAAGAGAAAAGTCGAAGAAGTGCCACAAACACAAACCACAGTCCTTCCAAGACATCAGGAGGAAGAGGAAACCGACAAATCCAAACAAGCACAAATCGATCAAACATACGAAAAGCATTAAGATTAGCTTTCTCGTCCCCAAGCGAGGTAATCGCAATGCCAAAAGGACTGAAAAACACAAGAACAAAATGCACAAGGTAAGACATACAACAAATCGCCTCGCAGAATAAACCACAAGCACCAACGAGTAAGCTAACACCGCAACCACCGCCTTAGAACGGTCAGTAGAGTAAACCACCGGGGGGTGGGGGGGGGGGGGGGGGTTTAACAAGCCTAATTTATGCTTCATATGCCACTAAGTTAACACACCAATTTGAAATAAATACTTCTCAACTATCGCTCAAAATACGAAGTTTTTGCAACTATATTAACTTATTCGGTGCCAAATTCCAGCCGACATTTGTCGTCTGCTTTTTTATTTTAACAAACTATCGTTTGGAAAGACGTTTATATGTAAAGTTGAAAGACTGAATGTCAAACAGCTTAGATCCAGATGATCCGTCTCATCTTGATTTATGCTGTTTGCAAAAGCTATTATTGTCGCCTGTGGCAATGAAAGAGTTAAACTGATATTTTTCTTATTTCCAGACAAAATATATTTTATGAATGTTTAGCAGTAGTAGATGAGCCGTTTGGAGGGCGCGTCTAATATCTCCTAACAACATACGTTGGCGTTTAGATATAAGACAAAATAATTATCTGGACGTCGCTATTATGATCTAGATCTATGTACGCTTAACGTTTTTGGGAAAGGAGAAAAAACTTGATTATTGATTACACTAAGACATATGTATGCAGTATTGAATATCTATTGATAGAAATAATGAAATAGTAGAAATGTCCGGAGATGCTGCAATCACAAAACATAGCCTACACATAATGACAAGAGGAAGAGTAAACAAACTACGCCGGATAGCATGTACTTTACAAACCAACGAAAAACTGGAATCAGGTTAAAAACGGCGAAATACTAAAAAACTGTCCTATACTGAAACCTTTGCATACGCTTTTTTTGCTGTATATTGTCGAAGAGCATGGGGTTTTGCTGTATTTTTGTTAACCTAATGCTGATAACTTTGTCAAAAACTTTTGAAAAGTACATTGTAAAAATTTAAGGGAACAGGCACAGGAAGACCCCCCCACCACAATCACAGAACATAACCTACCAATGACACCAAACTGAGGAGTAAGCAAACTTCGACATGCAGCAAACATGATATAAACCCACGAAAAGCAGAGTAACCCGTTCGTTCTTTCTCAACGACGTGATCACTACGCCAGACAAACCTATCAAAAAGAACAGTAAGACAGAACAAAACTTGAAATAAGCTCCGCAGTTAGCAGCCACAAAGGTCCACACAGGAGGAACAGCACTAAAACCGTCGCCTTAGAAAGGTCAGTAGTAAAATCTATGCGGGGTTAAATCGTCTATACTGGTACTAAATCTTCACACTATGTTTAGATAATTGTATGGTTTGCTTAGAGATTCACCTGTTCAATCAGTTAAACAGAAACGATTAATAGACATGTGTCGTGCTTTTAACCACGGACACTCTATGATTGGCCAGCGCTAAGTGAAGCTCAACACTAGTAAGAAGGCAAACGAATAAAAAAAAAAAAGAAAAGATTATTAAATTCAATTTCAGAGGTTGTAAACACAACTATGAACATTAACGGTGCATTTCAATCCGTCTGAATTATAATCTTCTGATTCTCGCTTTTTTTTTCTAGCTAATATTTGAATTGTTGGGACGAGGTTCTGAAACAATCAAAATGAGATAAAAATATAGTTTGTAATCGAACCGACCTGAACTTTTTTTCACGCCGTGTTCCTCTACTGTTCATTTCAGAGGAAGTTGCATGCTGAATATTATTAATAAGCAAAGAAAATAAAAGGCCGCAGGAACTGATACAATCAGATCCATATGAAGTTCTCAACATCAAACCGAAAGACAGACAAATACATTTTTCCTGTATTCTCTACAGCCACAAAAATAACAGATGACAAGCAATTGGCAACTTTTCCCCAAAAAGGTGGCAACTCTGTTACCCAAACTTAACTGAATATATATTGAACTCACATAATTGTTAAAAGAAGCCTTTGCATGTGAAACACTACAGAACATTTAACAAGTAGTACCATAATGCAAATACCGCCTTCGAACGGTCAATGATAATTTCTGGAGGATGAAGATATTTAACTTTGATAAGAAGTTTGGAGTTTGAAATATATAGGGAGTTCGCAGTTTAAAATATATGTGTACACGCGCCGGTTAATGTGGTATTTATTTTCAAGCTGAAGGAAACTAAAATAGGTCTATTATATTTTACAGGTTAAGTGCTTGTCAAACAAAAGCATTTACATATATTCACATAAATTGGTACTGAGTTTGATACTTAACAATATAGGGATCAAACATGGTTTTTCATGCATTAACATTTGCCAGGTCCCGTTGGAGGTGTTGGGAGGTGTTGAGAACCGAGGCCGCCGAAGGCCGCGATTTTCAACACCTCTCAAGGGACCTGGCGAATGTTAATGCATTGAAAAACCATGTTCGATCGCTGTTATTGCATACAAACTGAAAACATTTGCTAAATTTCGGGTTATTTTTTGCACTATTTTGTTTCGCCTTTTCACCGATGTCTCGCGAACGTAATTTCCACGGACTATGCTCCTTCTAGGGCCAGGCAGTACACATCTCGTAACGCCAGCAAATCTGTGGCCCCCGTACGAGCATATTGAAATTTTCGTAGCCGTGCATTAACAGTGCATGAATTGCCTTGTTAATACGCGTTTTTCGCCGGTTAATGCACGGCTGTTAATAACGTGCGACTGCGTTTTATGCAATAATTAGTTTTGTAGCATTACATATCATGTTGATGCACTATTGAATCGTCTCTCCGTACCCAGTGGAATTGCCTTAAGGGCACTTGATACGCTTGGTAATTGTGTCCGTCGTTTTGTTTGAGACAATGTTGATGGCTTACTGTGATCTTTTTGAAGACGAATCCTCTTCTGAAAAAAGATTTACTATACAAGGACATGCTTTCCTTATAAAGGTAGATAGATCTCTGTTTAGAAGGAAAGCAAAACTATTTTGACCGAGATGCTGCCCTCAAACGATATCAAATAGTACCCACATGATACGTTTTGGTGAAGATGACACCATATTTTCTGAATACCCATTTATCTGGACCAGTGTTTTAATGAATGAACTGACAGAACTAGAATTGTTCTCAGTAGATTAATCAGCAGATACTTCAGCGTTTCTACAGTGTTTCCTGAAAAGTAAAGTAGGATCAATTAGAAACAGATTGAGCCATTTTCTCCGTTAATGACATCTTATTTATCTATATTTACTCATGATTCTGCAAAAAACTAATTTGATACATAACTAGGCCAGGCTGTGGAACTATTAGCCATATGAAAAATTTCTTGTGCTAACACCAGTTGTAAGACCAGGCTGCTTCACAGTATTTAAGCGTATGACAGTAGGATTCTAAAAAAGCCCATAATTGTTTGGGCAAACAGTGAAGTCCATTCCGATAACAAATCTGTGTAATGTAGACGCTCGTTTGTCACTAATATTTAGTGAAAAACAGGGAGTAGGGGAAGGGTATACATTATTTGGAAACTTTTAATAATTCACTAGATAGGTTCATCAAGATAGAATATCACATTAATTCAAATTTTCATTAACATATCCCAAGGACAATTATCACTTATTGCAATAGTCGGTCCTCATCGAGAACAATCGTCTAGTGGCAAGCAATCCAAATTCCTTGACGTCACGAGGTCGATGTCACGTCTGACGATGGTTCTGGGTGAGAGATGAAACGTTCATAGTCAGTGAAACTTTTCCATGGGATATGTATAATGAATATTTGCAGGACTTCTAGTAATGTGTCAGTCTTTAAAACCTGACGTTAGCTTCTTTTGTTATTTATATAAAGCTTATATATATATATATATATATATATATATATATATATATATATATATATATATATATATATATATATTTATATATATATATATATATCTACAGTACAAAATGCGCTTAATTGCAAAATTTCCTCCTTTTCCAATATGTCGAGTGAAAAAATTATTAAGAAGTTGGATGGGCATATTGATTTTGGGTCGTCCGTCCGATCGTCACGCTTTTCGTGCCAGCAAGAATTTGTAATAACTATTTGAGCTATGAAACTTGAAGAGCTTACTGGGACTGAGAGATCAACTGCTGAACTTGAAAAAAAAAATCGGGTTAAATTTGTGAGAATTATGCACTTTTTAATTTTGACACTTTCTAGGGACAAGCACATAGCTGGGGCATAGTGTTTTACAAGCACATTTCTAGTTTGTTTTTAAAAAAACTGGTTTAAAAACTGCAAAACTTCTGAATCCCCCACCCCTGATCTTGTAGACACTACAAAACCCTATTCTCATTATATATTTTAGGTAACATGAGTGAACTCTTTACATAGACTTTGTCTGACAACCAAGGGATCTCCAAGTTTCTCAACACATTGTTTCTGTTAAGTCCTCACATTTGCTTCATTACAGGCTTTATCTGTGAGTTATTTGTTGCCCGTAATGATTCATGGATAATTTGGGAAAACCTCCACACGCACCCAACAAATATATATATATATACTTACTTCCATAGAAGCTGAGGGCGAGGATTGGGATCCCGTAAATCCAGCTTTATCATCTAAATAATTCATTACTGACCGTTTTATTGTGGTACGTTTTGTTAATTGTTATGTTGTGTTTCACTTTCTAATTGTTTTCTTTTAACAATTATGTAAGTCTAAGATGTATTCAGTTAAGTTTGGCTAACAGAGCTGCCACCTTTTTGGGAAAGAGTTGCCAACTCTGCTTGTCATCTGTTCATTTTGTTGCTGCTTTATTGTATTTGTCTGTCTTTCCCTTTGGTGGTGGGGGCTTGATGTGGATCTGATTATATCAGTTCCTGTGTTCACTCATTACAAAAAGAAGTCTATTCAAATATACTGTAAATTTTACACCCGAAATGAAAATTTTCAGATAAAAATTCTGGTATTCTCGGCGAGGAGGTTCTAACGAGTACCTACAATGTATGTTTTTTAACAGAAATAAGAAATATGTATACCCCTGTAAAACCCAGTTTTACTATATAAAAGTGGGGTTTAAGGGGTCAACGTTATATAGACATGTTTTCATGATGTATTTACTTTTTATTTACGTAATAACTTTCAGTATCTACTGATTCTGTAAGGGGACAGCAACGGCATCAATCAGAAAGCATAGATGTGAAGGTTGATCAGAGTCTTTCTATGCTTACCGTGTAAGCTCATTACATATAGTGGTTTGATGTCGATAACATTCAATTATGTTAACAATGTAGAGCTAAGAATCGACAGTGTGAAGAATAATGTAATTTAGGGGGAACTGATACACTTTAAAGGAGGTAACTCTATCAAAATTATTCTGCTTTCTTCTAGAAAGGGGTGCATAAAAGGTAAGAAAAAATTCCAGGGATTGCCACAATCACAAACCGCAGCCCTTCCCAGACACCAAGAGGAAGAGGAAACCGACAAATCCAAACAAGCACAAACCGAACAAACGTACGAAAAGCACTAAGAGTAGCTCTCTCTTCCCTAAGCGAGGTAATCGCAATACTAAAAGGACTGAAAAACACAAGAACCAAATGACACACGGAAAGACATACAACAAATCGCCTCGTAGAATAAACCACAAAGCAACAAAGAGTAAGACTAACACCGGGACCACCGCCTTAGAACGGTCGGTAGAGCAAACCACCGGGGGGTTTAAAGCACTTTTACAGCTAGCTAACTTCACCCTGGGTCCCGATGCTACTCTTAATACAGAAATACATAAAAATTCGGTTCGCATAAAGGCTCCCAACTCAGTCAATGCATCAAAGCAAAAACATAAAAATCAAATTAATCACTATAATAAACAAAGACGAGTACTCATGGCTAATTCTACTGTATGTCAGAGTAAATGAAAACCAATAGTTGAACCACAGCGGGCCAAGCCAAAGACATATCGTCAAGCCCCCAACCCACTGGTTAAAGTTTTACGTCATTGAGTCTGAGGCCCGACAGTACTTCAAAATCAAAAGGGCTGTTGTAGGGAGTAGGCTATTATTAGCTCACCTGAGCCAATCTGCTCAGTCAGTGTTCGTCGTGCGGTGTCAACAATTGCTTTAAAAGCTTACTCCTACACCCATGGGCCAGTTCACTCGAAACTTAGTGGGAAGCATAGGGGTGATTGTAAATCAAAAACAGCTAAAATCGATCTGGTCGAATTTAGGGGGAACTGATACACTTTAAAGGAGGTAACTCTATCAATGTTGATTTGCTTTCTTCTAAAAAGGGGTGCATAAAAGGTAAGAGAAAAGTCCAGGTAGTGCCATGATTACAAACCGCAGGTCTTCCAAGACACCAAGAGGAAGAGGAAACCGACAAATCCAAACAAGCACAAATCGAACAAACGTACGAAAAGCACTAAGATTAGCTCTCTTCCCCAAGCGAGGTAATCGCAATACTAAAAGGACTGAAAAAAAAAAAAAAAAAAAAAAAACAAGAACAAAATTACACATGGTAAGACATACAACAAATCGCCTCGTAGAATAAACTACAAAGCAACAAAGAGTAAGACTAACATGCCTAGTTATCTAATTTAGGGGAACTGATACACTTTCAAGGAGGTAACTATCAAAATTGTTTTGCTTTCTTCTGAAAAAGGGTGCATGCCTAGTTATCTAATTTAGGGGAACTAATACACTTTCAATGAGGTAACTTATCAAAATTGTTTTGCTTTCTTCTGAAAAGGGGTGCATGCCTAGTTATCTAATTTAGGGGAACTGATACATTTTCAAGGAGGTAACTATCAAAATTGTTTTGTTTTCTTCTGAAAAGGGGAGGATGCCTAGTTATCAACCCAGTCATTGTTGATGGCCATGCTTTACTCTACTCTTTAATTGCACGACGGCGGTTCAGGCCGCAGGCTCAATGACAGCCTCTTCGTAAAACTTTAACCAGTGGGTTGGGACTTAACGATATGTCTTTGGCTTAGCCCGCCGTGGTTAAAATATTGGTTTTCATTTACTCTGGCACACGGTAGAATTAGCCATGAGTACTCGTCTTGGTTTATCATAGTGATTAATTTGATTTTAGGTCACCTGAGCACAACGTCCTCGGGGTGAGCTATTGTGATCGCCCTGTGTTCGGCATCCGTCGTGCGTCGTCCACAATTTGCTTCAAATGACACCTCCTCCGTAACTACTGGGCGGATTTCAACCAAAGTTAATAAGATTGTTCCTTTAGAGGTCCTAGACTAAATTGCTCAACTCACTCTGCTCCGCTGCACAAAATGGCCACCAGAGCTAAAAATAGAAAAAATCTTTAAACGACATGTCCTCCTAGGCAAACGCCCCGATTTCAAAATAATTTTACAGAAATGTTCCTTGGGTGACCCTTTACCAAAATTGCTAAAATGGTTCCGCTCTGCTGAACAAAATGGCCACCAGAATTAAAACAGAAAAACCTTTAACGACATCTCCTTCTAGGCAAGTGTCCCGATTTCAAAATAATTTCATAGAAATGTTTCTTGGATGATGATCCTCTACCATAATTGCAACAAAGAGTAAGACTAACACCGGGACCTCTCCGCTGAACAAAATGGCCGCCAGAGCTAAAAATTTAAAAACATTTAAACGACATCTCCTAGGCCAGTGGCCCGATTTTAAAATAATTTCACACAAATGTCTCGTGAGTGACCCTCTACCATAACTGCTAAAATTGTTCCGCTCCACTGAACAAAATGGCCGCCAAAGCCAACAATAGAAAAACCTTTAAACGATTACTCCTCCTAGGCAAATGTACCGATTTCAAAATAATTTCACAGAAATGTTCCTTTGTGGACCCTGTACCAAAATTGGTAAAATGGTTTCGCTCCGCTGAACAACATACCCGCCAAAGCTAAAAAAACAACAAAAAAAAAAAAAAAAACCCTTTAAACATCTCCTCCTAGGCCAGTGGCCCGATTTCAAAATAATTTCACAGAAGTGTTCATTTGGTGACCCTCTGCCAAAATTGCTTAAATGGTTCCGCTCCGTTGAACAAAATGGCCGCCTGAGCTATAAAGAAAAACCTTTCAACAACATCTAGGCAAATGGCCCGATTTCAAAATAATTTCACAGAAATGTTCCTTGTGTGACCCTGCACCAAAATTGCTAAAATGGTTCCGCTCCACTGATAAAAAATGGCCGCCATAGCTAAAATATAAGAAAACCTTTAAACAACATCTCCTAGGCCAATGGCTCTATTTGACATAATTTCACAAAAATGTTCCTTGTGTGACTATCAAAATTGCTAAAATGGTTCCACTCTGCTGAACAAATCATTCGACTCATTGGACCCGGCACACTACGGAACTTTGTAAAATCACCAGCACCCCATGCTATTTCTAAGCCAGAGAAAAAACTGGAAAAGCTTTTAATTAATAATTGGGTAAATTTCAAACAAACTTTGCTGGATTGTGCCTTGGATGACCAATAATGTCTTGAAATCTATATTGCATTTGACAAATCATTATGTGCCAAGACTTTGGCATTTAAATATGAATATCAAAAAAAGGTAAGAGAAAAGTCCAGGGAGTGCCACAATCACAAACCGCAGCCCTTCCCAGACCCTAAGAGGAAGAGGAAACCGACAAATCTAAACAAGCACAAACCGAACAAACGTACGAAAAGCACTAAGGTTAGCTCTCTCTTCCCCAAGCGAGGTAATCGCAATACTAAAAGGACTGAAAAACACAAAAACAAAATGACACTCGGAAAGACATACAACAAATCGCCTCGTAGAATAAACCACAAAGCAACACAGAGTAAGACTAACACCGGGACCACCGCCTTAGAACGGTCGGTAGAGCAAACCACGTCTTGCACTTAAAGTACGTTCTCAGATGAACGATTTTAGAGGCCGTGGCCTCCTGTTATGTTTTCGCTTTTATGCATTGACTGTGTTGGGACCAATAATGTCTTGAAATCTACATTGCATTTGATAAATCATGTGCAAAGACTATGACATTTAAATATGAATATCAAGTCTTGCACTTAAAGCACATGTTCTCAGGCGAACGATTTTAGAGGCCGTGGCCTCCTGTTATGTTTTCGCTTTGATGCACTGACGGGAGCCTTAATGCGAACCGAATTTTCATGTATTTCTGTATTACAAGTAACATCGGACCCAAGGTGAAGTAGGCTAGCTGTAAAAGTGCATTAACCCCCCTCCCCCCCCCCCCCCCCCCCACACTCTCCCGTCGTTTATTCTACTGACCGTTCTAAGGCGGTGGTCCCGGTGTTAGTCTTATTCTTTGTTGCTTTGTGTTTTATTTTTACGAGGCGATTTGTTTAAAGTCTTGCATTGTGTTATATTGTTCTTGTGTTTTTCAGTCCTTTTAGCATAGCGATTACCTCGCTTGGGGAAGAGGGAGCTAATCTTAGTCCTTTTCTCACCATGACAGGTTTTTCTCTTAGAAAAAAGAGTTGAAAAAATTCATGCTCAACCGATTATTCAACCAGATGTTTTATGGCTACTGCCCTCAACTCTCGTACAATAATTAGTCTGCTCCCAACAGGTGGTATTACCAGATTTACCTGGGGGACTACTTTTCTCTGATAAAACTTGTTACCTGCACTGTAATATAGTCTTAAAATCTTTATTTTTTAACATAGGAGATCATTTAAAATGTGTAATTTGATTAATTTTTTTATGTAGATGTAGATTTTGGAATCGGGTTTGAGCTACTTCATTGTGTTTTGTATTTAAAAATTTTGTGTGTGGGTTTCTAGTTAACTGTCCTATCAGTATTACTTAACTACTTGCATAACAGAACATCATTTTATTGGTATCTGGGCAGAGTTTTAATGGTCTCAGACATCAGAAACATATGGAGATGCAATACCGCACTAACCCGACTTTTATATAGTAATAGTCGGGAAGGTGGGGGTAAAATTCTCTAAGAGAAAAACACGGCATGGTTTGTTTGATTTGAGCTTGTTTGGTTTTGTCTGTTTCCTCTTCCTCTTGGGTCTGGGAAGGGCTGCGGCTTGTGATTATGGCACTCCCTGGAATTGTAGCTTATCTGTTGTTACTTTACTTTTAGAGTAACAACCATTTCAAAAGGTACTTGGTGTACAAGAAAACAAACCGAATGGCACAAGAGCTGTACCCTTGCAAATAAGGTACAAAAATACTAAGTACATTTATATCAGGTTCCCTGAATTCATTTACATTTCTTATGCCGCTCAGAATATACTAAAGAAGTTAAAGAAACTAGCTGGAAAACGTTTCTTGAGCAGCAATTGAATATAGACAATATATAAAATTACATACTCTGATGCCATATTAATCACTACACTCTTTGCGATATTAGACAAGATCTACTTATTAGCAATGTAGCCATTTTA
This sequence comes from Anodontia alba, assembly GCA_964016985.1. NCBI lineage: Eukaryota > Metazoa > Mollusca > Bivalvia > Lucinida > Lucinidae > Anodontia > Anodontia alba. Next base: position 60,149,456 of record OZ024834.1, on the reverse strand, counting down.
CCATGTTTCTAAAATTTAATTGAAATCAAAGCACTGAGAGTTATGATGAGGATGAATGCAAAAACAAGAGGACAGCATTGCATTTTTTTTCTCTCCAAATATTTAATATATTGAATAGACAAACATGTACGAGATTGGAATAGAAGCGAAATAAAGTGTTCCTGAAGTTTTAATTAGTTGTATTATATAGCTGTAATCGTTCATCTGAAGTTTATTGAATCTTTTGTAATTCACCTTAAGCGGTGCAAAGGTGAATGTGAATGTATTTATAGACTGTAAATATTAATTTTTTAATAAATGTAAATTCCTTTTTATTTCACCTGAAGTGGGGCAAAGATGAAGATTTTGAATGTTGTACATGAACTGTTTAAACATTATTTTATATGTATACCGTGGTGGTTACATGTGACAATATCTTGTTCTGGTGTTTCAGAAATTTTGCGACTGCATAGTCACAAAATAATATTACAAAGATTCAACAACGCCTTATCCAACGTCAGTGGTGGTGAATATTCACCGTACGCATAATCCAAATAACAGTAATGCGGAGAATAGCGAACGTCTCACATCGGGTAACTAGTTGGTATTCCAAGAAGGATAGACGTACGATGTTTCGTCAACAAAACAAGCGAATGCGAGTAGATGTTGATTGTGACTGCGTTATATTACGATGAACTTATATAACTTTATTGAATAAGTGTCCATGTGTTTATTTTGATAAGGTATCATTCCGATTGGCAGTTTATCTGATTATGACCACTCAGTTGGTTTAAAAGGACAGTCCTTTTTTACTTTTATTAATGCTTAGCAATTATTTTGAATATTATTATAGGCTAAATAACACTATCCAGGCCATTATCATTTACGTGAAAATAATATTTAATATCCTGGACATATTATCATTCTTGGACAGTAAGACATTAACCGTGCAACTTGGTTGCAATAGAAACTGATGTAAGTCAATCGTGTTAATTGTGCATGTATATGATACTGTGCATGTATGTTATGATCAAATGGGAGATCAGTGAGAATAAATCAGTATGAAAGATTGATTAATCCTCTAAAAAGAGGGAGGAGTGTAACATAATGACCGTCTGCGTAGCATGATGCCAGGTCCATGAAGGTCTACACTATATTATTGGTCATGCTATGATTTAAATCATATTGATAAGCCGTAAGTGCTTTTGACAAATGAACCATTATATGCATGTTTTATAAAAAAATATAGATATTATTGTTTTATATTGGGTTGTTTATATTGGCTCAAAACAAGTTCAGATAGAAATATGTAAACAATGAAATACACGAAAATGATGCATTCAAATAATCAGGTGCATACATAACCCAAATGATATATGTGTGCAGATATTTGTTGTTAAACAAGTTTTGAAATGTAAAAGTATTTAGTAATTTTGGAGTTAGGATGAGTGACAGGAACCATAGCATGATGCAGTTTTGGTCGGCAGAATAATTAACACAGGCTTATTTCAGATAGTCCAATTGCAGTTCCAGACTAACTATCTGTAACAGGCCTGAGAGTGTAAATTTTGTGGAATGACCTGAAGCTTATAAACCCCTCATTTTCGTCTCCCAGTGTTCTGATTCTAGTTCTGTGCTGATACTGTTGTTCTGGCTTGTTACTAGAAATGGTCATGCTATAATTATTAAATCTGTGGAAAGCACACTTGGTATTTTATTTAAGCACAACACGACCAAAGAAATAACATTTAAAAACCACTGTACGGTTGCTACTATATTAACACTAAGTAATATTAAACTGTCCCTCTACCTGCGCTGAAACGACATATCCATTTATAATTAGCAGGTCGTGATTAGCATTGTTAAACTTTCTGCAAATCTTCATTAATTTCTTTGAAACGTTTCTGAACTTAACGTGGACTTCGGTGATAGTGCGCTGCTCGCGAAGAATGTCGTCGGTCATTTTTGACCAGGCGCAACATAGGTTCCGTATGTGGATCCATATATATATGTAAGGCAAAACCATTAAAAATCAAACATTTTCACTTTCCCTACGATAAAAATGAATTCGAAATATGCAGAAATCTGTAGGGTAGGTAGCTTGGAGGCACATTTATAACAAGTGACGCTTCAGAAATTTTCCCAATATTGCTATTAAACATCAATAATACAAATTCAGACTGGACCAGTGATAGATATTTTCTCAGACAAAAATTAAAAAAAAAATATTACTTTACTATAGAAATCCGCATAGGTCAGACCGATTTAGACTAAATATTTGAAAACAGAACACAGAAACAGAAAGACAAACAGTTTCTGATAAGATATGGTCAGTCAGAACAAAATATTTATATTGAAAATAAAGAACAAAATACATGTAATATAAAATAAATGCCAAGCCCCCCTTCCCCTCCCCACGCCCCGCCCCCCCCCCCCCCCCCCCATAAAAAAAAGTCTTTCCGAATGATGTTGAAAGGACAGTTGTTGCTGTATCTGCATGAAAATAATGGGTTTTTTTGTTTGTTTTTTTGTATAGTTATACTAATCAACTACTTTCATGTAATTGAATTACGTCATCTGTTTAGGCTTGCATGACGTTACGAAAATAACAAAGTACCGTCCAACAAGATTAAAGCATTACAACGGCACTTAAATTAGTTCTGCGGTTTTCTGACCGCTGTCAGAAAATGTTTTTGTCTATAGGTGGTTCAGTTTTATTGAGACCCAATTAATGCACAAGAACCTGCAATTCCTGTCTACACACACACACACACACACACACACACACACACACACACACACACACACACACACACACACACGATAAACCTATAGTTTTGGAGGCAAGCCATGTCATCACAACACGTCCAGAAAGCAAACAGTCTGATCAGAAAAATCGAACTGTTCTTCTACTAAAAAACCGCAGTCTAGTCGATTTGCATTGAAATAGATCAGAAACATCAACTTGTTCTTCTAATAGAAAACACAGTCTAGTCGACTGGCATAGAAATAGTAGCTGAATGCGTAGGTCCGTATTTCTTGAAAGGCTTTGTTATGACGCATCTAATTTTCTTTTCAGTCCATACGCATTTATTATCTGTACTCCTAAAGGTTTAACAAACTGTTTAGCCAAGAATAACAACATTACAGGAAGCCATATCAATGAAGGTTAGAAGCTGTCATGTCATCGTCACTGTGATGCCCTTCTCTTTTAGCTATGTAAGAGAAGATGTGTGGCTCATTTTTCGGTTATCTTGTGCAAACTGAAGTATTCTTTGGAATTAATTAACCCAAGGAGAGACAAGAATCAAGTAATGATAAGTTATGGGGATTCTTTAAAACAATCAGAAGTCATATCGCGTATCTAACGCATTGACATGATAGATCTGTTTAACAAGAGCGTGACATTTGAAACATAGAGACATCCGTTTCTGTTTTGGGTTTGTAAAGTAAAATATATGGCTGAATCACGTAAAGAGCCATGTCACTAGAAAGGGGCCTTGGCCATATATGAACAGCAAATCAGAGTTCAAATCGCCAATCCTTACTGATTGATTGATATTCTGTATGCTCTTACGGAATAAAACGTTACTCTAAATGTTCGAGACGAGAAGAAACACCAAAATCAAAAAACGTTGATGTGCAGGAAGTTCCGGGCCTTCTGTATCTGCATTATGACCCTACGACCCCTTTTCTTATAACTTATTCCGTTTTTATGTCAACCACAAATCCGATTCATCATTTAAGCTATCGATTTTAGTCTAAAATTTATGTCATGAACGTCATGGAATAAGTTTTAGTATTGTGCTGATAAAATAAAATAAATATCCAGGAAACGGCACAATGACGAAGAAGAGAAATTCCGAGGCACCAAAAGAGGAAGACACGAGGAACGATAACAAACGACAATGCCACATCAATCATCAACACTTGAATAAAGAACTACAACAGAGAAACCGCCTTAGAAAGGTCATTAAAAAAAAAAAAATGGGTTGAGGGTTGGCTCAACACTCATTAAAATATTCTTTAAAAGTGCAACAAAGCGTTTAACACATTTCAACAATGCGTTTTGCATTTACCAAAAAAGGTAAGAGAAAAGTCCAGGGAGTGCCACAATCACAAACCGCAGCCCCCAAGAGGAAGAGGAAACTGACAAATCTTAACAAGCACAAACCGAGCAAACGTACGAAAAGCACTAAGGTTAGCTCTCTCTTCCCCAAGCGAGATAATCGCAATACTAAAAGGACTGAAAAACACAAGAACAAAATGACACACGGAAAGACATACAACAAATCGCCTCGTAGAATAAACCACAAAGCAACAAGGAGTAAGACCAACACCGGGACCACCGCCTTAGAACGGTCGGTAGAGCAAACCACCGGGGGGTTGTGCGCTTTACAAGGAATACATTCGTTAACTGATGTAACAAGTGGGATTTAAAGGTTTTTACACATTTGTGACATCAATATTATGGTTGTGAAATGTGTGCTTCCATAAGCGCAGCATGAGTACATCATTGTTTTCGTTTCTTTTTTTCTTAATATGATCAGTTAGGGCTGCTTGTTTTCTCATCTCATCGCAAAAACCCCACTTTTATATAGTAAAACTTGGGTTGACAGAGGTATACATTCTCTACTTATGTCTGCTCAAAAACATAGATTGTGGGTACCTACAATCTGTTTTGAGCAGAAATATGAAAAATATCAGAAGTTTTGTCAGAAAACTTTCAATTTTTTGGTGGTGAAATTTTCAATATATTTGAATAGGCGTGTTTTCGTAATGTCATGTGCATGAATCTCCTGCCTGATGTCTTCGGCTGCTATGTTTCGAGTATCCTGGCGGTTGATGAGCGCTCGGTTGGTTTTTTACAGTACTTACTATCATATTGGCCGCGTGAAGCGAAACGTGCCATCGAGCATCCACAAAATGCACAGATTGAGATGATCTCGCGCATGTGCAAGGTATCATTTGAGCATTTGCTCTCCATTTATACATTCTGTAGAATAAATGCCAAAATGATTGCCTTGAGGAACAAAGAATACATTACAGGAAGAATAGAGTCTCGGTTTTATTGAGACTCTTCATAACCAGTAATGAAGTTTGCAACAATCATTGCGCCCTCTAGCGTATACATGAGTAGAACTCTATTTTCAAAGATACCACAATGGGCCCAGTGATCCGAAAGGAAGTGAAAATATAATCTAAAGCCATGATTCTATAATCGTACAGTGAAGGCCCTGATCAGACTGCTTGACTGTAAGGTAAATTCTATTTGAATTGTTGCCGCCATATTTATCAAACGGTCGTAGTCACTCAGTGTTAAAAAAGTCATTCTGTGACCGGGCCCATCGTGTTCCTGTTTGTGCTTTTCGTGTGTTCTTGCTTCAGACACTGGGCATAAATAGGTAAAAGGGAAAACAGGGTTGTTGAAGAATGTATCTGAAATGCTATATCATAACAAAATGTGCATTTTGATACAACTTGATGACAATCGGATGAAATAAAATAATAATAATAAAAAAAAAAAAAAAAAAAAAAAAATTAACAAGGTTTGAAAATATCAAAACTGCTGTTATGGGTATCGCATTATTCAATGATTTACCTCACGGAAACATGCCTATGTAGTAAAACTGGGGTTTACATGGGTATACATTATTTTTTCTTATTTTTGCTCAAAAACATAGATTGTGGGTACCCGTTATAACCGCCTTGCCGAAGCGGTTCTAAAGAGTACCTACAACCTATGTTTTGAGCAGAAATATGAAAAATATCAGAGATTTTATCTGAAGATTTTCAGTTTTTGGAGGTGAAAAATTCTAGATATTTGAATAGGCGTGTTTTCATAATGATGAGTTATGGCTTCACAAAGCATAAATTTAATATGCTTTAAAACACAAATGGATTAAAAACCAAACTGTTTCCTATCAGAACGAAGATTTTTCTTTAATGTTTTAAACCTTAAAAACCTCATTAAATATTCAAAATGGCAGCGCCTTGATAATTATTTTAAAATATTTTTAATATGTAAATGTTTTTAATTTCCTTATTGTTCTGTTTTGATCGAATTTGCATAAAATGCTCGATTCATTTACTAATAGGTGTTTCATTTTAGATACATTCTTCAACAGCCTTGCGATTCATTATGAAAACGCGCCTATTCAAATATACTGAAAATTTAACCACCAAAAACCGAAAATTTTCAGATAAAAATTCTGATATTTTCCATATTTCTGCTCAAAACATAGATTGTGGATACTCTTTAGAACCGCCTCGGCGAGGCAGCTCTAACGAATTCCCACAATCTATGTGTTTGAGCAGAAATAAGAAAAATGGTGTATACCCCTGTAAACCCCAGTTTTAATATATAAAAGTGTGGTTTAAGGGGGTCAACATTATATAGGCATGTTTTCGTGATGTCTCTTTAATTCTAGTGCCCGAAAGTAGAGGCGTAAAGAGCTCGGTTTGTGCTTGTTTAGATTTGTCGGTTTCCTCTTTCTCTTGGGGTCTGGGAAGGGCTGCGGATTGTGATTGTGGCACTCCCTGGACTTTTCTCTTACCTTTTCTGTATTTTCAGTTGCTTCTGTATTTGCAGATTTCTAATTGGTTAAATGTAATATTTACTCATTTATGCCAAGTGGACTATCATCTGAACTCTTTGGATAGGTCCATTCCCAGTTGATATGGTCTCTGGTTACTTTAGAATACCGTGCTTTAGAGAAACTCATGTATTTAATGCAAACAGCATGGCCTCTGATCAGACGCGGCGTTATGCAGGGTCTGATCTTGGCCTACACTGTGTGCAAATGTGCCTTATATGAGACGTAAGGCATAAATGGGTTATAGTTGTAATATTCTCGGCAGCATCTTTCCAGATCTGCAAATTCATGATTGTTCGAAAAATCGGAGTTTGAGTGAATTGGACTAATCAAACTTCTGAAGTTGTTCGATAGCATAAACGTGTTACAGTCACAGTAACTGTAGAAAAAAAAAAATAACTGGATAAATGTATACGGACATGCAGTAAAGGAAGTTCCACTCTAGTCATGTACTGTACATAGAACATGTAGATCGCCACAAGACATTTGCTTTTGGCATGTCCCTGGTCGGTTTTACTACTGAACGTTCTTGGGCGATGGTTCTGGTGTCGTTCGTTCTTTACGGGCTCTGACTGGCGATCAGGAGGTCGCAGGTTTGATTCCTACCGGGTTCGGCAACATGCTATCGTAGTGAAATATTTTCTACGGCCATTCCCTCTCTTCCGCTGATTGAAGAAGGGCATATCAGTCTCTGGCGAAAGAATGTGCACAAATACTAGTTAACTGCTTGGAGGACTAAGGATAAGTGTGGTCAGCTTAGGTAAACTGACCGGCTGGACATGACCCTAATAGGCTGACTGGGCCGTAAAACATCAGCTCTTTGTGGGGCATTGTCGCTGCTTGCTGCGGGGATTTTTTTCTTTTTTCGTCTTATTTGTTGTTGTGTTCGTTGGGTCCTATCTGACATTGTGAAAGTCTCGTTAGGGAATGTGAAGCTGATTGTTTTAGTTTTTGTTGGTTTGTAATGTGTCCCCGTCGTCGTTTGTTTACTCTTCATCTTGACGTCATTGGTAAGCTGTGATCTGTTACAGTAGCTCTTCATTGACACCTTCTTTACTAGCTCTTCATTGACACCTTCTTTACTAGCTCTTCATTGACACCTTCTTTACTAGCTCTTCATTGACACCTTCTTTACTAGCTCTTCATTGACACCTTCTTTACTAGCTCTTCATTGACATTCTTTACTATTTCATTTGAACAGTAATGGTGTTACCTACGACTCTTATGTGTGTCTAAAGGAAGTTTTGAGCAGCTTCAGCCATTTCTTTTTGATTGTTGTTAACTTAGAACGGGCTGTGATGGATTTCTAATTGTGTACTTTTGCCCAGTCAATCAAGAGAGACTGATTTCCATTAATTGCCTTCCGCAGTGATAGATGTTTGGGAGTTCATATGTACCTTGGTGTGTCCAGAAGAGAGCTGACATGTAGATAGGAAAGTGATGCATTTGTTCAAAGGACTGACCTAAATACGCGAGGCATAACCGAGGTATAGGCGAATGCCGTATGTTCAGACGAGACTCAACAGTTCGTTAAGACTATATTTTTGCGTTTTAAATATGCCTAAATCACACTACGCAAGTCCTTCTCCGGGATTGCGCAGTTCGCATATACAGGAAGTAAACTTCGATACTTAGCTGTATTCATTTGCATAAGTGTTCATAAATCTCACGGGTCCTTCATTATTAGAGCCTTTTTGTCGTTACTAGGTCTGTATAATAATCATCTACGTAGTACGCGGACACCTAGTGAAGGATTGTTATCTATATTCGTACACTAAATTGAGAATGTGCAGATTACCACAGGACATTCGGTTTTCACTTGTAGATTCTAACTATCATCATAAAGAAAAAAAAAGGTTTAGTTCATTGAATAAAAAGTTAAATCTATAAAGGTTGCCCTTGCAAACAACGGACACGTGAAAACGACGGCTTAAGTGGAACTCGATACATGCATAGATGTCCAGGCAAAGCCACAAGTTGTGACCATGGCCTACGAAGCACACAAAGAGGAAGGACAGACTATACAAAAACTGTAAACTGAAGAAAACCAATGTAACCACCTCCTTGTTCCACAACGAAGTGATCACAATGCTAGACAGGATCCACACAAATCAACAACAACAACAACGTAACAACAACAAAAAAAAAAAATACAAAAACAAAAAACAAAACAAAACAATACAAAAAAAAAACAAAAACAAAAAAAAATAAAAACAAAAACAAAAAAACAACAAACAAACAAACAAAAAAAAAAAAAAAAAAAAAAAAGAGGAAAATACAATAAGACAACAAACAGGACAGAACATGGGGCCGCACAAAGAACAAACATCAAATTTAGCGCCTTAGAACGGGCATTACTTAAAACTAGTAGGGAGATTTAAAACCAAGTCTTACCCTAGATTAAACTGTAAAACTACAAAATAATTGTTTGGCTCGTACAGGGGTTATTTAACTCAATCGGTGATACCAAACAGAAAAAGAAAAAAAAAGACAAAACAAAACAAAACAAAAGAAAAACAAACAAAAAACAAACAAACAAAAAAAACAAAACAAAACAAAAAAAATGGGGCATAGGCAAACTGTGTAAACCCAGATCAAAACGCGGCGTCTGATCATGGTCTACACTGTTTGCATTAAGTTCAGAAATTTCTACAAAACATGATAATAATAAAAACTAACCACACACCCATTATACAGGAAACGGACCTGTCCAAAGAGTTAAGGTAGAAGAGTCCACTCGGCATAAATGGGTTAATTAAACAAGAACGAGGACTAACACCTTAGACACTGACGCCAGATTTAAAGAAAGCCACTAGTTGAACCACGGAGGGTGCGCATGCATGATTATATTAACCCAGCTATTGTAGAAGAATTTGCTCACGACGGTTAGGCGGGTCTCAGCTTAAGAGACGCCTCCTTTTGCAATCCGTTTCAGAAGGTTGGTGCCCGACAATCGATGTCGTTTTGCCAAGTCCATCGTGGAAGTACTTATAGTTACTTTTACTCCAGCTTCACATCGCTACTGATTGTTCTACCTTGTTTCATCGCAGTATTTATGATTATATGTATGAGCTAGCGCACGACAAAACTACAATAAGACGTGTGACCAGCGAAGACTCCGATCAGCCTGCGCAGTCCGATCAGTCCCCGCTGATCGCATGTGCCTTTAACAGCCTTTGGGCTATCCAAGGAGGGATAAAGAACTCTTGCCATACTCGGTGGATGTACAAGTTGATCTGAGTCTATGCTGGTTATACAGGTCTTATTGTAGGTTTTGTCATGGGCTGGCTCTTGTTTTAATGTGATGTTTCACTGATTAAGGAGAGGACCCTGTGCGGACCGAACACGTATTTGTATGGTGGAACTGCATAAGAAGTGTTGAGAGGTTTCGACTGAGTAAAACCATTTTTGTCCCGTCGCACCAAACGCCCTCCCCTCCGCCACCCACACAGTATAAGCTTTTGCATATCATTCAAGGGTAGATCTTCTGTTGCAGATTTCATCGTATGACAATTTATTGCAAATGCATTTATTGCTTTGGTATTAATTGTTGCTCGCCTCTACTTCTTCCGGTGCCACTGGAAAGCTGTGCTTCATGATTATGGTCTTATCTGACCTGAGTAGTTCCATTGCTATTTTGTTGCTAAACTGAACCCATCCAGAACAATCTGAGTATTTTGTAAGACGTACTATACCTAAGTTTGATACTACTAACCTTTCCCATTCTCTGGGTAAAAATGAAAAACATGTGATATATTTCTTATTTTACACAGAAAAACGGCTTTGACATTCCTAAAGAGACAATCCGCATAAAATACCAAAGCCTATTTTCTTGAAAATATCAAATCCTTTTTTCTGGGAAAAATAATAATAAAAAACTCAAAAATATTGTTGTCTGAGGCAAGCAAGCATTTAATACGCTGCGTACTTGCTGAACTTAATAACATCAAAAGCGTTCAGTAAGTTATCTGCCTGACATCAGAAACATATTGAACGTTATACTTGAAGAGCTGACATCAAAGCATCTTTTTTGAACCCTATTTTTTACACTTATCTATAAGATTACTTTATTATTAACTGTCACAGTCAGTTCCTCTGGTATGGAACTCATGAACTGATACAATCATATCCACATCAAGCCCCCAACACCAAAGGGAAAGACATACAAATAAAAAAAAAAAACAGTCACAAAATGAACATATGGCAAGCAGAGTTGGCAACACTTTCCCAAAAATGTGGAATCGGACTTGGTTTGTTTTATATTACATTTCAGTAAATGTATTTTTATTCTGAACATATATCTAATGTTCTACAACCTTAGTGCTTTCTTTAATGTCCCCTATCGGATTCCATATATTAGACCATTTGCCTACGATCAAGTGGTATAGCGTTTCATTAATATCAGGTTCGTTCTCTGATGTTCGTCAATCAAGTGTCATTTTTAATTTGGAACTTTTATCAAGTAAAATTTGACCTAGGATCAGATACACGTTTCGAGTAAGCGACAATTAAGGTAAATAGATACTCTTTTAGAGAAAGCAAATTTATTTATCCCTTCTGAAAAGGGGTCTACTATAAAAGAAAACAATTCGCTATGAATGAGGGCTAATTTCTAGGGGAGAAATTATTTCCTTTTACAGTAGATGGGGATGGCTGTCTGAAAAAGCTAACAGGAAATCGTAAAATTGTGTCGGTGCCGTTTCCATGTCTCAATAAATGAATCAATAAAGCGTAAAACAGAAGCATGCAGTCAAAATTGATTACGGAATGCTTTATGTCGTTGTTTGTATGAAAATGAAACAAAGACGTCATATAAACTGAGACAGAAAGAAAATATTGACGTTAAGCGAGTATTTATGCATTTATTATGCAAATAATTTGTGCCCTAAGCGTAATAACAATCGCACAGAACATGTCCAGGAAAAGACTTGATGGCTGAAAATAGCCAAGAAATGGCACCAACCGGAAGAGAAAACAAAATATTTTGATCATATACAAAGAAGATTTTTTTACTTACTGACAGTTTCGCTTCTCATCGAGAACCAGCATCAGACTGTGACCTTGACCCTGTGATGTTAGCAGTACAAGTCTCATGGCATCACGAGGACAAAGTCACAGTCTGTCATAGTAAGTTAAAATTATTTTTTGGATATGCTTGAACAGAAGAGTTCTTTAGATTAACCTCGTTTTACTTGCTAAAATGATCCCGAGTTTGAAAATAATTTTTCGTGTACAAATACTAATACCAGTGGAAAAAGAGACCTTATTCAAGGTATCTACTGTGTGTCTACCCAAATCAGCCGTCTAGTAGAATGACGAAACTGGACTAACTGTGTACTTTCGCCGGTCATGTAGGGGAAAGATATTTCCTATGAGACGGCAAGTCTCGCTGCTTGACATATGAGAGCTATTATGACAATGTCTACACTCTTAAGGGGAATGGATACACTTTCAATTGCGCTTCTAATGAGTACACACAACATATGTTTTTGTGGAGAAATAAGACGATTACCAATATGTTTTCGTACGTAAATAGATTGCCCATCAAGAGTTATGGCTGATAAGTTTGTATTTTACATAGGCATGTTAACGTAATGACTGTAATGAAGTTGCCCAAAAAGGAGAGAAAAGTCCAGGGAGTGTCACGATCACAAGCCACAGCCCATCAAAGACACGAAGAGGGAGAAAACAGACAAAACCAAACAAGCGCAAGTCGAACAAACGCACGAAAAACACAAAGATTAGCTCTCTCTTCTCCAAGCGATGTAATCGCAATGCTAAAAGGACCGAAAAATACAAGAACAAAATAATACAAAGCAAGACTTAAAATAAATCGCATCGTAGAATAAACCACAAAGCAACAAATAGTAGGATTAAAACCGGGACCACTAGCTTAGAACGGTCAGTAGAATAAGCCACCGGGAGGTTTAAAGCACTTTTACAGCCAGCCAACTTCACCCTGGGTCCCGATGCTACTCTTAATACAGAAACACATAAAATTCGGTTCGCAAAAAGGCTCCCAACTCAGTCAATGCATCAAAGCGAAAACATAAAAATCAAATTAATCACTATAATAAACAAAGACGAGTACTCATGGCAATTCTACTGTATGCCAGAGTAAATGAAAACCAATAGTTGAATCACGGCGGGCCAAGCCAAGCCAAATAATTATCGTCAAGCCCCAACCCACTGGTTAAAGTTTTACGAAGAGGCTGTCATTTAGTGTGAGGCCCGAACCGCCATCGTGCAATTTAAGAGTGACGCATAGTCATCAACAATAATTGCGTTGATAACTCGGCATGCAGTAGGTCGCATAATATCCAGGCTATAGCCAATTATTTTATATCGGTTAATTCGTTATCTGAATTGATACTAACAGTTAGATTTTCTCACAATTTTTCTAAATCTGTACACATAGTCACCGTAAAATTCTGGTCCCGATATACCTTGTTGCCGAAGTATTTTCAGACCGACGTTTTATTTTTCTACCGAGGCACTGTGTCTGCGATAAAATTTCGAAAACGCCTTGCGAAGTTTAAAATAGTGATAGCCCTGCCTAAGTAAATGTTTTATTACGGCAGTTAAAGTCAGTAAGGTATGAAGAAGCTTGGGACATGTATGCCTCATATGAGGTAGGCCAAAAAAGGGAAACTGACTGTATCAAAATCAAAATTGTCCCGTTTATCATAAATTTTGGTTGAAACTGTACCATTATATATACATAAATTCAAATCCAATAAAGGTGCATCGGTTTCGGAAGAATTGGTTTTATTAAACTGGAATTCAGTAGGGTATATGCGGTCCATAGTTTGGTCAAAGTAAATATTGTCAATATTTAATAAATCATCAAGTTATCTAGAAGTGGATATGAAAGCCTCAATAATGTCAGTAATGTCAGCCTGATTTTCCCGTAAGAGAGATTTCATGAACTCTTTTTCATAACAAAAAAAAAAAAAAAAAAAAAAAAAAAAAAAAAAAAAAAAAACGAATCTGCAACAAGAGGAGCACAATTAATTCCAATCGGAATACCAATATTGTGCCTATAAAGTTTAGTTCCAAATCTAATAAAAATGTTATCCAAACAAGGGCAGACTTTTTGACAAGGCCATAAATTATAATTCTTGTATACATCAGAAGTGAAAAAAAAGCACATTCTTCGTTGCAAGCCAAATATTGGATATTCTCCCGAATAAACGTTCGGTTAATTAAATCAACAAGGTTATCTTTTATAAGCTGATAAGGTAATGTAGTATATAGTGTAGAAAATTCATATTTAGACAATTTAGAAAAAAAAAAGTAAGAGAAAAGCCCAGGGAGCGCCACAATCACAAGGACTGAAAAACATAAGAACAAAATAACACCAGGTAAGACATAAAACAAATCGCCTCGTAGAATAAACCACAAAGCAATAAACAGAAATCTGAAAGTTTTTAGATTTAAATTTATTGAGAACTTCATTGGGATTTTTAATTGACAAAAAATAGTTAATTCCGTCCCATTCGTAAACAGTATCATAGTATCTAATCCAATGTTTTTGGACAGCAGTAAGACATGAAGTTGGCCGTGTGGACAAAATAGTAGTTGTACATGAACTAGAATTTGCAATGAAACGTGCTTTATAAGGTCGTTCAGAAGTTTTAGTAACCAATATAACGTAGGAAGTTTGTCTTGGTTTTCTTTAATCCTCAGTGCAAACTTAGCAGTAATAGCGATAGAATGGGTATCAACAATTGATCTCTCGTCAGTAGAAATCCGTTCATATGTTTTGGCACTACCAAGTTCTTCTATTAGAGTATTGGTATAATGAAGCTGTCAGACAACAACAACATTATGAGCAGCTTTATCAGCTGGAGCCAAATCATACTTCCTATAAATTCTTGGATACCTTGTTTCAAATATCGAAAATATATTTAGGCTTAGGAGGGTGACGATCAAGGTTATTAGAGTAAAATAACACACGTTCATCAATGATTTTAAAAATCATCAATTTCCAATTATTTAAAGCATTAGACTCAACATGCTCTCATTTACACCAGCGTGTACAATAATGATTTAAAGCACTAGCAATTGTTTCCCGACATCAATTGAACGTGCCAAGTCGCACTGTACGTTTCATTCATTGTTTATAGCATTCAAATTCTCGACTTTATGTTAACTCAAGAATTGTGGTTATCACATGGCAGGATTAAAAATAAGTCGGGGCGCAGCATATTTTAAACGATTGCATATACACTCAGCGAATACTCAGATCAGCCAGCGCATACGCACAGTCTGATCAGAGTTCGCTGTACGCCTGAAGATGCTTTGTATGCTTGGCTACCTGCAGAGAGCCCTGCGAATACTCTGATCAGACTGCGCGGATACGCTCTATACTTCTTCGCTGCGTGCACGTGTAATCTTGTAGGAAACGCTATACCCCGGCTGAAATATAATAAATTTGGTTACGGAGTAAAATCTGAGGTGGCATTCCAGGATATTTCGTCACAAAATAATATCGCAATAAATAAATATTATTCAGATATTTTCGTGTTTTCTAGGAGAAGAAATAAAGATATTGAAAACTTTTAACAGCAAGATAGTTATACACAGAATATGTTAATTTTTCGCAAAATTTCGTGTTGGCCCCGAGATGAAATAAAGATATTTATAAGAAAAAAGAGATAACTTTTAGTAGCTAGATAGCTAGTATTAGCTACCCATGGAAACAAAATCGGAATATGTTAATTTTAACACAATTGAATCATTGCTCCAACCAACTTCAACAGTATTAACCAAGGCGTTCCAATGTAGGGCTATCTATGGATCAGAATGTTAATGGCAGCTGTGGTCAGTATTAAAAAGTAATGTAAATTACCACATTAAAAAAATCATGAATCATAAGACCTTTTTCTATCATTTTTTTTTTTCAGAAAATTTCGAAATATCAAGATATTTAAAAATATCGCAATAACTGTATAGCTCTCTCTCGATAGAAATAATAAGGCATCATAGAAAACGTACTTTAACCCTTGCCTGGAATCGTATTCATTCATTCTAACTGACGTTAACGTCCAACCTTCCTACTCCACCTTTACGCAAGTGATCAGTGTTACACTCAAAGGACATAATTGTTCGTCGACCTGACGTCAATTGACATTTCACTAAAATATTTCACCTGGTGAATATAATTATATTTTAACGAAGATAATATGCGTCTTACATTAGTACTTGGTCAGATTGCCTTTCATTCTAACACATTTACTTCCTTGATCCTAGAAGGAATGGTGTCATAAAGTCCTCGAACATACTCTACACTAATGTTTTCCCAGGTAAGTCTGATTTCAGTCAGGAGGTCGTCACAGGTGTGAATGAATGTAGCAAGGCGCTGCAGACTTTCCTCAATTTTTAGCCAAATAGTTACCGTAATGTTGAGATTGGGAGACTGTGCCGGCCACGTCGTCGTATTTATTTCATTATTTGTCATGAAAACCGTTACAGAATTTGCACGATGAACTGGGGCATTGTCATCCATATACAAGTAGGGTTTGTCAGTGAAATGCAGAACAATTACAGGTTGTTATCAACAGTGTCAAGATACTTGGCAGCATTTATATCCCCTTCAACACCAGTTGAAGTCCCCACACCATCATAGCACACACGTCCCCAGATCATCAAACTAAGCCGCCGCCTCGGAGCTGGGCACACAAGATGGGGATAGTCCCTTTCATAATCTTTTCTCCATATGTAGATTCTATTATTTTCACCAATTACAATCTGACTTTTATCGCCAAATATCCATTTCTTCCAATGCCCTTCAACAATTCTTCCTTTCCTCACACCACTTTATTTTGTATGTCTTATTGACCTCCCTATCTACCACCTTCTTCTTTGCAGCCCTCCGTTTGTAGCCAAGGGAACGATTTTTTTCTTTCAATTGTCTTTTGACAGAAAGTTTGATCCTTACCCTCATTCATGAAATTGGTAGCATCAGACAAAGATTGACGGCGACCTTGTATCAGTACACGGGACAGTTTGGTTTTATACCGAGCTGTCAACAACCTCCGCCTTCCCCTCCTGTTTTCTAGGCTTCCATTTTCTTCAAATTGCTTGATAATACTAGCTATTGTCGTTGTAGTCTTAGGTATTCCCAATATTTTGGATAATTCTGACTTATTTCTATTTTGCATGTGACTATAATCAATACTCGCACCTCACTACTCTATTCTGACCTTCTTTTATCCATGTGCTTTGACAGCTATTTTTTTAATTTTCTATTTGCAGACGACACAAAACTTGACCTCGGCCGTCATCAGAACACGTCATGATATGCACCGATGATCAATTCTGTGAATCCTAATTGATATATTTTTAGCGCGCCAGGCAATAGCAAGATTACCGGGAGCTTAAATAGACTTTATATGACCATAAGGTTTTTTTTCGGATGTAACTCCAGATTAACCCCTTCAGCCCTGCAGACCAACGCAGATGCCTATGTAAACAGTGTAGATCCAGATGAGCGGCGCGTAACGAGCAGTCTCATCTGGCTCGACAGTGTTTGTCATTCTCTTTTGCAATTTAAACAGAAACACCAATTTTCAACAATGGACCTGTCCAAATTCAAAGACTGAAGAGGTCACTTCAGGAACATAGACAACAATGTTTCTTTTTTTTGTAGCAAGTAAGATTTTATACAAATATTAAATTTATCAACAATCGTTTTTAATTTGTAAACGAGCGCGCTATAGGTAACGTAAAATCGACTATTTAGATGTATATCAGTTCTAGATCATTGATTGATTGTGTTGGGGTTTAACGACACGTCAACCCTTGAGGGTCATTTTGTGTCGTCTCCCAGAGAAAGGGAGAAAAGAGATAGAAGAGAGAGTAGAGGAGATGAAAGAGAGGGACAGGGAAGAAAGAGGAACAGGAATGAAAGTGAAGAAACAGAAGAAATAAAAACATTCCCCCTCTACCCTTACCCACTACAAGGATAGCAGGCCTTGCCCAACTGTAAGCCAATATCAGTTGGACGCCCCGGTGATGTAAGATACACAGCACCTTCGCACCACCCGACCACCCCCAGCAAATGTTTTAACGGACAAAATTGATATTTTTCTAATTTCTTCGCGAAAGCATGTTGCGGTACTCATTAGAAGCGCACCGACAAATAAGAAACGTATTAAAAATGTTGTCTGATGTTATTTGTTGTAATCATGACATCACAAAAACATGCCTATATAATTTTGACCTCCTTTAACCCCACTTTTATCTAGTAAAACCGGAGTTTACAGGGGTATATATTAATTTTCTTATTTCTGCTCAAAACATAGATTGTGGGTACTCGTTAGAACCGCATCGCCAAGGCGGGTTTAACGTGTACCCACGATCTATGTTTTGAGCAGAAATATTAGAAATATCAGAGTTTTTAATCTGAAAATGTTTAGTTTTTGGAGGTGGAATTTTCTATATATTTGAATAGGCGTGTTTTCGTAATATAAGCGTTTACAAAATATCGAGCTGTTGTCAATTTCGGAAACTCTCTGATTCGCTTGTGCTAGATAAAGCCCAATCCCCTTTTCGGTTGGCGGTTTGATCTACAAACATCTTTAAGCCAGCGTACGACAAAACCTACAAATTGCATGTGGAGCCAAGCTTTCTTCATGCGGACAGCGGACTGATCAGACTGGGCGGATGCCCAGGCTGACCCGAGCCTTCGCTGGGCGCACATGCTATTTTCTTGGTTTTGTCGTGCGCTGGCTTGTTTACGAAATATTTTTTTAGCTCAGCTAGATTCTAAAATACAAACTTTGGACGTATTCAGAACTGAGAGCAATCGTCTTATTCTATACAGTATGAAGGATAAAGATCGAATAGCCATCACGTGGTCGTGGCATACAGATTTTATGCTTTAGCATTCCTAGGCAAAAATAGCCGATGAAAATTAGTGATACAACTATTAAAACTATCTACCTTGATTTATAATCTGTGGGTAAATATTTAAGCTTCCTCCGGAATCTCTTATGTCAATGCGCAAAATCAGGCTCCATACTTTTTCAGCAGCTCAAACAAAATAATTTCCAAATTATTTCAGAGATTTTGAACGCACTTAAAAAGGAAATGTTTCATTTAACTAGGATTCAGGCATCTTTTATATAGTTAACCCTCGCCATGCTGAATAAATTAAGATGCCACGCCCACTTCTAATTTCCAGCCATTCAGATTCCTTGATCCAGGTTTTTGATAGAAATTCATTCACATATTTAATGACAAACAGTAAGATCCAGATCAGTTGATTCTGAAGAAGCCAAATGCTCTGGATCTACACTGTTTGCTAAGACAGGGCATGTCATGTTCAGCAAGAGAAGGGTTAAGGGCTTCAAAGGTCATGCGGAAAGCCATGTGGACGGGGTATGTCATGTCTGCATGTAGTAAAAGGAACTTATTTAAATTCTAGGCAAGGTATGTTAAGGAACTTCCGTGTCCCAATTTTAGATTAAATTACGGTGTTCCAGAAATACATTTACAAAATCTTTCTATAGAACAACTGGTTTGTACATGTTTTAACCCTTCCCTTGCTGAACACGTGACATGCCCTGACATGCCGTCTTAGCAAACTGTAGATCTTCTGGCGAAGCCAACTGATCTGGATCTGCAATGTGTCATTATATATGTGAATTTCTATCAAAACCCCGGATCAAGTAATCTAATTGGCTGGAAATTAGAAGTGGGCGTGACATCTTAATTTATTCAGCATGACAAGGGTTAAGAAAATTTATTTATCCCGAGTCTATAAACACGTGCTCCAGTCTCACGTACTCGATATACAGCGTACGTTTCATATCAAAGTGATAACAGATATTAGAAATTAGAGAGAAAACTTAGATGGCTTAATTCATCTTATTATTTTCTGGCGTTTTCTACTTTTAAGTGGAATAGATACATTTGCAGGGGAGGTCAAGGTTGCTTTTGTCCCCTTCTGAAAGGGATCAACTCTAAACGGAAAGAATGCGCCCCTCCGAATATTTCCTTATAGTGTAGACCCTTTTTCAGAATTGCAAAAACCACAAACACGACCACAATGGGCCAAACCACAGTCATAGGTAGTCAGGCGCCAAACTTCCAAATTAGATCATCACGAAAACATGCCTATATAATTTTGACCCCCTTAAACCCCACATTTATATAGTAAAACTGGGGTTTACAGGGGTATACATTATTTTTCTTATTTCTGCTCAAAAACATAGATTGTGGGTATTCGTTAGAACCGCCTCGGCGAGGCGGTTCTAACGAGTAC
Source organism: Anodontia alba (assembly GCA_964016985.1). Lineage (NCBI taxonomy): Eukaryota > Metazoa > Mollusca > Bivalvia > Lucinida > Lucinidae > Anodontia > Anodontia alba. The sequence continues at coordinate 60,129,608 of OZ024834.1, read as the reverse complement.
CCACAATCTATGTTTTGAGCAGAAATAGGAAAAAATATCGGAGTTTATTATCTGAAAATTTTCAGTTTTTGGAGATGGAATTTTCTATATATTTGAATAGGCGTGTTTTCGTAATGTTGTGAAGGGAACCGTCATTTAGTCAGAGGACCCATTCACCCTCATGCAATTAAAGTGGGAAGTATTTATCAACCATAATTGGGTTAACAACCATGCATGCAGTTTACAACAGAATATCCATGTTATAACCTATCTTTTTTGTAGCGAGCGACATTCTCTATGAATACTTCCGAAAAGCAAAAAGTGTCCAAAAATGGTGACTGACCTCTTCTTTCTTGTGAAGTAGTTTGTTAATATAAGGCTAACATTTACTTTGAGACCAAATTTCAGGGGTGGTTGGTTGTGGCGAAGGTGTCGTGTATCTTACGTCACCGGGGCGTCCAACTGATATTGGCTTACAGTTGGGCAATGCTTGTTGGGCAAGGTGGTCCCGGTGTTAGTCTTACTCTCTGTTGCTTTCTGGCTTATTCTACGAAGCGATTTGTTTTAAGTCTTGCCTTGTGTTATTATGTATTGTATTTCTCAGTCCTTTTAACATTGCAATTTCCTCGCTTGGGGAAGCGACAGCTAGTCTTACTGCTTTTCGTACGTTAGTACGATTTGCGCTTGTCTGGTTTTGTCTTGTTTCCTCTTCGTGTCTAAAAGGGACTGCGGCATTTCACTGATGGCTCTCCCTGGGTTTTTCTCTTACCATCTTTGCTAAATTGTAGCAGGTAAGTGTAGAGGGGAAGGTTTTTATTTCTTGTTTCTTTCCGTTTAGTCCTGTTCCTCTTTCTTCCCTGTCCCTCTCTTTTATCTCTACTATCCCTTCTATCTCTTTTCTCCCTTTCTCTGGGAGACGACACAAAATGACCCATCTCTTTTCTCTGTTTCTTTGGGAGACGACACAAAATGACACACAAAGGTTGACGTGTCGATAAACTCCAACACAATCAACTGAGACCAAATTTGGGAAAAAAAAAAAAATAAGTAAAGACACCGAGGAAATGCCACAACCACAAATCACAGCCCTCCCGAGGCACCAAAAGGACAGATCAAACGCCACATATGAAACCACAAACACAAAAAAAGAACTGCAACAGAGGAACCGCCTTCGAACAGCTACTAGGAAGACTATTGGGGGGAGTGGGGGTGGGGGGGGAGGCGGCGGGGGGGGGGGGGGCTTAAACCAGTTTTACTTGCGCGAAACCTCACTCTTATCTCATGATGTAGCTTCAAACAGTACAACAATACAAACAAAAGTCAAGAAATATAGTGAAGGGAATAATCGAGCCAAATACTCTTATGGATGCCTATGGAAAATTAATTAAAATTTGGTTCATTAATTGGAGTTTTTTTGTTTCACGCATTTTAACACTTACGTAGCACATTATGGATAACTAATAAGTGATTAAAAAAAAGAATTCCAGAAAATAGGATTTGACTGTTTATTTGTTTGTGTTGAGGTTTTACGGCCCAGTCAACCAAAAAGGGTCATGTCGAGCGCGGTCAGTTTACCTAACCACACGTTTACTGGGCAGTCTTAGTCCTCTAAGCGGTTAACCAGTATTGTGCACATGTATGCAAATATCTCCTACCATATTTTTGGATGTTTCTCAGTTGGGGACAGTTTGCATGAAATGTGTCATACTGTTTCTGCGAAAAATAAGAAAGATATTTTCAATTTGTCGTGTGCTTAATTTTCCCACAGACTGGTAAAGGTTACTACCAGTTAAAATATTAAAAAATGCATTCCGTATTTACCGTAAGTAATCAGACACATTGTTTCAATCCCTTACTTGTCCTAAAATTACAGTTTCAAAAAGTCATTTCACTATCTGTTGTAGACTGGCTCCAGTCTCCAGCGACTAAATAATTATTCATATAATCCTGTTTGGTAATCCACTAAAATAAAACCAAAATAATGTCATGACTATATATGACCAGCAACGAGCCTTTGTAGTCATTATACTATTTTTGTTTTATTTAGTCGATTATCAAACATGATTATAAGAATAAATCTTTAGTCACTGGAGATTAAAGCCAGTCTATATCTGTTGATCTGTCTCAAGTGCTGGATGAGTGGCAAACTGTGTAGACCCCGATCAGAAGCCGCGTAGTGTGGCGTCTGATCTTCTTTCGAAATTTGCTCAGATCTGCCTGTCCGAATATTTGGGGTTAATATGGTATTTTTTAATTGGTGTCCTGGCATATATTGCAAATGCAAAAAACTAAATGTATCATGGTAATCAATCATGGTGATTGATGATTCTAGCTAATGGATGATGAAAATATTCCACAGAAACTCTTTCATAAAACAGATAAAATAAGATGAGGCAGTGGACAGTAAGGGTATTTCAGCTGCAGCGTGAAAATGTACCCTATTATATTTGCGCACAATGATAAAAATCTTTGAATTTCCCAACAAAGCTTTGAACTTCTGTTATTAACAGGGTGTCCAATTTTATTGTTTGGTCAACCTACTAGCATATCACTCCATTAACTTGTACCACTCATTGGGCGAATTTAGCAATTTTTGTCTGATTCTTTCCCAGAAAATAGCCTTTGAAATATACGCATATACTCGAATCAGGATATTATAAAAAGGTGTCCCCTTAAAATAAAAATAGGCTTTGAAATTTCATATAAATTATCTCCTGATGATAAAATAGACTTTGCAATTTCATTCAAATTGTCTCAGGAGACAATTCGCATGTAATTTCAAAGCCTTTTTTTCAATGAAAAAAAAATAAGATGAATTGAATGGCTAATAAGGACGATCATTACGACCAGGGAATATTTTATTACCTCTCAAAAGAGTCTAACCATAACTTACAGTATTTACTTCCCAGAGGAGCACCTTTCTATCTTTAAGAGTAGCCCCCCATCTATGAGTAGATTTATATACCAAGAAAACAAACGCGTTTCTTCAGGAGATGTATCCCTTTGAATATGGCGGCCAAATGTCTTAGCTTAAAGTGCTCTCTCTTTATCTATTAACATTAACATAAATTCTGCTTCCTTCAACCCGAGATGACTCATTTTTTTATTTGAAATACTGGCTGTCTAATCGGCAGTTAATAATTAACACGACTCGCCATGCTTCCATTCAATATCACCAACATTCAGGTATGAAAAAACTAATAGAAACTGCATGCACCAATATCGAGGCATGACGGCAATGCAATGTTCTTTGATGAAATGCAATCCGTCATTGAACAGACACCCAAAATGAAATTCTGGTAGTTTAAAGACATTGTAATGCCAAAGTCGTCAAAAGACATACAATCGACTGAGGAAAAATATGTGCGATCCTGCAATGAAAATAGAAAGAGGGTCGAAGTTAATATAATTTGAGAAATACAACAAACACAGTAAGCATACGCACACACAAACCATTAAAAATAGATCTGTTGAGTAGAAGATCCCTACGCGCGAACCAAACACGCAGACCGACCCCTAATAGTAGAGAATATCTGCCCGAATCGACAACATATCTGCAATTTGCTGTCTCCCGTTAGTTTTACTAGTAACCGTTGAAAGGCGATGTTCTGATAGTGCTTTCTTCAAGTGTGGGCCTTGTGGCTGCTCGCTGTATGTTTCCTTGTTTGTTGTCTTAGTGTTGTGTTTTGGGGAGTCCTGTCTGGCACTGTGTTCACCTAGTTGGCTTGTCATGTGCCCAGCTAGTATTCTTTATAAATCTATAGCGGGCCGTTATCAGCCCGTCAGCTACCCTGGCGGGCCGATAACGGCCCGCTACAGATTTATAAAGAATGCTTACTGGGTGTGTGCTGACTGGCCGTCTTGGTTGTTTACTATTCCTCTTGGTGTCATTGGAAGGATATGTTCTGTGATTGCGTCTCTTGCTGGACGTCTTCGTTATTATTTTGGAGCTGCATCAGAACTAAACCCTCTATGCCGAGTGGACTCTTCTACGTCAAGTATTTGGGCAGGTCCATTTCCAATAGAAGGGGTGTCTGGTTAGTTAATATAACCATGTTTTAAAGAAATTCCTGTATTTAATGCAAACAGTGTAGACACTGATCTGGGTACACGCTTTGCCAATGTGCCTTTTATGGCAATAGGCATAAATGGGTTAACCCTTGTCCTGCTGAAACCGGATATACCGACCTTTACAAACAGTGTAGATCAAGATCAGATGGCTTCTGAAGAAGCCAACTGATCTGGATCTGCACTGTTTGGTATTAAGTATGTGAATTTATAGCAACAACGCGGATCAAGTAATCTGATTGGCTGAAAATTAGAAGTGGACATGGCATATTAATTTATTCAGCAGGACAAGGATTAAGAACGGGATGTCGTTCGAGTGAAATAGCTGAAGACTCCAGTAGATTTTAAACCGTTGACCATTCCTTGGCGAACTTTCTGTCGCAGTTCTTCTTTGTTACTTGTTGCAATTGTGCTTTTTTGTTTTGTCATTGCTTATTCGTCATCTCTTTTTATCGATGCACTGAAAAAGGCTGTACTGTGATTGTATTTTCTGGACAATTTCGTTGACAGTTAAGTAAATACAGCCGAGCTGAAAATCATTATAATATACTACATTTCGGTGTGGAAACGTTTCTAATCTGTTGTCAAATCCGCTCTAACACGATAATTTCCAGCAGCGGTCAAAGGAAATTCTCATCGACTTGAATATATGACCTAACCCGAAATAAAACAGGAAGCTAAGTCGGCAGATATTATAGACGATGACCAAAATGACAGCATCTGAACAAGAAAAGAGCATGAAAACAAAACAAAACACAAAGTGTGCAACCATTTAGGCATCTGTACAGAATAGAAATGACACCACACAGAAAAATGCAACAATTATCGAAAATGTCGAAAGTATATGAAAAAAAAAAAAAAAAAAAAAAATAAGGACACGCACACTGATGAGCCGCAACAGGCGCTAACGGGATAACAGGAGCTATTGTGATATGCATTACGAAAACACACCTATTCAAATATACTGAAAATTTTACCACGAAGAAATGAAAATTTTCAGATAAAAAATTATTATTTTATTGTTAGCGGGAAATCAGTGTATATCTGGTGAACACTTCTAACTTCTTTGTTTCTGAACTGAACTATCAAGTGTTGGTATGCATTTTCTTAGTTAGAATGTAAGGAACATTTTCGTATCAAAATCATTTTGATTTGCCGAAACTTTTTGTTTTGTCTCTCCAGCGTTTCACATGTTAAGCACTAAGCGTCGACGAATTGACGTTCATGTTTTGTTTGGTGACGTTAGTTATGACGTCAGAAACGCGCATTGTCATGTAAACAATGAAATAAAAAGAAAATTTACTCTTTTTCAGTGAATACTATAAAAATTTTCATCTCGTGTAATGAAAACACTCGTGAAAATACTGATGTTTTTATTACACTCGATGACAATATTTATGCTAATCACAGCAAAAGAGAAAATATCCTCTATTTATTTATAGTTTTGCTCAAAACATAGATTGTGGGCACTCGTTCGAACCGCCTTGGTGAGGCGGTTCTAACGAGTACCCACAATCTATGTTTTTGAGCAGAAATAAGAAAAAATAATGTATACCCCTGTAAACCCAAGTTTTACTATATATAAAAGTGGGGTTTAAGGGGGTCAAAATTATATAGGTATATTTTCGTGATGAACGCATATAGGCCTATCCCAAAAAATGGGACGTCTTAACCTTTTACCATACATGTCTTAAACCGCGACCAAATCCGTTTTACTACCTACCGATATGTCACAAAACTCCTGGATGAGTCGCAAACAATGTAGATCCTGTTCTGCGGCACCTGATCAGGGTTTGCACTATTTTCTTATGTCTGCCCGAATACGCAAGGTAATCACAGATACAAATAATGATAGGAGATAATGATAAATACAAGGTACAATGGCACCTGGAAATTGTACCTCATATTTATTTTCATTTTAAGACACGAAGGTAAGTGATGGTTGTTGGGCGTCCATAAATCTGAGTTTAGGCTTGATGTCAATTATACTGCTGTCCGTTCCAACATGGTATTTCTGTTGCAGCTCTTCTTCTTTTTTTTTTATTCATTACGAAAACACGCCTATTCAAATATACTGAAAATTTGACCACCAAAAACAGAAAATTTTCATTAAAAATTTCTGATCTTTTTCATGTTTTTGAACAGAAATAAGAAAAGTAGTGTATACCCCTGTAAAACCCCAGTTTTACTATATAAAAGTGGGGTTTAAGGGGGTCAAAATTATATGGGCATGTTTTCGGGATGCTTTTGATTTTTTCATTATTTTCTGTTTTGTGTCTTTTGCTGTAATTAAACCCTTGTCCAAGGCCTTTGGACGGCTATGTCCCTTGATTACGGCCCTTTTCTGGGAATATCGGTACCCACAACGTAGAAGATATTAGTAAAATTAATATGTCCTTTTACTCCTCTTTACTAGAGCTGTGTAGGTCAGTGCTGGGGCCACAGTTAAAGAGAAAGGCAAAATAGAAGGGAGGTATGTCTATCAGGATAGAACTTTCCAAGCCAAAAAATTTGATACAAGTTTGATCAAAATCGACTAGCAAATGAGAAAGTTATTGGGGTTGAAATATTTGAAAACCAACTGTCATGGAGGCCGCCATTTTTGGCTTTGTGATGTCACAGCCCTAATTAAATATGTATGTTAAAATAAACAGATTTTGATGGATATTTTGTCTTAATGCTTCGGAACATGTTTTCCTAAAGTGGTAAGCAGCTTATTTTCTAAAAAACATGCTTTGGTTATGTAAAATAATGCAAAATCTTGAAGTATAATAATTCTTGAAATCTCATTAAATATTCAAAATAGCGGCACCAATGTCGGCCATGTTAAATCCTTCAAATAATAATAATTTTGTTATTTATCGACCGATTTTGATCAAACTTGTATCACTTTTTGCAGTTTGTTAAGCTCTTCATTGTGAAATATATTTGATATTAGGGCTGCGGTCCCCTTTAATGATTGCAATGTGATCGTAATTATGTGGTTTTTGCATCTCACTGAGACAGGCTAATAACAATAGTTTAATGTTAAAATCCGTTATCCCCATGATTTTGATTATTTATGAAAACAAAAAGTGTTAGTATTTACCGTGTTTGTCTTATATATCAGGACCCTTGACCCTTGACCTAGTTTACTTATTCACTTGAGCCGCAACATGTGAAAACGCACCTTCTAATTTGTGTGTCCAACAAAGATACACGTCAGTCTGCGCATCTGCATAGTCTGATCAGAATCTTTGTTGTCGACAGGATGAAACTTTGCATCCTTGGGTATCCAAATTGCATACGGGGAAGATTCAGATTAGACTGTGCGAATGCAGTGGGCGCAGCAGTCCGAAAGTACGTTTTCTGATGTTTCTGAGGTTACAATGTATCTGGTGACATGCTTAACTCTTTCACTGCCACAGGCGATAATAATAGGCTTTTGCAAATAGTATAGATTCAGATGAAACGGCTCAATGATCCGTCTCATCTGGATTTACGCTGTCTTTTAACTTTACATATAAACGTCTTTCCAAACGACAGTTTGTTAAAATTAAAAAAGCAGACGACAAATGTCGTCTGAAATTTGGCACAGACAGAGTTAAAACAGTTGACTCAATGATGTGACGTCTACACTGGATCTACAATGTTCCCTCGGGCTAACTGTTGGAATATCTATGCTAAATGCCTAATCAGTGGAACTAATGCTGATAAAGGCATGCCATATATGGCGCCATTTAACAGTAAAGAGCAAATCATGGCTGCGACCGACATTTTGAAATATTCTTTTTCAGAGAATTTGTTTGTGTTGAGGTTTTACGGCCCAGTCAATCCAATGGGGTCATGTCGAGCGCGGTCAGTTTACCTAACCACACGTTTACTGGGCAGGCTTAGTCCTCTAAGCGGTTAACCAGTATTGTGCACATTCTTTTGCCAGAAACTGACAACTGCCCTTCTTGAATCAGCGGAAGGAAGAGAATGACCGTAGAAAATATTTCATGATCAATCTCTACGAAAGAATGTTGCAGAGAAAAAAGGATGCATCGTTAAAGGCTAAATAAAATAGTAGCAGACGGCATTCTATTCCTTCAAATTATTTTTCAAGGAAAATAAATTTTAACCCGCCCCTCCCCCCTCCCCGCCCACACTTCCCCCAAGTAGTTTCCCTACTGACCATTCTAAAGTTGTACCTCTGTTGTAGTTCTTCTTCGTTTGAATGTCGGTGGTTTTCTATGTGGCGTTTGTATTGTCCATTACGAAAACACGCCTATTCAAATATATAGAAAATTTTACCTCCAAAAATCGAAACTTTTCAGATAAAAAACTCTAATATTTTTCATATTTCTGCTCTAAACATAGGTTGTGGGTACTCGTTAGAACCGCCTCGGCGAGGCGGTTCTAACGAGTACCCACAATCTATGTTTTGAACAGAAATAAGAAAAATAATGTATACCTCTTTAAACCCCAGTTTTACTGTATAAAAGTGGGGTTGAAGGGGGTCAAAATTATATAGGCATGTTTTCGTGATGCATTAATTGTTCCTCATCCCTCCTTCTTTTTGGTGCCTCTTGAAGGCTGTTTTTTGACATTTCCCCGGTATCTTCATTTATATTATTTTCATATGTTTCGCATGTGTAGCGTTTGTTTTGTCATTATATTTTCCTCATCTCTCCTCCTTTTGGTGCCTCGGGAAGGCCTTGCCTCGTGATTGTGGCATTTGCCAGGTATCTTCCCTCAATTGTTTTCCTAGTAAATGATTCAGGTGAAATTTCAAGCCTTATTTTCCCATAGGAAAAAAAAAACTTTCATCGGTAGCAGTTGTGATTAGCATTGTAAGAGTGAGATAACATTTCGTCTGCCCAGAAGACTATACACACGTAATGTCATGTCCTAATTTCTCCGGAAAAAAGGAGGATGTCGTTTGCTACAATTTTGCTTGGCGCTTTAACGCTATGCACTCAGCAGACGGCATACTGTAATATTTTACATATTTTGTCTAGAAGAAATGTTTTAACATGACATGCGAATTGTCTTCTAAGGAGACAATTTGCATAAAGTGTCAAAGCCTGTTTTCAGGGAACAGTACAAAAATACTTAAAAATGTCGTCTGCTGAAAATTTTACAATGTCGTCTGCTGAAAATTTTACCCAGAGTGCTAAGCGTTTAGATTCAATAATTTAAATGACTAATAATCGTTTAGATTATCGCACTGTTTATGGAAATACTCCAGTATTCGAATTTTAATTTTTTCTATTATAGTTATTTATTTACGCCCATGGGCGTAGGCAATCTTAATGTTTGCCATTGCTCCTGAAGCACTTTATGAAAAACCTCGGACTGGCCCAAAGCTATTTCCATGGACTGCTCAACGTTGAATCTAGTTATAATCAAGTACTACCTTTCACAAAAAAGGCTTTGGTGCCAAGCTTTTTGTGAAAGCTAATACTTGTCAACTATATATTTTATTCCATTAAGTCAGGTGATCATCTAACACTAACGTCACTGCAGAGAAAGACAAGCAGCTTAAATACCAATCATCTGCTAGATTCATGCCTTCTCTCTTGTTCGGCGAAACATCAGTGACCGTCTTACTGACATGATAGAAAACGAGCAGGCCTCTTGGGTGATTGATTTGTGACAGTGACATTCAGTGAATCGGTTCGGCCGGATTGTTACGAACTTTCGTAAGTCAAACTTTAGTTTAAATAATATTTTATTTGTTGGTTATATGTATATAAACATATGTACAATACCGGTGTTTTAGGATCTGACGGTAAGCTGTAGGCTTAAACATGTCATTTCCTGGAATCAAACTTTGCATTTGCATTTAATCCTTAAAGCGCCAAACAAAATTGTAGCAGACGAATTTCTATTTTTTTTTTCAGAGTAAACAGATTGGTATTTCACATGAATTATCTGCTAAAATAAAGCTTGACGTTTCATGGGAATCGTCGGCCAACAGACGATTCATATGAAATGTCAAGAATTATTTTCTCTGAAAAATGAAAATAACGACAATATTTAAAAATATCGCCTCTGAAAAATAAATAAAAAAAAAATCAACACTATTTAAAAACACCGCCTGCTGCATTGGTGATTGGAACTTTAAGGGTTTATATATTTATTGTTTACACAATTCTACGAAACGTTCCTAGAATTGAGTGAACATTAGATATATTATAATCAATTATTCTTCTTTTGAAGAAACTTTTTTAAATGTTAATTTGAAGTTTAGATTTAATAAATAATGTGCTATTGCATATGTCCTATATGGTATACAAAGAATACTTTATTAATATTATGCCAGAAATTTGCATACTGTTAACAAATATTTTTGAATTTATATAAATAATTCAATATGCATTAAAACTGGTATCTTTAGGAAAACATGAACCGCAACAAAACAACTGCCTTTTTGCTTTTGCGTTTCAGCCTTAAGCTTAAACTGTCATGTAACTACAATATTTTTATTACTGACGAAAAACGATATATGTTCAAACATATTTAAGCGCGCTTAATGAATTCCTTCCTATATATAGGCATATAAGTAAATAAAATGTCTGTTCTGTTCTGATAAAAGTACGAACTACTATTGTTCGTATCTTTTAAGTCGTTCTGTAGTCTGTAGTACAGAAAATAGAGTCTGTAGTACAGAAAGTCCTCCTCTGTACCTGAAACGTGGAAAGCGCGTATTTAATCGATCATGCACAAAACTTATAAGTAAACAGTATACGTCATTATCATTCATTGTTCATCGTTTTTTTTTTGTTTTTTTTTTTGTATGGTAATGTTGTTACCAATTCTACTAAATATTTTAACTTCCGTTTATTTGTGGTATTTTCTTTGGTAAACAATTCCTAAGTGCTAGGTAAACAAGTTATTACTTTGATATGTTTCGCAATACAAATATATCTATCAAATAAGTTACTAGATTACAACAACAAATCAATACTACTACTACTACTACTACTACTATTAGCCTAGTTTGTTACTTATCCCAATTTATCAGAGTTTTTATAACAACCACCACCAACAACAATAATAACTTATTTGGAATAATAACAGTAATGATAATAATAATAATAATAATCTATTATGTCAGACTTATCCCTATTTTCAGACTTTTTATTTTAATATTTGATGGGTGGCAAAATAAACGGATAAAGTCGTAGTTTTATCGGATCAAGCCACACATTTGTTTTCTATATTATCTTAAAAGGTTACCGTGGAAAATAACACACAAATCAAGCTTCGCGATCAGTCATCCAGATACCAGTAGCAGTGTACGTTTGTTACCACGCAAAATTTTGCCATCGCGAAAACATTCCTATATATTGTTGACCTTAAAGCCCTTTTATATAGTAAAACTGGAGTTTACAGTGGAATACAATATTTTTTTCTTATTTCTGCTCAAAAACATAGATTATGGGTACTCGTTTGAACCGCCTCGGCGAGGCGGTTCTAACGAGTACCCATAATCTATGTTTTGAGCAGAAATATGAAAACTACCGGAATTTTTCATCTGAAAGTTTTCAGTTTTTGGTGGTAAAATTCTCAATATATTTGCATAGGCGTGCAATGGTTGATACTAATACGAAATTTCTGTTTTGCGTTGATATGCAGGATAATTTTACATCAAGAAAACATGCCTATATAAATTTGACCCCCTTCAACCCCAATTTTTATATAGTAAAACTGGGGCTTACAGGGGTATACATTATTTTTCTTATTTTGCTAAATAGCATAGATTGTGGGTACTCGTTAGAACCGCCTCGCCGAGGCGGTTCTAATGAGTACCGACAGTCTATGTTTTGAGCAGAAATATGAAAAATATCAGGGGTTTTATTTGAAAATTTTTGAGTTTTTGGAGGTGAAATCTTCTATATATTTGTATAGGCTTGTTTTCGTAATGGCTCGATTATTCGGAATAAATAGCACTGTTCAGACGTCACCCATCATTTATCACATTTATTTTTATACCCCGCCACACAATAGGGGCGGGGTATTATGGTTTCACGTTGGACGTCCGTATGTCTGTCCGTCCGTCTGTCCGTCAGTCAGTCGTCCGTCCATCCGTTCTTCGTTTCCGGATGATAACTTGAGTAAACATCAATGAATTTTCACCAAATTTGGAATTTAGAATAAATAAATAATATTAGTACCCATGTAGACTGTATAATTGACACATTGCATTGTTCTGTTACGCCATGCAAAAATAAGTCTTAATGGAATACACACAGTTAACCTAGGTCAGCATGCGTATGCGCATGCGCAGTCCAGTCAGGGTCGCCAATGTCCGCTTTCAGAATCATAAGAGTATTCAGGAAAAGAATCGATATTTACATGTACCAAAGGCCCTTATAAGGTTATGGGCCCAGTTATTTGCTTTGAATATATACATTTGCGCAAGGCAGTAACATATTTATCTTATTTTCCCCCCACACTTTTCTTGCACAGGCTTTGTCTTCTAGGCAGTTAACCTGTACTTGTGCACATTCTTCTGACAGAAACTGACTACTGCCCTTCTTGAATCAGCGGAAGGGAGTGAATGACCGTAGAGAATATTTCGTGATTAGTCTCGACGAAAGAATGTGGCCGGACCCGGCAGCGATCGGACCCGCGACCTGCTGATCACCAGTCGGGCGCCCATCCGATTGAGCCACCCTCGAGGAACCACTGAGGCTGGCCTAAAAATTTACATTTGTCCAACTTAGTACCCGTGTCTTAAAGCTGAGGGATAAGTGGCAAACAGTGTAGACCCTGATCAGATGACGCTTTTTGTGGCGTCTGATCAGGGATTATACTGTTGGCTCTGGTCTGTATCTAAGAATACAGGGTAAATACGGTGTTCTTAGAAGATAACTTTTCTTAGACACGGCCCAGTTATCCTTTCCCACTTACCATAAGAAACGGTAGTAGTACTTTTTGGCAATATGAATAACTTGCTATTACAAATGGCAAGGTAATTTGTATTAGCTAAGCATTATAATGTAATACACTTGATATGAGCAAAACACTGTATAATTTCCGTTTATGTATAGTGTACAAAAGGTGTCCCAGCTAGCATGTTACTTAAATCTGTATTGGACCGTTATTTGACTGACAGGAATTCTGCAGGGCCGATAACGGTCCGTTATAGGTTTAAGTAGAATGGTAGCTGGGTCATTACCTTGGTTTAAACATAGTCTAGTCCTATAACTACGGCCGTTGGGGCGGTGGGAGAGGCCACCGTCTCGTTGGCTACAGCATATGAAAGGTAGGGGGCTATTCCTCTGTTTGAACCTAACTCTAGCCGTCCAAAAAGGTTACCCATTCAGTGCTGAGTGAGCAGAGAGTTTTGGCGATGGCCTGAGCTGGGCTCGAGCCCGCAGCCTTTAGCACCACATGGCTAGGGCGCCTCTCTTGTGGTAATGTGTGAAGTATTTTGTCTGTAGTTTATATTTGGTATAAAAACTGGAAAAAGATTCAACTGGAACAAAAAAATGTCTTCAAGTTTCTGTATCATAATCCCATGTGTACCCACAATATATCATTACAAGACATGCCTATTCAAATATACCAAAAATCTTACCACCAAAAAATGAAAATTTTCAGATAAAAATTTTCTAATAATTTTCATATTTCTGCTGAAAACATAGATTGTAGGTACTCGTTAGAACCGCCCTGACGAGGCGGTTCTAACGAGTACCCACAATCTATGTTTTGAGCAGAAATAAGAAAAATAATATATACCCCTGTTAACCCCAGTTTTACTATATAACAGTGAGGTTTAAGGGGGCCAAAATTATATTGGTATGTTTTCGTGATGACGAGTACCCACAATATATGTTTTCATAAATAAGAAAAAAAAAAAACAACAACAAAAAAACAACAACAACAAACAAACAGAAATTATGTGGATATCCTTCTTATCTGGAGCTGTAGATCGTCTGGTGTAATTCACCTAAGTACAAGTGGACAAACAGACATACAGGTGGACCAACAGGTATGATTTAGCATCTTAAGTCGCCATACGCCTACGTTTTTCTTCGACTTAGCATTTCAGGTTGCTTACTACTTAATCAATAACAGCTCTGGACATTATTGCTGAAAGCGAATTATTATGCATTTCTCACAATATGCAAGTGAAATCTAATTGAGGTCAGTTTGGCTGCTAACCTTTCTTACTTGCTTTCCATGGAATAGCTAATAAATACAGTGTGCAGAGAAACGAGAAGTACAATTTGCAGCACTTTTGCAGGTGCCATAATATATAACAGGGAATAATTGGGGAACCAGAGGACAAACGTTAAAATCGACGACTAGTTTAGCTTTAAAGTTCTGAGTGTTTGCACATTAAGACTGATTTACGCAGAACAAAGAAATAACTGAATTGATGTTTATAAACTGAAAATCAGCCTGAATGTCTTTCTTGAATCCACCCATTCTTTGATATAGCACTACAGTTATTTGGCTAGTTCCGGTTTTAGCTAGTTTCGAATAAGTAAAAAGATCGTCATCAAAGACACGATAGCAGTCAAAATTAAAAAAGGAAAAAATGGTAACGTTTTTTTTATTCTTCTTTATATATCAGAAAATAAATATGAGAATTATTACCTTATTGATCGATACAATCCAATTTTCCCTACCAACCCTATGCACAACATAAATTTTGTAAAAACCTGTAAATAACATTTGCCCAGATATCTTTTTAAGTAGACAGTCAATTAAAACATTTGTTTTCACTACTAGGTAGAACATACTTTTCAATATCTGCTTAGATGCTTCCTGCAAGGATTTTAAACCAAGAGCTTGTTTTCAACTATCAGTCGATCGCAAATCTGTGCATCCCATTAGGTTGTGTTTACACGTGTGTACATATCGATGCAGCGTACGTATTAAACAGAATCTGACAGACGTGATAGACGTGCTTTATATCATATGCGAACAACAAAGACACATAATTTGTGCATCTGCGCAATCTGATCAGCGCCGTTGTTGTTCGCTGTCTAAACAGTATACTACCTATCAAAACTTTCGAGACTACTCGCTGTGGCTGAGTTAGCCACTTTAAGGCTGAATAGGCCGGTTTAAGTCTTCCTTGGTTGAAAAACTCGAAGACAAGTTTCGCTCATAATACCTGCTTTTTGACGAAATACTGGGATATTTTATAAGGGTATCACACGGCGCTTAACACCAACCATTCTTTTGGCAAATTCAGCAAACGACAATTTTATAATATTTTTTTTCTCAAGAAAATAGGTTTTGACATTTCATGCAGACTGTCTCCTCAAGTGATAATTTGCTTGAAATGTCCTGTTTTCTCGGAAAAAAAAAAAAAAAACATTTCAAAATCTCTGCTGAATATTTTGCCCAATATTCTAAGTGTTATAGTGGATATATCTGGCATTCTGTGCTCTGTTCGAGAGAAATCTTTGTTTGCTAACCTCATAGATCACTTCTGCAACTTACATGATACATATAACACATGAAATGTCTAGACAAGCTGAAAACCTCCGTGAACCATATTTGCACCATTTGCTGTCAGTTGTCACTATAATATTCAAGGTTTAAAATATCTGACAATTTTCTGCGACAGGAGCGGACCGGAAAGACTATTAACGCTTAGCACTCTGGGTAATGTTTTCAGCAGACGACATTTTAAATGATTGGTCTTATTTTTTCCAGAAAATAAGCTTGAAAATAGGCTTGACGCTTCAAAGCCTATTTTATGGGAAAAAGCAAAACCGATCACCAATTTGTCGTCTGCTGAAATAGCCCAGAGAGTATTAAAGGTTACTCAGCCGCAGTGTGAGCAAATGTGCCTTCGAACATGTACTTCCAGCGAAGATTCAAATCAGAACGTCTCTATAATTTCTGACACCCGTCTCGGCTCGCTCTTGTTACTGTATAAAGCACTGAATTTTAGGGTTTATGAACTTAAATTCAGAATAAATGAAGCATATCTTTGGCTGCGTTTAAAACCTCCGAAATAATTTACGAAACCTTTTTGTTTATTAAACCACCCACTAAAAAGGGACGTAGCCTTAGATTTTGCACACATACGATGTTTGTACGTTTTCTGAGTATATTGTAAACTGGGTCGCGTCAAGCGAAAAAGTGCATTCGAGCATGCGCAAAATGTGCGGATTCACATCCTGAGCATGCGCAAATCTCATCCGGGCCTTTGCTCTCCAATGATACATTCTGTATTAGCCAATAATTCTGGAAGCGGACAGCGATGGCCCTGATCAGACTTCGCGGATTCGCAGGCTGATCTTTTTTCGCTGCTCGCACATGCCCGAAGATACTTTTTCACATAGCGGTCCAAACTGGGCTTAGTGTTCCTCATTTGCCAGGGTTTATCAGGGCCTTCAGCTGACAAGGGCCTTCGTTGCCTGCTTATAAAAGTCGGTGGATACTGTAGACTTTATCGACCAACATAGTTACCGTATAAACCTTAACTTTCCTGGCACATTGTCTCCTACCATATATTATCCTAAATTTAACCCATTAATGCTGAGGACACTTCTAGCATAACTCTTAGGATCGCCACAGTTTCCAGCGAAGGGGTGTCTGATACTTGTTATTATTACCATATTTTATAGAAATCCCTGTATGTAATGCAAACAGTGTAGATCCTGATCAGACGCCGCGTTCTGCGGCGTCTGATCTGGGTCTACACTGTTTGCCAATGCCCCTTTATTGGGACGCTAGGCATAAATGGGTTAATTCCTTATTATTCTTACCTTGAATTTAATCAAACCCATTTTACAACATGTACCGTTTTCGTGTATCTCATCAGTTGCTGGATGAATGACAACAACCCTGATCGGATGCCGCGGAACGCGTCTGATCTGGGATACTGTGTTTGTTCAGGCCTGTTTATCCTAATACTTAGCAGAGGACCCCAATGCGGACCGAAAATAAATGCAATTTGGAGCAGCATCAAAATTAGGAGCGAGGTTTCGCGTGAGTCATTACGAAAACACGCCTATTCGAATATATTGAAAATTTCACCACAAAAAAGGAAACTGAAAATTTTCAGATAAAAATTGATATTTTTCCTATTTCTGCTCAAAACATAGATTGTGGGTACTCGTTAGAACCGCCTGATTGTGTGTACTCGTTAGAACCGCCTCGCCGAGGCGGTTCTAACGAGTACCCACAATCTATATTTTTTAGCAGAAATAAAGAAAACAATGTATACCCGTGTAAACCCCAGTTTTACTATATAAAAGTGGGGTTTAAGGGGGTCAAAGTTATATAGATATGTTTTCGTGATGTAAATTAGTTTAGTACTCCCCACGCTCAGTAGTTTTCCTACTAACTGCTCAAAGGAGGTTCCTCTGTTGCAGTTCTTTGTTTGTGCGTCGGTTATTTCATATGTGACGTTTGTTTTGTCATTATTTGTTCCTCATTTCCCCTTCTTTTGGTGCCTCGGGAAGGCTGTGCTTCGTGATTGTGGCATTTTCTGGATATCTTTACTTATTTAATAGGGTAAATACTTCTGCGCTAAATGTTTTGTTCAATTGATTTTATATTGCTCTCTCCCTCAAAGCTTCTTCTAACGTAACGTAAGTTCGCAAATTTGGCACAAAGCTATATTTTTCTGACCGTTCTGTCTGATATGGCAACTTTAGGGATTTCTTTAAATTTTTTTTCCGTTCGATTTGTTCTTGATTTGAATATTTGTTAGATAAACCGTATTTTTAAATCCTGGGCCCAGTTGTTCAAAGCGTCGTTAGCTTAACGAGCTCGTTAAGTGTCATGTCGTTAACTGTTTTAGCGGATTCAATATACAATATTCTGATATTTTTTGCTGATAAAATGTGAGTAGCTTTTGCATTGCAAAAGCTACTCACATTTTTTTCAGCAAAAAAAAAAAAATCAGCATATTTGCGTATCACTTGATTTAAATTTTAACGAATCGTTAACTAACGACGTCGTTAGCTTTGAATAACTGGGCACTGATTTTAAATCTGAGCAACTGCCTTTCGCACACGTATGAAAATCATGATTGATTATTATATATTTTGTGGCCCTGGTGTTTTTCATTGCAGCTGGCCCATTTCAGTCTGGAGACCCCAAAAAGGGTAATTGGTAAATAGTGCAGACCCAGATCAGACTCCACAGAACGCGGCGTCTGATCAGGATCTACATGTTTAAATTAACTACATGAATTTTTGTAGAACATAGTGACAATGAAAACTAATCAGACATCCTGCTTTTGCAAAAAGACCGGTCCAAAGAGTTGTGGTAGAAGAGCCTACTCGACTTAAATTAGTCAAACGGTTCCATACCCCTACCGTGCTAACCATTCACGTAACAAACCAGTCTATTTCGCCAGCCAATGATTTTATTGCTCTTGAATCCCCAAACAGCTTTGAAGAAAAAAATGGGAATTTTTATGTTAAGTTCAAGGTTTCAGTCAAAAAGGGTTGCCTGTGAATTTCTGGTCTTTAACCCGACCTTTTCGAATGAGGAGCTGATGGTTGTGCCTTACTAGCAGCTCCTGGCTGTTTAGCGGGCCCGGATGGATGGCAGCCTCAGAAATGCTTACTCTAACTTCGCAAGCAATGCTATAGCTGTTCCATTATGACAGAACTAGTGATGTTTTCCCACATACCTAATATGTATCGTTTTTCTTAAACGTGCCCTTTACATACGATATAAGTTGTCTTTTAACCCATGTACGCCTAGCATCCTATAAAAGGGACATTGGCAAACTGTAGAGCCAGATCAGACGCCGCTTTGCATTAAATTTAGATATTTCTACGAAACATGACAGTAATAAAAACTAACCAGACATCCCTTATATAGGAAATGAACCTATCCAAAGAGTTAAAGTAGAAGAATCCACTCATCATGAATGAGTCTTCGAAGGAGACGGTTAACATAAAATGTCAGGACAGTCGTTTGTGGAGACGACGTGAGTAAAATGCCCTAATTTCAGGAAAAATATATGAAAGAAATCACAATTGTCTTCTTTATGATCTTTGCAATAAGGAAGAGGGAGCTGATTCCTTTGCTTTTGCATGCGTAGTGTATAATATGGTCTGTTTGCTCGTTCTCTGGGTGTTATTAGTAGGGTATGTTTTGTGATTGCGCCTCTTCCTGGACATCTTTTCTACTCAGGATATTTTTTTCTTCAAATTTTGTCAGTTTTGTCATCCACGTATTGAAGGTTAAGCCATTAATGCCGACTATTCAAAAATGGGACCGGCAAAAGAGAGTGGCCCAAGCCTGATCAAAGTCTACACTGGAATAAACATAAAGGTCTCTGTAAAAAAAAAAAAAAAAAAAAAAAAGCAGTAAATATAAACGAAATAAGACGCCTTTAAATTGAAAGTGGATCTATGTAATGAGTGAGGAAGAACAGTTTACTGGATATTAATGGATTAAGCAAGAGAGATGTGTGAATCAATTTCGTTTTTCCCTCTAGTGTATTTTAAAACTATAAATACAAAGTATTTCTTTAAGATAATTAACCCTAGTCCTGCTGAACCCGGATATACCCTGCCTTTGCAAACAGTGTAGATCCAGATCAGTTGGCTTCTGAAGAAACCAACTTAACTGGATCTGCACTGTTTGCCACTAAGTATGTGAATCTATATCAATCTGGATCAAGTAATCTGATTAGCTGAAATTTAGAAGTAGGCTGGGTATGTTAGTATTGTTGACTCCTCAGATCAGACGCCACGTTCTGCTCAACAAGTAGTCAGATGGACTTGTTCAATCTTAAGGTAAAGGTATTAAGGTGTCCCAGTACATGTATTTAGAGGTTATACGGTATTGTTGAAAAGAACCGGGAAACCAGGGAGCCTTTGGCGAAACATTTAACAATATTTCCATTCAGTAATCGTCAAAAGCAGTTCGATAAGCTGCTCACTCTTGGTTGGTTGGTTTGGAGTTTAACGGCCTAGTCAGCATGCCGAGCCAGCCAATTTACATAAGCACACTTTTTCTTGGAAAACTTGGTGCATACGTTTAGAAACATTTTAGGAAAACAAACATTTTCTGATCATTTAAGTAAAATTGTCATGTTATAAACGAAATGGGGTATAACATTATTCCAGTCACGGTTGACAACTTTGCTTACCTCTTAAATTGCAATAATGAATAAGTTGGACCTCCTCACGGACCGAACATTTATATATTTTCACCACTATGAAAGCTGAGGGCGAGGGTTTGGATCTCGTAAAGCTAGCTTAACCCCCTCCCCCCACCTCTTACTCCAGTAATTCATTACTGGCCGTTCCAAGGCGGTACTTTCTTTCTGTTATGCGTTTTGTTAATTGTTTTATAGTGCTTCACTTTTGAATGTTTTTCTTTTGACAATTATGTAAATTTAAGATATAATCAGTTGAGTTTGGGTAACAGAGTTGCCATCTTTTTGGGAAAGAGTTGCCAACTCTGCTTGCCATCTGTTCAATTTGGGTTGCTAAGTCATATTTGTCTGTCTTTCCTGTTTGTGTTGGGGGCTTGATGTGAATCTGATTATATCAGTTTCTGAGTTCATTTATTTACTTAGTCCTCTGGGCGGTTAACCAGTACTTGTGTCATTACGAAAACACGCCTATTTAAATATTTTGATAATTTCACCACTCAAAAACCTGAGTTTTCAGATAAAAATTCTGATATTTTCCCTATTTCTGCTCAAAACATAGATTGTAGGTACTCGTTAGAACCGCCTCGCCGAGGCGGTTCTAACGAGTACCCACAATCTATGTTTTTTGGGCAGAAGTAAGAAAAATAATGTATACCCTTGTAAACCCCAGTTTTACTATATAAAAGTGGGGTTTAAGGGGGTCAAAATTATATAGGTATGTTTTCGTGATGATATACTTTCTTCAGAAACTGACAACTGCCCTTTTTGAATCAGCGGAATGGAGAGAATGACTGTAGAAAAGATTTCATGATCACTCTGCACGAAAGACCGTTGCACGGATCTGCTCTTTATTCTGTTTTGAACGCTTAAGTGTTTTGACGTGTATTTATTTATTATCCAGTTTGTTTTATTAGCCTGCTACATAGCCAAGTAGGTTAATAAAACCGAGACTCCGATGTTTGTTAAAATATATGTTCCTAGTGACCAAGGCCGCCTTTTATTATTCTGACTTTCAAAATATTCTAACGGAACAGCAGGTAACTGCAACCAAACGGTGTCAGTGCCTATCTACAGGGAGAGGTTGTTAGTATTCCGACAATACTGGCATGAGTCATTTGCGTTACAAGGTCGTCCCATTGTAAATTTGATTTGGGGTAAGGGGAATGGATACAATTTCATGGGAAGCAACTCTATCAAAATTGTTTTGCTTTCATTCTGAAAAGGGGTCAACTCTAAAAGGAAAGAGTGTGCTCCCCTTTTAGAGTACATTGTATTCTCCTTTTCAGAAAGGATCTGATGTGTAGGAAAGCAAACGGGAAAGCACAACAATTGTCCATCTTATAAAACGGAAAATGTATATAAATATATATATATATATATATATATATATATATATATATATATATATATATATATATATATATATATATATATATATATATATATATATATATATATATATATTTTTTTTTTTTTTACGTTTTGAGATGTTCAATCTTGTAAGATGTAAATATAGAATATTTAGTGTTAGTACGAGAACACGTACCTAGGTGAAAACATAATGGTGTTTTATTATTCAGTGACGGATCCAGGTTTATCAAATAGGAGGGTCAAAATTACTGAGGATTCATTTTAACCAAATTACCCAACTTACACTAGGTATTCGGACAAACAGGTCTGATAAAACCTTATAGACCCAGGTCAGACAGACACTTTATCTAATCAAGATCTACACAGCTTGCCACTTATCCAGCAATTTTAGACATATTATTGCATAAAAAGCAGTGTCGCGCGTTATTAACAGTCGTGCAGTAACCGGCGAAAAGCCGTGTATTAACAAAGCAATTCGCGCGCTGTTAATGCATGGCTACGCAACTTTCAATATCATCGTACCGGAGCCACAGAGTTGCTGCCATTACCAGATGTGTACTGCCCGGTCCTAGAACCAACGTAGTAAGTGCAAATTGCGGTCGCGAGACATCGGTGAAAAGGCGAAACAAAATAGTGCAAAAAATAACGCGAAATGTAGCAAATGTTTTCAGTTTGTATGCAATTATAGCGATCAAACATGTTTTTTTTTCAATGCATTAACATTCGCCAGGTCCCTAGGGAGGTGTTGAAAGCCGCGGCCTCCGGTCTCGGTTTCAACACCTCCCTCGGGACCTGGCGAATGTTAATGTATGAAAAACCATGTTTGATCCTTATATTCAAAGGAAGTAAAATGGACCTGTTGAAATTTATGAAGAAGTATAAAATAAAGAGTATGATGTGAGTTAAGATAAATAAATACGTTATTCATTTGTTTTTTCAAACTTATTCAAAATTTCCCACGGAAATTAAAGTTTGAGTCAAAGTGGTGGGGGCTCGACTGAACTCACCCACCCTCTCGAACTCCTTCTGGATCCGCCCCTGATTATTGATAGATCCTTGATGTGTTGCTTTGTCATTACATCGTATCATTGTAAATTACTTATTTTAGAAATGTAATTTTCACCTCCTCCTCTCTGTAAATTGTGACGTAAATGACAGTCCATACATGGCATGTGAAGTTGGCAATAACATTGACCGTTTTTATAATTTTCGAATTTAAACTCGGTTTCTATTTATTTGTGGCTTACAGAAGCCACTGTCTGGTTGATGACATTTCTTAATGTTTTTTTTTTCTTCTTGAATGTCGAAAATATTATTTCACGATAAATAATTTAATGATTAATATAATTTGCAAAACAACAGGGAAAATTATACTGGAATAAAGTGTTTTACCGTAGTTAACCTAATTATTCGGACAGACAGGCCTGAACAAATACCGTAGATCCAGGCCAGACGCCGTAGAATGGGGCGTCTAACTTGGGTCTACACTGTTTGCTATTCCTCCAACAATTTTAGACACATCAAAAGGTAGTTAATTGTACTTGTTCAAATATCAGGACAAGAATTGTTAGAGGTTAAGGTGTCCTAATATTTAGGTTAAGTACTGAGTCAATGATATTCCTGGCAGTTTAATAGCACTTTAAGTTTGGGTATCCAAACTTCAAAGTTTCAAAATGAAACGTAAGAGCTTTATGTGTGCGTATGAGTCACAACCCAGGTCTCCGTGTCTTGCTTCCAGATGTACATGGTAAGTCTAGAATATTTTCCACCGTTCCGATGTGAACCGAATGCGGTCATACCAAACGTTAAGAGTGGGTTTAACGTGACACGTTTTCACCTTTTTTGTGGGGGCGGTTGCAACCGCCGCCAGATATAACGTACCACATTTCGACAATTCGTTTTCTTGTTGCTACCAACCTAATATCTACCTGACAAATAGTTCCCTGCTAATGCTGACAACGATAAAGTCTGCATTCAAGTATATTAGCCTTATACATTCTAATGAGCTTAATGGCTTAGCTGGATGCGCGTCCGACTGAAGATCAGGAGGTTGCAGGTTCAACCCCCGCAGGGTCGGAAACATTCTTTCATGGAGATTGATCATGAAATACTTTCTACGGTCATTCTCTACCTTCCGCTGATTCAAGAAGGGCAGTTGTCAGTTTCTGGCGAAAGAACGTGCACAATACTGGCTAACCGCTTAGAGGACTAAGCCTGCCCAGTAAAAAAGTGGTTAGGTAAACCTGACCGCGCTCGACATAACTCCATTGGGTTGACTGGGCCGTAACACAAATATACACTCTGATGGTTATTAATAACGAATAAATAAACAAAATCAAAGAAAACTTCAAACTTTTGGAGAAATAAGATATTAATCATATTGAGTACAGTATCGGCGAATGAATATGAGTACTCCAGCAGAACGCACCAAACATAAAGCGCTGGGTAAAAAGTGTAAATCGGGCCGCGGTCCTACTAAACACCGAAAAGAACCGAAAAAAAGGCTATCGTGTGCTGAAAATGGCTAAATACCAATCGGTTCTAGAGGCCTATACAATTTCACGCTTCCCCTATCAGCACTCTCAGTGCTTCGATTATTGTACCCAGCAGCAGTGGCTGGGTATTATGTGTCCGTCCGTTAGTCGGCGCTTCTTTTACTTACTCTGACTTGAGTTGCTTTCTATGAAATTTCTTGAAAGTTTGCATAGACGGTGCTATTGGGGAGGAGTGGTTTCTCATTCAAACGTATTTCATGCAGTCTGATACTAGCAGAACATTGCTTAATAGATTTTGGACAGCGTCAAGCGAAAGAAATCTCGAGCATACGCAAAATATCATCCAAGCCTTGCTCTCCATTCATACTTGGTTTCCTTAAAAATCGAGTATAGCTTAAGCCGCGGCTGGGGGTATATACAGCCTTGCACACTACACTGCTGTATATGAGGACAACTAAACCGAGTCCCGGATTTTCATTACAGTCGACTCTCGTTATCTCGAATTCCAAGGGACTCTCTGAAATACTTCAAGATATCCGTACTTCGACATATCAGATTTGCAGAATTGAGGAAAAACTAATTCGATTAACCACATTTAACAAATATATGTGTAATTCGATGCTTGAAATAAGACATGTATTGAAAATATTGAAGAGAAGAAATTGCTCCCTCTTTTCCACAATATTTTTTTACCTGTTGTAGGATTTTCATGTTTAGGCAGGGACCAGATTTTCACTTCGAGATAATTGGTTATTCGAGATAAGCGAGGTCGAGATAGCGAGAGTCGATTGTATTTTGTGTGTTATTTGTTTACAAAGGCATTGTTTTAGATTTTTATTCTGTAGTATCAACTGATTATGGTTGTGGACAGTGAAGATCCTGATCAAATTTCACGGATGCGCATGCTGATATGGTCCTTTACTGTCCGCATATGCCCAAAATTACGTTTTCACATGGCGCGTTTTTTAATGTGAATCATGATCCTTCTTCAATAGGATTAAATGTTACAAACACTGTGCTGATAATACCCACCCTTCACTTTGATCATTTATTAGATGCTGTATTGAAAACACGCAATGTCATCACCATAAAGGGAAAATAATACTCTCGTTTGATTTGCCATATTTGATGAGGGAGAACACTGTTGTGACTTCCTGGTTGCCTTCCTATAAATCCAGTTTCTTTTAAAAAGAATCTAAATGGGAAAGAATGTGCTCCCCATGGTCGCGAACAAATTCATTCCTTTTAGAGTTGACCGCTTTTCAGAATTGAGACAAAACAATTTTGATAGATTTGCCCTCCCTGAAACGGCATCTATTTCCCTTTAACTCTGCTGTTTATTAAGTCGTCCAAACGAAGTGGGGAGACATTGTTTTTGCTCCATTTCTTCTTTTGTCTTTCCGCCCAAATTTTGTCCGGATGCGTTTTCAGTAACCACAGAACGTTCTGAAATTTAGGGATATGATAGAATAGGGTTAATGCACTGATGTTGGTGACTATTGTCCCGAATTAAGATATCGAAGGACACGAGCTTGCAAGGGTCCGTAGATATCCCAACGAGGGACAATAATAATCAATATCAGTGCAAAAACCCTTTTATTATATACCTATAAATAGTTTGCTCGATCAAATGCTTTACAGACAAAGCGTGCAATATTAAGTAAGCGTGCCGATATTGTGTTATATAAGTGGCTATTTCACTAAAGTGAGCGAGCCGTGGCCCGTAGGCCTCTTGTTTATTTTGTTGCATTTAATTGATATGTTATTGATATTGTATTTATTGATGTGCTCCCATCTATTATCATCGAATACTTATATTCTAATATGCATCGTATTGAAGACTCCTCTCCCCCACCCCTCCCTCGATTGTTATCTTGCTGAGATCTCCGATTCGAGACTTACCCGGACAGTTTGGCGCATGCGCGCTACAATATATCCCCTGAAAGTATCCATATGTTAAAAAAATTGAACTGATAAAACACCAATAGTCTATTTTATTATTGTAATAGCGAAGACCCTGTTCAACAGACTGTGGAATCACAGAAAGAGCGTAGACGCTTCTAGGTGTGTACATGAGAGGTCAGCACAACGGTATTTTTGTCGGGCTCCTTAGCCCAGTCGATAGGGCGTCCGACAACTTAATGAACCTGATCAGCACTCTCTACTGAGCTCTATTAATATTTGTGGTATATATGGCAGTTTACTAGTGTCAGACTTTATCATAACGAAATTTATTGTGCTTCTGCGTCATCCTACGTTCCACGTCATTTTGATCGCATTGTAAAAGTTATTGATTTTTCGACTTTCTCTGTATGTCTCCGTATGTCCTCATGCGGATTCAAACAGATTTATTATTCTGTCTTATGTAATAATCTGATTGGAAACTATCTAGTAATATCTTGAAATGTAAAGTTATTAATCAGCAATTAATCATCCCAGAAGCTGCTTCAAACATTGCAGCTGGGAAGACATTGTCAAGCCCACCGTTTATACCGTAAGTCTTTTGACACCTTAACTCCTTACAATACTTGTCCTACTATTTGAAGACGTCCATTTTACGACCTGTTGATGCGTCTGCAAACTTCTAGGTGAATGGAAAACAATTTAGACCCAGATCAGACGCCATGCAAGACAGTCTGATCTGGGTATTTACTGTTTGCTCATGTCCGTCTGTCCAAATATTCAGAGTAAATATGGTTAACAAATCACAAAGCGACGTTGACATACAATAGAGAGTGATATAAGTCTTTATTTCAGCCGACAAAGTACTTTGACATTGTATTAGTCCCAGTGAATGGCAAGGGTTAATGATTTTTTCAATAATAACTTATTCCAAAAGTTATTTTTTCTTCTGGAAAATATGTTTGATAAATCATTCGAGTCATAGGAGACCAAGCTTCAAGCCATAAAAAGAGCCACGCCACATGAAATGGTATCTTAGGGTAATATACGAACATCGATGGCCCAGCTCATCCGCATGGAGATAATACCAAAATAGCAATTGCGCTGTCGACCGAGCCGGTACTGCGTAAAGTTGCTGTCGACCGAGAAATACGGTCTTCGACGAGCAGTAAGGATGACGACAAAGGAATGACTTTGTTTTGATGCTCCCTTGGAATGTTATTTTAGGGTATGTTACAATATTTTGTGTTCAGACTGTTTCTCAAATATTTTGCTATTCTTAAATCGTTTTGGGTGGCTGGCTGATCGCTTGTTTTCACGCTGAGAGGAATCAAACGGGAAAACTTGAAAAGTCATCAATTGCTGGAAAATGCGTGGTATTTGTTCGATGTCACGGAAAATCAAGGGTTGAATTGTGTACATTAATCACAAGTATACATGGTAATCAATTGGTTGCCTGTGTCTATGTGCTTAATATGTATTTGTTGTATTGTTTTATTTTCTTCGATTCAGCTGTCGATGAGCTATAATTTTGTAGTGTTCAATTGTCGACCGCAGTTGATTCGGATGTCGATGATGTAACAAGAATGTAACAGAGAGATTTGCTGGAAATTAATCAGTTAAACAATAAAATAACTGCTACAATCATCGTGACTCTTTGTGTTCTTAATAAGGGTTACAACTTGCAAATTCACACATAAATTTACATCATTGTGTGTCGCCGCAAGTGCTGCGTATCATTTATATATCGTTGTTTGAACAAACAAAGCCTAGGTGCAGTTTGTAAGTGGATAACTGCAAAACTCCGTTGTATATCAATTCATTTTAGCACATGTATAAATTACAATACATAGTACAAACTTGTTCTACTGTTTGTGAACTTTTCGAGAAACAGCTGAGCAGATGGCAGTGCCTAAGGATACATGTCTTATTAGGCATGCAAACAAGCCACATTACTGCACTACATGCATCATTTTTGTTTCAAAAAAAAAAAAAAAATCTCAGTGCTCACGTGAACTCGTGTAGACACAGGATAGCATTTTGTAATATATGAGGTATGTATAATGTAGCGCCTTAGTCTAAATCATCATTGAACAATCACAGGAATTTGGTTAATAAAAGAAAACATTTAAATATGCAGTATTTCAAAAGTCATTTTCAAACAAGCAGAGTATGAGAAGGCATGAAAAAGACCACGGGCCCGATAAGGAATGTTCTTAATGTAAGAAGACAGATAATACTTGATGAATATATACGATTTTGTAAAAAAACACGGACAGGAATCGATGTTTCAAATGTCAATTTTGTAAAAAAGTTGTTTTTAGAATAATTAAAGTCCTTGAAAGAACTTTAAAAGTACAAACATATTCCAGAACATTCCCAGTGTGCCAAATGGGTGCACCTATTTGCGCACTGGAAAACATTTTTAGACCACACAAAGAGATGTAGTAAATTGCTTCCACAATGTGCTGCTTTATTGCGTGTAGCCCTGGCGAACCGCATATATAGAAGTTATGCCAAGCACACATCAAACGCGGGAATTATACCGAACCCAGCTTAAGCGGAAATAACTACCAAGGCTGTTTACACAGTCATGCGTTTGATAACAAATATAATAGAATAAAATGTTCTATTATCCGAAATATGGCCTCTTTCGGATATACATGTGTACTATTAACCGAATTATGCCCAGCGTCCCATAAAAGGGACAGTTGAAGACAGTGTAGACCCAGATCAGACGCGAAAAATGCGGCGTGTGATCTACATTATATAAGGTGCAAAAATCGCTATAATAACTGATAATACAAACAAGCAATTCAGACATCCTTTAACTTTAAAATAAACATGTCCGAAGAGTATCTTTACTGCCATTAAAATGAAGCATTCCGTTGTCGAATCAGCTAATACTTGCCCTGGACTCCCCCATATAATGATCTGCTATAGTTAAAATGTTGAAAAACTCACAGGATAATAGTGACCAATAGCAACTATCTCGAAAAAAAGTCCGTGGCACCTAATATTTGTGTATACGTCAGAGGTAAATTTAATAGTTCGGAGTGAACCAAAACTCAGAAAGTAAATGTAGTCATTTAGTTTCGTTTAAGGAATCTTGATACATATGCCATCATGTTGCGTATAAGCGAATATGCAATTGTTAGAGCTTAACGACCCGCTAGCCTTTTGAAAAAGCCTATACTTGTATTGCCTATCAGATAGGTCATTTATGGAGAAAGGCTACACTCTCAAGGGAGATAACCGTCTAAAGTTTTAAAGCCCTCCTGAAAGGATTCTGCTCTAAAAGGGAAGAATGTGCTCCCATGTCCTTTTAGAGTGGACCACTTTCCATAAGGGGATTGGTTTGCAGGAATCGAACAGGCAGTAACAAAAGTAAACGCCTTGTTTGAAATAGTGGAAAATCTACACATATATTCAGTCCCCTTTAAAAGGGGCGAGAGGCATTGCTTTTACCTGGAGATACCGCATTGTATTGCAACTTTTTGAATACTAAAGCGAGATATGACAATACGTTGTGTTTTTAATAACCTTTAGCACTTCGTGCTCAGGTGAGCTATTGTGATCGATCAATGTCTAATCTACTAAAGCCAACCGCGGAAACATGTGACAGAACACTAAGGTCATCTAAAACCCGCAACTTGGCCGTTCCTCGATCCAGAACTTCATTGTGTGACGTGTCATTTTCTTGTTCGGCTCCAAAACTCTGAAACTCCCTACCCGACAGCCAGAATGGCACCATCCTTAAATGTTTTTAAAATGACTGCGAAAGACCATCTCAGTTCTTAAAAAAATATGTTGCAGGCATAATTTTAAGTTTTGTGCGCCCCTGATTCTCGCATTTTTATCAACATTTAAGCATACAGTTTTTCTGCATTTGTGATAGCAAAACAATGTAAGTCTCAGAGAAAGAGATGTTCGACTATGACCCGTAAACATGCACATAAGCCTTTCGAATCCATGTTAAATGTATATATGTTGTGATATGTTAGGCCGCATGGTAGACTGTCATTTTAGCTAAATGTGTAGCCCTCTTGAAACATTGTATAAATAATTAAATATTGTATAAATAAATAAATGTCCGCCGATTGTCGTATGTCGTACGTCGTGCTGCGTCAACAATTTGCTTTAAATGGCTACTCCTCTTACTCTCCCTGGCCAACTGACTCGAAACTTGGTAGGCTAATCGGAGCAACTTGTAGAGCAAAAATAACTAAAATCACTCCGATCGGAAATCAAAGATTGTCGCCACGAAGGCCATCTTGAAATTCAATTTTGAACTTCTGAACCAAAAGACCGATTGACTGGAAACTTGGTAGGAGGTATCGAGATGATTTGTAGATCTTTCCGATCGGAAATCCAAGGTGGCCGCCATCATAAAAATACATTGTGAACTTCTTCTCCTGAACTGAAAGGCCAGGTAAGCTGACAATTGATACGAAATATCCAAACAAGATCAAAATAAGCTGGAAACGTTCCGATCGAAAATCCAAGATGGCCGCCACGGTCGCTATCTTGAAAATCAATTTTGAACTTCGTCTCGAGAACCAAAATGCCGATTGATTCGAAACTTGATAGGAAATATCGGGAGTTGACTTGTTGATAAAAAGACATCTTAAATTGCTCCGAATCGGAAATCCAAAATGGCCACCACAGCCGTCATCTTAATCAACTAATATGGACTTCTTGTATTGAACTGAAAGGCCAACTGACTCGAACTTGGTAGAGAGTGCCAAGGTGACTTGTAGACTATATATAGCTAAAATGGGTCGATTGGAAATCAAAGCTGGCCGTCATAGCCGCCATCTTAAAAACCTATTTTGAGCCTCCTGAACCGTAAGGCCAATTGACTCGAAACCTAATAGGAAGTATCGGGTGATTTGTACATGAACAATAGCTAAAATCGGTTCGACTGGATATTCACGATGGCCGCCCACTTGACAATCCATTTTGAACTTCTTCTCCTGAACCAAAATGCCAATTGTATCGAAACTTGGTAAAAGTATTGAGGCTACCTGTAGATCACAACTAGTTAAATAGTTTTTATCAGAAATCCAAGATGGCCGCTTTGGTCTCCATCCCTGAAAATTTGTTTGAAACCTCCTGAACGGAAAGGCGATTTGAATCGAAACTTGGTAAGAAGTATCGGAGCGACTTGGAAGATAAAAAATAGTTTTGATCAGTAATGCAAGATAGTGGCCATGGTGGCTTTTTTGAAAATATATTTTTAGCCTATGCTCCTGAACCAAAAGGCAAATTGACTCCAAACATTGTAGTAAGTACAGGGGTGACTTGTAGATCAAAAACAGCCAGAATCATTACGATCGGAAATCCAAGATGGCAACCAGAGCTGCCATCTTGAAAATGCGTTTTAAATTTCTTCTCCTGAACGGAAAGGCCACCAATTGACGCGAAACTTAGTAGGAAATATTGAGGTGACTCGTAGATCAAATATAGCTAGAATAGTTCAGATCGGAAATCCAAGATGGCCGCCATGACAACCGTCTTGACAATCTGTTTTGAACTTCTTCTGAACCAAAAGGCCCATTGACTAAATATTTCTAAACTCGTCTGATACTCAGGTGAGCGATATAGAACCATTTTTTCCTCTTGTTTTACTTTTTACAGATTCACTGAATAGGTTCATCAGGATAGAATATCGTATGAATCCTAAGATTTCTTTTGATCATATCTAAAGAAGAATTTTCACTTACTTTGACAGTTTCGGTTTTCATCGAACCATCATCAGATTGTACCTTTGACCTCGAGATGTCACGGAACTGTGACTGCTTACCACTAGACTGGGTAGTCTTATTAAGAACCATTCTCAGACAGTGACCTTGACCACTTTATGTCACAGAGCTTGGAATGCTTACCACCATACTGGTTAGGGACTTGGACTGCTTACCCACTAGCTGGTTAGTCGTCCCATGATATCACGAGGTCAAGGTCACAGAACCAGTCTAGAAGTAAACAGTCCAGTCAAGGAAATTACTGAGCAAACAGCAGTAGGCTGGTCATCCATGTGCTGAAAGAGCACTGCGTATCCTGTCTTAAGAGTTTATCAGTTTAAACGAATGACAAGAGAAACTTTGGTTAAGGGAGGAACAAATTGAACCATGACACATTTCTTAAAGGGAGATTTATTGCATCATTCTATAACCAATCAGATAAAGCACCCTTTAATGCTTATTTCGTTGAAGCATTGGCATATACAGTAACAATAAGTTTATGTCATGTTTTTTCGCGAATGTCCATCTTGAGTAAGCGCAAAATGTTCTGCATAGGCGTAACCCAGCTAGCATTCTACGTAAATCTACATCGGGCCGTCATCGGCCCGTCAGCTACCCTGACGGGCCGATGACGGCCCGATATAGATTTACGTAGAATGCTGACTGGAAAGAGCATAAAAGTATCCCTTATTACCATCTATAATATCTGAGATTGATTTTCATAAATGCTTGTTCTATTTACATTTTTTGTCTAACCCATTTATGTCGAGTGGTCTTCTGCCTTAACTCTTTGGGCCGGTCCATTTCCAGTAAAATGGATGTCTGGTTGTTTTTGGTATTACCATGTTTTATATAAATTCCTGTATTTAATCTAGTGCAGACCCTGATCAGACGACACAGAAAAGAGTAGACCTTGATCAGACTTTCTGTGGCGTCTGAGCTGTGTCTTCAGTGTTTGTCAATGGCCCTTTGATGGAACCCTAGGCATAAATGGATTTGATACATCTTCGCTGCCTTGAACCCTTTGAGAAGATGGGGCCGAGCTATACAAAAATACATGTCTAAAAAATAATTCACCTTGTCACTTGGGACGGGAGCTAAATGATATTTAAGCCACAACCTAGCACATACTCTGAAGAATCGTCTAGTTACGTGTATGTGTTTCACATGTGCGAAAATAGCAATGTACGCGGGTGCGCAGGTTTGCCTTTGCATCTACTGTAGGATTTTTTGATAAGTGCCATTTTGAGATTACCACTTTTCCATATCTTGTACTGTTTTTAATTTCCGTGTGTATAAGTGAACAGACGAATAACGCGATATCTCTTCAAAAAAAATCGATAGCGTTTGTAAATGTTAAAAAAAATCTTACGTTTTCGCCTCTCTATGGGCATCACAAAACAAGGTCACTCCTCTGTCGATATCCGAAAACCACATTTCTCGGTCGACAGCAATTTTAAGCAGTACCGGTTCGGTAGACAGCACAGGTAGTTTTAATATTACCCATGTGATCCGGCGCATCCGCGGGACGCTTGGGACCTGTCCGTTTATGGAACGGTTGGCTAAGGTAAAATATAACAAAGTATAACAAGCAAACTCCTTGATCAGACTATACCCAGCACATGACGTTTATACCATGTCGCATTAACGTCGTTGCGACGCCAAGCGGGCACATGACGTTTATAGAACGTCGCATTAACGTCAGTGCAACGTCATACCACATGATATCTATACAGCGTCGCATCAACGTCAAATATTTACATTCTCAGTGCATTTACAGAAAAAAAACAACATGTAGTTAACTATTGGGACATAATGTTGTTCAATGAAAGCATTGGCTCAAGCGACGTCATCTAATCAATAAATGATGTCAAAATTAACCATAGCTCTCTCCTATATGATTGGACGATTGCGACGTTTTGACGTCAACGATGCTATTCCGTCTTTATACATGTAGGAGGATTACATGCAATTATTTTCTTGTTTCAATTTTAGCCTTCGAACCAGACATTTTTTTTTATCAAATAATGAATGGAAAATAATGTAAGTAATAAAGGCAATTTATTTAATGTTCATTAAGTATGAACAAAAATTGGGTCGCGAGCGAAGTCTACATAAACCCCATTCAGGGTTCACTTACTTTGCTCGTGACCCGATGTTGTTCATACTTCAGTGACCGTTTAGAATTACATTCATTTCTTAATTGCAACGTTATGGCACATGACGTCTGTACAACGTCGCATTTACGTAGATGCAACGTCATCGACGTTAATACGACGTTATATAAACGTCAGATGCCCGCTGGATATTGTTTCTCTGGCTAATTGGGGTTTCTAGTTCGCATATACCCCAATGTCATATTTTCTCATAGCGCAGC
Organism: Anodontia alba; assembly: GCA_964016985.1. Taxonomy (NCBI): domain Eukaryota; kingdom Metazoa; phylum Mollusca; class Bivalvia; order Lucinida; family Lucinidae; genus Anodontia; species Anodontia alba. Next base: position 60,095,600 of record OZ024834.1, on the reverse strand, counting down.
TCAGACATAGTTTAGCCACGGCATGGAACAAGCTTCTGACACATTTGGCATAAGCGGAAAGCAAATGTCTATAACAGTCGGAGACCTGCACGGTTTGATCAGAGCAGAGTCAAGCTGGCAGAGACAATCAAACACTTTAACTTTCCAGCTTGCGCCAGCCATATATAAGTCTCGCACTTTCTTTCCATTCATTCACCCAGCCAGCTGTTGATCCTCCATCCATACAACGGTCCATCCATTCATGACTTCCTCTCAATACACGTGTATCACAACATCATTATATATCAATGCGACTCTGCCCCTAGACTCGTTCCCGTCCAACTGGAAAGATTAACTCTCTGATTTGGCCGATCAGCTGTTGGTTTCTGTCAGGTAAAAGAGATGCTGTGCGTAGAAAATAGTTACGGAGGAGTATTTCATTATTGTCAGACTAGAAAACTAAAGTACATAGCCGTGGGACCAAGCTATACTGCCCACATCACAGTGTGGTGTTTCTTCTCCGATCATCTCTTCTCAGTGGGTAGTTTTATAGCTGCTTGCCAACTCTGCTTGCCTTTGGTTCTTTTTGACTAATTTAATTGAAGTTGGCTCTTTTCCCTTTGATGCTGAGGACATGATTTGGATTTTTGTGTTCATTTATTTACTTTTCTTATCATTGCTCGTAATTTACATATTTCCAGTTATTTATAGACTACATTTTCTGTAAGGAGGGATCATTTGAAAACAAAGAACACATCAATGAACTGAAAATTGCAAACTCGGTTTTATTGTGTCTGCCTATGAAAAGTTACGCGCAACGCACTAAAAGGACCCTTATGTAATGGGCAGACAACGCAGGCACTGATCAGCCTATGCATAAGCGCAGACTGATCTAGGCCCTCGTTGTCCGCTTTCAGAATCAATGGATACTGTTATATATGTCGACGAACAGAAAATGCCCAGATTAGACTGCATAGATGTGCACGCTGATCTTGACCTACGTTGTCCGCAAAATGCATAAGGACCCATTTCGTGCGTTGCGCACCAAGTTGTAAATTGCAACTCCGTTTAGACTCTCTTTTCCTCCATTACCCGAAAATAGGCTCAGTGATCCCAAAGGACCAGACTCCATAATCTACAATATGATGAAGACGTTTTATGTCTCACTGAGATGACGTGTTTGTTGAAGGTAATTCAATATTGTTAACGGTTTAAGTATATATTTTCCCAATATAACACGCTAATGATAAACCACAACGTGAGAAAACGTATTTTCTTTACATTACGAAGACGCGCCTATTCAAATATATTGAAAATTTCACCACCAAAAACTGAAAGTTTTCAGATAAAAATTCTGATATTTTTCATATTTCTGCTCAAAACATAGATTGTGGATACTCCATAGAACCGCCTCGCTGAGGCGATTCTAACGAGTACCCACAATCTATGTTTTTGAGCAGAAGTAAGAAAAATAATGTATACCCCTGTTAACCCCAGTTTTACAATATAAAAGTGGGTTTTCAGGGGGTGAAATTTATATATGCGTGCTTTCGTGATGTTTTCTGTAAATGTCCGCCCAGCGAATTCTCACTTCAGCCTGTGCATCCGCCAAAATGCGGCCAATGAAGATTCTGATTAGACTGTGCGAATGTGCAGGCTGAGCTGAATCGTCCTTGGGCGCTTATGTCCGAAGGTACACTTTCTGACGTTGCGATTCTTATAAGCTTGCCATCTTCCTGTTCAAACCCTGTCTGTAGTTGTTTACAATATACAGTAAATAATGACAGTTCTGATAAATGTGTTCAACGTAAAACACTTCATCTTCCTGCAGTCGCGGCAGGACGATTTCTTGATTTCTTACCACTTTTCTAACGACCATAGAGTTCTTTTAAAGTGGTTTAACCCACTGATCTGGTTCCACTCGGGATATAGCAAGCCGCCGAGAGTTTTCGAGCATGTCGATGCCAATGTTTGTTAAGTCTTGACTTGAATGAGTTCAAGGAAGGAGCCAGAACTACTTTATTAGACAGAGAGTTCCAAGTTATCACTGTGGTTTAAAAATACATTTGCTCGTATATTTAATCTGAGGAGTCTTTTGTATAATTTCAAGCCATTTCGTCTTGTTGAAGTATTGTCCGAGATATTAAAAACTTATTTTACTGGTGTTACTAATTACCGGTGTATTAACTGTATAAGTCAGTATATAAAACAAGCTGTTCTAGAGGTTCTCATAAGTTGTGTCTAGTTCAACTATTTATTCTTTCCTCCAACGGAAATAAACAATATGTTGGGACTACCCCTGCCACCAATTCGGATGTCCGCTGTTACACACTTATTACCAGTGTATATGTAAACGAATTTTTTTAGAAAATTATCTGGGTGTAAGAGCCTACACGTGACCAGGTTCTATAACGAAATAGTTATTGGCCTTCAAAATAAAAGTAAAAAAGGCCCTGTTTGAAAGCCTTGGTTCTGTTCTCCACTGCCTATTTTAATAATTAATTTTGTTAACTAAATACAAATTATAGATTGGAATATTTTTTTATTACTATTTTGTAAAACAGACTAGATATTGTCACTTAAAACCTCTGCTGATGTAAATCGTGTTTTAGAAGAGTTAAACGTTTGTTTATTTACAATGAGGGCAAATGAAGACACTTCTCCGACTCAGACATCTCACTTGTGAGTAAGCGGGTCCAGTGATCACGGCAACTGCACTGTCTCCAGGACACAATTTCAAGAAAGTATCCTAGGTTCATATCATCAGTTTGGTGAACTAATACTTGGTTTACTCACTGACTAGGAATTGTTGGTTTGTGTTTAGGTTTTACGGCCCAGTCAACCCAATGGGTTCATGTCGAGCGCGGTCAGTTTACCTAACCACACGTTTACTGGGCAGGCTTAGTCCTCTAAGCGGTTAACCAGTATTGTCCACATTCTTTCGCCAGAAACTGACAACTGCCCTTCTTGAATCAGCGGAAGGGAGAGAATGACCGAAGAAAATATTTCGTGATCAATCTCCACAAAAGAATGTTGCCGACCTCGGCGGGGGTGGAACCCGCGACCTCCTGGTCTCCAGTCGGATGGCGCATCCAACTGAGCCACCAAGGCCCACTGATTTGGAAACTTTCATTTTTCTGACAACTTAGTTGTTTTCTTTGACTGGCTGGATTTAAACTAATCTTTTAGAATTGCCATTTCTTTTCATCAGAGGTTCTTTTGAAGGAGACGTGATGTTACCCTTGATGATTGGTAGGCCCTTTCGTGATACTTCTGATTTTTTTACCTTTACAACCTTCTTACTGTTCAGAAAACTGGTAGGTTCAGTATTTGACTTTGACATTGAGTTTTCTTGTTCACAATAGATAATTGATGGTGCAGTCTTAATTCCAAATATGACTTGCCTCCTGACAGGATAAATACCGGTCTTTCTGAACGCAGAGATGAGGTTTTCTGGTGTAAGACCTTTATTACGGCTCTCCCAGATATTTCTGCTACATTATAGCGCGTAATTTGCATTTCTATTTTTTTTTCTCAGATAGGCTTGACACTCACTGTAGTAGGCGTTTTTGAGTGGCCCTAAACACCCAACATCTAGGGGTTGGGTCACATGAGATATATAGGGAGGAAGGACAAGAAAAGTTAGATATTGGCAATTCCACACTCTTTCAAATTAAGGTTGATATGGGATCTATAACCATCAAATATTACCAAAATTGGTGAATCTAATAATTAGTGGGCACATGCTTCTTAAAGTGCCATTCCAGATAATCAATGAAAACAACAAAATTAGACTTTCAGTCATATATCCCGAAGAACCTGGGCAAGGACCTGTCATCAGATCGTTATTCACTGCCGAAAAACATAGAAATTATATTTTATGGTCATGTCAGAAAGTGTGTGAAGATCTTACCTTTCTACTTGACGGTATTTATATAAGATTTGGTATTAAGCTATTTAGACAAAATATGGATATTCCGATGGGTACGAATTGCGCACCGCTTGTTGCTGTTATGAAAGAGACTTCATGATCTCTTTCTGAAGAAAAGCAATTAAGTTAAGGAAACTTTCAGCTGGATGTCTGTATATTTGAAAGACTTATGAAATATTGACAATAACTATTTCAATGAATTGATCAGTCACATTTATCCTTCAGAGCTTCAATTAATTAAAGCAAATTCTTTTGAAATTGAAACCCCGTTTTTGGATTTGCGTTTGTCTATTTTAGATGGGTTTATTTCATGCAAAATTCATGATAAACGCGATGATTTTGATTTTGATTTTAATTTTCTTTACTTGGATAGGGATGCTCCTCGTCGAGCATCCTAAGGTGTTAATATATTGCAACTAATTCGGTTCGCCAGAGTGTCCAGTCATGTTACTGACTTTAACACTCGAAATATATTATTAACTGCTAAACTTCTAAATCAGGCTAAGCGGTTCCCGTGGAAAACATTAAACAAATTCTTATATGCCCTATATGGCATAATGATCGCATTGGAAATGGGCAACTGTATTTAAGAAATTGGTGGGATATGGGCATAAGAGTAATTAATGATCTTATTAGTGAGGAAGGGATATTTTATAGTTTTGAACAGTTAAAAGCGAAATATAATATAAGGGGCACATTTCTAGACTATCAGTATGTATTAAATAATATTTCTCAAGTATGGAAAGATCCAATTAACATGAATCGTGTATTTATTGTTGAAACTAAACAAAATGTAGTATGTAATGTATACCTCCAATACCTAATTAAATCAAAGAAAGGAAGTAGAATTTTCTACGACATTTTGGTCGGAGTAAACGAGTACATCCCACAAGCAAAATGGCAAGCGGAGATGGGGGCTATAGGGGAAGAGGAATGGAAAATGTATCATCGAACATTAAAGTTATTTCACGAGATAAAACTGCGCGACTTTCAATATAAAATTAATAATAAAATTTTAGTAACTAATTCGTTTCTTTATAAAATTAATAAAACTGATAATCTGGCTTGTAGTTACTGTGGTGAGCAACCAGAAAAAATTCATCATCTATTTCTTCGATGCCCAAGAGTAAAAACCTTTTGGATTGAACTTAAAACATGGTTGACAACAAATATCAATTTAGAAATATCGTTAGAAGATCGAAACATTATTTGCATACGGTGGTAAAACAGAACTGGTCAATTATATATATGGTTTAGCAAAATATTACATCTACAAAAACAAATTTGCTTCAAGAAATCTAAGCATTCAAGGTTTTGTCAGCCTTTTAAAGAAAAAAATCTTAGCGAGAGATACACTTTATTCATTAATAATAGATTAAATAAATTTTTTAAGAAGTGGACATCAGTATATAACTACTTTTATCCAAACACAGAGTGACCCATGGGTCCAATATGACTTTTATGTTAGTGTCTGGGTTCTGCTTACTGCTGACTATCTGCCACGGGTATATTGAAACAGACTCTGAGTAAAGAGGCGCACGATGAATTTATAGCTATAGAAGACAGTATACTTTAGAACGTATATTGATATTAAAGCTTGTTTTCTGCTGTCCTGTTAAGGAATTGTTTGGTTTTTTTTCCTTTCTTTTTCCCTTTTTTTTAATTTGACTACCGTGGTCTCGACACAGCAATGCTTTCACTGTGGTAACTACACACCAGTTGAGACAGGCAGAAAACAATCTTCTGTATTTTCACGTGTTACATGAATCTGAACAATATTCCAACAGCCGTGTTTACCAACTTTTCTCAACAACCCCCTCTCTCTTTCTAAACTTTTTCTCTTTTACTTATCTTTTAAAGAGATAGGTTTTGAATTTGTCATTTCAAATGATAACGTATTTAAAATAGTTGTGTGCTATATATATTTGTCAGTATATATGTATTTATGACATTTAAACACATGTTTAGTCTAAAAAAAAAAAAAAAATCTTCTAAATCAGACTTATCGGTACCATAAACTCCGTAAAGCATTTTCTAAATTTTATAGACGTCATTTCGATTTAGTTTCAAAATTCAAGGTTGGATTTAAAGCCCTTCTGCAACAAGACCTATCGGAGCTTGAATTTTATGCTGACTCAGTATATAAATTCAGAAAAATATATGCTTGCAATGATTTTAGCACTCTATTTCGTCAAATCATTCTTCAATATATAAAGATTGGGTACAACATAAATGTTATACGACAGACTGCATGCATGGTAGTTAACCCAACCACGGTTAATAACTTTGCTTCCCTCTTTGATTGCACGCCGGCGGGGCGGGTAGGGCCTCGGACTCTATGCTGGCTCCGGGCTAAAGACTTCTGTCGGTTGGTGCCTGATGTTCTGGCTGGTCGGGCCCATTGGAGTCCTACTGTTGTTTTCTTTTGTTTCAGCATTTTAGTTATTTCTTACTGTCGAGTCCTCATCGATATTTCATTTCTGTATTCGTTTGATTTTTATGTTCTAGGAGATGTTGCACAGATGAGTTAGAAACCCTTCACCCGGACTAAACAAATGTCTTGCGTATACCTCGGCAGAACTAAGGGCGAGGGTTTGGCCACGTAAAAACGATTAAAGCCCCCAGTAAAAATTTTACTGACCATTCCAAGGCGGTGTTCCAGCTGTGGTGTACTATTTCTGTCATTGTGTGTCTTTGCATGTATGTCCTGTGGAATTTCTTACTTTGGAAAACCGTTTGGTTAATTTTTGGGAAAGAAACTGTCCATTTGGCCGTCTGCTTGTAGTGTTTTGATTGTGGTGTCGTTGCTTTAAATGCGTCCTTCTTTCCTTTGATGTCTTGGAAGGAAGGTAATTGTATCGATTCCGGATCATTGCCTTCTTTTCTGTTTATGCAATAATAATGAGCCTACATCATGATTTAGGACTACGGATACAAGAAGAAAGTCACTTACCCTGACAAACGACATTTGTATTGTTTGTTTCTTTACAGACACTGACAAACGTCTTGAAAACAAATAAAAACGTTAAACTATAATACCCCGCCAATATCGTGTTGCGCGGGCAGATAAATCAAACATTGACGAAATTTGTCTAATAGCAATCAAAAACCAGATCTCCTTCATATCAATGCATGTACCAAGTTTGGTTAAATTCCCTTGACAATTTCTCAAGTTATCCTCCGAAAACGAAAATATGGGCGTGTCTCTGGCAGATAACTCCATCAAAATTTGACGAAATTTGCCCATTAGCAATCCCAAACCAGATCTCTACAATATCAATGCACATACCAAGTTTGGTAAAAGTCCTTTGATGTTTACTCAAGTTATCATCCGGAAACGAAAATATGGGCGTGTCTCGGGCAGATAACTCCATTAAAATTTGTCGAAAATTGCCCATTAGCAGTCCCAAACCAGATCTCCACAATATCAATGCACATACGAAGTTTGGTGAAAATCCATTGACGTTTACTCAAGTTATCATCCGGTGACGAAATACGGACGGACGGAAGGACGTACGACTGACTGACGTACGGACGGACGGACAGACTCACGGACATCCAACGTGAAACCCCCGAGAAAGTTCCGAATTACAATAACGCACGCGACAGTCATTTGCGTAAAACGGAATACACCCGTAATTAGTATACACCGGTAATAAGTATACAAGGTCATACGATATGTCAACGCGGTCATATTGGTTTAGGATCTTGGAAGTGTTTTGGTTTAAACATGGCTATATACAGAGAATAACCAGAGAATCAACTGGCATTAAAATTCACGACCAGTGGTAATCAGTGGCGAAACCGTTTCGGCGCTTCACTCCTGTTGAGTTCGAGCGTCATATTTGCTTTCAAAACTGGTATTATAGAAAGATCTTCGCTAGATCTTATCTACCAGTATGCAAACAATTATCAAAATATTCTTGTCGGTTATAGCTTTCTTGCCATTTTCGGTAATTGTTCACGGACCGCGGATGGTTCACAAACTGTCCATAGACGGACGGACAAGTCGATTATTTGAATATCAACTTTCCGGTCTGTTGACTTTGGATATTGCAATCGACAAAGTTATTGTTGCAGTCTAACCAATTAAATACTCCAGCTTTTCAGTAATTTTCATCAGTTCTTACCTGGTTCGGAAGTGTTGTGGTAGACACTGCAAAGCTTTCCGCAGAAGTTCGAAACGGACTACTCGTAACTATATGGGAAATAACTACATCCAGTAGATTTTTCGCCAGCTTTACAAGGAAGACAACTTTTGTCACTGGCTCTTTGCTTTCCTGCACACCGTGAGCCTTCTGAAAAGGGATCTTCCATTGGGAGCAAACACTTTCCCTTTAGACGAACCCACTTTTCAGAAGGGTGTTAACCCAAAACTTTTCCTTTTAGAGCAGACACCATTTCAGAATGCAGACAAACCAATTGCATGACTATTAACTACACTCCTTCCTCTTAACTGAAAAAAAAAAAACACACACAAAAAACAACAAAAAAAACACACACCCCCAGATGATTTGACTGTTAAACCAACGAACGGGCTTGCAAGGATGGGGTGGGGTGGGGTGGGGTGGGGGGGGTGGGGCAACTGAGAGATAATTAGAGTACGGGTGCGCGAGCTAGTATGACGAAACCTACCTCATTCATGTACCTGACTTTGAAAAAAACGGGCCCATTCAAATACTTGATCGTCTAAAATGTTGACATATTTATATGCCTTGGTAAGCCTACGATCATATTACACATTGTTTGCTGCTATAAGAGATTGCACTTTTAATGCAGCACCCCGATATTAGTTGGGCGATTAGATTATCCTTTCCTAGAAATTTTAACAAAAGCAATCATTAAAACAAAATAGATTTAAATGCTAGGCAGCTGCAGCAATTACACTTTTCAACTAAGACATTCCACTTTGAAGTCACACTTCAAAAGAAGTGTTTTTTGCTAGCTTGCAATAATGTGTCTTAATAATAGGTCTGAGAATTTACTGCATTCATTCTGCCCTTAACAGCGAAAATATATTGTGTTCCCGTTTCACTGCGTAACAAAAGAGCCGTTGACAATGACAGAATAAAGAATCCCGCATAGGTCAGAACAACAACGGAGAATTTAGTTCGGGTCACTGAGGAACAATCATGGTGCCACGTCAGATTACAAGTGAGGATAATTTAAAGATGCCTTTTCCATCTTCTATAAAACTATATTTGAAACACCTTGACGAGGCGATTCTAGTAAGTACACACAGCATACTTTTTATGATAAAATAAGAACATTTCCCTAAAGTATCCCTTAATATTTTTTCTTGAGCTGTCGGAAGAATTTCCCAAGGACTTAAACCAACTTCTAATCAGCCACGGTAAAAGAGCCATCGGTGTTCGAGTCATTGAAGTTTTGCTGCTGTATATATAAAAGGCTCATTTGTTTTATTATTCCATTTCAGGATATCCAATCTCACGTTAGTGATTTTACGACTCTAATAGACTATGAACATGACTATTAGTATGAAACAGGTTGTAACAACATGACAAAACCCATTCTTAGTAGAATACCACGTTTATCGGGTTATAAAAAGGAGCTTTATTCTGAAGTGCATAGGACAATACATAACATTATTCGGACACCGTATGTACCAATTAAATACAGACATGATAAAGTACAATATAATCTAAACTGATTATATATTCAATGTAGCAGTTGTTCGCTCTCGGGGAAAAAAAAACGTCAGTTATTATTCCAGACAACAGCATGACAGACAGTTGGTGCTATGCAATAAACTACATATGACTATAACATGATACTAATGCGCAGATAATACAGGTATTACATTCCTCCAATTTACCCATTTCATCGTGTACACTGTAAATCATATAAATGTGTGATCATCCACATGTGCATGTACAATAACTTTTTCTCGGTCACTCGATACATCACTATCAAGAGTGACAGAGTATCGTAAAATGCAGATGTTGATGTACACAACATACATGTAAAATGTAATAACCTTTTCTCAATCACCCGATACATCATTGTCAAGAATGACAGAGTATCGTGAAATGCAGATGCAGATGTACACAACATACATGTAAATTGCTCTGAATATCAACAATCCAGTTCATTGCAGACACGTTAAGCTTGTCAGAAAACATAGTTGGGTAAATATAACATCAACACATCCATGAAGGATGAATGATTCTACATTAATTATTTCAGCTGCTGCTTTGCAATGGCGATGTTGACATTCAGTTGAAAATAAATAGCGCGCGCTCATTTGCATATGTGTTTGTTAAACGGTGACCAATCATACACACTATAACACTCACACCTTCTATATAAATCCTGGGATCGCATGTAAACAAATTTCCGATTGGTCGGCAGGTCTCGTTTATAATCGACAATAGTCGTACGTAAATAAAAGCCAGTTCCGATAAGACGGTAAAACTAATTACCGACCAACATCTTTAAAGACGAGCGAGAAGCACATCTGTGACAGGTAACATCAACTTTGCAAATCAGTTGCGTAATTTTCAGGTCAACAACCAGAAGTAATTTCTAAATATGATGTTGGCAGCTTGAGAAAACTTTTACAGTCTGTACAAGTTAAAACATAATAAATCGATATAAAAAGATATAAAATGATATAATGTAGATGTCGTCACGAAAACATGCCTATATAATTTTAACCCCCTTAAACCCCATTTTTATATAGTAAAACTGGGGTTTACAGGGGTATACATTATTTTTCTTATTTCCGATCAAACCATAGATTGTGGGTACTCGTTAGAACCGGCTCATCGAGGCGGTTCTAACGAGTACCCACAATCTATGTTTTGAGCAGAAATATGAAAAAATATCAGAATTTTTTATCTGCAAATTTTCATTTTTTGGTGGTAAAATTTTCAGTATATTTCAATAGGCATGTTTTCGTAATGTTATGCTATAATGTAGATGTTATGCGACGGGCGATATACTTAGTGCTTAATCCAAACAACGCTGGCAACGTACCCAATTCCATGACGGTAGGTCCAGCCACTCATTACGCGGACAGAGCTATGTTAAGCTGGAACTGTATCAAAATAAAGGGCAAAAATTGAGCGGCTTAAGCCTTAATAATTCTACTGCTGACCGTTCCTATGCGGTATTTCTATTGTAGTTTCTCGTTCCTTGTTCATTCTAGCTTCTTGCTGATATGAGATGTTCATTCGTGTCATTCAGACCTTATTCGATGCTTTAGGAGGGTAGTAATCCCAAATCTTGACCTTTCTCAATCACCCCATACTTATATTTTGATTCAGTTTTTATTTGTAAGATACAGTGCACAATTTCCGACTTGAGGAAGGGTTGACTACATAATAATATAGACCTGTTCATTCGTTTCTCATCCTATGAAAACAAACAAAGACGCACGTACGCACGTACAGACATACACACGTGTTATTTAACAGTTGTTCTATACAGAGACTCCGCCTGCACTTGTTGCTGCTATAACTCTAAAACTTTGCTTTGGAATGCCACATAACATAGTTCAAGCTTCTTTTGTAATGTTCTCAACAAGATTATATAAGTGAAACTTTATCCTAGATAATGAATGGACAGTAATGACCAACAGAAACTTTTATGTCTATCACAAATACTTAGACAGAGAAACATATATTCAAGAGTACATATAACATGGGCAACAGACAAACCATCACCGGACAACTCTGTGAAGATATGCCTTCGACGTTCTTTATTGTTTGCATATGCAATCTACAGAATACGGACACCACAGAGCACGCAAATCGAAACAAATCATCAGTTTGTCAAATTGGCAGGCTGGTCTTAATGTCTCCCGGTGCACACGACGCAACGTTAATAATATTGTAGACCGACTCCGGTATTTCTGTTTTGAGTGCGTGTTCGTTGCCATCAAGTGTCATTCTTTTCGAATCTATTTATCTTTATTATAGCTTGTGTTAGTGCCCTGTGTCTGTCGTACTAGAGGTCTGTAATTGCGGCTGCCTTTCTGATGTGTGCGTATTAGCAAATTTATTTAACTGCAAAGTAGTATAGACTATCAGTCATATGTGATGTTTCATTAAAATTTCAGAAATAAAAAATGGCATCGATTCTATTGATTTACTAGGTATCTGTTATGTCTTCCATAACGACTTCTTGAATATTACTGCACCACAATTATCTAAGTGCGAAATACATATTAGTAACACAGTATTCAATTTCAGTTAGCTAGTACCTGGTCTTCATTTAATATTCAATTAACACCCACCCCTTATTCCTACGAATGCTAATTCAGCTGAATCCGAGCAGATTGTCTCATTATTAGTGAAAGTCGAATTTTAGTGACCTGAACATCTTTGGGAGTATTGAAATTTGTTCTAGGCACTGGTAGTTCAAGCCACTAAGCGCCTTGACTTCTAATGAGTACACACAACATACATTTTTATGATAAAAATAAGAAAATTTCTCACATAACCCTAATGATTTGTTCTCTTGAGCTATTGGAAAATCCCCAAGGGACTGAAAAACGAGTTTGAATCAGCAATGGTAAACGAGCCATCGATGTTCGAATCGTTGATATTTTACTGTAATTTGAATTGAAAATTATTTGCGATTATTCACAGCCTGATCTCATGATCTATGATGCGTAAAGTACCTAAATATAGAAACTCTAAACTACGAAATTGGTTGACGTGAACGTAGCAAGGGTTACCCTTGCTATTATTAAAATTGCTATGTAAATGTTAACAAAATTCGCATTTGAACTGTGTAGAAGAAATATTGATATTACGGATATCCAGGAAGGGCCACAATCACAGAACATAGCCTAACAAATGCACCAAGATGAAGAGCAAACAAATCATAACACATCACGAAAACATACCTATATAATTTTGACCCCCTTAAACTCCACTTTTATATAGTAAAACTGGGATTTACATGGTTATACATTATATTATTTTTCATATTTCTGCTCAAAAACATAGATTGTGGGAATTCGTTAGAACCGCCTCGGCAAGGCGGTTCTAACGAGTACCCACAATCTATGTTTCGAGCAGAAATATAAAAAAATATCAGAATTTTTATCTGAAAACTTTCCGTTTTTGGAAGTGAAATAAAGGAAGTCTCCATAAAGCCTATTTTATTGTCACTTAAGATTTTCGTGTTACTTTGCCAGCTTATACTACTATATATCGGCTGGTTTCTGACGAAATATCAAGTCAATCACTGACATGTTCTTTAACCACATGCCTGATGGAAGCGGGTGGGGTAATTCAATATGGTTGACGGTCCTTTGACTAAAATGGTATTATATATTATTAGGATGACTGATCAGAAACAAATTGTTTTAGTCTGCTACACTAACTTATGTACCTGAGAGATGATGGCAATATTGTAATTGAACAGCTGTCAATTTTGGTTAAAAACTCGCTTATAAAACATACCTTATATTCACCGATTTTCAGTGCCCCAACTTTACGCAGTACCAAAACGCATTTTTATTTTTAATGTGTGCCAAAAGATAATTGGCAGTTGAATAAAAATATAATGGTCATTTCAGAATTATGGGAATTTTTTTACGCTGACTCATTTTTAAGTTGTCTGTCCTTGATTTTGAACTTTTATTTTCGTAAGGTTCGTTTTAAGGTCTAGTTGGTTTTCTACAATTATCTACAGTATTGTCCGGTTTGAATTGAATCTATAAGACTGAATTACACTGAGCTTTAGACACGACTGTTAGAAAAAAGATGCAGTAATAGTAATAGAACAATAATAAATGTGTTTTCAATAAAAAAAAGAAAAAAAGAACGTTTATCCGCCAAATATTTTACAAGCCTTTTTGGGGAATACTGTACTGACATTTGCTATTTGTCCTACATGCTTTTTTTTTTTTTTTGCTTTGCATGTTCTGTTTCATTGTTTCTGTACACTCGCACATAAATCTTTGTACAGTTGATGCCAAGTATTAATGAAATAGGAAGCTGTGATAGGCATTTTACATTCTATCATATTTTCAGCAAGCATCAGTAGCAAGATGACAAAGTAAAAAAGGAAACTAATATTATTTAAAGACTGTTTGAGGAGTTAGCAAAGGTGGTCAACTGTTTGAACATCGAAAATACTAAGTATGGAATTATCCCTCAAAACAAATGTCAAAGAAGAAGGGATTTGTGACAAATCTGGGGCTGCTTCTTTGCCATTTATAGATAGGATAAAATGTAAGGGGCAAAAATTACTCCCCGTCTGGCTCACACTTTAAAAGGATAAACTGAAGTAAGATGGTTACTTTCAGATTTCTTCTACCATGGTATACAGCCTAGATGAATTTAAATAAATTATTTATATATAATAAATGCTTAGATTTTCTTCCAATGTACTTTATCATCCAGAAGCATACATACGATACACAGACTAGAACAATTTGTTTCCGATCAGTCATCCCAATGATATATAAAGCCATTTTAGTCAAAGAACCCTCAAACATATTGAATTACCCCACCCATTTCGATCATGCGTGTGGTTAAAGAACATGCCACTGATTGACCTGATATTTCGTCAGATGTCGGCGGATATATAGTAGTATAATCTAGCAAAGTTAGAAGAAAACCTTAAAAGGCCATAAAACGGGCCTTATGGAGACTGGTCCTTTCAATATATTTGAATAGGTGTGTTTTCGTAATGAGATAGTACATGTGCCACATGCTAAAAGACAAGCAAAACAACCAGCTCCATCTTCCCTTACGAAATGACTACAATGCCAGACGCTTAGAAGTAAAACAGCAATACATAATTATGGTTCAAAAGTATCTTGACTAGAGCAATATATTACAAGTAGTCGTTTCACATAGGTATATAACGCACTGATCGACCATTTCACATAGGTATTTTACGCACTGATCGACCATTTAACATAGGTATACAACATGTAACGTACCGATCGACCATTTCACAAAGGTGTATATCGTACTGATCGACCATTTATATGTTCTGCAATTCTCAATGACTGATTCTGCAATTCATACAACGAACCTGCACGTATACGCATGTGCGTATATCATTCCTGACTGCACTTTTACTTTTATTACGACCCGTTTCACTTTATATCTGAACTGAATCGCTGAAAGAGCAGACTGACATTAACCTGATGTTAACAGTTTTATTATTATCAACATAATGGATAAAATTGTCAAATCAGAGCTTATTCTGACTGATCAATATTGATCGTGGCTTCTTAAGGGAATAATGTTTTTTTTTTTTTTTTTTTTTTTTTTTTACCAGTCTTCTGGTTTCAAGTTTGCCTTTGAAACCGGTCCAGTTTCAAAACTGCTTGAGTCACATCACGGAAACATGCCTATATAATTTAGATCCTCCTTAAACCCCAATTTTATATAGTAAGACTGGGGTTTACAGGAGTAAACATTATTGTTCTTATTTCTGCTCAAAAACATAGATTGCGGGTACTGGTTAGAACCGCCTTGTCGAGACGGTTCTAACGAGTACCCACAATCTATGTTTTGAGCAGAAATATGAAAATATCAGAATTTTTTATCTGAAAATTTTCATTTTTTGGTGGTTAAATTTTCAGTATATCTGAATAGGCATGTTTTCGTAATGATTTTTAACGCTGATGAATCGGAGGTTAAAAAGTTTTTATAAAAAGACTGAAATGTTATAAAGCGACCAGAAATTGAAGATTTTACTGCTTTTGACAGCAATAGTTACACTATAATATATCACTCCAATTTGCTGAAACTAATTCTAGTTTACTGAGGTTAGTAAATGAATTTTGAGAAGTCCAAAGGTGTCTTCGAGGCGCCTGAAAACAAGGCACAGCCAAAATGTACAGTCACGAAGTCTGGCCCCGAGGTTATAAAACTTTTTTTCATGCTCAACTCAGCTGAGCAGGAAAATTCCTCTGCTAATGAATATGAATCGCCATCACCAGTTTTGCACCTTCTATCGCCATATTTTGAAGCGTCCGCGTGGTCTAGCGGTTTGCGCTCCTGACTTAGAGTCCTGTTTCGAATCCGAGATGATTTAAAGTCGTGATTGTACGTATGGGAATTCATGGTACAGAGACTTTAATTCGAAAGCAATTTCCGGTGGTTAAAAGCTCAGCTAACAAAAGTAAGCTGATCAAGGTGTTGCATTTCAATGAGTGTCTGACGAGTTACTGACTTGAATGTAAGCCCCTCAAAATAAAAGTCGACTTTATGAGTTACGCGACCTGCCGAGACCCAGATCAGCCTGTGCATACGCTCATTATATCAATCATTACGCTTTTAAATCTTTAAAGTCCATATACATTGTATTAAGGTAGCGAACGTCGCAGATTGCGACCAGACTACGTGGTTGAGGAGGCTAAGTAGTCTACTGCGGTTTTGTATGTTATACTATTGATTTCTTTTTGAAGGGTTCTTGTTTAACCTTTACCACTCTCTGGGCATTTTCAGCAGATGGCAAATTGATGATCTTTTGTCTTATTTTTCCCAGAAAACAGGATCTGACATTTCATGCAAATTGTCTCCTGAGGAGACAATTTGCATGCAATGTCAAATCCTGTTTTCTGGGAAAAATAAGAAAAATATTTCAAAATGTCGTCTGCTGAAAATTTTACCCAGAGTCCTATGCGTTAAGGCATGCATGGAGCTAAGGCTCCACTGTTTGTGGCATCTGTTAAAGACGACTGAATAAGAAGCACGCTGTATTGCTGATTGATGGCCAATTTACCGTATTTAACCTAAATACCACACATACCCCTATAAGCGTTCAGTCAAGCAATGTTCTAGTCTTCAGCCCGTTGTGGTATCTTTGAAAGTGGAGCTGCTCATGTATACGCTAGAGGGTGTAAGTAGTGTTGCAAACTTCATAACTGCTTATGAAACGTCTCAGTAAAACTGAAACCCCCATTTTCTACCTATAATGTAATCTTTGTTCCCAAAGGCAACCTTTATAGCTTTATATCCGATTACAGCCGGTATACCTTAATCTACTTCATGGGGTGAGGACATTTGAATTACCTCGACAACAGTCCGTGTGCTTTTATCTACTTATTTATGATATTATTATAGGCAATTTAAATGAAAACCCACAACATATGCTGTTATAAAGAAAATCAGAACAAATATCATTTGTATTAATCCGTTGAAGACTGGAGACCATTAAACGGGTAACTGGCAGACCCAGATCAGACGCCGAAGAACGCTGCGTCTGATCAGGGTCTTCATTGTTTACAAATAGTTAAACCATTTTTCGATCTAAATAATATAGCCTGACATACCTAAAATCGAAAATGTACTCTTTTCACATATAGTGTGTGAGAGTTTATTCAGTCTTTAATTGGTTAAATTATCCTCGCGTGAAGTCGTTTGCTGATCTTTCTTTTAGATGTGACCTTATTTCATGTAGGTGGGTATTTTACAAGTTGCCCAAGTAATTTTGAAAATCCTAAACGCACTGTGCGGTAATTAGGTAGAATACGGTATATTCGAATCGATACCGGCTTACTTGAGTGAATAATTGATGCAAACATGTGCCATTAAATTGAAAAGTCATAATACGGTTTGACTGTAGTGTGCTATAATGGTAATTTATTGATAACCGTGATTTTTCATCAATCTAAAAATGTGACATGCAACAGAAATGCATAAGAAAAATGTTCCGATGGAGACTTTAGTACGATCAGATTTATATTAATGTAAATAATCGACTTTAAAACTACACTGGAACCGGATTTTTGCTATGCATTATGGAGAACATTGGGTATTTATTAGCTCATCTGAGCACGACGTCCTTAAGGTGAGCTGTTGTGATCAGTCAATGTCCGTCGTCCATCGCTCGTTGTGCGTCGTCAATTGCTTTTAAAGCCTACTCCTCCGTCACCCCTGGGCTAAATGACTTGAAATTTGGTAGGAAGCATCGGGGTGACTTGTAGATTAAAAATAGCTAAAATCGCTTCGATCGGAAATCCAAGATGGCATGGCGGCCATGTGTAAAATCTATTTTTCGCTTCTTCTCCTAAATCAAAAGGCCAGTTGACTTGAAGCTTGGTAGGAAGCATCGGGGTGACTTGTAGATCAAAAATAGCTAAAATCGCTCCGATTGGAAATCCAAGATGGCCGCTGTGGAGGCCATCTTAAATATCTATTTTTCGCTACTTCTCCTGGACCAAAATGCCCTTTGACTTGAAACTTGGTGACTTGTCGCTCAAAAATAGCTAAAATCGTTCTGATTGGAAATCTAAGATTGCCGCCATCTTCAAAGTCTATTTTTCGCTTCTCCTGAACTGAAAGGCCAGTTGACTTGAAACTTGCTAGGAAGCATCTGGGTGACTTGTAGATCAAAAATAGCTAAAATTGTTCCAATAAAAAACCCAAGATGGCCGCCACCTTTTAAATCTATTTTTGGCTTCTTCTCCTAAACTGAAAAACAAATTAACTTGAAACTTGGTAGAAAGCATTGGGGTAACTTGAAGATAAAAAATAGCTAAAATCATTCCGATCTGAAATCCAAGATGGCCGCCTTGGCCGCCATCTTGAAAATCTATTTTTCGCTTCTTCTCCTGAGCCAAAACTCCAATTGACTTGGATCTTGGTAGGATGCATCAGGTTGGCTTGTAGATAAACATAGCTAAAATCGTTTCGATCGGACATTCAAGATAGGCGCCATGGGTGCTATCTTGAAAATTTATTTTTCGCTTCTTCTCCTGAACCGTAAGGCCAATTGACTTGAAACTTGGTAGGAAATATTGGGATGACTTGTAGATCAAACAAAGCTAAAATGGTTCCGATTCGAAATCGGAGATGGCCGCCCTGGCCGCTTTCTTGAAAATCTAGTTTTCGCTACTTCTTCTGAACCGAAAGGCCAATTGTCTTGAAACTTGGTAGGAAGCATCGGAGTGACTAGTAGATCAAAAAATTTTTAAAATCCTTCTGATCGGAAATCCAAGATGGCCGCCATCTTGAAAATCTATTTTTCTCTTCTTCTCGTTAACCGAAAGGCTAATTGACTCGAAACTTGGTAGGAAGCATCAGGGTGACTTGTAGATAAAAATATCTAAAATCGTTCCGATCAGAAATGCAAGATGGCCGCCATATCGGCTATCTTGGAAATCTGTTTTGCGCTTCCTCTCCCGAAATGAAAGACCAACTGGCTCGAAACTTGGTAAGAAGTATCTGGTTGACTTGAAGATCAAAAATAGCAATACAGTTGACTCTCGTTATCTCGACCTCGCTTATCTCGAATAATCGCTTATCTCGAAGTGAAAATCTGGTCCCTGCCTTAACATGAAAATCTAACAACATGTAAAAAATATTGTGGAAAAGAGGAGAAATTGCTCCTAAGGAGCAATTTCTCCTCTTTTCCACAATATTTTAATATATCTCTAACTTCAAGAGTCCAATTACACATATATTTGTTAAATGTGGTTAATCGAATTAGTTTTTCCTCAATTCTGCAAATCTGATATGTCGAAGTACGGATATCTCGAACTATTTCAGAGAGTCCCGTGGAATTCGAGATAGCGAGAGTCGACTGTATTTGTTCTGATCGGAAATCCAATATGACCGCCATCTTGAAAATCTATTTTAAACATCTTCAGAACAGAAAGGCCAATTGACTCAAAACTTGATAGTAAGTATCAGGGTGACTTGTAGATAAAAAATAGCTATAATCATTCTGATCGGAAATCCAAGATGGTCGCACTAGCAGCCATGTTGAAAATCTGTTTTGAACTTTTTTATCCTAAACCAAAAGGCCGATTGACTCGAAAGTTCATTGGAAATATGAGGTGACTTGTAGATCAAGTGAGCGATAAAGGGCCATCTTGGCCCTCTTGTTTTACGTATATTTATAGAAATTTTGAAGGTCAGATTTTAAAAAAGATGAGGCACTGTTTGCCATATACGGCATTGCTACTCCATTTTAAAGGACCATGATGTCTCTCTTTAACATAAAATTTATACAAAAATCTTAAGGCAGTGAACTTGGGTGAACCTCCAATAGTAAGTATGCAAATCTGTTTGCTCAGGTGGGCAATATAGGACCATCGTGGTCCCCTTGTTAACTTATCTTGCTAAGGTAGTAGGATGGAACCCAGAATGCTCGGAAATACTCCTCGAATAGCACCGCTGCAGTGAGCGAACGTAAACGCTTTGGTCTGATTGGCTTCCAAGGACAAACTTTAAGACATGAATACGCATATTCATTCATTTCCTAACCCATAAAGCAATAAGCAAATTTGTAGCAGACGACTTTCTAAAATTGATTTTGTTATTTTTCAGGGAAAGGAAGACATGTTATTTCACGTGAAATGTCTGCTAGGCAGACGATTCACATGAAATATCATATTTTACTCCTCTGAGTAAAATATTTCGAAGCGTCGTCTACTGTAGTTGTGATTAGCGCTTTAAATGCTAAGAATGGTATTAATTGTTATCTGAAACATGTCTGGTAATCGATTATGTTCGTCTGCGGATGAAACTGGCTAGAACATGCAGTTGTTCATTCATTTATTGATGCATTTATCTATAGCTTAAACCTTCAAGGAAGATAACACACATGCACTCACCTCAGCATTTATCTATTTTGTAAGTCCTCGTGACAACACATATACCCACACCTCAGTATAAGACAAAAATGATAATCGGGTTAGGTGTCTTACAAAAACATACTGACAATACGAACTTTAAAAAGGAAGTACCATTTTATCTTGTAATTTCATGGTCGGTTCCTTACGAGCACGTTTTTCTTCGTTAAATTAGTTACAAAAACGTCCAGATTCGCGAAAAATTGCCTATAATATTGTAAACCCCACAACACCCCTAAAAACCTACGGCATATCGATGATGAAGACATGTATTTTCGTCAGTAACTAATTTCACGGGTTCTTGTTAAAACTAATGAGGATTCTAAAATTCAGAATATTCGCTTAGGCACCAAATTCTCTGTCGTATGGGCTGTCTGTTTTTTGAGAAAAACAAAAAAAAAACAAAAAAAAAAAAAAAAAAAAAAAAAAACAAAAAAAAAAAACAACAAACAAAAAAAAAAAACAAAAAAAAAAAAACATGTTTCTGAAAAACTCTGAATATTCAGATACGTCGGCCTACAATGTTGACATTCAGTTGTACTTATTATTCAAACATAATTGGTCGAAATATCTACAATAATTAGAATATGTAGATTTCGCATTTTCGATAAAATACAGTACCAAAATCAACATATTTGATGTATTATGTTACTGGGTCTGGCGTTCGTCCGTCTGTTCGTAAACTTCTTCGTTTCCGGCTAACTGCTCCTACAGTTTACATCCGATCAAGCTGAAACTTGGTTTATAGTTAGACCATGATGTGGAGCAGCGCATTTTGATTCGGGGTTATAGTTTACCAAATATTAGCAGAGTTATGCCCCTTTTAAAATTTCGGTAAACGTTTATTTTTCAGCTAACTCCTCCTACAGTTTACATCCAATCAAGCTGAAACTTAAATTATAGTTAGCCCATGATGTGGAGCAGCGCATATTGATTCGGGGTTACAATCCACTAAATATTAGCGGAGTTATGTCCCTTTGAAAATTTCGGTAAACTTTTCGTTTCCTGTTAACTCCTTCTACAGTTTACATCCGATCAAGCTGAAACTTTATTTATAGTTAGACCATGATGTGGAGCAGCGCATATTATTTCGAGGTTACAGTCCACCAAATATTAACAGAGTTATGTCCCTTTGAAAATTTGGGTAAAATGGTAAAATTTTCGTTCCGGCTAACTCCTCCTACAGTTTACATTTGATCAAGCTAAAACTTTATTTATTGTAAAAGCATGATGTGGAGTAGCGCATATTGTTTAAAGGTTACAGTCCATCAAATATTAGCTGAGTTATGTCTTTTTGAAAATTTCAGTATTTTTTTTTTTTTTTTTTTTTTTTTTTTTTTTTTTTTTTTCTGTTTCTGACTTACTTCTCCTACAGTATACATCAGATCAAGTTGAAACTTGATTTATAGTAAGACCATGATGTGGAGCAGCGCATATTGTTTCGAGGTTACAGTCCACTGTACATTAACAGATGTATGTGCCTTTGAAAATTCTGTAAACTTTTCGTTTCCGACTTACTCCTCTTATAGTTTACATCCGATCAATCTGGAACTTTGTAAATAGTTACACTATGATGTGCAGCAGTGCATATTATTTCGAAGTTACGGTACAGCAAATATTACCAGAGTTATGTCCCATTAAAAATTTCCATACACTTTTTATTTCCGGCTAACTCCTCCTACAGTTTACATCAAAAAAAAGCTGGAACTTTGTAAACAGTTAGACCATGCTGTGTCAGTGGAGCAGCGCATTTCAAAGTTACAGTAAACCAAATATTAGCAGCGTTATGCCCCTTTTATTAATTGTTAGAACATGGTGTGGAGCAGCGCACATTATATCAAGGTTACAGTACACCAAATATTAACAGAGTTATGTCTCTTTGAAAATGTGTTAAATTTTTGTTTCCGGCTAACTCCTATAATTTACATCCAATCAAGCTGAAACTTTGTAAATAGTTAGAATGTGATGTGATTATTACTTGTCACGGACGTATGATGCCTCCGCTTTGCGGAGATCTTGTTAGCTGCATTATACACTCTTCGTGATGTTGCCATAAAACCGAAAAAGAAAGGTAACAGTCGCACCTATGTGCATATCACACAATATGGATGACGTAGATAGTTGATCCTGCACAGATCCCGGTTTCAATTACATGAGCCGCTTCGTCAGAAAACGTACTTTCGGTACATATACGCCGAGCGAAGATTCGCGCAGTCTGATCAGAATCTTCACTGAGCACATTTTGGATAGACAAGGAATCAAATTCTCTTAATGCGGATAACTAAGATTGATCAGTTGTCAATGACAACTGATCTATCTTAGTTGTCCGCATTAAGAGAATTTGATGCGCGGATGCGCAGACTGATTCGCGTATTCTTTGGGCTCATGTTACAAGGTACGTTTTCTCACATTGAGGTACATGTACATATGAGCTATAGGGGAAGGTGGGGTGTTCATAGACACATAGACTTGTTAACGTAATGGTAGATGAGATGAAAACCATACTTCCTCTGTTTCAGCTCATCTGTTGTAAATGTGCTCCTTTGGTTTGTGGTTTCCTGTTTCTCATCTCTTCTTTTTATGCTTCGAGAAGACTGTGTTTCGTTATTGTGGCCTTTCCTGAATAGATAACTTCATCTGAACCGATGCACAGCTGTATTTTCCTTCAAGGTTGCATATGCGCCTAGCGACGAATCCGATCAGCCTGCAGCCTGCCAGCCTTCGCAGGATACTCTGTGGGAAGCTAAGGGTTCAAAGCGTCTTTAGCAGACAGCGAATACCCCGATCTGAACCTTCGATGGGCTCACATGTAGTCTTATAGAAAATGTTGTGGCCCGGCAATATATATATTTGTGAACGCTCTGTTCCCTAATTAAGGACCCAGCAGGCACATAACGTTTATACAACGTCAGCTGAACGTCGATGCAAATATATGACGTTGCATCGTCGTTTAGGTGACGTATTAACGCCATGTGCCTGCTGGGACATATATTCTTTATGGGGGAACATGGGGATGTATGTAGCAGACCTTTTAACGTAAAGTTCAATTCAGTTCAAATCTCTTTATTGTTCACTCAGTCCATTTTACATGGCAACATGAGGTATTCCAAAATTAAATTATAGACATATTGAGGCAAAATGTGTAGCAATGTTACATATAAACAAAACAAAGCTATTCTAACAGATCATAATTTGTCTCAGGAGGGCGAACACGCAATACACGATTATGAATCGATTCTAGACAGGCAAATATCGGGATACCCGTGTAATCCGCCTGTCTGAACCGTTTATTTCTGTGACGTAATCATGGGATAATAATTATTGTGAATTCGCACACTGAGAGACGTGGATTAATAAAATTTCAGTAAGGTTTTTCTTTTTTTTTTTCATCGATTTTGACATAACAGATACGAATCGTAAAAAGGCACCTTACCGCATTACGGACGGAATATACCCAGACCGGCCCACTTTACCGCGCGGTCGCAGCTATCCGTTCTAGACCACGTTCGCAATGCGGATTTTCTTCAGTCTGTTCTATATTCTGGTAAGATTCCGTTTTACTGATGTCTCTCTCTCTCTCTTCTGAAAATTTTCATACTCATTTTCTTGACAAATCCATATTTTGCTTTTCAGCTCATACATTCAGCTGTTGGAATTATAGTCTTATCTAATAACAAGCCTGCAATTCAACCTTATACTTCATTATCCCTCTAACCCGTCATCGCTTGTCTTTTCGAAACGAAACAAACGACGTCGCGACAGGTTTGCTTGGTACGTAGATAGATAGATAGATAGATAGATAGATAGATAGATGGATGGATGGATGGATGGACAGACAGACAGACAGATAGATAGATAGATAGATAGATAGATACTATATTTAAAAGCAGATATATGAAATGTGTGTGCATGCAACTAACAATCATAAACTTCAAACACCGACATCAAATGAGCCGCAACGTCAAAAAACGTACCTTAGGATATGTGCGCCCATCGAAGATCAGATCACCTTGCGCATTCACGCAGTCTGATCAGACTTGCGCCGTCTGATTAGACTTCACTGGCTAGCCAAGGATGCAAAGTTTCTTCATGCGGGCAAGGCAGGCTGATCAGACTGCGCAGATGCGCACTATCTGAAGGTACGTTTTCTGACATTGCGGCACAAATCTACTGTCCATTCGATATCACTTGGAAAGACGGTTTTTGCATAGCGTTTTAGTTTTATTGAAAACATTTTGTTCTGATTGACCATATCTTATTAGAAACCATTTGTCTTTTCTGTTTCTGTGTTTTGATCTTAAATATATACCCTAAAATTACATTTACGACCAAAAATTGGTCTGACCTATGCAATTTCTATAGTAAAGTGATTTTTTGGAATTTCTGTCCAAGAATATATTTTTTACTTGAATTATTAATGTATCACAACAATATTATTAAAATTTCAGAAAAATTGAACCAGAGAAACTTGTTGAAAATCTGACTGAAGATTACCTCCCCTTCAAATGTCTGCGTAATTTGCATTCATTTTTACTTTGGAAAAAAAAAAAAAAAATATTTGATGTTTTAAAAACCAATGACACAATAAAAGTTGTTGCGCATAGGTAGTTACGACAAATGGTTTTGCATCAAATCATGACAAAAGTTTGCAAATTTACTTCATCTGTGTAAAGTGCCTAGGAAAAAAAAAAACAAAAAAAAAAAACAAAAAAAAAAAACAAAAAAAAACAAAAAAACGAAAGATGTCGAAAGCACCGTAAGGGGTAATTGCGATAGATAGAGAAGTGCATAATGTTAATGGTTATTTACGATGTGACCAGTTATTTTCTAACATTACCATAGCATTTCTGGTTTCAGATAGAGCTGTAATGACCTTTTAATTCAATTGGCTAACAAGAGAAGCAGATGTAATGATACAATTAATGGACAATACATCTGCCATATTGTCCAAAATGGTCTTGTTAAGATGCAGTAGCTTTTTCCAGTTTGTCTCTTGTGATTGATATTCGTCTCTCGTGAAATGAGCGACTTTTGAATAGAAGGTAGGCAATGTGTCTGTCGCTCATCGGACGTTAGTCACAATTACAGACTTTAACTTACAAAAAAAAACACTAAGAGGAAGAGCAAACAAACCAAGGCAGACCAAAGAGAAGCAAAGCTGCTGGTCCTTCCCTCTTCTCTAACAAGGTGATCGCAATGCTAGACATGATTTACTCAACATAACCACATCACGAAAACACGCTTTTACAATTATTCCCCCACCCCCCTTAAACCCCACTTTTATATAGTTAAACTGGGGTTTACAGGGGTATACATTTTCTTTTCTTGTTTCTGCTCAAAGCATAGATTGCACAGCTACATAGTGTGGTTCATCGTTTGTCACTCACCACTTGTCCGCACTTTGTTTATTGTATCCAAATGACCGTGTAAAAAAGAATGACATAAGGTCGATGCGCAAGTTGGCCGGCCTCGCTGCAAAAACCTTGGTAGTCAGAAGACCACTCGTAATCACGGAAACAATTTTGTGATGCAACGTCAGAAAACGTACCTTTGTACATGTGCGTTCAGCGAAGATTCAGATCAGCCTGCACATTCGCGCAGTCTGATCAGAATCTTCATTGGGACCATTTTGGATAGTCAAGGATGCAGGATGCAAAGTTTCTTCATACGGATAATGAAGACTCTGATCAGACTGTGCGGATACGCAGGCTGATTCGAGTCTTCGTTGGGCGCATGTGTCAGAAGGTACGTTTTCGCACGTTGTAGCTCATATGTTATACTCCGCTAATTTAAGTATCTCAAGCGCTTTGATTTAATTATGCGGTTTTCATTGATGCTGATTTTCAAGGTGTTATAATTATTACAACATTGAGCCGACTTCCTCTCATGTAATAAGAAGTCGCATAATTGCAAATTCAAATTAGAGGTCTGCGAAAGCCTAGCGGCACACTAATGGTTTACCACCATGCTTCCATGGATTTTTAATAGTATGGATGAACTTGTCTTAATAAGTTCTGATTTACACGGATGCCGTTTATTCGACCTTGGCAATGCTTCATTGTTGAAGATCTTCTGAAAAAAGTAGTTGACACTTAATGCTTGAATGCTTGTCTCTGGTCTCTAACTAGTAATTATGGCTTCTGTCAGTCTATATTAAGAATATTGCAATACAATTAAAGAGTGGCATTAATTTGACTTAAATTGTTGATGCTTTGACAAAAATTGCGACCATTGTGTTCTTTTTTTTTTTTTTTTTTTTTAAATTTGATGAACTTTCAAATATTTGTAATTTGTAAATACCGTCATTCACCACACTTACAAATCTGTGTAACGTATATCCCGTGTTTCCCAATAATATAAAGTGCAGCAAAGATGGGTATACAGGGATATAAATTATTCATCTTAGTCATGCTGAATAAATTAAGATGCCACGCCTACTTCTATTTTTCAGCCAGTCAGATTATTTGATCCAGGTTTTCATACAAGCTCACATATTAAATGACAAACAGTGCAGATCCAGATCAATTGGCTTCTTCAGAAGTCAACTGATCTAGATCTATACTGTTTGCAAAGTGAGGGTATATCTGGGCTCAGCAGGACAAGGATTCAGGGATTTTTGAGTTTTTAAACCAAATTTTAACTTGTTTTGTTATTTTTATCAATCTCTTATTAAGAATACAATATAGTATCCCCAAAACAAAGTTTTCCTAGCTTTACAACTTTAAGAATGTACTGAAATTTACAAAAATCATCCCTAATTTCAATAATAATTCTTACGTTTGGCAGATGTCACGATTTAATGTCATACTTTCACGGTCACATGACTTCTTTATGAATAATGAAACCAGCGGGCACACAAATTTAAAACAACGTCAACGACGTAGAATCACATTGTTTCAACGTAATGTGCCTGCTGGGAATACTCTTTCAGGGAGACATTTGCTATATCCTGAAGGGAATCTGCTCTAAACGGAAATGATTTGCTCCTGTTAGAGTAGACCCATTTAACAGAAGGGGCCTAGTGTGCGAAAAAGCAGTCAAAACATCATAGAGGGTTGCACTTTTTCTTGTAAACATTACGAAAGAACGCCTATTCAAATATATTGAAAATTTAATAACCAAAACAAGGAAAATTTTTAGATAAAAAAAATCTGATATTTTCCATATTCCTGCTCAAAACATAGACTGTGGGTACTCGTTAGAACCGCCTTCGCGAGGCGGTTCTAACGAGTTCCACATTCTATGTTGTGAGCCAAAAAAACCCAAAAAAACAAAAACAAAAAAAAACCAAAAAAAAAAAACATGTATACCTCTGTAAACCCCAGTTTTACTATATAAAAGTGAGATTTAAGTGGGTCAAAATTATATAGGCGTGTTTTCGTGATGATTGGCTGAATGTTAATCGAATACCCATCAGGCCGACAAAGTCCGGGAATCAAGTAGGCTTTTGTCATGTGGTTTGGACGGAGTTTTTTTTTTTTTTTTTACTTCACAGCAGCTGGTGTTAAATGTCGTGTGGCGGCCTTTCATGTCTTCCCGTACTTCATCACAGTGTAGATTATATTTTATTTCCTTTGGAATCTTTGAGCCCATTCAGGTTACTTATAAAGTTGAATTCCACTTAAGTCGTTGCTGGTGGGGGATGGGGGGTGGGGGGGGGGGGTGGGGGGGGGATGGGGAGAATGGGTGGCGTAAAAACCTCGCAAACCACACTGCTGTATATGAAGAGAAGTAATAAAACAGTCATCACGAAAACACGCCTATATAGTTTTGACCCCATTAAACCCCACTTTTATGCAATAAAACTGGGATTTACAGGGGTATACATTAGTTTTCTTATTTCTGCTCAAAAACATAGATTGTGGGTACTCGTTAAAACCGCCTCGCCGAGGCGGTTCAAACAAGTATCCTCAATTTATGTTTAGAGCAGAAATATGAAAACTACCAGAATACTTCATCTGAAAGTTTTCAGGTTTTGGTGGTAAAATTCTCAATATATTCAGACTATTAACCTGCCAAATGGTCGGAACCAATCACATTATACCTTACAAAAATCCCTCTACGTCAGTCCCACGTGGTGTATGACGACAACGATCATGCACAGCAACCGTATCAAAATGGCCGCGAGCGGACCTCATAGAAGAGTTGAAGATCACGAAGATTCCATTGTACCAAGCACCAGTGCATTGCCACATATGAAAGAAACACCAAATGAGGTATG
Organism: Anodontia alba; assembly: GCA_964016985.1. Taxonomy (NCBI): domain Eukaryota; kingdom Metazoa; phylum Mollusca; class Bivalvia; order Lucinida; family Lucinidae; genus Anodontia; species Anodontia alba. The sequence goes on along the minus strand of OZ024834.1, from coordinate 60,066,890 downwards.
TCTATTTAAACCTACTGGAAACACTGACCGGCGCTTCCTAGAATCTATTACATACTATGAGCCTGATTCCGTTCCAAGACGGTGCCATCTCGGCTTCTGATGACCCAGTTTTCAGTGAGAAACTTCTTGAAACTGAAGTGTAGATCAAGAGCTTCAGCTACAGTATAGAACTTCAGTAGCGCCTTTTCAGTTGCACCAATCTAATATCAAGCTTACATGCATAATTCGTCCGTTGTTTTTTTTTTTTTCCTTTACTTTTTTTTGTTTAATAACCTGACAGAATGACCTACTTTAAAATGTGATGGCACAGACACGGTTATTTGTTTGTGTTGAGGTTTTACGGCCCAGTCAACCCAATGGGGTCATGTAGAGCGCAGTCAGTTTACCTAACCACACGTTGACTGGGCAGGCTTAGTCCTCTGAGCGGTTAACCAGTATTGTGCACATTCTTTCGCCAGAAACTGACAACTGCCCTTCTTGAATCAGCGGAAGGGAGAGAATGACCGTAGAAAATATTTCATGATCAGTCTCCACAAAAGAATATTGCCAACCTCCGCGGGGGTTGAACCCGCGACCTCCTGGTCTCCAGTCGTCGGCGCATCCAACTGAGCCACTGAGGTTGGCACGGTTATTTGAGCATGTGTTTTCGAACGATCTCTCGCATTTCGTTTTTATCCTATTCAATATTGAACAATATAGAGCCATAATAAGTTTTCCCGCCTCTAAAAAACATTTAAAAGAAAACAAAAACAACCACAAAAAACAACAACAACAAAAACACAAAACAAAAAAAAAAATAGAGCCTCGCTGGTACAATGCGTCTACAATGCTGGAAAGTATTTTGTACACAAGATACCAAAAACAAAAACCAGGACCAGGCAGATCAGTTCACTATTGCACACAAATGTGTTCATCATTAAAATGGTATGCATAACATTCCAGAATTATGACTGAATGCTGAAGTGTAAAGAAGCTTGAAATTTTTGTTTCTGGGTTATTGTGGTGGTGCTCAGCTTAGCTGGGAACAAATGCATATGATCTGTTTGTAGTGGGAAATTTGATAAAGATTTTGTGCAAATGACAAAAAATTCCAATTTGAAGTCATTCCTGTTTGTTATGTGCATATCAGTACTTACTCCGGTACATGTAAGTGAGATGCGGCCATCATTTCCCTCTTCTTTTTTCCTGTTTTTTTTTTTTTTTTAATTTTTTTATTATGAATTCAGGGGTTTTCTCCAACTCTCATCGTTGCAGTTTTTACCCCCAAAACCTTGTTACCCTTAAGTAAGGAGTAAGAATCCTAAGTGATGCATACATAATCAAACCCAAAAACAATTTTATTTATCTAGGCTTTTTATTTTGATCTATTTGTGGAGTAAAGGCCATAAATTATCACCATTTGAGCAACCGTTAACCGTTAAACAAAAACAAATTGTAGCAGACAATATTATAAAATTGTTTCATTTTCAGAGAATTTAAGGCTAGACAGACAATTCACATGAAATGTCAAGCCTTATTTTATCTTGAAAAATATTTCAAAGAGTCGTCTGCTGCATCTAAGATAAGTGCTTGAAGGGTTAATCTCTTTAAAATAATAAACCTGTAAACCTTTTACACCACATAAGGGACTCCCTTGGACCCTCACTTTAAAAATCTGAGAAAACTGTGAGTTTCCATGGGCAATGACTTTGGGCAACAGTGTTTTTTAATTGTAAATGGGTAAATTCTCAACAGAGTTACTGAACTTGTTTTCTGTCAACATTTCATTTCTTTTTAATACTTGAAAACTAATGAATGAGTTTATGTCATATTTTACCCATTGATACATTTTGATATTGAGTAGATGTCATGACTAGATAGATCTTAGATGAGATTGGTAATGGTTCAAGTTTGTAATTCTTCAGTAGAGTTACAGTACTTGAAAAAACATCATTTGAGTTTTTGCTTAATACAAATTGATGGATTTTTTATCAGATTTTTTGATCCAGTATACATTACATGTATGTCCTTGTTATTGATTAATACAATACTTTTCCAAGCAGTTATGGCCCTTGATTGTCATCAAATTGTGATTTTCTTATATATTCTGAGATAGGGTACACAGATATGTACTTGTTTTGCAGGTTTTAAGCTTGACTTGAAATTTAGGGAGACGTTTCTTCTCTTTCTAGAAAAGATAGAGAGGAGATTTAGTTTTAATTCATATTTCCCTATACATTGATTCTATATAGTTGACCTCCCTCAGCTGCAAATAGGTATAAGTTTGACAATAGCAGGGAGACTGTTTCTCTCCAGTCGTCCTTTACCCTATTCCCTGCTGTGTGTAATTGTATGATGTATGCAGTGTTCCAGCTAGTCCAATTAATCTATTTTTGGACATCTTGCAATTATCTCCCATTTTGTTTCATCCTGGAGAACCGGCTTAGTTATGACACACTATATCACAGAAACAAGCATGAATTTTTTATTTGGCTAAACAAAGGCTTGAAGAGTCATTTGATGTATAAACACAGTGCTCCGGCTATGATTTGAGGGCAGATGGGTGCCAATTAGGGCATTTTTTGCGCGGTCATGCAAGAATGAGGGCACCATGTGTCATGAAATGTCAGGTCTTGTTTTCTGGGAAAAATAAGATAATATATTTCACCCAGACTGCTAAGCGTTAAAAGTTTTATGTGTATTCTAGATTGATGCATTTATTGTGGAGTGAGAATATATTTTGCAATCTCTTGGTACTAAGCATATCATATTCAGTGTGAGGTCCATGCAAATAGTGCCCTACCTGGCGTCCCTCTGCTTTCAAACCCTAACTGGTGCAATGGTTAGATCTGGTTTGAGATTGCTGGTCTCCCTCCCCACCCCCCACCCCCACCAACCCCCACCAAAACAAATCTTTTTTAGTATTTTCTGAAAAGAAGTTTGAATTTTGTTTTTTGTTGTACATTTGGCTTTTTTGCACTAAAATTTGTATATTACTACATGGCTTCATATAAGGTTTTAATAATTACTCAGAATAATTTCAGAATTGTTTTCCTTATCTCCATCAAAACCTTGGGCACTGTTTCTAGGAAAATAATCCAAAAATAAATAAAAAGTAAGCAGTAAAAAAGCAAAGTTTTCCCTACTGTCCTAACTATTTTTTTACCCCGGCACACAATAGTGGCGGGATGTTATCGGTTCATGTTGGACATTCATGTGTCCGTCTGTCAATTGTGTGTCTGTCCGTCCATCCATATTTCGTTTCTGGATTATAACTTGAGTAAACGTCAGTGGATTTCCACCAAACTTGGTGTGTGCTTTGATATTATAGAGATCTGGTTTGGGATTGATAATGGGCCAGTTTTGTCAAATTTTGACAAGGTTGTCTGCCCGAGACATGTCCATATTTTTGTATCCAGACAATAACTTAAGTAAATGTCAAGGGATTTTAACCCAACTTACATGTAGTAGATGCATTGATATTAAGGATATACATGTATAGTCTGGGATTGCTAATGGGCAAATTTTGTCCATTTTTGACAGAGTTATCTGCCTGTGACACGATAATGGCAGGGAATTATCATTTTACTTTTATATTTTATATTTTCTGACATGAAATTGAAACCCTAAAATTTCCTTTTGTTTTTTTTTTTTTTTTTTTGGCTTAGGCAATTTTGTCAAATATTGGCAGTTTCCACTACACAATAGTGATGTTGTATTAAAGGTATTGTTTCAAATTATTTCAGTCATGCTATCGACTTTTCTGCTTATTTCTTCCCACTCAGCTCTGCCAGGATTATGCCATATTAATTTAGTTGCTGTCTGTTTGGTTGTTGCTGTGAGAGCAGGTAACATTTCAAAATTGGGAAATTTTAAACAACAATCCATCTTAAAACATGATTATAATTTATTAATTTGTGAAGAAAGGATTGAAAATACCTGTCAAACACTTGTAAGTGAATAAGCAATTGATTTGTTATTTGAAAATGTATAAATTACATCTTTTCCAAAACCATCAAAGTAATTTAATTTGTGTTTGTAGATGTATGAAATGGGTCAAGACCCGAGCTTGGAACTTTTCTGCCTCAGCCCTTGAAACCCAGGGTAAGTTGAAATTGAATTTGTCATACATGTACATTTTACAAATTTATAAACAGTCATGCAGAAGCTGCTAAAATATAAATTTATAAATGTGCAACATATCTTGCATTGCTTAGTAGGGTCGGTTATGTATTTCTTCAGGGTCAGATCCAGTGGGGATTTAGCGTTGTAAGTGTTGGATACTGTATTTAACCTAAATTACATTCCTTATTCTGTACCTTTAACTTACGAAATTTTGACAAGTCGATTTTTCTACCTGTGAATGTATCTAAAATTGCTGATAAATTTGCTTGATGAGTGGCAAACATTGTAGACCCTGATCAGGGTCACATTCTCTAGGATCTGATTTGGATCTACACTGCTTGTCAGATAACGGAGAACTAATCAAAACTTTTAATTTGATCAAAACAGAAAACTTTGTTTAAGCCTAGTCCTGCTGAACCTGGATATACTCTGCCTTTGCAAACAGTGTAGATCCAGATCATTTAGCTTCTTTAAATCTGGGTCTGCACTGTTTGTCATTCAGTATGTGAATTTGTATCAACAATCTGGATCGAGTAATCTGATCGGCTGAAAATTAGAAGTGGGCATGGCATCTTAATTGATTCAGCATGACAAGGGTTAATTATCCCAAATCTGCCCCAGGCCTATGTCAAATCATATACAAGGCAGTTGTAAAACTGAACTTTGATGAAAATTGCCCCTTAAAATTTGGTAACTCAATGTTTTGTTCTTGTTGCAGTTTCCTTTTGCTTTAGTGGCCAACAGACCTTCGTCAATGGTAGCTGACCTTAGTGGCTCAGTTTGATGCATGTCCGACTAGTGTTCATGAGGTTATACATGTAATTCACCTGGTTAGCAACATTCTTTCAATCATGATAATTTCTACAGTCATTCTCTCCCTTCTGCTGAGTCAAGAAGGGCAGTTTTCAGTTTCTGTCAAAAGAATGTGCAGAATACTCACTCAGTACTGGTAAACCGCCTAGAGGATTAAGTCTGCCCAGTAAAAGTGTGGCTACTGTAGGTAAATTGACCGCTCTCCACATTACCCCATTGGGTTGATTGGGCCATAAAAGTGCAACACAAACATCATCATTGGTTCAAATGTAGCAAACATCATAGTACTGCACTGACGAGTTGATGTACAATGTACTGCCATATTGTCATTTTTAAGAACATTTATACATTATTTATACATTATCCAGTCCCGAAGCACAATATACATTGTATATATTATGATAGAATACTTGTCTCTTGGCTTGGTTGCCATGGCAACAGAAAGCTCCCATAGATTTTTAATTGGAAAATATCGTGAATGTTTGTCTACCCAGTTTATGTGTTAAATTTTGACAAGCAGCCATTTGTTTGCTTGCCACCATGGCAAAATTGTTGGAGTAGGAAATTTGTAAAGCGCCAGCAAAGAAAGAAGACCCTGTTAAGCACCAGCAGGGAAAGAAAATTCTGTTGAGCTTATCTTGACTGGCCTTGTAAAGACACATAGGACATGCAGTATAGGTGGGAGTTCAACATGCGATTGAAATACCTTTTCTACCATGCAAATGGGTCATCCTAGAGCTTTCAGAGAGGGAGAAGTTTTGCGACAATTTCAGTATTTTAGTGAGAAGTTTTGGTCCAAATTTTGGATTTCCCTGTACATTCTGTGCATTTTCACTTCTCCCTCACCTCAAGATAAGAGTATGTCAGCCAGCTCTCTAGGATAACGGTATTAACTCTTGCCATCATTTCTTCATTTATTCAATAAAGATGAGAGCTTGGTAAGTCCTGCATTCTGGCAAATATAGAGAATGGCCATTGAGACCAAGCTTTATGTTTCACTCAAAATTTTATTCTCTGAGGTTTATCTTCCCCTACCCCTGTGCTGTATACATGTATAAAATGATGATATTGTTTAACACCTTCAAAACCAAGAACTGGTCCAATGATGATCCTTTCATTAGTTGAATGAAAAAATGGTACTTAACATGTGCATATCTGTAGTGGCTGTATCACTCAGCTGAGTGAGTCGTGGCCTGTGGGCCTCTTGTTAATATGTAAAATGCTGATAGAGGTTCATGGGATCTTTTGTGTCAAAAACAGTCTGTTCTTAATACATGTAAGTATTAAGTAAGAGCTTCATGATAGTGGCAGAGTATTAAGCAACCTTTGATGTCTATCCGTCAATCCACACTTCATTTCAGGAAAAATCCTCCTACTGTTTTCATCAGATTGCTTTGAAACTTTGTGGACAGTTAGACCATGAGACGGTCAGCATATACTGTTTTGAGGTTACATTACACAATTATTGCTCTTATAAGGTTTTCATCTCAAATTTGTTGTTGGATAAACAGAAGATGTGGAGAATTGCAGCCAGGTTACAGTGCACCAAATTTTCATATTCTTTTAAGGTTACTGTACACCAAATTTTTACAGTTATATCTTCAAGTGCTTTCAGACTAACTCTTCCTACAGTTTTAATCAGTACCAGTTGAGACTATGAAGTGTTACTGCACATATTGATTCAAGGTTACAGTACACTATTTTTTTGTAGAGTTGTTACACATCAAACACTGCCTTAATTTCTACCTGTTTTGTTATCCTGCAGTGGCTAGATATCATGCAGTGTCTGTAATGCTTTTATTGGTAATGTAATGGAGTCTAGATATCTAGATGTATAAGCTGTTTTACAAAACATGCTTTTGCTATTTTTTTCAGGGTGGCAAACAGTAATAAGAGAAAATTTGCAGTTATGCAACGAAGCTATCCACCAACAAAAACACCTCGGTTAACTTATACAAAGAACAACTAAAGACAACTTCATGTTCTTGTGGGAGAATACAGTTTTTGACATGGCCACCTCTGGTGTAACAGAAGGGTGTTTATATGCTGTTGTTTTTCAAGGAGGCACATATAATTATGTTCGTTTTTCTGAGAGTGGCATTTTCAAGGGTTTTTTCGAAAGTAGAGGTGAGTTACTCTTAAATTGTTGCAGCATACTGAAATCATTTTACCAGACACTACACCAAACTCCTGTCTTTTATTGTTACTTCTTTTCTTAATTTACCAGATTAAATATATTGTCGCACCTGCATGGCTGAGTAAGTTGTGTGTGCAAGTTTCCGTCAGTTCGTTCATTCAGTGTACTTCCCCTCAACCTGGTGTCCACCTAAATGAGATTTACAAACTGTCAACCTTTACAGTTTGTTTCATTTTACCACTGATTGTATAATGTCACTGAGCTAAACAAGGAAGACAACTCTCACTCTTCTGGTGTTTGTGTTATGTGCCCTTAATCCATGATTTAAATGTTTTTATGCGCCGCCACTAAAAAAGTGGCGGGGTATTATGTTATACCCTCTGAAATTTTGAGTGTCCGTCCATCCATCTGTCCGTCCGTCCATCCGTCTGTCAGCGCCCCCACCATTCTTCTGCCCGCAACTCCTCCTACAGTTTGAGGCCAATCCTTTTCAAACTTTACAGGCGCTTTTAGGATGGTCTGAAGATATGCATATTGTTTTTTCAGAATCCTGAAATTATTTTTTACCACATTTTTTGCATTTTTAACTTAGACTTTTTTCGAGCCCTAATACTACAGAAATGTATAGGGAGTATGTACCTTCTGCTTGCAACTCCTCCTACAGTTTTAGGCAAATCCTTTTCAAACTTTACATGCGCTTTTAGGATGGTCTGAAGATATGCATATTGTTTTTTCAGAATCCTGAAATTATATTTTATCACATGTTTTGCATTTTTAACTTAGACTTTTTTCGAGCCCTAATACTACAGAAATGTGTAGGGAGTATGTACCTTCTGCCCGCAACTCCTTCTACAGTTTTAGGCCAATCCTTTTCAAACTTTACAGGCACTTTTAGAATGGTCTGAAGATATGCATATTGTTTTTTCAGAATCCTGAATTTATTTTTTATCACATTTTTTGCATTTTTAAATTAGACTTTTTTCGAGCCCTAATACTAAGAACTGTATAAGGAGTATGTACCTTCTGCCGCAACTCCTCCTACAGTTTTAAGCCAATCCTTTTCAAACTTTAGAGGCACTTTTAGGATAGTCTGAAGATATGCATATTGTTTTTTCAGAATCCTGAAATTATTTTTTATTACATTTTTTGCATTTTTAACTTAGACTTTTTTCGAGCCCTAATACTACAGAAATGTATAGGGAGTATGTACCTTGTACACACGACTCCTCCTACATTTTCAGGCCGATCTTTTTTAAACTTTACACACGCTTTTAGGATGGTCTGAAGATATGCATATTGTTTTTTTTTTCAGAATCCTGAAATTACTTTTTAGCTCACCTGAGCTCTGCTCAGGATGAGCTATTGTGATCACTTTTCGTCCGTCGTCCGTCTGTGAGTGCGTGCGTCCGTCCGTTAATATTTTGAAATGACTTCTCCTCTGAAGCCGCTGAGCCAATTTTGCTCAAATTTCATATGGAGCCTCTTTAGGGTGGGGGAACGAAAAATTGCTAAAATGGTCGCGGTCATTTGACCAAGATGGCCGCCACGCCCATATATGGTAAAAACCTTTAAAAACCTTCTCCTCCAGAATCGTGAATGCCTTGGGGCTGAACCTTTGCAGGAATCATCGGGGACGGGAGGTCTATCAAAATTATGAAAAGAATTGTCGTACATTGACGTTTGACCTTTTTACGGCAAGGTCATATTTGCTTCCCTATGCATTTGAATGGGAAAAACATTTAAAAATCTTCTTCTCCAAAACCAATTAATGTAGTCACTGATCAGGATTCAGGACAATATGATCTGGTTCTGCACTGTTTTCTTAATCTATTTTGATGTACAAACTTTTAGGACAATTACAGTGGTGACTGATTTCATGTAATAAATCTTTCAATGGAACTTTACTCAAACATTATTTAGAGCAGTTTGAAACATATTATAGAGGTATGGGAAGGATTTGCTACCCTGAGGTTGAAGGTGCACTGTATTGTGTCTCTTCTTTATGCCTTCTTTTGTTTCCTACCACTTATTTATGCATCATTGGTATGTGAGGGTTTATTATGACTAATACAGTCATGTCTGGCTTAAAGACTGCCTGTATTTAACAGTCACCTGTCTTTAACATTTTCTGGTCCAGCTGAAGAAAAATAAGAGTAAATTTACCTGTATTAAGCAAGCGCCTATTTTCAGAAGCCACTTTTTGGCTTTCCCCAGGTGTTGCTTAACACAGGTTTGACTGTAACCAAGGTGTCTAGGCTAATGAAACTTCATACACATAACCCTCATGATGCACCTATCCACTGCCATCAGCTGTTACTGACTTTTACCTCCTTTTTGTGCATGACATGAACAACATCTGTGTATTTAGCTCAGTTTAGCAGTCTCGACATAGCCTTTTGACAAATTGCTTGTTTGAAATAAAGAACAAGCTTAATTCTTGTAATTGGAATTTTTGTGCAACATTTTAAAGCAGTTTAATTATTTGTATTTTTAATGTTCTGTTTCAGATACATATTACACAGTGCCTAGTAAGAAGCAGACAGTGTGATGTCGAACGTGGACAAACTGAATCTGTGCATTTCCTGACAAGAGAGACTGATTTTTTTGTATTTTTACATAGATGAATGTAGGCCTTTGTGAACTGGCTACTTTAACAACTGAATATAAAATGAAATTAATTCTGTATGTGTACCAAAATACTGGATGAAATTTAAAAGCTCCATATTCCTCAAAAATAAACTTTTTATATCAAGAAAGGTTCGGTAAAATAATATATAGTCTTAATACAATTATAAGATGTTGCATTTGATAGCCTGTAAAATTTCAGGTAGTCTCTCATTTTTTGAACTGGATCAAAAATAAAATGTTTTTTATTGTGTCCCTGAATTAATGTGCCAACATTAATTCAGAGATACTATAAAAAAAAAAAAAAAGAAAGAAAATCTTCTCATTTCAAGAATGAGAGTCTTAACTGAAATTGTACAGGCTGTCAGCTGCCACATTTTATGATTGTCTTAATACCATATGTCAATTTATTAAACTTTTGTTGGAAAGTAAAATGTCATTTTTTGAGGAATAAGGAGCCTTTAACAATCACATCCGAGTTCATCATCGTAATTATGCATCTTTCATACATCTTAGCATCATTTATTTATCTTCTGTCTGGTATTGAAATCTTTGTAACTTTCATGGGGAAAGCCGTTAAATGTCCCTCAGCAGTTATCTGAAATTATTTAAATCATAACCTAATTATGTGGCTTGAACACAACATTTTGAAATATACATTTTGAACCTTTTTTTTTTTTTCCAATTAACGTAGATTTCTTTCAAATTACATTATCTTTACACACTCATGTGAAATGCATACTTCTAAGATATGGCCTAAACAAATTAGGTATTGATATTTTCCTTCATTCTCCACAAATGTTGTCAGTACTAATTAAAAGCACCTAATATATGAGATTCAAATGAGTACCTGCACCATACATTTCCATTAAGCAACTAGAAAAAACATTCATCTGGATAGTCATCTTATCTCAAGAGTTTTATGCAATATGTCATTTATGCTATATAATATGGAGAAAATGAGGAAAGTTAGACTATCAAGTACATCTGGACATTATTATGCAATACAAAAGATTTATAGAAGTAGCAAATTGAAAACAGGTTTAAAAACTGAAAATTGCCAAGGATTTATACCTCAACATCCCACTCCAACCCACCCCCATTTTCTCTATAATAGGAGAATATTGAGGTCTTTTTAGCTCACCTGAGCTCTGCTCAGGATGAGCTACGGTGATCACTTTTCATCCGTCCGTCCGTGCATCCATCCATTAACATTTTCAAATGACTTCTCCTCTGAAGCGCTGAGCCGATTTCGCTCAAATTTCATATAGTTTATTCAAATGATCATGCTCCCTGACTGTGTAGGCCCATATATTCTTCGTCAAAACTAAGAACTGCTGAAACGATATTTCATTAGTTGTGATGGTAGGATTGGAAAAATGTTGCATAACATCTACATGTCTGCAGTGGCTATGTCACTCAGGTGAGCGAACCGTGGCCCGTGGGCCTCTTGTTTTATTATAATGAAATGTTTATAATATTCCCTTTTTGTTTGTTAATTACATTTGTATTTTTTAGCTCACCTGTGATCACTTTTCGTCCGTCGTCCGTGCGTCCGTCCGTCCGTTAACATTTTCAAATGACTTCTCCTCTGAAGCCTCTGAGCCAATTTAGCTCAAATTTCATATGGAGCCTCCTTAGGGTGGGGGAACCAAAAATTGCTAAAATGGTCGCGGTCTGTTGACCAAGATGGCCGCCACGCCCTTATATGGTAAAAGCCTTTAAAAATCTTCTCCTCCAGAACCGAGAATGCCTTGGGGCTGAACCTTTGCAGGAATCATTGGGGACGGGAGGTCTACCAAAATTGCTAAACATTAACGTTTGACCTTTTTACGGCAAGGTCATATTTGCTTCCCTGTGCATTGGTATGGGAAAAACCTTTAAAAATCTTCTTCTCCAAAACCGAGCATGCCTTATGGCTGAATCTTTGCATATATCTTCAGGAACAGGAGGGCTACCAAAATTGCTAAAATAATGGTTGTACATTGACATTTGACCTTTTTACGGTAAGGTCAATTTTGCTTCCTTATGCATTTGTATGGGAAAAATGTTCAGAATTTCAAACAACTTCTTCTCTGGAGCCTCTGGGCCAATTTTGCTCAAATTTCATATGGAGCATCCTTAGGTAGGGGGAACAAAAGATTGCTAAAGTGGTCACGGTTCGTTGACCAAGATGGCTGCCATGCCCATATATGGTAAAAACCTTTAAAAATCTTCTTTTCTAGAACAAAGGATGCTTTGGGGCTGAATGTTTGCATAAATCATCGGGATAGGGGGTCTACCAAAGTTGCTAAAATAATGGTCATACCTTGTGAAATAGTGTCATTGGTACATTACTGCAGTGTTCTCAATCTTGGAAAAAATTCTTTTTATTCTTTAGATCTTCCCTGCATTTTTTATATGGAAGGATTGAACAAGACATTCATAAAAATTTGTCTAGATCAAGGTTATTATAATTGTTAAGTATTAAAAATTGTGACTCTGATGCTCTTTGTGTAGTGAGAATTCAAGAAAATTTACTAGAACCTTGCAAATTAGTGGTCATCAGCCTTTTGTGAGGTATTTAACCGTGATCCCACACCATGGGTATAATATTTTTTGAGTCTCAAAATGATAGGCCTGAGCTTGAACATGATCATTTCTTTTCCATCCATGTCACCAGTTTGATGTTAGTCCATCTGTGTGTGTTTATCTGTGCTCACATAAACAAAAGATTCCCCATTTAACCCATAAAGCCCCAACACAACTGCAGCAGATGACAATTAACATATATCTTTTATTAGTAATTTTCATTCAAAGTAAGTCTTGACATTTCTACTTTACAGATGATTCATATGAAACATCCAGGCTTATTTTTCTATGAAAAAAAAAATATATATATATATGTAATGTTGTCTTCTACAAACCTTGCTTGGCGCTGTAAGGGTTTAGTATGGATTTTTTTAATTTGATATGACATTTAAAAGATTTTGTCATTATATATAATTTCTAAACATTCACATGTTAAGTAAAGATGATTCTTTCTGCATTTCATTTTTCGATGAAAAACTGTCAAAACATTTTTGTCAAGGCGGGGACAAAAAATATTGCTTGTGAATGTCGGCCAATAATGTTCTTACTGACATTGCCTGATCTGCAGTAAAGTCATCTGGGAAGATGACTTACAAGGAGTACCCCATAACCAACATGTCCAGGATTGTTGAATTTTATTACTTGTCCATGAACAGGTAAATGGTCAAAATCCACTTGTCCATCCAATATTTACTTGCCTGCAAATTGACAGTTGTCTTATTTCTCAAAGAAAGCATATGTACCCATGAGGCGCAGTGAGGCATTTCTAATGAGTACTAACAACAAGGTTTCTCAAGAAGCAAGGGAAAAAAAAAGATGTAATTTTGGTACTCGAGAGCTAAAGCTTTGAAGTCCTTGTCGGAGGACAAGTAAATTAATTCTAGTGGTTCGCATATAGTACTAGTAGTAGTAGATATTTATTTGTTCATAAAGTGTCAGACATGAATATATGCAAATACACATACCATGAAAACATAAATTTATTCTGATGTCCAGCCATTATCATAAGGATCACAACTTTTGTCATACTTGTTATGCACCCCTCACCTCCTCCCCCTCCCCCCCACAACCACACACACACAACCCACCACACACACACACATAAGAGGAGGGTGACATACTGATTTTGGTGCAGATTCTGTTTTGATTGGTGTTGGCATCCCACTTGTCTGTACAATATTTTGTGAACCAGTGGTTGTTTTCTTACCAAATTTTCATGGATATATATTTGTGATAAAACAAAGAAATAAGATTTTGGCGAGCTTGCCCTTATTTATAAGATCACAGCTGCAGAAAACTGAAAATTCACTGTGGAGGGGGACATCTGTTTTCTCTGAAAACAGTTACTGGTTGCATATAGGATTCTCAAAGTGAAAAAAATAAGCATGGATTTCTATGACTCATGCATATGATTTCTGTAGTGAGTGAAAATTTGACCACGTATTCAAATACATGTAGAACACATTTCCAGTTACCTGAACTGACATATCTCTGCTCTTCAACCTTGCATTTCTGCATTATTATTACTGTGTTTATGGTAATAGTTCCGCATAACTGTATTGTCAGTATTATGTACAGTATCTAGTAAGAGTGCATATTGACATTGAAGACCCTGATGAGAATAGTCAAACTGCAGGCTGCTAAAGGCCTTTTTACTTGGCAGTTTTTGTGAGCTTAGCAGTTTTTGTGAGTTTTTAGTCTGTCAAAAAGTTTTTGGCCTGTGTTTCCCTCAGTAAATGGAATATTTGGATGAAACTTCATAGATTCATGTATATGGAAAACCTTAGGCTGCATATTTTGAGCAGTCTTGGCTACTCTGGCAGTTCCAGTTCTTATGTTATCTGCCCTTGGTGTATCTGGAAAAGGGAATTTTGGCTTATAGTTCTGTAGTAGCGCAGCAAAGCGAAGTACAAATAATCAATATGTATGTAAATATATAGGGTGCATAAATGACCAGTCTAACTGGTCCGGACCTTTTGGCCTCGTGGTTATGATGCTCGATTAGAGATCCAGGGGTACCTGGTTCGATCCACGGTCGGGGCACTGGACGGGAATATTTTCTTTACAGGTCTATTTCTCCTCCTATTACTGTTCTTTTACTGTCTACAATATAAGGCTGAAATTTCACAGTAATTTAGTTTGATAAAGTATATAGAAGATGAGCAGGCCCCAGTAGCTTGGTGGATAAAAGGGTTGACTCAGAATCAGTTAGGTTTCTCGCTGTGGTTGCCCTGTGGTTCGAGCCTTGCTCAGGTCACATGGGAAAGCCAAGTTCTGCTTACGGATTGTTGGAGTTTTCCCCAGGGTCTCCAGTTTTCGCCCACCTTTGATGAACGATCGGCTTGATAAAAGTGAGATATTCTTTAAGGGCCGTAAAACACAAAATAAAGAAGAAAAAAAAAGGAGAACAAGGTTACAAGTTGTAACAAAGGACATGACTACGGCTGTCAGTGCTCTGCAAATATCAGAAAAATGTTTGTTTGGTTTTTGTTTGTTGTTTTTTTATATTTTTTTGCTCACAGTGACTGTGTATCGTATAGTGTTTGGGTGGCTTTTATTAGCACACCTGAGCAAAAGCTCAGGGCGAACTATTGTGATCACCGTCTTTCGGTCATTGTCCGTCATCCATCGTTCGTCGTCAACATATAGTTTGTTAGTGCTTTAGAGGTCACAGTTTTTACCCAATCTTGATGAAACTTGCCCAGAATGTTTGCCCCTTCGAAATCTAGGTCAAGTTCGATACTAGGTCACTTGGGGTCAAAAACTTGATCACTAGGTCAAATCAAAGGAAAAACTTTTTTCAAGCAATCATCATGAATATTGCTCAAAAGTTTTGTCTTTATGATTTCTAGGTCAAGTTCAAAACTGGGTCACTTGAGGTAAAAAACTAGGTCACCAGGCCAAATCAAAGGAAAACCTTGTCAAAACTCTAGTGGTCATATTTTTAAAGCAATCATCATGAATTTTGCTCAAAATGTTTGTTTGATGACTTCTAGATCAAATTTGAATTTAGTTAAAATTAGGTCACTTGGCCACATTAGTGTAAAACCTTGTTAACACTAGCGGTCACATTTATGAAGGAATCATCATGAATCCTGCTCAAAATGTTTGTCTTGATGATTTCTAGGTAAAGTTTAAATCTGGGTCATTTGGAGACAAATATGAGGTCAAGGTAAGACCTTTAGAACACTCTAGAGGTCACATTTTTGAAGCAATCATGATGAATTCTGCTCAGAATGTTTGTCTTGATGATTTCTAAGTCAAGCTTGAAACTGGGTCACATGGGGTCAAAAACTAGGTCACCAGGCCAAATGAAAGGAAAACCTTGTTAAAACTCCACATTTTTTAAATAATCATCATAAGTATTGCTCAAAATATTTGTCTTGATGATTTCTAGGTCTAGTTTAAAACTGGGTCACTTGATATCAGAAACTAGGTCACCAGATCAAATCAAAGGAATTCCTTGTTGACACTATAGAGGTCATCATGAATCTTGCTCAAAATGCTTGTCTTGATGATTTCTAGGTGACATATATTTCACTGTTCAGTGACTTTCTTAAGTTTCCGTTAGGTCACTTTCTCAGTATTATTGGCCCTACAGAATGATATTTGGTACTTGTGAAGTGTTTGTGTTTAGGTCAGTTTCTCAGTAACTATTGCTCCTAGAGCCAGTGATACTTAGTACATGCATCCGTTTTTGACCTTGACCTCTATTTCACAGTCCATTAGACTACTTGTTGATATAATCAGTCTGAATTTTGATCAGAATGTTTGCCTTGATCAGTTCTAGGTCAGGTTCTGAAAGTGCTATGGTACTCAGGTGAGTGTTACAGGGCCATCATGGCCCTCTTGTTTTATAAAATACTGATGCGTGTTAATTTTACTGCCTGGGAACTGCAGTCAGCTTGCATGCATGATCTTGCTAATATTTTAGACAGACTTTATTTTTAGCTCACTTGAGCTGTGCTCAGGATGAGCTATAGTGACCACTTTTTGTCTGTCGTACGTCTGTCCGGATGTCCATCTGTCTATTAACACTTTTCAAACAACTTGTCCTCTGAAGCCCCTGAGCCAATTTTGCTAAAATTTCTTATGGAGCCTCCTTAGTTTGGGGAAACAAAAGATGGTTGCCATGTCCAAATAGGGTAAAACGTTAAAAGTCTTATTCTTTAGAACTAAGGATGCGTGATGCTCAAGCGTTGCACAAATCATCGGGGAAGGGAGGTCTACCAAAGTTGCTAACATGATGATCATATGTTGATGGTATACCTTTTTTACGGCAAGGTTAAGTTTGCTTCCCTATGCATTGTATGGGAAAACCGTTGATGATCCATTCATTAGTTGCAATGACAGGATTGGAAAGTTGCCTAACATCTGCATATCTGCAGTGTTTATTTCATTCAGGTGAGCGAGCAGTGGTCCATGGGCCTCTTGTTATTGTTAATCTGGTTGTGATATATATTTTGTTTCATGCAGTAAAAAGTATTCTTTATGCATATTAAAAATACTGCCGATAAATTTTATGTTAAGACTTGTGTTTTCATTATGTATGCCCAATATGGTATTTGCCTGCGCATGACAACCTCAGAAAAGACTTGTTTTCAGCCTGGGTATCTACAGTACAGTGAAGACTTACTAGACTGAGCAGATACCAAGGCTGATCTGCGCTGAGCACATAGGTACATTTGTTGATTTTACCATGCGGCGGCTCATATATGTGCTTATTATTACGAAAACGCCTATTCAAATATATTGAAAATTTCACAACTCAAAAGAGAAATTCAGATATTTTTTCTCGAAACATAGATTATGGATACCTGTTAGAACCGCCTCAAAAAAAAAAAAAAAAAAAAAAAAAAGAAAAAGAGAGAAATAATGTTTATTCCTGTAAACCCCAGTTTTACTATATAAAAAAGGGGTTTAAGGGGGTCAAAATCATATAGGCGTGTTTTCGTGTTGTTGATTCTCCTTTCTCGATGATCCTTTGAAAGTTTGTGATTAATACAGTGGAACATGTACTTAAGTCCACTTAAATCACCCCTAGAAAGGCCAGATTTCATTATCCTTTTTCAAGACAAGTTCGATCACTATCCTAAATACTCTTTTTCCAGATAGAAATTTTGTCCACAATTGTGTGTGTGTGTGTGTGATGGGTTGAAATTTGAAATAAGCACAGATTCTTTAAGTAGTTATTCTGCAAGGTAGTCTAGTCCAGGCACATTCAAGTTAGTTTAACACAAAAAAGTGCTAGTGAACTGTGCTGGTCTCAAATTACTAAACTGAGCTGTATCTTGACAGGGCATCTCTTATTAAAGGTGCTTACCACAAGGAGGATTCCAGTGCATGACTGAGAGTACCGTAGAGGTAAAGTTTGTTATGAAGCAAATCTGCAAATTGTTTTCTATGGAAAATTTGCCATTAAATTACCCCTCCTCTATGAACAGTTGAAAATGTGTCTCAAGAATAGAGATCATATTGTGTTTTAGTTATAGCCCGATTTATCAAGCCGGCCTCGGTGGCTCAGTTGGATACGCCGTCCGACTGGAGACCAGGAGGTCGCGGGTTCAACCCCCGCCGAGGTCGGCAACATTCTTTCGTGGAGATTGATCATGAAATATTTTCTACGGTCATTCTCTCCCTTCCGCTGATTCAAGAAGGGCAGTTGTCAGTTTCTGGCGAAAGAATGTGCACAATACTGGTGAACCGCTTAGAGGACTAAGCCTGCCCAGTAAACGTGTGGTTAGGTAAACTGACCGCGCTCGACATTACCCCATTGGGTTGACGGCCGTAAAACCTCAACAAAAACAAACAAACAACCCAAGACAAAGCGAGGACCCTTATCACCCGGACATACATAGCAGACTGTTCATGGTTATCGCCTTAAATACCGCATAAGTCGCGTATACATATAAATCCTTGGGTTATGAATAATTGAGCGGAAACATGAAAAAGATCTGGTCGAATGAGGACACCCAAATAAACCTACGCATCCGTGCAGTCTAACCAGGTGTTATGTTGTCCTTTTATAGACTAGTTAGATATATAAGAATGTCGACTTATAGAGGTTTGTAAGCAGGGTCTGCAGGCTGATCTACCTGACTCGCTGCATGTTATATAAAGGCCATTTTCTTGTGTGGTTCAGTAGTGGCGTAACGCAAAAATACTGGCGGTCTCATCATCACATTCCATTTTGTCTTGTTTAACACTAAATACACACCCCCTGTTAACTACATTCACTATAACAGCAAAAGTGCTTAGAGCGTCATTTTGATTTCTATAACTGTCACCTACTGTTGACAGTATAACAACACGTGTGTATAACTGATATCAAAATTCACTTTAAAGTGCTTAAGTATTTGGGGGAAAGTACAGTAACAACGTTGTAAACGGGGTCCGTTGTATTTTGAATAACTGCTTAATGAACAAGCATATATATATCTATGGTACAGCCGAACTGGGACCCTCGGATTTTGCATAACTCAGTCGGTACAGCATCGGAAAGGTGTTAAATATAATCGAGTTTTATTAAAAACGCCTCGCCATGTGAAATGAAAAATGCCTTCGATGCATACACTGACATAGACTGCCCATCCGCGCATTTATGTCGGGGCCTTGTCTGTCCGCTTACTCGATCGGTCGATGGGCCCGAAAACCAAACAAGCACAAATCGAACAAACGTACGAAAAGCACCAAGACTAGCCCTCCCCAAGCGAGGCAATCGCAACGCCAAAAGGACTGAAAAACACGAGAACAAAACAACACAAGATTAAGACACAAAACAAATCGCCCCGTAGTATAAACCACAAAGCAACAATGAGTAAGACTAATACCGGGACAACCGCCCCAGAACGGGTTTTTACAGCTAGCCAATTCACCCTGGGTCCCGATGCTACTCTTAATACAGAAACCTCATCATCATTGAAAGTTATGTTATTTAGATGATTGTGTGTGTGTGTGTGTGTGTGTGTGTGTGTGTGTGTAAATGATGTTGAGTTAAAGCGTTTTTTATGATATTGTAACTCAGAAATTAATTCTTATATCTGTTTTTTTTTTTTTTTTTTTTTTTGGTTTGAGGGGGTAAGGTGGGGGCGGGTTTGTATAAAGTGTTCTAAAATGAAGATACCACTGTCCGTGGGGATAGGGGCGTGAGAGTACAAAATGTGCGCGGGGGTGGGTGGGGATGGGGGGGGGGGGGGGCGGGTTACCTCGGTGTTCACGACAGTGCTAAGTTGAACTGAGTGGTGGTTTGGCTGTATCACGGGTATCAGCTTTTGCGAAAAAAGTCAAAATGTGTCGGATTTTTCTCACTCCCTCTATCACATACACACACACACGCACGCACGCACGCACGCACGCAACAAAAACAAACAAAATAAAAAAAAAAAGGTCATCGCTTGATCATTATTTACAAAGTAGAGGTTTTTTTTAGGTCAGTTGCAAAATGTGATTTGAAGCATATCCGAACAGTGAAGGTCTAGATCAACACATCTAATCTCGGTTTTAGCTGTACGTCGTTATATTCTACTGCAGCCAATGGTTCTGTAAGTTTACAAAGAAAAGCCCGAATCAGGAATGCGTGGAGTCACAGGCTGATCAGGGCATTCGCTGTCCGCACAATCGGATATCACTTGATCGGATGAGTAGAAACTGACTTCGGATTGTTGAGATCTGAGTAATAAGAAAAGTATGAACTGTGTGCACAATGTTGCGGCTCAAATTTACTTTAAAGTGTATCTTATATTGGTGTCTCACTACAACATTGATTTGATCAATCTTACCTGTTTGCTTACATGTCAGCAATAAAACCCAGTATGCCAAGGAAAGCAGTGTCGTACCTGCCGGAGTCTGCAGTTGAAAGTGATAGTTAAGGCAAAAAAAAAAAAAAAAAAATGAGACCGCGAAATACATGTCAGGAAATTAAAATGACTTGGGAGTCGCTTTTCTCAAAACAAGATGAGGGCTGCCAAGTTTTACAAATGTCTGTGCGGTGGGATGAATACACCAAGTTTAGTGACTGCGTCTCATAGAAGACGAGATAAAAGGACGTGTTTCCTCGTTTATGTCCACAGTCAAACAATCCGGTGAATTGATGTAACAGACAAACGGACGCACACCATAACCAAACGGGGAACTGTCTCGCAGTGCACAAACAGACAGGGCAATAAAACACCAATTATGAAAACGCCATTATGATATTTGCCTATAATTAAATTCCAAATACTCTAAAGTTGTACCGTTGCCTTTTTCAGTCAATGTGTATTCATTGGGTTAAAAAACATATTAGGGTTTAGGGCAAATAATGTTTGTCTGGGTTAACTTTATAAAACGAATATGCATGAAAAACTTTTAGTTCATATACAATTAACCCATAAACCACTAATCAAAACTGCAGCAATCGACATTTAGATTTTTATTAGACAATTCAAATAAAATGCCATGTCTTATTTTCTCTGAACAATGATAATAATAATAATAATAAAATAATGTAGTCTGTGGCAATTCTGCTAAGCGCATTAATGGTTAAAATGCGACTCGAACTCCAGGCATTAACTGTTCCAACACTTCGGTGGTAACTGATCAAAGTGAACGGTATAGATTCCATAATCATTGGCAGTAATTCGTGTAATCTATTATCACTATTGTGCATGACCAGCATTGTTTTTGCCTGTGCCTGCACGTTGCCTCTGACTTTTCGTAATTTCTTTGAGTTGATATTGTCAGAATTAATGTGTATACATTTTATCAAATATTCCATATTGTTGAAGAACTATGAGTATTTTTTATATTTTTACCTCGGCATTGCCTCGGTCATAGATAATTGGAATTTGGCAAGGCCATTGGTTAGATATTATTAGATATTATCAGTATCAATCAATTTTCGACACATTATCAAAGTAATCCTACTGTTTTAAGAGTTATGGGTATTTTCGATGTACATTTTGGCCTCCGTCAAGGTAAAAGGGCATTTTGCTATTCCTTTGTCGGGATCTTGTCAATATTAATGTGCAAACAAAATGTAATCAAACTGTCCTATGTGGTTAAAGGCCTTCGGCTATTTCCATATTTTCATATTTTGGGCTTCAACATTGCCTTGGTCAAGGAAAAGTAACATTTGGCAAAGCAGTGGCTAGATTGTGAAAGTGTCTATCATTACGCCAAAAATTGTCAAAATATTCACAATGGTATAAGCGCAATGGCTGTTTTTTGTTAACTGACCATGGACGGACTTATAAAGTGATTGTAGAACACTCTTCAAAAGTCAACCTTTCAATTGGTCAACTTCTCGTTGGATCGTGCAATTTTCACTTTGCTGCTAATCTTAAATGCATTACCAATTTCTGCTTTTGACATTACTAAGACACATATTGTCCAGAACTCTTACCATTTACTGGTAATGCGTCTCGAAAGCACTTCTTACTCTTGTTACTTATTTGGACGAGTTTTACATCCACCCGTAACACAACTGGACATGATGGGGGTATTTTTGTAAGCAGGAAAAAAATACGAATACTAATAACAATGTTAAACAAAGGAACTGAATTGAGGAAAGAGCTCTTGGCCCTTTAATGAATTTGGTGTGTATATGTACATATAACAAGAGGGCCATAATGGCCCTATATAGCTCACCTGAATCATGTCATACATAGCATTGATAACAGAGATGCGGTTCTAAAGATCATTGTGAGCTTGACCATGGCCTTTGCCCTCAGGGTCTTCTTCTGGTCAGAAGGAAACTTCCCTACCATCACGAAAACATGTCTATATAAAGACGACCCCCTTAAACCCCACTTTTATATAGTAAAACTGGGGTTTACAGGGGTATACATTATTTTTCTTATATCTGCTAAAAACATATATTGTGGGTACTCGTTAGAACCGCCTCGTCGAGGCGGTTCTAACGAGTACCCACAATCTATGTTTTGAGCAGAAATATGAAAAATATCAGATTTTTTTTAACTGAAAATTTTTTGTTTTTGGTGGCAAAATGTTCAGTATATTTGAATAGGCGTGTTTTCGTAATGTATGTTTGAGGGTCCTAGCCCCAAGCATTGCCGAACAATAAGCTAACAGTCACTGTGACCTTGATATTTACGACTGGGGTCATCTACTGGTCAAGATAGAATTATGTGTTTTTTGGTACTAAAGGTCACGGTGGCCTTGATCTTTAATTTAAAGGCCATGTACTCTTCAGGTCTATTCACCCTATTAGTTTGATAGCCCTAGGCCTAATCAATGCCAATGGCTTTTTGCTCTATGTAGAACAAGTGACACGCCCCCACACCCACTTTGGGTAATTTGAACACTCTTGTCTGAAGACCTCTAGGCAATGATACATACCAAAGACCTGGGCGTTGCACTTTTAGACAAGAAGTTTTTTTCCTATATAAGTCTATACAAAATAAAAATCAGATGGATTGCCTTGCAAAACAAAGAAGACACAAAATTATGACAACCGAAGACTTGATTTGATTTCATATGCAACACTGTAGCTTGCGAGGCTGCATATTGCTAATAGCGCCTGCTTAAGTGGTATTCGATTTTCTTAATGGGTCAATGGAAATAAAATATAACGTGTACTTTGATGATGTACGGAAAGGCTTTTTACGTCCGCCGAACGGCACAAAACCAGCTATAGCAGAGTAAAATAAAAGTCAAAAACAGTTGGTGTTGGTACCATATGGCAGTCGTAAAACGTCACCTTGCAGTTCACTACAACTTAACTTATATTTCCAGTACTTGTGATGGTTCAACTAATTCGAGGATTTTTTACAGTGGTTATTAGTTTGGACTAAATGGCCAAAACTATAGAGACTATCCAAGAAGACGTCAACACTAAGCTGTTATCATTTTTATCTCGCCTGGACGAATTCCGGAGAGATATTGCACTACCCCCGGCGTCGGCGTCCACATTTACATTAAAGTTTTTTTGGTTTCTTTTTTTAAGAGCTAATATTTTCAGGACCATTTGATAGGTTTGGTTCGTATTTGGTATGATGACGAGATATAGTTCCAAAGTTTTATTCAACAATACCCCAGCCCATTACCTCAAGGTCATGGATTTTGTTCATAATTGTCATGATGATACAGTTCCAAAGTTTTATTCAGCAATACCCTGCCCATGCCTATGACCTCAAGGTCAACGTCACAGACTTTTGTTTTATATTAAAGTTTTTTAAGAGCTCATATTTTCCAAACCGTATGACGGATTTTGTTCAAATTTGGCATGATAATAGATACAGGTCCAAAGTTTTATTCAGCAATACTCACTGCCCTTGCCCCTGGCCTCAAGGTCAAAGTTAAGAACTTAGAAATTTTATATTAAAGTTGTTTAAGAGCTCATATTTTCCAAATCAAATGATAGATTTGGTTCATATTTGGAATGATAACAGATATAGGTCCAAAGTTTTATTCATTTTCACCCCTACCCATGCCTATACTCAAGGTCACAGATTTAGAATTTTTTTTATAACTGATCCCTGATAATGTCAAACTCGTGAAAACAAATGACCAAACCATAGCATAAGAAATCCCATCAAGAGCTAAAATGCTATAATATTTCCTCTTTCCGTAATGATGGGTAAATATTGGGACAGATAGGCCTAAGCAAAAAGTACAGACCCAGATCAGACTGATCCTAAAGAGCATCCCGACACTTTAGTATCAGCCTAATTCCAGGCAAGCAATGTTGTCTGCTGACACCTCATGTTCTATATGTAGTCACTGCCCTCAAGAGCATCCCTTTTAGAACATACATATATTTACATACCAGATCTGGTGAACTGAAAATCCTCTTTTCACATGATGGAGTAATAAAAAAGTTGAACAGAATAAATAACCAAATAATGAATTTATTTTAAACTTTATTATATAACTATGAATGTATCTAGCATTATAAAATATGAAACTAATAGCACACTCTAAAATCAGTTTATATGACATCAATTTATGCATATAATTATATGATATTATATGAATAACAGTATTCATGGATACTGTCATGTCATAAAAATATGACCATGCTATATAACACTTGTTACTGGCGCGTAACATCATATTTCCGTCCATGACAATGTTATGTTTTTAATGAAACATTTCAAATGCTATAGACAAAAATTACCATTTAAAAGTCCTATGATAAACAGAAACTGACGTTCGTGAATTAGTGTTTGCATATAAAAAATGGCTGTCTTGATGTTGTATGTACAGTCGACACTCGCTATCTCGACTTCGCTCATCTCAAATAACCACTTATCTGTAGGTAAACATCTAGTCCCTGTTTTAACACAGAAATCTAAAAACAGGTGACAAAATATTGAGGAAAAGATAACCCTTTTCCATAATATTTCAATATATCTCTAATTTAAGTGTTTCATTACATATTCATTTGTAAAATGGGGTTGTACAATTTATTTTTTTCCTCAATTCTGCAAATCTGATAATTTTAGGTCAGGATATCTCGAAGTATTTTAGCGAGTTCATTGTACTTCGAGACAGCGAGTGTCGACTGTACTTACTTATAAATAGGACCTTATGTGAGTGGTCATTCCATATGAAATTAATGAAACTCTCCGAAGACTCACTTTTTAAATTTGATTTGAAATGACCATTTATGTAAATTTCATATGAAATGACCTCTTATGTACCTTTATATATGTACATACATTAAGTTCATACCACAGCAGGACAACCAGTTTTTTACCACATGCAAACATTAACAACTCCAATTAGCATTCACAGTGTCTTTGAAGCGCTCACAAGACCCAAGTTGAACGTGGTCCCTAATGGGATTCAAACCTTGAGGCATCCAAAGTAAGGAGCGCTAGCGACTGAGAAACTGACCTAAACACAAAAAAACGTCAATCCACCTTTAAATATAGGTCAAGGTCAAATATGGATGATTTTATTCAAGAAATGACCACTTACGTACCTATGAGAACCTCTACATATGTACATATATTAAGTTCATATCACAGCAGGACAACTGGTATTTTTCACATGCAAACACTAACAACTCTGATTAGCCTGCACAGTGTATTTGAAGTGCTCAAAAGTCCCGAGTTGAACTCCATCAATAGTGGGATTCAAACCTTGAGACATCATGATCCAAAGGAGCACTAGCTACTGAGAAACTGACTTAAACACAGAAACTTAACGTCACTCCACCATAATTATAGGTCAAGGTCAAACATGGATAACTATATTCAAGAAATAAGCTAAGATTTATGCAAGTGCCAAGTATCACTGCTTTAGGACCAGAAGTTACTGAGAAATTGACTATATGAAAGAACTTAACAGTCACTGGACAGTGAAAATTACACCTTAAGTGCAGCGATTTCACAGTTGATCTTGAAATCATCAAGATGAACATTTTCAGCAAGATACATGAAGAATACTAAAAACACGTGACCTCTTAGAAATTAGTACAGGGGCACTATCTCGAAAAAAAAAAAAAAAAAAAAAAAGAGGAAGAATTATCCATCTTGCACGCATTACTTCAACTTGCAAGATATATGTCCCTACCAATTATTATCAAATTCTATGTACATAACAAAGACAGTCAGTTGTCTCTCTGGCACACGACATGCCTACTGGTTCTCCATTTCATCCATATCAAATATCAAAATATCACTGCTGGTATCAAATTTTTGTAAAACTTTTGTCAAGACAGAAACCAGAGGCCCATGGGCTAAGATGCTCACCAGAGTGGACCGGTGTAAAAGCTAATAATTTTTAACTATTCTGCAATGTTTAAGATTCACCAGATTTTTTCACAATTTTTGGCTTTCATCAAAAGCAATCAAATTCAACCGCTTGAGTACAACTCGTAAGTTTGGCAGAGGACTATACAAGGAACATTTCTATAAAACTTTCGTCATAATATCTGCAGTAAGATAGAAAAGTAGCCTACTTTTATTTTTCCCATTAAATACCTAGTGAAACTTTAAGTTGCCATAGTGATGAAAGCACAATAGCAATAGTAACACTTTTTTTTATATAGGTAAATA
Source organism: Anodontia alba (assembly GCA_964016985.1). Taxonomy (NCBI): domain Eukaryota; kingdom Metazoa; phylum Mollusca; class Bivalvia; order Lucinida; family Lucinidae; genus Anodontia; species Anodontia alba. Next base: position 60,040,634 of record OZ024834.1, on the reverse strand, counting down.
TAGTGAATATTTCTGTAAAGTGTCTGTTTCATAGTCCCTATGGCTTCCATGGCTACAGCTGAGATGTTTTTTTTTTTTAATATTTTCAAATTTTTCACTTTTGGGTACCATGGCAACCAGTTCAATTCAGCTGCTTAAATTCATGTTCCAAGAGGACTGATCGAGAAAAATTTCTCTAAAACTTTTGTCAAAATACCAGCAATTATTCTTGGGAGGAGTTGCGCCCAAAAGGTATCAATTCCAATACTAATTGGAACTTGAAACAAAAGGCCCACAGGCCATGGGTCGCTCATCTGAGTGACATAGCCACTGCAGATATGCAGATGTTATGCAACATTTTTTCAATCCTGTCATCGCAGGATTATGAATATGAAAATATCATCATTTAAGCAGTTCTTAATTTTGAAGAAGAATATATATGACATGACAGTCAATGGAGCATGATCATTTGAACAAACTCTCAATCACATTTCAACAGTAGGATCAATGAGAAATTTGGTGGCAATTGGCTAAGTGGTTTCTGAAAAATCATGATTTTATACATGTAAACAGCACAGTGGCAGGGAAATACAATAAATATAAACAAGACGGTAGCCATCTTGGATTTCCAATCAGAATGATTTTAGCTGCTGTTGATCTACAAGTCACCTCGATACTTCCAATGAACTTTGAGTCAATTGCCCTGTCGGTTCTGGAGAAAAAGTTCAAAATGGATTTTCAAGATGACCACCATGGCCACAATCTGGGATTTCCTATCCGAATGACGAGCTATTTTTGATCTACAGGTCACCCCGATGCTTCCTACAAAGTTTCAAGTCAATTGGTCTTTCAGTTCAGAAGAGGAAGTGAAAAATAGAATTTCAAGATGGCCGCCATCTTGAATTTCTGATCAGAATGATTTTAGCTATTTTTGATCTAAAGTCATCCCGATGCTTCCTACCAATTTTCAAACCAATTGGCCTTTTGGTTTAGGAAAATAAGAAAAAAAAAAAAAAAAAAAAAATTTCAAGCTGGCCGCCATCTGCCAACTTGGATTTCAGATCTGAACAATTTAAGCTATTTTAAATCTACAAGTCATGCCAATACTTCCTACCAAGTTTAGAGTCAACTGGCCTTTCATTTAAGGAGAACAAGCGAAAAATAAATTTTCAAGATGGCTGTCATAGCGGCCATCTTGGATTTCCGAAAGGGACGACTTTAGCTATTTTTGATCTACAGGCACCCTGATGCTTCCTACCTAGTTTAATGTCAATAAGCCTTTCAGTTCAGGAGAAGAAGCAAAAAATATATTTTCAAGATGGCTGCCATCTTGGATTGCCAATCTCAACAATTTCAGCCATTTTTGATCTATAATGCACCCTGATGCTGCCTACCAAGTTTCAAGTCAATCGGCTTTTGGGTTTAGGATTTGTTTGTGTTGAGGTTTTATGGCCCAGTCAACCCATTTGGGTTTAAGAGAAGAAGCGAAAAATAGATTTTCAAGATGGCCACCATAGCAGCCATCTTGGATTTCCGATCAGCATGATTTTAGCTATTTTTTATCTACAAGTCATCCCGATGCTTCCGACCAAGTTTGGAATCAATTGGCCTTTCCGTTCAGAAGTAGATTTTCAAGATGGCGGCAATGGCGGCCATCTTGGATTTCTGATGGGCACAATTTTAGCTACTTTTTATCTACAAGTCACCCCGATGCTTCCTACTAAGTTTCAGTCAAGTGGCCTTTCATTTCAGGAGAAGAAGCGAAAAATAGATTTTCGAGATGGCGGCCACCTTGGATTTCAGATCGGAACAAGTTTAGCTGTTTTATCTACAAGTCATCCCGATGCTTCCTAACAAGTTTCGAGTCAATTGGCTTTTGGGTTTGGAGAAGAAGCGAAAAATTTTTAAGATGGCCGAAATTGGAAAACCAAGATGGCCGCCATAGCGTCCATCTTGGATTTCCAATTGGAATGATTTCAGCTATTTTTGATCTACAAATATCCTGATGCTTCCTACCCTGTATTGAGTCAATTAGCCCAGGGATGTAGGAGGAGTAGGCTTTTAAAGCAATTGTTGACGCGGCATGACAGAAGACGGACATTGACCACAATAGCTCACCATAAGCACTTGTATTAAGAAGTTGTATAAACAAACTGCAACATTAATCCATGAAATAGTCTTCAATATAAAAGGCAAAATCACGGGAGCATGAAAAGAAGGTCACAATGCCCTTGACCTTATTACAGTGATTGTTGATGTGATAAATATGTCTGACGCCTATCCTTCTTTATTAAGAAGTTTTTTGTATTAACAAACTGCTATATTCTACCTTATTGAGGTGTCCTACATTTTGACCTCTAGCCCGCCATGGGGCATAACCCAGGGGTTTATAGATGTAGGATGGAAGAGAACCCTCCCAAATACCCCCGTACCAAATATGTAAAGTTTTTGATCAGTGGCTGCAGAGTTATAAGAAATAAAAAAACTTCGAAGTAAAACTTGGTTATAGAAAGGGATAATGGACGAAATCAAGATGGAAGGATGGATGGACAGACTAATGGAACCGACGAAAACTATATACCCCTTCCACATACTTCATATGCCAGGGGGATAAAAACTGTAAATGGAATTGCGTCCACAAGCTGCCCATCTCACTGTGTCTATTCACAGATGGACGAACCCATTTTGATAGTACCCTATGACTAATGTCGAGGGATAAAAAAGTAGCAGTGGTTATGAGAGCAGAATAACAGTTAGGAACTTAATTCAGGGCAAATTCATAGCATAAGATCGGAGAGGTATCTCTTTCTCTTCTGATTTCTTAAAAATAAAAACTTTAAACTATAATACCTCGCCATTACCGTGCCGCAGGCAGATAACTTCATAAAAAATTGACAAAATTTGCCCTTTAGCAATCCCAAACCAAATCTCCACAATATTAATGCACATTCCGAGTTTGGTGAAAATCCATTGATGTTTACTCGTTTACATCAGAAAAGCGAAAAACTGAGAAAGACACATGGACATCCAACATAAGACCATAATACCCCGCCACTATCGTGCAGCAGCCTATAAAAATAAATGCTATGGGTACTCATTAGAAGTGCCTCAGTGAGCATTACTGACTACTCTTAACATATAGAAGTAAAAAAAAAAAAAATTTTTTCCCACTGAAAACATCTGATCTGGAGCTAAGACAATTTTCAGGGCCTATTTTTGGCTCTTTGTTAACATATATTTTTCAATACAGTCAACAGCTATTAACACTTACCATGCTATGGACAAAATCAGCCGAAGATAAACTTGCTGAGGTTTTTCTTATTTTTCCCAGAAAATACAATTGACATTTTCTGCAAACTGTCGCTTACGGAGACAATTGGCATGGTATGTCCAAAATAAAAGCACTGCAAGTATAATACCCCGTCATAGCAATTATTTGTTTATGCATTAAAGTTATCGTTGCGAAAATGTCTGGAAAGGAAATGACGGAGGGACAGATAACAATCCTAAACCAGATCTTGAAAATACCAATGGACAGATAACAATCCTAAACCAGATCTTGATAATAGTAACGCATATAGTAAGTTTGGTTAAATAGTCTTGTTATTTACTCAAGTTATCATCCGGAAACAAAAATATGGACGTGTCTCGGGCAGATAACTCCCTAAAAGTTTGACTAAATTTGCCCATTAGCAATTTCAAAACAGATCTCCTTAAGGTCAATGCATATAGCAAGTTTGGTTAAAATCCCTTGTTATTTACTCAAGTTATCGTCCAGAAATGAAAACATGGGCGTGTCTTGAGCAGTAAACTCCGTAAAAGTTTGCCCATTAGCAATCCCAAACCAGATCTCCACAATATCAATGCACATACCAAGTTTGGTGAAAGTCCATTGATGTTTACTCAAGTTATCATCCGGAAAAGAAAAACGGACAGACGGACAGACACACGGACGTCCAACATGAAACCATAATACCCCACCACTATTGTGTGGCGGGGTATAAAAAAGGACTGACATTTCAAGAAAAATGTTTCCTGTAAAATCCTATCTTCTGGAAAATTAAGAAAATACATTGTATTTCCAAATATTGTGTGCTGAAATTTTTACCCAGCATGCTAAGCATTTATATTTTGTTAATACTTTTGAATTTATTCCCGTGTTTTATGCATTCCTTCCTTGCTATTGTTTGTAAATGCATTATATGACAATCTGGATGAAAGAAAGTTTATTCCAGTAGCAACGACAAAAGTGAGCAAAGGCATCTTTCAGCCGGATCAGGAAATTTTCCACAAAATGGCCACTGTACATGGAAGACAAAGACCAGTAATACAGCTTGTTTTGGACCTGTTCCTGTTTTTAAAAAAAAATCTTCATTTTCCTAATGCAGAATTCACATGGATGCTTCACATGATGATGGCATCGTCAATCATCTGTTTTGACCAATATCATCCACCAATAACTGATAACATGGCAAGCTTTTATGTGCTGTTACAAAGGAATACAAGTATCCACGCAGTTCTATATAGAGGCCTCTAGCTGTCAGAGGTCCACTTGCATCAACTCTGTATATCTTGTACCTGCAGTGAAATACAAAAACAAAGCCTCTTCAATAAAAGGGTAAGAATATGTTAAGGTCAGCTCCAATCAACAGCAAAATACTATGTGTATTATGGGTGACGAGTAACACCCAAACTACATGGACCATGGCAGTGTGCATGATATTTGGATTATGTCCATAAATCAAATTAATGATGGAAATACATGAGGGACATTCCTTTTGGAAATAACACAGGGTCAAAGGTCATGACCCACTGAACAAATTTACTATGGGCCCTCGAAATTGACTAAGGACCCAATTCAAATCCATGTAAAATTTACAATTTTGATTGGCCTTTCCTAATTTTGATGGGCCCTCTGGAAATTTTGATACCCTACAAAATAAACACTGGATTTGAAAAGCTTGTACTGGGGCCCAGCCAAAAAAAAAAAAAAATGACTTTTACTGGAGAATGTTTATTAAGCTTTCATATACAAAGTTCATTCTAAAAGGTATTTTACTTAATCAGGCATTGGTGTCAACATTCTCATAACTTCCAAACTTTATGATGGATTTAGTTTTGGTTTAAAAATAGGCACTGAAGCATGAAGTTTTGATATCAGCATCTTTTTCATAACCATACTTTTTCCTTTTAGCAGTTAGCCATTACTTGTGCATATTCTTTTGACAGAAATGTCAGAAGCAAGCAAGCATATATAAATGATTTTATTTGAGCTGGAGTTTTACGACACAGTTAACAATGTTAAGGTCAAGTCGAGCCAGTCAGTTGACCTGTTCAAACTTTATCTGGGCCTACTTTGTTCTATAAACAGTTAACCAGTACTTGTACACATACTGTTGCAAGTAGCTGACAACTGTCCTTCCTGAAATAGCTGAAGGAGGAGAATGACCACAGAAATGATTTCACGATCAGTCTCCATGATAGTTATGTTGTCGAGTAGATTAGGACTTGCATTCACTTGATCTGTAGAAAGACCACCGGTGCTTGAAGTTTAGTCCTTAACCTATAACAAGAGTTGTCAGAAGACAACGCAGCTCACCGGAAAGGGTTAATCGGATAAGCAAACAATCTTTATTAAATATTAAAGATTAAATGCAGAACTTAAACTTTATATGACAGAGTATGACCTGATCTTGATGTCTGAAGAATGTGCAAAACTGAGGGTTGGGATATATGCCATTGAAATATCTTCCCTTAGGTTGGTGTGGGCAAAATATGAAAGCTGTATCTTACATGCTGAATCCCTTAGGTTGGTGAGGATGAAATATGAAAGCTATATCTTACATACTTCAGCAGTTATGTACTTTTCAAAACTTAAAGACAGCTGTTAATGACAAAGTATGACTTGACCTTGATCTAGGCAAAAGGTCAAACTGAGGAAGGGACATGTGATATTGAAAGGTCTAACCCTAATGTTGGTGTGGGCCAAATATTAAAGAAGTATCTTGAATACTTCAGCAGTTACAAACAATTTTCAAAACTTAAACACAGAACTCGAACATGGGTTTAAATGACAAACTATTACCTGCCCTTGACCTAGGCAGAAGGTCAAACTGAGAACAGGGTGTGTGCTATCGAAAGGTCTTACCCTAAGGTAGTTGTGGGCCAAATGTTAAAGCGGTATCTTGAATACTTCAGCAGTTACAAACACTTATCAAAACTTAAACGCAGAACTGCAACATGGGTTTAAATGACAAAGTATGACCTGACCTTGACCTAGGCAGAAGGTCAAACTGGAAAAGGAGTGTGTGCTATTGAAAGGTCTAACCCTAAGGCTGGTGTGGGCCAAATATTAAAGCTCTATCTTGAATACTTCAGCAGTTACAAACACTTTTCAAAACTTAAACGCAAACTTAAACATGGGTGTAAATGACAAAGTAAGAACTAACCTTGACCTACATAAATGGTCTAACTTCGGAATGGGGGTATATGTTATTGAAAGGTCTTACACTAAGGTAGGCATTGGCCAAATATGAAAGCAGTACCTTAAATAATTAAAAAAAACTATGGACACCTTGGAAAACTTAAACATTGTGCTAACGCCAACGCCTGGGTGACAACATAAGCTCTCCAGGGACATAGTCCCGGCGAGCTAAAAAGGCCAAATCTAGAGTCTAATGCGCTTCATATTTTAATATATGAAGCCTATACAGGCTATAGAGTGGAGTTTTTGTTTACAGACAACTTCAAGCACCTGTGGTAAGACAGATGCTATGGAACCTAGCAAATATATAATATGAACATTCACTGAACTGTATTTTACAGTTACATATTTTCCCTCATAGTGATTTTCACATTATAAGTCTCTAAAACAGCTGGGTTGCCATGTTTGCAACCTCTTTTCAAATTATTATAATCTCTGACCAGCAATTTTGATTCTGACCATCACAACCCCCGCCCCTCCCCTCCTTACCCCCAGGTTATTTTTTATTTTTATTTTTTTTGGTAAAAATTGTAATTTTGACCCTCACATCTCCTTTGGTCCTCTCCCTAAGGGGTCAATGAGTTTAAGTTGTATGGCCAAGTCAACACTGTTAAGGTCATGTCCAGCTGGTCAGTTAATCTACTGACACTATTCTTGGATAGGCTTAATACAGTAAGTAGTTATTAACCAGTATTTTGTGTACATACTTTCTGCAGAAACTGACAAGAATCCTTCTTGAATCAGCATAGGGGAAAATGATCATGATCAATCCATGAGAGTTAGACGGCCAAGCCAGGGTTGCCACTCATTTTCTATTTCAAAATTTTATGACTTTTTCCTGACTTTTCCCTGACTTTTCACAATTTTCCAGACATTTTCAATGGCCTCCCAGCTCCCATTATAGCTGTCATCAGCCACCAAATCTTCTAATAGAGCACTTACTTTCAGAGAATAAAACAATCATTAAACAAAAGAATGAAGCAAATTATATAAATTTATGTTCTGAAAATTAAAGAGACTGCCACAGCCATCTCAAATTTCAGATAATTTTGAATTTCCCTGACTTTTCAAAGACGTTTGTCATTTTTTTTTTTTTTTTTCCCAATTTCACTGACTCTTACCACAACTCCCTGACTTCTCCCTGACCTAAAAAAAAAAAAAAAAAAAAAAAATCATTTCCCTGACTTTTTTCCCTGACCGTGGCAACCCTGGGCCAAGCTGGGATTCAAGTCTGTGATTCTTGCATCTGCAATCAAAAGTGCTTCTATTCAGCTATGGAGCCCAGCCAAGGGGTCAGAGCAAAATTTAAATATGCCAAGTATATCAACATATTTATGTATCCTAACTAAAGGCATATTTAAGTATCAAGTTTGCAGCCTTAAGGGTGTAGGAGTAGATAGTGTCAGTAGAAATGCATAAACACACGGATATACAGGCAGACCACTGGGACCAGGTAATAGGATTCCCAACATTTTATTCCAAAATGTGCATGTATTAAATTAATAATGACAGAGGACAAAAAAGAAAAGATATGTACCTTGAAGTCATTTTCTTCATACAGTTATTGGCTAGACATGTTTTATAGTAAAGTCTCCAAGATGTAAATTGTGCAGCCCCAGTGTCTTCTAAGACCAATGTCCAATACCATTAACAGCTCTGTCTCTTGATATCATAATACATGTATACCTACAAAACAAAAAAGCACTGCATCAGAAATGTAAAGAAGCATATAAGATGAATATGTGCAGTGATATTTCTAGAAGGGACCCAGTGATAAAAGGCCCATACCTTTCAAAAAAAGCACCTTCTTTTAGAAAATATACATGTAAGCCTTCTTATCATGTAATGGTTTAGGGAAATGCTGCTCTATACCTAGTTTTCTCAAGACTTTCCTTCAAATGGCCTATGAGGTCTATTGGCCTGAAGTATCCCTGTATGTGCAATTTTCTCATTTCTCCAAATATATCTTAAGCTGTGGCATATCATAAGATCATCTTCGAGAGCTTTTGCAATGCTATGTAACATTGTATTCTTGGTAGGGTTCCCACTTCAATTTCAAACTGTATGTAATCTTTCTATTTTTAGTTTGTTTTTTCCTGTACCCACATTGTACAGCCTCATAGTGAGTAGAGACTATTTAGCATTTATGTTTTGAAATAAAGCTGTGGGGTAGTGAAAACTCACTCCAATTTTGGAATCAACTGGAAATGGACCAGAGTTTAAATTAAGTCCACTGTACTAACTTTAATGAACAAATTAGGAACAGCATAATACCATTAAAATTTGTCACTGGGTTCATTTTTTGCCATGAACACTTGAAGGCAAATTAAGAGATGACACATAAGATGACAATTATCTTTTCCCTTTTGCATGAATCATCAGAGTAGGAATATTCAATGGATATTCCTGCGTTAAAGTTAAATTCCGATATATAATATTCACTTTTCATACTTTTATTTATTTATTTAGGGATGTCTGTTCCTGTTTCTTAGAACATTGAATAGACAGTTCTGAATAACTTTCATTTCACCAGCTAGCCCTACACAAAGGGATAAGCCACCCCTCTTGCCCTCTCCTGCCACCCATCTGCCCTTTTTAAGTTCCTCTGCCTTATTTCAACTCCAGACGTAATACTCCACATTTTGATGAAAATTTCATGAATATTGGAGCAAAATTAAAAAGGTTATCAACATATAAAGGTCAGTTTTTGTGAATTCCAGTTAGAGGCATTTATTGTGGAATGTTAGTGTTGAGGTTTTACGGCCCAGTCAACCCAATGGGGTCATGTTGAGCATGGTCAGTTTACCTAACCACACGTTTACTAGGCAGGCTTAGTCCTGTAACCAGTATTGTGCACATTCTTTTGCCAGAAACTGACAACTGCCCTTCTTGAATCAGCGGAAGGGAGAGAATGACCGTAGAAAATATTTCATGATCAATCTCCACGAAAGAATGTTGCCGACCTTGGCGGGGGTTGAACCCGTGACCTCCTGGTCTCCAGTCGGACGGCGCATCCAACTGAGCCACCAAGGCCGGCTTATTGTGGAATGGGATTATATTTTGTAACATGACTTGATACAAAGAACATCACATGATACATGGTACCCTCATTCTTTTATATGACCGCGCAAAAAGAGTGCCCTACCCAGCACCCATCTGCCCTGGAATCCAAGCTGGTGCACTGCCCAATTTGTGCATAAACCACTGCTATATTAGTATTGGTATTGTTTCTTCTTTATAATAGCTCTTTTTAAATATTTTATGTTTTGAACCAAATAAATTACTTGTCCAACAAGATAAAAGGAGGTTATCATTTTTCATGATAGGAAGCTGGACAATCTCTTTGTAAATAATCTACACCAAAAAAATAAGGTTCTTTCCAGATGAAGGCATCCACAGGATGGCACAACAATGTTAAGGTTTGTGAACTGTAGTGAGTATGTGTTGATTTTTTACAGCCCAGTCAACACTATTAAGTATTAAGATCAGGTTGAGCTGATCAGTTAACCTACTCACACTTTTTCTGGTAAGGCCTTATCCACTGAGTAGTGAACCAGTATCTGTGCACATACAGGTACTTTCTCCAGTAAGAAAGACAACTGCCTTCTTAAATGACAACAGAAATGATTTCATGATCTCTCTTCAGGAAAGTTATGTGGCCAAGCTGAGATTCCAACTTGCAAACCATGGCTCTGCAGTCAGACATGCTATTGACAGAGCTACAATGTATGGAACCCTGTAGTGAGTGGTTTCACCAAAGCTGTGTTTGTTTGTGTTGAGGTTTTACAGCCCAGTCAACCCAATGGTGTCATGTCGAGCGCGGTCAGTTTACCTAACCACACTTTTACTGGGCAGGCTTAGTGCTCTAAGCGGTTAACCAGTATTGTACACATTCTTTCGCCAGAAACTGACAACTGCCCTTCTTGAATCAGCGGAAGGGAGAGAATGACCGTAGAAAATATTTCATGATCAATCTCCACGAAAGAATGTTGTCGACCTTGGCGGGGGTTGAACCCGTGACCTCCTGGTCTCCAGTCATACGGCGCATCCAACTGAGCCACTGAGACCAGCACCAAAGCTGTGAAGATTACGATCAAGAAGAGACTGATTGTTTTTCTTTTTTTTTTTTGACTATATTTTAGTGGATATCAGTGACGATTAAAAGTCTAATATTGTGCTTGATGGACATGAGGATGTTATACAAAAGTTCAAAACACAAATGAGATAAATTATCAGATACAGAATTTACTTTTATATTTTGTAATATATAAATTTAAGTACACTAGAACAAGTGCCCAAAGAGCCATGAATACCCCCGCCCGGGGCCACTTTTTAATTATAAAAATTATTTGAGTCTGATAATGATACAAGACAAAACCAAGGGACCATGAAATATAGGTCACTGACCTACTTATAGTTTACAAGCTCTATCTTTGAGTGACACTGATCAATCATCCCAAGTACAACATTTTACGATAAAATAGTCTTCAAGGGGAAAGACGAAAACTATATACCTTCTACATACTTCGTACGCCAGATGTATAAAAACACTGTATTCCTATATATGCAAGTAGTATATAATTTATAGGTTTTGTCGTAACAATAAAAACCATCAACAAGTGTTTTGGATACCAAGCAAAATCAATGAAGCATAAAATCAGGGGTCATCCTAGAGCTTTCAGATAGGGAGAAGTTATGTGACAATTTCAGGATTTCAGGGAGATGTTTTGGTCCAAATTTTTGGTTTTCCTATATATTCTATACATTTTTACTTCTCCCTCAGCTCAAGTTAGCCAGCTTAGGGAGACTGTTTCTACCAAATCCCCCTGTAGGATGACCCCTGATAAAATATAGGTCACTGTGACCTTGACCACATTTAAAGTCACAAACTTTGTCATTACAATCAAATATTTTAAGTAGGATGAAAATGCATCAAATAATATTCAAAATATGAAGCAAAATCACTGAACCTTAACTCACCACAAACCCGCATTTCCCACCCCTAATCCTCACCCCTTCCAGCAGGTTTGAAATATTACTGCAAAACTCAGGCACAGACAATCACATTTGATATACAACTTTCGATTAATTAGTAGTCATAATATATAAAACTCTTCACCTTGCTAAAATTGCCAGTGTTCTAAGTCTGTGACTGACCTTGAGGTAAGGGCAGGGGTGGGGACAGTGATGATTATCTATCATCATACCAAATCCATCATCTGGTTTGGAAATAAAAGCTATAACCCTAAACTTTGGCAAAGGTGTTATCTAACAGATGGAGAAACGTATGTATGATCAAACAATTGAACAAACAGAAAGACGAAACTTTTTGTCCTTTGGCGTAATTCGTAAGCAGGGGGTTTAATAATGCGACTGCGTAGTGACTTGTTTATGCTAGATATAATGTTTGCACAAGAGTTTACATACACATGTGACTGCATGTAAAAGGGTTTAGGGAGATGACAGTGTCTGACAAGTTGAATTCTCTAGTTTATTGCTACCCAAGAAAAGCAAAGAAAGTTTCGAGGTTTTAATTTGGAAAACAAGACTATAAATTCTTATGCATAATTCTTACGCAGTCAAAAGGTGCATACATGTAACTCAGCCAAGTTTTTATGGAATTAGCTCAAAAGTTAATCATGTCATCTAAACATTGATCCCAAAAGGTTTGCAAATATCAGGATCCTGCTTTGAGTGGTTTTCTAGATTTATATCTTAAGGACAAGATTTTCTAGAGCTCTGCTATAATGGCAAAGTCCAAAAAAGGGCATAATTCAGTCAATATTTTACAGAATTTGCTCAAAGGTTAATAAGGATATATAAACATTGGTCCTAATCTGTGTGAAAAATATCAGAATCCCAGCTAAAGCAGTTTTCCAGATCGTGATGACAAGGTTCTCCCATGATAATACGGGCAAAATCAAAAGGGGCAATCCTCTGCCAATTCTTTTTATATGGTCAAAAGTTAAACCAGGTCACAGGGCAGTAAACAAGAGGCCCATGGGCCACGGTTCGCTCACCTGAGTGACATAGCCACTGCAGACATGCAGATGTTATGCAACATTTTCCAATCCTATCATCACAACTAATGAAAATATCATCATTTGAGCAGTTCTTAGTTTTGAAGAAGAATATATGGGCCTGACAGTCAATGGAGCATGATCATTTGAATAAACTATCATCACATTTCAACAGAAGGATCAATGTGAAATTTGGTAGAAATTGGCTAAGTGGTTTCTGAAGAATCATGATTTTATACATGTAAACAGCACAGTGGCAGGGAAATATTATAAATATAAACCAGATGATGGCCATCTTAGATTTCCAATCAGAACAATTTTAACTACTGTTGATCTACAAGTCACTTCGATACTTTCAATATACCTTGGAGGCAAAAAGGTCAAATGTCAACACAGAACCATCATTTGAGCAATTTTGGTAGATCTCCTCTCCCCCGTAATTTGTGCAAAGATTAGGACCCAGGGCTTATTTAGTTAAGGAGAAGAAGATTATTAAAGGTTTTTACCATATATGGAAATGGCAGCCATTTTGATCAATGGACCATACCCATTTTAGCAATCTTTCATTCTCCTGCCCATGGAGGCTCCGCATGAAATTTGAGCAACACTGGCCCGGAGGCTTCAGAGGAAAAGCCATTTGAAATTATCAACATTTTTTCCATACAAATGTATGGGGCCCATACAAATGCATACAGAAGCAAACTTGACCTCGCCGTAAAAAGGTTAAATGTCAATGAACGACAATTATTTTAGCAACTTTAGTAGACCGCCCGTTCCAGATGATATATGCAAAGATTCAGCCACAAGCCATCCTCCGTTTTGGAGAATAAGATTTTTAAATGTTTTTTCCCATGCAAATGCATAAGGAAGCAAACTTGACCTTGCCATAAAAAGGTCAAATGTCAATGTATGACCATTATTTTAGCAACTTTGGTAGACCCCCTGTCCCTGATGATTTATGCAAACATTCAGCCCCAAATCATCCTTGGTTCTGGAGGAGAAGATTTATAAAGGTTTTTACCATATATGGGCATGGCGCCCATCTTGGTCAACAAACCGTGACCATTTTAGCAATCTTTTGTTCCCCCTATCTAAGGAGGCTCCATATGAAATTTGAGCAAAATTGGCCCAGAGGCTCCAGAGGAGAAGTTGTTTGAAATTCTGAACATTTTTCCCATACAAATGCATAAGGAAGCAAAATTGACCTTAATGTAAAATGTCAAATGTCAATGTACAATGTACGACCATTATTTTAGCAATTTTGGTAGCCCTCCTGTTCCCGAAGATATATGCAAAGATTCAGCCAAAAGGTATGCTCAGTTTTGGAGAAGAAGATTTTTAAAGGTTTTTCCCATACAAATGCATAGGGAAGCAAACTTGACCTTTCCGTAAAAAGGTCAAACATCAAAGTACGACAATTCTTTTAGCAATGTTGGTAGACCTCCCAATCTTGCAAAGGTTCAGCCCCAAGGCATTCTCGGTTCTGGAGGAGAAGATTTTTAAAGGTTTTTTCCATATATGGGCATGGCGGCCATCTTGGTCAACAAACCATGACCATTTTAGCAATCTTTTGTTCCCCCTACCTAAGGTGGCTCCATATGAAATTTGAGCACAATTGGCCCAGAGGCTCCAGAGGAGAAGTTGTTTGAAATTCTGAACATTTTTCCCATACATATGCATAAGGAAGCAAAATTGACCTTACCGTAAAAAGGTCAAATGTCAATGTACGACCATTATTTTAGCAATTTTGGTAGCTCTCCTGTTCCCGAAGATATATGCAAAGATTCAGCCATAAGGCATGCTCGGTTTTAGAGAAGAAGATTTTTAAATGTTTTTCCCATTCAAATGCATAGGGAAGCAAACTTGACCTTGCCGTAAAAAGGTCAAACGCCAACATACGACAATTCTTTTAGCAATTTTGGTAGACCTCCTGTCCCCGATGACTCCTGCAAAGGTTCAGCCCCAAGGCATTCTCGGTTCTGGAGGAGAAGATTTTTAAAGGTTTTTACCATATATGGGCGTGGCGGCCATCTTGGTCAAGGGACCGCAACCATTTTAGCAATTTTTCGTTCCCCCACCCTAAGGAGGCGCCATATGAAATTTGAGCAAAATTGGCTCAGCGGTTTCAGAGGAGAAGTCGTTTGAAAATGTTAACGGACGGATGCACGGACGAAAAGTGATCACAATAGCTCATCCTGAGCAGAGCTCAGGTGAGCTAATAAGGAGAGTATGTGAGTAAAATACCCTAATGTTTTGAGCAAATCCTCAATTATTTTCAAAAACTTGGGTATTGATACCCAATTGATTCGACAAAGTACCCAATTATTACCAAATTCAAGGGTGACTGACTGATTGTGTTGGGGTTTAACGACACGTCAACCCTTGTATGTCATTTTGTGTCGTCTCCCAGAGAGAGAGAGAAAAGAGATAAAAGAGGTAGTAGAAGAGATGAAAGACAGGAATAGGGAAGAAAGAGGAACAGGAATGAAAGTTAATAAACATCTAAGAAATAAAAAACATTGCCCCTCTACCCTTACCTGCTACAAGGATAGTAGGCCTTGCCCAACTGTAAGCCAATATCAGTTGGACGCCTTAGTTACATAAGATACATGACACTTTCACACCACCCAATTAGCTGTGAATTCAAGGATGATGAAAATTAAAATTTCAAGACTTGAAAAGCACATAATTACTGGTACTATTTTATATTATGATTACTGCATATAATAGGTGTTTATATTCTTCATGACAAATGCATGTACTATCCCTAAATTAATAGGGTATAAAGAAATGCCATGTTTTAAATGCCAAAATCAGAAAAGCACATAATTACAATTTAATATTATGATTACTGCATATAATAGATGTTTTTGTCTTTATTCTTATGAAGAATACTATCCCAAAATTAATAGGGTATCAAGAAATGCCATATTTTAAATATCAAAATCAGAAAAGCACATAATTACTATTTATCATTATGACTACTGCATATAATAGGTGTTTTTATTCTTCATATGACAAATAATATCCCAAAATTAATAGGATATTAAAATGCCATGTTTTAAATACCTAAATCAGCCTTTTTTATGCTCTTTCTTTCTGTTTTATAAGTTTACCCAATTAATTTTAAATAGCTGGTTCTAATTGCTTGAAGTAGATCCATACAAGGCAAACATGAGAGGTATGGTTGGTTCTTATGAAAAGCATAATAATTTTACTGCATGGTAAATGATGTCCCAAGTGTAATGTTTCTAACACAATTTGTATGTCAACAATGTATAGGTGTAAAAAAGTAAAATAAGAGAGTTACTGCATTTTCATCAAAACTTAAGTTTTATCATAAACTAGGAGTTTTACATTAATTGACTTGACTTGAAATTACTAAAACAACAAATTTAAGAAAATGTTTTTTTAAGTAGGTAGAGCATAGCCAGAGGCAAAGATGAAAACAAGAAGATGTCATAATTTAGTTCTTTGTTTATATAACTTAGACAATTAGTCTGGGTGGAATTGAAAAGAGGTGTCTTAGGTGTGAATTAACCAAATAGAAAAAATGAAATCGCTTTTTTATTTATTTAATTATCAAATAAATAACTAAAACCAGTGCTAAACCAGTGCTAAATCTAAATCAGCTTAATAATACTGATTTTAAAATAATTAAGATGTGTTGTTTAAACTACTTATACAAGTAATTTTTGGTACATATTTGATAACCGTCAATTGAATTTGCCATACTTGCCATATTTGCCATAAATGCCAGTAAATGCCAGTGGCATGGAAAATATGCATAGTTGCCAGCATTTTTGCAACCAAAACTTTTATGCACTGAAGGCACACACACTTGCCAGCAGTTCTGGTATAATCTTTTTAGAATTGTATCATTAACAAATACTTTACACCACTGATATGTAATGTTAAAGTTTTCTAGAGTTTTGGATCCAATACAAATTAATTTAGCTTGATCTACATATACGAGCCGTAGATCAGCAATGGGTCATGTTATGGATGCCGGCCTCCGTTACTTAAATCATATATACAGCGCAAATGAGCCGGGAACCAGAATAAGACGGGTTTGCTATTTCATCATGATTTATTGAAATCCTACGACAACGATTTCAAACCCGTCCAATTCTGGTTCTCGGCTCAACAGCGATGTATCTACAGGGTTCATACAGGCAAGGCTAAGCCAAATTCAAGGACTTTTCAAGGACCAACCTCATAGTTTTCAAGGACTATGATACTTACACAAATTCGTAAATTCTGCACTGTTATCCATTGGTTCCAAATCCAGGGTTAAATTTTGGGCTAAAACACTGATAATTTCTGCCAAATAATGTCACAATGAATTCTCTTAAAACCAAAAGTATTAAGTTGTGGTGTGGTTGCAGTTTCTGTTTCAACCTGTGAGAAATTTACAAATGTCCGAGACATCGCCTTTTCTTGTTTCTTTTGCCCCTCTCCTTCACCTGTGACCCCAATGCACCTCCACCCATTTGTTTCGATGTCCTTATTACAGGTCAACAGTGCGCCTTGTGTTTACTGTTTGTTTCCTTTATCTTAAGATATCGTTTTGGTCACTCTCTGCTATAAACACATTTTCCCATTACGCAGTAATAAATTCAGATTCCAAGAAAAAAACACACTAAAGAAAGGCAGACGCCATTTTTGTTTGGTTAGTCTGGTTATTGGATTGACTTTTTTCAGTGATAAAAGTGGTCACAATCGCCAAATACCAGTCTGCAAGGGAGACAATCCAAACATCATGTACAAAACATTCGAACCTATGTGTATTCGAACTTTTGTTTTCGTGCCAAGTACATTCAACCTCTTTAATTATGGCACTTCTGCAGAGCTATTGTTGCTCAAAATTTGCCGATTTTTTTCTAGAACTTTAGTTTTAATTCTCACAGAGATTTAAAATTGTCCAGAATGCAAGAAAATGTGAAATTCAAGTACTTTTCAAGGTCTAAGGACAGTTTTCAAGGGCTTTTCAAGACAAATTTTGTTTTCAAAGACTTTTCAAGGCTGCCCTTCATTTTCAAGTACTTTTCAAGCCTGTGCGAACCCTGATCTATGATTTAAGAAATGGAAGCCAGTATCCAGAACTTGTCCCATTTGTTCCACGGTTCGTAGATGTAGTAGAAGAATTTGTTGACATTTGGTGAGAATATTTCAGCCAAAAATGAAGCTACAACAAGATATGGCTATGACAACGATATGGCGGCGAAGACTTATGTTTCCCCAAATAGCGGATGCAAGTTAGTTGCATGTTGCATTTGTTTTAGTTAGGGTAGCAGTGTAAATATGCGGAGACCCCCCAGATCTGTGCTGGCCATTGATTGTTGTCGATATATTACCATTTGAGAGAAATGTGATGTTTTTTAGAACCTTTTCAGAAGTCACAGAATATGATTATATTTTATCAGCAGTGTTTCTGTTGTACTTAAATGCAACAATATTTAGAGAAAAATATATACAAGATATTTTTGGGGGCTTGCACTGCCCTACTGACCCCAAGTATCTGTGTATCTATTTGACAGATCCACCCTGTACTAATGGTCTTAAAATTGTCTCGACCTCAGCGGGATTCATACAAACGATATCGCGCTTGAAAGTCGAGTGCACTCGCTTGAAAGTCGAGTGCACCAACCACTAGACCAGCCGGCCCACCAAGATGCCTGTGGTTAGTCCGAATTTAAATTCTGTACGAACATGCAACTACAGCATACAAAACGATTCCAAACTTACCTTTGATGCATGAAGCGAAAGGCTTAGGATTCAGGGAATCTTCTGGTTCCAATCTAACATTTGGTATCTTGTAATTCGCAGGTCTGACATCAAACCACAACTTTTTTTTTTCCATCTGTACCCGATTGTTTAGGCCATAATTTTGTTCACTACCCGCCTTTAACAGGAAGGGAGACAACCTTTACAGTATAGGCGAAAATTACCGAAGCAATATTCAGGAACCGATTCTGAGCGAAGGCGTTTTAACCAATCACAGCAGCGGTCATATAATTTTTTGGTTTTCTATTTACCTGATTGGCTCCGACCATTTGGCATGTTATCGATCTCTATTTGAATAGGCGTGTTTTCGTAATGCTCAAATTTTTGTTCTTTTCAGTGGTCTCTGTTTTCAAAGGCAACTTTTTAGATATTGTACTATCCACAAGATGGTAAATTCTCATACTAAGATCACTCCCTTCAAATCTTATTAATGGTAAAACAAATACGACACACGCATTAGAGAATGACAGAAGATAATAATGTTTATTATTATAACAAAACGTCATGCATTTACTGTATCAGATCGCTTAAAAATCAAATTTGAGAAATTTAAAGTGTAAAGAGGTGCAGCATAGTATTGAAAGTAATCTTTTTAATCATCTTATAATTATTAGGTCGAATCCACTGGGAACGACAAACCTTATATTCTTATCACGCAACGGATTCAGGCGTAAAAAATGTTTTTGCTTATAATTAAGTCTGGCTTCTTTCACTCTTTCGCTCGCTTCATTGACGAATCCATAAAGAGGAGCGTTCACTCTTCAAAACCGTTTTTTTGTCTCCCATTGTACTACTTTCTGAAAAGGGGTCTACTCCAAAAGGAAATAATTTGCCCCCATTAGGAACAAATTCTTTCCCTTGAAAATAGACCCCATCACGAAAACATACCTATATAGTTTTGCCCCCCTTAAACCCCACTTTTATATAGTAAAACTGGGGTTTACAGGAGTATACATTATTTTTCTTATTTCTGTTCAAAAACATAGATTGTGGGTACTCGTTAGACTCGCCTCGTCGAGGCTGTTCTAAGGGTACCCACAATCTTTGTTTTGAGCAGAAATGTGAAAAATATCAGGTTTTTATCTGAAAATTTTCATTTTTTTTGAAGGTGAAATTATCTATATATTTGAATAGGCATGTTTTCGTAATGCCTTTTCAGAAAGGAGATTAGTATGCAGGTAAGCAAACTGTAATAATAATGGCTTTTTTTACTGCTAAGTCCTTTTTTACTTGGGGAATTTACGGGAGGTTTAAATACTAAATTAATTATCAAACACTAGTCATCAATATAATTTCTCTATATATTTTCTTAGTCTTTATTTCTCTAAAACCAAAGTAAATAATTTTAATAATATCAAAGACAATTTAGGTAGGGTGAGCTCCAAAATATACTGTCACAAAATCAAAGGTCGAACTGCTTCCCCCAACCCCCTTCCCACACCACCCCCGCCATCCCTCTGACAAACCGTGCCATTTCATTCCTAGTAGCACTGCCCAAATATGTCTACTCTAGTTAATGCCAAAACTTTCCCTTAGAGAAAACAGGCAGGCAGAGCCCAGAGACTCTGGCAGTATGTGTAGTACACACATACACATATGGCAGATGTACTTCCTGAGGAACTCCCAACTCAAAGGTTGTCAGAATGGTCAGAGATCAGTAACAGGTAATACAATGTAATAGTTCAAGTGCAGTAGAAAGGGAAATAGGAAGAAAGATTAAAGTTGAAACATGAATCAGAAAGAACAATATATGCCAATATATTACAAAAATGGAAGTCGCACAAGTTGTCTCTCTTGTAAAAATGGCAGCAAATCTGCCATATGTATCAAGTATAATTATGTTAGATCTTTTGAATAAGTTATGTCGTGCATTGAGAAAATGCGTCTTTTGAGTAGATGCAATGGCACAGGCAAGCTTTTATATATGCGTATTTGATCAGGGTCTTTGGTGATGGCCTGTATCCTTCTCTAGTCTCCAATGATTCTGTGAATAGATAAGGCCCTGATCAATCTGTACATACGCACGTCTATATGAGACTTCGTAAGCAGTTGTTCCAATCATTTCTTTCTTGTTTCAAATTCTTTTGTGGATTAGTGCATATCTGGAGTGTAACATACTTTTCCATTGGCTAGAAACACATTACGTTTCAATCGTTCTTTTGCGGTGGATGCGCGAGCGGTCACTATCACGTTATAGTCGACCCTCGGAGCGGTCCGCTTATATCAGCTTATAATGCCCGCTACCAGTTTTACTATTTTCTCTTGTTTTTTTTTGTGTTTTTTTTCAAACGAAAATCTATAAAAGTCACTATCAAATACTTTTTAGTTAAATTTTAATTTAATAGAAATATTGAACTGTAAATAAATCTGTAGTTGTAGTTCAGTGCACTACCCAGTCAGCATTCTACGTAAATCTATATCGGGCCGTCATCGGCCCGTCAGGGTAGCTGACGGGCCGATGACGGCCCGATGTAGATTTACGTAGAATGCTAGCTGGGTAAAAGCAATAGAAACCAAGCTTCAGGTGCAATCAATATTTCTGGACTGCCTGCGGCTCGGACCATATCAACCCGGTAGTCCGGACCCAGGCCCACGGGCAGTCCATATACCTTGATTAAGGGATAATACTGTTTCTTATTTCTCCATAAAAAACATACGATGAATCCCCACAACATTTTTTTTCACGGAGAATTTGAGAAAGCTATCAAAGATTTGCCATCAAATATTCCGTCTTAAACGGTTCTCTGGCCGAATGCTCAATTGTTATTTTGCGTATATTTAGAAGCAGCTAATCTTTAAATCAAAGATAATAATAACTGACATGGCTACTTGCGATAATGTCGACAGAGGCGATAACATTCAATCTTTATTCTCTCCCAAGTTATTTACTAGGCTTTTATTGCCGTCTCATCTTGTGCAGTAAAGCGTCTTAATGTACGGGGAATAGACTGTTATGCTTGTGCCGTGTGGTGGCCGTAAGACGTCTCCCTATACTTTATTATAGTGCAGCTTATACTGCGATCTTTTAGACTTTCGTTTTACTTCAATGCAGCTGGTATTAAGCAATCTTTAAGATGTTCATTTTCACTGCAGCTGGTGCTAAGCAATCGTTTAGATGTTTATTTAACTTCACTGCAGCTGGTGTTCAGTGCCGTATTGTGGCCTTGAAACGTCTCCCCGTACGTCATTCTAGTGCAGATTATTAGCTCACCTGAGCATGAAGTGCTCAAGGTGAGATATTGTGATCGGTCAATGTCCGTCGTGCAGCGTCAACAATATGCTTCAACAACCTGTCCCCTTTCATCCTGGGCCAATTGACTCGAAACTTGGTAGGAAGCATCTGGTAACCTACAGATCAGAAATAGATAAAATTAGTGAGATCGGAAATCCAATACGTCCGCCATCTTGAAAACCTTTTTTTTTTTTTTTTTTCGTTTGATTGGTAGGAATCATCCGGGTGACTTGTTGATCGTTCCGATTAGAAATCCAAGATAGCCGCCATCTTAAAAATCTATTTTCGCTTCTTCTCCTGAAACAAAAGGCCTACTGACTTGAAACTTGGTAGGAAGTATCCGGGGGACTTGTAGATTAAAAACAGATCGGAAATCCAAGATGGCCGCCATCTTGATATCTATTTTGCCCTTCGTCTCCTGACCCGAGAGACAAATTATCTGGAAACGTGGTAGAAAGTATCGGGGTAACTTGAAGATAAAAAATAGCGAAACTTGTTCCGACCGGAATTCCAACGTAGCTGCCATCTTGAAAATCTGTTTTGCCCTTCGTCTCCTGAACAGAAAGGCCAACTGACTCGAAACTTGGTAGGAAATATCGTAGCAACTTGTAGATCCAAAATAGCTAAAATCATTCCGATCAGAAATTCAAGATGGTCGCCATGGCGGAGATTTTTCATATTTCTGTTCAAAAACATAGATTGTGAGTACTCGTTAGAACCGCCTCGATGAGGCGGTTCTAACGAGTACCCACAATCTATGTTTTGAGCAGGAATAAGAAACATAATGTATACCCCTGTAAACCCCAGTTTTACTATATAAAAGTGGGGTTTAAGGGGGTCAAAATTATATAGGTATGTTTTCGTGATGAAACCGAGTCTCCGATTTTCGTTCTTTTGTGTGTTCTTTGTTTCCAAAGGCAAACTTTTAGACTTTTATTGTCAATAAATGCTGCGTGAAAGGGTCCATCACGAAAACATGCCTATATAATTTTGACCCCCTCAAACCCCACTTTTATATAGTAAAACTAGGGTTTACAGGGGTATACACAATTTTTCTTCTTTCTGCTCAAAAACATAGATCGTGGGTACACGTTAGAGGCGGTTCTAACGAGTACCCGCGATGTATGTTTGAGCAGAAATATGAAAAAAAAATTTTATCTGAAAATTTTCAGTTTTTGGTGGTAAAATTTTCAGTATATTTGAATAGGCATGTTTTCGTAATGATTGTTATACTTATAGGCCAGAAGAATCATTTCTAAAGTTACGGTGTCGTAAATCTCCGTAAATCCGACCGGTATGAAAATAAAGTCAGTCGGACTCCGATCATAGGATAAATCATCTGCTGGTATAAAATTAATTTGTGTGTACTCTATATTTATGAAGCGAAGATTGAACTTAAATTTATTTGTTTGTACCCTATATTTACGAAGCGAGGATTAACTTTTGGTCCATAAATTAGATATAATCCGTATTTAGTATGTGATTAGGACATAATCTAAATATGTATAACCTGTACTGCGCTGAACACAACTGCAGCAGACGGCATTTTTATTCGTTATATTTTTTTTTTTTCAGAGAAAATACGACTTGGCATTTTATGTAGCTGACATTTCACTTTCAAAAATATTAATTTTTTTTGTCTGAAAAATAACGAAATCGGCTGCTGTAATTTTGTTTAGCGCTTTAAGGGCGCTTCTGTCGAAACCTCAGTCCACTCAAAGCTCAGTGTTGTTCTCTTCTCTTTTCACAAAGAGCCTACTGTAGTTGAAACACTATTTCCGGGTTTTGGAAAGGGACTTCTCTTAAAGCAAATAATGTGCTGGAACGTGGGCGTTGGTTGGAGTATCTCCCGTGCCGGTGTAACCATTCAACTTTAGCTTGTAGCCAAACTCTGGTGACTGATTCAAAAATACAATAAAACTTCAGTGACTAGAACACCGATGGCGCGTTTTACTTATTTAGTCATGAAAATGTATTTGTGTACTGAGTAAAACGCCTCATCGGGGCAATTCTAATGGGTAGAAACAGCATACAATTATACATCGAAAAGACATCCCTAAAAGTATCTCAATTTGCCTGGGGGTCTGGCGATATGATTGACTCTTGTTGTTTCGAACGAATTATATAAAGAACAAATTTCTATAGTTCCAAAGATGTTCGAGCCATTTGAGTTGCATTATGAAAACACGCCTATTCAAATATATTGAAAATTTCACCTCCAAAAACTGAAGATTTTCAGATAAAAACTCTGATATTTTTTCACATTTCTGCTCAAAACATAGATTGTGGGTACTCAGAAATAAGAAAAATAATGTATACCCCTGTAAACCCCAGTTTTACTATATAAAGGTGGGGTTTAAGGGGGTCAAAATTATATAGGTATGTTTTCGTGATGGACTGTATTTGAATATTGATTCATAATATTGACATTTTTGTTTTTTTTTCCTATACTTTAGACTAACTTGCCGAACAAACTGATTAAAATAAACTTCTTGATCTTACTGAAGGGACGTTCAAACGGAAATATTATCTGTACTGGGATTGCAACGAAAAGCTTTGAATTCGTTTTCACTGCAGAAGATAAAAAATGTTTTAAACATGTACTTAACAGTTACCACATTCTGGGCTGATTCAGCAGAGAACAAACTTATGATATTTTTTCTCAGTATTCCTAGAAACAGGATTTGACATTTTATGCAAATTGTCTCTATTTGGAACAATTTGCGTGAAATGTCAAAAACCTTGTTTTTGGGAAAAAATAAGAAAACTATTTCGCTTTGTTGTGTGCTAAACGTTTTACTCAAAATGCTAAGCGCCAATAGTCTTGCAAACTGTGACGTTCTTACTTTTTTTCTTGATAATATCCATAGTTATTTGTTTGATCCTACATAGGAATTGATAGATACCACAGATGTGTCAACATAACGGCATGATAGTGTAACATCCTCATACAAGTTTTTAAGAAAGAAAGACGTCAAACCTCTTTGGTGCCATGGCGACAGAGCTGTGATATCTGTCGTGTCGTGCAGACAGAAATTCAAAATGAAACAGCCAAATAATTTTCGCTAGAAACATTGACTTTGGTCAAGCAAATAATTACTCTTATGTCACTTATACAGCTCCTAAATCCCCTAAACATTACGAAAACACGCCTATTCAAATACATTGAGAATTTTACCATCAAAAAAATGAAAATCTGATATTTTTCATGTTTTTGCTCAAAACATAGATTGTTGGGCCTCGGCGAGGCGGTTCAAACGAGTACCCACAATCTGTGCTTTTGAACAGAGATAAGAAAATTAATGTATACCCCTGTAAACCCCAGTTTTACTATATAAAAGAGGGGTTTAAGGGGGTCCACATTGTATAGGCATGTTTTCGTGATGATAGGACATCTGAAAATAGTGTAGAACCTGGTCAGAGTTTAAAGTTAACTCCTTTTCAGAAGGGAGACAAACAATCTGACAGTTACTTCCATAGAGATTGAATCTACTCCCATTTATAAAAGTAATGACCGTGCATTTATTGTTTTTCTGTTTTATACAATGGTTTAAAACACATTTCTCATCTTGTGTAACAACAAGTATTAGCTTTCACAAAAAGGCTTGGTCTGCGCTTAGTAAGCGAAGACCAAGCTTTTTGTAAAAGCTAACAGCAAATACACTATGTGTTTGCATTACTGTAGAGAGGCTGATAAACATACTTAGGCACCCAAATACCGTGTGGAATCTCGTATCAAAGTCGTTTTATCTCGTTCGCCATCTTTAATTTTAGCATCACGGTAAGTAGATCAATACATAATTAATAAGCCAAAAATGAGAAATAACTGTTCATAAACCCGTTTAAAGCTTTTGAATAAATATAAGCTCTGTTTGATTAAAAAAAAAAAAAAAAAAAAAAACCTACAAAAAAGCAAATAATAAAAAAAAAAAAAAAAAAAAAAAAAATCCGAACATATCACATGACCTCGACTTTATTTGTAAACAAACTGCTGTCAAATCTTATACATATCAAAAAAAAAAGATGGGTGAGTGAATTTTCATCATAAGCAGTGCCATTAGGAAAACACGCCTATTCAAATATATTGAAAATTTTACCACCAAAAAAAATGAAAATTTTCATATGAAAATTCTGATATTTTTCATATTTCTGCTCAAAACATAGATTGTGGGTACTGGTTAGAACCGCCTCGGCGATTTAACGAGTACCCACAATCTATGTTTTTGAGCAGAAATAAGAAAAATAATGTATACCCTTGTAAACCCCAGTTTTACTATATAAAAGTTGGATTTTAAGGGGGTCAAAATTATATAGGTATGTTTTCGTGATGTTGAATATAATATAATTTTGAGCAGTCCATGAAAAAATAGCATTGTACCATTCGAAGACCCTTCATATAGTGCTTCCGGAGCCATGGCTTACATTAAGGTTCTCTATTAGACCAATAATTGAGTACTTTGATGCCGTTTGGGATAATTGTAACTTATATGAAGCAAATGAGTTAGAGATAATACAAATAGTAGCCACGCGTATTGTAACAGGTGCCACAAAGTTAGTTTCTTCAACTACATTACAAATCTTTTCTACCTTTTGTCACAAGGACTGCATTACGAAAACAAGCCTATACAATTATATAGAAAATTTCACCTAAAAAAAACCTGAAAATTTTCAGATAAAAAAACTCTGAAAGTTTTCATATTTCTGCTCAAAACATAGATTGTGGGTAATCGTTAGAACCGCCTCGGCGAGGCGGTTCTAACGAGTACCCACAATCTATGTTTTGAGCAGAAATAAGAAAAATAATACATACCCTGTAAACCCCAGTTTTACTATATAGAAGTGGGGTTTAAGGGGTTCAAAGTTATATAGGCATGTTTTCGTGTTCATGTGAACGGATTAACTGAGGTAATACGAAATGTGCCTACTTTAAACGCCACACTGATTCAAATCTTAATGCAGTACCCAAATTCTTCTTTACTGGTAAAAGACTTGGCCTAATTTATCATGCACGACTAAGAATTAGATGTAGTTCTCTTAATGCACACTTATTTTCTAAAATATCGACAGTCCTATGTGCGTCTGTGGAGCATTTGAAGATACTCAACACTTTTTAATGTCTTGCACACAGTACACAATTCTGCGACAAGAACATATTAGTAGAGTAACACCTATGTGTCAGCCGTCCTTAAATGCACGTCTGTTTGACTCTTAAAAAGACAGATATTTCTTGCCGTTCAAGAATTCTTAGTCAAATCAAAACGTTGTGCTATAATTATGGTAGTAACATTATTGATAGGTCGTATTCAACAGTTTTATAAATGTTATTAAGTGAAAGACTCGTCCAAAAATACAATGTTTAAAAGAAATCCTTCTTGAAGTTATAAACACCAATCGCAGTTGTCCCTGTTGTCACTTCAAGGACTTTGGTAAGCTTTGATATGGTCGAGAAATTAATCCTAATTAAATCTGGCCTGACGAAAGATTGATAAAGGATTTATATATTCAACATTTCCAACTTATATGTGCAGCTCTTATTCCCACACCGTCGTGGAGCTGCCATTGGTTGAAAGAACGTACTTAAACAAATGTCCTACTTGAAATTAGCTCTGTTGTTTTCTTTTCACTATTAGTTTGTACCATTTCAAGTCACACGTTGTATTTGTACGGTCCTCACTCGCAAATACGGAAGACAGACTTCATATGTCAGTTGGCTTTCTTCAGAATCCATTTGTATAATGTTTAATGTAGTAATCATATATGTTGTATATATACAAATATATTTATATTATACAAGAAATAAACGTTAAAACTAAGATTATCTCGCCTCTGGGTACAGACAAGAAGAGAGATGCTGACAATATTAAAAAAAAAAAACAAAAAAAAAAAAACAAAAAAAAAACAAAAAAACAAGTGCACCAGAATAAAATTAATCTTGTCGCAAAAAGCCATTAAAGAAATGTGATATTCCTTGTTTAAATTCATCATCGGTGTGCACTGTGGTCAGTCTCATTATGGTCATAATGATTATTGCGAAAAATTGATTATTGCGTAGTTTTAAATTTCTCGCCTGACGGCTCGAAATTTAAAACTGTACAACAACCTATACATGTTTATTTGTTTCCATATCTGTTTCAATTTTATAAATATTAAGTTATAAATGGAAACTTCGTTCTATCTTGCATTTTCTTCGTTAATAGTCTGCCTAAACTAAACACTTGTAATAATATTCTTACCAACGCAAACCATAATTAACCACCTGTCTGTCCAAGATGAAAAGCTTGATTAACACTTGAGCCATGCCATTCGAAAACATATCTTGGGCATATGCGGACAGCGAAGGCCCAGATCAGCCTGCGCATCCGCGCACTCTGATCAGGGCCTTCAATGTCCGTAAACAGAATCATTGGACACTATAGAATGTTTCAATGGAGAGCAAATACCCGGATGAGACTTGGCTCATGTGCAGGATAATTGAATCCGCATTTTGCGCATGTTCAGAGGCACTTTTTCGCTTTGACTTGGCCCACTTTGAAGTAGTATTGCGTGTGTGGATCTATTATAAGAAATATGTCTGATTTTTTTTTATATTTTAGCAGCAATCGATATGTGTTTCACCACATGTACATATTAAGCTTCAGCACCTTGTAGGCTAATTTATCTGAAGAAAACCAGTGATATTTTTCTATTTATTTATTCATTTTTTTTTATTTTCACTCTTTCATGTGCTCGCACGCAATCAGGTCCCGTCTCTTTTCAATGGACGATCCAATAAAGAGATTTCTTAAATTCTCTATGAGGTTTTCAATACAGCATATGGGCCTCTGAACATGCGCAAAATGTGCAGATTCAGATCATTCTGCGTATGCGAAGGTACCATCTGGGCATTCGCCCTCCATTCAGACATTCTGTAGTATCCAATGATTCTGTTAGCAGACAGGGAAGGCCCTGATCAGACTGCGCATGTGCCCTAAAAAGTAAGAGAAAAGTCCAGAGAGTGCCACAATCACAAACCGCAGCCCTTCCCAGACCCCAAGAGGAAGAGGAAACCGACAAATCTAAACAAGCACAAACCGAACAGACGTACGAAAAGCACTAAGATTAGCTCTCTCTTCCCCAAGCGAGGTAATCGCAATACTAAAAGGACTGAAAAACACAAGAACAAATCGCCTCGTAGAATAAACCACAAAGCAACAAGGAGTAAGACACGTTTTCGCACAGCGCGACCCATATAAATAGAAGTCTTCAGTTACACAGAACTGAGACAATATACCAATTTCGCCGCATTATTTGATGAAAAGGGCGACCAATATAATGAAGACCACTTGATGGAATTGGAGCTCGGGCTCGGTATTTTCTACTAGACTGCATGTGCACCCAGCTAAGACTGGTTTGTGCATCCGCGCAGGCTGATCCGTCCTCGCAGGGCATTACGTGTGTAGCCGAGGATCCAAAGCGTCTACAGGCGGATAGCGTAAACTCAGATCAGCCTGCGCGATCGCGCAGGCTGATCTGAGTCGTCGCTGGATGCCTATGCAGTATTGTAGATAATGCTTTGTCACGATGGCTCAACTGATTAATATAAAGATTGCAATAAAGTCAAAGAATACATAGACGAACGACAATTGGATTGGGGTTTATTAAGACTATTCATATGACAGCAACGCCGTTTGCAGGACTACATACGCCCGCTTGCACCGGCTCAAGAAGAAACTCGATTTTCCAAGATACCGGAATGAGCTCAATGCTTCCAAGGAAAGTACAAATATTCAAAGCACTGATCACTGGTGGGTCGATTGTATCTGAGTCTAGGCAGGAAAAATAGTCCTGAACGGGAACTTAAGACTGTTTCATTTAATCCTTAACTTCCTTTGATTTTAGCAAACAGTGCAGATCCTGATCAGACACCGCATTCTGCGGTGTCTGATCTGGGTCTGCACTGTTTTCAAATGTCTCAGTCCAGGTTTTATAGATTATAATAATCATGTGGAAAATTTCCATAAGGGAATTTTGGTGTATGTAGACTAAGGCTCGATTTTAAACAACCAAAAAACTGCATTATGATGAAGCACGGGGAGACCTTATGGCCGCCACAAGACATTTTACTCCAGCTACAGTGAAGTCAAAATCTATGAAGGTTGGCCTTTGAAACGTTGAAAGAACAGATAAAAAAACAAAGATTCTGAATGTAGATTACAGAAAAATACTAAACTGCACCGCAAATGCAAGGCTTCTGAATATATTGAAAGAAAATCTAGTAAAAAATACATAATAATAATAAAAAAAAAAAACAAAAAAAAAAACAAAAAAAAAACAAAAACGCATGACAGGTCTAAGCGGCCTGGCAGGTTGGTTTAAACAATATTTATTTTAAAGCTCGTATAAAGTTACATCGATAAAACAGACATGTCTCCTGGAAACAAGTTCGTATACAACATAACTGAACGGCATGACTAATAATGAAAACTGTTGGACATTTTGAACAAGCAAACAAGACACACTGAGAGAGAGAGAGAGAGAGAGAGAGAGAGAGAGAGAGAGAGAGAGAGAGAGAGATTTTGCCTGGCAGGTTGACCGGGACGATCACTGTTTATGGCATTAGGCGATTGTGACTGGTAAGTTACAGGCGTCGAAAACATTATCTAATGCAACAGTTGTTTATTCATCACGAAAACATACCTATATAATTTCGACTCCCTTAAACCCCCCTTTTATATAGAAAAAACTGGGGTTTACAGGGGCATACATTATTTTTCTTATTTTTGCCAAAACACATAGATTGTGGTACTCGTTAGAACCGCCTCGCTGAGGCATTCTAACGAGTACCTAAAATCTATGTTTTGAGCTGAAATATGAAAAATATCAGAGATTTTTATCTGAAAAGTTTTAGTTTTTGGAGGTGAAATTTTCTATATATTTGAATAGGCGTGTTTTCGTAATGTTTACATTTTGTATTAAGGGAACTGGCTTTACTTAGTCTTTCCGCCATTTATACAAGGCAGACAATTTTTATGATTGCCCGTTTGCTTTTCTTCACGTCTAGCCCCTTTTGCAAGACGGGTCTACTCGAAGAGGAAATAATTTGCTTCCAAGGCCAAGGGGAGTAAAGTGTTTCCTTTCAGCTCAGACATCTTATCAGACGGGAGGCGAAACGCTCTTGAAACGGCAACCTCCCTTGAACTTGTGTATGGGCCGATTCAACTACAACGTCACGCACTAAACATCATTCGGAACCTCTCGGTCTTTAACGCAGTGTACGTTCTAGTCTCGTTCCTACTGGATGGCAGAAAGTTGTTGTTTACGTTTATCGTATAGCTACTAGTCGGATATCAATATTATTTTCATCAATCAATTATAATTATTAATTTACTTAATGAACTAAGGGCCATCTACTACTTACTGCTTGCCTCACCTCTTTGATAGCAGCAACTAATCTTGGAGATCCTTGATGTCAGAGACCAACTATTAGAGACTGGCTATACAAGATGGCATACATAAATTTGAATCAGCTTATAGTTAGGAGTGATAAAACATGACATCAAGGTCTAGGAGCTAGTCTACGTTTATCGGACAGTATTTTTTTTTTTTTTTTCAGAAAAAAAAGTAGTTGAATTCGTCAAAAAGTTTCTTTTCAGAAGATATTCTCATCGAGTGATCATTTCAATGTCATAATCACAAATATTAACATATATTTTGACTATATACTAGTTAAAATTAGGCGAAAATATTGTCACCATAAAGTAATATTAAGGTAACGCGAGTGCCTGCTGATATCGGAAAACTATCATTGAAACAGTTGTATTTGTCTTAGGAAAGCAATCAGGGCCCAGTTGTTCAAAGCGTCGTTAGCTTAACGAGCTCGTTAAGGGTCTTTTCGTTAACTGTTTTAGCGGATTCAATATACAATATTTTGATATTTTTTGCTGAAAAAAATGTGAGTAGCTTTTGCACTGCAAAAGCTACTCACATTTTTTCAGCAAAAAATTCCAGCACATTTGCGTATCACTCGATTAAAATTTTAACGAATCGTTAACTAACGACATCGTTAGCTTTGAACAACTGGGCCCAGATTGCTTCCTAAAAAGCTGTATTTTAAAACACTTGATAAAATTTACGATTGAATATCAACCAAAAGGAATTTATTGTCCAAGTAAAAAATTGGTATTACTGGAATCGTTCTAATCCTATCATTGTATTTTTGTATATGTTGTATATGTAAACATTTTGGAAATAAATATGTTTAAACCAACCGGAAATGTTTCTGCCATCCACAATATTTGGTCACGTGGCATAACATTGTAATCACGTGAAGACAAGCCCGGACGGAAACAATAACATTAAAAAGGTTTCGGAGGTTCTCGACCCGATTAACGGCGCGCCTAGGTTTATTGCACTAAGCGGCCTAGATTTATTTGCGTCACGTCAGCACGTGTTCTTGTACACAATGTCACTTGTAGGTTTGATATAACAGAATTAGTCACGTGGATAAGATTCAACACTACTCGTATGGCAATAAAACGGGAAAGTAAATCCGATATAATCTCACCTGTACAATATCGTAGTGACCATATAATATTATTAACCCTTAGCATGCTGTCAGAGGCTTTTCTTTCTGGAAAAAAATATGATGAATTTGTCATCCACTGAATTTAATATTAAGGCCTGATGGTTTAACCAAGTGTTTAGTTAATGTTGACGACTCCAGTGTTAATAGAGCAAATCCTCTAAAAATACCCTAACATTCATTGCGTATGTTAGACCCAAGAAGATAAGTTGTTCGAATACTTATGGTTAATATGGTATTTCTCTACAAAGTACGTCATCCATAATTTTTTATGTAATAGGACTGAAATGTAATGGTTTTATCGGTTTCAAGGCCATGTCAATAACTAATTACGCACGTGATTTTAGAAAAAAAATCTATTAGCCCTGTTGTCGCTATTTAAGCAATAAGTGGCCCGAAATGAAATAACATATGAAATCAAAGCGTTAAAAGCGCTGGTGGCCTGGGCATCTGAAGGTCCAGGAGCTTCAAAGCTCATCAGATTTCAAATAAAACACAAAATCTGTAAAGGCTAATATGATGAATATTTCAGTAGTAAGTCTCAGTCTCATAGAGGATATGGTTTCTGAGGTGATTATTTTAAGGAATTCTTTCTGTTTTCCATGACGATATTTATAAATAAAGCCCTGTTGCTGATAAAAGATGACACAAGGAACATTACAATATACGTTTTGTCAAAGTATCTGCAATTGCTGGGCAGTAAATACTTTCCCATTATAAGTATATGGAAACTGTAACTGTAAACAATGATAGACTATGACGGCGACAACAAAGGAGAACTATCCTATAAGTTGTTTTGAGCCTTCTGCCCTGGTAAGTTAAAGACAAAGGAATAACATTAATGTTGAACTGTCACTGTATATGTATCAATGAAAACGAAAGAGCTAGTTTTGTTCATGGTTTTATTAATTATAACATGACAGTAAAATACAGGCTTTCAACTGATTATGATCAGAAGAAAGAAATATTCCTGAAGCCATATAATGGTAGTATTTTGATAAATAAAGGCTGAATGTCAAATGTTACCCAATGTTTGGGCAAATAAAAATCTAAAATAGATGTTTTTAAGATTAATGAATAAATCAGGCTCAACAATTCAAAACCACACGAAAATCTTCAGATAATGATAAGAAAACATGCGAAATTTCAGAAGAATCCAATTAAAGATGTAGGAGGAGTTGTGGACACAGCTTTAAAAATTGCTATTTCTCAATTTGCAAGGGCTCTGATTATGTCAGAAATAATTGGATCAAAAATTCAATACCATAGGTACATCCTCATGTATATCAAAAAAAGAAAATCTTCAAAACTTCAGAAGTATCCGATAAAAGATGTTGGAGGCGCTAGGACCACAAGATGTGTGATGGACACACAGACGGATAGAATGACACACAGAAGGACAAGGGTCATTTCTATAGTCCCTCCCCTCCTACATCGATTGACAAACAAGAAGAATAGTTACACAGCATTTAATCACCTCCCAGCTAGCATTCTACGTAAATCTACATCGGGCCGTCATCGGCCCGTCAGCTACCCTGACGGGCCGATGACTGCCCGATATAGATTTACGTAGAATGCTGACTGGGCTTTAACTGTTTGTTCTCTTTTCAAAATGGCAAAGGTTTTCATGATGTACTTATTTATTCACATGTCAATTAAGTAACTGATCTGGATGAAAAACTTACAACCACTGAGTGACACAAAAGCCAGTTTGAGCATATTTATTCAATATTTCTTGCAGAAATTTGAAAAAAAAATCCTGATATTAATGAAAGTTTAATTATCTGAAAGAGTAGATGAAATTAGGTGAAAACGTGAAACTGCATGTTCATGTTGTCCTACAAAGGTTTGTATAGACAAGATAACCAGTTTAATTTGCATCCATGTTAAAATAAGATTAAATATTCGCATGCAATGACAAATGACTAGAGATCCATTTGAAAGCCTGTAAAATATACAAAAAAACAAACAAAAAAAAAAAACAAAAAAAAAAAAACAAAAAAAAACAACTAAACAAAAAAAAAAAAAAAAAAAAAAACAAAAACAAAAAAACAACAACAAAAAACAACACAAAAAAACAAAACAACTAGAAATGTGTCCACTGTATAAGGATGCCCCCGCAAACCTTGCCAAATTAGCCTACATCAATGCGAGGGCATCTGTATATTTAGACACATTTCTAGTTAATAAAGAATCCAAAAATAATGAGAAATACAAGGTCCTTTGCCTGCAAGGTCAGTAACTCTTAAACCATGAGACTAAAAAAACTCAATTTTGTGTTCTCTTACAACAAAGAATCCAAAAATAATGAGAAATATCAGGTTTTTTGTCTGCAAGGCCTGTAACTCTTAGAAACTTAGTTTTGTGTTCCCTAGTAAGTGATTTTTAACTAAGAATGCAAAAATAAGGAGAAATATAAGGCCCTTTGTCTGCAAGGCCTATAACTTTTAAACCATATAAGACATAGAAGCTCGGTTTGGTGTTCCATAGTGAGAGACTTTCAACAAAGAATGCAAAAATCATGAAAAAAATAAGGCGTGCATCCAGAGTATAAGTAAGGGAGATATCTCCAGACTTACAGATGGCCGGACAGACGGACGCTTAGGCACCTTTGCCTGCAAGGCCTGGAACTCTAAAACCGTCAGTCTGAGAAACTCAGTTTTGTGTTCTCTAGTAAGTGATTTTAGATTTTAATGCAGCAGTCAGTTGCGCGTAGAGTTGCGCAGTTTTCCGTTCTATTATCGGCCATCAAGGTCGGCTATCTCTATACAGCGTACTTATTTGCAGTTATGAATAAGCTCATCAGGGCTCAAATTCTTACTCAAACAGTTTAGTATGAGAAGCGTCGTACATACATCGAAGTCTGTTGTAAACATAAACCTTATTATGTACAACCCGAATATATATTTATTTTCATGGACCTTTTTTTAGCGTAGTTTCAGGCGGTACTTTGCACTTTTACTCCGTAAATGACTGGCAGGGATTGAAATTTGGTATGACTACTATGGCCTTAGGCTTGGCAAGCCAAGCCCAGGCCAACGAGAAGTCAAAGCACTGACAGAGTTAATGAAGGCGGTTGCTGAAATTCTATAGGCCTCTAGAACTGACTGGGAATGACGCTGAAATTAGTCCTTCTCGGTACCCGACAATTTCTTTTCGGTCCATTTCGGTAAAAAGATCGTTTTCGGTGTTAAGTAGACCGCGATCATTTTTTTAAACATTTACTTATTTTCGTCATTGTACGTGTTGACCTGTATTTGTATTTTGTATGCTCTGCTGTGCTGGAGGAAATAAAAATTCTACTCTAATCTGGGCCGCACCATGCGAAAAACGCGTCTTCGGGCATATGCGGATAGCGAAGGCCCTGATCAGACTGTGCATGCGCGCAGTCTGATCAAGGCCTTCACTGTCCGCTAACAGAATCATTGGATACTATGAAAAGAGTCTAACGGCACGGAAGAGACTTTGCGTCTGTGCAGGATGATGTGAATCCGCTCATTTTTGAGCCTGTTCGAAGGCACTTTTTCGCTTGACACAGCCCAGCCTTCATCTAGAGGTCTACTAAAATACATTTCACATGACGCATTTCACAGTTTCAGTAGTCCAAGTGAAAATATACCAAGCCTTAATCTAGTATCATTATACTGGCATTTCTAGCAGAAATAATTACTGAAACAACAGTGTTGCCTGTAAATCAACACCTTTGTGTTGAGATGAATCTGTTATTACAACCAATTAATTTACATGATTTGTGACAAAATCTGATCCTTCCCACTGAAAATGATCATTAGTCTGGACTTGTTGACCATGCCCAATGTATATTAAATAAGTCTGTACTGTAACTGAAGTGAAAATGGGCCACACCATTCGAAAACGTGACTTCCGTTATATGTGGACAGCCAAGGCACAGATCAGCCTGCGCATCCGCGCAGTCTGATCAGGGCCTTCACTGTCCACTTACAGAATCATTGGATACTACAGAATGTATGAATGGAAAGCAAAGGCCCGAATGATACTTTGCTCCTGCGCAGAATGATCTGAATCTGCGCATTTTGCGCATGCCCGAAAGCTCTTTTTCGCTTCACGCGGTCTAGATGATTCTTATAAGTGCTAATAAAACCAGTAAGTCAGTTGGAAGCGGTTAAGTTGATAAATCGCCTTCTGTTTGTTGATATCGCAACGTTTGTAAGTGATAAGTAGCTATAAGGTAAATTAAATGTTATTGTTTTTCCTTCTTTTTTCTGTCATCAAGTGAATTGTTTCATATTTTGAACCCTATTTTACTATATAATAAGGTGAAATTTCTGTTAATTTTGTCTTTCTTTTTCCTTGTCTCGTCTTCGTGTGGTGCCTCTTGAAGGGTGGGCTTTGTATTGTGGCATTTCCTTCCCAGTCAGCATTCTACGTAAATCTATATCGGGCCGTCATCGGCCCGTCAGGGTAGCTGACGGGCCGATGACGGCCCGATGTAGATTTACGTAGAATGCTAGCTGGGTTCGTGTCTTCACTTATATTTTACCTCAATAATTAATAAATGAAGCGGTTCATTTTATGGTTATGCTTAAAACCTCAATCAAAAGCTAAAAAACTTTTCTTCTTATTAAACCGTCCACCATGAAATGGGGCGGGCCTAGCTTTGTGCAAGCATATTAGAGAGGTTCGAAAGGTGATTGCTTTCACTTTAACCTATTAAAGACTGAATAAACTCTCCCACACTGTATATTAGAAGAGTCCATTTCCGACTTGAGATATGTCAGGCTATATCATATATAGATATTCCAAAAGAAAACTGGTTGAACTATTTGCAAACAGTGGAGACCCTGATCAGATGTCGCGGTCTGTGGCGTCTGATCTGGGTCTGCACTATTTGCCAGTTACCCTTTTAGGGGTCTCCCGTCTTCAGTGGGTTAATTCGAAGTTGACAACATTTAAATATTTTTCTTTTTCTTATTTTCGCATAATATAACACGGGATTTCATTCAAAATTCCTTTTGAATGCAGTTTCAAGTGTTATTTTCTGTGAAAAAAAATCATTAGTTTTCATGTGATGGTTTAGGCTACAGTGCAAAAGCTAAAATATATTCAAATCTAATACGATTTCTGGAAACTGGATACACTAGGTAATTGTCTGCCATTGTTTTACAACGGAGAAAACATTTTGTAACTTTCCTGCACACCAGATTGCTTCTTAAAAGGACCCTACTCTTAAAGCATTACGCCTATTCAAATACATAGAAAATTTCACCTCTAAAAAACTGAAAATTTTAAGATAAAAAACTCTGATATTTTTTCATAATTCTGCTCAAAACATAGATTGTGGGTACTCGTTAGAACCGCCGAGGAGTACACACAATCTATGTTTTTGAGCAGAAATAAGAAAAATAATGTATACCACTGTAAACCCCAGTTTTACTATATAAAAGTGGGGTTTAAGTGGATCAAAATTATATAGGCATGTTTACGTGATGGTAATAATTTATTGGTAGCATTTTTTTATTTTTTTTTTTAGAGTTAACCCGTTTTATGAAGGAGGAAAAACAAATATAGAAGAATTGTCTCCCCTTGAAGTGTATTTACTCCCTTTAAGCATATACACAAGCACACATATGTTGATTGCGATCATTACACGCTTTTATTGGAATCCTACCTTTTTTTGAGAATTCCGGAGACGTTTTGCGTGCGTGCGTGCGTGCGTAAGCGCGCGTGCGTATATGCTAGAGGTTATCGCTTTGAATAACTACGTTGCGGAAATTTAAGACTTAAATAATATACTAATTGAATTCTGGGTTCCCAATTTGGCACTAAAACCAATAATTTTTCCGAGCAATAAAAACGAGGATCTTGACCGTTTGATATCAGATTCGCACTAAATATGAGCTCTCAAATTGAACATAACGTTTTGACTTTTACGGCCAGTTAGACTCAGTTGAGTCTGCGCATTTGCGCATTCTAATCAGAGTCTACGATGGACGCTAAAAGAATCTATGAATCTTACATATTCCATCACGAAAACATGCCTATATAATTTTGACCCCCTTAAACCCCACTTTTATATAGTAAAACTGGGGTTTACAGGGGTATACATTATTTTTCTTATTTCTGATCAAAACATAGATTGCCGGTAATCGTTGGAACCGCCTCGCCGAGGCGGTTCTAACGAGTACCCACAATCTATGTTTTGAGCAGAAATATAAAAAATATAAGAATTTTTCATCTGAAATTTTTTATTTTTTGGTGGTAAACTTTTCATTATATTTAAAATAGGCATGTTTTCGTAATGCTATTAATGAAGAGTGTAGGTTGATCTTATGCTACACAGGTCGCATACGTCATAAGGTCGTGTTTGTTTTGGAGTGGCTCATGTAGCGACATGCTTTAACGCTTAGCATGCTGGGTAAAAATTTCAGCAGACGACATATTAAAATAGTTTTCTTATTTTCCTAGGAAAATACGCTTTGGCATTTCTCCTTAGGAGACAACTGCATGAAATGCCAAAGCCTATTTTCTAAGACAAATAAGAAGAATATCACTTATCTGTCGTCTGCTGATTTAGCTTAGAGCTTAGTAAGGATTAATATGTCTCTTGGGCACTTTTTCTCTGTAATGAAGTTAGTAGACTATTTACAGCACGTCTGTCCATTAACGCATAGCACCCTGGGTAAAAATTTCAGCTTGCGGCATTCTGAAATATTTTTCTTATTTTTTTTCCAGAAAATGGCTTTGACATTTCATGGAATTTGTCTCCTCTGTAGAGACAATTTGCATTAATGTCAAAACCTATTTTATGTGAAAAAAAGATATTATCAGTTTGTTTTCTGCTAAAAATTTAATCCAGGGTGCTAAGCGTTAAGGCAATTCCAATCATCAAAGTGATAAACATGACTTTTATGTCGTAATAGCTATTGTTTTGAACAAAACTGCCAAGTATATTAACAAAAAAAAAAAAAAAAAAAAAATACCGTATTTTCCCTAAATATTCCGATAAACAGGCTTGAACAAACAGTGTAGACCCTGATCAGACGCCGCAGAACGCGGCGTCTGATCAGGGTCTACACTGTTTACTAATCATCCAGCAATTTTTAGACACATCAACAGGTAGTAAAATGGACTTGTTCAAATTTTAGAACAATAATAGTAAGGAATTGAGGTAAAATATTCATTGTAGAAATTTGCCCAAATAAAATAGGTCATGTGACATATGTTCCGGAAATGACTGCTGATTTTACCTTAAAATATCATTTCTTCGTGGTTTTTAATATGATCACATTAAAAAACCCGAAAAAAAAAAAATGATATTTTCATTTCAAATTCTGAACAAGTCAATCTGACTACCTATTGATATTTCAAAATTCTGCACCCCCATTCAGATTGCACGGGCACCAGAGTACATTTTGGTCTTCACTATTTGCATTTGCGAAAAGTGACATTTTCTCATGTTGCGACACCGCGGTAGACAGAATTTGTAAACAGAATCATGCATAATGTCCTTGGACATCTTAACCCATTTGATCAGGCGAAAATGGAAAAGCCTACAGTTCCTATCAAAATCTATGTTACATTAACTTGTCAATTTTCGTTCTTATCACTGTGTGATGATACGGTGGAAAAATGACGTTTATGCTATATGTGAGCAAGGAAGTCCCTGAAAAGACTGCGAATCACTGATTTCTTTTTCAATTTATCTTACAAAATTACCAGGTGGGAAAGAATGTATGTAAGGACATGGAAGACCATGATCAGATTGGGCGAAAGCGCTGACTGAATTTGGCGTTTGCTCTTCTCACATGGCTTTAGGTCCCTTTTTACGTTGTGCGTCATGACATGACAATGCATGTTGGGATGATTTCTACTCAGAAAAAAGTACCTTTGGATCATGATTGACAACTCGTAAGTTACAGACCAGTCTGTGGGCGCAAGTTTGTTTGAACTGTAATGCGGTGTTTATCAGTACATGGTCACAAATTGGATTTTGAGGAATATTTCAAGAATCATAACTGGATTGCATGTAAGCACACGCTAGATGACGCTACATTATCTGCAAATTTTCCTACATAATTCTTGCTGAGCATTTATCCAGTACCAAATTTGCCCTAAGTACTGGGACAGAAGTGCCTAAACATACAGCGTAGGCCCAGATCTGCGGCGTCTGATCTGGGTCTACACTATTTACCATTCTTCCGTCATATTTCAGACGCAGGAATAGGTAGTCAAATTGCCTAGTTAAAAGTTTAGGACTGGCATGGTGAGGAGTTACGGTTTCTGAATACTTTCAGTAAATACGGCAATATGATCTGAATTACAGACTGAGTCTGTGCATAATATTAGCTGGGTTTAAGATGATAAAATAATGCAATAAATGACAAACTAAAATAACTTTATCATACTTTAACAGTGTAATCAACCACAAAAATAACTCTGTCAGTTCTTTAACAGTGTTTGCTTTCATATTTATGCAGGTCGATATTCTGAAAAACGTTACTTAAAGACCGTTTGCAGAATGCCCATATTAACATGCTGTAAAAGAGTTTTGCCAAAACATTTTCTTCCTGACTATCATTTTGTCTTATTGTGTAGATGCAATGGTTTAAACGACAAATTGAGAATCTTTTTTTTTTTAATATTTTCGCTGAAAATGCAAAGAAAAAAATCTAAATGAAACATCAAAGCATTTCTTAGGGGACGATTGCTAAACCTGCTTTCTGGGAAAAAAAACAAAACAAAAAAAAACAAAACAAAACAAAAAAAAAAAACAGATTTAAAACTGAATTTTTAACCAGAATGCTAATGTAGAGACAAACGTAGCTTCTAACATATGCACCCCATAAAAACTCAAGTCAGCCTGCGCGTCCCTGCAGTCTGATCAGGCTTCTTTGTCCATATGAAGAAAGCTTGCATTCTTGGCTATCCAAAAAGCGCCCAGTGAAGATTCCATCATGAAAACATACCTCATAATGTTGACCCTCTTAAATCCAACTTTCATATAGTAAAACTAGGGCTTACAGGGGTATACATTATTGTTTTTATTTCTGCTCAAAAGTATAGATTGTGGGTACTCGTTAGAACCGCCTCGCCAAGGCGGTTCTAACAAGTACCCACAATGTATGTTTTGAGCAAAATATGAAAAATATCCGATTTTTTTTCCTAAAATTTTCCATTTTTTGGTGGTAGAATTTGCATTATATTTGAATAGGTTTGTTTTCGTAATGCTAATTACATTGCGCGAATGAGCAGTCTGATCTGAATCTTCGATTTGCACACATGTCCGAAGTTACGTTGCGGCTCAATTGTATAATAAAAGGGCTAAACACACTGGGTACAACCTCTGTTGTATTTTACAAAAGAGACATCATTTATGACTTCCTGTTTTCCCTTCGGAAAATGGAAGGAATTTGCTCCCCAAGGCAAAAACATATTGAAGAGATGCCTTACCAGAAAGTGAATCAAAATTTAAACCAGCTTACTCCTGTCATCCGGCAAAACATAGGTTACTCCTGTCATCCGGCAATACATAGGTTACTCCTGTCATCCGGCAATACATATACAACTGACTTTCGATATCTCAAACTCTAAGGGATACAAATGTTTAGTTTGAGGTAACAGTGGTTTAAGGTAAATTGAGTTGAAAATGTAAAGTTCATATAGCTAACCAATATTGTCCTTTAAAGTTGACTTGTTTGTTTGTGTTGCGGTTTTACGGCCCAGTCAACCCACTGGGGTCATGTCGAGCACAGTTTCGCCAGAAACTGACAAATGCCCTTCTTGAATCAGCGGAAGGGAGAGAATGACCGAAGAAAAGATTTCATGATCAATCTCCACGAAAGAATGTTGCCGACTTCGGCGGGGGTTGAACCCGCGACCTCCTGGTCTCCAGTCGGACGGCGCATCCAACTGAGCCACCAAGGCCGGCAGGTTCGAATTTAAAGTTGACTTAAGCTGTAGTTTGAGTTATCAGTGTTTCATATAATGAGAACAAACTGTATATGTAGACTGAATTTAGTAATTCAACTTTAGGCTTCAATTTCCATTTACAGTTGACTCTGATATCAAAGTACCCCTTCATCTCAATTTTGATGCAAACTTTTAGGGGTTTTATTTATTTTTTTTTTCTCAGAATACATGGATATTTAGTCCAATCAGATATGAACCGAAAGTGCACAAATAGGAACCGAACAGCAGGAACAATAATCAGAACACGTTCTACTTCGACATCAGTCTAAAATATTGAACAAGCTAATTGTGCTAGTCATGAAAATGTATAGCGTTTGCAATTTATAGGACAGTGAAACTAGTCCTCTTTAACTAAAACAGAGAAAATCATGTTTGCTTATTTAAATAATAACTGATTATGAATCGAAAAGTAAAGAAATTTTCTTGATATATGTTTATGTAACCATTAGTCCATTCACTTTGCCACCATGTTTGGTCTTTGCGTTCTTGTATAAGAAAAGGTCTGAAAATCTATTCCGAGGACAGCCAGAGCTCCGTGATCTCAAGGGATGTTTATGCTATTTGTGTGCTTATCCTGGACATTAGCGAGAAAACAGCGGCCAAGGATTAAACGAGAAACGTCTGGTCCTCTTCACGATAGGGATCAAAAATGATTTTTCATGCATTAACATTTGCCAGGTCTCTAGGGAGGTGTTGAAAACCGCGGCCTTCGGCCTCGGTTTTCAACACCTCCCTCGGGACCTGGCGAATGTTTATGCATTGAAAAACCATGTTCGATCGCTATTATTGCATAAAAACTGAAAACACTTGCTACATTTCGCGTCTTTTCTTGCACTATATTTTTTCGCCTTTTTACCGATGTCTCGCGAACGCAGTTTCCACGGACTATGCACGTTCTAGGGCCGGGCAGTACACATCTCGTGACGGCAGCAAATCTGTGGCTCCGGTACGATCATATTGAAAGTTGCGTAGCCGTGCATTAACAGCGCGTGAATTGCCTTGTTAATACACGGCTTTTCGCCGGTTAATGGACGGCTGTTAATAACGTGCGGCACTGCTTTTTATGCAATAATTTGAGATAGTGAGGCTAATCTGAGAGACAGTAATACCAACAAGTTTGAGCTGCTAACTACACTATTCACTGAGCCAGCGCATGACAAAACCAACAATATGGCTTGTGCGCCAAGTGAAGACTCAGATCAGCCTGGGCATCCGCCCAGTCTCATCAGTCTTCGCTGTCCGCATGAACAAAGCTTGGGTTCTTAGCTACCTTTTGAGCGCACAGCAAAGACTCTGATCAGACTGGGCGGATGCACAGGCTGATCTGAGTCTTCGCTGGGCGCGCATGCCATTTTGTTGCTTTTGTCGTGCGCAGGGTCATTTAGTATGCTATTGAATGCAAACTA
This sequence comes from Anodontia alba, assembly GCA_964016985.1. Taxonomy (NCBI): domain Eukaryota; kingdom Metazoa; phylum Mollusca; class Bivalvia; order Lucinida; family Lucinidae; genus Anodontia; species Anodontia alba. The sequence continues at coordinate 59,997,217 of OZ024834.1, read as the reverse complement.
TGTCGAGGCTGGCATAACAGAGAAGAAAGAATTACAGTACCACATGCGAACGACGAAAACTGTAGATCATAGATCATTTTGAACGTCTGCTCAATCTTATGAAACATTTCTCTATCTATGCATTCTACAACACGCAAGCACACTGTAAGCGGACACCGACAACCCGGTCTGCTAAGTCAGCTTTAGGCCTTTGTTTATAGCACATGGCATACTGACCCTTTTTTTATGGTGAGCTCAATTAGATTCCTCCTAATTGGAATACAGTATTGAACAAACTACCGATTCAGAAGATCCGATCACAATCTTTTAGGATTGTCAATACGGGATAATGAGCTGTAAAATCTCCTTGTTTTGATTGAACTTAATATATAGGCTGCGCCATGGAAAATGTACCTTCTCGGGGCCTTTGCTAATGGCACATGGCATAATCGTGTGATTATCAAAAACAAATGATTACGCAAGCGCGCAGTCTGATCAGGGCCTTCGCTGTCAGCATCATTCATTGGTCAGATTCATTGGTAATTGTAGTCATTACGAAAAACACGCCTGTTCGAAGATATTGAAAATTTCATTACAAAGAATAAAAAAAACAAAAACAACAACAACAACAACAACAAAGTTTTCAGACAAAAATTCTGGGCCCAGTTGTTCAAAGCGTCGTTAGCTTAACGAGCTCGTTAAGGGTCATTTCGTTAACTGTTTTAGCTGATTCAATATACAATTTTCTGAAATTTTTTGCTGAAAAAATGTGAGTAGCTTTTGCACTGCAAAAGCTAATCACATTTTTTCAGCAAAAAATTTCAGCATATTTTCGTATCACTCGATGCAAATTTTAACGAATCGTTAACTAAAGATGTCGTTAGCTTTGAACAACTGGGCCCTGATATTTTTCATATTTCTGCTCAAAACACAGAGTGTGGGTACTCGTTAGACCCATAATCTATATTTTTCAGCAGAAATAAGAAAATCTAGTATACCCTTGTAAACCCCAGTTTTACTATATAAAAGTGGGGCTTAAGGGGGTCAAAATTATATAGGTATGTTTTCGTGATGATATATCAATCTATTGCAAACGCTGATTGTGCATCCTCGCTGGCTGATCTGCATCACGAAAACATACCTATATAATTTAGACCCCCTGAAACCCCACTTTTATATAGTCAAACTGGGGTTTACAGGGGTATACATTATTTTTCATATTTCTGCTCACAATCTATGTTTTGAGCAGCGAGGCGGTTCTAACGAGTACCCCAAATGTCAGAATTTTTCATCTGAAAATTTTCATTTTTTGGTGGTAAAATTTTCAGTATATTTGAATAGGCGTGTTTTCGTAATGGGATCTTAACTGTTCGTATATGCCCAGAGGACATCTTTTGTTTTAATGCGCAGCTTGAGAGAAGGGCCCTTATGCCATACGCGAACAGTGACGGTGCAAGTCAGCATGTACATCAACACAGACTAATCGTCAGGGTTTTCGCTGTCCATCGATAAAAAAGTTTACTCCCGATATCTCAAATTTTAAGGACCAGACTTTATGATTTGAGATGAGCAGTTTGAACTAAAACATAGTTGAACTGTAAAAAAACATACAGCAAACCAAACCAATAGTCCTGAATTTAGTTTGACTTCAGCAATAATTTGAGTTATCAGTGTTTGTGATAATGAGATTCAACTGTATTCTTCATTCTTTCACACCAGATAAGGAAATCCTGGATTTAATCCTGAGATAGTATACAGTTATTTCATGCCTGTGGAATTGTCAAAACTACTGCCCGAGGTGCCGTGGACAGCTCTATGTACTATTGCCCGAGGGCGGAGGCCGAGGGCAATAGTACATCGAGCTGTCTACGCTACCGGGGGCAGTAGTTTTTACTATTCCACCATAACAGCCATGAAATAACTGTTTTATTACCCAACTAATGCTAAAACATTATTGATTTAGTCAATGGGCGCTGTTTTTTAATTGGCACGGATGTCGAAACGTCAGCGTCATTCCCATGAAAGTTGACGTCACCAATCGTGGTAAAGTCAAAACTATTGCCCAGCGCTTTTGCACTGGGTTTAAATGGGTGACGTCATCAACTGTGGGATAGTTAAAGCTATTCAACGGCTGATGACGTCAACATTGTTGATTTCATTGACGTAGCTCCGGCGCGCGCCAATTAAGTGATAAACAGTCTAAATAGACAAACTATTTCATTGAACTGTACATAGTAGGTTGGGTAATAAAAATTCCTATCCTACCCAGGGTAAGATAAAAATCGAGAATCCTTTTTGACTTTTGATATGCACTGGTTATAATAGACGTTACATGTGCCATTGTTAAGGTTTACGTCACTGGCTGAAATGACGTCATTAAACGCTACAGTAATGTCATCACAGTATGGGAGACGTCAGCAATCGAAGTGACCGCATTATCAAAAATCTACGTTCAGAAATGGAAGGTGTGCAAGAAAAGAATCTATCATGGGTATTAGTAGATGGAAACTCCGACATTCGCGATCAGTCTGGCATCAGTCAACAAGCCTCGTGATGCCAGACAGTGATCCCGAGGATCACTGTCTGGCATCACGAGGCTTGTTGACTGATATTCTACAGTATCCAGTGATTGTGTCAGCGAATGACGAAGGCATTGATTAAACTAGAATACGCAGGCTGGTCTGGTCCGCTTAAGTGATAAGGATCACCTCTCCCATTGCGGAACTTTTCCTCAAAATAATTTCTTGTTTGGTTTATTAATTATTTCCTTCTGATCTTAGAAACTGATTTAAATGAAGGATACGATTTGTCAAATTGCTGGGTAAATTGTAAAGTATTTTACATTACAGGTAAGATTGTCATGAAATTATAGCAACTGTTAATTAACTAAACTCGATGAAATAGTTGTCATAACATGGTGGCCGGGCCATTAAGAACACAGCGCCGCGTTAAACATTGCCAAGTGATAGTTCTCAATGTTGCATCCGCAAAAGAATCAACACAAGCTTGGCTCAAACTTACTACAAATCCTAAATTTCTTAATGCGTTTCATTACTGTGCAATGTAGATTAAAGAGAAGAAATGCGTAAAGATTATTAAGGTTATGAAGTTTTGGCATTACTTGTGAACAATGCTACATAACCTTAGTATGTTGATATTGCCTCTGTTTTATTTTACTCTCTGTAGCAAAGATCATTATAAATATAAATATATTTAGTCACTAGGGACTGAGCCAGTCTACGAGGGCCCTTACATGTACAACTATTCAGTACGGTCTGTTCGGTTAGTCATTGTAATCACTTTGGACACCACGACAGAAAAAGTACCTTCGGATACTGAGTGTACCCAACGAATGACATCGGACTCAAGGTGCATCCGCGTAGTCCAAGCAGACTCTTCGCTGTTTATCCAATCAAAAGAGCGCATAACGAACACCCTGATCAGCTTGCGTTTTTGCTGGGTGCACGTGTTCGAAGATACATTCCTTGGTGTTAGCAACTCACTTTTCCAGCCATTTATTGCTTGCTTTTTAGATCCATCACAATTGACACACTGCTAGGATCTTGTCTAGAAACTTTACGCATCCATTTGATGCGAACTCACGAAAAGGGCCCTTAAGCAATTTGCGGACACGCAGGCCCAGATCAGCCTGCGCTTATGCAGGCTGATCTGGGCCTGCGTTGTCCGCTAACAGAATGAATGGATATTACAGTATATGTCGACGAACAGAAAATGCTTAGATCAGACTGCACGAATGCGCATGCTGGTCTGGACCTACGTTGTCCGCAAATTGTATATGGGTCTTTGTTGTGCATTGCGCTTCATATTATATTCAAATAAATAAATCTTTAAGTTTGATAGAATTCTTTATAATCCCATTAAAACTATTTTAGTGGCCATAACCTAAATATAGATCACGGTTTAGATAAAATATAAGTTATAGTGATAAGCTGTCTGCGTGCTTTGTTACTGAAATTGTATTGCAAAGAACCATATCTGTAACTGACAGTGCCAGAGAAACAAAATGGATAACCACAATGCCAGATAGATAGGAATTATACGAGGTTGATAGAAATCCTCACTTTCATATGTAAATACTGTCAGACAAATCGCGGAAGAAAAAGACACGCGACGCAAAATTAAAAAAAAAGGCAATTTGTGCAGGCTGATTTGGGCTTTCATTTACATCTGACAGAATCCTAGGAAATACTAAAGAACAGCATATCCTGCTAAGACTGCACCGCACTTTCATTTTAAAAATCTACAAGACTATTTAAATTGTCTGAATTTTCAATTGGTGGCGGTGTGTTTATTTTGTGCAGAGTTAAGTTACGAAACCAAGACATACAGAGATATCACCAAGATAGAAACTTACTCAATAGAGGGGTTGTACGATAAAGACATATCTACGACGAAATAAAATAACTACACAAAACGAAGTACAAAAGCAAATAAAAGCTTAACCGTCACTATGTTGAACGCTTTCAAAAATATTTGAATTTTCAATTTGATGCGGTGTGTTTATGAAACGTACTCGAGTTAATACATATATAGTTACCAAGATAGAATAAGCAAAAACTGCTTCCACAGTGGGGCTAAAACGTCTTCGGGTGTAATTTTACACAGATTTAGACTAATTCTCATTTGATAAATTAAGCTTGTTTTTATGCACATCGGTATCAGTAACTGGGTTGTTACGCGATAAGATCTTCTTGTTTATTTCTCCTTTAGGCGTCGTCTAAATATTGCTTCGAATTCAGAGTTAAACTGTCCTACATCTTTGTAGGATCGACATTGACACATACTATGTAAACTACTGTACTTTCGCTAGCAGTTTGAAAGATTTTTTTTTTCTTTAAGGTTTAGACTAAATTTTGTGATTGATGATGTCTTGGTTTAAAAAAATATTTGTTTATGGTGTATCTATTGTATTGTTGTATATTGTATTGTATTGTGTATAAGTTTATACAAATAAAATATGTTTAAATTAATATTCATTCAATAATTGATAACAAAATAAAATACTTACAAGACAATAGAAATAGGATCTGACAGTAAATGATGAAGCTAAAAGGCTTTATCGATTGCAGTTTATGTGAATGGTAATAAATCTAAACACTATTACAAAATATAAATATTACAACGAGAGAGAGAGAGAGAGAGAGAGAGAGAGAGAGAGAGAGATGCTTATTGACGGCATCTTATAAGAATCCATTTTATGGTTCCCTTAAATTGAATTTATGGCCTAAAGTTGGTCTGAACTAGCTGCGATCTTTGAATTAAGCTCATATTTTGGGATGAAACATTTATAAAAACTATTTTTGGTTTTCTTTTCTATTTTATTATTAATTGTTTATAGCTATATTCTGAAAATTGCAAAATTTTGAAAAGGTGGAATTTGTTTAATAACTGCCTTCAAATTACCTACACTGTCATTTTTTGCAGTTAAAGTCGTGTTTGCTATGAGACAATAATATAATGTTATTCATTAATTCATGAAAAAGTTAACTCTCTTAGAGTCATTATGTTTACACGCCTATGTAATGCTTATCACATTTTTTTAACCCAGTGAAAACAGAGCATGCAAGAGTCTAAATTATTCAATAGATTTTCATAATTTTACAGTTTTTAAACCTGCTTGTTATTTGCGGGGAAATGCGAAAATATATTCATATTTCTGGACTGAAAAATTGCATTATATGAGACGGCTAAGAAGTGTACATTTTGCGTAGGTGTGTTAATGTAATTAGTACATGTCACGTGATCTAGGTGCATATAACACCTCCACGAGAATCATTATCTCACCTATCAAAATACACTGTGAAGATCGCGTGACAGTATCGGTTTTCTAGAATCAGATCACGTGACACTATCAGTTTTCTAGAATCAGAATTATATTGCTTCGGTTGACGAAAAGAGGCATTTAACAAAATTCCTTTGGGTAAATCTTTTCAATAGTAATGTGCATACAAACTTGTATCAAGGTGTCCGTATATTTGAAGACCTACGGGGATTTCCGTATTTTCACATTTATTTGGTCCCGGCATTTCTTTGGTCAATGTAAGTGGCATTTGGCAAGTCCTTTGGCTAGATCTTGTCTATGTGTGAACAATTATCAAAGTAGTCCTGACGGTTATAACTTTATTGCCATTTTAGGTAACTTTCCACTGATAAGTTCATAAACTGTCTACGTACGGTTCACACACTTGCGACAGACGGACAAGTCGATTGTAGGACACTCTTCGAAAGTCAGCCTTACAGTCTGTCGGCTTTTCTAGGGGTTGTACAATAAAAGCATGCATTTTCAATTATTGTTCAGTTTGTCCTGTTCGCGTTAAGCATTATAGTTGTTAATAGCATCAATAGTACGTTTGAACCTACAAGACCACAAATAAGAGAAAACATACAATGCATCATGGAAACACGCCTATATAGTTTGACCCCCTTAAACCCCACAGTATTATCTTATTTCTGCTCTAAAACATAGATTGTGGGCACTCGTTATAACCGCCTCGCCGAGGCGGTTCTAACGAGTACCCACAATCCATGTCTTGAGCAGAAATTTGAAAACTACCAGAATTTTTCATATGAAAGTTTTCATTTTTAGTTGGTAAAAATTCTCAATGTATTTGAATAGGCGCGTTTTCGTACCCAACGAAGACTCAACTCAACCTGCGAATCCGTGCAGTCTGGTCAGAGTCTTCGTTGTCTACATGAAGAAACTTTTGTCTTTCCAAAATGTGTGCTCAGTGAGGATTTTGATCAGCTTCCGTATTTGCGCAGGCTGATCTGAATCTTCGCAGGGCGCACATGTCCGAAGAGACGTTTTCTGACCTTGCGGCATAAATGTTGCCTCATAGGAGATTGAATTAATTTCTGACATTAACGCTTATCAGCAAATCAGCCAACTTCATGGGTTTAAAGCATTACTATTATCAGATTATGGTTGTTATGATAGTTTTTAAATCTGCTAGCAAAGCATTATATTTATTTTTATCTCGGCGTTATTTCAGTAAAATGCAGTCATAAACATCTATTGGCATATACTGGATGCTTCGCGTGTAGCCAGCCTTGTAGAAATAATAATAATAATAACAATAATAATGATAATAATAGAGAAACGGCTAACTGGGATGCGAAATGACCAGTTAGGTAGTAAGGCGGTGACAAGCAGATTAAATGAGATTGCAAATGAATTTTTGGACGTTTTTTTTAAAAAAAAAAAAAAAAAAATTCGTCCTTTAAAATAGCGATGTCCGGGCGTTGGGAGGGCGGGCGAGCGTCGGGTGTCGTCCAAGCTTAACCTTTTGGTTAAGTTTTTTCAAAGTTATATGTTACCTATCTATTCAAGTTGGCTCTCAACCCATCAATATTTAGCCTCCCATAACTGACCCTTAACCTTAAATTTAGACTGGCACCAGTCCGTAGAGCTAGACTGGCTCCATTCCTTAGCTCTAGACTGGCTCCATTACTTAGATCTAGACGGGCTCCAGTCATTAGATCTAGACTTGCTCCAGTCCTTAGAGCTAGAGTGTCTCCAGTACTTAGATCTAGACTGGCTCCAGTCCCTAGTGACTGTTTATCAATTTAGTTTATCTTTCTCTTTGATACAGACATTAAAATAAAACCAAGAATATATTAACATGCTAAGATTGTGAAGCACTGGTGACCATTATCTAGTGTATTGCAAGCACTGCCTTTCATGTGGCATTTCTTTCAGGTCTACATATTTGGTTTTCATCGAATAGTGATTTCTTTTTAAAACAATCAAACTATAACTTAGCGTAGTGAAATTCGTGTCTGTCATAATAATCGAGTATGATTTCTGTTCTTAAAAGATTTAACAGCGCCCCACGGCGTCTGAACAGCACACTCATCCAGCAGTATTTAGACAGATCAAGCCATTTTAAGACACGTCGAAAGGTGGACTTGACAAAACTTGTTACAGTCGAACCTCAATAGCTCGAACCCGGATGCCTCGTTTACCATGGATAATTCGAATTCGTTTTTGAGTCTTCCGATAGTTCAAGAAAAATAAGTATTTAGGAAAATTTTCTTATTTTATCATGAAATTGTATGTTGTGTGTACTCATTAGAATCGCCTCATCGAGGCGATTCTAATGAGTACACACAACATAACATTATTGTGTAGAAGATCGAAAATATTTCCCTTTATGATCACGATTTGCTTCCTGACCTGGCGCCATGATTAACCCTCATTGGTTCGAACTACCCATGTCTCGAATAAATTTTCATGGTCCTAAAGATGTTCGAGCCACTGAAGTTTTACTGTACTTTGTTTTCAGCTTTGTGAGTGTTTTCTCTAGGCTATTCTTTTAGAATTTATTTCTATTCACTTCATCTGGTATTGGAGTCATATGGTGGCCGTAGACGTCTCCCCGTACTTCATGATAGTGTAATTTATATTTACTGGTCTGTTGTAAAACACCATCGTTTTTGAAAATGTATGAGTGTCAGTGATATGAAACTACCTGGTCTGGCCACGAAAACCTGACACTTTGTCTGTTTTAAGTTTTGTAAGAACGTTCAATCTCAAGGGCCATTCCCTCTAAAATCCTAAATCTGATTGTTTAAATGAGCCTGGGGTCAACATACCAAAATCATATTTCGGAAAATCAAATATACACAGAAATGGACCCAAACAGATGGGGTGTTAGGCGTCTATGCAAAGTGAGTAGTATTTGGTCGATATAGACAGAAATGGACCCAAAATAGATGGGGTGGTAGGCGTCTATGCAAAGTGAGCAGTATTTGGTAAGCACACTTCGCCCACCATGCCTGTCACCATGACGAGAGATTAAAGAAAATGCGGGTATTAATTCTTTGGTTTAGAAAGTGTTTTTTATGGCTTGGCTGCGGCAAAAACATCAGCTATAAGTCTGGAAACAGCCACATTGTAGGGATTGTACATTGTAAAGATGATGGTGTCTCCCATAGAACTTCTTAAGAGTTAATTTTTTGGATAAGTATGGCAAGGAGTAAAGAAAAAGTTAAGGTCAAATATAGTACTGTTACTTTTACGTACCGATCGTCTAAACCCATTGTAGACTAAATAGATTCTCCAATACATTATATTTGGAAGATTGCAATTTCAGTTTTAGGTACGTCCGGCTATGAGATTTACAGATTCCTAGAGAAAAATGGCTAAACTATTTGCAAACAGTGGAGACCCTGATCAGACGCCGCGTTCTGCAGCGTCTGATCTGGGTCTGCACTATTTGCCAGTTACCTTTTTTACGGGTCTCCCGACTACAATTGGGTAATGCTGATCCAGTTCTAATACAATTTTAACCGTTACCACGCTTTGGGCAATTTCAGCAGACGAGAAATTGATTATATATATATATATATATATATATATATATATATATATATATATATATATATATATATATATATATATATATATATATATATATATTATTATTATTATTATTGTTCTCAGAAAATAGGCCTTGACACGTTATACGAACGTGACATTTTATGAAAACTGTCTTCTCTACAGACAATTTGCATGAAATTTCAAATCCTATTTTCTGAACAAAAATGCAAAAATGTTTCAAAATGTCGTCTGCTGAAATGTGTACCCAGCATGCTTAGCGTTAACCCGGTCAAGCACGTTATTATTACTCGCCACATGAAAACCTAAGTTTTCATTTTCCAATATGCGAACGCTGATGCAAAGAACAATGGCCCTGCCCAGGTGCGCGGACACACACCTAGGCGGAACCATTCCAAGTCCCAATACACCAAATTAACGAAGATTGAAGACTGGGCGAACCGGGTTTGTGTACATGTGCTCTTCCTGTCCGAATATACAGAAAAGGGTCTCCTAATGTGAATCAGGCGTCTTGAACTGGATTAGTAGAATTAAAATAAACATTAGCAAACTCTCTGGATAGTGATAGCATTTTGCCAAACTGATCGCCCCAAAGTTCAATCTGGATTTTGGTCTCTGTCTGTAGACATCGCAATTGGCGGAAGATATCGCCTCGGAAATTAAGTGTGCAGTTTGTCTACTAAACAGTAGACATAGGCAGTCTTGCAGCTTCGTTTGTGATTTCTACAAGGGTAATATTATTTTTCACTCAGGTAAAAATGAATTAGTTTCATGATAGATCTATATAGAGAAAAATGTTTGACTGGCTTGAAAAGTTTGGCACGAAGGAGCATGGTTATTTATTTATTTATTTTTTTCGTAAAAACGAGTTTATCGCCCATGAAAGTCTATTATTCTTATTTGTAATAAATACATCATATTGAGGATTTCGTCTGCTAAATCAAAATTTAAACTGAATTATATGCATGCATTGCACATTTGGAAGACCGGATGGGTTTAAAGGACGTATTTTAGTAATTTTAACACATAAAATTGCAAAATCAAGGGCGATATCTCATGCCATACACACTGTTTTATGTAAAGTGGTGTACTAGTTGTGAGGATTTATCAAATGGATATCACAATACAAATTTTATTGTAACCTGATCTCCAGTATAAAAATTATTAAATTAAAACATGCATTTTACCACTTTTTTCCACAAATGCTATAATTCAGGGTCAATAGCTCCTGCATGAACAAATGCAATATATGTCAGAAGCATCTATGGTGTGCAGTCTGTCGTAACAAGGTTTCATAATAAGTAATGTCTTACCTTAGAAATAGATTGTTAAGATACTGCATTATTACTAAGTTAAGTGCAGTTTTTCCCATACGAGTAGCACCATAGTGAAATAGTAATCAGGGAAAATAACCCATGTTAGAACGAAAAACATTTTTATCTTAGTATAATTTTGTTTCAAGTGTCAAGTCAACGTATATTTGCAAGTTTCAGATGAATAGGGTAATAGATACTCAAATTATAAGGCAAAATGTGATTTTGTCTTGCAAGAGTTATCGTTACTGGTACCAGTAGTGACCATTAATATATAATTTAATCAAGTTTTCATTTAACATGGTTAATATGTCATAAACTACACTTTAGACAGCTTGTTATTGTGCATTAGCTTTATTATGAGTCAAAATGGCAAGGAAAATTAAATAGGGTGGAAATTACCAAATTTGGTAAAATGGCTCACAGCGACCTACTTCTGAGCCATTTCTATGGTAACTGCACCACCTGCGAAGCCTACATCATGACTCATTCAACTCTAAAGACATCAAGTTTTAAAACGATATATAACAATCTTTTGTGTAGAAACCTCGCATTAAACTCAATATTCTGATGGCTTTCAGCTTCTATGCCTATCACCTATATCCAAAATAGTAAAACAACATTGATAAAGAGAGTGACTGAAATGAAAAACCTTATTAAACACAGGGGCGTAGCCAGGAACTTTATGAAAGATGAAGCCTGCAGAGGACTCTCTGACATTTCAAGCGAGGCACAGCATTTCCTACAAGATTGCATATGTGTACTGCGTTTGTCTAAAGAAAGCTTAGATGTTTGGCTAACCAGCACAAAGCAATGACTCTGATCAGCCTGCACATTTGCGGACATGTGGTCTTGTAGGAAATACTGTGGCCCGGCCCATTCGATGTCACTGGAACGAGTCTCGAGGTGAAAATAAGGTTAATTGCCAAATTTATGTTGAAGCCCGCGCTTCATACTTTCTGCCTGGCTACGCGTCTGAAACATTTTAATATAAATTTGATCAAAATCGGATGAGTAATAAGAAAGCTATCCGGGTCTGAAGGTTTGATGGATGCTGCCATTTTTAATTTTTTCATTGAGCATTTCTGGCACCATAAATCCCTAATTAGATATGCAAAATCTACATGAATAATATTTGTAACAATATTTTCCGCTTTATTTGTGTATATAGCTTAATATCTAAATAATGTTTATTGATTGTTTTTTTTTTTGAAAATCATTGTTTTTCTTATTTGATATTTTTGAATATTGAGAATTTCGTTAACTATCCAAACTGGTAGCGTCTTTGAGAACGGATTTGGAAATTGTTAACATCAATAATTAACCCTGGTCCTGCTGATTCCGAATATGCCCTGCCTTACCAACGTGTAGATTTAAAAGCTAACTGATCTTGAAGCTAACTGCACTGTTTGTCATTAAGGATTCGAAATTTTATCAACAACCGAGATCGAGTAATCTGATTGGCTGAAAATTAAAAGTGGGCGTGGCATATTAAGTTAGTCAGCATGGCAAGGTGTGTCTGGGAAGGGCTGCAGCTTGTGATTGTGGCCTTCCCTGGACTTTTCTCTTACCTTTTTTCCTTGGGTTTTATCCGATTTTTTTATCAATTTTAAATCAATATCAATGAATTTTCAAGATCTTATGTTTCAGATATATATTTACACCCGTGCTGCCTTTACCCTTAAAATATAACTTTAATGACACTCGTGAATAATAATATTGACACTGACTTTATTTTGTTTGGGTTACCGGTGATATATGAAAGTACTTTTAAAATGCTTCTTTATCGTCACATATATGCGAAAAGGCGAATGCTTAGATTAGCAGGCGCAGCCAGACGCTATTCATCGTTATGTTCTGAAGTACAGTTTCACCTGATTCTGCAAGGGGGCAACAATGGCCCTGATCGCGCAGTCTGATCTAGGTCTTCGTTATCCCCATGTGGCATAAGAACCTTTTATGCATAGAGTGATTGGGTCATTTTCGCGCGGTCTTCACTCTGTATATATTATTATACGTAGCTGGGAAAACTCAATGGAAAATATACGCGAAGGTTCATGCAAAGACAGGCTTAACGTTAAGCATGTTGGGTAAAAGCATGAGCAGATGTCATTTCGATATACTTTTTTTTATTTTACCGGCAATGTAAGCTGTGACATTTCTTGCAATAAATGTCAAAGCCTGTATTCTAAAAAAAAAAAAAAAAAATGAGAGAGAGAGAGAAATGTATCACCAATTTATTGTCTGCTGAACTAGTCCACTAGTTAATCTCATATCCAAAAATAAACAAACGAAAAAAAAAACAACAACAAAAAACAAAAACATTAGCATAAAATTTGATCAGGGCGTTCTTACTCCTTTAGCTTCTACTAGCGAAAGCGAAGTGAGCGAAAGGCAAAAGTCATGCTCAGGAAATGCAAATGCGCAAGCTATAGCTTATGTTTGATGTTAGTGTTGTGTAGTAAGGTCCCTTTTGCGGGGCACGGTTTGTATTTATATGCCCTATTCACCGAGTTGGCAGCAAACAGCTTCACGAGGGATAAGAGCTGTACAATCGGTGTGCAGGTTAATTCACATGAACGTAATGCAATTTATAATAAAGGGGAGATTATATTATTATCAAAGCGGGGTGAATGATCGCTTATTCTAAATCATAATTCTTTTTTATGATTATAGGCTACTGTGTTTACCCTAAGAATTGGGACAGACAGGCCTGGGCAAACAGTTTAGATCTAGATCAGAATGCAGACTGATCCGGACTACACTGTTTGTGATTCATCACCAAATGTTTAGACACAATCAGGGAAGTAAAATGAAAGTATTAAATTATTTTAGAACAAGTATGGTAAAGTGTTCAGGTGTTTAAGGTAAATTGCTTTTTTTTTTGTTTCACATTATTACCTAAGGTTTATCGCCAGTTTCTCGGATTATTATTCGCTAATGCTGATCTCCAGTTGCTCGGATTATAAGCTGAGGATGATCGCCAGTTTGTCGAATTATTAGTTTGATCGCTAGTCTCTCCATTACGTAAGGTTGACCGCCAGTTTCTCGGATTATAAGCTAAGACTGATCGCCAGTTTCTCGGATTATTATTTCAGGTTGATCGCCTGTTCCTCGAGCTATTAGCTGAGATTGATCTCCAGTTTCTTGGATTATTAGCTTTGACTGATCGCCAGTTTCTCGAATTATTAACTAAGCTTGGTCGCCAGTTTCTATGATTATTAGCTACAGTTGATCACCACGATCTCGGATTATTAGCTAAGATTGATAGCCAGTTTCTCGAATTATTTATTAAGCGTCGAAATGATTTTTGTGTGTGTGCATATGTGCATTATTGTTTATTTACAGTGATATCGCAAAAGAAAACCAAATATACAGACATTCGTGTCCTATTAAAATCAGAACTTAGATTAACTTTAAGTTGGTGTCTTTTTCGACGAAAAGATAAGACGGATGAAAACAAGTAGGACATGATTATCACGAACACATGTTTGTATAATGATCCCCTTTAACCCCACTTTTATACGGTAAAACAGGGATTTACCGGGGTATACATTATTTTTTCTTATTTCTGCTCAAAAACATAGATTGTGGGTACTCGTTAGAACCGCTTCGCCGAGGCGGTTCTAACGAGTACCCACAATCTATGTTTTGAGCAAAAATATAAAAAATAGCAGAATTTTTATCTGAAAATTTTCATTTTTTGGTGGTAACATTTTCAGTATATTTGAATGGGCTTATTTTCGTAATGATCTAAAGTTGCAATTTATCTATACTGACGATTCTACCATATTTTTACCCATATGAACGTAATAAGTCTATGTTCTATGTACCTCCTGTTCCTCCATAACATATAGCGAAAACAAGGGGTAGATAGAGATGTTTATTTAAGGGTATTTTTCAGAGTTGTGTTTTGAAACCGTTTTTTTTTTTTTTTGTTTTTTTTTTTTATTCGATTTTGTACTTCTAGCAACTGTTATACAGTAAAAAGGGCTTATTAACTGAAATTTTCATTTCACATACTATATGTTGAGCTATAGCATTGTCATGGCTTACTAGTACATAGCTTTAGATAACAATGCTATCAAAATAACAGTTCTTTTATTTAGCAACAGAACCATATGTAATTGGTACTCATCAGAAGCGCCTCAGCCAGGCGCTTCTGGTGAGTACCAACTACATATGTTATATTGAAGAAGGAGCAAAACTGTCAATATTTCTGATTAAAATGGCTTATCTAGTATGGCTAAGAAGTGTACATTTTACGTAGATGTTCTAATCCAGTGTTTGCAAAAATAGATTTTCATAGAAAAACATACACAAAGTATCATCACGAAAACATGCCTGTATAATTTTGTCCCCCCAACCCCCTTTTTATATAGTAAAACTTGGGTTTACAGGGGTATACATTAATTTTCTTATTTCTGCTCAGAAAACACAAGATTTAACATTTCGACAATCCGTTTCTCTGTTACTACCAACCTAATTACTGCCTAACAAATAGTTTCCTCCTAACGCTGATAACACTTAATTCCATGCATTTAAAAATATTAACCTCATACACTCCGATGCTTACGAAAAGTGAATAAACAAAGCGAAAGAAAATTTCAAACTTGTAAAAAAATAAGAATGTAATCATATTAGTACACTATTGGCGAACGAATATGAATACTTCAGTAAAGTGCGTCAACATTACGAAAATACGCCTATTCAAATATATTGAAAATTTCACCACCAAAAACTGAAAGTTTTCAGATAAAAATTCTGATAATTTTCATATTTCTGCTAAGAACATAGATTGTGGATACCCGTTAGAACCGCCTCGCCGAGGCGGTTCTAACGAGTACCCACAATCTATGTTTTTGAGCAGAAATAAGAAAAATAATGTATACCCCTGTAAACCCCAGTTTTACTATTTAAAAATAGGGTAAAAGGGGGTCAAAATTATATAGGCATGTTTTCGTGATGAATCTACAGCATTGGGTAAAACTTATAACCCAAACCTTGGTCCTATTAAACACCGAGAAGGACATTTTTCACCGGAAAGGGGCTATTTGGTATAGAAAAGTACGTCTATGTGTGACATTTTTTTTTAATTTCAGCGCAAATACCAGTGAGTTCTAAATCTTTATAGAAGTTCAAGCAACCATCCCATCAGCACACCGAGTGCTTTGATTAAATTCTTCGGCATTTCTAATGATTATTCTCAGAAAGGATTAATATAAATATATCACGGTTTCCCAAGTTATTTTGGTTGGAAGTTTCATTTGCGTGGTTTAGTCTTAATACACACATGCTTTTGACTACCTCCAGATTGAATATTTTTGGCCACCTGTTCACAAGTGACATTTAAATGTATAAGAAAGAAAACAAACAAGAAAAACAGGAAAAGAGGCCATGATACCGGTGCACTCTGGCGATGAGCGCTTTTAATGTACTTATAATGTTGCATACGATTAATGTTGCATACGATTAATTCACTTACGATAATCTTGTTTTATTTGGTATAAGCCATTCCTTGATGCCAGTAATATGGACCGGAACGTGAGAAAAATTCCTAATATGTGCGCCCAACGTAGACTAAAGTCAGCCTGCGCATCTGCACAGTCAGAGTAGAGTTGTCGTTGTCCGTCGCATGAAGAAAATTTGTATCCTTGGCTATGCAAAATATGCCCGGTGAAAATTCAGATCGTACGTTTTCTGTCGTTATGGCTCATATTGTTTACCCCTCTATTATGTTTAATACTTACCTGGTTTTAGACACCTTTCAGATGATCTTTTTTTTGCATAGGGTAAATGGAATGGAGGCAGGTATTCACATCACGAAAACATACCTAATATAATTTTGACCCCTTTAAACCCCATTGTTATGTAGTAAAACTGAGGTTTACAGGAGTATACATTATTTTCTTATTTCTGCTCAAAACAAAGATTGGCGAGGCGGTTCTAACGAGTACCCACGATCTATGTTTTGAGCAGAAATATGAAAAATATCAGATTTTTTATCTGAAAACTTTTAGGTTTTGGTGGTGAAATTTTCAATATATTTGAATAGGCTTGTTTTCATAATGACAATTTCAACTAGTTCAAAATTTCTGAATTTTTCGCAATATTATTGTGTATATATATATACTCAACAAAATAATTTAAGGGCCACATAGTGCAAATTTCAATATATTCAAACTTTGGCCGGGTGCATGGGGAAAACCACAGAAGGTATAAAAATATCGTTGAATGTTTCTTTAAAATGAAGCCCTAAAGGAGTGTTTTCAACCAAAATTTTTAAATAAAAA
This sequence comes from Anodontia alba, assembly GCA_964016985.1. Classification (NCBI taxonomy): domain Eukaryota; kingdom Metazoa; phylum Mollusca; class Bivalvia; order Lucinida; family Lucinidae; genus Anodontia; species Anodontia alba. The sequence continues at coordinate 59,980,271 of OZ024834.1, read as the reverse complement.
ATTTCATTTTAAAATTCGCAAAAAACACTACTTTTTACTCAAAAATTAAAAATAGACATTTTTGCGTCGAAAGTGATGTCTGGTCTCCCAACTGTGAAAAACTCATAAAGAAAGCCTTATTTGTTATCAAGAAACGCACATTTTGCTAGAAATACCCTCTACAGATTATTCGTTATCTATGGGGAACTTTTGAGGCATTTTAGACTCTCAAAGGGTTCGCTTCTTTTTCTGGCCGTATCGGTGTGCCTTTTATCCGAAGGAAGGTTGATTTTGCATGATTGTGTGTGTGACAGGGTATTGTGTTCATTAAACAAATATTTTTCCGGTATTTTGGAAAAAAAACAAAACAAAAAAAAACAACAAAAAAACAAAAAAAAACAAAAAAAAAACAACAACTTCATTTTGGGGTAAAATTCGTTATTTTGGAAATTCCTGTTTTTCTTAGAATCCTTCGGCCTGGCGTTGTTGGTGCCATTGACACTTTTGTAGCAGAACACGTTGCAAACATGCTGAGGTGATTGAAACAGGGCTGAGACGTTTTGCCTTTGAAATAATTTTAAAACTTGAGGCTTGCAATTATAGTGATAATCAAAGGGAAAATAAAACTGGTGGCCCTTAAATTATTTTGTGGAGTATAGTTCGCATAGGTGTGCTAACGTAATATAATAGCCATATTGAAGTTTTTCGTTAGAGTGACTGGAACCAGCCAAAGGTATACGGAAGTCAAGGACTGTTATTTCGTTCAAAATAATGGAACAAACTGACTGACATTATGTATGTGTATTACTGTTTTTTGGGGACACATTTTGTTTTCAATTTTGGAATAAAATTTAAATTTGTCATTTACATTTTATGTACTATGACTGCAAAAAAAAATCCATTCAACTACCTGTGATGTGTCTTAAAACGGCTGGGATGTGTAGCTTGCAGTGAAGGTCCTTATCACATGGCATGACCCATCCACTCTTAGTATTCGGACAGATAGACAACAGCAAACAATGCAGAATGCGATCTGGTTCTGCATTGTTTGCTGCTGTCTGTCTGTCCGAATACTAAGAGTGAATGGGTCGTGCCATGCGATAATGTGTCTCCGTGCATACGCGGTTAACGAAGGCCCAGATGAGCCTGCGAATCCGCGCAGACTGATCAGGGACTTCACTGTCCGCTTACAGAATCGTTTGATACTACATAATTTATGAATGGAGAGCAAAGACCCGGATAATACTTTGCGCATGCGCAGGAGGATCTGAATCAGCGCATTTTAAGGATGCTCGTTTTTCGCTTGACACGCTCTATATAAAACAATGATAGTACGACATAGTATCTAAAAGCAATTTGTATGCCGACTGGCACTAAATATGGCTCTTTCTTTCTTGCAGGAAAACAGAGATTAGCAACACAGCAAGATGAGATTTCATGTTGGAAATAATTTTTGTACAAGACTAGGACTAAATATATGTTTCAGCATTTTGGCCGTGGCATTAGTGGCCGTATGTGGTGACAAAACGTTTGAAGACAGCGATTTAAACAGTGTGTCACTGGCAGACAGTTCTGAGTTCAAAAAAATATGGGAACTATATATTTTACCCCGACTGGAATATGATCTCAGAAATAGATTAAACGAACTAGAAGAAATAAAACATGAAAATATTGACGACATAAACAGCTTTAGAGATTTGGATGGTAAGTAGAAAAGTGAAGACAGATCAACCTTCGCTGTCCGCATGAGAAAGCTTGGGTACTTAGCTACCCATGAAGTGAGAGAAGACTGATTGGACTGGGCGGATGCCCAGTCTGATCTGAAGCTTCGCTGGGCGCACATGCCATTTTGTAGGTTTTGTCTTGCGCTGGCTCATATCAAGCGCTGACTCTTCAGTTTATACCTATATCTGATTGATAGTTATTACAAGCCAATGCAAGAGGAATTAAAAGAGTTAAAGTTTAAACCTGTTTTAAGTGTTACTGGACAAACTTGTAAATCGCAACAAATGTTTAGATAAGCCTGATAAAATTAATGATAAAATTAATGTTAATAGACTTTCCAATTTCCACCAAACTGAGCTAAATGGCAGGGAAAGATATAGATAGGTGCGTCTATGGCTGTGTTTGAAACGTCCAAAAATTGCTGTGTCTACTCTAAAAGAGAAGAATTTGTTCCCGAAAAAAGCAAGTTCTTTGCTTCTAGATTAGACCCTTTGTTTTAGAAAGGAGAAAAGCAATTTTTACAGAAAATGTATCAATTCCCATTTAATTATTTTGACATTGTCAGTTTGAACGAAACACTAAGCCTTATTATCTGTGAAGTAAAAGAGGGAAGTGTCACTATTTTTTGTGATGATTTAGCCTACAAAGTGCTAAAACTTGAATGTATATGAGACAGAACGCATAACGACATATTTTACACAGGAGAATTTGAGCGGGAAAAAAATGAGATTTAAAGGTGGTTAGATGCTTATGTTCAATAACTTACTTTATCATATTAAATAAATTAGCCGGGCCACACCATTTTCTACCAGAGCGCATGCCCGCCAAGAATTGGCTCAGATCAGCCTGCGCAAAAACACAGGCTGATCAGTCATTGTTTCGCGCTCTGTAGGTAGCTTAACACCCAAGCATTTTATAAGCGAACAGTAGAGTTTCTGCTTACAATGTGTAAATATGCAGGCTTATCTAAGTCATTGCTAGGCGCAGAAATAATCTTGTAAAAATTACTGTTTACCGGCTCAGGTGTACCAAACAAAGTTAAGATTATTATGTTGCTCAGTTCAATAAAGCTCTTGTTTCAATTTCCCAGCTAAGACTGTAAGGCCACATCATATTGCCGGGTAACGTTACCCGATTCTATCATTTCACAAAACAAAGATTTTATTTTATAACGTCGTGAATCATTCGATTACATGTACCCTCGATTCTTAAAAGACGGTACAGCTTTTCTATTTACTGTTGTCGTTCAAAATTAAAGGAGGTATCCTTTTGAAATACAGAAAAAAAATCGGAATCCGTTAGCGGACACTATATTATTAAGTGTTTTGAAGAGGAATAATAAAATATCACCTTTCAAGTGCTTAAGCAAATTACTAGTGGCAGACGACATATTAAAATGATTTTGTTATTTTTCCGAGAAAATAGGACTTAAAACATTTCATGTGAATCAGACAGTTTACGTGAAACGTCGTCTTTTTGTCACTGAAAAATAATAAATATTTCAAAGTGCCCGCTGCTGTAGTTGTGGCCAACGCTTTAATAAAGGTGAAAAGGAACAGCGTGTATATTATTTAAAATTGACAATTTCATTGAGCATAGCTTAGTTGTATTGTAAGACTGCGAAAACGTCTATTGCTAAGAACCGCTCGGTGGTCACGTGTCTCTGCGAGGTCATTATGAACCATGATCCATTTGAATGATTTTGTTTTCTAAATTTGATACAGACTAACGCTCTTCAGTTGTCACTAATAACATCTTATACACGGACCTAACAGTTTTACAAAGATGAAAATTGTCCTAAGTGTTGATGACATCACCACTTCTCCGCATCGATGGCAGAATTAATCTCCGTTACTAGCGCCAGGCGACAAGAAAAGGGTCCTCATCCTTGCTGCGAAAAGCGACGCTTTAACCCTTCAAGCGCCAAGAAAATCTGCATCTGAAAATGTCGTCTGCTTATGTCGTCTGCTGCATCTTCTTGCAAACTTTTCAAACTTACATTTTGCATATAGGCAAACATTATGGACCGAGATCAGACTGCTCCTAAAGGAGCAGTCTGATCTGGGTCCACACTGTTTGTAACAATGACTTTTAAAGCAACCGACAGAAGACAAAGCAGACAACAATTGTTGTGATTGGCGCTTTAAGGGTTAATCAAGATTCGCTCTTTTCACCAGTTAATTCTACGGTATTCTAACAAGTGTACCGTACTTTTACCTTTAGTATTCGGACACCCTACCAAATTTTTCTTAAATTTGAAAATTTAATTTTATTACATTGAAGTGTATCTAAAAATTTCTAGATGAGTGACAAACTATGCTGACCCAGATCAGACGCCGTATTCTGCGGCGTCTGATCTGGGTCTGCATTGTTTCTTCAGGCCTGTCTGTCCGAATACCTAGGTCAGAGACGATAGGCCCTCAGCAAGATTCCCAGGCTGGTCTGGGTCCTTTTTTATTCGCGTACGCGTTATGTCTCTTTTCTGCGTGACACGGCCTATAGTGTTAGGAAAACATGAGGAGGAATTAGGTCAAATGTTATAGTTACCGTCTGGGAACCCATATATCGTCATAATGTTTATTGTCAAATATGAATCATTATCGCTTCCTGAGTAAACGGTCTTATTGCTATGGCTAAGATTGCTGACGTTAGACAATCATTCTTGCCTCAAGAGTGGCCCTTTTGCAGACGGCAGTGAGCAGGCGACAAATGTGAGATACAGTGTAGCCTCTCTACAACAACCACTCTTGATAACACGCAAAAGTGATTGTTGTAGAGAGGTTAAAATACAGTGAAAGCTCCCAGAACGATAACTTCTCCACAACAGGTACCTCCCTATAACCGTCACATGATTGATTTCCCAAAGTGCAGTTTTGCTATACAGTTCACTCTCATTATCCCAAACACTGGTAACTCAAACAACTGCTCTTGTCAAACTACATTTTGGACAATGTTGGTTTAGTTTTGCTTTATGTTCTTTGCATTTCAACCCCCTGTTATTTCAGACTACTGTTATCTCAAATGTATACCCAGACTCCACGGACTAAGTGCATATTCCTATCAGGGCCTAAGTGCATCTAAGTGAAGTTCTCCATTGTATTGTCAGATCGAAGTTTATATGTCTAGCATTGTGGTCAAACGCTATCCGGCTGCCATCTTTGCTGTTTGCTTTGTTTTCATTTATTATGTTTTCGTATTATCATGCTAGCAGTGTCGTCAACTGCTCCAGTGGCTGCCCACATTGCATTCTGTGGTCTTTCTGATTGCATTGTTATTTGTATAGTACTTTTGTGTTAATATCTAGAATTCATGAGGTAAGTGTAAAAGGTAAGAGTAAAGTCCAGGGAGTGCCACAATCACAAAAAAAAAAAAAAAAAAAAAAAAAATGGGTAAGAGAAAAGTCCAGGGAATGCCACAATCACAAACCGCAGCCCTTCCTAGATACCAAGAGGAAGAGGAAACAGACAAAACCAAAGAAGCGCAAAACGAACAAACGTACGAAAAGCACCAAGACTAGCTCTCTTCCCCAAGAGAGGTAATCGCAATGCTAAAAGGACTGTAAAACACAAGAACAAAATAACACAAGGCAAGACATAAAACAAATCGCCTCGTAGAATAAACCACAAAGCAACAAAGGGTAAGACTAATAATAGGACCACCGCTTTAGAACGGTCAGGAGAATAAACCACCAAGGGGTGGGGGTGTTTAAAGTACTTTTACGGCCAGCCAACTTCACCCTGGATCCCGATGTAACTCTTAATACAGCATCGGGACCCAAGGTGAAGTATAAAAGTGCTTTAACTTGATATTTTTCATATTTCAAGTTATTTAAATTCGGTTCGCATAAAGACTCCCAACTCAGTCAATGCATCAAAGCGAAAATATAAAAATCAAATTTATCACTAATTTGATTAATTTGATAATATCACTATGACAAACAAAAACGAGTACTCCTCGCTAACTCTACTGTGTGACAGAGTAAATAAAAACCAATAGTTGAACCAGGGCGGGCCAAGCCAAAGACGAACCGTCAAGCCCCAACCCACTGGCTAAAGTTTTACGAAGAGGTCGTCATTGAGTCTGAGGCCCGTACCGCCGTCGTGCAATGATTGGGTTGATATCTAGGCATGCAGTCTTCCGCATAATATCCAGGCTATAACCGATTCTTTTATATTTGAATTGCTCCGAAAAGTTAGATTTTCCCACAATTTTTCTAAATCTGTACACTAAGTCACCGTAAAATTCTGGTTCCGATCTACCTTGTTGCAGAAGTGTTTTCAGACATTATATTTTTCTACCAAGGCACTGTGTCTGCGATAAAATTTCGAAAACGAAAACAATAATAAATTTGATTTTTTTTTTATGTTTCGCTTTGATGCATTGATTGAGTTTGGAGCCTTTATGCGAACCGAATTTAAATAACTTGAAATATGAAAAATATCAAGTTAAAGCACTTTTATACTTCACCTTGGGTCCCGATGCTACTCTTTATATTCAAATACATAAAAATTCGGTTCGCATAAAGGCTCCAAACTCAGTCAATACATCAAAGCGAAACATAAAAAAATCAAATTAATCACTATGATAAACAAAGACGAGTACTCATGGCTAATTCTACTGTGTGCCAGAGTAAATAAAAAAAAACAATAGTTGAACCCTGAAGTTTGGATTGAGTAAAAGTAGTTTAAACCCCAGCATGAAACACGCCTATATGGCCCACTTAAACCGCACTTTTATATAGTTAAACTGGGGTTAACGGGTATACATTATTTTTCTTATTTTGTTAAAAACATAGTTCGCCGAGGCGGTTCTAACGAGTACCCACAATCTGTGTTTTGAGCAGAAATATGTAAAATACCGGATTTTTTTTTGTCTGAAAATTTTCCTTTTTTTGTATGTAAAATTTTCAATATATTTGAATAGCCGTGTTTTTGTAACGCATAGTAGTTTTCCTACGTGTTTCCTTTGTTACAGTTCATTTTGTTAGTATGTCGGTCACTGACGTTGTTTCTTGTCAAATGTTGTTAGATCTTTACCACATATTCTTTCGATGCCACGGGAAGGAAAACATACCTATATAATTTTGACCCCCTTAAACCCCACTTTTATATAGAAAAATTGGGGTTTACAGGGGTATACAATATTTTTGTAATTCTGCTCAAAACATAGATTGTGGGTACTCGTTAGAACCGCCTCGAAGAAATATGAAAAATATCAGAATTTTTTATCTGACAATTGCCATTTTTTGGTGGTAAATTTTCAGTGTATTTGAATAAGCGTGTTATCGTAATGGGAAGTAAAACTGTGCTTCTTGGTTGCCTCCTTTCTTGTGTTACTTCTTTTAAGTTTTGAATGTTCAGTTTTAGGCATCATAATCGATAAGGATAGGCATTGAAAACAGCATGACTTTAGACAGCATATACATTATTTGTTATTCACTCTTTTACTTTACGAAAGTTATGTTTACATTACGAAAACATGCCTATTCAAATATATTGAAAATTTTACCACCAGAAAATGAAAATTCTCAGATAAAAAATTCTGATATTTTTCATATTTGTGCACAAAACGTAGATTGTGGCTACTCAACGAGGCGGTTCTAACGAGTACCCACAATCTATATTTTGAACAGAAATAAGAAAAATAATGTATACCCTGAAACCCCAGTTTTACTATACAAAAGTGGGCTTTAAGGGCGTCAAAATCAAAACAATTATGATACCAAAATATTCCTTACATTCTAACAAAATAAATGCACACCAACACTTGATAGCTTAGTTCAGAAACAAAGAAGTTAGAGGTGTTCAAAAATCTGAAGTGGATGTAACATCCACTTCTGAAACAAATGAAGAAAACCGAAGTCGTCCAAAGCGAGTGAAAATATAAATCGTATCAGTCACTAGTGAAATGATACGATATCAATTCACTAGTGATTGATACCACTTTTATTTTCACCAGATATACACTGATTTCACTGCTAACAATAAAATAAAACTCGATTTTCAAAGATAACAGAACGGACTCACTGATTCTAAGCAAAATAAAAGTATAAACTGCACTATGATCTTGTGTGGTCTTGGTAGAATAGTCTACTAAGCATAAATAGATTAACCCAGGTCCTGTTGAACCCGGATATGCCCTGCCTTTGTGAACAGTGGATTTAGATAAGAAGCCAACTGATCTGGATGTGCTCTGTTTGTCATTAAGTATGTGAATTTGTATCAACAAGCCGGGGCAAGTAATCTGATTGGCTGAAAATTAGAAGTCGACGTGGCATCTTAATTTATTCAGAATGACAAGGGCTGAACATGTATATTTTGAATATTCTGTTTGCATGTGTTTGAAGACGATGGTTTTTTTGACATAGTTCGAATGCTGCTAGTTGTTGTTTGCAACAAGCAAATAATGGATTATTAATGGATTATTTCAATTCGCTGCTTCATTGTTTATTCTGGTTCCTATCTCAAGAAAATTTAAATTCCTTAATGCTTTCAGAAGTCATAAAACTGCACACCATTATTAATGCATCTGTATTGATTCAAGTTTGCCGTATTTATCCGAAATTTGGGACTAACGTAACTATGCTAATAGCACAGCCTCACATGTATGTCACCTAATCAGGGACCCAGTAGGTAAAATTGGATATTCCTATGACACGAAAAATATACAACTAATTTTGTTGCTGAAAAAAACGCGTATAAAACCACTTTTTAGCAGATCTGAATTGCATTTGGGTTATAGCAAAAGTTTGTACGGAGGGCAAGACGATACTTGACCAATCCCAGCAAGGCAAATAAATATATTTATTCAGGCTATTGCCATTGTTAAAATGAAAAACAATGCTCAAACAGAACATATAATGCAGATTTTTCTTCGCGCATGAATTAAAATCATTCATTGAGCGTACATAAAGCCATTTCTTGAACCCAAAGGAGGATATTATATTTTCCTTCCTGAAACAAATAATAACGTTTCATCCTGACACTGTAATAAAAATGCATCATATACGATCTTCCATGTCATCTATCTGGATTTAGGCATAAATACGCATTACGAAAACATGCCTATTCAAATATATAGAAAATTTCACCTCCAAAAACTGAAAATTTTCAGATAAAAAACTCTGATATTTTTCATATTTCTGCTCAAAACATAGCTTGTGGGTACTCGTTAGAGCCGCCTCGGCGAGGCGGTTCTAACGAGTACCCACAATCTATGTTTTTGAGCAGAAATAAGAAAAATAATGTATACCCCTGTAAACCCCAGTTTTACTATATAAAAGTAGGGTTTCAGGGGGTCAATATTATATAGGTATGTTTTCGTGATGGATTAACGAAAAACCAGTTTAACTATGTATCAACTATGGTTACTATGATTAACATTGATGAAAACACATATTTAGAACTTTTTACAGTACTGTTTTAACTGATATGGCTGAATTTGTAGCAAACACTTCTTGACATTTCTATTTAAAGTTAATGAAATGATTTTATGCGCCGTGAAGTCAATTTAATATTTTAGCACTTTGTAAAAGTGAAAGTGAAATGTTTGTTAAGTAAATCTTACAGTTTTCTTTTGCCAATCTTTTAGACCTCTTAACCATTGCCATGCTGAATAAATTAAGATGCCACGCCTACTTTTAATTTCCAACCAATCAGAATACTTGATTCGGGGTTTTGATAGAAATTCACATATTTAATGACAAACAGTGCAGATCCAGATCAATTGGCTTCTTCAGAAGCCAACTGATCTGCATTTACACTTTTTGCTAAGGCAGGGCATGTCGTGTTCAGCAAGAAAAGAGTTAACATCAACAAACATGTTACACCGTTTATTGCTACCATCGAATACAGCTACCTTCGAGGCCCCCAAACGTGTAATAGGCAAATGGTGAAGACCGAGATCAGATTTAGCAGAATGCGGCGTCTGATCATGGTACCCACTGTAGCAAAAAAGCCTAGCCTTTTTTAAAGGAATATCTAAATCATTTAGCCTGCCATAACTAAACTTGAAATTCGACTCTTCCAATGTACTCGTATATATACAGTGAATGTGTGGAGGGTGGTTTCTAAAATTATTTAACATAGATACGTTATCTTTAGCATCTTGCGGTAATTGACCGATGATTTCATGTTAGTCTAACATTATGGTTTCAACTCCGTCAGAAATTTGGTTTATGGTTTCCATCTGTAATATTGGCAACGTCAGGAAAAAAAGATTTTCTGGCCCTGTGGGGGACATATCACCCTGCGTATCTTTGCTGTCTTCATCACGAAAACATGCCTATATATTTCTGACCCACTTAAACCCCACTTTTATATGGTAAAACTTGGTTTTCAGTAGTATACATTATTTTTCTTATTTCTGCTCAAAAACATAGGTTTTGGGTACTCGTTAGAACCGCCTCGGCGAAGCGGATCTAACGAGTACCCACAGTCTATGTTTTTAGCAGAAATGTGAAAAAAAAACAGAGTTTTTATGTGAAAATTGTCAGGTTTTGGAGGTGAAATTTTCTGTATATTTGAATACGCGTGTTTTCTTTATGTATCAGCGTCTTTGCAGTCCGCTTATAGAATCATTGGATACTCTATAATTTATAAAGAAAGACCGTGATCAGACCGTGATCAGACTGTATGCAGAATAATCTGAGTGCTTGCTAGTGCGGGATGCCCCGAAGATATATTTTTACAATAAGAGTCTTATATTAGAAAAGTTAGGGCATATACATGTAGTGTTAGCATATAGAGGCAGAAGAACGTGTTCATGCTCGTATTTATGACGCCTCAAAAGTTTCCAAATCGTTGCTTTTCATGCCGTTTACGTATTAAGAAAAACTGTGCATGGTGTTTCAAATCGGTAAATACACAACATCGTAACATGACGTCGCGGTGATGTCGAACTAATTTTTTGACGTTGTGTGGTGGTGGAGAAGCATTCTTATAGAAGCGTTTCTGTATCGTAATACTTGCAACTGAAACGTTCTTAAATGTTAATTAGTAAAGCCTAGCAATAAATTCGGTAAGAATTCGTAATTTCTCGAGTTTTATTGCAGTTTGCGCATACCCTAAAAAAGTTTTATAACAACATACCGCATTCGATCTAATTACCACACATCCGCCTATAAGCACATTGTCAAGCTATTTCGCAGTCTTCAGATTACAGTTCATGTACATTTATCTGCTTTATAAAAGTATATGTTGTTGGTACTTGTTAGAAGTCGAGGTAATTCAAAATGGGCACCTACAACATATATTTTTTATAAAGAAAATCAGAAAACAGTGCCGAATAAGCATCATTTTATATGCTCCACATCGAGTCCTTTACTTATCTTTCTATTAAGTGTACCCTTATTTCTTGAAATGTTGTCAACGTTTTCTGGTAATTAAAAAAAAACCCTAAGCGCATAGTGTGGTTTAGGTGGAATACGGCAGCTGATTTGCAAACACACATAAAAGTCTCAAGAGCAGATGTAAATTATACAATCTGACAAATTCAAACTGGAAAAAGTATGAGCGACATGAAAAGTCCGACAGTTATTACTCATTCATACGTTTACATGTAATAACATTTTCTCTGTAGAATTTTATGTTTTATTGTAATTCTGTTTCTTTTCAGATTCAGCATATTCTCCAAAGGGCAGAAATAAACGACTAAGTAAGTATAATTGTTCTCTGTTATTAATGAGATTTGGCCCTCCTGGATTCTACTTCCATTACTCTGCTACAGGCAGACTTTTTAAAGAGGCGGATACACATGGCAGATTTTTCTGTCATTTTAACAAGGCAAACGACTTTTATGACGTCCTATTTGGTATTCTGTACACCAAGCCCGTTCTGAAAACAGGCATCACGAAAACAAACCTAATTTTGACCCCCTAAAACCCCACTTCTATGTAGTAAACTTGGGGTTTACAATGGTATACATTATTTGTCTTATTTCTGCTCAAAAACATAGATTGTGGGTTCTCGTTAGAACCGCCTCGACGAGGCGGTTCTAACGAGTACCCACAATCTATGTTTTGAGCAGAAATATGAAAATATCAGATTTTATCTGAAAACTCATTTTTTTTGGTGTTGAAATTTTTAATATATTTGAATAGGCGTATTTTCGTAATGTCTATTCTTAAAGGAAAGAATATGCTCAGCAGAACTCCCTTCTGAAAAGGGTCTATTCTATAAAGTAAGATTTTGCTCCCAGAGGTCTGCTTTAATAGGAAAATATTTTTGCTGCGCTATCTATACATTTCTTTATTACTAATAGTTTTGTTTTATTTGATCAGCTTCACCGGGTGAGATCAATTGTATTGCTTTAAAAAGCTTTATAGAATTATTACTGGCAGTCCACTGACCGGTTAGGTCTTAGTGATCTTAGACAAGAACAACCATTATAAACTAAGCCGTGCGAAAGCTTGTCTTCGAGCATACGCGAGCAACATAGGCCGAGGTCAGCCAGCGCGTCCGCACTGTCTCACCAGGGTCGTCACTATCCACTAACAGAATCATTGGATACTACAGAATGTATGACTGTAGAGCAAAGGTCCGGATGATAATTTGCGCATGTACGAAGAAACCTTTTTGCTTGACATGGCCAGTTATGTAAACAAGTCTATGTAATATGTGCTCCCTTTGTTTTCCAATAAAGTATAGGGAAACTAGGGGTATTTAGGTGTTTACATAAAAAAAGAGAGTTTCAGCAGTTTTTGAACCAGATTTTCATGTTGTTTTTTTTTTGTTGTATTTTTTTTTTTATCTAGCACCCTTTTTCGTACCGCATTTTTGGGCAAATTGTTTACAATTGAGCCACAGGTACAGTCGAGTACACTAAAATTTCCTTATGGTTATTGTCCACGTGATCATCATTGTCCAATGAAATCAAACTGCAAACAGTGCAGACCCATATTAGACGCCACAGATCGCGGTGTTTGCTTTAAATACAGTAAGTTAAGGTTTAAATGAAACAGTCTTAAGTCCCTGATAAATATGTTTCTTATTTCTGCACAAAAGCATTAATTATGGGTACTCAGTAGAAGCGACTAAGAGTCACTTCTAATGAGTACACACAATACACTTTTTTTGTGAATGCGGTATCGTTTTGTGGACCCGGCCTGCCCGCTCGCTCAATATGTTGTGAATGCACAGTCTGTGTCGTTCCCTTATTTGATTCTATGCCGCTCCTTAGTTGTGTGCGCGATTTTCGCACGTTCTAGTTAGACAACGTTCGCGTGCATGCCGATCAGGATGTACACAATTTGTGTTTGGATATTTCTTAAGTCATCGTTCTGCTATTCGCGGCTTGAAGTAACAAGATTACAATAATCTAAGAAGGCCATAGTGATCGTTGCCCAACAAATATAACCCAGTTTATGTCTGCCACCTTTAAATAGCAATGCAATGTATTCGATAAACAGATGAGCCTCGATACGAGAAAAATGGCTCTTTGGACTTTCCGTCGAATTAATCTTTTAGTGAGCCTGTTTAGTTTTGGCTGAACATCATGAAAACACACCAAGAAAATATACCTATATAATTTTCAACCGCTTAAACCCCACTTTTATATAGTAAAACTGGGGTTAAAAGGGGTATATATCATTTTCTTATTTCTGCTCTGCGAAGCGGTTCTAACGAGTACCCCAATCTATGTTGTGAGCAGTAATATGAAACGTATCAGAATTTTTATCTGAAAACTTTCAGTTTATGAAGGTGAAATTGTCTATATATTTTAATAGGCGTGTTTTTGTAATTGTTTTCCCTGGCCTGCTGCTTCGTGAGCGAAGCACAGGCTACCCTGAACCATTGCTGTTCACATATGATTATGTTTCATAATTCTTTTATCACGTTTAGTTAGCTCATTGCAAATATGTTATATCGTGTTTATTGAGTCTTGTTGTTATGTATGCCAGAAATGACCCATTATTGGTGGAATAAAATCATTCTATTCTATTCTATAACGGCTCTTTCCCATGACACGGCTCACACCCCGTGTTCAATGCACGAAAAGGACCCTGTTGTTATATGCGGGCAACACAGGCCAAGGTCAGCCTGCGCATTCGCGCAGTCTAGAAAGCCATGATCAAATTGCGTGCCCGTTTGCATATGGCATAAGAATCCTTTTTAACAATCATTTTACGGGGAAAATTGATATACATTGTTTGGAGGAAGGGAACTCTGAAAATTGTTTTGTTCTCTCTTTTGCAAAGTGGCCTGCTTTAAAATGCATATTATTTCCTTTGAGTAAATTGCTTGTTTGAGAAACGCAATTTAACTATAAAAGGATGACTATTGGTTATCAAAATCTTTTTCTTTCTCAAATTGTTTTTGAGATAGAAAGAAGAATTACATGTATAACAAGTTATGTCTTGAAAACGAAACTCTAATGTGGATTTTTTATGGAACAATAAAAAAAACCTGTAGTGAATAGAACTGCAATGTTCCTTGAGCCTATAGACGGTGGTCAATGGTAAATGTAAAGAAACATAGTGTGTAAAAGGATAAAGTTTGCGTACAAACTTATTCATTCTAATTATGAAAACTGGAAAATAGCAGTAGGTACTGGACAAAGTCCATATATCAAAGATGTGGAAAAGCCTTTTTTTATTTTATTGTTGGTCTTTAAAAATCTAAATTTAAGAAATATGCCAGAATTTTATGCCAATGTAATAAGTGCAATACGTGCATATACATATATGCAAAGCAAGACAAAATTAAATGGCATGGATGCAATTCTGAATGAAAGTACGTATAATCCAGAAACATTAATATCCCCTATAGAAATGTTCCATTATGGTTAGAAAGTTTTTCAAAAAGGTGGCGTCGGAAAGGTAAAAGATATATGGAATCCTACACATAGGACATTTTATGATGAGAATACTGTCTTTAACAGACTAGTCGATAAATCAAACTAGAGATACTACTACCGTACAATAAAATCTTGTATACCGATAGAATGGGTAGAAACACTTCAATTGAATATTATACATGCAAATATTAAACCCTTTTCTCTGAACCTGAAGGATAACATTTATATGTGTGCTTTTAAAAATGAACTTATTCAACCCACAAAACTCAGTAACAGGCAGATTTAGGGCTACATAAGAGATATTTCATAAACCCAACAGTGAAGCAAAATGACACGTATATTATGGTGAAACATGCATTTGGCGTCAGATTTATAAAATATATTTGGATCTCCATGTTCAATTAAAAAGAACTCTACTGGAAAAACAATTCATAATGCGCTATTTAACGAATCAAGACAGCAGCTGATGGGCATGTCCAATGGAATGTGCTATTGATGTAAAACAAATACCGAAACGCAGTATTATTTATTTTATTATAGTCATTACGAAAACATGCCTATTCAAATATACTGAAAATTTCATCACCAAAAAATGAAATTTTTCAGATAAAAAATTCTGATATTTTTCATGCTTCTGCTCAAAACATAGATTGTGGGTACTCGTTAGAACCGCCTCGACGAGGCGGTTCTAACGAGTACTCACAATATATGTTTCGAGCAGAAATAAGAAAATTAATGTATACCCCTGTAAACCCCAGTTTTACTTTATAAAAGTGGAGTTTAATGGGGTCAAAATTATATAGGCATGTTTTCGTGATGAGATTATCGGACAGTTTAATATTAAAGGTTGAAAGGGCTTTGAATGTATTAATAAGAGATAAGTTTCACGTCCCTGGAGCCATTAAAATACAATCGAAACATATAATGTTAAGATTTCCACATGATAAACATAATATATTTATAATAGTTATTTTTGTTTTGCATCTTTTTAAATCGGAGCTTTGGAAACATAGGAACGGTGTTAAGTTTGAAAATGGTAGGCTTAGTGAAAATAGACTTTTTCATTACGAAAACACGCCTATTCAAATATATTGAAAATTTTACCACCAAAAAAATAGAAAATTTTCAGATAAAAAATCTGATATTTTTTATATTTCTGCTCAAAACATAGATTGTGGGTACTCGTTAGAACCGCCTCTCGGCGAGGCGGTTCTAACGAGTACCACAATCTATGTTTTGAGCAGAAATATAAAAACTAATGTATACCCCTGTAAACCGCAGTTTTACTGTATAAAAGTGGGGTTTAAGGGGGTCAAATTATATAGGCATGTTTTCATGATGGGCAATTTCCGAAGTAAGTTAATATAATGTAGTCAGTTTCTTGAAAGAACATGTGTAGCAAATAAGCATCGATCGCTAATAGAAAATTCGAAACTATTCTGATATATTTTACAAACCAACAAGAAATGAATACTGTATGTACGCCTTCCTCCTAGTTATCACCCACCATCGACTCTCTCATCTCATCTAAAATATTCTAGTTTAATTTTACTATATCTCATTACGTTTACCATGAATATATATCCCTGACCATAAATGACCCTGATTCGGTCTTCAGATCTCTCCTGGAACAGCGATTTATGCAAAGGAATTGCATCACTTCCTCGCCTTCCTTCCGTCTTTCTGTAGTATTGTTTTAAATATGATATGTATTCACTTGGTTGTTATAAGTACAAAGACGAATGATAAACTATCTTATATATGTATGATAATATGCTTAAAATGTGCTTAATAAATTGCTGCAAAAATTATACATTCTTTCGTTAATATTTAACTATCTGGCCAATATAACAATATGTATATTGAAGAACGCCAGTGAAACTTTGCCGAGCATTCGTGATGTGCAAGCAGCTGCTGGGACAGCGGATATGCTGTTAGGACAGTGGTTCGCCACATGCTTGTTGGCCTGCTGTGTATCGTTAATAGCAGGCCGCGTATGTTCGGTACAGACGAAAAGACATAAAGATGGAACACACTTCAAATATTGACCGTTGCACTGTAAATTACAAATGTATATCTGTATTGAAATAAAGAAAATATCTTATGTGGTATCATCATCACATTATTTTCTTCTATCTTTCATACTTCACCCCTTGGAGAAGCTTGCAAAAAAATGTTTGTTTTTAAGTAGACGCCCTTTTCACAAGTAAGAACAAACAAAAAGTCCCTAAAGTTATCTCCCATGTAAAATTTCGAGGATCATACACCGTATGCAGTCTGACCAGAGCCTTTGCTGTCCATCTGAAGCCGCTTTAGATGTTTGGCTATCGACAGAGTGCTCTGTGCAGACTATAAGAATCTATCATTGGTGTGAGGGATAGAGAGGAAAATCCGTTCTGAGGATAACTATCTGGCATCACGAGGCTTGCCGAGTGAAGCCAGACTGTGATTGCGAGGGATGGATTTTTCTATCTACCCCTCATACCCATGATAGATTCTTTTTCTTGCACACTTTTCATTTCTGAACGTAGATGTTTCAGTAATGCAGTCACTTCGATCGCTGCCGACCGCCATATTGTGATGACATTACAGTGGCGTTTAATGCCGTAATTTTGTTCAGTGAGGTAAACCTTAACGACAGCCTAACTGACGTCCATTACAACCGTTGCATTTCAAATACGTGAGAATTCTCGATTTTATCTTACCCTGTGTAGGATAACCTGGGTAGGATAAGAATTTCTATCCCAGGGTAAAATACAGGATTTCCTTATCTGGTGTGCAAGAATGATCAGACCGTGCGGATTTGCAGGCTAAACTTAGTCGACGCTGAGCGCATATGCAATCTTGTATGAAATGCTGTGCCCCGGCTAATGTCAGTATTTTCATGCTTAGCTTGGCTGAGTATGATCACATTATAGCAGATATAAGCTCAACGTTCCACAAGAAGTACTTACATACCGGTTTCTAAGCTCACTCTATTTAGAAATTTCTCAAGGCCAAGTGAGGAAATCTGTGGAATTGCATCCTCAAGGTTCCTGTTAATATTATTTCTATATCTTCCTTCAACCTGATCTATCCCAGCCGCTTTGAAGTGGCTTTGTGAGGATTATTAATACTTAAGGTCGAATAACATCAAATTGCATTGTTTTGGTCATACCACACCTACTGTTTTGTATTGTATGATTGGAGCAAATGAAACTGGGATGGTAGCTGGCTTATTATAGGCCGCGCCATGGAAAAAGAAATTCGGAGCATATACCAACACCGAAGTAAACGTCAAAAAGAATGCCTTTGGGAACAAAGAACACACTACGGATTAGAAAATTGGTGTCTCGGTTTTATTGAAACTCTTCATAAGCAGTAATGAAGTTTGCAACACTGCTTACGCCATCTAGCGTATAAATGAGCAGAACTCCATTTTCAAATATACAACAATGAGCCCAATGATTCCAAAGGAAATTAAATATAATCTGCACTATGAAAGCCTTTATTGGTCTTCGCTGGCCAGCAATACAATCAGAAGCACTGGATAGAGAAGACTTAGTTATTCTAAGTATGGGACAGACAGGTTTGCGCACTCTAGACCCAGATCAGACACTATAGGGTTAATTTATAGATTGAACCATTTGATTTTGAAGACTGGCATCGTTGTACGCATATGTCCAGAAGATATCTTTTCCAAGAGCGGTGATTATTTATTTTTGGTTCCAAACTGTCCTTTTGTCCTTTTGATTCTTTCCATGCAGAACAAAAATCTTGATTGATCTTTGTCTAAGAGATATTTGCACTCACTCTAAATCTTAGTAAATCACTTGAAGTGAAACAACAAACAGTTCATGAAAAGTTTAACAACACACTTAGGTGCTCTTGATGGACTTAAATTTGTATAAATAGGCTTGATGAGAATAGTAAACATGCATTGCATTACGAAAACACGCCTATTCGAATATATAGAAAATTTTACCTCCAGAAATTGAAAATTGTCATATAAAAAACTCTGATATTTTTCATGTTTCTGCTCAAGACATAGATTGTGAGTACTCCTCGAAGGCGGTTCTAACGAGTACCCACAATCTATGTTTTTGAGCAGAAATTAGAAAAATAATGTATATCCCTGTAAACCCCAGTTTTACTATATAAAAGTGGGGTTTAAGGGGTTAAAATGATATAGGATATTGGGGGTGTGGCCCATATATAATGTATAGACTTCAGACTACCATTGATTTGCTTCATGTATTTTATACATTTTTGCAAATTTTCTACAGCCAATAGTTTCCTTTTTTTTTTAAGTTCAAAAGGTCAATATTTGGTAATTGCCTTACTAGCTGTCTATCTAAAATCTCTAAAACAAGCAACAAAATGGAAGAATGTAATACACTTCCTTCGCTTCAAAAACACGGACACTAGTAATACCACGCACTGATTTTCTACTTTCATATTCAAAGCTACCGCCAAGAATATACAATTTTGCTGACATCTACTGATCCACTGCAGAATTGTTTGAATTGTACAGTTTGACAAAATATTGCATTCACCCATTGTAGTCTGGAAACCCCTAAAAAGGAAATTGACAAACAGTGTAGACCCAGATCAGACGCTGCAGAACGCGGCGTCTGATCAGGGTCTTCACTGTTTGCAAATAGTTTATCCATTTTCCTCTTGGAATATCTAAATCTCATAGCCGGACGTACCTAAAATTGAAATTGGACTCTTCGTCGTACGAATTCTAAAGATCGCAAGGTCGTCGCAACGTCGCAGACTAAATTCTCAACATGCACATTATTTCTGCGATTTTTGGACTCCGCAAGACAGTCTTGAGACACCCGCTTGATTGACTGACGATTTTGTAGGAGTACGCAAGATTTCAGGCTGGGGCTGCTGTCAATCAAATCTTGCGTTAGTCTTGCGACAATCGTAAGGCAGCCGTACGACCATCTTACGGCTGTAGTGCGTCCTAATAGAATGCTGTCGCAAGAATGTTAAGAATCGTAAGACAATCGCATAAGTCGCACGGCAGTCCTATGATTGTTGTGTTTTGGCATCACTTGTTATGAGGGGACCTCTCCGCTGCTGTCCATAAAAAAGCTGACGTCCTTGACGCCAAGCACCGAGAATTACTTTACCTTGCCCATCATCCTGGTCAACCTCGGACAGCTGAAAGGCCGGTGCCCTGATCCGCATCCAGTTGTGCAGTGTTAGAGCACCCCAAACAATGCTGGTTGTACTGGCAACGCTGCATTGCATGGTCGTTAGCTAACACCTCCACCGGAGCGCCAAGATGCCAAAGGCGTCCTCCATAACACGTCGGACTCTGACTGCCTGTAGTTGAACACTCTTTGTTCATGCGTCCTGCCTCTCATGGAGTAGGGTTTCATCAGCCAGGTTCGCATGGGGGAAAGCGTCATCTCCTAGCATAAAGTACGGGACGTCCCAGTCATCCTTAAGGGGAGACTCGGCTGGCAGGAAACCAGTGGAGTTGTCATCAAGAGTGGTCCGGAGGGAGCACTCACCGAAAATGCCAGCATCCGACGCCGACCCCTCGCTTCCCACACTTGCCCATATGACCTTACAGTCCGCATCTATCACACCCAGCAGCACAATGGAACAGAACCTTTTGTAGTTGTAGAATTCGCCACCAGAGCAATGTGGCTTCTTTATGGCGCCATGTTTACCGTCTTTCGCACCACAAGCATGGTGGAAGTTCCAACGATTGCCAAACTTCTGCGACACTTTACGCCATTCGTCATGGATAGAAGGTAGGATGAAGACTATTCCTCTGTATTCTTCAAAAATCGCCGGACACACTTCGGAGAGAGAGAGATTGTGTTGTGTCCTACCCGGAAACCGTACTGTAAGGACTTGAAACATCCCGGCTACCAGAAAGCGAAGCGTTATGACCAACTTCTCCCCGACCTCAGTGGAACCTCGTCCCCTGCAAACATAAACCATACGATGAACATAAGAATTTAGTATGACTCGTACGGTGGCTAAGTATATTGAAAAGATAATTGCAATTCATAGTGGTAATCGAATGTTATATACAATTGCCTATTCGACTTGCTAATGCGCGGGATGACCCGTAACAGCAGGTCGGCAATTATGTCGTGTCTCATCCTTATGTAGCCCATGTAGTTACCCTTGGACTCTCTCTCCAGCTCCTGAAAGAGGGTGTAGCACTGGCCAAACAACTGACGTCGCTCGATCCAGGATTTGATCCACCAACGCCTCGCTGGTCTTCTTCGATCTTGACGCGTTCGGATAAGCAGCGCCAGAATTGCTGCGTGATGCTCTTCTTCGTCACGGAGCCTTCTTCTTAGAAGAGCAATACGCTGTTGTGGGATTGCCATCAAGATGTGATATGCTTCCAACAAGCTATAGTGAAACGCCGAGGTTTGTTGGTAATGCTCATGCATTTTATTCTTCACTTGAGACGAATTCATACGAGGAACGCACGGACATCATGAGACATTCGTGCGGCAGCCTTGCGAGTTCTTGTGCGACGTACTGTACCCGCAAGAAAGTTTGCGAATTCTTATGACCGGTTTACGGCAGTCTTACATATTCGTTCGGCTTCTGCACGGCCATCTTGCGGTAGCCATACGAAATGTTTTGTTTTTCTTCTACTTTCGAGCTGCAAACATCGTGCGATCCATTAGACAGTCGTACGAACATCGTACGGCTGCCTAACGATCTCTAAGATCACTGTGGATCTGTGCGGATACCCTGCCAATTTGTCTGCGATCTGTCTACGACACTCATGGCCTTCAAAATCCTACGAACAAAAAATCGCACGGTTCATGTGAAACAGGCTTTACGCGCAATTTGATTGCATTGGTCAATGATTATCAAGCCGACAATTTCCGTAAGGAAATTTTGGTGCTCGTACTATGGCTCGATAGTAAATAAACAACCCAAAAAGTCATCCCAGTAGCTGATGCATTTATTTGTCACTCAGTCCCCGCACTCGTGTAAGGATATTAATAAATAAGAGAGAGACAAAAACAAACGACAACAATAAACAGTCATAAATATTTTTTCTCGGAATTCATACTCATTTAGATGCTATCAAAATTCAAGCCCGCTGCAAAATGCAAATGAATTGCATAGTATAACACAGCGTGATGCTACTCCAGAGTGGGACCTGCACTTGATCGGAAGGAGATGAATAGAATCGTATTACAGACATAGATTCGCTTGTCAATGCAAGTAACACATTACATGTAATTTCAGAAAAGAACAAAGATTAAAAGTTCGCCCCATATTATTTTTGAAGCCATAATAGGTGCGAACTATCACGCGGGTCTAAACAGATTAGTATATTGCATGTTTGTAACTGCAGGAATTCGCTAGTAGCAGCAATTTGCTTTTAAGTTGTGCGAAAAAGTGCCTCTGCAAATGTGCGGACAGCGAAGACCAAGATCAGACTGCGCATCCGCGCAGTCTGATCTCGCTGCCCCCTAACATTATTATTGTTAAATATGTCACTGGACAGTAGATCAAACTGGTCAAACTGTGTTGCTGCGTAGGATGATTTGAATCTGCCCATTACACATACCTTGGAGGTTACCTTTTCACTTGACGAAACCATATGAACCGCAACGTCCGGAAATATACCTTCGGACATGTACGCGCATGCGAAGATTCAGATCAGCCTGCGCATTCGCGCAGTCTGATCAGAATCTTCACTAGGCGTATTTTAGATAGCCAAGGCTGCCAAGCGTCCTCCTGCGGACAACGAAGATTCTGATCAGACTGCGAGAATGCGCAGGCTGATCTGAGTCATCGTTTGGCGCACATGTCTAATGGTACATTTTCTAACGATGCGGATAATACTGTTTTCAGTTTACAATCTGCTGAAATGGTTGGACTTTCAATCAGAAATCGAGACACAGTCAACATGAAGGAACGACAGAGAGTAAACGCTGTTTTTCATGTTTCCTTTAACGGTTGTTGATCTATTTACAATGTTTGTTTCCTGTATTGTCCATTCTGTGACTCATTGCAAATATCGGAGTCTAGGATTACATATACAAGGTTCTTTACGCCATCTTGTTTCTCCTACTGAATTTTCTCCACAAAAACTGTACTGGGTCCTCATTAGAAGCGCCTTGCAGAAGCGCCTCTGATGAGTACCCACAACATATGTGTTTGTGGAGAAAGTAAGCAGAATATTTTATTGATACCTCTCTTATCTAGATTTATGTAAGGTTGGCTGTTTCACCATATAGCATGGGAAATGAAGACGATTTTTGACTGTCGGTTGAGCACCACATAAATTGTAGGATAGATGGAGGTTGCTAAGAGTAGAGGGTCAATGTTCTTTTTTTGTTTTTAAAGAAAGCTGGTTTAAAAACTGCAAATTTCTGAAAAATTTAGACCTCTACATACTCAAGTTTTCATTAAATAGTATTCGGGATTATGTGGTCCTAATTACGTAGACTTGTTAACGTAATGATTATAGACACAGCAACACTAAATACCTAGTTAATTGGTATATAACATAATTTGGTTACTATGTCAACCAAATTCAGTGAAAATATCATCACATTGACAAACGTATTTTGCAGAGGCGTGTTTAAGTAACGGGTTGATACAGCGTCTTGTTTTGAGCTATGGTTCTACATTCGTAACTGATCGACTACTAATAATGAGTCGGGCTACTAATAATGAGTCGGGCTACTAATAATGAGTCGGGCTACTAATAATGAGCCGACTACTAATAATGAGCATTTCGTACAAGATTGCATGTCCGCTAATCAATGTCTCAGATCAGCCTGCGCAAATACATGCGCAGACATCAGTTATTGCTTGTGTGGATGCGCAGGCTAATCTGTGTCTTCGCAGGGCGCACAAGCAATCTTGTAAGACATTCTTTGTCCCGGCTCAGTTATTATTTGTTTATTTATTTGTTTGTCATTGCAAATTTTTTATGTATTTTTCAGGTGTGGCTGGATTGGATAACCTCGATCTGATGACCAAAACATTAGACAGAGCAAACAGATTCAAGTTGCCCATGTCAGTTGGAGGCATGACAACAAATCGGCTTCGTATGCTTATGGCAGCGGCCGGAAGAAAAAGGAAGTGAAACAGTCACCCGCGCATGCGCAGTGCGGCGGCCGAAGGAAGCGAATAACACAGTGCTTCTGCTAAATACGCAGACAAATCATTTCAAAAGAGTTTTCTATGAAATTAATTTAACTTTGTAAAAAAAGCATTCGTTACTTCATTTTGTCAATGTGGCCATTGCAGATGGGATTTATTGTTTTATTCTTTGACGCTTTAATTGAAAACTGTTTTTTTAGAAACAAATCAAACTGGATTTAAAAGATTTGACACCCAAGGCGACCTTCATAACATCACGTGCGAGTATTGAACGCTCGTTTACGCATGCGCAACCAAACATTCGTGGTGTTGCCTTCACTGTTCGCATATTCCTATTTGAATTTTTCGACACAACAGTACGGTCATTTGCGAAATCTCAAACAATCACGCGTGATCTTGTTTGAGATTTCGCATGTATCACCTACTTTGTTTGGTACACGACATTACACAGGTGAGCTGGAGCGTGAGAAAATGTAGTTTTTTGACATGGGGGCACAACGAAGCCTCGAATCAGCCTGCGCATCTGTACAGTACGATCAGAATCTTTGGTGTCAGCCTGAAGAAACCATGAATTATTGGCTATCCACGCGGCGCCAAGCGATGACTCTGATGACTGCGCGTTTGAGCATACTGATATGAGTCCTACCAGAAGGTACTTTTTCTCATGCTGAGGTTCATTTTTTCGTTTGGGGTCGGTTAAAACTGAAGCCTTATCAATATTAAGCAGTAAAGTGGAACTGGTAAACACTCAGGGTAGGCAGTTCTTAGCAGAATGGTTTACCCCCTTCTGAAAAGGGGTCTACTCTAAAAGGAAAGAATTTTCTTTTTAGAATTGAATACATGTCGTACGGGGTTTGGTGTGCAGTAAACCCATTGTAGTCTGGAGACCCGTAAAAGGGTAATTGGCAAACAGTGCAGATCCAGATCAGACGTCATAGAACGCGGCGTCTGATCAAGGTCTCCACTGTTTGCAAATAGTTTAGTCATTTTCTCTAGGAATATCTAAATCTCATAACCGGATGTACCTAAAATTGAAATTGAACTCTTCCAATGTATAGTGTGGGAGCATCTATTCAGTCTGCAATGGGTTAAGCGAAGAAGTCACAGTAGTTGTCTCTACCAAGAGTATCTTGTGCGCTTAAATGATTGAAATATATTTTCTGCGTCGAACTTGTAACTGGTCAATAGGTCTTATACATTACACCCGAACATTTTGTATTGTCCAGTCATCATCTACACTTCCAATAAACAGACTGAACAAACAGCTAGATATTGTGTACGCGAGAGGATCTGTCTAGTCCTTATCTGTTCATAAATGGCCCGAAGACCTATTTTGGTTAGAATAAAATGTATACGCCAAAAGATATCTTCTTTTCTTCTTCTGTCTTTCTTTCATTCTATTTATTCTATAGTAAATTCAGTCTTAACGTAAGAAAATGTACCTCTCGACAAGCAGGTCGGCGAATATATAGATCAGCCTGCGCGTTGCCTGATTTCAAACTGCCTGGTTTCAGTTTTCGCTGTCCGCCTAAACGAACATTGGATCTTCATAGAGCTTTTAGAAAAGTTTGAATATACAGTATAGATGCATAGGCTGAATTTAGTCTTCAATAGTTAGACACGAAAGTATATTTACAAACGTTGTAGCCCATCACGAAAACATACCTATATAATTTGACCCTCTTAAACCCCACTTTTATATAGTAAAACTGGGGTTACAAGGGTATACATTTTTTTTTCTTATTTCTGCTCAGAAACACAGATTGTGGGTACTCATTAGAACCGCCTCGGTGAGGCGGTTCTAAAGAGAACCCTCAATCTATGTTTTGAGCAGAAATATGAAAAATATCATAATTTTTAGTCTGAAAATTTTCAGTTTTTTTTTTGTGGTGAAATTTTCAATGTATTTGAATAGGCGTGTTTTCGTAATAGGGCTATGTGATGGGACTTGATATACTTGGTTGATTACCTGCCATTTTTACAAGGAAGACAACTTTTTGACTTTCTGTATGCGCTCCTATACATCAGTTGCCTTCTGGAAAGGGGTTTACTCTAAAAAGAAAGAATTTGCTTCCAGTTGTATCCATTCCCTTTGAACTTTACCACTGTATGTACCAATGCAGCAGACGACACGTTGATGATATGTTCTTATTTTTCCCAAAGAGTAGGCTTTGACAATTCATACAAGCTGTCTTCTGAGGGGACAGTTTGCATGGAAATTCAAAGCTTATTATCTGGGAAAAGTAAAACAAAATATATTTATCAATGTCACCTGCTGAAATATTTCTACCAGCATGCTTAGCGTTAAATTTATAGTTTTTGGGAGCAGTTTATTTCTTTAAAGAAAAATAAATTCCATCGAACTCCTTCTTTAGAGTTTTTTTATAACCCTTTAAATAATTATTTCATAGGGAGTTTGGAGTGGCTTTGCTAGCAAAGACGTAGACTAGCTACTAGTCGGATATCAATTTTATTTTCATCAATCAATTATAATTATTAAATTACTTAATGAACTAAGGGCCATCTACTATTTACTGCTTGCCTCACCTCTTTGATAGCAGCAACTAATCTTGGAGATATCCTTGATGTCAGAGACCAACTATTAGAGACTGGCTATACAAGATGTCATACATAAATTTGAATCAGCTTATAGTTAGGAGTGATAAAACATGACATCAAGGTCTAGGAGCTAGTCTAGCAAAGACGTAGTTAAGAGGATCTTAACTCCAGATAAGAGGGACCATTACGAAAACACACCTATTCAAATATATTGAAAATTTTACAACTAAAAAAAGGAAAATTTTCAGATAAAAAAATCTGGTATTTTGCATATTTCTGCTCAAAAACATTGATTGTGGGTACTCGTTAGAACCGCTTCGCTGAGGCGGTTCTAACGAATACCCACAATCTATGTTTTTGAGCAGAAATAAGAAAAATAATGTATACCCCTGTAAACCCCAGTTTTACAATATAAAAGTGGGGTTGAAGGGGGTCAAAATTATATAGGCGTGTTTTCGTAATGTATATTGTGTATCACAACATAAGTTTTGGTGGAGAAATAAGAAAAAATATCGATGCTTTGGTAGAGTCGATCAATCAATCAATTAATCAATCAATCAATCAATCAATTAATCAATCAATCAGATTTTTAACGTAGCCGGGCAACTGAGTCACATAGGGGCTACGCCAGATAAATCTGGATTAGTTACACTGGACGACTGGGTTTGCTTGAAACGGACCTAGTTATAATTCATTACTAGGTCACCTCGCCCAGGCACCGTGCGTGTAAATAGTCATCCAGCCTGTAAGTTTCAGAATTTAGTAAGATTGAGCTTTCAATCTCGTACCTAATGCCTGTCAATTTCGACTGCATAATGCATTTCGGGTCTCAGCTTGAGCCGTGAATGAGATTCTTTTACTAGCCACATGTTAGTCCTCGCCGGAAAGGATCCCAGCTAGCATTCTTTATAAATCTACAGCGGGTCGTTATCGGCCCGTCAGCTACCCTGACGGGCCGATAACGGCCCGCTCTAGATTTATAAAGAATGCTTACTGGGATGCAAAGTGGGTGTCCTTACGCAGGTGCCGAGTGGGTTTCCTCACCCAGGAGCCAAGCGGGTGTCCTCACCCTAGAGTCTATTGGGTGTCCTCACGAAGGTCCGCTTCGATCATTACTTGAATCTCGCTGGTATAAGGCGAGCGAGGGGTCATCGTCGCACACGTTGATGAGCATGTTGTGCCATGGTACTTCGGGGCAATCCATATCTTTTGCCTTTTCGAAAATTCTTCTCGATGGCGTCGTACCATTCTTGAACGTAGAATTCGGACGTTGGGCCCTTCATGAAGACAACTCTATGGTGTTGATGATGATAAATGAAGTAGACGGGCAGATCTATGTTGATGGTCTCGTTGGGCCGGTTCTTTCTCTGCGCCTTAAAGACAAACAAGATGAAGTCTGTGAAGTTGCAGGTACGAATTTTTTTGAAGCTCATACTTCTCGTGGAGTGGATACCAGTCTGGGTCTTTGATCGTGAAGTAGTTGTAGTCCTTCTACGGTTCAATGTTGTCTCTGTCAGGTGAAGAAATCCTACTCTTCTTCTTCGACGGACTGTCTGGAGTAGATGATGGTGTGGTCTGTCTAATGATGGTCGGTGCTGGCTCTATGATGGCTACCCTCTATCAACAGCACTCTTACGTCACAGCAACAAGAATAACGCGGCTTTAAATAACCGTTACCTGGATTTCGTCTACCGCGCTGTTTGATTACATTGGTCCATGATCATCACGCAGACAACTGCCTTTAAGGCTTCTAACCTGTTGCCCGGCTACGTTAAAAATCTTACTGATTGATTGATCCCCAAAAATAGACATTTTATTATCCAAGAAAAATTTAATAATAAATCGGTATATGGTATTAATATAATCATAAAATGTGGCACCTGACAGCCTGTAAAGTTTCAGTTAGTCTCTCGTTCTTGAAATGAAATGATTTTTTTTATCGTATCTCTGAATTAATGTTGCCAACATTAATTCAGAGATACGACAAAAAATCATTTCATTTTGATCCAGTTCAAAAACGAGAGACTAACTAAAATTTTACAGGCTGTCAGATGCCACCTTTTACGATCGTATTAATACCATATATCTATTTATTAAACCTTTCTTGGATAAGCAGGTCTCTTTTTGAGGAATATGGAGCCTTAAAGGAAATTTTGGCGTTTGTATATTATGGCTCGATTGTAAACAATCGACCCAAAAACTACAAGATCATGAACAAATAAATTCCCCTAATATTTCGAAATCCATACAATAAATACGCGAATAATTATTTTGGACACCATTCGTTTCTCCGGCTATTTGCAGTGAAATCTTAGGCAAGGTGTACGGCACATCCGCGTAGTCTGGTTACTGTACAGAAACCTTGTAAAACTACAGCAACAAGAATTCAACACAATCACGGAATACAGCCTCCTAAGGCTACAAATCAGGATTTTATTTGCATAAATGACAATACAAATACAGTCGACTCTCGTTATCTCGAATTCCAAGGGACTCTATTAAATACTTCGAGATATCCGTATCTCGACATATAAGATTTGCAGAATTAAGGAAAAATTATTCGAACAACCACATTTAACAAATATATATATATGTAATTGGACTCTTGAAGTTAGAGATATATTGAAACAAGTGGCATATAAGAAGAGGGCTATGAAGCAAAGTCTTAGATGGTTAGTGATGCCCCTGTTCTGACTGGTTAAAATTTTGTCTGCCAGTAAGCAGCATTCTAATCTTAAATAAACAATGTTATTCTGTTATGCTTATGATTATTGCCAGATGCACAAAGGTAATGCTAGTGAAAAAGGGTTGGTTAGCGTGAAAAGGGACTTTGCCGTGTATGACCAAACTGTGACCATCAAAAGAATTGTGATTCATTCAAAGTGATATTAATGTCTCCGAGCAGAGACATAAAATTCATCAAACTCAATTACATTCATCTGCATAAACAGGCTGAGCAAAGCATGACATGTATTGAAAAAGGGCAGCAAAAGGTACCTTTTAGTGCATGTTTTTCAACTGATAGGGGCCCAAAAGTATATACGAGGGATGTTCGAAATGAATTGCTTATTGTCCTCTAGCTCGATATCCACGTGGGGCACGATAAAAACCAATACATACCTGTATAGGGCTATTCAATATCTACACAATGGTATATAAATGTACATGTTAGACTAAGTGTAAGACATAAGATTTGCCATTTGAATACACGCAGTCATTGACCACTGCAGTAAAAATGGTTGGTAGAAGTGTCGACAAAAAAGATGAAATACGGGCTTACATCAAAGCTCGCTCAAAACTTTGTTGTTCTTTGAAGAAGCTGATGACTGAAATTTCTACTGCTTTTGGACCTTCTTGTGTGTCTTATGACACCGTTCGGCGGTGGAAAAAGAAATCTGAGTCTGGTGTAGAGTCCATAAAAAATGCACCGAAATCAGGTAGGCCAAACTCTGCATCTCGTAAAGAAATCGTTTCCAAAATAAAGGAAATCATTGAAGGAGATGCCAGATTTACAGTTCGTGATATTGCACGAAAGGTAGGCATATCACTATCAACGGTTCACCTTATTTTGAAGAAGCATTTGAAAGTCAGAAAGATTTCTGTTAGATGGTTGCCACATCTGTTGACTGACGAGCAAAAGAGGCAACGGGTTAAAGTGGCAAAAAAGCTGCTTCAAATGTTTCCAAAATATGATAAAAAGCAGTTTGCCAATTTCGTCACAGGTGATGAAACCTGGGTCCATTATTTTGAGCCCGTCAGAAAGGTTAGCAATAAGATCTGGGCCACTAAACACAGCAAACGCCCAATAATTGCCAAACGTTCTTTGAGTACAAAGAAGGTTTTGTATGCAATCTTCTTCTCTGGTGAAGGAGTCGCAATAAAAGTGCCAGTGAAAAAGGGCAAAAGCATAACCGGAAAGTACTACAAAGACGTAGTACTGAAGAAACTGAAAAAGTATTATCAGAAACGACGCCCTGCCACTGGTTTTAAACATGTCCGTCTTCTACATGACAATGCCCCAGCTCATACCTCCGCAATAGTTACGGCGGTTTTGAAGAAAGAAAAAGTAACTGTTTTGCCTCAACCCCCGTATTCCCCAGACCTTGCCCCATGTGATTTCTGTTTGTTTCCGAAATTGACAGCATTCCTTGCTGGGCGGAAATACCAGTCCCGACAGGCACTTGGATCTGCCATTCATCAATACCTTATTACTGTGCCCAAATCAGCGTACCGTGACGCCTTCAAGAAGTGGATACATCGGCTGGAACTTTGCATTTCTAGCCACGGGGAGTACTTCGAGGGCATGAAATGAGTACTTTTGGGCTAACTTGAAATTTGAAGTCTCCAGATAGAAATAAGCAATTCATTTCGAACATCCTAACAGCCATGAATGACAGGTTAATGTTTCTTCTGAAAACAAATCATTGTAGATAGCTACTTTCACAGCATTTTACTTTTACCTTAAAAGCCAATGAACAAGCTTCAGAAGATATTCTCACTAACCAGCTGGTCTCTTTGGTTATTGAGAGACTTGGTAGCCCTCTTCTTATATGCTACGATTGATTATTGTGGAAAAGAGGAGAAAGTGCTCTATAGGAGCACAATTTTTTCACAATATTTTTTACCTGTTGTTAGATGTTCTTGTTTAGGCGGGGCCAGACTTTCACTTCGAGATAAGCAGTTATTCGAGATAAGTGTGGTCGAGATAACGAGAGTCAACTATATACGATACCCTTGAAATGCCTCAATCATGAAACACAACCTCTTTGAAGCACTGAAAGAAGAAAAGATGGAGAACAAACAAACAAACAAACAAAAAAAAAAAAAACAAAAAAAAAACGCAACATATAAAACTATCGACGGGCACAGAAGGGCTTCATTACCTCGCCATCAAAACATCACAGCAAAACGCATTCAGTCACAAACACCACGACGAAACAAAGCTAAAGTGCTAGGGAGGGCTGTACTTTGTGACTGTGGCATTTCCTGGATCTCTTCGCTTATTTTTTTTGACGGGGGAAATCTAAAGCCAGAATACAACATAACGAAAACACGCTTCTTCAAATGTGTAGAAAAATTCACCTCCAGAAACTGAAAATTTTCAGATATAAAAACTCCGATATTTTTTATATTTCTTCTCAAAACAAAGATTGTGGGTACTCGTTAGAACCGCCTCGGCGAGGCGATTCTAATATGTACCGACAATCTATGTTTTTGAGCAGAAATTAGAAAAATATTGTTTACCCCTGTAAACCCCAGACTTTACTGTATAAAAGTGGGGTTTAATGGGGTCAAAATTATAGAGCCATGTTTTCGTGATGAGTAAAACAAACATGACCTATATAGGCTCCACCACAGACATTTATAATCAGGCTCCGGCTTCTGAAATAGATTGAAGAGAATCATCATTTAGTCTGAGGACCGACTCACTGTCTTGCTATGAAAGAGGAAAGAAAACAGCTTTTCATCGAAAAAAGAGCGAGCAAACCAAAGAGGAATCGCAATAGAAATATTGCGTTGGAAAGGTCAACATTATAAATGTTGAGCGGGGACTAAAGAATAAATGAGAATATCATCGGAAAAGGACGTTTATAGCGTATGCAAATTTCAAAGATTCAGGCGAGTCTGCGCATTCGCGCAGTCTCTCCAGAACCTATGATATTCGCTCACGTAAGCGATATGGCGAGGAGAAATTTCTGCCAAACAACTAGAGATGTGTAAAACTTGTCCTGACGCTAACGTGTTTACAATTGTAATGGACTGCAATAAACATGTTCTTTGACAAGTGGCTGCCAGTAGAATTGTTTTAATGGTATAAATAGAGTTGCCCAGGAAAATAAATAAGTGAACTCAGGAACTGATACAATCAGATACACATCAAACCTCCAACATCAAAGGGAAAGACAGACAAATACAATTAAACAGCCATTAAAAGAACAGATGGCAAGCAGAGTTGGCAACAATTTCCCAAAAAAGGTGGCAACTCTGTTCTTCTGCTCCAAATCTTTGGACAGGTCCATTTACAATGTTTTATAGAAAGTTATGTATTTAATGCAAACAGTGTAGACCTTGATCAGACGCCGCGTTATGTGGCCTCTGATCTGGGTCTACACGGTTTGCCAATGTCCCTTTTATGGGAAGCTAGGCATGTATGGGTTAACTCAAGAATGCAAAAGACATGGAAATACAACAAGAAAGAAAACATAAAGCAACATGTGGGCAGCCATAGAAGACTACGATTCTAGCATCAGAGCAAGAAAACACATGGAAACACACACACACACACACACACACACACACACACACACACACACACACACACACACACACACACAAAACAAAAACAATCAGAAAACAAAGTAACTTTAGCGGAGTGGTTTCATGTGACAGGTGTCCATCTATGACGTTATTAATCTGCTGTCCGTGTCATAATCAGTACTTCATGAAGCAGATTCCACAAATTGCACCGGAAAGATATCATTAGCACAAATAATCTGGGCATGTCAAGTGAAACGACGTCTGTACGTGGGTGCGAAATGTGTTGGAACAAATTCTTCTTGTTCGCTCAATCTCTGACCTCCGTTAATGTTGTCTGCATAATACAATTATTATCTACGCGGATAATGATAAGACTGTGCGGATATGCGATTTGATCCGGATTTGCGCTGTGCGCGTTTGTCCGAATACACACGTTTGCAAGATATGGCAGAACTTTCTTAACACTCTGCATGCTTGGTAAAAAATCATCAGACGACATCTTGAAAAATGCTTATTTTTCAAGGAAAATTGGCTTTGACATTTCATGCAAATTGGCTCCCAAGGAGGCAATTTGCCTGAAATTCTAAAGCCTATTTTCTCGGAAAAATGAGAAAAAAACATCGACAATGTGTCGTCTGCTGTATTTGCATAGGGCGTGGCAAAGGCTAATTAAATTATAACTATTGTAATGCTTCCTTAGCTAACAATAGTTAATGCGTCTGTTGAAACACATTACAGGAAATTTGAAACAAAACTTGAAATGAATGATAAAATGAAAATGAAAACACATGCAGAAAAATCACGTGGGCAACGACATGAGAAAATTGATCCTTTTTAGTATGCAAGATGATCGGATCACCTTCATATTCGCCAATCTAATCAGAGCGTTTGATTTTCAGTAAACATGTAATATATGGATAGTGTCGCATACATCAAGGAACAGAGAAGATCCTGATCATGCGCGGACTGATATGAGTCTTTTCTGTTCGCATTTGGTACACAAGCTATTTCATTGTATCTTGTATTCAAGACATCACATTCCATTAGAATATTGCACTTAAGCTATTAGCTTAATCTATTAGAATATCATAATTATTCAAATCTCAGAATGGCGGATATTTACAAAGAAGTGATTATAAAACCATGCAATAAATTTAAAGGATCCTATTTGAACGGAAATGTATCATATACATGTACTTTATAATGTTATCATTATCCTCATTATATTATCCAAATGATTTTATCGTATTTGGCCGAGAGGTTATAAAACGTTTTTCATGCTCAACTCAGCCGAGCATGAAATTTTCTCTGCTAGTAAATATGAAAATGCCAGGTCTATTGGAGCTAGGTTTAGTTTGTCTCTACTCTGATTTTGATTTGTTCTGTAGTTCCAGAAGGAGCCTTAATGGAGGAGTTGTAGACCTCTACACGGACTGAACAGATATTTGTTTTTTTACCTCGATGGAAGCTGAGGGCGAGGGTTGGGATCCCGTAAAGCTAGCTTTCGCTCACTCCTAATTTTTACTCGCCGTTCCAAGGCAGTACAGTCAAACCTGTCCTAAAGGTCACCTGTATTAAGCAATCACCTGCCTTTAAAGGCCACTATATGAGATCCCATTAAAGGCAAAGAAGTTAAAATCTACCTGTATTAAGCAAGCACATGTTTTAAGCAACCAATTTTTGGCTTTCCCATAGGTGCTTGCTTAACACAGGTTTGACTGTACTTTCATTGTGGTCCTTCTTGTTAAATGTTCTGTAGTGTTTAACTTACAAATGTTTTTCTTTAAACAATTATGTAAGATATATTCAGTTAAGTTCGGGTAACAGAGCTGAAAGCCTTTTGGAAAAGGGCTGCCAATTCCGTTTGCCAATTTTTTGTTCTTTTTGCGACTGTTTAATTGAATTCGTCTGCCTTTGCCTTTGTTGCTGAGAACTTGAAATGGACTTAATTCTATCAGTTCCTGAGTTCATTTATTTATTCACTTCGGAATATCTTAAGTTAGTAATTGAAGTTAAACTGCATGGCGCCAAGTAGTGGTTTGAGTAAAATACAACTGCTTTCCTTGTTTCTTCCTATACTAAATGCGGAAATTCTTTTAGATGTGATATCGACCTAACGTCGCATAATTGATATTTACTACTAGTATTTTACATTATGTCATCTAAAACAAAAACAAAGCAAAAATACATTATCCATCATGCGCCATGATCGCAAAAAAGAGAAAGTAGTTGTAGGGAGCACAAACATATAAATGAAATTATAAGAAAATGCAACTAAATATCTAAAAGGTTGCCTACGGAAACAAAGAACACACAAAAGAACGAAACTCGGGGACTTTGTTTTATTAGGTCTCTTCACTTGCCAAACCGTACGGTGCCAAACTCGGCATTACGAAAACACGCCTATTCTAATATATAAAAAAATCACCTCCAAAATCTGAAAATTTTCAGAGAAAAAAAAAAACTAATATATTTATCATATTTCTGCTCAAAAAATAGATTGTGGGTACTCGTTAGAACCGCCTCAGCGAGGCGGTTGTAACGAGTACCCACAATCTATGTTTTTGAGAAAAATAAGAAAATAATGTATACCCCTGTAAACCCCAGTTTTACTATAAAAGTGGAGTTTAAGGGGGTCAAAATTATATAGGCATGTTTTCGTGAGTTTAGTTTATACCATTGTTTTGTTCCAAGGAGATAACATTTACTGTATATTTTCATTGTTTTCACCCGCTTCATAGCTGCCCACTGTAGTTTTTGATACATTTTTCATCTACCATGTTTTATTGTTCTCATGCAACAATTATGGCCAACTTCATCAATGGCTGCCACATATGCTATCTGTTTTCCTTTTATTTGTACTTTTGCTTGTACAGATTAAAGTTCTTTGATTTTTATTTGTCGCCCGAATGATTTATCGATGAATTGAAAACCTCTATGTGGACCGAACAAATACATTTTGTTTTACCATAATGGAAGCTGAGGGCGAGGGTTAGGATCCCGTGAAGCTAGCTTCAGCCCCTCCCCCATAACAATTATTACTGACCGGTCAAAGACGGTACTTTCATTGTGGTACTTTTTGTAGAAGTTCTGCAATTATGTAAGTTAAGTATATATTCAGTTAAGTTTGGGTAACAGAGTTGCCACCATTTTGGCTACTCCGCTTGCTATCTGTTTTTTTTTTATTTTTTTATTTTTATTTTTTTTTTGTGGCTGTTTAATTATATTTGTCTGTCTTTCCCTTTGACGTTGAGAACTTGATGTGGATCTGGTTTTAATAGCTTCTGAGTGCACTTCTTTATTTTATTTTGTATCACTCTTGTGTTAATCTCTGGAGCTATCCAGGAGATAAGCGTGGCGTTTCGCACGTATTACGAAAACACGCCTATTCAAATATATTGACATTTTTACCACCGAAAAATGAAAATTTTCAGATTAAAAATTCTGATATCTTTCATATTTCTGCTCAAAACATAGATTGTAGGTACCCGTTAGAACCCCCTCGGCGCGGCGCGGCGGTTCTAACACGTACCCACAATCTATGTGTTTGAGCAGAAATAAGAAAAATAATGTATACCCTGTAAACCCCAGTTTTACTGTATAAAAGTGGGGTTTAAGTGGTCAATATTATATAGGTATGTAAAAACACACTCTTATATCCCATTGTCTATTAGTTTTGCTGTTAATCATTCAAAAGCAAAGTCTCTGTTGCATTCATCTTAATACGCCGGCAGTTGTACATATGTCGCTCTAATTGGTCCTTTTATATCATTTATTTCTTACGGTGCATCGGGAAGACTGCTTTCTGACTGTGGGCTTTTCTGGGTAATTTCATTTATATTTTATAGTCAATCACGAAAACATGCCTATATAATTTTGACCCCCTTAAACCCCACTTTTATATAGTAAACGTTGGATTTACAGGGGTATACATTATTATTTCTGGTCAGAAACATAGATTGTGGGTACTCATTAAAAGTGAGCAGGCGGTTCTAACGAGTACCCGCAATCTATGTTTTGAGCAGAAATATGAAAAAAATATCAGAGTTTTTTTTATCTGAAAATGTTCAGTTTTGGAGGTGATTTTTTCTATATATTTGAATAGGCTTGTTTTCGTAATGTGCCCAAACACTTTGGGCAGACACGGCAATGGAACCAATTTTCAAACTGTAGTTTGAAGGGTGACAATGCGGTGTTAAACCAATGTCATCGCCTTAGTTAAAACCTTTGAACATTGTCATCGTCTAAACACAGGCTATTCTGTGCTGTAAAACAGACATATGGCTATTGAATGACTATTAGGCGTAAAAAATAGCTGTATTTCCGCTAACCCGACCATCTCTGTTTCAAACACCCGACTCTGTTATTTCTTATCAGTAAAAGTGCAAAATAAAAAGTAAAGCACCGATCCTCAACAAAATACCCGTATTTTCATAAAATTACAGGTCCGACCCTGTTCTTTTCTGGAGAAAAAAAATGAACAATAAAAAAAAAAAAAATTCTCCTACCTACCGACAAAATTTTTTCAGCATGTTAGTGGATACACAACTATTTTTTACGCCTTATTGGAAAAGTCACTAAATAAATATAATAGTTTTAAATTGCAGTCAATTTTGATTTACTTTCTGATAGAGATCTTAAATAACTTCTTAAACTGGCATAGTGGCATTTATTTTGTATTTATAACACTTTAGCAAAAGTTACATACCCCGTGCTACGGGGCCCGTGCAGCCCTGCAAAGTATATTGCTACCACTTGAAGAGTCTCATGAAACCAAATTTCCGATGTTCATTCTTTGATGTCTTCATTGATTCTAGAGGCAACCTTTATAGAATTTATTTTATTACCACCATTTACAAAACCATCATTACACCAAGAGTATTACAGATTAATCTATTAAATAAAACTTTAAAAAATTTCAATTAAAATGGACCAAATCTCAAGTCGTAAATGAAAGCTGAAGCAGCGTACCCGATTACCCTCTTTGGATTCTTAAACCTCTCACAACCGTCCATGTATGTGTTTAAATATTAGGAACAATTCTTCACACTACACTGCTTACAAGTTTTCTGAACGGATCATTAATAATAAAATGTAAAATTAGTACAGTCGAATATTAGCAACAATTGCAAGAGCTACAAGCCTTCATCAGAGCGCCAATTATGTTATTATCCATTGATGCATTTTTGTGTCTGTTGTACCCCTTTTCATTTGCTTAGCTGGTGACTGTCCATTTATATGTTAAAAGTTCTCTGCTAGTCCTAGACTGACTACCGTCTAACTGATAATTGAATCAGCATAAAAATGATTTATATTCTACAACTTGAAAACCTTGTCTTTTTGAATTTCTTTCTCTCTGCTTTGGCTGTTCAGTTACAGGTAAGGGAGATGATATATGTAGAAAAACAGTCAGAGGAGTATTTTATCTTTGTTAGAGTTTATGTCATAGCCAGGCTGTGCTTGTCTATCTAGTTAACATTACTTCTTAGAACAGAGACCAAAATCAGATTATAGTAATACTTATGTCAAGAATATGTTTATTTAAAAGATCTGACAGATGTTAACTGCAATGAATAAACCGTTGAAGTTAAAAAAAACTCCTTAATTTCAACTCTTTCTAGAGCAAATTCACGTACTAAGCAGATTATATTTGTAAACTGTTTTCTTATTTACCCAGAAAATAAGACTTGACATTTCATGCGAATCGTCTCCGTGTAAATGACAAGCCCTATGATCTGGGAAAAGTAAGATGATATTTATCATTTGTTGTCGCCAATATTGTCACCAGCGTACCATTGTCAACAAAAAATTCTGCAATATTCTTCTGCAATTGGAAGCTTATTTCAGAAAAAAAAAAAAAAAAAAAAAACAAAAAAAAAAACAGCCTTGCGCTATTTGAGCGTACGTGAAATATTGCTTCAGAACTAAGTCTTCCTTCCTACAAACAGCTTAAAGACCACCATTACAGTTGTTGCTGACCGTCTCAAGGGTGTATTTCTATTGCAATTTATCTTAATTTCTTCGCTCTGTTTCTTCGGAAGTGGATGTTTGACGCTGTCGTTTTCACGTCACTAAATTCTTTTTCTCGGTGCTCTGGGAGGGCTGCGTTCCGTGATTGAGGTTCGTATTGGGTACCTCTCTATTTGTACTGAATAATGTGTGAGCCGCATTTCGAGAAAAAGGAACTTATGACAGGCATAACTTTAGCATTCCCATGTAAATTGTATACTTCTAAGCCACAGCCCAAGATAAGCCAATGTGTTAACGCTCTCCCCTCCCTGTCCCCACCCCCCCCCCCCGACGAAATATATGTTATATGAGGCGCTTCTAATGGGTACTCACAACATATTGTTTTGTTGACAAATAAGAAAGAAATCAATATGTTAGGCTTAAAAAGTGGCTTGTCTGAGTGCCCATAACATGTGAAGAAATTTAAAGAAAATCAATATGTTGGTTGAAACAGTATCTTTTTTGGAACCTCTGCTAGGCGCTTCAAATGAGTACCCACAGCATAGTTATATGTTTCTGTGGAGATATTAGAAAGATATGCATAATTTTTGTTTACAGAGTGCCTTGCCTGGAGCTACTTTTTCGCTATGAGATATACTGTTTATTTAGGTAAAAGGTAAATAAGTGATTAAGAACTGTTAACAGTAAGGCAGTAGGAGGAAGAATAGTCTTTCTGCTTATACTGTTTTACTGTTTGGAGCTGCATCAGTAGATAAGGGCGAGGTTAAAGTCGCCTAGTAGGTTTTTATTCTGCTGACCGTTCCAAGGAGGTTTATTGCAGTTTTTCATTGTTAGCGCATCGGTGTCCTACGTGGTCCTGTTTGTGGCGTTCTTCAGTTATGGCTTTAGATCGCCATTATGTTCTTGCTTTTATTCATCTAATTGTTTTACTTATATGTGTCTTACTGTGATGTTTCACAGATGAGATCGAGGACCCCTAAGCGGACCGAACATATCGTTGTGATTTAGATCAGAATTAAGGAGGTTTTACGCAAAGTATAACTAGTTTAAGCCCTCCACAGTAGTTTTGTTTTTATAGGCTGTTCCAAGGCGGTTCCTCTGTTGCCGTCCATCTTTGTTTTTGCGTCGGTACCCTGCGTGGTCCTGTTTGTGGCGTTCTTATGTTCTGGCTTTAGATCGCCATCGAGCTCTGTGCTGTGTTTCGTCACATTGGTTTCATTATATGTGTCTTACTGTGATGTTTCACAGATGAGGTCGAGGATCCCTATGCGGACCGAACATGTGTTTGTGATTTGAGCTGCAGCAGAATGTAGGATGAGGTTTAAAGCGAGTAAAACTGGTTTTAGCACTCCACTCCCCAATAGTTTTCTACACATTATGAAGACACGCCTATTCAAATGTATTGAAAATTTTACAACCAAAAACAAGGAAATTTTTCAGATAAAAAATTCTGATATTTTTCCTATTTCTGCTCAAAACATAGATTGTGGGGTACTCGTTAGAACCGCCTCGCCGAGGCGGTTCTAACGTGTCCAAGAGTCTATGTTTTTGAGCAGAAATAAGAAAACTAAAGTATACCCCGGTAAGCCATGTTTTAATATATAAAAGTGGGGTTTAAGGGGGTCAAAATTATATAGGCGTGTTTTCATGATGTGACCGTTCCAAGACTGTTCCTTTGTTGCAGTTTTTTGTGTTAATGCGTCGCTGGTGTTATATGACGCGTGTGTCATTGTTCGTTCCTCATCTCTTATCTCGGTGCCTCTGGAAGGCTGCGCTTCAAGATTTGGGCATTTACTGGTATCTTCACTTATATTATTGCCCATCTAACAGTAAATGACTCGAACGTTTTTTCTTCTTTTTCTTATCTATCAATGGTTATCAACAATGGTTATACACACTCTTAATAAGAACAAATAGCATTAAGTGTATCATTGGTTTCCCATGGGCGTCTGTCTGGTCTAGTAACTTTATTTACTATCATCAAGGGACATCAGTAACGGACATGATTTCGCTTAAGGGTAATCGATACAGTTTCAAGGGAAACAACTCTTTTCAAATTGTTTTACTCGTTTTTGGAGAGGGGTATACTTTAAAAGAAAAGAATTCGCGCCGCTTGGGAGCAAAGTCTTTCCTTTCAGAGTTGACCCCCATGCAGAAAGGATTCGGGGTAGAGAAAAGCAAACAAGAAATCTCAAAAGTTGTTTCCCTTATAAAAAATGGCGTAAAACCTACTCAGTGTATCCAGTTACTTTAATTAAAGCGAAACAAAACACAATTAAATAATCTAATAAGTGTGGCATTGGAGGGAGTGTCTGGAACAACGCAGTAACAACAAGAAATATCTTTTATTGCTATTGTTAGATGATATTACTTTATTTCAGCGACAAATAATTAAACAAAAACAATGGGATAGACGAAGACCAAGAGAAAAAAAAAATGTTCGGACAGTATGCTGACAACAAAGGTCTAGCGAAGCCTTCGCTTTCATATAGTCTGATCAGGATACTGAAGGTGTTTTATATATGCATTGGATATCAAAAGTATATATATATATCTGATAAAAGAATTATCCCATCACGAAAACATGCCTATATAATTTTGACCCCCTTAAACACCACTTTTATATAGTAAAACTGGGGTTTACAGGGGTATACTTTATTTTTTTTTTATTTCTGCTCAAAACATAAATTGTGGGTACTCGTTAGAGCCGCCTCATCGAGGCGGTTCTAACGAGTACTCACAATCTATGTATCGAGCAAAAATATGAAAAAAAAAAATCAGATTTTTTTTGTCTGAAAATTTTTCATTCTTTGGTGGTAAAATTTTCAGTATATTTGAATAGGCATGTTTTCGTAATATTTTTGCATGTGTCACGGTCATATTATCTGTCATGGTTTTTATGCTGATCCATTGTGCCATTGGTAGGCTATGTTCTGTGATTGTGACTCTTCCTGACCATCTTCTATACTATTTCATAGCAGCAATACGACAGGAAATCTGTTAAGAATATCAACCCGATTTTACGACCATTCGAATTTCTCCTCCCTCATTCCAGATATAGTTTTGGATACACATAATGATTTGTTCTGCGTAGGGATTCCAAAATGTATCAATGGATCAACACAAAAGCATTTACACTATGATGAAAAAAAAAAAAACCACACACACACACACAAAAAAAACAAAAAAAAAAAAAAAAAAAAAACAAACAAAAAAAAACAACAAAAAAACACAGGGCTCGAACACAAACTGAGCGTAGCAACACATTCATTAATGTTTACGCGTTTTGTTGCAGAATTTTTATTTCTGGTCCTTTGAAATAAATGAGCCTACCTGGAATTTGGCGTTGATAGTCGTGAGTTGTTTTGCAGTTACTTAATACTTTTTTTTTCATTCTAAAGGAACACGTTTTCTCAGAATTTATTTCCGTTAATTCAAGCTTGTGTTAAGTGAGATGTGCGGCCGTAAAACGTCACTATATTTTATCATACTCTAGTTTCTACTTCCCGTTCCTGGGATCAATATGCCTATTAGGATTTATTTAAGAATAGAATGCCGTCTTGCGGGTTACTGATTATGAACAGCAAAACACTAACATGAAATTACCAAAAGAAAGGCCACAGTCAAGATGCACAACCTATCTTAAGTATAGTAAGAAAGAGCTGAGGAACAAAGAATGACAAAATATGTTTCCAATCTATTCTACAGCAGTGCGGTGTTACTATATTATATAGCCCACCAAACACCCGTAGGCTCTAGGCTCTGATAAATGTATTATGTTTTTTTTTTCTTAAATATGTTTCTTACATCATAAAAATAAAAGAAAAGTTCATAATCCTGGGTACGATAATGATATAATTTGCAGACAACAAATGTCTAATAGTTTTGTGATTCAAAGAATAGAGACGATTTGCATGAATTTTTGGACAAATAGAAAACATTTTACAATATAATTTGCTAATATTTAAATATGGCATAAAAAGGTTCAAGACATTGAACATTATTAACTCCAAATGCTTGACCATGGCAGTCCAGTAGAAAATTACTGATAGAAATAATCTCTTGTCTATGATCCTTTACACATAAACAGTTTCAATAAAAACATTAAAGTTGTTTTAAAAATGTGTCTCTCCTTCATTTTTGCATTTTAACCGAAAATGAAAAAGAGAATTCAAGTAAGATATACCAGATGCGCGCACTGACTGTATTCATTTAACAATAATTTCAATTAGTGTTGTGTTCTCGTCATTCTGATACAAGAAATATTTCCCAAAGGGAAAGATTACTAAATGCATTTCCCATCGTTTGAACACGGTACTAATTTAGGAGTTTTTTGGGTTGGGGAAAACAAGGCCGAATTATCTCCCTGTGATAATAAGCAAGAAGCATAAATTTTCCTTTATGCTATGATTCAGAAATCGGGCTACCGTAATAAGTAATAAAAATTCGAAAAATGTAATTTCTGAAGTCTGGTCTTCAACACCTAAGCCAGTTAGGACAAACCCTCGCCTGACTATATATATATCGTTCGTCTGTCATTACTGACATAACCATTACTGACATAACTAATCCTAATTAAATGCGTGAAGTGTTATTTTTTGTATGTTTTAAGATGGCTGATGAGACCAATCTTATGAAAATAAAAAAAAGGTAAGAGAAAAGTCCAGGGAGTGCCACAATCACAAACCGCAGCCCTTCCCAGACCCCAGACGCAAGCCCTTCCCAGACCCCTTCCCATCTCTAAACTGCCTGTTGCAGATAGAACAAGACAAGTCTGAGGAAGAAAGCTCTGTTGGTGACGCCTTAGCTTTGGCTTTCGCTGCGCACGTTTTTGCTCGGCTTCGTATTCACCAGCACCCCTTCTTATGAGGCCTCGCTACTTTGCTCGATCCTTAGCAATCATGCCTACAAGTCTGTTGGTATGTTGGTCTTTAAGGGAGGCTTTGAGGGTGCCCTTTTATCGCTTCTTCTGACCACCATGGGAGCGTTTTCCGATTTGTAGTTCTCCATAGAGAATTTTCTTTGTGAAACGTTCATCAGGAATTCTTGTAACATAGCCTGTACATCTTAACTGTGGCAATTTCAGAAGAGTATGTACACACTGTATCCCTGCCCTTTTCAGGACTTCTGTGTCTGGAATCCTGTCTTGCCACTTGATCTTATGAAGGTTTTTAAGACAGCTTGTATGGAAGTGTTTCAATCTTTTGGCATGCCGTTGGTGAACTGTCCAAGTTTCGCATGCGTATAATAGTGTTGGCAGCACCACAGATCTATAGACTTTCAGCTTTTTGTCAAGTCTGATCCCACTTTGATCCCAATTACTTCCACGTAATCGGCCATCTGCTGCACCAGCTTTAGCAATCCTGGCATTGACTTCATTTCTATGTGCACGACTCAAGACAATGTGCTTCCAAGTGAGGTGAACTTGTCTACCACTTGCAATCGTTGACCTTTCACTGTGATGGTAGGCTGCTGTTAAGGCTTTTCAGGTGCTGGCTGATATACCACCTCAGTCTTTTTGATGCTGATTGTTAGATTATAGCTGTCATATGAATCAGATACTTGATCCTCACCTTTTTGCATTTTCTCTTG
This sequence comes from Anodontia alba, assembly GCA_964016985.1. Classification (NCBI taxonomy): domain Eukaryota; kingdom Metazoa; phylum Mollusca; class Bivalvia; order Lucinida; family Lucinidae; genus Anodontia; species Anodontia alba. Next base: position 59,936,291 of record OZ024834.1, on the reverse strand, counting down.
TTGGAGCACCCTTTGCCATGTCATCAGCAAAAAAGAACTAATCTAGCACCTCTGTCTGCACCTTTGATTTAGCTTGCTACCTTCTTAGGTTGAAAATCTTCCCATAAAGCGATACCTAATAGTTATACCATTGACTCCATCCTGGAAAGTATCTGAAAGCATGGCAGAAAACATCATGCTGAACAGAGTTGGGGCTAATACACAGCCTTGCTTTACTCCATTTGTTACAGGGAATTAATCAGAAAACTCGCCATCACTTTCGACCCTTGCAAGCATACCATCGTGGAACTGCCGCACCATTACTATGAATTTAGCAGGACAGCCAAACTTTGCCATATTTTTCCAGTCCCACAAGACTGACTGTGTCGAATGCTTTGGTAAGGTCGACAAAGTACATGTAGAGGTCCACATTGTGTTCCTGTCATTTCTATTGAAACTGTTTTGCTGTGAATATCATGTCTGTTTTCCTCTGTCTTTTCCTGAATCCACACTGGCTTTCTGGTAGAGGCCCTGACAGTTCAAGGTGTTCATTCAATCGATTCAGTAGGACTCTTGCAAGGATCTTCCCAGCAATTGACAATAAAGAGATGCCTCGATGATTGTCACAGACTTGAGAATTTCCTTTCCTTTTGAATAGGTGGATAAATGCTGCATCCTTGAATTCCTAAGGGATGACTTATTTTCTACACGTAATGTGAAATGACTGTCAGTTTCTCTGCAGCTGGAGGACCTCCTGCTTTGTATATTTCTGCATTGCATCTGATCCTGGAGCCTTGCCAGATGGCAGGAGTTTTATTGCTTTCACTGTTTCAGAGACGGGTTGGAACTCATCAATCAGCGGAATACATTCCACCTGTGATAGTCTGTTGATAGCTTCATCATTGATAGATAATGGCCGATAAAGGACACCATCAAAGGGTTTCGCCGATCATTTCGAGATAGCTTCATTGTCAGTCAGAAGACTAGTTCCGTCTGCATTAAGGAGTGGGGTGGTTCCTGAGCACTGGGTACAATATACTGTCTTAAGTGTATCAAAGAACTTCTTCCTTTCTGTCTGCTAAGGACTAGATTTCATCAGCCTTTTGATGGTCAGCCAGGAGTCTTGCATGTCTCTGAGCCAAGTCTGGACTGTCCTAAATATGTTTGAACAAGCAGTCATACTAGATACTGAGCTGGTGTCACTGACGTATGGCTTTTGTGTTTTTGGCGTTTCTCTTCAATGAGTCCCTGGTTTCTTTGTCATTCTCATCAAACCAGTCTTTGGTGTTTGCGAGATACTGGTCCTAGGTAATCCATTGCTGAATAGTGAACGATGTCTCTGGAGACTGTCAAGCTCTACAGCCACTAAACTGCTATCTAAACGGCTGCAGATATCATTCATGAATGCTTGTCTCTTGCTGTCTTGTTTCAGCTTGAAGATATAGTCTTTGTCACTCGGACATCTTGTCTGTCCTTCCTCCGCACTATGACATAGTCAGTGAGATGCCAATGTTTGGAGCAAGGGTGCATCCATGATGTCTTGTTGCGAGTTGGTAGACGGAAGACTGTGTTGGTGATCAGTGGTTCGTGCTCTGCACACTTCCTCAAAAGGAGGAGACCAGAGACATACTTTCCGATCACTCTTTCCCAGATTTGGTGGTCTGTGTCCATTCTGACATTGAAGTCCCCGAGGAGGATGAGTTTGTCTGTCCGGGGTGTTGCAGAAATCACATAATCCAGATCATCATAGAACTTGTCTTTTACCTCATCTGAGTTGGTCATTGTGGGTGCACAGGCCCTAAAATGTTGCATGCCTCTTTCCAGATAAGGGAAGTCACAGCGTCATCAGGCGATCATTTATGCCTTTTGGAAGTCCTGAGAGCTGCTTGCTGACAATATGTGACTTGATGGCGAATCCTATTCCTGCTTCACGCCACTCTTCTCTCTTGCATCTAATCCAGATGAAGGCGTAACCAGCACTAACTTCTTTTAAAAAAAAGGTAAGAGAAAAGTCCAGGGAGTGCCACGATCACAAACCGCAGCCCTTCCCAGACACCAAGAGGAAGAGAAACCGACAAATCCAAACAAGCACAAATCGATCAAACGTACGAAAAGCACTAAGATTAGCTCTCTCTTCCCCAAGCGAGGTAATCGCAATGCTAAAAGGACTGAAAAACACAAGAACAAAATGACACAAGGTAAGACATAAAACAAATCGCCTCGTAGAATAAACCACAAAGCAACAAAGAGTAAGACCAACACCGGACCAACGCCTTAGAACGGTCAGTAGAGTTAACCACCGAGGGGTTTAAAGCACTTTTACAGCTAGCCAACTTCACCCTGGGTCCCGATGCTACTCTTAATACAGAAATACATAAAAATTCGGTTCGCATAAAGGCTCTCAACTCAGTCAATGCATCAAAGCGAAAACATAAAAATCAAATTAATCACTATAATAAACAAAGACGAGTACTCATGGCTAATTCTACTGTATGGCAGAGTAAATGAAAACCAATAGTTGAACCACGGCGGGCCAAGCCAAAGACATATCGTCAAGCCCCAACCCACTGGTTAAAGTTTTACAAAGAGGCCGTCATTGAGTCTGGGGCCCGAACCGCCGTCGTGCAATTAAAGAGTGAATCATAGCCATCAACAATCATTGGGTTGACAACTAGGCATGCAGTCTGACGCATAATATCCAGGCTATAGCCAATTCTTTTATCACGGTTAATAAGTTTTCTGAATTGCTCCGAAAAGTTAGGTCTTCCTACATTTTTTCCTAAATCTGTACACTAAGTCACCGTAAAATTCCGGTTCCGATATACCTTGTTGCAGAAGTGTTTTCAGACTAACGCTATATTTTTCTACCAAGGCACTGTGTCAGCGATAAAATTTCGAAAACGCCTTACGAAGTTAAAAATAACGATAGCCCTGCCTAAGAAGTTCGGCAGTAAGAACTTTATTACGGTAGTTAAAGTCATGCTCTGGCGAATATAATAAGTTGAGATATGTATACCCTTCCTCTGCAAGGCGGGTCTCACTCAGAGCTGCAATCTCGACTTTGTATTTGTCAAGTTCTCTACCAACTAGAGCTGTTCTTCGCTGTGAGGTCCGCCAGAACCAGCACTGTCCATTAGAGTGCGCACATTCCATGCTCCGATGGTTAAAGATATCACCTTCGTCTGACAACAACATCCCCTTTGAGTGACCATTCCGTCAAAGTAAAGATTGTCGGTATTCATAAGGTCATCCAAATATCTTGAAGTTGAGTTAAAAGCTTTAATAATATCAGCTTGTATACCATCAGAAAGAGACATCATCATTGATAACAAAACAGAAATGAATTTGCCACAAAAGGAGCACTATAAGTACCCGTTGGAATTACTACAATTTGACGGTGTAACTTAGTGCCATAAACATGTAATTGTTATCTAAAATGTATGATAATGTGTCACATAAACTGACCCGCTGGATATGACCTTAATAGTGTTGCCTGGGCCATTGAACCCAACCTAACTTTTTTTTGCACTGTTTTGGGCCATTTCGGGGACTAAGCCTGCCAAGGAAAAGGTGTGGTTAGGTAAACTGACCGGCTGAAGATGACTTTGTTGACTGGGTCGTTAAGCTCCATCCAAACCAAACGTTCTCCACTTTCCCTGGGATGTCATTTTTCTCATCATTGCACGCGACGAACAAGGAAATACAGTGTCTATCAAACGATGAGATTTAAGATTTCTGACAAGTATTATGTCTTTAAAAGAGAAATAAACGAGCATTGTTACGACAAATCTGACATACTTAATTAATAGAGTAGCTTAGAGGCCAAGTTTGTTATAAAGAGTTAAATATGAAGAGACAAAGTTTATTGTGCTGTAAAAGTCCAATTAAGCTTATGAAGTTACATAAACATAAACCACACTAGTCATAATTCGGCAAGGACGTCGTTGTAAACTAAATATGTAACGCTGAGCATGCTAGGTAAGAATTTAGCAGACGATATTTTGAGATACTTTTCTATTTTTTTTTTCTCAGATTACAGGCTTTGGCATTACATGCAAAATGTCTCCAAAATTTGCATGAAATGCCAAAGTCTGGTTTCTGGGAAAAATAAGAAAAGTATAAAATTGTCATCTGCTGAATTTACCCTGAGTGGCAAACGTTAAGTAAATCGACCAGATTATTTTCATCCCCCATTTCATCTTAAACCTGCCGCTAATTTAAAAACATGTCATTCCCGACAATATATATAGTCACTTCTGTTTGTTATTTTAGTACCAAATTATGTGTTATTGGTTCTCATTAGAACGGCTATGTCGTACGATATCGTTTGAGAGCGGTTTCAAATAAATTCTCAAAACACGTTAGTGTCAAAATTAGTTATTGTATGGAGATATTGAATGTATCCACGTACTGATAGTATTACGCTTCTAGTCCGTATGGACTATTGAGCTCTTTCATTGCATAGAGTAGCGCCTAAGGTGCTGCTAGGGACATGAGGGATGTGGTAGTGTTTCATTATCCCTCATAAACAGACCCAATCAAACCAAATCTGATGTATTTTATCTTTCTATCGGTTCAGTATTTCCAAACATCACGAAAACATGTCTATGTAATTTTGACCCCCTTAAACCCTACTTTTATATAGTAAAACTGGGGTTTACAGGGGTCAACATTATTTTTCTGGTTTCTGCTCAAAATATAGATTGTGGGTACTCGTTAGAACCGCCTCGTCGAGGCGGTTCTAACGAGTACCCACAATCTATGTTTTGAGCAGAAATATGAAACATTTTAGAATTTTTCATCTGAAAGCTTTCATTTTGTTTTGGTGGTAAAAATTTCAGTATATTTGAATAGGCTAGTTCTCGTAATGAGAAATTTTATTATAGATTACTTATTACAAAATAAAAATGTAATAGCCCTCCTATCACTATCCTTGTAAACAATTAATTTCCTACGTTTATCGGAGTTATTTACCCTCTTACTAATCTGTGTAAACTCTAATAAAACAAAATACTGATTGTGCATCAGCTGAAGTATTTTAGTGTCATATATCAGCGCGCCGCTGAAATAACTGGGCCCGGTTGTTCAAAGCGTCGTTAGCTTAACGAGCTCGTTAAGGGTCATTTCGTTATCTGTTTTAGCAGATTCAATACACAATATTCTGATATTTTTTGCTGAAAAAATGTGAGTAGCTTTTGCACTGCAAAAGCTACTCACATTTTTTCAGCAAAAAATATCAGAATATTTGCGTATCACTCGATGTAAATTTTAACAAATCGTTAACTAACGACATCGTTAGCTTTGAACAACTGGGCCCTGGTAATTTCAAAAGAGGTACTTGATAATCAATCATTTTCCTACTGAGTGCTACGCCAAACCTTTATTTTCCATGACAACCAGATCTCAGTATAAATGAAACCCAGCGGGCGCACAACATTGACACGACGTCGATTTAATTTTGATTTAACATCTTGACGTTTAGTCAACTTTGTTTAAACGTTGTGTGTCTGCGGGGAAATACTGTAAATACAGTGAATAACCGGATACATTAACACAGCATTGCCGAGGCAACAGAAGCAGAAGTAAGGATGAGAAACAAACAATGACAAAAACAAACGTCACAAAAGAAACCACTCATGCATGAACATAGAAGAACTGCAACAGAGGAACCGTCTTGTCTTGGAACAGTCAGCAGGAAAGCTACTGCAAGGCTTAAACCAACTTTACTCTTACGTAACCTCATCCTCAGTTCTCATGCAGCTCCAAATTACAAACATCCCAGTAAGCATTCTACATAAATCTTCGGCGGGCCGTTATCGGCCCGTCAGGGTAGCTGACGGGCTGATAACGGCCCGCTGTAGATTAATATACATGTAGAATGCTAGCTGGGATATAACTGGTCCTCATAGGGCTCCTCTACTTCATCTGTGAAACATCACAGTGAAACATATACCCATTGTAATGACAAACACTGTGATGAAACAAACCAAAAGGCAATGGCTATCTGAAGCCAGAACACAAGAAAACCACAAACAGGACCGCGACGGGCCCGACCACAGACAGTAATGGATACATTACGAAAACAAGCCTATATATAGAAAATTTCACCTCCAAAAAGTGAAAATATTCAGATAAAAAACTCTGATATTTTTCACATTTCTGATCAAAACGTAAATTGTGGTACTCGTTAGAACCGCCTCACCGAGGCGGTTCTAACGAGTACCTACAATCTATGTTTTGAGTAGATAAAAGTAAAATAATGTATACCCCTGTAAACCCCAGTTTTACTACATAAAATTGGGGTTTCAGGGGGTCAAAATTATATAAGCATGTTTTCGTGATGAAGTGCCAATCTCCTGAAACAGATTGAGTAGGGAGCCATTGTTTTGTATGAGGACCGACTCACCGTCGTGCAATTAAAGATGGAAGCAAACTTATCAACCATAATTTGGTTAACAACCATGCATGTAGTTTGTCGCAGAATATCCAACTTGCAATCTATCGTGGCTTTTTTTTAAACTGGTCCGGAAAATTAGTTTTGCCAACAATCTTTCTGAATTTATACACTAACTGGCCATTATATTCAGGTTATGACAAACTTTCTTACAAAAGGGTTTTCAAAGTAATATTTCTTTAGATATTAATTCAGTATTAAACGCTTTGCAACAAGCCGTTTGTGTGTTATTCTGTTTTCGTGTGTTTGCCACCAATCAAGGCGTGAATTTGAACGACCTTTGGAATTCATGTTTAACCTAAGTATTCGGACAGACAGGCCTGAGCAATCATTTTAGACCCCGATTAAACGCCGCAACATGCGGCGTCTGATCAGAGTCTACAATGTTTGTCACTCATCCAGCAATTTTTAGACACATCAAGAGAGAATATAATGGACTTGTTCAAAGATTAGGACATGTATGGTATGGAGTTAAAATGTCTGAATACACAGAATAAGTACAGTGAAATTTGTTCATTTGCATTTAAAAATGGACCGGCGCCTGTGCATGAGTACTAAAATATTTTAGCATAACACCCAAATTATAATTAAGTTTTTATACGACAAATATGTGCTGACAATGTTAAAGCGAAATGAATGTGCAAAACTTCATACATAATTTAAAAGCCAGTCTGAATGTAATAAAAATATACCTTTCTGAATAATACATAATCCTTCCCACTCAACAGGTTTATATTTATTAAATGCAATTTGATTGGACGACTCGACAGCAAATTCAAGCTTGCCATTACGAAAACATGCCTAAGTATACTACTTGCCTATTCAAATATATAGAAAATTTCACCACTAAAAACTGAAAAAATTCAGATAAAAACGTCTGACATTTTTCATATTAGATTGTAGGTACTCGCTAGAACCGCCTCGCAGGCAACGAATACTCAGATCAGTCAACACAACCAGGACCTTCATTATCAGGGTTCAGAAGATATTATAGAATAGAAAGGGACACAGGCCCTAGTAAGACTGCTCTGATTTGCAGACTAATTGGGGCCTTCACTGTTCGCCGAAGGAATTAGGTTCCCTTGAGCATCTGTGCGGTAGCAACGCCTGTCGTGCTTGAATAATATCAGCAGAAGACGTTTGAAATACGTTTCTTCTTTGTTTTCAGAAAGTAGGTTTGACATTTCTTGCAAATCGTCTTATACACAAATAAATAAATAAATGGAAAGATAAATAAATAAGTAAACAAATAAATGAATAAATAAATGTAGAAAATCAATCTTTTATAGATAGATAGATAGATAGATCATGGTCTACACTGTTTGCTCAGGTCTATCTATGAGATATTAAAAAACTTTGGGCAAATGCAGTACACAAAATCTGGAGATATTGGTCAGCTTGTGCAAATGTGCAAACCTTGGCAAAACGCTATAGGGATCATTATAGTTGTATTTTTGTCCCTTGCATCGCCAGCTGTCACTATCTGTACATGTAACTGTCATATTTTGACAGTCAGAATAAATATGTCTTGTTTCTTTCATATGTATGTAATGGGCGAAAAATACTTTCTTACAAAATAATAATAACATTCCTTTGTGAGAAACATGTGTGTGAGATGGAAAAACGTATCAATCTTCATTTTCAACTTCCTCTTTAAAGTTAAACGAAACCGCGTGTACAAACGAGAGAGAGAGAGAGAGAGAGAGAGAGACAGAGAGAGCAGGAACTTAAGATGTTCATATTAGGTTAATGTTATTCTGTACATGACATTAAGGGAACTGGATACATTTCGCCATGTTTTCACAAATGATGATATCGAGGACCCCAATTCGGACCAACCCTATATTTGCAATTTAAAGCTGCATCAGAATTAAGGGTGAAGTTTCCCGCGAGTTAAACTGGTTTACGTTACCCCCGGGTAGTTTTGCTACTGACTGTTCCACGGCGGTTCCTCTGTTGCAGTTCTCCTTTGCTTATGGGGCGAAACGTCCAAGCACGAGGCGTCCCGGAACCATACATGTATGTCTTCTTTATAATTGGTAATCCTAATTTCTCACATAAAACTCTGATAGTAGCCACGCCGTTTTCTAGTAACTTTACGTTTTGACCAGTTGCCCAAAAAAGCTGGAGTACAGACTGTTAGTAAAAACAAAGAAAATCGACCCCTGACATGTTAACTTAATTTAATGAATGTAGTTCCGATAACCGTAAACCCGCACCCCCACCCCACCCCACCCCCACGCACGCCCCCAATGACACACGAAGTGGGGATGAGGTGGGTTAAAACCCACAAGGAATGAGGCTATATTTCACCTAACAATTTAATATTCTGCGTGCTTTCTTTTCTTTTCACTAGTACCCTAGAAGAACTGAGCGAATTTGACCTATATTTGACTTTCTTTTTCTTTTTTTTTTTTGCGATTTAGATACTGATTAAACTGAATGGATACATTTTCAGTGTGACAAAACAGTTTTCATCTCCCTTCTGAAAAAGGTCCCTCTGTGAGCAAATTCTTACCTTTTCGATCGCAAGTAGACCATTTAGAAGGGGTTGACATTCAGTTAAGCAAACAGAACGTCACAAAAATATTATCTTTAGTGAAATAGTGGAAAATCTTCCAAGTGCATTCAATCCCCTTACCATGTGTAGTAAGTAGGTAAAATGAATTTTCTAAGCAGCTGGAGAAGATAAGCTCTAAATGTAGAAAGACTATAATCTAGTACAGCAAACAACATACATAGCTATCAATCATTTTACGGTTGGCAGCACTGCGTCTCTTTGTTCTTCTTCTTCTTCTTTTTAAATTCGAGCCGGCCGCAGACTAAATGACGGCTTAGTCCAGTAATTGTATCTGTTGTAAGATGCCTGGCATCGACATTGTAAAACTTGAATCATCCAAGATAAATGAGCCATCTCGATTCATCGAGGTTGTACTGTAAGAGGGACAGCCAAAACATTACAAACTAACGCTAAGCAAAGCAACGAGCTTCATCTTCCCCAACGAGCTGATTGCAATGCCAGACAGCAAACCTAGCATCCCAACAAAAATATATAACACAAGAAAACGAATGGAAAGCAAAAATGAACAGCCTTACAGCGGGATATTACTGTACTAGAATTCTCTCAAGACTTCACATGCAGCATGGGGCCACAAAAAAAAAAAAAAAAAAAAACAACAACAAAAAAAAAAAAAAAAAAAAAAAAACGATCAATACAAGACCCGCTGCCTTAGAACGATCTGTAGTAAAGCTTGAGAGTGCTGATGAGGCGGTTGCCTGACTCTTGAACTGATTGGGATTTATGTCAAAATTAAAAAAAGAGCAATACATAAAGTTTTACAATACTCAATAGCCCCTTTTCTGCTTTTTTTCTGTGGTTTACTGGACCTCGGCTAGGGTAACTTATTAAGAGATGACTAAAGAGCGCAGAATTCGCGCCGATTTCTAGTGTATGGAGGAGTGCTTCGGCAAAAAAAAAAAAAAAAAAAAAAAAAAAAAAAAAATAAATAAATAAATTGAAGATTCACGCAATATGTTTTTCCGGGCCTAAACTTATTATGGGATTTTTTTTCGTTCATTTTTCTCTGACAATAAAGCAAGGTTTCAAATTTATTGATAAAAATTCAATGATATCACTCATCATATCAGTGGATGGATCAGTTACTTACACGTTTCTAAGGCTATTCAAGGGAAAAACACTCAGCTTATACGTTAAAGTCAAATATAGGTCAACTTGGTCAATTCGAGCTATACCTCTCGCTCAGTTCTTCTAGGGCACTAGATAAGTGGAAAGAAAAGAAAACACGCAGAATATTTAATTGTTAAGTGAGTTATAGCCTCACTCATTGTGGTTTTTGACCCTCCCCATTCCCACTTCGTGTGTCATGCGGGGGTGGGGGTGTGGGGTGGGGGGGGGGGGCACCCCTCTTTCGCTAATTCCTTAAATCATATCTACTTGTTACCCAACTCTGTAGATTTGGCGGATTTTAGTGGAGTATTAATATTCGTCTGCCGGTATTGTACTCAATATGATCAAAATATTATTTCTTCAAAAGTTTGACGTTTTCTTTGGTTTTATTTATTTATTCACTATTTATAAGCATCAGAGAGTATAAATAGAAAGGAAGGCAATGATTCAGAGACCGGCCCCCGTATTGCAATTAAAGAGTATCAGCTATGATTTGGGTTAAAATCTAAGCATGCAATATGTACATAACACCCATGTTATATCCTATCCATTTGCAGCGGATAATAAGATTTTGAATTCTTCCGGAAGAAAACAAACAAGAATTTTCCAACATGTTTCATAAATTTATAAATTAAGTCACCATAAAACTCTAAACCAGATATACCTTGCTGCAAACATCAATCTATTCGGAATGTCAGCGATAAAATTAAAAAAAAAAAAAAAAAATAAAAATAAAAAAAAAAAAAAAAAAAAAAATAAAAAAAACTTTACGGAAGTTAATTTATGGTCCCGATAAGGTGTTTAGCAATCTCGGCCCAGTTGTTCAAAACTTATCGAAGTTGTTGGCTAACATGACATCTTATATTGATATCTTTTGCTGACAAATTGTGAGTAGCTTTTTCATTTTTTACAGAAAAAAATATCAATCGATGTATTTGAAATACTCGAGTTGAAATACCTTAGCTACAATAGTTAAAGAGTTTGTCATTTACGAGCTTATTAGGCTAACGATGCTTTGAACAACTGAGTAGAGGGCTTCAATTTCCAAGGCGGTAAGCCTGTTGCAGTTCTTCTCCGTTTTACTTTCTATCTTCGTTTGCTTGTTCTGTCTTTGACTAGTTGCTACTTTGTATGATCATTAAGTGTAATTAAACCATCTGCTGGTGCCTTTACAGGGCTGTGTTCCGTGACTCAGGCCATTGCTTTGTATCTCGATATTTAATATCTGCCAATGACTGTTCCAAGGTGTTTCGTTTTTAGCAGGAACATCACCATTGTATGAGTTTAATACAATCTGGAAATAAAATACCTCACCTGGATTAATATAGGCATATGGAGATACGTGCCCATATGTTACAGTGTGGGGAATCCACGTGACCAAATGACCAGGTACACGGAGTTTGTTACTATTTTTTTAGCGCAGAGTGCGCGGAAAATCAAGCTCTTTCTGGTGGTTTAAGCGCTATTCTGCGATCTGATATAATTCTCGAGAACATTCGAAGAATGTTTTTGCTGTCAATCTGGGCTTCCGGGACAATGTACATGAATTCTGACGAAAAACATTCTCCGAATGTTCTCGAGATTCAGACCAGATTCAGACCAGATTGCAGAATAGCGCTTACACCACCAGAAAGAGCTTGATTTTCCGCTTTATTTGAAAACATTCCATCTGGTATAAATCGAGATATTCTAAAAAATCCTACCTGATGCGGAGTAAAAATAGTAACAAACTCTGTGCATCTAATCATTTGGTAACGTGGATTCCCCACACTGTGTTAGAATATTGCAACGTACAGATACTTGCTAAGTCGTTTGAGATTCACTAAACGGATAAGAATTATTCATGAGAATAAATAGCTGCAGAGAAGGATTCGATATCCGGATTATCATTACGACAACAAGCCTATTCAAAAAAAAAAAAAAAAAAAAAAAAAAAAAAAAAAAATTAAAGACTGTTGTGATGACAATGGATTTACACTATCAATTAGGTTGAATGCACGTGCCATAATCTTAAAAAAAAGGTAAGAGAAAAGTCCAGGGAGTGCCACAATCACAAACCGCAGCCCTTTCCAGACACCAAGAGGAAGAGGAAACCGACAAATCCAAACAAGCACAAATCGAACAAACGTACGAAAAGCACTAAGATTAGCTCTCTCTTCCCCAAGGGAGGTAATCGCAATGCTGAAAGGACTGAAAAACACAAGAACGAAAATGACACAAGGTAAGACATAAAACAAATCGCCTCGTAGAATAAACCACAAAGCAACAAAGAGTAAGACTAACACCAGGACCACTGCCTTAGAACGGTCAGTAGAGTAAACCACCGTGGGGTTTAAAGCACTTTTACAGCTAGCCAGCTTCACCCTGGGTCCCGATGTTACTCTTAATACAGAAATACATAAAAATTCGGTTCGCATAAAGGCTTCCAACACAGTCAATGCACCAAAGCGAAAACATAAAAATCAAATTAATCACTATAATAAACAAAGACGAGTACTCATGACTAATTCTACTGTATGCCAGAGTAAATGAAAACCAATAGTTGAACCACGGCGGGCCAAGCCAAAGACATATCGTCAAGCCCCAACCCACTGGTTAAAGTTTTACGAAGAGGCTGTCATTGAGTCTGAGGCCCGAACCGCCGTCGTGTAATTAAAGAGTGAAGCATAGCCATCAACAATGATTAGGTTGACAACTAGACATGCAGTCTGCCGCATAATATCCAGGCTATAGCCAGTTCTTTTATAACGGTTAATAAGTTTTCTGGATTGTTCCGAAAAGTTAGATTTTCCTACAAGTTTTTCTAAATCTGTACATTAAGTCACCGTAAAATTCTGGTTCCGATATATCTTGTTGCAGAAGTGTCAAGTTTTCAGACTGACGCTATATTTTTCTACCAAGGCACTGTGTCTGCGATACAATTGCGAGCCTTTTGCTATTGCTGACCGCTGATTGACTCACTTAAATACATCTACCGTACCACACATACAATATTTATAAGTACCAGTAAGATTAACTCATCCTGCATACATTTAATATGAATAGCTTTTCTTAAATCTTACCCGTAAAAGTTGGTTTGGACTGAGGAATCTCAAAGCGACTTTTCTAAGCTTAAAAGACCAGTAGTTTGGATTGTCGAGTATGAATAGCTCAGTACATTTAGCCATCGCCTGCCTACTCGCATAATCTTAATTTCGAATCCTGCTCTGCAGATATTTCTTCTAATGAATAATTCTTATCTGTTTAATGAATCACAAACGACTTAGCAAGTATCTGTACGTTGCAATATTCTAACATACGGGCACTTATCTCCATATGTCTATATTAACCCTGGTCCTGCTGAATCCGGATATACTCTGACTTTGCAAACTGTGAAGATCCAGATCAACTGGCTTCTTCAGAAGCCAATTGATCTGGATCTGCACTGTTTGTCATTTAGTATATGAATTTGTATGAACAACCTGGATCAACTAATCTGATTGGCTGAATATTAAAGTGGGCGTGGCATCTTAATTAATCTAGCAGGAAAAGGGTTAATCCAGGTGAGGTATTTTATTTCCAGATTGTATTAAACTCATATAAGGGTGCTTTTCCTGCTAAAACTCAACTTTAAAGTGTCAACAGTCTTTAAAAGTCGGGAAAGACCTATAGCATGTGATACCCATAACCCTTTTTGGCAAGATCCATATGAATACAGGCTATCGCAAACCCGTTTCCTAAAAAAAAAAAAAAAAAAAAAAAAAAAAAAAAAAAATGCCACAAATGCAAAAAAAAAAAAAAAAAAAAAAAGTTTGAAACATAAAACAATTGTCCTTTCAATGGAAGACAGTTCCGTGAAACGTAATGAATGTGTCATAAGCATAAAAATGAGTCAATTTACCTTTCCAAGAATCTGTAGCTTCATGTACATTTCTGAATAACAACTTACCTTGTTGGCTTGTTATTTTGGAGTCGCAATGGAAACAATTTGTTCACATGTTTATGGAGTCTGGTACATTTGTTGCCATTTTTGCCAGTTTGCCATATTTTACGAGGAGACAATTTCTTTGTGATATACTATTTGCTCTATTGCACACAAAAATATAAGTGAAGATACCCTGGAAATGCTACAATCACAAAGCTCAACCCTCCCAAGGCACGTATCACCTTCTGGAAAGGGGTCTATTCTAAAAGGAAATAATTTGCTCCAACACTTAAAGGAAAGAATTTTCTCTCCGTAGGAATCTTTCCAGAAGGGAGACACTTTTCCCATGTGTATAAATCTCCCCTATCACCACTATATGGGCCGCGTCAAGCGGGAAAGTACCTTCGAACATGCGCAAAATGCGCGGATTCAGTTATCCTGTGTATGCGCAAAGTATCATCAGTGTCTTTGTTATCTATTTATACATTCTATATCCGGGCCTTTGTTCTCCATTCATACATTCTGTAGTATCCAATAACTCTGTTACAGGACAGTAAAGGCCATGATCAGACTGCGCATATGCGCAGTCTGATCATGGCCTTTGCTGTCCGCATATTATCAAAGACACATTTTCGCATGGCGTCGCCAATATTATGGTCCAGGTTGCTTATCGGAGACCGTGACGCCGTTTGAAGTGAGACTCATACATAATTTAGGCTAGTACTGATGCTGTTTTCTATGTTTTGTTCAGGGATGTTTTTGTTTTCTTTTCATTTCATCACTCTTGTGGCTTCGTTTAAAGCGCATTCCACATGCGAGGCATTTCTCTCTGTCATGAAACAGGCAGATAGCTTGCGACAAACTGCGTGCATGGTTGTTAACCGAATTAAAATTGATAACTGTGTGATCCTCTTAAATTGCACGACATTGAGTTGGGCTTCAGATTAAATGACGCCTCGTTCAATCTGTTACAGAGGGTTGGCTTCTTTCTGTTCCTGTCTGTGGACGGGTCCATCGTGGTCCAACTTGTGTTTTTCTTTTGCACTGACTTGAGACCATTGTTTCGTCGCACTTTCATCACGAAAACATACCTATATAATGTAGACCCCACCCCCTTAAATCCCACTTTTATATAGTAGAACTGGGATTTACAGGGGTACACATTATTGTTCTTATTTCTGCTCAAAAACATAGATTGCGGGTACTCGTTAGAACCGCCTCGTTGAGGCGGTTCTGAGGCGGTTCTAACCGGTACCCACAATCTATGTTTTGAGCAATGTGAAAAAATATAAGAATGTTTTATCTGAAAATTTTCCTTTTTTGGTTATAAAATTTTCAGTATATTTGAATAGGCGTGTTTTTGAATGTGTGACCATTTGTGTTCTACTGGGATGTTACAGAAACGAGTCGGAGGTCAATACTCAGATCGAACTTAGTTTAACTAACCCTCCGCTTACCGCGCCACTCACAAGTAATTTATAAAGTTACTGCGATCCTCCCCAAAGCGGATATTCTTATATGGATCACGGCAAGCGAAAAGTGAATACAAAGGTGCACAAAATGCACAGATTCAGATCTTGGGCATGCGCAAACATTCACCCATTCGTACATTCTGTAGTATCAAATGATTCTATTAGCGGACAACGAAGGTCCTGATGAGACTGCGCGGATGCGCAGCCATCTGGGCATTCGCTGTCCGCATATGGCCGAAGACACGTTTTTTTTTTGTTTTGTTTTTTTTTTTTTGCATGGAGCGGCCCTATTATGGAGCCAAGTGTCTGTAAATTTAACATTGTATTCTGCCCAATTTGCTGCCTATTTTGTTTCCATGTACCATGTTTTCTTGTTTTCGTTCTAGCATTTTGATCAACTTCTTCAGTATCTGCCCAGTTTGCTTTCTTTCTGATTGTACGTAAGTTTGTTTAGTATGCTTGTGTTAATGTCGAGCTGCTTGAGAAGATAAGGGTAAAGTTTCGATCGAGTGAAACTAGTTACCCCACCCCACAAGTAGTTGTTTCTGCTAACTATTTCAACGTTTATATTTGTTCCTCAGCTCTCTTCCGCTCGGTGCCTCGAGAGGGCCTTGCCTAGTGATTGTAGCAGCACTTCGTTTATATTTGTTCCACAGCTCTATTCCGTTCGGTGCCTCGAGAGGGCCTTGCCTCTTGAATGTAGCATATATATATTGTATTAATGTCTGGTTCATGCCATAAGGGTGTGGTTTCATTCATGAAAACGTAGATTAAGCTCCCAAGCAGTTTTTCTGTTGACCATTCTTAGGGTTTCTCTTTTGCAACTTCTCTTTATTATTGATGCGCAACGCAGGAAAAGGGCCCTTATGCGGCTTGCGGACAACGTAGGCGCTATCAATCAGCGCATTCGCGCAGGCTGATTTAGGACCTTTCGTTTCCGCGTTCAGAATCAGTGAATATTGTAGTGTATGTCGACAAACAGAGAAAGTTTAGATCATACTGCACAGATGCGCAGCTGATCTGAACCTTCACTGTTCGCATATGACATAAAGGCCATTTACCAATGTTGTGCATCTATTGTAATCTTCTGCTTTGTTTGGTCCTTGTTTGTTCCTCATTTCGTATCCTTTTGTTGTCTTTGGGAGGCTGTGATTCGCGACTATTGCATTTCTTCGGTCCATTCATTTACACTATTGTTTCACTGATTGAGTTAGGGAGCCCAGGGGTGGATTCAGAGGGGACTCGCTGGGTTCAGTCAAACCCCATTTTGATTCAAAATTTCATTTTTCTGAGATGACTCAAAATTTCCTGAGAAATCCTAGATTGATAGGTTTGGGATACCGGTTTAACCCTAAATAGTCACACCCCATCAACAAGTCCACTTTAATACCTTCGAATGTATGTAAAATTGTTGGGTGAGCCACAAACAGTGTAGACCCTGATCGGACGCCGGTCTGTGGCGTCTGATCTGGGTTTTACACTGCTTGCATGGGCCTATCTGTCTAAATACGCAGTGTAAGAACGGTAGCTTGATCAAATTAGCTCCAACCCCTAGAAATCATACTGGATCTGCCCCTGCAGCCTCTGTCTGAGCCGAACAATTCTTTTGATTTTTCTACAATACCTGAACCTAGTAAGAAGATTTGGCGATAGTAAATCGATTTAAACCACGATTTAAACCCCGCGGTAGTCTTTATACGAAATATTCTAAGGAGGTGTATCTCCTTTATAAGGCTTTGTGACCCTCATTGTACGGCTGCACTCCTTGCTTTCGGATTTGTTCCAAGTGTCACATTATCTTTTGTTCCTGTTTGTGTTTTTTTTTCTTTTTTTTTTGTATGTATGGTTGAAATAATTTGAGACTAGGACGAAGAGTTGTCCCCAGTAATATCTAATAAAAGCTATTTGAGCCAACGCACAACAAAACCTACAATAAGACTTGTGCGACCAGCAAAAACTCAGATCAGTATGCGCATCGGTGCAGTCTAATCAGAGTCTTGACAGTTCCATATGAAGACAGCTTGGCGCCTTAGATACCCATTGAGCGCATAGCAAAGACTCTGAACAGACAGGTGGATGCCCAGCCTGATCTGATTCTTCAATGGGCGCTGATATCATTTTGTTAGTTTGCTCATGCGTTGGCACATTTGTAATTGTGTCCTGTTTTTGTCTTATTGATGTGCATCACGAAAACTTACCTATATACTTTTGACCCCCTTAAACCCCACTTTTATATAGTAAAACTGGGGTTTACATGGGTATACACTGGTTTTCTTATCTCTGCTCAAAAACATAGATTGTTGGTACTCGTTAGAACCGCCTCGGCGAGGCGGTTCTAACGAGTACCCACAATCTATATTTTTGAGCAGAAATATGAAAAAAATATCATTATTTTTATCTGAAAACTTTCAGTTTTTTGTGGTGAAATTTTCAATATAGTTGAATAGGCGTGTTTTCGAAATGTTTTGCGATATGACGTAATGTCTGGCCTCGTTAGGGCAAAAGGAGCTGACTGATTTTTTATTTTTTGTTTTTGTTTTGTTCGTCATGGTTTATTTGCTCATCTTTTTCTGTCATTGGCTCTGTGATTACGATTCTTCATAGACATTTTCGTTCTTGTTTTATCACACGGATCATTAACAGAACTGTTAAGGTGATCATACTGGTAATTTGGAGATCTTTTAAAAGACCTCCCCTTCATATATATCATAAAAATACAATTGTTACATAAGAATGCAAGAGCTCTACGTTACTTCTGTACTGCATGCCGTCATAAATTTTAATGGGGTGCATTGAATTTTAGGAACAGATTCAGAAAGTAGTTCAACTTCAAACAACAGTAACTGCTGATCTGGTTTGAATGATTTAATGGTATGCACTGTTTAGCACACAGGAGATTTAGTTCTGTCATTCTAAACAAGGCTGCTGTATTTTAAATATGCAAATGTCCTTTAGTGACGACATAACCGTCTTTTAATGTCGAGAGGAATTGATTATGGACTCTGACAGGATGCTTGAAAACAAGTAAAGGTATTCATTCAAATCAATTTTATTTGTGGTATCTTGGATAAGTTGTAAATTACTAATATAAAAAATGAAATTGATATAACGTTTTACAGAGATGACTTTTCACTTAGATACGTGCAGAAAAACCAACAGGAAGTCATATAAAAGTTGTCTCCCTTGGCGAAGTCGTTAAAATCTACCAAGAGTATCCATTCCCCTTAAACGCATCAGATTATTATTAGGGCCGCGTCAATCGAAAAAGTGCCTTCCATTACGAAAACAAGCCTATTCAAATATATTGAAAATTTCACCACCAAAAACTGAAAGTTTTCAGATAAAACTTCTGATATATTTTCAAATTTATGCTCAAAACATAGATTGTGGGTACTCGTAAGAACCGCCTCGCCGAGGCGGTTCTAACGAGTACCAACAATCTATGTTTTTGAGCAGAAATAAAAAAAATAATGCATACCCCTGTAAACACAAGTTTTACTATATAAAGTGGGGTTTAAGGGGGTCAAAATTATAAAGGTATGGTTTCGTGATGGAACATGCGCAAAATTCGCAGATTCAGATCATCCTGTGCATGCGCAAAGAATAATCTGAGCCTTTGCTCTCCGTTCATAAATTCTGTAGTATTCAATGATTCTGTTAGCAAACAGTGAAGGCCATGATCAGACAGGTTCGCAGGCTGACTTTGGGTCTTCGATATCCGCATATGCCCGAAGGTACGTTTCTCACGGCACGGCCCATTACTTGTATTATTAGAATAATAGCAGTAAATATTGTAACTTTGGACATTCCCAATTACTACATAATTGTCCTCAAAAGTTTATGCAGTAAAGAAAGAAAGAAAGAAAGAAAGAGAGAAAGAAGGGAAGAAACTTAAGCACATAACAATAAATTCAGGACGCCAAAGACAAAAACAACAAATTATGGTATGTCATTACATACTGAGTGGATTATCTATTATAAACAATCTACGTAAGGTAAATGACCATTTTTTTTAAGACTTTAATTGCCTTCCCTTCCAGTATTGTTATTCCCCTTACCTGAATTGTAAAGAGGGATTTACATCCTATGTCACCCGTTATCTTAGAGATGCTTGTAATGAGATACCAAACATGATTCCATCGAGAGAAAAGAAAAAAATAAAGTCATCAAAATGTTCATCTTTAATATCTTAACTTGTTGTCCTTCAAACATTGACATCAGCACACACTTTTCTTTTCATTTTTACACTATATAATAGACGTTGAAAAATAAAATCCTTATCTTCCGGAGAGACCTATATGTATACATGTTTTAAGAATTATCTGATAGCTTCCTAAATAACACTTCGAATTTAAACAAAACAGGTAACTAAAATTACTCATAAACAGCACAGCAGTCGACTTAAAAACTGTAAGTTTCCTTGAGCAAGTAGTTAACAAATTGTCATCAAAGTAAGAAAATTAATGCGCGTAAACATTTTCCAATCATAAAGATAGCTTTCTCAGCTACTCAGCGTGGTAGTGTAAACTATGCATCATTTTCCTTTTAAAACTTACTTACATAAAAAAGATGCATGTATATGTGAACCAAAGTCTTTTCAGCTGGAGTGGTTTTCCTTTAGACAGTAGAGGTATAGCACATCACGAAAACATGTCTTTATAATGTTGACCCCCTTAAACCCAACTTTTATACAGTAAAACTGGGGTTTACAGAGGTATACATTATTTTTCTTATTTCTGCTCAAAAGCATAGATTGTGGGTATTCGTTAGAACCGCCTCAGTGAGGCGGGTTCTAACGAGTACCCACAATTTATGTTTTGAGCAGAAAATATGAAAAATATCAGACTTTGTTTTCAATCTGAAAATTTTCAGTTTTTGGTGGTGAAATTTTAAATATATTTGAATAGGCGTGTTTTCGTAATGCCTTAGAAAATGTAGGTATACCAGATCAACATTAACTTGAAGCTTAAACATTTGCAAACAGTACAGTCAGATGAAACGTCTCTTAACGAGATTGGGTTCACCTCTTCAGAATCTGTTTTCTCTTTCGCGCCCATATTTAGAGATGAACTGTTTAAATGTAAGTTTCTGGATCATATATATAGCTATGAACTAAAGTAATAAATACTAGCAAACAAACGAATTTAAAAATGTTTAAAACTATTATTGGCAAACAAAAGACAAACAAACAGTCACAGTGTTCTCGCACGCTCTTTTAGTCTATCGTACAAGTTACGTGATGCATTTTACTGGCTTGTACTCATATATAAGTCTACTACTTATGCACGTTACATGTATATCCAAATCAGAGTAGCTCACCCTGATAAGTATGAATTCACGGCCACATGTCACACGTGTTGAACCAATAAACCTCACAGCAACAATAAACATGCTCACTAATATCATAATTAATATCAAAAAATATTTAACATGGTACAATTTTATGAAATACAATAATTAAGCACATATGTGAGAATTAAAAAGAAACAACGACGTCCCACTTTCTTATATCAAAGTGGACCTACAACTTTAAGCACCGGCTGTAGCTTCTCCCGAACGCATCACAGCTACTCGAGCACTTCCGTAATCGTCACGGAAAGGGCCGTGCAGCTACGATTGGCCCCAAACTATTCCTCTGACTACTCGGTTTATGGCAGCTTAGAACATTGCTATAGTAAAAGCAATGTTGTAGAAATCAGAAGCCCGTGTGGCTAAGGGTTCCAAACAGAATGGCTCTGACCATGATGTTCTTGAAATCACAGTTCCAATGCTTTGCACAAAGTCCGAATGTATGTCCTTCCTTGTGTCGAAGCCAAGAAGAACAAATACATGACAACAAAATGTCCCTATCATAAGCGTCCTTTTTTCCCTCTGCGTATACGAATTCCATCAACTATGACGTCGAAACAAATTCAGTATAGCAAGGAGGAGTATATTTATATATATGGGATTTATCCCAGAATGCTTTGTCCAAATGATCGTTTTGCATCTCTCAAAGCTTCGTATACACGTTCTGTAAAATAGAAAGAAACTAACATGGTTAAAATTGTCAATTTATCGTTCTTTATTCTTACTTTTAATCGATACTAGTAACTACAGTCGACTCTCGTTATCTCGAATTCCAAGGGACTCTCTGAAACACTTCGAGATATCCGTACCTCGAAATATCAGGGTTGCAGAAGTGAGGAAAACAATAAATCGAACAACCACATTTAACAAATGAACAAATAATTTGACTCCTGAGTTAGAGACATATTGAAAATATTGTGGAAAAGAGGAGAAATTTTCTCCTCTTTTCCACAATATTTTGTTTCCTGTTCTTAGATTTCCTTGTTAAAACAGGGACTAGAATTTCACTTCGAGATAAGCGGTTATTCGAGATAAGCGAGGTCGAGATAACGAGAGTTGACTGTATTACAGAATTTTATTTATTTTGGTTTCTGATAAACATAATGCATTGTATGAAGCATGGTTATTTGGGTAACCGTGAAAGAGACTATTTTCTTGCACACCAGACCAGGAAATCCTGGATTTAACCCTGGGATAGAAATTCTTATCCTACCCAGGTTATATTACCCTTGGTAAGATAAAGAATTCTCACGTGTTTGATATGCACTGGTTGTAATGGACCTCACAACGTCACTGCACGTAATGACGTTATTGAACGCCACAGTAATGTCATCAAAATATTGCGGCCGCAGCAATCGAAGTGACTGCATTATTTAAAAAATCTACGTTCAGAAGTGAAAGGTGTACAAGAAAAAGAATCTATCCTGGGTGTGAGAGGTAGATAGAAAAATCCGTCCCTCGCCATCACTGTCTGGCATCACTCGGCAAGCCTCGTGATGCCAGACAGTGATACTCGGGACGAATATTTCTATCTACCCCTCACACCAATAATAGAGCTTATATTCTGGTCCGAAATACTAAGGACGATGATGAAATGAGCCGTAACGTCAGAAAACGTACCTTCTAACGTGCGCCCAGTAAAATTTCAGATCAGCCTGCACATTCACGCTCTCTGATCAAAAATTTCACTTGGCGAACTTTGTATGGCGAATGCCAAATTTCCTCATGCGAACAACAAAAACTCCGATCAGACTTCACGGAAGATTTGGCGTCTTCGTTGGGTCACATGTCAGAAAGTACGTTTTCTCACGTTGTGTCTCGTATGTACACGTCCCACTGCTGCAATCCCTGACAATACAGGCTAACTGTTTGAATGTCGTTCTACTTAAATTATAACATCACGAAAACATACCTATATAATTTTGACCCCCTTAAACCCCACTTTTATATAGTAAAACTGGGGTTTACAGGGGTATACATTATTTTTCATAGTTTTGCTCAAAACATAGATTGTGGGTACTCGTTAGAACCGCCTCCGCGAGGCGGTTCTAACGAGTACCCACAATCTATGTTTTGAGCAGAAATATGAAAAATATCGGAGTTTTTTATCTGAAAATTTTCAGTTTTTGGAGATGAAATTTTCTATATATTTGAATAGGCGTGTTTTCGTAATGAATCGTTATAAAACTGTCGATACAGTGCTACTATTGAATTGTCTGATCCTTTGGGGCTACTGGGTTTATACAGCCTAAAGCTGCAAGGGGGCGGGTTAGTGTGCGCAGGATAATGCCTTGTTTACTTTATTCCTCACAAACAGAATCAACCAGAGTTTGCTATTTTTGTTTTTGATCTGTTCTGTTGTTTCAAAGGTTCCCTACTTCAAAATAATTAGTGAATCAAATTTCGTTTGTCATGTCAAATTAATCTTCGCATATATGCCCAGCGAAGGGCCCAATTCACCTGGGCATATGAGCAATTCTGATCATGTCTATCGCTATCCGTGTACGGAATCATCCGATGCCGCAGGAAGTATCGAAGTATAACAAAGAGCCTTATCACTCCGTGCAATTTCGCTGGCTGATCGTTTTTACTGGTCATACACATAAATGTATATGTCCTGAAGACGCATTTTCTCATGGCGTGGCCATTACGAAAACATGCCTATTCAAATATACTTAAATTTTTACCACCAAAAACTGAAAAATTTCAGATAAAAAATTCTGATATTCTACATATTTCTGCTTCTGCTCAAAACACGGATTGTGGGTACTCGTTAGAACCGCCTCTGTGAGGTGGTTCTAACGCGTACCCACAGTCTTTGTTTTTAGCAGAAATAAGAAAAAATATGTATCCCTGTAAACCCCAGTTTTATTTTACAAAAGTGGGGTTTAAGAGAGTAAAATTATATAGGCATGTTTTCGTGTTGTAAATTATGATTTTCAATTAGGTGATGGCAGCTCTGTCGACATTTGTTTGTCTTCCTTCTTAACAGGGGTTTACTTTTAAAGGAAAAGGTTTGCTAGACATGGAGGCACTTGTTTTTCTTTTAAAAGCAATCCCTTTCAAAAGGGTTAAAATGTGCAGAAAAGCAACCAGAAGGTCATCAAGGTTGCCTCCGTTGCAAAAAAAAAAAAAAAAAAAAAAAAAAATGAAATTCTACCGAGGGTATCAAATCTCCTTAAGAATAAATATGTCTCACACAGTCAACACCTGTAATGTATAATGTGTAGAATTTTATTTAAAAATATTACAAAAATTGTCTTTCTTGTTAAAGTGATAGAAAAGCTACCTAAGAATAAATATGTCTTACATTGTCAAGACCTGTAGGATTTTCACTGATCACGTCATCATAAAACACCGGATTTTCTTCCCCAAGTGAAGCCAGACTTTGTCTAGGTGACACTGGTACTGTTGAGACAGTGCTGCTAGTAGACATATTAGAAATAGTTCGGGCAAGGCTGTAACTATCACTGTAACTACTCTGTCGGCTACATGTCCAGGACAAGGCAACAGGATCGTCGTCGTCGGAGTCGTTCGGGGTAGGTGGCTCCTTGATCAAGTCCACTGTACTGTTGGCTGAGGAGCCTATAGAGGCTAGTCTCTGCAGAACTGGTAACAGACTGCTTCTCCTCCTTCGCCCTGTAAAACATGTCATGAACCCAATTAACTCTTACCATGCTGACAGAAAATTTCAGCAGACAATATTTTCCAAAGAAAATCTTATTTTTCCTAGGAAATAGGATCTTGCACCTCAAGCAAATTGTCTCTTAAATCTTATTTTTTCCTAGAAAATAGGATTTTACATTTCATGTAAATTGTCTTTTCTAGGAAAAAAATATCATTATTCTTTCTTCTGCTGATTTTGCCCATAGATTGCTAAGTGCTAACACATTAACTCTAAATGCTGGGACAAGTTAACTCCTAACCATACTTGTTCTAAAAATGGTTAAAACAAAATCAATCAAGTTTGCCTTTTAAGGAGCACCGAACACATAAAAGAACGAATGACAATCAGTCTCGGTTTCATGGAGACTCTTCATATGCAGTTGTGTAGTTTACAGGACTGTGTACGCCCTTAAGCACCGTTTTTAATCCGATCTCGATTTTTCAAGATATCTGAATAGACTACGCTCGTAAATGATCCTCAATAAAAATAAAAATTAAAAAATAAATAAATAGAACTTGCACTATGATGAAGTATGTGGAGACTATTCATTTTACTACCTGTTGATGTGTTTACATCACGAAAACATGCCAATATGAAGTTGACCCCCTTTAACCTCACTTTTATATAGTAAAACTGAGGTTTACAGGGG
Source organism: Anodontia alba (assembly GCA_964016985.1). Taxonomy (NCBI): domain Eukaryota; kingdom Metazoa; phylum Mollusca; class Bivalvia; order Lucinida; family Lucinidae; genus Anodontia; species Anodontia alba. Next base: position 59,911,129 of record OZ024834.1, on the reverse strand, counting down.
TATACATTATTTTCCTCATTTCTGCTCAAAAACATAGATTGTAGGTACTCGTTAGAACCGCCTCATCGAGGCGGTTCTAACGAGTACCCACAATCTATGTTTTTGAGCATAAATATGAAAAAATATCAGAGGGTTTTTTTTTATCGAAAAAGTTTCAGTTTTTTGAGGTGAACTTTTCTATATATTTGAATAGGCGTGTTTTTGTAAGAAGATTTCCTGGAAGAGTCATAATCATTCGATCACAAAACCACTAACAGAACCACGGTCAGCCCGCCACAGACGGATACGGAGTGGTGCAAGCCGTCATTAAAATATTAAGGATTGCACCATCATTGAGTTTGCGGCTCAACCAACTGCCGTGTATTACAGAGTGTAGCAAAGCGGTTAACTTTGAATCGGTTAACCACTTATCACCAGGTCGCACATAAACGCACATCAAAGACCTTTTTTAACTGCTACGAATCCTGTTATGCATTGTACATGCTAGCTATTATATGCCTATCATTAAACTACAATAAACATCAGGACTTTGTTTGTCGTTGGAATTCCTACTGTTCATTGTTCCTGCTACGACCTTGAAATTAAAATTGCGCAAATAAACGAAGCTTTGTTTGTTTTATCTTTTACGGTGATTAGGCACGCATACTTGACCCTATTATAGATTCCATGTACTGTTTGAAATGCAAAACTATGCCTTTTTATACGGTAGAGTTTCCGCTATTGTCACACGGGAGGCATTTTTTGTGATTTCTTATTTGCTTTCCCGCACACCAAACCCTTTCTAAAAAGGGGTCTACTCTAAAAGGAAAGAATTTGCTCCCAAGGAAAGCCATTTCTTGCCTTTTAGATAAGACATATTTTCAGAAGAAAAACAAAGCAATTTTGATAGAATCATCTACCTTAAAATTGTATCAAGTCCCTTCAAGACACCCACTGTTCGCCTTTATTCACACTAGCAAAATACAACGTGCAAATGTGAAGTATGCATATACCTGAAGACATATTTTTTTTCAGGACGTAAAATTAAAATCTAAAAGGTTGCCTTTTAAAACAAAGAACACACAAAGGAACGAAAATCGGAGACCCGGTTTTAATTTATCCTAGTCCTGCTGAGCCCGGATATATCCTGTCTTTACAAACAGTGTAGATCCAGATCAGTTGGCTTCTGAAGAAGAAGTCAACTGATCTTCATCTGCAGTGGTTACCGTTATGTGAATTTGTATCAACAAACTGGATCAAGTAATCCGATTGGCTGAAAATTGGAAGTAGGCGTGGCATGTTAATTTATTCAGCAAGACAAGAGTTAAGTCTCTTCTTTACAATATACAATAATGTAGTTTGCAAAGCTGTATACGCCCCACCCCCTACCGCACCCCGCCTAGCATCGGCTTAACAGTATTCGATTTTCAAAATAAACAGAATGGGCTCAATGATACCAAGGGCAATGAAAATATAACCTGCACTCTGGTGAAATACGAGAAGACGTTTTACGGTATTTAATACCAGCTGCAGTGAAGTAAAATTGAATATCAAATTCAAATAAGTCAAATATGTTGCAATATTCGAAACTTACTGCACTGTATGTGCGCACAGCGAAGACTCAGGTCAGCTTGTGCATTCGCAGAAACTAACCAGATCGTTTGGTATTCGCCTGTAGTTGCACTGGCTCCGTGACTCTCGACAGAGCACCCAGCGAAAACCCTCATCTGAGAACGCCGATGCGCTTGCTAATCTGAGTTTTCTGGGCGTATATGCATAATTTACATTTTCTCATGTTGCTGTTCAAATAAAAAAGTGTGCTTACCTGCAGTCGGCGCACATTCTTTTATTTCCTTCTCTGAGGCGCCTTTCTTTTTACAAAGAGCCTGTAAATTTTTAACTTCAACCTGAAATAGATAGAAATTACTTTTGAAAACCGATGTGGATTAAACTGAAAGGAACAAAACAACTGCTCGCCTGGGCTGCTTTCAGTTAAAGGCTCCATATTCCTCAAAAATAGATATTATTCATCCAAGAAAGATTTACAAAAATGAAATATGGTATAAATACGATCATAAAATGTGGCATCTGACAGCCTGTAAATTTCACTTCAGTCTTTCGTTTTTGAACTGGATCAAAAATGAAATAATACTTTAGCGCATCTCTATCTTAATGTTGCCAACACAAATTCAGAGATACGATGAAAAATCATTTCATTTTTGATCCAGTTAAAGACGAGAGACTAACTGATATTTTACAGGCTGTCAGGTGCCACATTTTATGATTTTTTTCAATACCATATGTCAATTTATTAAGCCTTTCTTGAATAATAAAATGTCTATTCATCACGAAAACATGCCTATATAATACTGACCCTTAAACCCCACTTTTATATAGTAAAACTGGGGTGTACAGGGGTATACATTATTTTCCTTATTCCTGCTCAAAAAATTGTGGTACTCGTTAGAACCGCCTCGCAGAGGCGGTTCAAACGAGTACCCACAATCTATGTTTTGAGCAGAAATATGAAAAAAAGAGCTTTTTTGTATCTGATAATATTCTGCTTTTGGAGGTGAAATTTTCTATATATGTCAATAGGTATGTTTTCGTAATGTTTAATGAATATGGAGCCTTTAACCGAGACTTTCGCGGTTACTCTTAAACTACTTCAAACTGTCCGTTTAGTTGTGACAGTTTTCGGCAGACAGCAGCGTGTATTCGCGAACTATTATCAAGTTGCCTTTTGACACAACCAAAATGGCGGCCTATACAAATAAAAGTTTTGTATGCGTGATCGTAACAAAAGAATATGGAAATGTTTACTAAGTTTATATTATACAGTCGAGTTGATATTATACAGTTGATTTCTTATAAAGTTTATAATTATTGATAGAACTTATTCGATCCAACTTCAAATCACTATAATGAGAATTACGACTACTCTCTAATTTGAGGTCACATAAGGCCTGTTTACAATCACCGTTCAGAAGATGCAAACTAATTTTTGAAAACTCTCGCAAGTGATTTGCTTTATTGAACGCAGACGGGATCTATTTGGATGAACTTGTTTTGTCGTCTAGGAGATTGGATTCGCTTAAAATAATTTCTGCTACTTTTGACAAGGGGAGCCAATTTTATGATTATATGTTTGCTTTCATGCACACCAAGTCTATTCTGCAAAGGGATCTATTCTAAAAGTAAAGAATGTGCTCCCACGGGAAGCAAATTCTTTCCTTTTAGAGTACATCCCATCTCAAACGAACTTTGCGAGGAAGCAAATTCTTTCCTTTTAAAGTAGACAACTTTTCAAGGGAGCAAAGAATAGATTTTTTTTTTCAGAGAAAAAGGCAAAACTAGTTTTTGAAAGTTATCTCCTCTGAAAATATATCCATTCCCCTAAAGCAAACGAATGTACAATGTATGATCATATTACATGATCAGTCATTTTAAGGCTATTGACACTACTCAATTACATTATACAGAGCGATAGAGTTTCGCCATAGGACCTTGAACAAGACATCAACAAATAATCCGTCAATTAAAATCCATAGATGTAAATATTTTCGGATCATTTAGTTTTTATTTTGGTAGTGATCTTTGACATTGTATTTTGAACAATTCAAAATTTACAAATAAATATATCGCAGAAAAAAGAATTCAAATAATTGCGTAAACAAAACGGTATAGGTATACACCAAAAGTATTCCAAAATACAGGCCTGAGTAAATATCAGTTTTAAACACATCAATAAATAGTAACATGGATTTTGTTTTTTGACTTTAGAACAATATAGTAAAACAATTAAATTTGTCCGAATATTTTTAGTAAACAGGTATTTTGTGCTCCCTTTACTAAATCTGTGGATGCCAATACATAATGAATAAAGCAATTTAAATGCACATTTAACCAATTTTAGGTATGTCAGGCTATGTGATTTTAATATTCCTAGAGAAAATTGGCTACACTATTTGCATTCGGTGGCGTCAGAACTTGGTCTGCACTGTTTGCCATTTACCCTTTTGGAGGTCTCCAGACTAAAATGAGATTAATGGTTATGTAGATTTTATTACTTGACAATTGGCAGGATCAACTTTAAAAAAAAAAAAATTAGATATCGTGTATGACACCAGACCTGTCGCAGCATTGTGTTAATTAACTCTTTCAGCCATGCAGACAAAACATATACCTTTGCAAAGAGTGTAGATCCAGATGAGACGGCTCGTAACGAGCCGTCTCATCTGGATCTACTCTATTTGCCATTCAACTTTTTTTTTAATTTTTAAATGACGCCTCCATTTGCAACAATGGATATGTCCAATTTAAAACTTGGCAGGACCCACTTCAGAAACTCAGGGGTGAAAGGGTTAGAAGACATTTGTAAAAGATTACGTTCTTACCCTATAAAGTTCTGTTTTCATTTTAAGATCACTTGCTCTTTTAACGGACCCTCGATATTGTTGTTTCACTATCTTTAGTTGTAACAAATCACGGCCTTGGATAACCAGAACGAAACCTGTAATTTAGAAATATAAAAATAACCCGCTATTTCCATAGATCGAAATAGATACTTTTGCAAACAATGTAGATCCAGATGAGACGGCTCATACGAGCCTTCTTATCAAGATATACACTATTAGCAATTCTGATCTTGTGTTTGTGAATGGCAAACCTATTTACAAATAGGCACCGGTCGAAACTCAACGGCGGGATACGCAGGGATGAAAAGGCTTAAGAACACAATAAAATTATTTGAGTAAACAATAAATTGTGTTGAAGGAAAAACTGGTGACTATAGGACAAAATAAAGTCTATATTGGGAAGCATACATAGCACATATGAAGTGATTCATCTCATTATTTAATCCAGGAAGCATGCACACTTTCAATGGGCGTACCCATACGTATACTGTGAAAACACTTGATGTCTGGCGGTTTGATGGAAAAGGCTTGTTTGCGCATTTTAATTTTGGCGCATTCATACTTTCAGATGAATAAATAGCACTGGAGACCCCCAGGAAATGCCACAGTCATAACGCACAGCCTTCCATTTCCTGATATATAGCTGAATATTGAGTTCTTTTTTGGTTGTTTTTGCCCATATCGCCAAAATTAAGTGTCCGCCAAGTGTAGGTGTAAGTGTACTGCTTGGCCTTTTATCGGAGACAGACGCTGACTCTATCTGGTTTGCGTACCGTAATCAAAACTTCTGAAAACGGGTATTCGCTTTAAGAGATTCTATCTCGCACAAGTTTTTTGTTTCTCCTAACAATTTCTGTGTTTGTAGGTTAGTAAGTTCAACTGTTTCGACCAAGTAAAATAACTTTTAATAGACAAATACCAATTAAACATACCACACACACTGTTGTTATATACTAGATCTAATAGTACTATAACCTGGACGGCTTTACGGTTTGCTAGTTTTATGCTTAATTGACATGTATACTCAACAAGGTCGCATTTATTAGTCTAATTATCGTAAACTATCTCGTAATTTCCTGCTTTAACTGTTTATTCGGACACATAAACAGTTAGCTATTAAAGCAAATAGCTAATATAAAAGTAAAACATTATCCAAAAAACAAACAAAAAAACATCTTAGCATAGCTTAGCATAGTCCTTGAAAAACAAATCAACGCAAAACGTTGCTGTTGTTGGATACCACTCAATCATTTAATCACAATGTTATAAATTAGTGTGTGTGTGTGTGTGTGTGTGTGTGTGTGTGTGTTCTGAATTAATGGCCGTCCATCTCGCACGTCTGCATTTGCAATTCAAATAGTAAAGACCTTTTAAACATATCATAATATATCGATTTGTCGTCTGCTTTGTCAGCACAGAGCGTGGCAAAGTTTAAGATAAGGAGTTTACGTCGGTCATATAAATACTGAAGGAGTCGAAATTTTATCTATAGAACAAACGGGTAGTGCCAAGTAATTGAAGATGTTTATTACTACTTACTGTTAACAACACGAATTACTCTCCATGGAAGGATGAAGATCATGATGTTAGCAGCCTCCTCTTCAGGATGAGCCCATAATCCTTCCCAGAATACCAGATCGAGGCACCAAGAAACCGTGATCACAAAAGCATCGAATACCTATTTAATGTAAAGTATATTATCAAACATAAATATAGGGTTGTCTAAGAAAGGCCACAGTCTTGAACTCAGCTTCTCTGAAGCATATAGTAAGGCTTACAGTTGTTTGTTTATCAGTTATTTTTCTTTCGTTACCTTAGGGGAAGTCTGTGCTTCGTGTATGTGGCCTTTCCAGTGTTTATTCATTTACATTTCTTAAAGACATAAAAAGATGTCACAAAACTAGACTTGAGCGAAAATTGAATGCGCTAACAAGACAAAAGTAAAACAGAAATGCCGCCTAGGAAGGATCAAAGGTGCATATATCCGATAATGCAGCAACCGTTCAGCAGCAAGATGGGAAAAAAGGTCATTTTGCAATACTTATGTTATATGCGAACAACGAAGTCCGGCTCAACATTTATGCAAAGACAGGTGACTCTCTGCGTACACTAAGGTAACAAGGGTCTACAACTTTGCTGTCCGCATATAGTAAAGTGTTTTTTTGGCTTTTGTTTTATTGTTTTATTTTTCATATGCCATAGAGGCATTTCCCAGTCTCCAAAAGTTGTTTCGTTTTGTAAAATGAAAATAGCATCAGAATCGTTCAGGTTTATCGTGTCATACTCAAAGCATCGTTAGCCTAACGAGCTCGTTAGTGGTCAAAATGTTAATTGTTCTAGTAAGTACAATATCTAATTCACAGATATTTTTGCTGAAGAAATGTGAGTGGTTTTTGCAGGGTCCAGTAATTCGGAATTTACTTTCTAAATCCTTGGTTGATAATTAGGATTGCTAAGAGACTATAGCTAGCAAGTCTGTATGTGTAATATGACCTGGGTCTTTCTCATTGCTATAATCTCTTAGCAATCCTAATTATCAGTCAAGGATTTAGAATGTAGATTTCCGAATTACTGGATCCTGGTCCGTGGCTGGGAAACGCAAGCCTGTTTACCAAATTAATCTTAAGTATTCGGACAGATATTTTAGCGGTCAAACCTACCTCTATTTTATGGTGAAGGAACTTCTTGCCCATGACAAATATCTTGAAGAACGTAACAAGCACCAGCAGTGTAAGAATAACCATTGATCCGAGATGGAAAGCGTGGGTAAGCTCGTGTAGCATGTAATGGCGATGCATGGCTGCATCCGTAAGCAGGTCATGACGATGGTTAGGTCCGGCACCTCGTCTAACACGTGCATGTGGATGTAAATGGTCGTGATCATGGCTGTGTCCATCCTCGTGCGGATGTGGATGACTATGGTCGAAAGGATATGTATCATTTTCTAAAGGCCAATCAGCTTTCGCCATTTCGGTCAGCATATCGATAGGAGTGTGTTCATGGCCATCAGAGTGCGTATGCCCCTGAACATTGTTCTGTACTAACACAAGTATGCTTTGGAGTGACCAACCTTCATGGATAGTTCTGTTCAGAAAGTCTGGGAAGGTTTTAAATATGATGTCTTTCGACGAGTTTTCCAAGATTTCCTTTTCATGGAGTTCATCTGAAAGAGATGACAATTAATTAATGGCGAAACAATTAGTTAATAGCGAAACAATAAGTTAACAGCGGAGTTAATAGCGGAACGATTAGTTAATAGCGGAATAATAGTTAATAGCGGAACAATTAGTTAATAGCGATTCAATTAGTTAATAATGGAATGATTCTAGTGAAGAATATCGGTTTAGTAAAATATTGCTTTATTTCACATAATACTTGACAAAAATGATCTGTACAAAGACATAAGTGCAGACAATGGGGATATTAACCCTTTCGACCTTTAGTTATTGGGTTGGACTCTTCCATCTTTGAATTTAAGCATGTACACTGTTAAAAAAGTGGTATCAGCACAAACTCCAAAATCAGAATGGCAAACAGTGTAGATCCGGATAAGACAGACCGAATGGCAAACAGTGTAGATTCGGATAAGACGGCTCGTTACGAACCGCCTCAACGGCTCTACACGGTTTGCAAATGTGTCTGTTTTGGTCTGCATGGATGAAAGGATTAAGAATAATAATTTGCTATTTTTGCATTAACCCTTGCCTTGCTGAATAAATTAAGATGCCACGCCCACTTCTAATTTCCAGCCAATAAGATTATTTGATCCGGGTTTTTGATAGAAATTCACATACTTAATGACAAACAGTGCAGATCCAGAAGCCAAATGATCTAGATCTACACTGTTTGCTAAGACAGGGCATGTCGTGTTCAGCAAGAGAAGGGTTAAAATCTAAATTTTGTCAAATCATTGTTATCGCCTTGTTGGGCCGATTTCAAGAGTGCCATAAAATACGTTTAAGGGCAGAAATAACACATATGATTCAAAATATCCCCTTATCTTGAACTATGACAGTAATATAACAAGATACCCAGCAGGCGCAAAACGTTGAAACAATACATACGACACATATAGTACGAATAATAAAAGTTACAAAATTTAAGTACAAAACAAACACACTGTACATGTACAAATTGGCCTCGCTACGCGAACGTGTTATCGAGCACATGCGGACAGCGAAGGCACAGATCAGCCTGCACATCAGGCATATGCGAAACGTACAGAGCGTTTTTGAATATTCAGTTTGTATTAATACTCATCGAGCCTCTCCTGAAAAGAAATCTACTCTAAATGGAAATAATTTGCTGCTAAACAGAACAAAATCTTTACCTTTAGAGTAGACTGCGTTTCATAAAGGAGACAAAACATTTCAATTATTTTCATACAATACAACATAAAGACATTGAATACCAAATGAAGATTTGAACGAAAAAAAAGCTTGCTTATAAAATTTATATTTGAGCAGCGCCATGCGAAAACGTGTCTTCCAGCATATGCGGACAGCGAAGCCCCAGATCAGCCTGCACATCCGACAGCCTGAACAAGGCCTTTGATGCCCGTTAACAGAATCATCGGACACTGTAGAATATCTCGATGAATAGCAATGCCTGGATGAGACTTTGCGCATGCGCGTGGTGAATTTGAATCTATGAATTTTGCGACTGCTCGAAGGCACATTTTCGCTTGGCGCCGCCTATGAAATATATATAATACATGTATACTGGTAAACTACATATAATAAAATACAATAAGTACAATGCATGTGGCGCATCCCTTTTTGAAATATATCATATGGGTCGCGCCAAGCGAAAATGTGTCTTCGAGCATGCGCAAAATGCACAGACTCAATTTCATGTCACGCATGCGTAAAGTCTCATCCGGGCATTTGCTATTCATTCTTGCGTTATATAGATTCCAATGATTCTGTTAGCGGACAGTGAAGGTCCTGATCAGACTGCGCGGATGCGCAGGCTGATCTGGGCCTTCCCTGTCCGCATATGCCCGAAGACGCGTTTTATCTACGGGAACATCCCAATCAGCTTGTGTGTTTTATGAACAAGCGCTGCAAGGTTTTGTGCTTTGCGTGAATTTTTCACAGCTGGAAATATAACAAAATGTGCTTTCAATCTGAGTGACTGATATGACAAACAAGTCTAAGGAAACAGCGTAGATGCCACAGAAGACGACGTATGATAAGACGATTGTTGAGTGACGGTTTCGTAGCTTTTTTATATTAAGCATAGTTTCAAAGCGGGTTTGAAGTAAAGGTTTCGGGGAAATGCATCCAGAGTTTCGTCTTCAAACTAAAGCAAACGGTTTATTGAAATAAATTCATAATATTATCTAAAATGCAAAAGCTAAACGTCACACAGCATCTCGGCTAGATGTACACTGTTTGCAAAAGCCACTGACTATCGTCTGTCATGCCAGAAGTGTTAAATAATCTATAACGTGACAAATTGCACCCAGACATAAAAAATTTTACCACAACGTAAGAAAAAAAAATAGCTTCTGACTTGTGTGCCAGACGTGCCGTCTGGCCAGATTCAGAGTTCTTGCGCTTTTAGAGATTTTTTATGTCGGACAACGAAGCCTCTACTCAGACTGCGTGTAGAGTCTAATCTGCTTTTTTTATGGTGATGAAATGCCAAAATATATACAGTTGACTCTCGCTATCTCGAACTCGCTTATCTCGAATAACCGCTTATCTCGAAGTGAAAATCTGGTCCCTGCCTAAACATGAACATCTAACAACATGTAAAAATATTGTGGAAAAGAGGAGAAATTGCTCCTGAGGAGCAATTTCTCCTCTTTTCCACAATATTTTCAAATATATCTCTAACTTCAAGAGTCCAATTACACATATATTTGTTAAATATGGTTAATCGAATTAGTTTTCCCCCAATTCTGCAAATCTGATATGTCGAAGTACGGATATCTCGAAGTATTTCAGGCAGTCCCTTGGAATTCGAGATAACGAGAGTCGACTGTATCTTCAATAGTTGTGGCTCATGTGCCTTCTGCTAACTGCTGCAAAAGCACCTTAGGCATGCCTGAGAAATTGTTCAAACTCACATGCAAATTCTCTTTGAGTACGCAAATCTAAAACAGATATATTGAAGCTTGCATTTCAAAGATTAGTGCTGAACACGAGTATTTTTTCCCTTTCACTTTCAAGCTATGCGACTGAATGGTATGTGTTTGTTGTCTATGCCAGTCTACGCCCATGGGAGTAGACAACATACGATTTGGTTGGGACACGGAAGTGAATCAATTCTTGATCCAAAATGCACTATTTGCCTTATGCGTGGTGTGTACAAGTAAAACCCCGGACTAGATATAGCACTGAATGGAATAGAATAATATTTATTGGAACACCTACATACAGATGCTCTCCTTTCACGTGCACTTTTTCGGCACACTGCATTTATGTTGATATTCGAAAAGGTTTATCTCGACAATTTCAGTGTTAAAGTGGTAGATGCATTAGTACTGCTAAGCGCAATTTATAGCATTCTCGGGACAACGTGACATAAATTTGACAGTCTTATCACTTCTTATGTTAGTTTTGATGAGGCAAGCCTAAAAAGCGATGTGAATGTGCTGTAATTATTTTTTTTTGAACGCGAGGGTCATTCTCATTTAGACGAGATCTCATTCAGACCGCTCCTATTTACCCTTTGCATTTTGAAATGTAGCCGATTGAGCCTAGATTTGCATGTAAAGAACACAAGACTATCATTAAGTTACATGTAAAATCAGCTTTAACATTTATTGTGTGCGAAGCGTAGACAAAGCTTTTTGTGAAAGATTATACGTATTTTATATAGTTATAAACAGACCGGTATCGTTGACCTGAGGATGCAGCTTATGTATTTCTCCTGAAATAGGACAAGACATTTCTCTTGAAACAGTTTGTTTAATGCCAATATCTATTTCAGTAAGGTGTCACATGACGCATTTCTAGTTTCCATCTCAGTACTTCTCAATATTGTGGCCATGCTAGTGTCCGCTTGTAGACAAAGAAAGCAAAACAAAATCATTTTCTCTTTTCTTTTACTTGCATGCAGACGCCATTTGTATTTACATGCCAACAATTATGTTATGTGAATCATTTTCATTCATGCAGTGTTTAAAACTTCGGAAACCATATGATTTTTAAGAAGGGTTCAGGATACACATCACGAAAACATACCTATATAATTTTGACCCGCTTAAACCCCAGTTTTATATAGCAAAACTGGGGCTTTCATGGGTATACATTATTATTTTTTTTATTTCTGCTCAAAAACATAGATTTTGGGTACTCTTTAGAACCGACTCAGCGAGGCAGTTCTAACGAGTACCCACAATCAATTTTTTGAGCAGAAATATGAAAGTTATCAGAATTTTTCATATGAAAGTTTTCATTTGTTTGGTGGTAGAATCTCAATATATTTGAATAGGCGTGTTTTCGTAATGGGATCAGGATACATGTGTATAGAATTTTAGATACGTTGAATATTTACTCAAAACTTCAAGGAGCTGCAAACACTAAATTGCAGATAACAGGCATATCTCTCTTCTTACATGCTGAAAAAGAAACGTTCCATTGTACCACAGCCAAAATGTTCACATGCAGTGGGTGGTTTCACACGTGATTTTTTATCATCCATTCAGTGTTGAAAACTTCGGAAATCACGTGATCTGTAGGAAGGTCACCCGCCATTTTCAGACAAGATGGGTGATTAGATTTATCGTACTTTTCGCGGATTCACATAAAGTACCCGCATAATATCAAAGGACTTTATAATACTGTCCAACTCTCTAACAAATATACCAGTTTGATCTCAAGTAAATGTTGAATGGTTCTGTGACAGGGATCAGACAGAAACAGCAATCCTTACTCTGGGTAACAATTAAAATGGTGTTATTGCCATGAAATAGGACAGCATTATCTGAATATTTTATTTTATGTACTTAACACTTTAAAGCGATGCCTGTGTTCCATAATGAGCAATAGTTTTCTCATCTGAAATGTATCGTAACCCTTTTATAGAAACCACCTGATTATCCATAGTGACATGCGTATCATGTGACTTACATGCCGGAAAAGAAACATACATACAGCGCAATGCTACAAATTGTTAAGATGAGGCTACATATAATAAATAGATAAACATGATGCGGTTATAGGTCATATAAGCTACAACATGCATACGTGGGCCGTATCGTATACGCATTCAGCCAAGAGCTATATATAGAGCTAACGGTGCGTTTGTGCGGTCTGATCAAAGCCTTTGTTATTCGCCGGCAGAAATCCGGTTACTTCAGATCATGCCGCAGTTACCCTTAATACTGGGACACCTTAACTTCTTCCCATACTTGTGTTAAAGTCCATTTTACCAGCTGCTGATATGATCAAAAGCTGCTGGGAGAGTGGCCAGTTTACTACCTGCTGATGAGTCTAAAAACTTCTTGATGAGTGACAAACAGTATGGACCCTGATCAGACGCCGCGTTCTGCGGCGTCTGATCTGGGTCTACACTGTTTTTGCTTAGGCCTGCCTGATTGTCCCAATACATAGAATGAAAACGGCATTTTTGAAAAACAAAGGGATGTTCAGTGTGGGCGGATGATCTAAGTATTCACACTAAACCAAGTTTTATTTCATGTAGCTCTTATATTCACATGTACATACATCATATCTAAATTGGGCCAACCATCAATTGACAGTTTTAGATCGAAGGCGTGTTACTTTTGACTCATTTCTGGACGCATTATCTTCTTTAAACTGAATCATGTCATAATCAGCAATTCAAATTTTCTGTCAAACCATCAATCAGATCAGATACTTCCTTAGAAAATGTTAAAAGGCTTGGTGTTAGCACCAAACCAAATTGAAATTAAAAATTCTAACAGTAGTCAGTGTTCCGGTTGTACTCACTAACCCAATGGCGAACAACAAAGACGCTAAAATAGCCATTACGAGAACACGCCTATTCAAATATACAGAAAATTTCACCTCTAAAAAATTGAAAATTTTCAGGTAAAAAAACCTCTGATATTTTTCATACTTCTGCTCAAAACATAGATTGTGAATACTCGTTAGAACCGCCTTGCCCCTGAATGTATACCCCTGTAAATCCCAGTTTTACTATATAAAAGTGGGGTTAAAGGGGGGTCAAAATTATATATGTGTTCGTGTTGTTTTAAAATGTTTTAGCCGCAATCTCAGATAGTATACCTTCGGACATACGCGCCCGGCGCAGTCTGATCGGAGTCTTGCATGATGCTTTGTAGATAGCCAAGGATAAGACGTATTAATGAGAATAGCAAAGACTCTGATGAGTCTGAGCGCATGCGCAGGCTGAACTAAATCTTTGCTGTAAGCACGTGTCATAAGGTACATTCTCCCAGTTTGTGGCTCTTTTGTCTAATTTCGTCACAAATGACATTTTTGTTGTACTCATTAAAATCGCCTCAAGGAGGTGTCTCTGATATACACTACATCATATTTTTGTGGAGAAATAAGAAATGCAGTTATCTGTTTCAAGCTATTTACTTTTCTTAAGCTTTTTTACTCAGGCTTACCAGGCCATCACGAAAACATGACTATATAATTTTGACCCCCTTAAACCCCACTTTTATATAGTAAAACTGGGGTTTACAGGGGTATACATTATTTTTCTTATTTTTTGCTCAGAAACATAGATTGTGGGTACTCGTTAGAACCGCCTTGCCGATGCGGTTCTAACGAGTAGCCACAACCTATGTTTTGAGCAGAAATTTGAAAAATATCAGATTCTTTTTTTATCTGAAAATTTTCCGTTTTTTATTGTAAAATTTTCAATATAATTGAATAGGCGTATTTTCGTAATGCGCTGAGTAAACCTTGCAAGCGCGCGCTTTAAATAGGAACGTCGCTATTTCCTAAATTTCACATTTTACAAAATACACGCATATATGAAGTTCATATAATTCTTTATTTCAATTCAGATATCTACTTCAGATCACTTTGAGGAAAGTATTATACAAGGTGATGAACTGCTGCCACTGTGATTTGAATTTAAAACTTAACCCAGTTATGCTAAATGCTATATTCTACTTTCACTCTTCGGACAGATCCATTTCTAATATAAGGGGTGTCTGGTTAGTTTATATTGTGACCATGTTTTATAGAAATTCCTGTTTTAAATGCAAACAGTGTGGACCGAGATCAGACGCCGCTTTCTGTGGTATCCGATCTGGGTGTACACTGTTTGCCAATGTGCCTTTTATGGGACGCTAGGCTTAAATTGGTTAATTTTATGAATACAAATCGTGGCAACACAACAATTTTTTCTAACGCACTTGTATCAAGTTAGGTTGCTTTTCGTAAATTTTGTTACCTTTCATAATTAGAATATCTGCTATAATTTGTCCTATAACACAGCCAGCGTCCAGTACTGCACATATAGTCAGGATTAGCAGTGCCACGTGGGTGTGTAACAAAGTTGACATTCGCTTCTTCATCCTGCAAAGAAAAAGTAAAACATACAATTAATGTATCATTTCCATACTGACTCTTTTGTGCACCATAAAAATCACCAAGCGGAGTGCTTACTACAGCGCAAGCTATCACTATGTAAACCGGGACAAGTTCATAACAGAACATTAAGAGAATCAAAGCTATTGTGCTATTCAGTAATGCTTTCTTTCTGGCCAGAACATGCGAAAGTGACCCCAAAACAAACAACACTTATCTCATCATATTCGAAATGCTCAGGTTGAGTATACTAAGACTAAGTGTCTGCGTATTCTGAAAACGGAATATCGTGAAATTTGAATTCGTAGTGAAACGACGTAGGTGCTGGTCATAGACTGGGGTTGATTATTATATGTTTTACACGTTACACAGTAGGCAACACGGCTTTTTGGCTTGTAGTGGCTCACGTTACCTTACTCATTACGAAAACATCCCTATTCAAATATATAGAAACTTTTACCACCACAAAATGGAAATTTACAGATAAAAAAATTCTGACAATTTTCATATTTCTGCTCAAAACATAGATTGTGGTACTCGTTAGAACCGCCTCGACGAGGCGGTTCTAACGAGTACCCACAATTTATGTTTTTGAGCAGAAAAAAGAAAAATAATGAATACCCTGTAAACCCCAGTTTTACTACATAAAAGTGGGGTTTAAGGGGGTCAAAATTATATAGGCATGTTTTCGTGATGTGTGGAAACGCTGTCTTTGAGAGGTTAGCCGTGCCATCTGAAAATATGCTTTGATAAGAACAGCAAAGGTCCCGATTAGCCAGTGCATCCTCAGAGCTTGATCGGGGTCTTTGCTATACGTCGCTACAATGTATTCTATAGTATACATTGATTCTGTCTATTGACAGCGAAAGCCCAAATCAGACTGCGCAAAGTCTGTTTTTGGCCTTTGCAGTTCACATATGCTTTGAAGACACATTTTTCTCTAGGACGGAGCTCAATTGTTTTATTTATTTATTTAATTATTTATTTTTTATTTATCTAATTATTTTTTCAAAGTGGTTTTATAAGGAAATAAAGGACTTGAACTTGAATATTGTGATTGATTGGTTATTTAAGTTCCGGTTTTGCAACATATTGCGAAGATATTTCGAATTTTATGCAAAAGTACATAAAATTACCCCATGTAGGAGTGCATGATTGTACCAAAGCACGTAATTCAGACATCAAAGATGGAAATATTCTATTACAAATGACCCAAATATGTAATAAAATAAACACATTTATCGTACATTTCGTTACCTGTCAATCATACGTCTTATGACCATATAAAGGTATCATAGTTCACCGTTTTTTGTTGTGTTCACTGTCAAAAATGATGTCATCAATCACTTTGTCGGTAGCAACCTCAGTGCTCTTATGCAAATGTGTTCAGAGGTTCCCGTATTGATATCAACCATAATTCTTCTAAATAATCCTAAACAATATTCTAACTCCCTAAAGGTCTAAAATTTAAACAAATTCATTTTAAAGGGACTTAATACGTTTGATGTATATGGTACATCACGAAACAATGCCTATGTAATGTTGACCCCCTTAAACGCACCTTTGATACGGAAAAAAAATAAGTTTACAAGGGAATACATTATTTTTCTTATTTCTGCTAAAAAAACATAGATTGTGGGTACTCGTTAGAACCGCTTCGTCGAGGCGGTTCTAACGAGTACCCACAATCTATCTTTTGAGCAGAAATATGAAAAAATATCAGAATTTTTATCTGAAAATTTTCATTTTTTTGGTGGAAAAATTTTCAGTATATTTGAATAGGCTTGTTTTCGTGATGAATTTCGAACAGTTTTATTAACTACTTTTTGGATTGAATTTTGCTATTTATGCAGTTGCTTCGTAAGATACTCAGTGGAATTCCAAACAGTGTAGACTCCGAATAGACTGCACCTTCAGGAGCAGTCTGATCTGGGTCTGCACTATTTTCCTATGCCGTTTTGCTAGAAACTATGGTGTACGAAATTTTAGGACATTTACCGTAGTGTAGTTTATAATATCTGGTCCTGTGTGATCACTGAGCGCATTCTGGGATTTTTTAAAGAAAGAAAGAAAGAAAAAAAAATAGAGTCACTGATGAGGCCTATCTGGTCGAAACTAGCTAGTCTAGCTCAGAAAACGACATTTTTGTATATCGATATTTTGTGTATGTCCATTGCTCCAACAGGTCATACAGTTGACTCTCGTTATCTCGACCTCGCTTTTCTCGAATAACTGCTTATCCCGAAGTGAAAATCTGGTCCCTGCCGAAAAATGAAAATCTAACAACAGGTAAAAAAATATTTTGGAAAAAAGAAATTGCTCCTGAGGAGCAATTTCTCCTCTTCCATAATATTTTCAATATTTCTCTAACCAAATCCAATTTGTTTTACATATATATTTGTCAAATGTGGTTTTTCCAACTATTTTTCCTCAATTCTGAAAATCTGATGTGCCGAGGTATGGATATCTCGAAGTTTTTAAGAGAGTCCCTTAGAATTCGAGATAAAGAGAGTCGACAATATTTCTGTCATTTTAGAGAGAGATTTTTGCGAGTGCTTTTTTGCAGACTAGCCCCCTTCTGAAAGGGGTCTACTCTAAGAGGAAAGCATTTGCACCCATCACGAAAACATACCTATATAATTTTGACCCCCTTAAACCCCACTTTTATATAGTAAAACTGGGTTTACAGGGGTATACATTATTTTTCTTATTTCTGCTCAAAAACATAGATTGTAGGTAATCGCCTCGCCAAGGCGGTTCTAACGAGTACCCACAATCTATGCTTTGAGCAGACGTGTGAAAAATATCAGATTTTTTTATCTGAAAATATTAGTTTTTGGTGGTGAAATTTATTTTATATATTTGAATAGCAGTGTTTTCGTAATGCCAGGAGTGAGCAAATAAATTATTTCCTTTTAGAGTGGACCCATTTTCAGAAGGAAAGCACAAACAATTTTGAGAGAGTTGGCTCCTCTGAAAGTCTATCTATTCACTTTATATTTACTACGTGGCGGAACTGCCAACTGTGCATACTGTGATCAACGTTGGAACAGTTTGATCGCTGTCTATATTTTGTGTTGAAACATTTGTGTCCAAATATTACCTGTATATTCTGTATATATATATTAACCTCCTATTCTCCCTTCTTATAATTTAAATCCCTCGCTTTTTGAATTAGCAATTTTCAATCAGTCACCATTCCTGCAAACTCAGATAACTAAAACAAGAAATATCAATAAATTGTCTTTATATACGTACATGTGTATGTGGTTAATTACCTGTCATGAACATGCATACCACAAACTTGAATGCATTTTCTTATTTTGTTTCAAGCATTTTGTACATGTAACACTGGCGGATTCAGAGGGGTTCGAGGATTGGTGTTCAGTCGAACCTCATTTGACTCAAAATTTTATTTTCATAGGAAATTTTGTATAAATTTGATAAATTAGGGATGCCGTGTTTACCCTATATATTCATACTCCTAACTCTTTACCTTGTACATGTAAATGTGTGTAAAATTGCAGGGTGAGTGGCAAACAGTGTAGAACCTGATCAGACGCCGGTTTCTGCGGCGTCTGATCGGGGTCTACAGTGTTTGCTCATTGTTTGCTCATGCCTGTCTGTCCAAATACGTAATGTAAGTAAGGTAATTCGATCAAATCGACCCCCCCACAGAAATCATCCTAGATCCGCCAAGAGTTATTTGATGTTTGGTGAGACAATGATGATTATTGTTCGGAAGGTAAGTAAATGCGAAACTAAACATAATTATGTAAAATGAAATGGAACGGTTTTATTTATTTATTTATTTATTTTATTTTATCTTTTTTTTTTTTTTTTTTTTTTTTTTGGCTTTTTTTTTATCATTTTGTCGTGATGTCGCCAAAAAATCAGGACGGAAAAAAAACTAGTTTAAAGTTATTGCAGTTACAACATAACATACATGTAAGAGCAAATCTGACCATTCTATCTATTGTATTAATCAACAAGCGTTCCAGCCATACCGATTTTACTCAAATTGGGTGATCTGAAGAAATGCAATTAATTGTCTTGTAATTGAAGTCCATAGGATTTTCACTTCAGGGGTATATCCAGGATGATTTCTGAGGGGTCCGATTTGATCAAATTACCGTGCTTACTCTACTACTACGTATTCGAAAACACAGGTATGAGCAAACATTGTAGACCCAGATCAGACGCCGCTTTCAGCGGCGTCTGATCAGGGTCTACACTGTTTGCCATTCATCCAGTATTTTAACACACATTCATAAGTAGTAAAATGAATGAAGAGAAATATACGGTAAAGAGTAATGGATGTGAATATTCAGGGTAAATATGGTAACCCAAATTTATCAAATTTTCTAAAATTTCCTTTGAACCTGAAAATTTCGAGTAAATAGGGGATTCGACTGAACACCCCCCTCCCTCGACCCTCCTCTGAATCCACCCCTGCACTTACATGAAACACTTCCAATCTCTCATCCACCCGGTCAAGTAGTTGATTTTACTGACCGTTGCAAGGCGGTTGCTCTGTTGCAGTTCTTCATTGCCGTAATTTGTATTGTCATTCTTTGTTCCTCAGTTATTCTTCGGTGCCTCGGGTAGGCTATGTGCTTAGTGATTGTGGCATTTCATTTATATATGATACTTGCCAAACGATTTGGCCTATCGTATTAAAAGTCCAGATAGCCAACGAAGCCTCACATTCCGATAAAGACCTTTGCTAAACGGGGTTGGATTCTACAGTATCGACTGATTGTATAAGGACAGCGAAGGCCATGATCAGACTGCGTGGATGCACAGTATAATCTGGGCCTTCTCTGTCCGCATATGCCCCGAGTTCTCCTTTTCTTACAGCACGGTTTTTTAATGAGATTAAATTCTAAAAAGAATGACCTTTCAGAGCAAGGAACACACTCAAAGAATGGAAAACAGAACCAAATTTTCTGGACCAGAATCGCCAATTTCAGCCAATAAGGCCTCATCAGTTACCCTCATAAACATTTTCTAAAATCCCAAAATGGGCTCAATGATTACAAAGGACCAAAAAAAAAAAAAAAAAAAAATGCAAATATAAACTAGACAAAGTTGCAAACAGCCAGCTGTAAAGTTTTCTGGCCAGACTAGCTAGTTTTAGCCAATTAGGCCTCACCAGTTACCCTAAAAAATTCCGAAACGGGTCCAATGACCACAAAGGACCAGAAATAATAATAATAATAATAATAATAATAATAATAAAAATAATGGTAGGGCAGTGTTTCGTGCCTGTGGCCTTACCTGAGTACCACCAAACTCGTAATTATATTATTTATTATCATATCTAGAATATCATGTAAGAAGGAAATTTCACGCGAAGTGATTTTATTAAGAAAAACATTCTCCGAGGGACGTACAATCTACATATTAATCTTTGTCGCTATTAAATCATTTTTTAATCACATGTCGCTATGGTCTTCTGGGGGCAATCACCGCCACGCCGCGAATATGGGGCTTCCGTACATATGCGAACAGCGAAGGTCCTGATCAGTCTGCGCATGAGCGCAGACTGATCAAGGCCTTTGCTGTCCGCATATATAATTATTGGATACTATAAACTTTTATGATTTTGCGCAGACCTGGACCCAGCGGCTTTCACATATTCCAAGAGGATACCTCTAAGCTTGGCCCTACTCCATTTTCTGCTGGATGCCCAGACTGATCTGTGCTTTTTGCAGGCATTTCGGTGCTTGTTTCAAAGACAATTCAAATAAATCTCACCCATTTGCGTCCCTTCTGATTGGAATGGGGGCGGTAAATGGCAACTGTTATAGGCTATAATTTGCTTCTCATCACGTAAACATGCCTATATAATTTGACCCCTTAAACCCCACTTTTATATAGTAAAACTGGGGTTTACAGGGGTATAGATTTTTTTTTCTAATATCTGCTCAAAAACATAGATTTTAGGTACTCGTTAGAACCACCTCAAAGATTTTTATCTAAATATTTTCAGGTGAAATTTTCTATATATTTGAATAGGCGTGTTTTCGTAATGTTCTGAAAGTCTGTCGATTCAATATTTTTTTCCCAGTTGTTTCAGCAAAACTGAGATGTACAACATATGTTTTGAGAATTATATCAACTGTTAAACTTGTAAAACAAAATGTTGTACATGTAACGGCCGTTTTGAAGAAAATGAGGTCAGGAGAATTTAACCTTTAACATTTGCCTCTATCTAGACAAATTCAGCAGACCGCACATCTCTCTCTCTCTCTCTCTCTCTCTCTCTCTCTCTCTCTCTCTATATATATATATATATATATATATATATATATATTATTTTTTGCTGGAAGGGAGACAAATTCAGCAGACGAGACGACATATCTCTCTCTCTCTCTCTCTCTCTCTCTGTATATATATACACAGAGAGAGAGAGAGAGAGAGAGAGAGAGAGAGAGAGAGAGAGAAGAGAAAATTCAAAATGTCGTCTGCTGAAAGTTTTACCAAGCATGCTGTACAATTTTGTAGCAGATCACATTCCATCTTGTAAAACTATTTTTCAGAGAAAGGCAGATTTGACTTTTCATGTAAATCGTCTGCTAGGCAGACAATTCAATGAAATGTCAAACCTTATTTACTCTAAAAAATAAAAATAAAATAAAAATTTCGTCTGCTACAGTTGTGATTAGCAACTTTCAGGGTTATATACTGTGCAGGACGACGGAAAAAAGTACGTACAAGTTTGTTGTCGTATAAAACATCATGGGCGTTAATTATATGCAGAAATCATTAGTTGCATTAATCAACGTCCAGTGTTTGACATAACTGCACTTGCCCTGACAACTGCAGCTGTTTAACGCATAGCATGATGGGTAAAAAATACAACAGACGACAGTTTATTTTTTTTTCTTATTTTTTTTTCCAGATAGTAGGTTTTCACATTTCACGCAAATTGTCTCCTCTGAAGACAATTTGCATGAAAAGTCAAAGCCTATTTTCTGAAAAAAAAAGGAAAAATATCATCAGTCTGTCGTCGGCTGAATTAGCTAAGAAAGGGGATAGAGCAAAAGCTGTTGAATATGACAAAAACTACGGGGAAAATATGCGTACTATATACACACATATACATATATACTTATATGTCACACAATAATGGAGGGTCATTTAAGCACTATTATAAGAAAAGGGTGTTTGACGGTCATGTGAACAGTGAAGCCCGGATTAACTGCGCTGTGCGGTCCTTATATAGGCTTTTGTTGTTCAACCTGCAATGTTTATGTGACACAGCTAGATCCTCTTTAACCAATGTCAACTAAAACGATTTCAGATGCAAACATCATTGGTTAATAAGTGCATGTAACGTGTACCCTCATTTCTCCAGTAATATATAGGGAAATAAGAGTTAGATACGGATATAAATTATCGTCGGGTAGGGAGGAGGGATTTTCAGAATGTTGTAGTAGTTTTTAAACCAGCTTTTCTATTTATTAGTTACGTCTAGCAACCGTTTTACTGCATAAATCTGCCTTAATATGCTTACAAACCGACAACATCCTTATTTCTTATATTACGTATAAGGGACATTGACAAACCGCGAAGATTCAGATGAGATGCCGCAAAATGTATTGAAGAAGAGAAAACCTCCTGATCAACTGCGTGAATGCACCAGCTGATCTTCCATTTACTGTCAACACACCCAGCTAGCATTCTACTTAAATCTATATTGGACCGTTATCAGCCTGACTGGACTTCTGTTAAGATATAGATTTAAATAGCATGTTAACTGGTATTCATTAAAGACACTTTTCTCACGACAGAGTACACATGTACCTGCCTACGCACATTGGTCACTCGATTCATGATTAAGTCTTCTTCACGTGCCAAGTAGGTTACTGTGTTAAAAGGATTTATTCAGTTAAAGCCTGAGTCATTTCGATGTCAAAATCTCTCTTAATGGACTAAAAGTTCAGACCATGTAAAACAAAATACAAAACAAAACGAAACAAACAAAACGAAATAAATAAATAAATAAATAAATAAATAAATAAATAAATAAATAAATAAATAAATAAGCCCTGAGTCCGTTCATACATTTGCCTCCCTTCTGAGAAGGAGTCTACTCTAAGAGGAAAGAATTTGCTCCCCTTGGGAGCAAATTCTTTCATTTTAGAATAGACCACTTCTCAGAAGGGGGTTGGTGTGCATGAAAGCAAACAGAAAGTCACAAATGTTGCCTCCCATGTAAAACTGGCGGAAAATCTACCAAGCGTATCCAGTCCCTTAAACGGAGGGAATCAGTAGCGTGAGAAAATGTTTCCAATTACGGGTACACACAGCGAACACTCAGCTCATCTATCCAGTCTGACCAGAGTTTTTGCTGTTTAGGCCATGTTTTACAAGGAAAACAATTTTTTCGCGACCTCTTGTTTGCTTTCACGTAAACCAGTTCCTTTCTGAAAAGGTATCTGCACTAAAAAGAAAAAAAAATGCTTCAAATGATGACAAAATATTTCCTTTTAGTGCAGACCCCATTTCAGGAGGGAGAGAACACAAATTTGACAGAATTCACTCCTCTGTAAACGTATAAATTCCCCTTAAAGTCTCGAAATAGTGTTCGCTCGACAATGAACACTGGTATAATGCTTCTTTTACATATTTTTGTTTGTGAATTCTCTGTGTTAATTGTGCTGTTATTTGGCTTTTATTTTTAATTTGCATAAAAAGTCAAAGTCTATTTTCTGGGAAACAAGAGCATCACGAAAACATACCTATATAATTTGAACCTCCTTAAACCCCACTTGTATATAGTAAAACTGGGGTTTACAGGAGTATACATTGTTTTTCTTATTTCTGCTCAAAAAACATAAATTTGGGTTCTAACGAGTACCAGCAATCTATGTTTTGAGCAGAAATTTGAAAAAAAATATCAGAATTTTTATCTGAAAACTTTCAGTTTTGGGTGGTGAAATTTTCAATATATTTGAATAGGCGTGCTTTCGTAATGAAAATCATCCGACTGTTACGTGCTGGTTTTGCAAAGAGTGTGGTATAGGTTAAACTAACCATACTAAGAAACCATGCATGAGGACAAAAAATACATGTAGAAGACTTTTTGGTTTACATGTTGTTCTAAGACACAAGTCATCAATCAGGAAATAAATGATTCGATTTATGTGACTGATCGATTATCCACAGATCCCCAGAATATGAAAATTACACATACTTAAGGCATAAAAAAGACCATAAATTGAATACAAAAACATATAGGTAACTAAGCTTTGTGTTAAAGCTAAAGTACGCACGAAAGAGAGAGAGAGAGAGAGAGAGAGAGAGAGAGAGAGAGAGAGAGAGAGAGAGAGGGTGGCTATTTTCTGGTTTAATGAATGATAAGTCAACTCTCGTTATCTCAAAGTTCAGGGGAATCAGAAATACTTCGAGATATCCGTACCTCGATATATCAGGTTTACAGAATTAAGGACAAAAGCAAAATAAATCGGGCAGCCACATTTTACAAATAAATACGTAATTTGACTCCTGAAGTTAGAGATATATTAAAAATATTGTGGAAATTTCTCCTCTTTTCCACAATATTTTGTTACCTGTTGGTAGATTTCCATGTTTATACCGGGACCGGATTTTCACTTGGAGGTAAGCGGTTATTCGAGATATGCGAATTTTGTTTCATTTTTCCAAGACAACAGACCCTGACCTTCAAGCGTGATTTTAAGGGGCACATATATACTTGGTAGATTGTCACTTTTCACAAGGGAGAAAACTTTTGCTTTCTTGCACAACAAGTCCCTTCTGAAAGGGATCTTTTCTAAAAGGAAAAAAAAAATGCTCTCTTATACCATATGGTTTATTCTTTACATGGAAGTTCTCAGTCTACTCAATTATTCAGGCGTTTGGTTGGCTTCCGGGATCATTACAGGATATTGCCCCAACGGTCGGCAAATGAAGAAAAGCAAAGTTCAACATACGATCAAAGTACAACAATTCACTCATGTGTACACATTTGTAAGCGTCAGTGTCATGATAGGCCTAAGAAAGGTATGCAATGGAATGAATAATTTCAGAATTTTGGTCCGAAGCGGATTCGAACCGTTATAAGGCGGCTGATCTAGTATTTCATCACGAAAACATGCCAATATAATTTTGACCCCCTTAAACCCCACTTTTATATAGTAAAACTGGGGTTTACAGGGGTATACATTATTTTTCTTATTTCTGCTCAAAAACATAGATTGTGGGTACTCGTTAGAACCGCCTCAACGAGACATAGATTGTGGGTACTCGTTAGAACCGCCTCAATGATGCGGTTCTAACGAGTACCCACAATCTATGTTTTGAGCAGAAACATGAAAAATATCAGAATTTTTTTATCTGAAAATTTTCATTTTTTGGTGGTAAAATTTTCAGTATATTTGAATAGGCATGTTTTCGTAATGTTATTGGGCCTTGTGGCTGATCGCTGCGGGGCTTTTTCGTAGTGTCCTGTTTAACCTTTCCCACTATCAGGGCCAATTCAGCAGACGACAAATTGGTGATTGTTTTCTTATTTTTCTCAGAAAATTGGATTTTACATTTCATCCAAATTGTCTGAAATGGAGAGAATTTGCATGAATTTCAAATCCATTCATTTTGGAAAAATAAGAAAAAATATTTCAAGTTGTTGTCTAGGCAGACGATTCACATGAATTGTCAAACCTTATTTTCTCTAACTACTACTACTACTACTAAATAGACTGTCGTCTGCTACAATATTGCTTGGCTTTTTACGTGTTAACCTACTGAACTGACCGTATATCTGTTTGAGCCTCAACATGAAAACGACCTTTATTGCTTATGGAACCACGAAGGTCCGGCAGCATTCGCACTGTCTGACCAGGGCTTTCATCTATCTCTACCAGCAGCATTTATGCTTTAGACTGTACTGAATAGCAGGGAAGGCTCTGACCAGCCAATACAAAATGTGCAGGCTTCTTGGAGAGTGCATCGTGCGCTCATGTCAGAAAATACGCTTTCTCACGTTCTGGGCCCAGTTGTTCAAAGCTAACGACGTCGTTAGTTAACGATTCGTTAAAATTTACATCAAGTGATAGGCAAATATGCTGAAATTTTTTGCTAAAAAAATGTGAGTAGCTTTTGCACTGCAAAAGCTACTCACATTTTTTCAGCAAAAAATATCAGAATATTGTATATTGAATCCTCTAAAACAGTTAACGAAATGACCCTTAACGAGCTCGTTAAGCTAACGACGCTTTGAACAACTGGGCCCTGGTATAGTTTATACAGTTCAACTTCCTGCGACACTGATAGAGTGAGCAGTATTTTAATGTTAATGTCAGAAGCGTCATTTTGTTACATGGTATAAGACAAATGCTTGCTCAGTTTCAATTTCGTATGCCCTTAAAACGCCAATCACAACTCCGGCAGACGCATTTTTAAAACATTATTATTTTTTTAATATTTGTTTCTTTGAGAAATCAACCTTAATATTCATGTGAATACACATGAAACGTCAATCCTTATGTTCTCTGACAAATAATGGAAAACAAATTAGAATGCAAACAAAAAAAGACAAAAAACAAAAAAAAAAAAAAAACAACAACAACAAAAACAAACGACTAGCAGACCATTCACATGAAATGTCAAGTTTTATTTCTCTTAAGAAAAAAAATACTCAGTGTAAATTTACTACAGTTTTACTCAGTGTTTTTTTTTTCAGAGAAAATAAGGCTTGACATTTCATATGAATCGTCTGCAACATGAAATGCCTAGTCTTATTTTGTCTGCTACAATTTTGCTTAACGAGTTTAGGGTTTAATGTTTAAACACGTATTTCACCGTGAAACTAATGTGAAGCGATTTATTGGTAATAATTACACCGTTTCACACTTTTGTTTTATGACGGCGATTCTTTGAAGCTTGTAACGAGCTTTCTTGTAGCCTCGTCACTTACACTACAATAATTAATATCATCATACATACAACATCTATTTTATGTCAGATTTCCTGCAGAAATAACAAAGTTAATTCTGTATTATTCACCAGACCTCATGTTCAACAACCAGAGATGTGTAGGTTAAAATATAAATAAGCAATTAAGGAGGCGTCAAGATCTTTGCTTAAATGTACTGACATTTTCTATAAATTGTGAAACAGCTTTGGGGTTTCTTGGCTTAAAAGCGGACTGAATGTATTCGATATAATATACCGCCATCTCCGCCAAGGCAGGCAGCTTTTGTGACTTCCAAGGCCCCTTAGGAGCAAATTCTTTCCTTTTAGAGTAGACTCCTTTTAAGAAAGGAGGCAAAAAACACTGTGACAGAATTACCTCCCCTGAACATGATTCAATTCCCCTTAAACTGCAACGTTGCATTCATAAAAAACACATGCATAAACAAACTTAAAGCTCCTCATCAGACCTTAAGAACTTTGTCAATAACCGATTCCGAATAAAATGCTTTCCTTGGCACATTGTAATTGTTGTGTGCTTTCTATATTTACGGAAATGGCCGACTAGGTCAAACACGGATTTGCTTGATGGAGGTGAAAAGGCTCCTTATCTAGCTAAAGAGAGAAAACGCTTTACTAATGCTAAGAACCCCATAAATAAATTGTTGCAAACAGTGTTGACCTAGATAAAATGCCACAGAAAGCAACGTCTGGTAGGCATTACGAAAACACGCCTATACAAATATATAGAAAATTTCACCTCCAAAAACTGAAAAATTTCAGATAAAAATGCTGTTATTTTTCATATATTGTGGGAACTTGGTAGATACGCCTCGTCGAGGCGGTCCTAACGAGTACCCACAATCTATGTTTTTGAGCAGAAATAAAAAAAGATAATGTATACCCCTATAAACCCAAGTTTTGCTGTATAAAAGTGGGGTTTAAGGGGGGAGTGGGGGGGGGGGGTGCAAAATTATATAGGCATGTTTTCGTGATGGTCAATATTGTTTTCCATGACAATATACAGTACCAGATTCATTATAACTATCTTTTAATAAAAAATACCAAATATAGCTTCTTGCATGCAGTAGATAGGCCAGAGCTTTAGCCAGACATATTTATATTTATATACTAAAAATTGACAATGTTTTGCTATTCAGAAAATTAAGACAGATGTATGTAATAAAAAGGATGCTAGAAGGAAAACATAAAATATATTGAAAAGCTGATTCTGACCAATTCACCCAGACAGTAATGTAGATCTTTGCATATTCCAATTTTCACTATATATTATGGGAAACACGGGAGTACAAACTAAATAAGACTTGTTAATCTCATGTGACAGAAGAGTTTCTTTTCTTTAAATGAGGCTGCAATAATGGTCAATGTTAAGTATATTAAAAACATGACCTATGCAAGAGGCATGGGGCAATGTCAGAAAGTACTGTTAAACAGATATAGATTTATTTGAAGCAGAACTGCAACAGAAGCGCTGCATTCGTATGGTCAACAGAACTCCCAGCTAGCATTCTTTATAAATCTATAGCGGGCAGTTATCGACCCGTCAGCTACCTTGACGGGCCGATAACGGCCCGCTATAGACTTATAAAGAATGCTTACTAGGTACTGCTTGGGGCTTAAACATTGTTTCATGGCCGCCTAGCTTTAACCTGTTAATTTACACATACGATTTCTTAGGAAAGCATGCGAAAAACTTTTACCGACTCCCACAGTGTAATATAAAAACGTTCGTCTCGCTACAAGCAATATATTCTCAGGGGTTATTTGCATTAAATTTGAAAATCGAGTCTTCGTCTTGACAGGAGGCGATGTTGAATGATGGCAAACAGAAAACAGAACACTGTACATGTATTTCTTGAAATTACGACTTGTTTACGACAATCAACGTACTAACATTTTTGTCAAAATACTCCGCACAGCGCATGCGCGTTATTATGCGCGTTATGCGCGATACCTTCCTATTACTATTGGCTCACTTTATACCTCTGGTTAATAAATTACATTTGTAATCTGTATTGATATATTAACTTAAGACAATTCATCATGATAAGCACTTAATTTGAGATTGAAGCGCTTGGCTTGAGATCGAAGATGGAACATAATACCTTATGACAAATGTAGAATGCACAATCTCAGACCAAACTCTGACCTGAGTTTGCGAATTTCGGCAAGATACACAATCCAAAGTATTTCTATACACCAAGAAACATAGACTCTGAGAGGCCTGCAGGGAGATTTGGATCTATAAGGTTTCGATTTGTGAGACGAGACATTTGTGTGTACAAATAATGCACGAAAAGATTACGGATCAAAATATAACCTTGTCCGGTGACCCGAGGCTTCTGAGTCCCAGCTGCATTACGTCAAATACAAAATTGAAACCAGAAGTTACAAGTCACCGGACAAGGATATATTTTTACCTGTATCGGGATACATGAAAACAAAAATATTTACATCAACAAACTATGGAGCGCAGCTCGACAAGAGCATTACTTATTATACAGTCTCCAAATAATATGTAAGCTCAAAACATAGATTGTGGGTACTCGTTAGAACCGCCTCGGCGAGGCGGTTCTAACGAGTACCACAATCCATGTTTTTGAGCCGACAGCGAAGGTTATGATAAGGATAAGTCATTACGCAGACGTGCACTGATCTAGGAACCTCATGCGCATATACCCCAAGATTCCTTTTTGCATGACACTATCCAAAATTTATAGGTTGAAAATCGCATTTTCCGCTTTATGTTATTTAAGGTAAATAGATACACTTTCAGGGAAAATAACTCTGTCAAAATGGTTTTCGTCGCCCTTCTGAAAGGGGGTCTATTCTAAAAGGAAAGAATTTACTCCCCATGGGAGCATCTCTTTCCTTTTAGAATAGACCCCTCTTCAGAAGGGCTTTAGTGAGCAATAAAGCAAACAGGAAGTCAAAACAATTGTCTCCCTTGGGGGAAATTGGTAAAAACTACCAAGTCGATCCAGTCTCATTTAAGACAATACAATAATTATTTAAAATCCATGATGGATCTATTTGTAAGTTGAAATCTATGTCACACGTGTCTCATTTAACCATTACCACTCTCTGATTAAATTCAGCAGACGACAAATTGATGATGTTCTATAAGTTTCCAAGAAAATAGGATCTGACATTTCAAGCAAATTATCTCCTTAGGAGACAATTTGCATAAATGTCAAAGTCTATTTTCTGGAAAAAATATTTCATTTTTTTTCAATCGTCGTACACTGAGATTTGTACCTAGTATGCTAAGCGTTGAAACTGATGATGTTTACCAGTGCCCAGTTGTTCAAAGCATCGTTAGCTTAACGAGCTCGTTAGTGGCAAAACTGTTAACTGTCCTAGTTAGTACAATATTTAATTCACAGGTATTTTTGCAAAAAAAAATGTGAGTAGCTTTTGCAAATGCAAAAGCTACTCACATTTTTTCAGCAAAAATATTAGCGTGTATGCCATATTTAATTATCGAAGTTTTAACGATACGTTACCTAGCGACATCGTTAGTTTTGAACAACTGGGCCCAGGAATATACATTTGCAAAATAACACAATAACTGGGCTCAGAGTTCCTGGGTACATGACGGTTGCAAAAGCATCTGCCATGAAACAGTATGTCTGCGGTATATTGATTTATCTTGTATCTTGTTGATTTATCAATTTAGCAAAGAATCACAGAATGTTCAGAAACACAAATGAGAATTCAATGCAGATAATAATCTTGTTGTGGTAGCCGAGTATTTCCTTAATTTTGTTAATGATCTCTTTGTTTTATACATGTAGCATTGCCTTTCTCAGTCCCGCCGGTGCTGCATTAGTATTATGTTTTACTTTATAGCTGTTCATCAGTGGATGCAAAAATAAATTATCATCATTTAAATAAGTATATTTACAAATTTTGCAGACATGTATATGATGACTCAATTCAATCCTTTAACGGCCATTGAAAATTGTAACAAACAACATTATTTTTTTTTCCGAGAAAATGAGATATACGATTCATTTGGAATGTCAAACCTTATTTCCTCGGGAAAGATAAAAGAAACAAATAGAATGTCGTCTGCATGTTGCGACTGGCTGTTTAAGGGGTAAAGTAGATAAAGCTCAATTTATGCGTTTCTACTACAAACCGAAGGTCTGAATTCTGCATTTTGTCAAAGAGTAGAGACATATCATATTGACTGTTGCCGTGGTTTTGCTAGCTGACATTGAGTTCAGCAGACGACAAAACAGCTAACCTTTTTTGCTGATTTTCAAAGACGATTTGGCTTTTCATGCAAATTATCGTCTGTTGCAGTTTTTATCTAGCATGCTAGAGAAGAATCAGAAAATAGAATATCGTACGACGCTTGTGCAGATTTTTTTTAAAGTAAAACTATTTTATATAAGACTGAAATATTTATTAACTGATCTTTTTGCCACCTCAATTTTCTATTATTATCTTTTTTTCCACTCATAATTTTCAATAAATGATTTCCTACTCACCTGTTGCGTTTGCGTCTCGCAGGAACTGTGACGGTAGGGGGCGTTGGTGATTTATCGTTATTGTTGCTCTCTTCCTGTGATTTTGTTTTCATAGCTTCCAAAAGTATAGCAGAATTAATTCCAAGAAGAAAATAACTTCAAAGACAGCGCAAAAAGACTTCACATTTAAAATCCATATAGCAAAAAACACCGTGGGTTGTCACTCCACAAAACACATTAACACCATGTTAAGACGAACTTGAAACAGTGTAATTAATTCTTGCACCTTTTATTATTAGTCTGTGGACCAGCTTAAATTTACTTCTGTCCTAACCTATCACAAAAAACTACATCCGGGTGTTCGTACAACAAACTTATCACAAATAATTTAAATGATCATGAAACATTTCTTTCTATTTTATTATAAATGTTATCAATGTCTTCGTGTATCTTTATTATTTTATTAGTTATATATATATTGCAATTCTAATATTTTAGAAAGCAAATCCTGTGTTCGAAAGTAAGCGATCTTAGAGTTTGTCACCTAATGTACCAACTTCTGTAAAATTGCGTATATATACCCAAAGAGCCAGTATGGAACAGGAGAGAGGAACGTGCGGTATGGAGACATCAGAATATTGTAGCCACTCTTTATACCCTCATAAAAACCACGAGTGTCATCTTTTGAAGGATTGACGAATGCTAAAACCAGCATGTCAGAATAGAGACAACAGTTGTCATAATGTGCTGGTACCCTTCCTTAGCGACACAGTCATCACAAAAACGTGAAGCAGGAAACAAGCCTCGATTGTCGTAAAAGGCATGTGTTTTTTTTTTTTGTTTTTTTTTTTTTGACTGGTCACCGAAGTATTTAGGGAAATAAATAATAAATACACCATACCTTACATAAAAGTCAGGTAAGTTGATTAGTATGTCGAAAATGTAACCGTTCCAATTGAAATTAGACAAGTAAGTTTTAGGTGTGACTGGCCTAACTGAACTGGAATGAGTTTTAATTCTTGTGTTTGAAATTCACAGCACATTTGAATCTATGTTAAACACTTGTAATAACTGAGGGCTTTGAATATTAATTTTACAATCAGGAAAAGAACTTAATTGGGGATGTACCTAGAATAAGTAAGAAATAAAATATAAAAATAGAAACAAAAAAAAACAAAAAAAAAACAACAAAAAAACATACAGCAAAACTAAAGCATCAAATTGCATCTAGAAATGAAAGACAACGCATCCTAATTGCAAGTCAATTGCATATAATTTGCTTTGCATTTTCTGTCACTTTGAATGTGATTGAGGTCAATATACCAAATTCGTATTTCGGAAACTCATAAAGTCGATATACGCAAAGACAAAGTTAGCCATGGTCAGACAGACAAACATAGAACCCAAACATCATCACGAAAATATACCTATATAATTTTGACCCCCTTAAACCCCACTTTTATATAGTAAAACTGGGGTTTACAGGGGTATACATTATTTTTCTTATCTGTCCTAAAACATAGATTGTGGGTACTCGTTAGAACCGCCTCGGCGAGGCAGTTCTAACGAGTACCCACAATCTATGTTTTGAGCAGAAATATGAAAAACATCAGAATTTTTTATCTGAAAATTTTCATTTTTTGGTGGTAAAATTTTCAGTATATTTGAATACGCGTGTTTTCGTAATGAATTGGTAAGCATGCTTCGCCCAACACGCCTATCAGCCTAAACAGAGGTTAAGGAAAATTAGGGAACAGTAATGGCCGGGGTTTAGAAAAGTAAATTAGTGAACCCAGAAAAGAGAAAATTTTACAAACCCCCCAAAAAAGAAAATTTTCAGATAAACAATTCAGATAATTTTCTTATTTCTGCTCAAAAACATAGATTGTGGGTACTCGTTAGAACCGCATCGGCGAGGCGGTTCTAACGAGTACCACAATCTATGTTTTGAGCAGAAGTATGGCTTGGCTATGACACAAACACCAGACGTAAGTCTGGAAACAGCTTTATTGTAGGGGCTGACAAGGTCATGATGCGTAACTAAGCGACAAAACCATAACTCTTTGGCTTGTTAAGGTAACGCGAATTTGATTTAAATATGTAAACTTTTGCAGCAATTCTAAATCCATATGTCAGCCTAAGCCGACAAAGAGGTACTGGAATAAATTTTGTACAATTCAAAATTCTGCCAGTTTGTTCTAATACTCGCCCTTTCGTCACAATTCTTCAATGGATGTATCAGCTTATGTGTGTATCTAAGCATTGCATAACAGCAACTTAGTGTATCATGTTGACCACGTGGGTGCTTCTATTGCCGTGAGTTCTCTTGACGTGTAGTCAAAGACTCCATTGCAAAAGCAGAATCTACGCCTTAGAATGACACAATGAAAAACTTTTTCAGTTTGTGACGATTCTCTGTTGAGTGAAGCAACTTTTGTGCGCATCTTAGAAGCCTGGGGTGGACAGCTACATACGATATATATACGTACTACTCGATATATATAAGTCATTCGCTGTATCATCTTGAACACATACATGCTGCTTCTGACGAGTGTTCGTTTGAAGACTGTATTGGTAATTTTCACTCGACAGTTGCAGCCGGTGTGTTTACGTTACTGTAGGCAAAACATCAGAATTAATATCATTGTGTTTAAGCTGATTATGTACTGGTAATTCCATCTCATACATACATACATACATACATACATACATACATACATACATGGATAGTTGAAGACGCATGCATTTATGCATGCAATGTATGCATGCATAGATTAATCCATGTTATGTGTGCATACATGCGTGCATATATGATACATGCATGCATGCATTTATAATGCAATGTCTGCATGCACGTATCCTTGTATGTATATATAAATGTATGTATGTAGTCATACAAGCAAACATGCATCCATCCATCCATGTTAAGAATATTGCTGCCCTTATATCATCACACTCTGAATTATAGAGAAAGTGAGAACTTCCTAAAGTTCGCTGCTTGGGATACATTTTATAATAAATTTTACTGTTTGCACAAAATCATGTATTGTAGATACTCACACGAATTGCCTCTTTAGCCAGGAAAGTGCGTTGAGAACAACAACACTAAAGCCAAGAACGCCTTTGAAAAAAAAAGGAAATCGGGCCAGAGCAGTCAAGAAATTATGGAACAAAATATTTAGTCGGGTTTTCTCAGTTCCTGTATCTCGCAATAAACGTAACCCTAAATCAGAAAGATATACGGCTGAATTTTTGTATATATAAAGCTTGGATATTGGTTCGTACAAAATCACTGTATAGCAATGCGAAACTACATGTAACTACAATTGGAGAAACGCATGTATTTTGCATGATACTGGTTTAGAGTTCTGCCAAGCAACTGTAAATTCTACGTATACTATCAGCTAAAACACACTCAATAATCACCCGACTTGCGGTAAATTAATCTGTTCAGTTGATATCTGAATATACATCAGCACTGATTGTTTAAAATACTTGTCGCGTTTTGCAAAACGGCGTGTTTGTTATGGAGTGTTGATGAAGACTTGAGTTTGCAGAACTCATTATGTTGAGTCTTCATGCATTATTACCCACTATTGTTCGTCAACAAAGGTTTTGAAATTATGGACCTGAAGAAATGCGCGGCGATTCGTCTCAACACGCATGCTTAAGACTTACGTAAGTAAAATACATTGTTTTATAGGAATATTTTTATTGAAAAACCATAAGCACGAACGTCCGAAAGATGTCTGGTAAAATTTAAAATGTGTCATCCAAAATGGTGTCATAAAACTTGCAATCAAACGTTTTCTTACAGCGGCCATATTGGAAGAAAAATCGAACATTTTTTTGTGTTAATCCATTTCGATATACCTTCTAATAAAGGCTTTAGAAAGCGGTAGAATGATTATTTAAAACGCAGTTTACATGCGATATTAAAAAATTGATGTGTCATTTTGTTCTTGTGTTTTTCAGTCCTTTTAGCATTGCAATTACCTCGCTTGGGGAAGAGAGATCTAATCTTAGTGCTTTTCGTACGTTTGTTCGATTTGTGCTTGTTTAGATTTGTCGGTTTCCTCTTCCTCTTGGTGTCTGGGAAGGGCTGCGGTTTGTGATTGTGGCACTCCCTGGATTTTTCTCTTACATTGTTTTGATGCCAGACAGGAAAACGGGGTACTCTCCCTTAAATGCGGAAAACTACCAGGGTGTCACTAATGAAGTCATGTTTGCATATGCGCATGAGCAAATAAACATATACATTCTGCTTTCTGTTTTGAGGACTTTTTC
This sequence comes from Anodontia alba, assembly GCA_964016985.1. Classification (NCBI taxonomy): domain Eukaryota; kingdom Metazoa; phylum Mollusca; class Bivalvia; order Lucinida; family Lucinidae; genus Anodontia; species Anodontia alba. The sequence goes on along the minus strand of OZ024834.1, from coordinate 59,875,498 downwards.
TTTCTTTTTTATGATTTTAACCTAAATACACAAGGCTTTGTATACTTCGAATATATTAAGTATCAACTCGGCCCCCATAGAAACGTGCACGTTTTCGCGCATTGCAATGTATGCATGTCTGCTATATAGTTGTTTTATATACAAACATGTTCAGGCTTGCTTATATGGAAACGAATCGTAGGTCTTTCCGATGCTAGGGTTAGCAAAAAGTTAGTACTGGAGTCCGTACTAATTAAGACAAGAAGCGGTAAGAAGTTAAGATGTCCTTATTTAGTGTAAATGAAGCGGTCACATATTTAGTGCTATGGTTTACATTGTTGTATCATAAAATTCAAAATGCATGATTTATATCAAATGAAATAATGCAAGAACTCACCGCATTGTTAGGTGGTGATGTCAAAGGTCATTCAAACGGTGATTAGTCTAGAAATGTGTCCAGGTTCCCATAATGCATGTACAGCAATTATGAGTAAGAATATTACGCATTCTTTTGTGAGAATTTATGGATACCATATACCATAGCTCGAGTCCAGATAAGACACCTTTTTTCAACCGAAAAGTATTTTTTTTCTTATTTCTGCGCAAAAACAAATGTTGTGTGCACTCATTAGAAGCGCCTCACTGAGGCGCTTCTAATGAGCACTCACGACATATGTTTTTGTGCAGAAATAAGAAAAAATATTATGTGGATACCTCCTCTTATCTAGAGGTACGTGGATACCATGGCAAACATATTTCTTGTGTTTGATGGGTCTGTTAGGATAGCCTTGCGACAATTCGATGAAAAATGGCGCTGTCAGTCATTGCTACCTACCATTCCGATCATTTCTCTGAACTTGTGGACAGTAGTTTTCCTACTTTCCTACTGACCGTTCCAAAGCGGTTCCTGTATAGCAGTTCTTCTTTGTACGTCCTCCTTACTTATTTCTCGTTTCTCCTTCTTTTTGTGCCTCGAGAGCATTGTGCTTCGTAATTATGGCATTTTCTGTGTATCTTCACATATTATTGAGGTTTTCTTATGCTCTTGGTGCAGATGGCCATTGAGTCCTCTGCTTTATTTGTTCATAGTGTTTTTGATTATATATGTATTTCGGTGGGATAGAGGACCCTTTGTGGACCGAACACATACTTGTATTCTGTAGCTGTATCCATCAGGGAAACATGTCTATATAATTTTGACCTCCTTAAACCCCACTTTTATATAGTAAGACTGGGGTTTACATGGGTATGCATTTTTTTCTTATTTTTGTTCAAAAACATAAATTGTGGGTACTCGTTAGAACCGCCTTGCCAAGGCGGTTCTTACGAGTACCCACAATCTATGTTTGGAGCAGAAATATGAAGAATCAGATTTTTTTTCTGAAAATTTTCAGTTTGGTGGTAAAATTTTCAATATATTTGAAAAGGCATGTATTCGTAATGAGGCCTTGATAGTTTTACTGTGAAGTCGGGTAGGATTAAGTAACGGGAAGATTCTGAATTTTCTCCTTTTTAAATGCAAAAATATAAGTAAAGATACCCAAGAAATGACAAAATCTTCCAGAAGCACCGAAAATTAGAGAGATAAGGAACAAATAGTGACAAACTAAATATGAAACCCCAGATCCACAAACAACGAAGACCTGCAACAGAGGAACCGCCTTGTGGCGGTCAGTGGTGCTTAAACCAGTTTTACTCGCGCAATTTCGGAAATGTCGATGTCATACACAAAATGAAAGATACATGTAATGCAATATGTATCAAAAAAATCACTACGCTGTAAGCTGGTCATGTCAAAGGTCATTGAAACGGTGATTTGTCTAGAAATGTGTCCTTCCTCCCATAATAATTATTACAAAGAACATTACGCATTCTTGTATTGTTACTTGTTGTTACACTGTCAAAATTTCTTCGTGCTTTTGATAGGTCTCCTAGATCATTCAGTATTCCGTCTGATAATAGTTCATGATGGGTAAAACATTCAGCAGATGACATTTTGAAATATTTATCTTATTTGTCCCGGAAAATAGGCTTTAACATTTCATGCAAATTGTCTCTTAGACAATTTGCATGAAATATTGAAGCATATTTTCTGGGAAAGCTTTTCATGTATATATTTTCTCGGAAAGCTTTTCATGCATATTGTCTTCTCCTAGACGGCAATTTGCATGAAGTGTTAAAGTCTATTTCAAGTTCTGGGAATAAATCAGAAAGAATGTATAGTCTGCTGAATTTGCCCATAGAGTTGCGAAGTTAGCAATCTGTAGGTTAAATAAATCATCAGATGGAAATTAGTAAAAATCTTCTTATTTGTCACATAAAATCAGGTTTGTCATTTCATTGAAATTATTCGGAGGCAATTTGAATAACATCGTCTGTGTTTTCATATGAGGCGTTTTGTCATTATTTGTTCCTTAATTCTCCTTCTTTTGTGGCCTCGGGAGGGCCGTGCTTTGCGATTGTGGCGTTTCTTCGGTATCTTAATTTATATGTTTACTTTCTGTGAAAATAATTCTGCTGTGCACACATGTCAAAAGACAGATTGTCTCCAGTTGCAGCTCATAAAAAATGTTTTTTTTTTTTTTTTTTTTTTTTTTTTTTTGTTTTTTTTTTTCTGTTCCGAAACTTAAGGTATATTTCGAAGTTTTCCATTATTGCTGCAGGGAAGACAACTGTTATTATTTCCTGTTTGCCTCCCTGTTTACCAAGTCCCTTCTGGAAAGGGTTCTATTCTAAGGGGAAATAAGTTACCATTCTGATAGGGGTCTACTTTAAAAGAAAAATTTGTCAAACCCTATTTTCTGGGAAAAATATCTTCAAAGTATCATCTGCTGAATTACCCTTGTTAATTATTTGTGAGTTCTTTAAAACAACTGTAAAAAGAGAACTTCATTTATTCAGGAGCGACGATAATCTCCAAATTTACCACATTCTATGGTGAAAAAGGGGAATCTGTGGACTCAAAAATTATGAGGAAGTTTTTGAGATGTGACAAACATCACAATCATCAGACGTGCAGAACCTTATTTCTCTATGACCCAACAAAACGAATCTTATATCATCCTAATAATTTATTATTATAGTCTTTCTCGCCTATTTGCCCGCAGTCCCACAATTCAGCTTCAAAGTGATCATGACAGTTTTATGCTAGGGGCACAGCACTGTCCTCATTGTAAATTACAGTTTTTGCAGGTTACTTTCAAAAACGAGAGGCATTTATTTTATATTATATTGGCCGCGTAAAGCAAAAAATGCATGTGCAAAATGAGCGGATTCACACCATCCTTCACATGCACAATATCTCATCCGGGCTTTTGCTCTCCATTGATGCATTCTATAATAGCCAATAATTCTGGCAGCGGACAGCGAAGGCACTGATCAGACTGCCCGGATGCACAGGCTGATCTAGGCCTTCACTGTCTGCATATGCCCGAAGACACATTTTCTCATGGCGAGGCCCATATACAGCTATGGTGTGCCCAAACACGAGTGGGAAACTACATAAGATGAGCCATTATTGTAAATGATCCCATTTTCCCCTATATCATAGTGAAAACATGTGTCAATATTAGTAGGCGTATTTGCAGTCTTAGGCTGTTTTTAAACCAGCTTTTCGATTTCTTTGTTACTTTTTGCAACATTTTTATGCGAAGAATGGTGGAAAGGGCATATAGTGTTATCCTGTCTGTCCGACCGTCCGTCTCCGTCCGCGTCCGGCGTTAGCAATTTGAGTTTAAATTTTTTAGGCGGGGGCACCCGGTCTTTGGACGCATTTCTACATATGTATTGTATAAATCATGCTTTATCACCACGATATCCCTATTTTATCCTTTATATTGTGAAAATTCTATTTCATACATGACCCTAGATAAGACGGCATCAAGATAAATATTTCTGCACAAGAACATACATTATGGGTACTTATTAGTCTTAATGTACTTGATACTCAAACTCTTCCTATTTTCCCATATTATATTGTGAAAATTAATGGCTTACCTAGTTCTAGATAAGAAAGGTATCAAGGTAATTATTTGATGAGTTCCCCACAAAAGCATATGCTGTGGGTACTCGTTAGAAGAGCCTCATAATGACACTTCTAATGAGTATCCACAACATATAATTTTTGTGGAATAATCGGAAAAAAATATAGTGTTGGTTAATGTTTTTCTTCTGTTTCTTCACTTTCATTCATTTTCCTCTTTCTCCCCTGTCCCTCTCTTTCATCTCTTCTAATATCTCTTCTATCTCTCTTCTCACTTTCTCTGGGAGACGACACAAAATGATCCACAAGGGTTGAGTGGTCGTTAAACCACAACACAACGTATTTTCATATACAGTCGAACCTCAATGGCTCGAACATCTTTGGGACCATGGAAATTCCTTCGAGACATGGGTAATTCGAGCCACTGAGGGTTAATCATGGCACCAGTTCAGGAAGCAAATAGCGATAATGTAGGGAAATCTTTTCGATTTTCTACACCGTGATTGTATGTTGAGTGTACTCATTAGAATCGCCTCCATGAGGCGATTCTAATGAGTACACACAACATACAATTTCACGATAAAATAAGAAAATTTCCATAAATATTTGTTTTCTTGAGCTATCGGAAGAATTTCGTAGGGACTCAAAAACGAGTTCGAATTAGCCATGGTAAACGAGCCATCGGTGTTCGAGCCATCGAGGTTCGACTGTATTGTGCTATGTACTCTGAGAGGCCGCATGCACACCTAGTATCGGTTTAAGCATTATTCGATTTTCAAAGTAACCAGAATGGGTTAGATGATTCCAACGGAAATAAAACTATAATCTGCACTGTAAGATAGGTTTGACGTGACATTGCTCAATTCATCGTCTGTAAATCATCAGTATCCGGTTATTTTGGATGAATGAAAACCCTGTTTACTATGATTATTATTTAAATCCCTGAATCATGCCACTGTATCAGTGTTTATATACATGCAAAAATGACAGCACGTTATAATGTCATCCTCAAGTAGCTTGTAAACTGAGTAACAACACTTGCGGTGCCAACGGCTGCTGTTGTTAATTGTTAATTTTAGTTTTGCTGTCAAATATAGACACTTGTAGCGTGGAAAACCCAACCGCAGATATTTATGGTTTATCTTTGAACTAAGAAAACCTTAATAAATGTGACTAGGGCACTATACTTCCTTCTGTCAATTTTTGACAAGCAGAATTTCCGCCATTGATGATAAGGAAAAAAAAGGTGAATCAAACATTTTAATTGGAGCCATTAAATCCGCGAGTTGTTCATTAATGTCATTATTAGATATTCAGCATCAGGAGAAAACCTCTTCTAAACATTTGCAAACTGCGAATGCCCAGACTAGACTGCGCATGCGCAGACTGCGCATGCGCAGTCTGGTCTGGGCATTCGCAGCGCTTATTGAAACTTTATAGTGCAATGACATGCTGAACGCACATGGACTGAACAGCCACTGACAATGTCTTAACTTTTACAACATTCTGGGAAAATTCAGCAGACGATTTTCGTAATGAAATCTCCTTAACTGAACATATAAGGCTGGTCTGGTTTATCCTTTTCATATATAATCGAATACCATTATCTGAAACTCAAAGAGAGACCAGAATTTTTGTTTTGAGATAACAGTAATTTGAGATAAAAGGAGTCAAAATATAAGGAACATAAGGTGAAGCAAACCAATATTGTCCTTAATTTCCTTTAATTTTAGCAGTATTTTGAGTTATCAGTGTTTGAGATAAAGGTAGTCAACTGTATATGGTACCCGTAAAGTAAAAACGGTCTCCGGTTTTGAGCGGAATCGCGCCGGTCTCTTAATATAGCTTTGGATTTTTACATATGGTAGACTATTCGATTAGCTCACTAAGGAGTTTTATATTTGCCGGGACGTCGGTTTGTGACGATCCCGGCAAATATAAAAAATCTTAATACAAACTGTGTTATAAGCAGATTAATGTCTATTTTATTTTCATTTTAATCAAGAAATTTCATAAAGCTTAATAAAAGCAAACATTAAAGAATCACATTGTTGTTCTTTTCACCTGTTACATTGAAAATTTATTAAACTTTAGTATACCCTTGTCCCATTTCATATATTGTGCTATGTAAACATGAACAAACTTTGCGCCGGTACTTAGACGTTTTGTATATTTTACAATAGATTCTTAAAGGAAAGACCCCTGAGAGCAATGAACAGGCACACACGCACAAATAACAATTAAAGTGTTGAAGTTTGCTCTAGTTTCGGCAAATTATGCCTCACCAGCGACCTTAATTATCATAAAGGACCTGAAAATGCTAAGGATTGTGGGTATGAAAACGCACTAATTTCTGTTGATAATTGATAAGGCACACATTTCAATAGGTTTGATGACAGCTAACGTATGTATTTTCATGTCATTAATACTGTAATATCCTCAATAAAATTATAAAAGTTAATAATGTAATGAATGGAAATCTGTCAAAATTGACAGATCGGTCATGTATATCAAACTGACTGCTGTACTTCAGGAGTGTGCCGGCAGACGTTTTCATGCGTGAATTGTGGGAATGCACCAGCTTCCCAGAGGATTAAAGTTCAGAATTGTTATGAAAGTGTCGTTCAATTGGTGAAATGTTCGTCGCAACTGATTGAAATATAACTAGAAATACGCAGAAAATGTCATACAATCGGAAACTGTGTGATAAAACAAAGGAATGGGCTAAACGACGATTAGACTGGCTCCAGTCACCAGTGACAAAAAATTTATTCATATAATCCTGCATAGGAAGCTTATATGCCACTTGTGTTTAATACATCCACTAAAATACAACCAATGTAATATCGTAATTATAAAGGTTGGTCACTAGACTGGCTTCAGTCTCCAGTGACTAAATATTTATTTGTATAATCCGTTTACTTGAAATAAAACCAATATAATATCGTGATTATCATTACGAAAACACACCTATTCAAATATATAGAAAATTTTACAACCAAAAAAGGAAAATTTTCAGATAAAAAATTATGATATTTTTTCATATTTCTTCTCAAAACACAGCGAGGCGGTTCTAACGAGTACCCACAATCTATGTTTTTTTAGCAAAATAAGAAAAATAATGTATACTCCTGTAAATCCCAGTTTTACTATATAAAAGTGGGGTTTAAGGGAGTCGAAATTATATAGGCGTTTTTTCGTGACGTAAAGGCTGGTTACTAGACTATTGAATTCAGCCTCAGAGAGAAAAGTTTAGTTTCATTTGATTCTTTAGGTACGGAAAATGCATTTTTATGCAGTCATCATTTAATTCATTACACTAATGCCAGTCTAAATGGCAATCTAAAGCTTAAAGTTCAGTTCTTAAAGTTCAGCTTTTATGAACTTCTAGTCAGACCAGATTTAAACCATGAACCCTTTTAGGTCATGCAATAAATATTCATAATCATGTAATTATTACGATGTTCAAGTATCATCACGTGATCTATTAATAATTTCTGACCCCTCCCCCAATCCCAGTTATCCCATTTCATTATAGAAACGTTTGGATTTGGAGATTTGCCTGAACTTTTTACCGAGTAAAGCAATTCTTTGATGGTAGTGTTTAAGGCCTTAGATATGCAGTGGTATATTTTCCCATTTTTTTGAACGTACATTGTATACGTAAATACGAAGCATCAAATAATATTAATAATAATAATAATAATAATAATAATAAAACAAAACAAACAAACGCACAAAGGTTATTCAAACACAACATTGAAGAGTCATAACGACCAGCCTACCCGCTAATGGCATGCGTGCTCCTTCATCACAAGAGATAAATCGAAACTTGCTGGCGCAGATCAAACTGCACAGACGGACACGGGGATCTCTAGAGTTCATTATCGTTTTGTGATGTCTGATTTGTGTCTACATTGTTCGCTCATGTCTGTTTGCCCAAATGCTAAGACTAAATGTGGTACATCCGTCTGATTACACATAACACGTGACCTTAAGGACATTTATGGGGAGGTCTGCTTGTACAAGCCCGGTAACACTTGTCATTACGCCACAATACCATTTGCAGTGAAACAGAAGACAAAAAAAAATCTGTTTTGGCACAAGCGAACAGGTAGTTTTAGTACCTTATTGCTTGAGGCATCTGATTAATACCGAAGATTTGTCCTGTAACCTTTAAAAGGACATTGGAGCAACTTCTTTGTACTTAAACCTTCATTATGTAACACTAACCTAATATTGTGTTCAGGTACATTTGTATCTCACCTTCGAAAAATAAAATGTACTTTAGCCCTTCTCTTGCTGAACACGACATGCCCTTTCTTGGCAAACAGTGTAGATCCAGATTAGTTGGCTTCTAGAAGCCAACTGATCTGAATCTGCACTGTTTGTCATTAAATATGTGAATTTCTATCAAAAACCCGTATTAAGTAATCTAATTGGATGGAAATTAGAAGTGGACGTGGCATCTTAATTTATTCAGCAAGGCAACAACAGCTTGCACATCAGCATTTAGAAATACGGGAAAACTTCAGTAACTCGAACAACGATGGCAGGTTTACCATCGTTGGCTAATTCTAACTCGTTTCTAAGTCCCGAGGAAGTTCTTCCGTAAGCTCAACAAAACAAATATTAAGAGATATTTGTAGTTTTATTATTATTATTATTATTATTATTATTATTATTTCATAGTAAAAATTAATGTTGTGTGTGCCTTATCGTGGCGATTCTAATGAGTACACTAAACATACCATTATTTTATGGAAGAGCGAAAAGATACCCTAAAATATCCACATTTTGTTTTCATGCGGACAACGAAGACTCTGCAAGGATGCACAGGCTGATTTTAGTCTTCGTCGGGCGTACATGTTAGAATGTACGTTTTCTCACGTTGCGGTGCATTCCATTGTCACACAGGACCCATGTATTAAAGCATTCTAGCAGAGACATCAGTGTTTGCTGGACAGCTTTTCGTTCCATACGGTTAGTAGAAAATGTCATAATATATATACTTACTAAAGTGATATATAACTACAAACAAACTTCAGTGGCTCGAACAACTTCGGGACCATGAAGATTTGCGCTAGATATGGGTAATTTGAGCCATGTTGGGTTAATCATAGCGCCAGATCAGGAGGCTATCGAAAATGCGCCCAGTGAAGCCCCAGATCAGACTGCGCAAATGCTAGTGGGTTTTGCTTTCAGCATCATTTGAAGAAACCACTCTTTTAGCACAGGATGGTTTGTTTAATAAACACGTCTTGCCCTGACATAGCAAACAGTGTAGATCCAGATCAGTTGGCTTCTGATCTGGATCTGCACTGTTTGTCATTAAAGATGTGAATTTCTATCAAAAACCCGGATCTAGTGATCCGACTGGCTGGAAATTAGAAGTGGGCGTGGCATCTTAATTTATTCAGCATGACAAGGGTTAAATGAAATTATCTAGGAAAATCCATAATCACGAAAGACACAGCCTTTCCGAGGCATCGAAAGAAAATGCGATGAGGAACAAAAACAAACAGAAAGGCCACTTGAAATATTGACATACAAGCAAAGAAGAACTGCCACAAAGAAACCGCCTTGGTTCAGTTAGCAGAAACAACTGCTGCGTACCTTAACCCATTTATGCCGAATGGTATCTTCTACCTTCACTCTTCGGACAGGTCCATTTCCAATATAAGGGGTGTCTGGTTAGTTTTATTGTGATCAAGTTTTATAGAAATTCATATACTTAATGCAAACAGTGTAGACCCTGTTCTGGGTCTATACTGTTTGCAAAGGTCCCTTTTATGGAACGCTTGGCTTAAATGGTACTTAGTTCTACAAGACTGCAATCACGCCAGTAATCCTGATTCAGCTCAAACAACAAATATGTGTTGGCTCAACGTAAGGGCCGTCCACGGACAGCAACAGTCAGACGTCACCTGCTGAAACAGATTGAGGAAGGAGCAGTCAGTCGGTCTGAGGCCCAACTCGTGCAATAAAAGAGTGAAACAAAGTTACGTACCAACCATGCATGGTGCAGCATTCATTAAGTTATAGCCCATCTTTCTTTAACACCTGCCAATCGTTTTGATTGTCTTGAAAAAAATGAAAACGCATGCCACGGTTGTGTAGTATTAATTTGATTTACACGTTTTTCTTTGATGTTTCACTGATTGATTTCGAGACCCGAATAATTATACATACTTTTTATAACATTTGAACCTGAACTCAGGGTGAAGATTTGCTACAAGTACAATAAATCTAAACCCCGGGTAGTGTTTACTATTGACCGTTCTAAGGCGGTGGTTCTGGTGTTGGTTTGTCTTTGTGTGACCTCGAGGCTGCTCGCTGCGGGGCTTTCTTCATAATTTGTCCAGTTCGTTGTGTTATTATTTTGATAAGCGGATCCTGTCTAGCATTGTGATTACCTTATTTGAAAAGAGGGAAATGGTTGCTGTGCTTTTCTTTGGTTTGTAGCTTGTGTACTGTCTGTCATGGTTTGTTGCTCTTCATCACGAAAACACGCCTATATAATTTTGACCCCCTTAAACCCCACTTTCATATAGTAAAACTGGGGTTTACAGAGGTATACATTATTTTTCTTATTTCTGCTCAAAACATAGATTGTGGGTACTCGTGAGTACCCACAATCTATGTTTTGAGCAGAAATATGAAAAATATCAGATTTTTTTATCTGAATTTTTTATTTTCTGGTGGTAAAATTACTATATATTTGAATAGGCATGTTTTCGTAATGTTCTCTTGATGTCATTGGCAAGCTATGATATGTGGTTGTAGCTATTCCCAGTCATATTCTATACTATTTGGCAATATGTGTTTCTGATTAATTGTTGTATTGTCTACAAATCAAGCGAATGAGTTGCAAAAGGAAACGTATTGTCATAGGCACAAAACTGGCATTGTTAGACATTTACTCTGTACAGATGCGGGGGAAGATATATCACCATAGAATTATGAAAAGGAAAGGACTGTAAACGGATATGAAAACAGAAATCTGAAGTTTTATTGGTATGTATTTACATTTGCCTACAAGATCACAATTGTAGACTATTGACTTATATTAAATTTTTGAATAGTACATATGCACAAAGTTTGTCAGTCGCATAAATTTCAAAATGCCAATACACGAATGTGCAATAAAAATCGAATATAAACTACAAAAAAGACCACAAGAAACTGGCATTGAAACAATAAACAATGCGTAGGATGTAAACTTTCTTCACAATGCATTATTATTGTCGAACGTTATTGAACATTATAGTTTTTTTCTTCTTTTATTTGCACTTACAGGTTACACGTCAACCAAAAGAACGCAGCCTTTCATCAGGTGCCGCACTGTTGACTTGTTATTAGTAACTACATTATTAATTACTTGAAGAACCGAGACCCAAAGTAACGCTGCCAGGGAGACCTATACCTATGTACATGGGCACGGAGATATTATCTATCCAAAAGCTGCCAAATAATGTAACATTGTAAAATTTGCAAGGGCCCTCCGGCACGGCGGTAGACTGGCGCCAGTCTCCAGTGACTAAATATTTTTTCTTATAATCTGTTTAATAATCCACTAAAATAAAACCAAAGTAATATCATTACTATATAGGCTGATCACTAGTGACCAGCCTTTATAGTCAAGATATTTTTTGGTTTTATTTTAGTGGATTATCAAAAAGGATTATGAGAAAACTATTTAGTCACTGGAGACTGGAGCCAGTCTGGCACCGCGGTAGAACATCCAGCATCAAATGCAGTGAATGTTGCTAACACTTTCGTGGTAAGACAAGTACTCTCCCCGTGTCTCGACCAAAGGCGGCACGTTCGGGAAGGGGCAGCTGGCTACTATTCTTCTATTTGGTTCGTTGCATGTGTACTGTTTGTCTTGGTTTGTTTGCTCTTCCTCTTGGTGTCATTGGTAGGCTATGTTCTGTGATTCTGACTATTCCTGGACATCTTCTGAACTATTTTACATGTCAAGTTTGCAGAAGAGCTCTATATACCTTTTCAGTTAATATCTGTATACTGAAGACACTAATCAATGAATCGATCGAAAGCAATAATACGTGTGAAGTGTAACGATTTCCAGAATGCACATTTGCAGCTACATAAGAATTAAGGGCGATGTTTCACTCAAAATTTCCCCTGCCCGCTCTCTCTCCCCCCCCCCCCACCTCCCCCCCCCCGTTGTATTTCTTTTTGTTTGTGCGTCTGTGATTTAAAATGTGCCATTTGTGGTGTCCTTATTTGTTCCTCGCCTCTTCTTCCTTTGGTGTGCTTCGTGATTTTAGCATTTCCTGAGTATCTTCATATATTTTTGTAACGAATGTCTGAGCAGAATTTGATTTTCATTTTGTGACGTATTTCCCAAGATATCATGTCACATCACATGTTATTTTGCAATTTTGGTTGATAATGGACTGTTAAAATACCTAATTTATACTCATTATTCGGCTACTATAACGCATTATCATACTTGTCGTAAACTTTGAAACAAAACATAAATAAAGTTACACTCGAAATGCCACAATCACGAAGCACAGCCTTCCTTAGGCATGGAAAGAAGGAGAGATGAGGAAAACATAATGACAAAACAAACGTCACATATGTAACAACCGACACACTAACAAAGAAGAACTCCAACAGAGGAACACTTAAAGAAAACGCAAAATCCACATTTGAAACCATCGACAAACAAACAAAGAAGAGCTGCAACAGAGGAATCGCCCTGAAACGGCCAGTAGAAAAACACACTGGGGACAAACCAGTTCCCCAAACTTAATTTTACATATCTGTTGATGTATCCAAAAACTGTTAGATAACTAGCAAACAGTGTAGACCCAGATCAGTTGCCGCGTTCTGCGGCAACTGATCTGGCTCTACACTGTTTGTTCAGGCATATCTGTCCCAATACTTCATTAGGAAAACACGCCTATTCAAATATATAGAACATTTCATCTCCAAAAACTGAAAATTTTCAGATTAAAAAAAACTCCAATATTTTTCATATTTCTGCTCAAAACATAGATTGTGGGTACTCGTTAGAACCGCCTCGGCGAGGCGGTTCTAACGAGTACCACAATCTATGTTTTGAGCAGATATAAGAAAAATAATGTATACCCCTGTAAACCCCAGTTTTTCTATATAAAAGAGGGGTTAAAGGGGGCCAAATTATATAGGCGTGTTTTCGTCATGACTTAGGGTAAATACAGCAATATTACGTAGAGCCATGATTATCGTTTACTACACTGTGTCAAATTAGATTAACGCAGCGTTTCAAAATGTGAATGATGTAGATCTTGATGCACGTTATTATATTTTAGTAGCACAAGTAGACGTCATGCTGAATATTTATTTCTATCAACATGTATAAATTAATATTTGTCAAAGAAGTTGACATTTCGTTATATGAGAGAATATGGAAATAAATTTGATCAGACAAGCGACTCGGGGGAATTTGTATACTGAGACCTTTTTTATAAACTTGAATGTGTAAAAAATAAGGTTTATAAAGCATTTCTTTGACATCTCCTTACTTTCCCGTTTTGATATATGAATCCTGCATGCTATAAAAGTTGAACTAGACATCTGTGCTTGCAAAAATACTATGCCCCAATAATATGTTTGCCCCTACAAAATGCTTGAAAAGGGATATGACTTACATTAAATTAATCCGATTTTTTAAAGTTAATCATGTGATTACATCTCTACCCTAATACGTTTGCTAAATATCACAGTCCTAGCACAAATACTTTCTGAAATATTGTTTACACAATGTAAAGTGTACCGAACGGACGAACAAAAACATAAGTGAAGATAACCCAGAACATTATTTCACAGCCATGAAGCACAGCCTGCCCGAACAAATATTGAGAAAAAAAACACAAAGCAAAAAACAAACGCAACACATGAAACCATCGACGCACAAACAAAATATAACTGCAACGGACGCACTGCCTTGGAGATATCAGTAGAAAAAAACTACTTGGAATGGGGGTGCGGGGGGGGGGGGGGGTTGCTTAAACTAGTTTTACTCGCGCGAAACCAAACCCTTAATTCTGATGCAGCTCCAAATTACAAATATATATGTTCAGTCCGCATAGGGGTCATCTATCTAATCTGTAAAATGTCACAGTAAGCGCAAAAAATGAAAATTTCCAGATAAAAAATTCTGATATTTTTCATATTTCTGCTAAAAATCATAGATTGTGGGTACTCGTAACACAGATTGCGGTTCTAACGAATACCACAATCTATGTTTTTGAGCAGAAATAAGAAAAATAATGTACCCTATAAACCCCAGTGAGGTTTAAGGGGGTCAAAATTATATAGGCATATTTTCGTGATGCTGTGATGTAACAAAGCAATGGGCTTGATGGCGATCCGAAGCCACAACACAAGAAAACCACAAAAGAACCACGACTAGCCAGCACAGACATTAATAGTCAGTCGCCGACAATCCGGAACAGGTTAAGGAGGGTGCCGTCATTTAGTCTGTGTACCGAACCACCGTCGTTTAATTAAAGAGGAAAGAGAAAGTTATCAGTCGTAACTGTGTTCACAACCATGCCAGTAGGCACCCAACGTTAAAATGACGTCGTATCAACGTCGATGCGACGTGATCACGTCGCATCGACGTTGATACGACGTCATTTTGATGTTGTGTGCCTGCTGGGATGCATGCAAAGACAGTGAAAGCTTAAGCGTTGACATTTGCAATTAAAATTCAGAAGTTAATTTTACTTACTTAAACACAAACATTGTTTCAAAATATGAGTTAAGTGTCTGACAATTATGTAGACTAAAATAAGAAAGAGATGAAAGGAAGAGAAAAATAAAATATATGAAAGTAGAGACATATCTAGGCGTTTTTATGTTGAACGGATACGGAGAAATACATATTAAATCATACAAAACCATCCTTGTCTATTCTTAATTGCAAAGTTATTCATAAATTTACATCTGCCGGAAAATATCGTGCATTTATCCCATGCAGGAAACATTTACGACAACCACACTTGTGCGGGAATTAGTTAATTGTAATACCTAACGTCGTTTTATTGGAGGGTTGATCCCTGTCGTGATGTCTCTGCTTGGGCCCTCTGAGATTAAGCTACTGGTTTTCTTCAGTTTCGACTGAAGTGTTTGCCACAAGCCCTCATCCTTACTTCATCACAGTGATTTAAATTGATTTACATGATTTTCTGCGATGTTTCACTGATTCCGTAAGGATGTGGTGCAGCCTATCCGGTGTTTTGTAGTCATCGATTATGGATTTTGTGAAAGTAACAAAACCCTTAAAAACTTAACCCTTGTCATGTTGAATAAATTAAGATGCCACGCCCACTTCTAACTTTCTGCCAATCAGATTACTTGATCCAGATTGTTTATATACATTCACATACTTAATGGCAAACGGTGCAGATCCAGATCAGTTGGCTTCTTCAGAAGCCAACTAATCTGGATCTACACTGGATCTACACTGTCTGCAAAGGCAGAGTATATCCGGGTTCAGCAGGACAAGGGTTAAAAGACTCGAACATCGATGACTGATTCGAACCCGTTTTAAGCCCCTAGGAAATACCTCTGACAGTTCAAGAAAACAAATATTTAGGGATATTTTAAGAAAATGTTCGTATTCTATAATAAAATTGTTTGTTGTTGTACTCATTAGAATCGCCAGAAGAAGAAAAAAAACTACTAGGGGTAGGTTGGGGCGTAAACCAGTTTAGTCACAATTGTGTTTCCATTGTAAAAGATGGCAGAAAATCCACCAGGTGTATGTACATTCACTTTAAAGAAGCATTAACAGTTAGCATATATAGTTGAACTTCAATGGCTCGAACATCTGATGGACGATGGAAATTTGTTCTAGAAATGGGTAGTTCGAGCCACTGAGTGTTAATCATAGCCCCAGGACAGGAGGCAAATGAGGGTAATTTAAGTATGTCTTTTCGGTCTTATATAACATAATGGTATGTTGAGTGTATTTATTAGAATCGCCTCGTTGAGGCAATTCTAATGATTACACATAACATACATTTTCATAACAAATAGGAAAGTTTCCCTAAAATATCCCTAAATATTTGTTTTCTTGAGACTTTGCTAGGGGTTCAAAAACGAGTTCGAATGAACAAGGGTAAACGAGGTATCGGTATTCGAGTTATTGAAGTTTTACTGTATTCAGATCATCCTGTCCATGCACAGGTCTCATCTGGGCCTTTACTCTCTTTTGATACATTCTATAGTATTCAATAATTCTGGCAGCGGACAGCAAATTGACTGATCAGACTGCGAGGGTGCGCAGGATGATCTGGGCCTTCGCTGTCCGCATATGCTCGATGAAACGTTTTCGCACGGCGCGGCCTAAATAATGCATTCATACATCCTCGACTTCCACAACGTTTTTGCTTGTCGTACGTGGTAGGTTACCGTCGCATTCTGAATACCAAACTTACAATATGTTTTAGTGATTGGATTGTTAGCCAGTTCTGAAGGATATGCTTAGTTGATAAGCGCCAAAAGTGCCATACGTTTTACTTGCCATACGGTTAGATGAATCAAATCGAAAACTTGTTTGCTCTAGTTTCTAATTTTCGAGTTTTTTTTTATATGAACCGCAATGTATGAAAACGTACCATCGGACATTTGCGACCGACGAAACCCATCACGAAAACACGCCTAATTTTGACCCCCTTAAACCCCACTTTTATATAGTAAAACTGGGGTGTACAGGGGTATGCATTATTTTTCTTATTTCTGCTCAAAAACATAGATAGTGGGTACTCGTTAGAACCGCCTCGTCGAGGCGGTTCTAACGAGTACCCACAATCTATGTTTTGAGCAGAAATATGAAAAAATATAAGAATTTTTTTATCTGAAAATTTTCAGTTTTTGGTGGTAAAATTTTCAGTATATTTGAATAGGCATGTTTTCGTAATGACAAATAAGCCTGCGCATCCACACAATTTTATCAGAGTCTTCATTGTCAGCATTTAGAAACTTTGCATCTTTGGCTATCAAAAATTTGCCCAGTGAAGATTCTGATCAGACTGCGCGAATGCGCAGTCTGATCTGAATCTTCGCTGGGCGCACATGTCAGAAGGTACGTTTCCTCACATTGTGGTTCATACAAAGAACTCGCAAGTACCGACGGTACGTTTTCAGACGTTGTGGCTCATACAAAGATATATTTTTTTTATTTTGTTTGATAAGTGATCTGTTAATATTATGATGTTAAAAAATGGTATATTGAAACTTTAAAAAAAAATCAATAAGTTTTATTAGTTTCCTCTGAAGCATAATCATATGACGATGATGTTGCATTTTATTTGCATATTTCTGGTGTCTGTATGTAACAGGAAAAATGTCAAAAGTAAATTATCGCCAAAACGTGTGAATTTTGCCTTAATGTGCCCAATTAATGACTTTAAAATGCTCCGTTTATGACATCATCATCATAGTGCAGGTTATATTTTATTTCCTTTGGGATCATTGAGCCTATCCTGGTTATTTTGAAAATCGAATACCACCTAAGCCGACGCTAGGGGGCGTATGCAGCCTCGCAAACTACAGTGTTGCATATGAAGAGACTCAGTTAAACCAAGTCTCCGATTATTGTGATTTTGTGTGTTCTTTTTTACCAAAGGCAATCCTTTTTGACTTTTATTCTATGCACAAAAAGAACGTATATGCAATTATGATAAAATAATTACTTGAAAATAGGATTAAGTAGATGGATAACAGGATACTGTAAACTTTCAATGATTCTTACATTGATGATTCGTTTACTGTGGCTGATTCGAAGTAGTTTTTGTGTCCCTATAAAATTCTTGCGATAGCTCAAGAAAGCAAATCTTTATTGAGAAAACTATTATTTCTGTAAAACAGAAGCAAAACAGACTAATGCTTTGAATTAGCTAAAACATGGTTACACTCTATGTTAAACATAAACACAATGCTCAGCTTGGTATTATGATCCAGTAGGACTGGGAATATAACTACACTTTGGTACATTTAAGGGCACCTGGCACTGCACATCATCTGACACCCTATAGCTCTATTAGTTCTCACACGATCCTTCATGTCACCGATCGTAACTGACATAATGGTGTGTGTTACATGGCAGGCAGGCGACGCTTACACATCTGGGCCCAGTTGTTCAAAGCGTCGTTAGCTTAACGAGCTTGTAAGTGGTCAAAATGTTAACTGTCCTAGTAAGTACAGCATCTAATTCACAAACATTTTGCTGAAAAAAATGTGAGTAGCTTTTGCAAATGCTACTCACATTTTTTCAGGAAAAATATTAGCGTATAAGCCATATTTAATGATCAATTTTTTAACGATACGTTAACTAACGACATCGTTAGTTTTGAACAACTGGGCCCTGGATAGACTATCTGTCCTCAGTTTTCCAAATGCGAGCTGGTTGCTTTTCTTTTCGCTCAGTTGGCTTGTAATGCGTGCGCTCTCCGTCTTTGCTGTAATCACAGTAACCTCCTCTTGGTGTCATTAGTAGGTATGTTCTGTGATTGTTGCTTTTCCTGAATTCCTTTACTATCTTAGAGACATTCACTCATTAAACTTGAGCCAGCTCATGGCAAAACCAATAAAATGGCTTGTCGCAATAAAACATTAAATGTTATGTGATAGCCTTGATCGGTGTAAACTGTGGTCAGTCCCATAATGGCATCTATGGTAAGATATGGTCATAATAATTATTGCGACAAATTGGTTATTGCATAGTTTTAAATTTCGAGCCTTCAGGCTCGAAATTTAAAACAATGCAATAACCTATACATGTGCGCCAGCGAAGACTTAGATCAGCCTGGGCATCCGTTTGGATCCTTTGCTATCCACTGAGCGCACAGCAAAGATTCGGATCAGACTGGGCGCACATGACATTTTGTGGGTTTTTTCGTGCGCTGGCTCAGATGCTATTGCTATTTATTTAAGACTCCTATCTTTTACTTACTTCCTTGGAAACTTATTAAAACCATGAAAAGTAACTCTGTTATTGTTTACCTTTAGACAGCATGAAAACAAAACGTCATAGTACAGAACCACTTACGACCATTTCGTAAGTGGTTCTGTACAATGACGTTTTGTTTTCTAGCTTTCTGACCCCAGCTTGCATGAACTCCTAAATCATTTAAAAGTATGAAGTTATGCTTTCACAAACAAACAGCTACGTATGGCACATATACAGGACATGAAATCGTATGATATATACACATAATACGAGTCTGCGTAGAAATATTAATCTTTCACCAAGATATACACAGCTTTTTGTTAAAACCACGGCAGTCAGTAGATGGTTAATAACCATAAAGACAAATTTAAGCCGAACCCCCCTTAAACGTACCTTTGGACATAAGCACCCAGCGAAGATTCAGATCAACGTGCGCATTTGCATTTTGTGAAGCCAATGATGCAAAGTTTGCTCATGCAGAAAACAGAAAATGAAGACTGTGGTCAGACAGCGCGGATGCGCATGCTGGTTTTAGTTTTCGTTGGGCGTATGTGTCACGGTACGCTTTTGGGACATTGTGTACATGGGATTTTGTGTTGTTTTCCTGTCAAGATAAATACAGCACGAAGAATGTGAAATGCCACCTGAATGAGAAAAAAAAAAAAAAAAAAAATGGTTTACATGCTTCTTAAAGCAACCGCGACGTAGGTTGTATGATGTTGACTTAGCCATCATAAGCGTAAATATTTCATATTTTTAATCTTTAAAATATATGGAAAACACGAAGCGCATTCATTCGTAAATAAACAATATATTTTGCACATGGCACGCTACAAACACCTTTTAAAAATGAGCTTCAAGCGTGAGAAAATTTCCCTTGAACATGAGTTTCCCAGCAAAAAATCATGTCAGTCCATGCATTCATGTAGCCTGATGAGGACTTTTACCGGACACTTTCGGTAAAGGCAGGATTCCAAAATCTTTTTCGAATGGACAGAAAGTAGTTAATAAAAGTATTGGTAGTCGATCGTCTGAGTGTAGGGTGTGAAAATGGTCCTGAACAGAATCTTAAGACTGTTTCATTCAATCCACAACTTCCAGTAATTTAAGCAAACAGTGCAGACCCTGTTCAGAAGTCGCGTTTCTGTCCCAGTCCAGGTTTTACAGATAAACCTCTATCAACGGCACAGCGACAAGACTAGCGCATTTCCTGGATTTCGTTTAACGAGCGGTTTGATTACACTGGTCAATGATTATAAAGTGGACAACTACCTTAACGAATCTCTCCCTCAAGGAGATGATCTAAGTGATCTAAGTGCCAGACAGGGTCCACCAAACACATCAATAAAACAACAAACAGGACAACGTCCCGCAAAGCTAGCAACCCAAAGGTACCACAAAGAATGAATGACATTAGAACCTTAGAACGGTCAGAATGTACCGATCAGACTGCATGGCTGTATCCCATGTTATTAGGTACATTTGCTCACTTTGCGACTCAAACATTGTCTGTATTTCCGTATTAATCCTAAGTATTCTTAACAGCGGGGCTGAGCAAACAGCGTAAACCAAGCTCAACTGCATTACGAAAACATGCCTATTCAAATATATAGAAAATTTCACCTCCAAAAACTGAAAATTTTCAGATAAAAAAACTCTGATATTTTTCATATTGCTGCTCAAAACATAGATTGTGGGTACTCGTTAGAAACGCCGTACAAACAATCTTTGTTTTTGAGCAGAGATAAGAAAAATAATGTATACCCCTGTAAACCCCAGTTGTTTTTATATAAAAGTGAATTTTAAGGGGGTCAGTATAACATAGGCATGTTTTCGTGATAGCCACAGACAGTGACTTTACCGTTTAAATTCTTTTGACTGAGGGACCGGCTCTAATACTACCTAAGTACAGCTATTCCTGTGTAATTTTAGTTCCGCGTTTTTACATGTTGTAAAAAAATGTGATTTAGCAAATTTACATATATGGCACAGGGTATCTGCCTGTGAGGAGGAATAGAGTGCTGCAGTACTTCACTCACCACAGTTTTAACATTAACTCATTTATGCCGAATGGACTCCTCTACATAAACTATTTTGAACGATCCATTTCCAATGTCTGGTTAATTTCTTTTATTACCATGTTTTATAAAAAAAAAAGAAGTTCTGTATTACATGCAAACAGTGTAGACCATGATTAGAAGCTGCTTTCTATGGCGTCAGATCTAGGTCTACACGGGCTGCAAATTTCCATTTTATGGTACGCTAGGCATAAATTGTTAAAGGCTAACTTCGAAAAACCAATAATCAAACGGGGATTTACAGAACCATGTTTAACTTCATCTGGTGAAAACTATGCCTGCAAAGTGCAGTACTGACTTCAGAATTATCATAAAAATCTAAAAGGTTGCTTTTTGTAACAAAGACCACCGAGGCGGTTCTAACGAGTACCCACAATCTATATTTTGAGCAGAAATATGAAAAATATCAGAGATTTTTATCTGAAAATTTTCAGTTTTTGGAGGTAAAATTTTCTATATATTTGAATAGGCGTGTTTTCGTAATGGGAACAATAATTTTTGATTGCCATATAATACTGTTTAATTGTCACTTTGGATGTCGCCGTTCTTTATTTGGTAACGTCTCATGTTCTTACTTTAAAGGAATACAGAGGCTAGGAAGTATTAACAAATAAAAATATGATACACTATAAATCACCATCTATCAATAAAATATATGTACGAAGTTAATAACCTATATACATGTAATATAATTATATATACACTATATCTCAGCCAAGTCATGCGAAAATGACTCGTGCACAGCAAATGCTCAGAATAGTTTGCGCATTTGTAAGTTTGGAAAGGGGCATCACGAAAACATCTCTATATACTTTTGACCCCCTTAAACCCCACTTTTATACAGTAAAACTGGGGTTTACAGGGGTATAAATTATTTTTCTCAGTTCTGCTCAAAACATAGATTGTGCGTACTCGTTAGAACCGCCTCACTGAGGCGGTTCTAACGAGTACCCACAATCTATGTTTTGAGCAGAAATATGAAAATTAATAGAGTTTTTTATCTGATTTTTTTTCAGTTTTTGGAGGTGAAATTTCCTATATATTTGAATAGGCGTGTTTTCGTAATGTTTTGTATGTCTTCACTACATAAACGGACAGCAAAGGTCTTGATTAGACTGCACAGATATGAATACTGATCTAGACCATTGATATATGCACATTTTCTCAAAGATGCGATTCATATTTAAAATAATGCTTCGTTTGAGCAATAATGCAAAGTAATACATAAAATATAGAAGAATACTGATAACAACAGGGAACATAACAACAGGGAAGGCGTGAGAATGACATACCATTTTATTTCTTTTAACAAGAAAGTACTTGATCAGCAGAATTTAAGTTGTTCAAAAGTAAACCTTATTACTGATTGATACTTCAAACAATGACACCATAGTCAGATATTTCTAAAAAAATATAAATCATCACGAAAACACGCCTATATAATTTTGACCCCCTTAAACCCCACTTTTATATAGTAAAACTGGGGTTTACAGGGGTATACATTATTTTTCATTTTTCTGCTCAAAACATAGATTTTGGGTACTCGTTACAACCGCTTCGCCGAGGCGGTTCTAACGAGTACCAACAATCTATGTTTTGAGCAGAAATATAAAAAATATCAGAGATTTTATCTGAAAATTTTCAGTTTTTGGAGGTGAAATTTTCTATATATTTGTAAAGGCGTGTTTTCGTAATGGGATACCCAGGGAAATGCCACAGTCACGAAGCACAAGCTTCCGGGGGACCAAAAAGAGAAGAGTATCGAACAATGAAAAACGCCACAGATGAAACTATCGACGCACAAAAGCAGAACGGCAATAGAGGAACCACAATGGAACGGTCAGCAGAAAATTCTACTGTGCGGGACGGGATTAAGGGGGCTTAAACCAGTTAGAGCTAAAGAGACATGCCGAAACTTGCACTACGGGACTCTTTCATAAATAAATTCTATAAACCTATTTCAAATATTGTCAGACATTTTTTATATGTTTTATTCATCAAATACTGTTTCTATACACTCTCTCCACTGTATAACTGGTCGACAAGATAAAAGGCTAGGTGCACCAAGCCTACATTTGTAAGGACATTTGTTTTTCCTTGGAATGGTGTAAATTAGCCGCAGCGGGAGAAATGTAAGACTAGCGAAGAGTCTGAATAGTCTTCGTTGTCCTCAAAGTCTTCGAAGAAACTTTGCATCCATGGGTATCCAAAATTCTCCACGTGGAGATTCTGATCAGCCTTCGCAAATGCGCAAGCTGATCTGAATTTTTGCCGGGTGCACGTATGAATGTGGTTTTCTTACGTTGCGGCTCAGAACTGAAACTTTACCAGCCGACAGACTTTTAGAGATACAGTTGGATTTGGGGTTCTGAGGTGGATTCATTGAACCTAACAGATGGGTTTCTTTGCATTTCGAAAACACGCCTATTCAAATATATTGAAAATTTCGCCACCAAAAACAGAAAGTTTTCAGATAAAAATTCGGAGATGTTTCACATTTCCGTTCAAAACATGGATGGTGCGTACCCGTTAGAACCGCCTCGCCGAGGCGGTTCTAACGGGTACCCACAATCTATGTTTTTGAGCAGAAATAAGAATAATAATGTACACCCCTGTAAACTCCAGTTTTACTATATAAAAGTGGGGTTTAAGGGGGTCAAAATTTTAACGGTATGTTTTCGTGTTGGTGTGGCCTTGTGACTGCTCGCTGCGGGTTTTTTTTTAATGCTTTGTCCAATTCGTTCTCTTTAGTTGTTGTATTTAGTGAGTCCTGTCTAGCATTGTGATCACCTTGGTTGGGGAAGAGGGAGCTGATTGGTTTGTTTTTCTTTGGTCTGTGGCTTGTGTACTGTCTGTCTTGGTTTGTTGGTCTTACTCTTGGTGTCATTGGTGGGCGATAACCTGTGATTGTGGCTATTCCAGGGCATCTTCAAAACTATTTCATATTATCGAAACAATGAGTCAGATACGTTTTCATTAAAATATAAGTGCATAAGACACATTATGTTATAAACATGTTTTGTTTCAGTTACGCACCTGTTTCTGACACCGACCTTTGACATACGGAAGTAAATTTTATGTTTTTGTTTGTGTTCGAGGCGATGATCTCACGTTGTTCGTTTCGTTGTTGCTGTATTAACCACAGTTTGCGGTATCACCTGTCAAAGGTCTAACAAGTCATACAAGAAAAGACCGCGCCATGCGAAATCGTGTCTTCGGGCATATGCGGACAGCGAAGGCCCAGATCAGCCTGCGCATTCGCGCAGTCTGATTAAGGCCTTCACTGTCCGCTAACAAAATCATTGGCTACTACATAAAGTATGAATGGAGAGAAAAAAGGCTAGGATGATAATTTCTCCGGCGGCAATATGACCTGAACCTTCGCTTTGCGCATGTTCGATGGCAGTTTTTCGCTTTATGGCCGAAAACAGAACAACGCTGAGCTTATTTTGTCTTGTCCTGCTGTTTCCAGGAGATGATAGAAGTATGTTTTTTCTTGTATATTAACCCATTTGTGCCGAGTGGACTCTTCTACCTCAGCTCTTTGAACAGGTCCATTATCAATAGAAGGGGTGTCTGGTTAGTTTCTTTTATCAATACCATGTTTTATTGAAATGCCTGTATGAAATGCAAACAGTTAGACCCTGATCAGACGCCGGGTCTACATTGTTTGCCAAAGTCCCGTCTATAGCACGCTAGGTATAAATTGGTTCAGGTAAACTGATACACCTGATCGGTTTACGCCATGATCACCTATATAATATTGACCCCCTTAAACCCCACTTTTATACAGTAAAACTGGGGTTTACAGGGGTATACTTTATTTTTCTTATTCTGCTCAAAAACATAGATTGTGGTTCTCGTTAGAACCGCCTCGCCGAGGCGGTTCTTACGAGTACCCACTATCTATGTTTTGAGCAGAACTATGAAAAACAACAGAGTTTTTTATCTGAAATTTTTCAGTTTTGGGAGATGAAATTTTCTATATATTTGAATATGCGTGTTTTCGTAATGAGGGGTCAACTTTTGTTATTTCCTGCTTAGGTAGTAACTTCTGAAATGGGGTCTACTCTGAATAAAAAATAATGTACTTAAGAACAACACACACACACACACGAACACACATACGAACACACATACGAACACACACACACACACACACACACACACACAAAGAGAGAAGCTAAAACGTCTCTATTTATCGGCTTGTTGAGCCGCAACGTTACAAAACGTACCTTCTGGTATAAACGCCCAGCAAGACTCAAATCAGGCTGATCAGAGTTTTCGTTGTCCGCATGAGGAAATTTTTGCATCCTTGGCTATCCAAACTGCACCCAGTGGAGTTTCTGATCAGACCGCAAATACGCAGGCTGATCTGAATATTTGCTGGGCGCACACGTCCAAAGCTACGTTTCCTGATGTAGCGGCTCAGTTATTAAAGTCTTTAAAGCCATTCACATGAGACGTACTCTCTCTCTCTCTCTTGCAAAACAAATAGGTTGTTGAATACATAATCCAGAACAGATTTGAGCCTACCGCCATCAAGAAACGTCAAAGTAGAACTCACCCCGTTCATCGTATTTGTAAAGACACCGTGCCATTCTATATCGATCATTCAGAATCTATCCATGGTGCTTCGATATCAGAAGTAATAGCTTTATTTATTTGGATCTCGTCAAGTGAAACATGTCTTCGAACATGCGCAAAAAGTGCCGATTCAGATCATCCTGCGCATGCGCAAAATATCATCCGGGCATTTGCACTCCATTCAAACAATCTATAGTATCCAATGATTTTATTAGCGGACAGGGAAGGCCCTGATCAGACTGCGCGAATGCGCAGGCTGATCTGGGCCTTCGCTGTCCGCGTATGACACGCTTTCGCATGGCGCGGTCTGTTCAAAATTTAGTACAATAAATGTCATGAAGCATGCTTTCAAAAATATTATCAATATCAAGGAAGTCGTCTAGATACCTAGAAGCTGAGTTGAAAGCATCAATCACAACCTTAAAAACTCAATTTGCGGTGTTTCCGACAGAGAGGTTTAAGTCGGTTCAGCTTTATTTGTAATAAGAATAAATGTGACGTCAACTTTACTGAACATACGAAAAAACTATTACAGATAGAGGGCTTTATATTTATGAAAGGAAATAGCTTTACTGTTAAATCTGAAGGCTCTAATCAGACTGTATGAATGTAACAGCTGGTCGCATACTTGATTTCACAGACTTGATTATTCGTCCTAGACCGCAAACGCATTACATCTCTGAACAGATTTAAATTAGTCCTGAATGTTCGCACCGATTTACATGCAATTGAAAATTTAAAACATAATTTTCAATATCGTTTACGCAGGTTAAATTTCATGTTATTAAACTTTTTTCTTTGCATTCTGTCTATGAATGTCTCCTACTCAATATTTTCCTAGGCTGTCTTGATTCAATTGGAAAACTTTCTATGGGAAACAGAGTTTTTGCCGATTAGCATATAAGGTTAGGTTTCCATAGAGGTAGTTTAACGATATCCAGAGCTGAGGAGAGCTTGGCAAGGGAGACCAAAGAAAAAAAAAAAAAAAAAAAAAGAATCTCACTCCAGCGAACATTAATGAATGTAGTCTGGGATTATCAGCAGCTATCGTTTTTAACCCATTTATGCCTAGTATCCTGTTCAAGGGACCTTTGCAAACAGTATAGACCCAGATCAAACACCGCATCAAATACAGAAACTTCTACTTAACACGGATAATAATAATTAAACAAAAAATAAGCAGACACCCCTTCTATTAAAAATGGTAGAAGATTTCAGGTAGAAGGGTAGTCTGTCTCCAGACTCTCTTTTCTGTTATTTTCCCTTTTCTTTTTTAAAGGTATACAATCTACTACAGTTTATATGATTTAATCAGTTATATCCCTTAGTGGAAAAGATATTAGTAAAACTGTGAAATGGGATTAAAGAGACAAAATTTGCTACAGCTACAGGAAGTGATAAAGAATGACAAAAAAAAAAAAAAAACAAAAACAAAAACAAAAAAACAAACAAAAAACAAGTGCAGAAACGACTGGAGCCAGTCTTGTAAAAGAGCTAATCGTCATAAATGAGTTAAAACCCAGCTAGCATTCTTTATACATCTATAGCGGGCCGTTAACGGTCCGTCAGCTACCCGGACGGGCCAATAACGGCCCGCTATAGATTTATGTAGAATGCTTACTGGGAAATACGTCTTGAGTATAATGAATAATAACTGTATGTTTATCTGTAATATCGTATCACACCGAAAAGAGAGCACTGGGCCAAACTAGTATAATTTGTACTTGTAGCCGTAAATGGGCCGCGCCAAGAAAAAAAAATGTCTTCGGGGCATATGAGAACAGAACAGCCAGCAAAGACGCACAAGATAAGAACCTTTGTTATACTCGTACATAGATATACATGTATTCTACACTATCCAAAAATTCTCTTAGCGGACAGCGAAGGCCCAGATCAGACTGCGCGGATGCGCAGTCTGATCTGGGCCTTCGCTGTCCGCATATACCCGAAGTTTTCGCATGGCCCAAATCCTAATTCTTTTGCGTTTTATAGACATTAAATTCTTAAATAGAGAAATGAAGCTTTCACGTGAAAAAAACAAAACATTTTTATTGCTTAATAGTTTTTAAACGTGTGTGTTTTTTCTGACAACTCACTTCCAGTTACACTTATCAACCGCAACGTTAGAATATGCACCTTCGGACATGTGCGCCCAGCAAAGTTTCAGATCAGCCTGTGCGTTCGCGCGGTCTGTACAGAATTCTCACTGGGTGGATGTTGGATAGCCAGGGATGCAAAGTTTCTTCATGCGGATAACGGAGACTGATCAGACTGCACACATGTAAGAAGGGTCTTTTTCTCACGCTGCGGGGTTTATTATTTTCAACAAATTAAATTTTCATTTTTCTCTACTGTCAAACAAAAACAAAGGTTTACTATCCTTCTATTTATCATACGACGTTGACATTGTCAGACAATGCATGGGCCAAACAGAAATAGACACAGCGGCAACGAGGTTAGGTTTCATGCTTTTATCCATATAAGGTAATGAATGTGCATGGAATTTTAGCTAAATATTACTCAAACAGTAAGCTTTAAAATTAACAAGGAAATGTCTTTCTTTAATTTTTCCTGATGTTTAATGGTTGTGACCCCTTTTCATGGATATTATTTTCATGTAAATTAGGATCCGCGTCTGGTATTTCTCTTTAATTCTTTCTTATATTTTAACCGTTAGTGCCTTACATAGCTGCGTCCCCGATAAGAGAACTTGTCAAATAGTGTAGACCCAGATCAGAATCACAGAACACGGCGCATTATTCAACATTCCATAGCATTAATATTTGAGCCAGGGCACGACAAAACCTACAATAAGACTTGTACGACCAGCGAAGGCAGATAAGCCTGCGCATGCGCGCAGTCTGATCAGAGTCTTTGCTGATCGCATGTGCCTTCTACAGCCTCTTGGCTATTAAACGAGGGATGAACAAGAACCCTTGCCACACTGGGTGGATGTACAGGCTGATCTGAGTCTTTGCTGGTCAAACAGGTCTTATTGTAGGTTTAGTCGTGCGCTGGCTCAGTTAGTAATTTGCAAAAGCAGAATGAAGACATGGAGGCAACTTAATGGTCTTGGCCGATTTTTTATATCTGTTTCTCGGCTCTTCGGGTTTCAAACTGGTGGTTTTCTTTTGCTCGATTATTCCAGTAGTGTTTTTTGACAACTTAGGAATCTCAAAATGTCTCAACACGTTGTGTCTGCTGAGTCCTCATCTTTGTTTCATTATAAGCTTTATCTGTGATTTATCTGTTGCCCGTAATGATTCATGGATGAGTTAGAAGACCTCCTTACGGACCAAACAAATATATGTTTTACCACTATGGAAGTCGAAGGCTAGGGTTTTGATCCCGTAAAGCTAATTTAAGCCCACCTATCCACCCAAAACCTCGCCCAAAGAATATTCATTACTGACCGTTCCAATGCAGTACTTTCATTGTGGTACTTTTTGTTAATTGTTATTAAGTGTTTCATTTGCTAATGTTTTTTTCTTTTAATAATTATTAGAGTGTATGTAAGTTGATTATATATTAAGGGCTGCCAACTCTGCTTGTCTCTGTTCATTTTGTGTCTGCCTGTCTTTCCCTTTGGCGGTGGGGGCTTGATGTGGATCTGATTGTATCAGTTCCTGAGTTCTCTTATTTACTTTCCATTTAACACCATTTCAAATAGAAAATGAACACTTGCATCATTCTGGATCTCATATTCTGTAATATTTTTCAGTAAATTAGTAAAAGGGATGTCAAGGTAGGACCGCAACCACAGAACCTAGACTACCAATGATACCAAGAGGAAAAGTAAACAATCTACGATGGACAGCATACACGTAACTAAACCGCAAACGAAAAACGAAACAACTAGCTTCCCTTCCCGAATGAGGTACCACAATGCTAGTTGGGACCTATCAATCACAGCAATAAGCCACAAGACCCCACATCACGAAAACACGCCTTTATAATTTTGATCCCCTTAAACCCCTTTATATAGTAAAACTGGGGATCATAGGGGTATACATTATTTTTCTTATTTTGCTAAAAAAATATAGATTGTGGGTACTCGTTGGAACCGCCTCGTCGATGCGGTTCTAACGAGTACCCACATTCTATGTTTTGAGCAGAAATGTGAAAAATATTAGAATTTTTTACTTGAAAAATTTCAATGTTTTGGTGGTTAATTTTTCAGTATATTTGAATAGACATGTTTTCGTAATGAAAAGGAATGAATAATCAGGGTCGTACCATGGATGACTTCTGAGGGATTTCGAATTGATCAAATTATCAGACTTACTCTACGTATTCAGAAAGAGAAGAGTGAGCAAACAGTGTAGACCCATATCAGACACCGCAGAACGCGACGTCTGATCAGGGTCTACATTGTTTGCCATTCATCCAGCAATTTTATACACATTCATAGGTGATAAAATGGACTTTTTGAAGAGAAGTATAGGGTAAAAGTAAGGTGTGAATATTTAGGGTAATACGGTATCCCAAATTTATTCGAAATTTCCCATGAAAAAGAAATTTTGTTAAAGAGAATGGTTTTAATTGAACCCCCTGAACCTCCTCTGAGTCCGCCCCTGATAACACAAGAACCGCCGCCTTAGAATGGTCAGTAGAAAAATCTACATGGCGTCAAATACATGTATTCAGCTCAGGTTCAAATGTTGTAAAACTACAAACAAGAAATGTTCGGCTCCCCTGGAGACTCCCTAACTCAATCAATGAAACACTTTAAAACATGTAAATCAAATTTAATCAGTGTGATGAAACTAGGATTAAGGCCTTGAACACTTACAACAAGACCTTAACAGACAAACATTAGACACGGAAGACAAGAAACAACAACAAAAATAGAATAAGAAAACAAATCTCTAACGAAAGGTTTAGGTAGGCACCGTCATAGAGTCTGAGACCCGCTCCAACGATGTGCCATACATCATGAAAACATATCTATATAATTTTGACCCCCGTAAACCCCACTTTTGTTTAGTAAAACTGGGGTTTACAGGGGTATACATTATTTTTCTTATTTCTGCTCAAAAACATAGCGGTTCTAACGAGTACCACAATCTATGTTTTGAGCAGAAATATGAAAAAAAAAAAAAAAAAAAAAAAAAAAAAAAAAAAAAATTTAATCTGAAAATTTTCAGTTTTTGGAGGTGAAATTTTCTATGTATTTGAATAGGCGTGTTTTCCTAATGTAAAAGGAAAGCGCATCTCCATCATTACGAAAACATGCCTATTCAAATATATTGAAAATTACACCACCAAAAACTAAAAGTTTTCAAGTAAAAATTCTGATATTTTTCATATTTCTATTCAAACTATAGATTGTGGGTACTCGTTAGAACCGCCACGCCGAGGTGGTTCTAACAAGCACCCACAATCTATGTTTTTGAGCAGAAATAAGAAAAATAATGTATACCCCTGTAAACCCCATTTTTACTATATAAAAGTGAGGTTTATAGGGGTAAAAATTACATAGGTATCTTTCGTGATGCGATGTGCCATAAAAGGGAAAGCGTAGCTACATGTATCAATCCTGATTGAGTAAAAACACCAAGCCATAACACATATGTTATATCCTATCACGTTATAACAAATAATCGGACACATCACGAAAACACGCCTTTATAATTCTGACCCCCTTAAACCCCACTTTTATATAGTAAAAGTGGATTTACAGGGGTAGACATTATTTTTTTTAGTTCTGCTCAAAAACATAGATTGTGGATATTTGTTAGAACCTCTTCGACATGGCGGTTCTAACGAGTACCCACAATCTATGTTTTGAGCATAAATATAAAAAATATCAGAGTTTTTTTATCTGATTATTTACAGGTTTTTGAGGTGAAATTTTCTGTTTATTTAAATAGGCATGTTTCCGTAATGAACCAAGAATTACATTAATTTGCTTAAAAACGATTAATACGGTTTATGCGAGAAAATTGCAACATCAACGAGAAATATGGCGGCAAAGATCAAAACACATCAAACAAGTTGCTAAGTTAGAGGTTGCGGAGAGGTAAAAGTCATCAAAGCATTGACAGCACATGTGGATCGATTGTCTTTTATTTTATAGGCTGGGAAAATGGTCCTGAACGGGGACGAAAACTGTTTCATTAAACCCTTAACTTCCCGTAATTTCAGCAAACAGCGCAGACCTTGATATGACGCCGCATTCTGTCGCATCTGATCTGGGTCTGCACTGTTTGCTTAAATAAGACATCCAGTCCAGTTTTTACAGATAATCCTCTTTACATGGCATTCTGACATCACAGCGACAAGAACAGAGCAATAAAGAAACGTTAGCTGGATTACTACAAACGCGGTTTGATTTCATTGGTCAATGATAATCACGTGGACAACAACGTTAAGGAAATTTTGGTGTCTTTATACTTTGGCTCGATTGTCAACAACCAACCACCAAACCACAGAATACAACTTTCCTAAAGCCTCCTAAACCATCAATAATAAACACCCAACGGCGCACTCAAGCACGAAAACAGACATCAAAATGGCTTACGTACTCAGATAAACGACAGCGACAGTGACGGACTATTTTGGGTCTATATGAGTTTACAAATATATTCCGCATTAAACGTACAATGTTTATAGCCTACATTCGCTGTATCATGCATAAAGAGAACATGAAAAGAATACATGCGTTATACTTTTAACGCAGGGGCTTAATAACTATATGCTAAGAGGTGTCATATGGAAACGAACAGAAGTAGTTGAGTGTGGAGTAGAATAGAACATAGATTATTCAGATTTCCCAGAGGTGTAATTTCTCATAATAATATAGAATGGCATACATTAAAACCTCAACAACTAGAATACCGATGACTCGTTTACCATGGCTACTTCGAACTCGTTTTTCAGACCCTAGGAAATTCTCTTGATAGCTCGAGAGCAAATATTTATGGTTACTTTTTGGAAAATTTCATGTTTTATCATGAAAATGTATGTTCTGTGTACTCTTCGACGCGATTCTGATGAGAATATCCAACATACATTTATTGTATAGAATATTAAAAAGACTTTTCCGAAATTATCACCATTTGCTTCCTAATCTGGCGCTAAAATTACCCTCAGTGGTGGTAGGGTGACATCTTTTATGACTACCGTTTTGCTTTACTGCACGCCAAACCTCTACTGAAAAGGGGTTTACCCTAAAGGGAAATAAAAAGGAAGAATTTTCTCCAAAGGTGATCAATGTGTCTCTTTTAGAGTAGATTCCGTTTCAGAATGGAGGCAAAAATCGTTTTGATAGAGTTACTTCTCCTGAAAGAGAATCTAATTCAATTTAAAAAATGAATTATATAGTGAAAATGTATTTTTTTGAAGATTTCTCATTTCATTTATATATTCAATTTTTTTTTTATTTCTCAAATATAGATCAAAGCACAATCTTGTCTCGTGATCTAAGGCGTCTGGCACCCAGCTCTATTATGTCAATTAGAAATTGGAACCAGAAGTCACAGGTCACCGGGCAATGTTACAGTTTTACTTATATAAACAAAGTCACATATTGTAAACAAGCACCTTTAATTTTTCAGTTCGCCGACCTACACAGCAACACGACGACCACAAATAGCTGCATGTGTGACATTGTTGTGTGGTTTCGTGGACAGATTGTCCACATCATCAACCGAGATATGGTCAGTTTTGACAGAATGACCCATTGCGGAGGCAGTACATAAATAAACTGTCCTTGCGCCTACTTGTCTCTTAAATTTACTTTCAGCATCTGAAGCACGTGAAGGGAAAATGTACATTTTGGGCATGTGCGATCAGTACAGATCCCGAATCTAGCGGGAACACTGCTCAATGAAGGTCTGTTGTATACTGATATATTCAAAAGTATCCAATGATTCTGTTGCGGACGGCAAAAGTGCCGATCAGTCTGCGCTTTTGCGCAGGCTGATCGGCGCTTTTGCTGTCCGCAAATGCCCAGAAGCTACTATTTCGCCGCTCATTTGCATTTTATGACAGAAAATAGTCTACTTGTCTGTGTAAACTTTTTTGTTTTCGAAAGGAATGCTATATGATATACATGTATACATAAAATGCGTTTCATAACGACCGCTTGGGTCAAGGGAAATATGTTACTTGTGCTTGGTATTTTGACGTCGTTTTTCTTTTAACAAACAGAACTATCTTGAATATCATGCTCTACTAATGCTGTTGCTGAAATAATAGTGTGTGTGTGTGTGTGTGTGTGTGTGTGTTGTGTGGTGTGTGTGTGTGTGTGTGTGTGTGTGTGTGTGTAGAGGTTTTACGGCCCATTCAACCGAATGGGGTCTGGTCGAGCGCGGTCATTTTACCTAACCACACTTTTACCAGGCAGGCTTTGTCCTCTAAACGGTTACCAGTATAGAATACCTTCTTTCGACAGAAACTTACAATTACCCTTCTTCAATTAACAGAAGGAAGATAATGACCGAAGAAAGTGTGTGTGTGTGTGTGTGTGTGTGTGTGTGTGTGTGTGTGTGTGTGTGTGTGTGTTAATTTGGTAGGATTTGACCAGATTTAAAAGCCCCGGTAAGTTTCACAATTGACCGTTCTAAGGCGGTTGCTCTGGTAATGGCTGTTCATTGTGTGGCCTTGTGGCCCTGCTCGTTGTCATATTGTTGTGTTCAGTGCTATCTAGCACTGTGATCACCTTGTTGGGGAAGAAGGGCCTATTGGCTTTGGTTTTCCATTACGGAAATACGCGTATTCAAATATATTGAAAATTTCACCATCAAAAACTGAAAATATTACCAATATGTCATCAGCTGAATTAGACCATATACGTAGCTTAAATCGGGCTGATAACCGGAAACTGTGCATTCTGAACGAATAAAGGTTATCAGCCCGCCGGGGCTGCTAACCGGACACAATATATTTTGAATGGACAGGAGTTATGAGCCCGCTCCCAGTTCATTATGAATATGTTGCTGTCAACAAGATGACGTAACACGAAATACAGGGCGTGATGGTACAGGCTTTTTTGTTGGAATGATGGTACTTTATCTCTAAATTTGGTGATCATGGTCGTCAAATACAGCAAAAAGCGAATATCGATTTTGAATTTATGACAAGTTGTTTGCCATTCGGACTTTGCAGGTTTTTCTTCTCACTGTTCGCAAGCGGTTGGTTCCCCTGTTGTAGTTCTTTTTACGTCGGTGGTTACATATATGGTTTTTATTTTATCATTGTATCATTGTCTCTTCCTTCACTCTCCTTCTTTTGTTGCCTCTGGAAGGCTGTGCTTCGTGATTGTGGCATTGCCTGGGTATTTTCACACACACACACACACACACACACACACACACACACACACACACACACAGTGCAAATGATTTGTTTACCTGAGGCATTTCGCTTTCGCCTTCTTCAGAGGTTTCTATTTTAAAAATAACATAAAAATGTAAAATTTACAAATAAAAAGATTATACACTTTTCGGGCCCATGTTATCTGGCCCGCTGCGACTTGATAACTGATCGTGTTTAGATATATGTAAAATGCAAACAATACGAGTAAACACAACGTGCAAAAAGTATAAAGCTTACATTGAAAACGTATAAAGCTTATCTTTACTATCAACACCACTGTGCCTATATACGCAATGTATATACAATGCACATATACCTTACACCGAAAGATATATATATATATATATATATATATATATATATATATATATATATATATATATATATTTAATTACTTTGTTTCCCCTGTTTACGGACACCTTTAAAACCTTATCATACTTGTCCAAGAACTTAAAACTTTACTTCTTTTTTGTGTGTCTAAACTGCTGCATGAGTGGCAGTAGTGTAGAAAATGATCGGTCGCCCTTACTCAGCTTTCTGATCTGGCTGTCTGTTGTCTGATATAGCTATTTGCTCCGGTCTCTCGGTCCGATTACTTAGGTTAAGATGGTATAAACTATTTTTGATACATTTTGTTATATTGGAAAAGATGCACAAAAAACTGCTGTCTGTTAAATTTGGCTTAAGAAAAGCTAATCACAGACTTCGTATTGCTGGGGGCTACATATAACCTGTCAAACATTCGCGACAGGTACTGATCTACTAGTAACTTCAATACACCATTTCTGTCACTCAAAATGCCGCCTGTCGATTAAGTACAAATAGATAGGGTAGATATAAATGCAGCCAA
The DNA here is from genome assembly GCA_964016985.1 of Anodontia alba. Classification (NCBI taxonomy): domain Eukaryota; kingdom Metazoa; phylum Mollusca; class Bivalvia; order Lucinida; family Lucinidae; genus Anodontia; species Anodontia alba. The sequence continues at coordinate 59,839,727 of OZ024834.1, read as the reverse complement.
AGTAATTAAGTGAACTCAGGAACTGATACAATCAGATTCACATTATGTTCTCAGCATCAAAAGGAAAGTCAGACGAATACAATTAAACAGCAACAAAACGGACCTATGGAAAGAAGAATTGGCAACCATTTCCCAAAAAAGGTGGCAACTCAAACTTAGCTGAATATAACTTTAAGTTCTTTCGGCGCCAAATTTCAGACGGCATTTGTCGTCTGCTTTTTTATTTCAACAAACTATCGTTTGGAAAGACGTTTATAAGTGAAGTTGAAAGACTGAATGTCAAAAAGCGTAGATCCAGATGAGACGGCTCAATACGGCTCATCTGAATCTGTGCTGTTTGCAAAAGGCTATTATAATCGCATGTAGCAGTGAAAGAGTTAACGTACATAATTGTTTAAAGAAACACATTTGTAAGTGACTAAACATTTATATAACAAAAAGTACCACAATGAAAGTACCGCCTTGGAACGGCCAGTAATAAATTACTGTCATCCATGAATCATTACGGGCAACAAATAAATCACAGATAAAGCCTATAATGAAGCAAAGATGAAGACTCAACAGAAACAACGGGTCGAGATACTTGGAGAACCCTCTCTATAACGACACTTGGTACAACGACAGAGCCCGTTATTATGACAATTTTATTGGCATGCTTCTTCGCTTAAGAGATGAAGTTTTGTTTGTGTTGAGGTTTTACGGCCAAATCAACCCAATGGGGTCAATTCGAGCGCGGTCAGTTTACCTAACCACACGTTTACTGGGCAGGCTTAGTTCTCTAAGCAGTTAACCAGTATTGTACACATTCTTTCGCCAGAAACTGACAACTGCCCTTCTTGAATCAGCGGAAGGGAGAGAATGACCGTAGAGAATATTTCAAGATCAATCTCCACGAAAGAATGTTGCCGACCTCGAGAGATGAAGTTAATCAGAACATTGTATTTAATACTTCCAGGATATTCTGGATATTTGTTAAAATTGCCTCAATGAGGCGATTCCAACAAATATCCAAAACATATATGTTGTGTGAAGAAATGAGTAAAACTAGAACTTACATGTCATTCTGCTCATTAAGGGTTCTTGCAACAGCAAATTTATTTTAGTGGTAACATATTTGGGAAGAAATGCTGTCGTTGTTAGGAGGTTTGATTGTATTTGCCTATGTAATTTAGACTAAATGAACAGGTGTTCCTGCGCAGGGCTTCACAAAACCTTGAATTCAACCGCGACTTACGAAATTCCTGATAAGACAGCATCATTTTTCCGTCGTTCAGCTGAGGTCAACGGCACATTGCACTTAAAGCACAAAAATATGAACCCCCCCCCCTTAAACTCCATTTTTATATAGTAAAACTGTGGTTTACAGGGGTATACATTATGTTTCTTATTTCTGCTAAAACATAGATTGTAGGTACTAGTTAGACCCACCTCGACGGAAACATAGATTGTGGATACTCGTTAGAACTGCCTCGCCGATATAGGCATTTGAATGTTTTCGTAATGTTTATGAAAAACGTGTGCAGTTGAATATGACAAAAACTTATGTACCTCGTACTATGAGACGTGAAAAATAGTATAAAAGATGTCCAGGAAGAGACATTGAATTTCATAGAATATAGCCTAATAATGACACCAAGGGCGGAGAGCCGGCCTCGGTGGCTCAGTTGGATGCGCGTCCGCCTGTTGATCAACTGGGTTGCATCACGAAAACATGTCCATATAATTTTGACCCCCTTAAACCCCACTTTTATATAGTATATCTGGGGTTTACAGGGGTATTCATTATTTTTTTTGTGCTAAAAAACATACATTGTGGGTACTCGTTAGAACCGCCTCGCCGAGGCGGTTCTAATGAGTACCCACAATCTATGTTTTGAGGAGAAATATGAAAAAGTATCAGGATTTTTTTATCTGAAAAGTTTCATTTTCTGGTGGTAAACGTTTAAGTCTATTTGAATAAGCGTGTTTTCGTAATGGCAACATGTTTTCCTGGAGATTGATTATGAACTACTTTCTACGGTCATTCTCTCCCTTCGGTTGATTCAACAAGGCCAGTTGTCAGTACTTGGCGAAAGAATGTGCACAACACTGATTAACCGCTTAAAGGAATAAGCCTGCGCAGTAAATGCGTGGTTCGGTTAAATGACCGCGCTCGACATGACTTCAATAGGCTGACTGGGCCGTAAAATCCTAACACACACACACACACACACACACACACACACACACACACACACACAAGGGAAAAGCAAGCAAACCAAGACGGATAGTACACAAGCCGCACACCAAAGAAAAGCAAAGCAACCAGCTCTCTTTTCCTCCCATGACGAAAACAAGCCTATTCAAATATACTGAAAATTTTAACACAAAAAAAAAAAAAAAAAAAATCAGATAAAAATTCTGATATTTTTATATTTTGCTGAAAGCATAGATTGTGGGTACTCTTTAGTACCCACGATTGTAGGTACTCTTTAATACCCACAATCTATGTTTTTGAGAAGAAATAAGAAAAATAATGTATACCCTTGTAAACCACAGTTTTACTATATAAAAATGGAGTTTAAGGGGGTTCAAAATTATATAGGTATTTTTTCGTGATGACAATGCTAGGATCCACTAAACACAACAATAAGACAGCAGGACAAAACACGGAAAAAGCGTCGAAGCGAGTAGCCACAAGGCCACACAAAGAACAAATAACGCCAGAACTACTGCCTTAGAAGCTGTTGAACAAAACTAGCGAGAGAAATAAAAACAAGGCTTATCATTTGTGATTATAATGTTGAGAACATAATGGAAGATTCTATTATACGATCATTTTCACGCTTTCTTTCCATTATGTTTATAACAAAACTAGAGAGTAACGCAAATGGTTTTATAGTAATATGTGACATTTGATGACGACTCGACATTAAAACCGTCAAATAATTTTGGTAGAACAATATAAAGTGTGTTCTATATTTCCCCAAAGAATCAACAAATGAACTAAAATTTCTTTGCGTCTCAGTGGAATAATTTATGTAACATACATATACCCTACGATTAAAGACATACAGACCGGAGAAAACAGTGTAGACTCTGATTAGACGCCGCAGAATGCGTCTGATCATACTGTAGACTGTTTGTACTGATCCCGCAAATTTAGAACATTAATCGGTAAAAAAATTTATTTATTTAAAAGTGTTATTGCAAAAACGATAAAGGGGTTAAAGTAATCAAATATTGATCCGTAAAATGCCTATAACAACTGCAGCAGACGACATTTCATTATTTGTTATATGTTGCATAGAAAATATATTAAAATTTGTAATGTCTGCTATAATTTTATTTTGCGCCTTAATGATTAAGAATAATTGCAGTAAAAATGAATCTACTATAGATCAAAATGTCACCTTGTCCGGTGACCTGAAGCTTCTAGTTACCATTTGTATCACGTCAAATAGAAAATCGAAGTCAGAAGTCACAGGTCAGCGGACAAAGTTATATTTTACCTATACAGATTACAGAGACGGCATGACATCTCGTTTGTCTCGTTCGAAGACGAGAATACACCAATTCCTACTCAGACGTACTTGTATATCAACGGGTGACCTCTGCTCTTGACCTCTCAGAACAAACTAGCAATAATAGACATCACACAGTTTAGACATATATGACAGCATAATTACACTTGTACAATGTATTACATAACAGAGGGGCGACTGCACCGAAATATCATTAGTAATATTGCCACTTAAGTGAATTCCTACGTCCGCTTATTATCGACAAATAATATATGGAAATAATGAAAAACAGATAATAAAATAACAGATCATTTTTTAATATTCATGAATTCACTAAAAGCACCTTTAAAGTTAGTTTGTTTTTCTTTTTAACGTAAAATGAACAAAAGTAAACAATGTCACTACTTAATTACCGAAACATTGCTGAAACTAAACCCCATGTAACACTCTGGTGATGTGTCAATGCAGCTGGTGTTAAGTGCCGCCATGTGTAGCCCTAAAAAGTCTCCCAGCACATGTACTTTATTTTAGTGCAGTTTTTATTTTTGGTGTCGGTTGATTACAATTGAGCCATAGTATACAAACGCCTAAATTCCCTTAAGATAGTTGTCCACGTGATTATCATTGACCAATTAATCAAACCGCGCGTCATACAAGATCCAGGTAACGGTTCTTTATAGCCGCGCTATTATTGCCACTGTGGTATCAGAGTGCAGTGTAAAGAGGAACTATCTGCAAAACTTGGACTGGGAAATAGGCAAACAGTGCAAACCAAGATCAGACGCCGAAGATAGCGGCGTCTGATCAGGGTCTGCACTATTTGCTTAATTTACAGGCGGTTAAGGGTTAAATGAAACAGTCTAAAGTACCAGTTCAGGACCATTTTCCCAGCCTACACTCAGAGACAATCGACCCGTCAGTGCTGTCAGTACTTTGATTATTTTTTTTTAATATTTTCGTTTGAATCTTGTATATTTTATGCCGGTGTTAACGTACACGTAATGTGACTCATGATTTAACATAAACATCATGGAAACGCGCCTATATAATTTTGACCCCCTTAAGCCCCACTTTTATATAGTAAAAGTGGGGTTTACAAGGGTATACGTTATTTTTCTTATTTTTGCTAGAAACATAGATTGTGGTGCTCGCCGAGGCGGTTCTAACGAGTACCCACAATCTATGTTTTGAGCAGAAATATGAAAATATCGGAGATTTTTTATCTGAAATTTTTCAGTTTTTGGAGAGTGAAATTATCTATATATTTGAAAAAGGCTTGTTTTCGTAATAAGCATCTACACACTTCCTTACACTCGTGATCCTGGTTCAAGATTCCTATGGAGATATTTTCACAATGTTCTAAATTAAATGTGTCACCGACATTCTTTCTGTCGTAAAAACATACAAACAAACTATATATGTATGTCTTTATTATGCAGAGCGTTAATGCTTTATATTTCGTCGACACAATAACAGGAACTAGCTGCAAATAAGGCCATAAACAAGTGAGCAACAACGTGAAAAAATGTAACTTCTGATATGTGCGCCAACGAACTCAAATCAGCTTGCGTATCCGCGCAGTCTGATCAGATTCTTCTTTGTCCACATGAAGAAACTTTGCACCCTTAGCTATCCAAAAAGCGCCCAGTGAAGCTTTGATTAGACTGTGCGAATGCACAGGCTGATCCGAATCTTAGCAGGTAGCCTATGTTCGAAGGTACATTTTCTGCTGTTGTGGATCAAGTAAACAAATATGTGCACTAGCTTACCGCTAATCTTTTGCCATGTGTTGCAGAACTTACTATGAAATATAAATATATTTATAAACGATGCTCAACGCACGAAAAGGACCCTAATGCAATTTGCGGACAACGAAGGCCCTGATCAGCCTGCGCATTCGCGCAGGCTGATCCGGGCCTTCGTTGCCCGTCTACAGAATCAATGGATATTATAGTATATGTCCACGAAAAGAGAATATGCAGATCAGACTGCACGGATACGCACGCTCATCTGGACCTTCGTTGTTCGCATATGCTGTTGAGGGCCTTTTTCCACATTGTGCATCAAACAGAGAAAAGGGCTTCATATAAATGCGTGCAAGGCTGTCCTGATTTTCGCTGTGCAGTTTTCTCATAGTGTGGCGTATATGGCTTATTGACGCGAAAAACGCATCTGTATATACAAGGTGTAAGATCTGTTCTTTTTACTAAGTTTTTTGAGAATTTGTTTTACTATTTACACCTCTATGGGGAAATTCAGCAGACGACAAATTAATATTTTTCTTATATTTTTTTTCCAGAAAATAGGCCTTGACATTTGATGCATACTGCGGAGGCAGTTTGCATGAAATGCCAAAGCTCATTTAAGGTAAAAACAAAATGATTAAAATATTTCAAAATGTCGTCTGATGAACTTGTTACCCACAGTGCTAGTATTTACCATATGACAGTGGTCATATTTTAATGACCGTAACAGTACGATTACTAGGTGCGATCCCATTATACATGTACTTAATATCAAAGAGGTGTTACATGTAACGCTTAGCGTGATGGTATTAAAAATACAGCAGACGACATTTTGAAATACCTTTTTATTTTCCTAGATAGTACACTTCTACATCCCATAAAAATTGTCCCCATGGGAGACAGGACAGTCTGCATGGAATGTCAAACTATTTTCTGGGAAAAAAAAAGAAAAAAATGTCACCAATGTGTCGCTGCTGGATATGCTTATGAAGTTTAACATATTATAAATTATTGTAATTGTCATAAAACTAATGAGTATTTGTATGGCCAAGAAACCACGGAATTATATGTCTCGTCTTCTAGTGGGCATCGCCACGTTGGTGTCACATTACGTTAAAACACATTTGTGAAAAGTTGATTCTTTAGCCAAATATGTAGTAAAATTCTCCTTCAACCCAAAGTAATATGATTTTTCATATATCTGCACAATAAAAAAATGCTGTAGTTTGTACTGGAAACGCCTCGCGGAAGTTAAACATTTATCAGATAGAGATTTGCAAAGTATGAATGTGGACAAAAGGTAAAGGAAATGGGTTGCTTTGAATATAAAATAAATAATGATTATAATAAAACCAATAAAAAGGTAAGCCAAAACTTTCCTGCTGCCAATAAAGTACATTTACACTTTCAATCAAGAATGGCAGTGATGGCACAACATTTTCTTGCCAAGGACTTATCAGTATTTTGGGCTGATTTGAAAACACTTTTACAGGACAGTCTCTTCGGACCTGAATTTAATGGCGACTATAAATTTAGAACTATGGTTGGCAAAACTGATTTTTCGGAACAATTTAAAAAGATTGTCACTCGCTACACAAATATGTTATAACAAGGATATTCTGCGCATATTGTATACTTAGTTGTTTGCCCAAATACAGCTGATAACTTTGCTTCCCTCTTTAATTGCGTGACGGTGGTTTGGTCCTCAGACTAAATGACGGCTTCCTCCTCAATCTATTTCAGATGGTTGGGGCCTGACCATTACGGAAACACGCCTATATAATTTTGACCCCCTTAAACCCTTTTAAATCCTTTTATATAGTAAAACTGGGGTTTACAGGGGGCCGAGGCGGTTCAAACGAGTACCCACAATCTATATTTTGAGCAGGTATATGAAAAATATCAGAATTTTTTATCAGAAAATTTTCCCCTTTTTGGTTGTAAAATTTTCAATATATTTGAATAGGAGTGTTTTCGTAATGCTATCAATATCTGTGATTGGGTCCATCGTGGTCTTGTGTAAGGCGTTCTTTTGCTCTGGCTTCAGATATCCACTTAGCCCTTTGCTTTCTTTCATCATACTGGTTTTTCATTACGAAAATACGCCTATTCAAATATGTAGAAAATTTCACCTCCCAAAAACTAAAAAAATTTAGATAAACATTCTGATATTTTTAATATTTCTGCTCAAAACATAAATTGTAGGTACTCGTTAGAACCGCCTCGGCGAGGCGTGATATGATATTTGTTTCACTGTGATGTTTTATAGGTGAGGTAAAGAACCCCTGTCCGGACCGAACATATATTTGTAATTTAGAGCTGCATCAGAATTAAGAGTGAGGTTTCGCGCTAGTAAAAATAGGTTAAGCTACCCCACACCACCCCAACACACACACATTCCCCGAGCACTCGGTAGCTGTTCTACTGACCGTTTCAAAACGGTTCTTCTGTTGCAGATCTTTTTGTTTGTGTGTCGGTAGTCATTACGAAAACACGCCTATTCAAATATATTGAAAATTTCGCCACCAAAAAATGAAATTTTCAGATAAAAAAATCTGATATTTTTCATATTTCTGCTCAAAACATAGATTGTGGGTACTCGTTAGAACCGCCTCGACGAGGCGGTTCTAACGAATACCCACAATCTATGTGTTGAACAGAAATGAGAAAAATAATGTATACCCCTGTAAACCCCAGTTTTACTATAATAAAAGTGGGGTACAAGTGGGTCAAAAAGTATATAGGCATGTTTTCGTGATGTTCTTTAGTTTCTTATATGGCGTATGTTTATTTGTTTTATTTCTCATTACAGTCGAAACTCAATAACTCGAACATCTTTGGGACCATGTAAATTTGTTCTAGATATGGTTAGTTCGAACCACTGAGGGTTAATCATTACGCCAGGTCAGGGGGCAAATGAATATAATTTAGGGCTGTCTTTTCGATCTGTATAATGATGGTATGTTGAGTGTACTCATTAGAATTGCCTCACTGAGGCGACTCTAATGATTACACACAACATACATTTCATGATAAAATGAAAAAGCTGCCCTAAAATATCCATAAATATTTACTTTCTCAGGTTATCAAGAGAATTGCCTAGGGACTCAAAAACGACTTCGAATTAGCCATGGTAAACGAGTCATCGGTTTTCGAGTCATTTAGGTTTTACTGTATTTGTTCCTCATCTCTCCTTCTTTCGGTGCCTCGAAAAAGCGGTGCTTCGTAATTGTGGCATGTCCTAAATATAGTCATTTATATTTTCATTACGAAAACATGCCTATTCAAATATACTGAAAATTTTACCACCAAAAACTGAAAATTTTCAGATAAAAAATTCTGATATTTTTCATATTTCTGCTCAAAACATAGATTGTAGGTACTCGTGAACCGTCTCGACGAAGCGGTTCTAACGCGTACCCACAATCAATGTTTTTGAGCATAAATAAGAAAAATAATGTATACCCCTTTAAATCCCAGTTTTACTAGATAAAAGTGGGGTTTAAGAGGGTCAAAATTTATATAGGCATGTTTTCGTGATGGTACGCAGTAGTTTTGTAAACTATGTGCACCAGAACCACATGAAGCCAAGTTACTATATAAATACCTTTAATACAGGTTCAGACTCATAGAGTCTTGCAAAATGAACTAAGGAAAATTATGGCAATCATCGAGAACTTATCGTCTTTCGTTTATGTACAAATACGAATTCCACAAAATGGACTATAAGTTGTACAGAAAACAGCAGTTTCTATATGTATTGCCATGTACATGTATTGTTATTTTACATTTCTTTTAATTGTAAGCTTTATAAAAAAGAATGAGAAATAGATTTTAAGACTTGGTCATGACATAGTAAAAAGCTAAATAAGTGTTGTTTTTTGTTTTCAATAAAAATGCTTAAACGCGTACTACTGTTAAACCTTTCCTTAAACTAGTTCATTAATTTCAGTCTTCACAGAGCATTGACCGATTAAGGTTGAAAAATAGCTAAACTAATAAATGTCATATTTAATGAACAAACAAATAAAATAGATTAATTTTATTATGTCACAGTCTCACAACAGCTCTTCTGATCCGTCAGTCCATCAGAAAACGTACCATTACGAAACCACACCTATTCAAATATATTTAAAATTTTACAACCAAAAAAAAAAAAATCAGATAAAAAATTCTGATAATTTTCTTATTTCTGCTCAAAAACATAAATTGTGGGTACTCGTTAGAACCGCCTCGGCGAGGCGGTTCTAACGAGTACCAAATCTATGTTTTTGAGCAGAAACATAGATTGTGGGTACTCGTTAAGACCGCCTCGGCGAGGCGGTTCTAACGACTACCACAATCTATGTTTTTGAGCAGAAATAAGAGAAATAATATGTACCCCTGTAAACCCCAGTTTTACTATATAAAAGTGGGGTTTAAGGGGATCAACATTATAAAGGCGTGTTTCCTTGATGATTAGGACATGTGCGCCTAGCGAAGATTCAGATCAGCCTGCGCATTCGCGCAGTCTGATCAGAATATTCATGGGCCGCACTTGGGTAGCCAAGGATGCAAAGTTTCTTCATGCGGACAACGAAGACACTGATCAGACTGCGCGGAAACATTGACTCTTCATTGGATGCACTTGCCAGAGGATACATTTTGCCACGTCGAAGCTGGTATGTATTTCACAAAGACATTGTCAATAGAATGCATGTTTGCTTCAGAATGACAAATCGAAAAGAAGTATGTTTTTTTTTTTTGTTTTTTTTTTTGTTTTTTTTTGCAACTGATGCAAGCATTACAAAAATATAATTTATTGAGAAAAAAATGATTCTTATACCAAACGGGAATAATGAAATCACATTCAACATGTGCAGATCAGACCTGGTTACAGAATTACTGCATACTTAAACAAATGCATGCTATGTATCCCATTGTAGATACATGTAATATATGCATGGGTATACATTATTTAACCGATTTTTGTGAAAGTTTCATTGTCGCATTTCTGTCAAAATTGAGAAAATATGTTTACATGTTTCCTGCTTTTATTTACAGTCAGTATTTTAAAGCTTAAACCTTCAACTTGTAAGCCTTGTTAATGTTATTGCGTAACCGTAAAGGCTCCGCCCCTTTTCGGCCGATGGCTGAATACGCAAAAAAGGTTTCATGAATTATTTCTGAGGGTATATATACGCCATAGAAATGATTCATTTTGTCAACATTCAGATATAAAATTCAATTCATTACGTCATATTTGCCGCGCCATACGAAAACGTGTCTTCGGCATATGCGAACAGCGTAGGCTCAGATCAGCCTGCACATCCGCGCTGTCTGATCAGGGCCTTCACTGTCCACATACAGAATCACTGGATATTACAGAATGTATGAATGGAGAGCAAATGACCTTATGAGACCTAGCGCAGGGCATGTACAGGATGACACGAATCCGCACATTTTGCGCATGCTCCAAAACACCGTTTCGCTTGACGCGGCCAATATAATAAAAAGGGGATATACGGTTCGGGTCTGAAAATAAGAGGAGGGTGACACGATAACCATGTAGACCTGAAAATCTTGAGACAAAATTTAAGTCCGTCTTTGCACTAAATTTTCGAGAAGCTTGACTCCTTACCCTGGCCATCCTTATAAGTGAAGAAACCGCTGGCTCTTTGGAAGAATTATGTAAGACCACGTACCTGTGGGTATGTCTAAAAACTACTGGATGAAAGGAAAATACAACCAGTGTACATACTGATCAGACGCCGCGTTCTGCAGCGCTTGATCAGGGTCTAGACTATTTTCTGAAAGCATGTCCTTGCGAATACTTGGGGTAAATATGGGGTCTACGGACGAGTTGTGCCTTAACTCTTCTCTTGCTGAACACGACATGCCCTGTCTTAGCAAATAGCGTAGATCCAGATCAGTTGGCTTCTGAGGAAGCCAACTGATCTGGATCTGCACTGTTTGCCATTAAGTATGTGAATTTAAAGCAACAGTCCAGATCAAGCAATCTGATTGGTTGAAAATTAGAAATGGGCGTGGCATCTTAATTTATTCAGCATTACAAGGATTAAGTCATGCAGAAAGCTTCCTGTGTCAAATATTGTCTTGATCAATCTACTTCTTCCTAAAACGTTTGCTTTTTAGTTTCCTTGCTGCTGCTTTTGATTTTATTATGCTAAATTATTCATCGATTAAGTGAGCTATAGCGAGCGAAAAGGTGTCTACGGGCGTATACGTTTTGATAGCCTGGCAGCTACATGTTGTCCTTTGCCAAATCATTCTAGAGGACCATGAGATTCACTAGGTTGAGTCCTGATCTGGCCCCGAGGTTATAAAACGTTTTCCATGCTCAACTCAGCTGAGCATGAATTTTATTTTGCTTATAAATCTTAAAATACTGTCAATTTTTTTAAAACTGCGTTCATGCTCAACTCAGCTGAGCATGCTCAGCTGAGTTGAGTATGAAGAAAGTTTTAATTTTTGGTATTTTTATTTTTATGACCAAGTGAAATTTCATGCTCAGTTGAGTTGAGGATGAAAAAAGTTTTATAACCTCGATCCCGATCTGGCCACGAGGCTATACAACGTTTTACATGCTCAACTCAGCTGAGTATGAAATTTGTCCTGTTTATAAATCTCAAATTACTAAAAGGGAGGTCCTTTGATATATAGACAAAACCAAAAGAAAATATCAGACGCGATTTTATTGAGTCCATGAAAGATTGAAACCGCCCTTAACCCCACTAACAGCCCTCAAGCGCACTTCTGCTTTCACACAAAATGTTCGACTAAAGCGGGACTCTGCTTTCACATGAAATGTTAGACTTAATCGGAACTCTTCTATGGGGAAGTACAAGACGACGTGTTATTGCCTCTACAAGCACTTAACAAGAGCTTCTGCGATCACAAAATAATGACAAAATACGGGGAAGTGTTCTTTGGAAATACAGAAAAAAATATAGAAAATAGTACAAGACATATTTTCGCTTGCCGTGTTCCGAGTGTCAATAATCGCATGTTTTCTGAAAGCAAACATAAAATGGATACATTGTAACATTAGTACACACGTACTTATCCTACGTAGTTACGTGTGATCAGCAATATTTGCGTGCCGTATTTACCATGAGTTCCTAAATGCAAACAGTGTTGATCCAGGTAAGACGCCGCACTTGCGGCGTCTTACCAGGGTCTACACTGTTTGCCACTCATCCAGCCTTGCGTAGACACATCAACAGATAGTAAAAAAATGTTGAAATTTTCTGACCTTAAGTTGTTCTGCTCCTATAGCGGAATATTTTGTGATCACAGCAGGTGACGTTAAGTGCTACTATGAAGGCCGTAAAACGTCACACTGTTCTTCGATATATTACATATATTATTAAGTGTTCTGGTCCTTCGGAATAATAGACTCATGCATTATATGTGAGAAGAGGGATCCGCTCGAAGCTGCTAAAATACGTTAGGGCTTTGCATTTTTGTCATTACTCTACAAGATTAGACTTGACATAAAACCAAGCACGCTAAGCATTTTCTGTAGTTGATTTGGTCAGTATTTTCTAAGGATGTCTTCTTTGCAATGTTTCAAGTTTTAGAACAGGGAGGCTAAGGGATTATTGTGTTCGAATATTTAGGGTAAAACGGTAGTATTGCATTGTACTATTAAAAGTGATTAATTGCAATTTGTAGGTCGCCATAATCACTATTGTAAGTATCTCATTATGATTTCAGGTCAATTATATACAGTGTAAAGGTGACGCCGAATCAAATGCGCATTACGATGATCGATTACATGCAAATATAGATTGTAAGTATATATTTATTGAGGTTACTGTTAAATTGATTGCGCTGTTTGATCAATAACGATGTTTTAATGGTGTCACACCTGCTAAAAGTTATCTTACCGGATGATCTGAAATGCGTTAACCTATGCACCCACGCAAGTCCGATCACACACATCCATCTCGATGCATCAGTGCCTTACCAGATTTAAAAAATGCTTATTATCATAATAAATGATAGAACAGAGTCTGGAGATAGACTAGGAGCATAATATGCTCCTAGTCTATCTCAAGATTCTGTTCTATCATTTTTTCTTTTCTTTTCAAAGGTATACCATCCAGTGCAGCTTATAATTATTTAATCAGCTATGTCCTTTAGTGGAGTGAAATGGGATTTAAAGAGACAAATGCCTACAGGAAGTGACAAAGAATGCCAAAACGACTGGAGCCAGTCTAATTATGCTCCCCATTTTTGCAAATGTTCAGGGACATACTGTTTTTGCTTTGTTCGTCCGTTCCTTGTTTGTTCCGTTCGTTACACTTGACATTCTATACAAGATATCTCAAAAAGTAATTTAGCTAGGGCTTTGATAATTGGCAGACTTACTGAAGTGAGAAGTAAATCACTGATTAATTTTTGAAAAAAAAAAAAGTTTGGTATTTTGTAGGGACATGCGTATAGTTAGAAACATGGTGTTTTACAAACACATGTTTTTACTGCTTGCAGTATGACTAGAATAGTCATGCAAAAAGTCTGAGCCCCTATCCACCCTTCACAGTTGAATTGTTGATAGTTCTTAGAAATAATTCCTGTTTGTCTTCGCTCTGGTTTCGATGATATGCCGTTTTTTATACTCTTTTTCAGGTTCATTTGTAATTGTTAAAAGCATTACCACTTTCAGAAATAGACTCACCCATAATTAAAGATTGGACATATCCATTGTTCAAATTGGCCTATTAGTCAGAAATAATAATAATAATAATAATAATGAGCCGTCTCATTAGAATCTCCACTGTTTGAAAAAAAAAAAAAAAATGAAAAAAAAAAAAAAAAAAAAAAAAAAAAAATACTTTTGGTCTGTAGGACTGAGAGGCGTTGGATTATGAGATTTTGTGACCTTCCGGAAATGAAACTGGCATCAAATTTTAATTATGCCCAGTGGACTCGTCTACCTAACTCTTTAGACAGGTCGATTCCAAATAGTTTTTATTACCTTGTTTATAGCTATTCCTGTATTTTATGCAGACAGTAGGGAGCCTAATCAGACACCGCTTCTGTGGCGTTTGATCTGGGTCTACACTGTTTGTCAATATCCTTTTTGTAGGACGCTAGGTTGGTGCCTGATGCTCTGGCTCTGGTCGGGCCCACCTGAGTCCTACTGTTGGTTTTCTTTTGCTTCAGCATTACAGTTATTTCTTGCTGTTGAGTCCTCATCGTTGTTTCATCTTTGTATTCGTTTGATTTTTATGTTCTCGGAGATGTTGCACTGATGAGTTAGGAATCCTTCACGCGGTCTTGTGTATACCACGGCAGAGCTGAGGGCGAGGGTTGTGGCCACATAAAATCGATTTAAGCACGCACACCACCCCCCTCCCCCCGCCACACACACCCCACTCCAGTAATATTTTTACTGACCTTTCCAAAGGCGGTGCTTCTGCTGTGGTTTACTATATCTGTCTGTCACTGTATGTCTTTGGATGTTTGTCTTGGTGCTACTTTTATTTTGAATATCCGTTTGGCCATGTTTTGGGAAGAGATTTTCTTTTTGGCTTTCTGCTTGTAGTGTTTTGATTGTGGTGCCGTTACTTTAAGTGCGTCCTTCTTTCCCTTTGGTGTCTTGGAACGGAAGGTAGATATAATTGTATCGATTCCTGACCATTGCCTTTCTTTCTATTTAAATGGGTTAAGCGGATGCCAAAGGCACCTAGCATCCTAAACGGACCAACAGACTGATCATATTCTGACAGCTAAGTTCCCTTCGGCGAGCCCCAATGTTTACTGTTATTGTTTGTTTTTTCTATCAAGGACATAGACAGAAAAATTAACATTAAAATAGATGACAGATGTTATTTTTTAACTTTGACTTAATGATCCTAAAGTCAGAAAATGTTTTGTCATAGTCCGCAAAAAATAGACACTTGGCTTTAAACCTTGCCATAATGAATAAGTTTCCGCGCCCACGTCCAATTTCCAGCCAATCCGATTACTTGATCCAGGCTGTTGACGCAAATTCACATACTATGGATAAACACTGCAGATCCATATCAAGCCAACTGATATGGATCTACACAGTTTTCAAAGGCAGGGCATATTCGGTTTCAGCAGGACCATGGTTAAAAACAAGAAACACAGTCAATTTTTTTTTTTTTTTTTTTTGTTTTGGAAACCATAATAAATGTTCATTTGAATATATAATTGTATTTACACTAAGTAACTGGTCAGACGTTTAAGATGTGAGCTGCATTGGTTGGTATGAGTTGCATCAGAATTCAGTGTTAGGTTTCGCGCGAGTAAAACTGGTTTAAACTCACCGGTAGTTTTTTCTACTGGGCTTTTCAAGGCGATTCTTCGGTTGCAGTTCTTCTTTGATTGTACGTCCGTATTTTCATACGTGGCGTTTGTTTTATCATTATTTGTTCTACATCTCACCTTCTTTTGGTGTCTCGGGAATTTCGTGCTTCGTGGTTTTACCATTTCCTGTGTATCTTTACTTATATTTTCTAGTCATCACGAAAACAAACCTATATAATTTTGACCACCTTAAACCCCTTTTTATATAGTAAAACTGGGGTTTACAGGGTTATACATTATTTTTTCTTATTTCTGCTCAAAAACATAGATTGTGGGTACTCGTTAGAACCGCCTTGCCAAGGCGGTTCTAACGAGTACCCACAATCTATGTTTTGAGCAAAAATGTGAAAAATATCAGAGTTTTTAACTGAAAACTTTCAGTTTTTGGAGGTGAAATTTTGCTATATATTTGAATAGGCGTGTTTTCGTAATGCGAACTCACCATAAAGCAGAGAAGTAATTTTGTATATTTTTCTCTGTTTTGATCTACTAATGAGTTAGGAAACACTTACATGGACCGATGAACTGTATGTAGCTGGAGCTGTATAATGATTAAGGGCGACGGTTGGATATCCATAGATTTGTTATCCATTACGAAAACAAGCCTATTTAAATATATAGAAAATTTCACCTCAAAAAACCGAAAGTTTTCAGATAAAAAAAAACCTCTGATATTTTTGAAGCGCCAAGCAAAAAAAAAAAAAAAAAAAAAAAAAAAAAAAAAAAATACAAACAAACAAAAAAAACGACTTTCTGAAAGATGTCGAAGCACAGACTGGAAAGTAAAGATCATTTTCGAAGTGTATAGCGTAAAAAGTTAAAACCTAGAGAACTGCTGAAATTTCGAGTTCCGTCCGTCTGCAGTAGAAATCTACAACCAAGTTTCTAAAATAATATTTTCCACAAAACTGTCGTAAAAACTTCATTCCGTACCCGAGTAAA
Source organism: Anodontia alba (assembly GCA_964016985.1). Lineage (NCBI taxonomy): Eukaryota > Metazoa > Mollusca > Bivalvia > Lucinida > Lucinidae > Anodontia > Anodontia alba. The sequence continues at coordinate 59,823,196 of OZ024834.1, read as the reverse complement.
ATCCACAAACGTGATTAGGACGGCCCGCTAATGAGAATGATACACAAAAGCCGACAAAGTGCTTAATAGCACGTAATGTGCATTAATTAATTGTTTTCAAGTTAAGTCACTTTCAGTCAAAGACAACGCTTATATTGCTGTCATTTTTTCTGGACCATTTGATATAACAAATATATCATTTTGAGGTTTATATTGCCACTTTTACAAACTAGGTTACGGTTATTTTTATGTGATTATTTCAACTTCCGCCACTTGTAATACTGAAAACATGTCAGTAGTGTTTCAGATGTCAGCGAATTTGATTAACTCATCCATCATACCGGACTTTTTTCCACTTAGAGCATATGATCTTATTAATATGATAGCTTTTCTGTCTTCTGTTAAAATTTAAATCACTCTTTACCACTCTATGGGCTAAATCTGCAGACGGCACTATTATGATATTTTACTTATTTTTTCCAGAAAATTGGCTTTGGCATTTCTGGGCCTTGATATCCTTATGAGACAATTTGCATGAAATGGAAAAGCCTGATTTCTGGGAAAAATAAGAAAATATTTAAAATATTGTCTGGTAAAGTTAATGTTTCAAACGCCACTGGAATATTCGCTCGGAGATCTTTACCCTGTACAAACGCTGTCAACATGTGATACAAGAAGGAAATAATTTGAAAGTTACAACTAAACAGAATACACCATAAGAGCATTGAGGTTACTTAAAATGTCGCTTTTTCTTATCCCATCAATGCTTGGTGCACCAAACAGCGGCGTTTTGAATATAGAGCTCTACGATTGTGGCACCTCCTTTTCTTTTACTATTTTATCAGTCAACTGTGAACTGCAAGAATATGCCAAACAACCTATTGTGACAAAGTCATACTTGAATGCCAAACACACTTTTAGCTTCCTAGAACTAATAGATGTATGTGCCAGCGCTCGACAAAACCTACGATACAACCTGTGCGACCAGCGAAGACTCAGATCAGCTTGCGCATCCGCATAGTGTGATCAGAGCCTTTGCTGATCGCATGTGCCTTTTACTGCCTCCAGGCTATTGAAAGAGGGATAAAAAGAACTCTTGTTATACCGGATGGATGGACAGGCTGATCTGAGCCTTTGCTGGTCATAAAGGTCTTATTGTAGGTAATGCCGTGCGCTGGCTTATATTCTAAAAATAATAACTGACCCTGGAGAGCATTGAACACATACAGAGAATCGAAAAGTCCTAAAGTATACATGCTTTCTGGGTCAGACAAGCTAGTTTCGGCCAGTCAAGCTGCACAAGTGAGAAACAATGAAACAACTTTCTAAACGTTTTGAGATCATTGGATATACATGATATTTTTTTTCTGCCATTTTTAACAAGCGCTACAACTTATATGACTTCCTATTTGCTTTCCTGCACATAAAGCCCTTTCAAAAAGGGGGTCCACTATATAAGGAAAGAATTTTCTCCCTCTGGGAGAATAAAACCCTTTTTAGAAGGAAGGCAAAACACTGAGTATTGCCTCTCCTGTATACACCCGCCTTTAAAGACCATAAATCAGGTGTTTGCGCAGCTTCTAGGAATAAACCAAAGCTAGAAAGCTTAATATCTTCTGAATTATCAGTGCAGATATCCTGACAATGCCATCAACACAAAGCACAGCCTTACCGAGGCATAAAAAAGGAGGGATGAGGAAAAATAATGATAAAACAAACGTCAGATATGAAACCACAGACGCACATACAAAAGAGAACTGCAACAGAATGCCTTGGAACGGTCAGTAGGAAAGTGCTTGGGGATTACACGCGCGAAACCTAACCTTGAATTCCGATGCAGCACCAGATTACAAATATATGTACGGTCCACATAGAGGTCCTGTGACACATCTGTGAATCATCATAGTGAAACACAAATAATCAAAAACACTGACTAGAAAGCTTATTAGCTTCTTTATACTTACTGAAAACTTACAAAATATAAGTGAAGATACTCAGAAAAATGCCACAACCACGAAACACGGTCTTCCAGAGGCACCAAAAGAAGACATTACGAAAACACGCCTGTTGAAATGTACTGAAAATTTTACCTTCAAAAAAAGAAAAATTTCGGATAAAAAACCCTAATATTTTTCATATTACTGCTCAAAACATAGATTGTGGGTACTCGTTAGAACCGCCTCAAAAAGTGAGTACTCGTTAGAACCGCCTCCTTGAGGCGGTTCTACCGAGTACCCATAATCTATGTGTTTTAGCAAAAACAAGAAAAATAATGAATACCCCTGTAAACCCCAGTTTTACCATATAAAAGTGGGGTTAAAGGAGGTCAAAATTTTATAGGCATGTGTTCGTGATGAAAAGCTCAGGAACAGACAATGGCAAAGCATATACCACATATGAAACCACTGACTCACAAACAAAGAGGAACCACCTTGTAATGATCAATCTGAAGACGATGTTCGCCAGCTAGCTGTGGAAGTTTGAGGCCGTCCAAGTGAATGTTTTGAAGCATTAAATTCTTCACAGTCCTCCGAGTTGACACCTATCCGTCGAAATTCTTAAAGAAATTTCAGATAATTTACTCTATACTGAATAACAAACAGGGACAAACTATAATATATTTATCAGTATTTCTGAACTCGTTGATGCCTAGTGAACTCCTCTATCTCTTTCTTCACATGTAACTGAAGGATTGTCTGGTTTGGTTTTATAAATATCATTTATTATAAAAAGTCACGAACCTAATGCAAACAGTGTAAACCCCGATCAGACGCCGTCTGATCGGGGACTACATTTTTTGCCACAATCCCTTTTATGGGACGCATGCATAAATGATTTAAAGTGAAAACTAATTTAGGTAATTTTGTTTGTCTAGCTTTAATGCTTGAGGTATAAGTTGACACGTTTCTGAAACACACATACAAGTGTACTTCATTTTTATCTAAAATTTTATTAAAAACGTTACGTGCTGCTTTGTTAGTGCACTTCGGTTATAACGATATCGTTCAAACCATAACAGTGACAATGAGATAGTTTTATCATTACTGAAATTCTGTTGTTTTATTACTATTGAAATCTTATAAATCAAGTCATTCCCTATTAGCCGAATTATAAGTCCAAGGTCGGCCTCATTGCCCCGAAGCGTCTTGCTTAGCGATGTTTACTCAATAAAAACAACTACATAGCCAAGTCCATATTATGTCTTCCATCTTCTTAATACGACTGAAATTCGTTTAAAATGGCGTAAAAACGGGTAAGACCATAAACCATTTATCTCGATGATAAACATCGGCCACTTTGGAGACCAATGCGGAAAACATCGACCAATACAGAAAAAAAAAAACAAAAAAAAAAACAAAAAAAAAAAAAAAAAAAAAAAAAAAAAAACTAGACCAATACGTAAATAATCAACCAGTATCACTCGTTTAGGCCGATTTTTTTCTGTATTGGTCGAGTTTGTCATTAGTATGATGCGGGCTGATTTTGTGATAGAGATAGTATAGTAAGGCAGTAAATTTATTACTTAATTAGTATTTTTAATCTGACAGGATCATGAGCATATTTTGAAATCTCAGTTTAGACGCCGCAGAACAGACACCCACCTGACCAGGGACTAGACTCTTTGCCACACATGCACAGGTTTTTAAATCCCTCAAAAGCTTGTGTAATTATCGTCTAAATTAAGGACAAGTTTATGCATTCAGATAAGAGGGAGAAGCATGAAAATATGTTTTCTTATTTTTCCACGAAAATATGTTGTGGTACTCATTACGAAAACACGTCTATTCAAATGCATTGACGATTTTACCACCAAAACCAGAAAGTTTTCAGAAAAACAATCTGATATTTAGAACATAGATTGTGGGTACTCGTTAGAACCGCCTCGCTAAGGCAGTTCTAACGAGTACCAACAATCTATGTTTTTGTTTTGAGCAGAAATAAGAAAAATAATGTATATCCCTGTAAACCCAAGTTTTACTATATAAAAGTGGGGCTTTAGGGGGTTAAAATTATATAGGTATGTTTTCGTGATGTGAAAAAAACAATGAAATGCAAATCAAGAAGCTTTCTCTTCGCAAACGTGGTGGTCACAATGCAAGAAAGGGCCCATCACACAATATTCAGACACTAGGCAGGGCATTATAAAAAAAGCTCCACAGAGGATCACAAAGTCTAACTAAGAACGACCAACAAAAGAACCATAACATTAGAATTCAAACAGGACTTAACAAGCACCTGATCAATTAAGAAGATTAGAAATATTTCACGTAATCATTTCAAGAATCAGGCAGAGTTTTAAAAACTCATTAGAACAGGAATCAGAGGTCGGGGGAGGGTGGGAGGACTTCCTGTGAATTATGTGCGATTTGCTTTAGTCATTCAGTAAAGCTATATACAGTTGAACTTAAGCTATATACAGTTGAACTTCACCGACTCGAACATCTTAAGGACCATGGAATTTGTTATAAACATGGGTAATTAGAGTCAATGTGAGTTAATCATAGAGCCAGTCCACGACAGATTAGGAGGCAAAAGCAAATTCGATTTTTTTTTATAAAATAATAGTATGTTGTGTGTTCTCATTAGAATCGCCTGGATGAGGCAATTGTTATGAGCTCACACAACATAATTTTCATGATAAATAAAGAAAATTTCTCTAAAAATATACCTGTATATAATTATTTGTTTTGAGTTATCGGAAGAATTTCCTACGGCCTGAAAAACGAGTTCGAATCAGCAATGGTAACTAAACCATCGGTGCTCGAGTATCACTGTATATGGAGCATTTGGCTAGATTGTTTAATTAAGGTGATAAATGGCCACAAAGTACTGATGTTGTGGTTACGTTTGTTTTCACTTATGTTGGTCAGAGGATACTCACGCCATCATACGGTCACGATGTAACCTAACAAAAATCAAACCGCAACATAAAAAGAAAACAACAAAAAATGTACCATCGCATGCGCATTCGCACAATTTGATTAGAAAATTAACTGGATGCATTTTGGACAGCCAATAATACATTTTTTTTTCATACGGACTACGGAGACTCTGATCAGATTGCGCGATTGTGTTCGAGCACATATCGGAAGGTACGTTTTCTGACGTTGCGGCTCAATTTATTCGGACGAGAAGACAATATCCATCTTGTTTGTATCTGTTGATGGTGTGGTTTTTGAAACAATTATGGACTGATCTCTTTGTTAATTCATGTAAACAGCAGTTGGTTACTTCCTCTTTCCTGAGAGAAATGTTCCTATAAAACATGTTTTTGATGTGTATTATATCATGCTTGTAATTCAGAGCTGCAACAGGATGTCGCCCCCTCCTCCAATACTTTTTTTTTCTGTTGACCATTCCAAGGCAGTCCCTCTGTTGCAGTTCTTCTATGTATGTTATCAGTTATTGCAAATATGCCGTTTGTGTTTTGACATTGTTTCTTTCTCATTACGAAAACATGCCTTTTCAAATATACTGAAAATTTTACCACCAAAAAATGAAAATTTCCAGATAAAAAATTCTGTTATTTTTTATAATTCTGCTCCAAACATAAATTGTGGGTATTCGTCAGAACAGCCTCGGCGAGGCGGTTCTAACGAGTACCACAATCTATGTTTTTGTGCAGAAATAAGATAAGTAATATATACCCTTTGGAACCCCAGTTTTACTATATAAAAGTGGAGTTTAAGGGTGTCAAAATTATATAGGCATGTTTTTGTGATGAATATCTTTCGCTGTCTCGGTACGGTTGTGATTGTGGCCTTTCCTCGGTAATTTCATTTATTTTTTATTAGAATCTTAAGTACACGATGTAGTTGAGAAATATATACAACACAGGAAGTAGCATAAGGGACGAACAATTTACAATATAAAAATCAATGTCATTTCTTTTGTCATAACTTCAGTAGAGAAAATTTTAGTGGAGGTAAGATCATAAGATATTGACATATTTTAGGAAGACGTTATTGCCAGACGTGTGGTAGCAGCAAAAACTCGGGAAATATGCTGCTGCCAGATGTCTGATAGCAGCGAAATATCGGGAAATTCGCTGCTGCCGCGAATTATCGGGAAATTCGCTGCTGCCAGATGGTTTTATATAGTTCTATACTGATGGCCTAATTTCTTCATGGAAAGACTGCTTGTATACATAATACCTTCTGAATTTGAAAGAGTCCTTGTAGAATTTGCAATATTTACATGTATACAATGACTTCAAAATTACTAGTTTTATGCGTGGAGTCGAAGGATGGTTCACCTCAGATCTTCAGATTATTACAGAGAGAGAGAGAGAGAGAGAGAGAGAGAGAGAGAGAGAGAGAGAGAATTGAAAATAACTTCTATAAACTGCTATTTACCCCTTATACCTAATATCGTTGATATCATCAGGCATATATTATTATGTCATTAATAAAGTTATTATTAAGAAGGGAACATATTTCTTATCCCGACCCCACCTCCAACTTAGACGAATTTAAAGAAAAGAGCTGAGGTTATATCGAATACCAAATATTATTTGTAAATTACTTTCTGAAGTTATATTTTTGGCTGTCTCCATTCGATCATACCCTTGTTCGATCAACCATTGCAACCGTATTAAGTCTGAAATTGCTATACAACTATGCAACTATTACACCAGGCGTCTGGTAGCAGTAAATTAATCGAATATTTGCTACTACCAGTAGTCTTGCAGCAGCGAATGATTCGATATTTCGCTACTACCAGACGTCTGGCAGCAGCAAATTTGTCGATAATTCTCTACTACTAGACGTCTGGCAGCAGACACTCTGTAAATTAAAATCCAGAAACGGGTGCCTCGGGAAGGCAGGGATTCATGATTGTTGCCTTTTTTGGGTAAATTATTTTAATTTTTGCTATCAGATGTATTATATTTCTTTAGTTTCAGCTGTTAGGATAAATTTTATCTACCGTTTATTCCAAGTAATCATTTTAATATTTCGTAGATTATCAAACTATCGATAAGGTGAATTAAACCTTTAAAAAACTTCGGCTTGACTTTCGTGAGAAAATGGCAACGTAAAGTCCAATTCGCAACAAAACAAAAAACAGGTATGCCAGAAGGTAATGGGGTACCACTTGTAGACATCTCTCCACCACTGCTTGTTTGTATACTGTAATTCTAAAGCGAATAAAGATACTTTGAAGAAGCAAAAACTATCAAGAAACAAAATAGTTTCTCAAACTTTCTGACAGGACAAAATGATATAACGTTTATAATCATCAGAAGTGTCAAAAGCTGGTTTCCCATTACATACCAGATAAAGAGCAATATCTAGTATGGGCGATCTCTGGGTGAAATAAAAATGTTTCTTTTATTTTTAATAGTTGAAACATATTTCGCGATAACAGGGAACACGTCTATGACAAACTGTCAAGATGAAAACTAAAGGACAAATGTACTTTTAATATTGCATGGCGAATGTTAAAGACAATGATTCTCGGAATTGTTTAGCTTCCGCGTTTGCATAAGAGTACATGTTGACATGTTCAGTTTGACTTTATTTTTATACTTAGCTACAATAATACTACGTATTTGTGGTTAAGTTTATGTTTGATAATATTAACGTAACATGATAATATCATGTAAACAACATTTCTGACACTTAGCTTCAAATAAACTGTTGGTAAATATGAAAACTGGGCTCAATTAAAGGTTACTGACTTGGCTGTTGAATATGTAAACATCTTCAATTGGGGCAACTGGTTACAGGAAAAATTACATTGTTCGGTGACCTGAGGCTTCTGGTTTCCAGCTGTATTGTGTCAAATGGAAAAGTGAAACCAGAAGTGATAGGTAACCGGACAAGGTTATATTGATACCTCTTTACATCAATAAATAGAGATTAAAATCTTGTATCACATTCTTATCTAGATAGTAAATTCTACGTGCCGACAAAACGTATAGCAAATGGGCGGTGCTTTGCAAAAGCGTGTCTTCGGGCATATGCGGACTGCGAAGGCCAAGATTATCTTTGTCCGTTGAAAGAAACACTGGATACTACAGAATGGAAAGCCACAGAACGTGGCGTCTGATCAGGGTTTATACTGTTTGCATTAAATACGGAAATCTCTACAAAACATGGAAATAATTAAAACTAAGCAGACCCCCATTATATAGGTCATAGACCTGTTCAAAGACTTGAAGTAGAAAAGTCTACTCGACAAAAATGGGTTAATACGATGCAACTACTACCTTTGAGGACCACCGTACTCATGAAACTTTTATAAATCCGGCCAATGCACTCTGTACTTGCTAAGAATAATTTGCATTATAAATAGAAAGCGACAGTAACTAGGTTTTTTGTAGTATGTTTTTGCAATATTTCATGCATATTTCAGAAAAACAAATAGACTAAGACAAATACGGTTGCTATCTTGTCCGTTGACGGTAACAGAATACCAGTACAATGACCGCTTTTGTAAGGGCATTTAGTCACTTCTTTTCCTTTCATAACATGTGCTGACTGAGATGAATGATTAGGAAGTTTTACCCTTCGCTTCATGAGATATCATAGACTACCCACTGCATATATTTTGACGCAAAAACTTGTGAAAATTGGTACCGAACCATAGTTCAAAAGTCAATACTTCGTAAGGCGCAACAGTGTCAATACACGGGGAGGCTTCATTACCTGAGTGAGGCCAAGCGTCTGTTAAAAATAACAAAACTATGTGGAGATACCCAGGAAATTCCGCTATCACGAAGCACAACTCACCCGAAACACCAAAAGAATGAGAGATAAGGAATAAATCAGGACAGAACAAACGCCACATATTACACCACAGACTCATAAACAAAGAAGAACTGCAACAGAGGAACGCCTTGGAACGGTCAGTAGGAAAACTACTTGAGTGTGGGGGAGGATGGGGTTGGGGGCAGGGTGGGGGCGCTTAGACCAGTTTTTATTGCGCGAAACTTTACTCTTAATTCTGATGCAGCTCCTAAATAAAAATATATGTTCGGTCTGCTCAGGGGTCCTCTACCTCATCTGTGAAAAACAATGAAACATATATAATCAAAGCCGATGAAACAAAGCAAAGGGCTTAACGGTGATCTGAAGGCAGAACAGAAGCAAACCACAAACCACCAACAGACCACGATGAGCCAGACCACAGACAGTAACAGTCAGGCGCCGACCATCTGAAACAGACTGAACTGTCATTTAGTCTGAGGACCGACCGACCATCGCCCAAATAAAGAGGGACGCAAAGATATCAACCATAATTGGTTTAACAACCATACATACTGTTTGCCGCAGAATATCCATGTTGTAACCTATCTTTTGTAGTGAGTGACAATCGTTTTAAATTATACCGAAAAATCAATTTAGCCGATAATCTATCTGAATTGAATTCGCCATAAAAGTCATGTTCGGACAGACCTTCTTGCAGTAGTGTTTTCAAACCAACATTATATCTGGACAATGATTCAGACAGACGGCGATAAAACTTAGAAAATGCTTTACATTGTTTATGATAACGATACCCTTGCGTAAGAAGTGTAATAGTTTAAATTTTATTTATTTTTTAAAAATAAAAAAGGTAAGAGAAAAGTCCAGGGAGTGCCACAATCACAAACCGCATCCCTTCCCAGACAACAAGAGGAAGAGGAAACCGACAAATCCAAACAAGCACAAATCAAACAAATGTACGAAAAGCACTAAGATTAGCTCTCTCTTCCCCAATCGAGGTAATCGCAATGCTAAAAGGATTGAAAAACGTAAGAGAAAAAATGACACAAGGTAATACATAAAACAAATCGCCTCGTAGAATAAACCACAAAGCAACAAAGAGTAAGACTAAAACCGGGACCACCGCCTTAGAACGGTCAGTAGAATAAACCACCGGGGGATTTAAAGCACTTTTACAGCTAACCAACTTCACCCTGGGTCCCGATGCTACTCTTAATACAGAAGTACATAATATTCGGTCATTAACTTGACTGGATACTCTAGCAAAAACGAATTAACTGAGATATATAATTATACACCATAGGATGTAGCAAGAGGGACGTCGCCATCCAACAATGGAAAATTTATAATCAACATCAAAGTCGTCTTGTTTGTCATAAATTTTAGTAGATATGTCTTTAGATATTGATCAACTTAAATCCAGAAACGGTGCTTCGGTGTAAGTTTTATTTAACTGGAGTAGTTTTGAATAAATTGTATTTACCATTTGTTCAAAATATTCATTTTAAAATTTAGTATGTCATCCAGTCTTGAGACTTTGAATTGAGCTCTTCAATAATATTGGCCTGATTTTCGTGAGAAATGGACAGCAAAGTATCTTTGGTAACAAAACAGAAACAGATCTGCAAGAGTGGAGCTTACGTGTGTGTGTGTGTGTGTGTGTGTGTGTGTGTGTGTGTGTGCGTGCGTGTGTGTGTCGGAAAGGGCGGGGGTTGAGTGGGGGGGGGGGAAGCGGGGTTAGGGTACAATTTTACACATAGGTATGGGTATACCAACAAATTGTTGGTATAATGTAGTGCCAAACCAAATAAAGATGTTATCAAGAAGAATGAGAGCGCCTCACAAACTTTCTGACAAGACCACAGAGTATAATGTTTATGATCCTAAGAAGTGATAAAAGCATTTTTTTTATTACAAAAAAGGTAAAGAAAATTTACTCTTAAGAAGCTTCTTTGAATTCAATCAAGACGTTTATCTATAATCAGCATATGCGGCAGTGTTGTATAAAGCGTGGAAAATAATATGTAGACAAATTAGAAGAATGATAATATCTATATTTAATTTTATTTAAAACAAAATCCATTCCCCTTAAGTGTACTATGCAACATAACGTCAATTTGTAATACCAAATCTGAATTACGAGTACTCGTGAGTATATGAGTTACGCCTCAGTGTTTGATTTTTACAGTTCACCAAACTGAAACACAATTGGTTTTCGTTCTTTTGTGCGTTCTTTGTTTCCAAAGGCAACCTTTAAGATTTTAATTTAGATAACAAACATGTTATAATATAACTGTGGGTAATGACAGTGAATCCATGCGGAATCACATTTAGTTGCTGAATCCATTTGTAATGTTTTTTTTTAAGTTTCTTTTTTTGCGTTTTAGATTACAGCAATTTTTCTTACAGCAAACTACTATTTACCTGCCGGATGAAATGACTATGCAAATCCGAGAAAATTACAAGGAAACGAAATTCCCCTAAAGTATGTACAGCTATGGCCATAAAACGAAAAATGAAAACAATGTGTGATGTTATGGTATTTCTTTATAAGGCGCTTTTTTTCAACAAAAATATTATTATTATTCTTATTTCTCCACGAAAACATATGTTGTGGTGCTTATTAAAAACGCTTTTCATGAGTACCCACAACAAATGTTTTCATTGAGAAGTAATAACTACATTCACATGTACCTGGTACCATCTCTTATCTAAAACTATGATTCTAAACCGCGGCAGGAATAAGGGCGAGGATTGTGGACACGTAAAATCGATTTAAGCCCCCCACCCCACCTCACTCCCGACCCCAGTGAAATACTTTTTACTGACCGTTCAAAGGCGGTACTTCTGTCATGGTTTATTTTTGTTATAGTTCGTCTTCGAATGTGTGTGTCGCTTACATCTTTTTGTTTTGGATAGCCATTTGGCCACTTTGTGGGAAAGTAACTGTCGTTTGGCTTTCTTCTAGTGATGTTTCCATTAGGGTCCAGTTATTTCGTGTTTGTGTTTCTTTCCCTTTGATGTCTCTGATGGGAGGTTTGGGATAATTGTATCGATTCCTGACCATTGCCTTCCTTTCTACGTTTTCTATAACTCAGCGGCTGACAATTTGCTTATTATGTGTGGCGGTTATGAAATGAATGTCTTCCACCTGTGGAATGAACCCGTTATGACAAAGATGATGATTAATGCCAAAACTATTAATATACACGCAATATACGCGAAAGGTTTTTTTTTATATACATTATGTGTTTGTAAACAAACAATCTTAAATTACCGTATCCTTAAACATAGATACGTTGGCATATACTAGCAACAGACCAAAGCCAAGGTGATGCAATAGAGATTTCTCGTTTGCCACCTTTCAATTTCCGATTCCCATTTTGTGATACTTTCTGACCATAACCCGTTATATTTTCTGACCAGAACTCAATTTCAGATTTTCTTATGCGGAATTTTTAAATTCGAATGCTACCATTCTTGTGCAGAATAAACTGATTTTAGGTGCTCTTAAAACTGGAGTTAAGGAAAGCCCATTTCCCTGTCCCATTTTACTGTTGATTATTCCAGGACGGATTTTCTGTTGCTGTTCATTTTCGTGTTTGTTCTTTTGTTTTCGGGGAATTGTTATTTTGTGTTGCATGTTCCTGTTACTAAATCTGTCTAGTGCCCTGAAAAGACCGCGCCCTTCAACTGTTCTCCTTATAATATCAAAGTTGTGCTTAATGCGTCATTTGAGTGAATATATCCCGCTTAGACACTGAAAATAGCCGTTTAATGATTACAATATCCACACACAGCTGAGTAAACAGTACTTATCCTCCTACAGCATAAACAGCTGCTACCTCTAATCACAAAGTGCACTTTTCGAGTGATTCGCCGAAGCTCCATCACCGAGTATTGGCTAAGATCTGGAAGCAATTAGGAAGAAAGAATCGGTGACGATTCACTGAATAAAAATCTAAAAGGCTGCCTTTGGAAACAAAGAACGCATTACAAATAGAAAATGGGAGTCCCGCCTTTACTGAGACTCTTCATAAGCAGTAATGAAGTTTGCAACACTGCTTACGCCCACTAGCGTAGAGAGAAGAATTATTTCATTTTCAAAGATACAATAATGGGCCCAATGATCCCAAAGGAAATGAAGATATAATCTGCACTATGATAAGGTACGGGGAGATGTTCTACCGCCGTCCTACGGCACTAACACCATCTGCAGTGAGGTAAAATAAAATTTAAACGGTTGCCTGTGAATAAAAAGAACACATTACAGAGAGCAAATGGGAGTCTTGGTTTTACTGACTCAGAGGCACTTCATAAGCAGTAATGAAGTTTGCAGCACTGCTTACGCCCTCTAGCGTATAGAGCAGAACTCCACTTTCAAAGATACAACAATGGGTCCGGGGATCCCAAAGGAAATGAAAATATAAAATAAAATGAAAATAAAATACCTGCCTGCCAGCTGGCTGTTTACTACGGAGCTTCAAAAACAAATTACATTTTAACCCATTCATGCCTAGTGGATTCTTCTACCTTAACTCTTTGGACTGGTCCATTTGATATGGTGTATGTGATATGGCATTACGTGCTAACGCCTCAGCTAACGCAACACGAAGACAGCCGAATGTTCTGAAGATTTTGATGTCAGAGCTATGATATAGATTTTAGGGCGCGATAAAGGGTGTGCGATATGAATTTTGTGGTGTTGTATGGGGTATGCGATATGGTACCACGTGCTAACGCCTCAGCTAACGAGATACGTACACGGATGTCACGATCGTATGGCATATTATTGCATAAAAAGCAGTGTCGCATGTTATTAAGCTGTGCATTAACAAGGCAATTCACGCGCTGTTAGTACACGGCTACGCAAGTTTCAATATGTTCGTACCGGGGCCACAGATTTGCTGCCGGTACGACATGTGTACTGCCCAGCCCTAGAACGAGCATAGTTCATGGAAATTGCGTTCGCGAGACATCGGCGGAAAGGCGAAACAAAATAATGCAAGAAATAACGCGAAATGTAGCAAATGTTTTCAGTTTTATGCAATAATAGCGATCGAACATGGTTTTTCGATGCATTAACATTCGCCAGGTCCCTTGGGAGGTGTTGAAAACCGCGGCCTTCGGCCTCGGTTTTCAACACCTCCCACGGGACCTGGCGAATGTTAATGCATGAAAAACTATGTTTGATCCCTATATTCAGTCAAAGCACTGACAGCATTGATTGGTCGAGTGTCTCTGAACGTAGTTTAACGGCCTTAAGACTGTTTCTTTAGCGAGATTTTACAGATAACTCTCTACGCGGGTCGTGCAAAAAGTTCTGTCACTAATAGGCTTCCTTAGTTTTATCCATGGTATATTTTAAAATGCTTCAATGCACTTGAATGGTGTGTTGAATAGCTAACGATACCTGTTTATTTCGTGCAAATTGCTTTCCAACTGACCGAGTTATTTCAAATTGAAATAGGTGCAATCGTATACACTGACCAATTTACTTGTTACATTGGAACATGGACTAGAAGACTGAAATTTGTAGCTATATTAAATGCCGCATTAGGCCTGATATAGATTCAAAGCAGATATATAATGAATTGTGTGGTATATATGGACCTAAGACCATTTCAATACGCACAGTCTTTAGGTGGGTTAAAGATTTTAAAGCTGGGAAATTTTCTGTTGAAGATGATACCCGTCCTGAAAGGCCTAAAACCTCTGTTACCAAGGCTAACATCGCTGCTATAAAGACTGGTCGAACGGGATGCGCGATTGTCTGTCAAAGATATAGCTAGTTATACTGGCATATCAGAAGGCAGTGTGTAAACAATTCTGAAAAAAGCGTTTGGACCTGAGAAAGGTTTGCGCTAGGTGGGTACCTTATTTGCTCACTGAGGAGCAAAGGACACAATGCCTTAAATGTGCCCGGAAACTTTTGAAAACATACAAAGGCTGTAATAGTCGGCTTATTTCTATCTTGCAAACAGGTGATGAAACCTGGGTGCACATGTTTGAGCCACAAAGAAGGGCTGATAATAAGCAATGGAAGCGAAAAGATAAAAAAAAAAAAAAAACGCCATGTATTGCCAAGAGAACCATAAGTTCGAAAGAGATGTTGTACGCAATTTTCTTTAATTCAAGTGGGCAAGTCGTTCAAGTGCCTTGTCCATCTGGTCATACAGTCACTGGCCGATTCTACAAGAATTCTGTACTGAAGAAAGTGAAAGTTTTACAATAAGAAACGACCAAGCTAAGGATGCTCAGGATTCCACCTTTTACATGACAACGCCTCCTCTCATAAGTGTGAGGGTGTTAAGTCTTTTTTGGCTTCTGAAAAGGTGAAAGTTTTAAACCATCCACCTTATTCACCTGACCTGAGTCCCTGTAACTTCTTTTTATTCCAATGCTTTCTGGAAATAAGTATACGTCTAGAAGTTCTCTTGGCAGCGCTATTTATCATTGTCTCTAACAGATACCAATAGAAGACTATCTATCTGCTTTTCGCGACTAGGTAAAAAGGTTACAAAAATGTGTGTCAGTAAAGGGGGAATACTTTGAAGGTTTGTAATAAAAAGCGACCCAGCGCGGCTACAAATAACCGTTACGTCGATTTCATCTAACGCGCGGTAAAGTTTGATTACACTGATCAATGATAATCATGTGGACAGCTACCGTATGGAAATTTTGGCGTCTGTATACAATGGTTCGATTGTAAACAGTCTACCCCAAAACGAAATATTTTATAGTAAATATATGATAAAAAAATACATACATGTTGCATAGGCATGTTATCATAATCAGTTTTGCTTTAGCGTGTAATATACATTTGGATGAGACAAAAGAAACACGTTACACATACAAAAAGCGAAATCCCACATTAGCCCCTGACAAATGCGGGTTAAAATTGCCATAAACATTAATAAAGTAAACGAGGCCATAAATTTAAGCCAATGGAAATATAGCAATTGGATAGTTTAGTTACTTTGTCCTACAGAATTCTCTAGGATAAAGCAGCAGACGACCAACTACTTTTACTTTTTTTCACAGAAAATGAGCATCACGAAAACATGCTTATATAATTTTGACCCCCTTAAACCCCATTTTTATTTAGTAAAACAGGGGTTTACATGGGTATTTATTATTTTTCTTATGTTTGCTTGAAAACATGGATTGTTGGTACTTGTTAGAACTGCCTTGTCGAGGCGGTTCTAACGGGTACTCACAATCTATATTTCGAGCAGAAATATGGAAAATATCAGAGTTTTTTATCCAAAAAAAAAAAAATTCAGTTTTTGGAGGTGAAATTTTCTATATATTTGAATAGGCGTGTTTTTATAATGACTTGTCCAGAACATCTTTTATACTTTTTTATTTACCATTTGTAGACAAGCTGAATAAAACCACAAGTTTTAATACCTGTGGAAAAAAAAAAAAAAACATCACAAATAACGTCGTCTATTCTTATGTAAATTCAGCAGGTTGAAAGTCAAATGTACCTTTAAACTGTCAGGAAGTTTGATTTTGATATTAGTTTTGCCAGGTCATACTTATTTCACTATATTTTTGACCATTTTTATGTCCGAGCTGTCTGTCAGTTTTCCTCATGTGCGACAATCGGTTTAAATAGCAGCTTTATTCAATGAAATGTCTTACTTTTGTTCATGATAAACCTTGATGCGCCAATCAAAATTGCAGTGGACAACATTCTTTTGTTTGTGTGTGTTTTATTGTTATTTTCGTTTCCAGAGAAGTTAAGGTTTGACATTTGAAACGTCAAGCTTAGTTTGTATAATAATAAAACAAAACCTTTCAAAATGTCGTCTGCTGCAGTTGTGATTGGTGCTTTAAAAAATACCAAGCATCCCGAAAACAAGCGACATTACTTTTTTTGTTCTTTTGTTGTCCTTAGTTGCATAAAATGACCATAGGTTTAATATGCACTATTTAAGAATTTTTTTATACCTTTACAACTTTCTAGGCAAATTCAGATGGATGACAAATGGACATTTTTTTTTTAATTTTCCCAGAAAATAGTTTCTGACATGTCATGCACAATGCCTCCTAAGGAAACAATTTGTATGAAATGTCAAAACCTATTTTCTAAGAATCACAGAAAGTTGTTTCAAAAATTGTGTTACTAATAAAGGTAATAATAAGGTAAGAAAACAAGAACCCCCCCCCCCCCCCACACACACACACACCTCAAAAAAAAACGAAAAAAAAAAAAAAAAAAAAAAAAACATAGACGGATGTATCCTTCGTTTCTGGCCCACTCTTCCCTCCTTCTTTGAACTTTATGGTATGTGTAAACAGATTGAATGTTTGCTTACTGTTATATAGCATAGGGAATGTTGGAACTTTAGCACTGGGGATGGGAGTCCAATGCCGTGTCATAGTCAGTAAACATCCACCGAATTGTAAAATATTTTTTTTTATGTGTAATTTAATATCTAGAATTTCTGTGGTTACAAATTTCAGTCTGCAATGTAACGTTATTAATAAGTATATATCATGTGTATAATTTTTGAAAATAAAAATAAATTACATGTATAAAAAAAGAATATTTCAAAATGTCGCCTGCTCAAAATTTTACCCAGCATATTAAGCGTCAGTCATGTTAACGCAGTCCTAGAAAACGGGCCATTTGCAAACAGTGAAGACCCGGATCAGACGCTGCAGAAATTTGCAAGTTTCAGTCAAAGAGCCAGTCAGATCCATTTCTGTATTACAACACTTTAATACTAGGCAATCTGGGTAAATGTTTCAGCAGACAACATATTAAAATATTTTCTTATTTTTCCAAGAAAACACGATTTGACAGCTCATGCAAATTGTCTCCAATGGAAACAATTTGCATGAAATGTTAAATCCTGTTTTGTGGGAAAAATAATTTTCCCAGAAAACAGGATTTACCAGTTCATGCAAATTGTCTCCAATGGAACCAGTTTGCATGAAATATTAAATCCTGTTTTCTGGGCAAAATTAGAAAAATGTCACCCTTTTGTCGTCTGCTGAATTAGACCAGAGAGCGATCAAGGTTAACATATGTAGCAGACCCGTCCGACAAACATGATAAGACAGCTCATTAAAGGTATACAGGCATTAATAGGTTAGTTGGCTAATTTCATCCTGCTGTCACATGACTATAGTATTAGTCTTTAACACTCTCTGGGCTTATTCAGCACACGCGAAATTGATGATCTTTGTCTTAGACTTTGTTATTTCATGCAAATTGTCTCCTCAGGAAATGTCAGAATCTATTTTCTGGAAAAATAAGGAAATATTTCAAAATGTCGTCTGCTGTAGTTTTTACCCAGCATGCTAAGCGTTAATTAGATATTGCACCAAATGCTCATGCTATATGAAGTTCGCCAGGACAATACATGTAATTAGATCATGCTATTAAACATACCATACATAACATAACTTTATTCAGCATTAAAACATCCATTACAAAAACAAGCATATTCAAATACACTGAAAATTTTACCTCCAAAAAAATGGCAAATTTTCAGATAAAAAATTCTGATATTTTTCGTATTTCTGCTCAAAACATAGATTGTGGTACTCATTAGAACCGCCTCGTCGAGGCGGTTCTAACGAGTACCCACAATTTATTTTTTAAGCAGAAATAAGAAAAATAATGTATACCCCTATAAACCCCAGTTTTACTATATAAAAGTGGGGTTTAAGGGGGTCAAAATTATACAGGCGTGTTTTCGTGATGACAAAAATCTTTTCAGCCTACAAACCCACAAAATTTGTAGTGAAATATGCATATATAAATGTAAAACATTATTCATAATATGATATATTTGCAGTGGAGCCTTAATGATAAATATAGACAATTTAAAGATGCTTATTAATTTCTAGAGGGTGTATTTTTAGTCTGAGCTGTGTCGCATAGTACATAAATTTTGCTAACTTGGCAGTAATTTGCTTAGAAGTCATCATCAAATTGTCAAATTTATTAATATTTGGCTACGTATAATAATATGGCTTGAAATCTTAGATAAAAAATAAAGCGAAAAGCATATGCCCTAGCTAGACACAATACTGGCTGGTGTGGTCACGTGCAGCTCGCTTGTGTTTCAAAGGGAAAAGGAATCATGTGACTAGACTGCCTCCAGTCTTCAGTGACTAAATATCTATTCTTATAATCCAGGGCCATTTGTTCAAAACATCGTCAGCTTAACTAGATCATAAATGACAAACTCGTTAACTATTGTAGCTAAGGTATTTTCAAATACATTGATATTTTTGCTGCAAAAGTATGCAAACGCTTCTCACATTTTTTCAGCAAAAATATCAATGCATATGTCATATTTCAAAATACAAATGTTAACGTCACGTTAGCAAACAACTTCGTTAAGTTTCGAACATCTGGGCCCAGTTTGATACAACCACTTATAATAAATAAAACCAATACAATATCATGGTTTTTGAGGCTGGTCACTATTGATTTCACTAACAGAAGAGAAATTAGACTATCAGAAGACAAATTACCTTTCATTTTATTTTAAAGGTACAAGTCGTGCATTTTTTATGCAGTCGTTGTTTTGTTCAGTAGACTGATGCCAGTATAGGTTACCACTTTTGTAATTTACAGTTAAAAATTACAAAAGCCACATGTTTACTAATGAATAGTAATGATCAATGAATAAACCAGCTGCTGGCATCAACAACAACGTATAAAATATTTCAAACGCCCACAATAAACCAGCGTAAACCTGACATCCATCCTAAAGTAGGGCGGGGGCGGGGTAGGGACTGGCATCAACAACAATGTATGAAATATTTCAAACGCAGGCGGACGATATTTCCATATACATGCATTATAACGACTAATGTTACTTGCATTAATATGTGCCCTAGTGGTTGAGGTCAACACACGGCGATAAATGTCCAAAACAAAGGGTGCTAATGTCGTGATAAATCATCACAAATCTCGAGCCGAGCCACAAAAAGGTCCTTTATGGTATATGCGAACAGCGAAGGTCCAGACCAGCCAGCGCATGCGAAGCCAGGTCTGGACCGTCGTTGTTTGCCACGACATACAGACCTTCAAGGGCGTATACCATGAATTAAGATAATACAGACCCAACAGCGAGCGCACGAAGCATTTCTTCGGTGATCGGATTACTTTCCGGCAGTGGTCTAACTAATGAAATGGGTCAAACAGCAAGACTACACACACATGGATATACCATATTGTCATCCGATAATGAAAGATCTGGTACGTACGAACTATATATGCAAAGATTCTCTTCATTATGAGTAATAAATAATAATGACAGTAATAATTAGGGAAATCCTTTTTCATAGAAAATTACACATGGCATTTCAAGTAAATTATCTGCTTGGCATCACGAAAACATATCTATATAATTTTGACCCCTTTAAACCCCATGCACTTTTATATAGTAAAACTGGGGTTTACAGGGGTATACATTATTTTTCTTATTTCTGCTCAAAAACATAGATTGTGGGTACTCGTTAGAACCGCCTCGTCGAGGCGGTTCTAACGAGTACCCACAATCTATGTTTTGAGCAGAAGTATGAAAAATATAAGAATTTTTTATCTGAAAATTTTCATTTTTTGATGGTAAAATTTTCAGTATATTTGAATAGGTATGTTTTCGTAATGCTGACAATTCAGATGAAATAGCATACTCATTTTCTTTGAAATAAAAATCAAACTGCCTGCTGCAGTTGTGATTGGTGCTTTACGGGTTAATACACTGATACTTCATAAATTAAGTTGCATCGATACACTTTTACGGGCGATAACTCTGGAAAACTGATTTTTTTTCTACATTTTGAAAAAGGAGTTTACTCTCAATGAGACGAATTCGATCCAAAAGAAAGATTTTTTTTACCTTTTAGAGTAGACTCGTTTTCAGAAGTTGCTTCATGTGAAGGAATGCAAACCGAAAATCACAAACGTCGTCACCCTTTTTCAAAACATGCAGAAATTCTACAAAATGTATTAAGTACCCTTGATAGGTTAGATCAAGAAGTTCTCGGCCCGATATACTTTGAATGAATAAATTGAAATGAAACCGCAATCAGTTGATAATTATATCTTATTCAACATCTTTGGAAGTAAGAATAGAATTGAAAGCTATCAATATCAGTAGGAATTCGCTGCAAAAAATGAGAAGTGGGTGTTGATAAAAATGGACAAGTTAAAGTAAGAGCAATCATAAAGTCATAAAGTACTTTTGTAAAAAGGGCATGTCCCCGAAGGAAATTCATGACGACTTCTCTAAAACCCTTGGGGATGAGTCTCCTTCTTACAGCACGATAACGAAATTGACTACTAAATTTGGAAGAGGGAGGAAAAGCGTGGAGGATTATAAACGGTTTGGGCGCCCTAGAGAGGCTACTACAGACAAAAACGTTGAGCTTGTGCACAGTCTGATCATGTGTGACAGGAGAAGAAGCCCGCATGGTATAGCTAGAAAAATAGGCATAAATTTGGGACAGTTCAGTTTATCTTGACCGTTATCTTAGGGATGTCTAAGGTCTCAGCTAGATGGGACCCCAGAATGTTGACCGAAGGTCGGAAGTAGAGGAAGTTTGACATTTCTCAGTAACTCTTGTCTCTCTATCAGGAATTTATGCGTCAAGTTGTGGCCCAAGCTGACAATTGGGTCCATCACTTTGATCCTGAGGCCAAAAAGCAGTGAATGCGATGAAAGCACCCTGGCTCATCTCCTCCAAAAAATTAAAGAGTTTCTTCAGCAGGGAAGGTAATGGCCTCTATCTTTTGGGATAGTCAGGGCGTTATCATGGTGGATTTTCTTGTGGAATGTCACATGATAACTGGTGCATATAATGCAGAAGACGTAAGGCGGCTGCGTCAAGATATTATGAAAACAAGAAGAGGAAAATTGACTCGAGGTGTTCTGCTTTTGCACGATAATGCACCAGGCCCAACCTCTCAAAGTTGCTATGGTTATTTTGACTAAATGCAGCTTCGAGGTCCTTTCTAATCCCCTTTATTTTCTAGATTTAGCCCCTTCGGTCATATCTGTTTCCGAATATTGAAACTAACCTTCGTGGTAGGAATTTTGAAAGCAATGAAATCATTGTAGATGCTGTTAATGAGTACTTTGGGGACCAAGAAGAAACATTTCACTTTGAAAAGATAATCAAACTGGAAAAAGGTTGGAAAAAATGCATGGAGGTAAAGGGAGATTATACTGAGAAATAATGGCACAATTTCTGCTCTTGGTCATTCCCAAAGTAAGAGGCCGAGAACTTTTTGAACGTATATAATAGGCTCAGTTCTACCTTCACCTGTGATTTCTCATTTCATCAATATTTTCACCAATATGCAATGATTCTGCAATGCGACAAAAATGAGCAGTTGACCTGGCCTTTCGCATAGGCGTAAGGGCGCTTTTCTCACGTGCTGCTCACATGTCCGTCGTCGCTCTGAACGGACACCTCTTGTATACATTTTATAAATGTGTCAATTCTACAAAATCGTTATACACTAGTACATTACAGCGATTAGCCGTGATAATAACCAATAATGCGTATTACTTGTAGTACATCATGTATACCATGATGCCAAACACCTTTAAAGCAGTAGAGCAGGACATAATGACTATACTAGAGCTTAATTCCATTGCGAATCCTTGTCATTTACAATTGCAAGTCATCTTATCGTTCTTTTCCTAGTCTAGTAACATACGTGCATCATTGTAAGTGCTGTAATTGATTTTAGGTAACTTTTAGTGCAAATGTATTTTCTAAACCCGAATCTGTAATATTCGTTTTTAGAAAATGCTTTGAAAAATGTTTTTATTCCCTTTTTTGGAAGAAACCCTGCAGTGGCCTTTCATGGGTAACTAAATTTATATGTTTGTTTCAGTGGCGTTGAATATTGTAAACAAATACAGAGATCAGCGTCATACATAGTGTTTGTTCTCATTTGTCTTGTGGAGAAATGAAACAAAAAAAAAAACAACAAAAAAACAAACAAATTCATGGTTGAAAAAAAAGCTTTATCAGGAGCTCTGGAGGACAAAGTATACATTTTTGATATGTTTGTTAATGTAATGGATACGCAGGCTTCTCACGAGTTTCACTGACTGCTTGTAATATAGATAGTCCTAATGTGTACTGCCCAAGGCCCATTTTATATTATAACAGTAAAACAATTGCAGGCTGTCAAAAAGAACATTTTACTAGGATTGATATTGGACATAATCGACACGTCAAACTGACGTTAGTGGCGAATGCCTCAGCGTGAGAAAACGTACCTTCTGAGATTTGCGCCCAACGAAGACTCAAATCAGCCTGCGCATCCGCGCAGTCTGATTAGAGTCTTCGTTGTCCGCATGAAGACGCTTTGTATCCTGATCTATCCAAAATGCCCCGGTGAAGATTCTGATCAGACTGCGCGATTGCGCAGGCTGAGTTGAATCTGCTCAGGGCACATATGTCTGAAGGTACGTTTTCTGGAGTAGAGGCTTAAATCTGTTCCATATAGCAAAAGTCGCAAATAACATACGTCAATACACATTTTATTAGCTGAATATATATTTGAACCAGTCACTGGAATTCTTTCTTCTTCCCTTTTTATTTCTTGTTCCTCGTTCCCACATTAATGTCTCTGGTGAGAGTTTACCTCCCCAATTATTGTTATCGCAAGTAAAATTTGGAAGCTTATTCTTAAATGTGCTAGCAAACTTGCTTATAATCATACCCTATAATGAAAAGAAAGAAAGTACCTGCTGGCCAATATTTAAAGAAAAAAGTTTATGATGTTCTTACGTATCTTCTTCATAATAGCACATAGATGGGGTACTAAGTGAAATAAAATAAGCAAGCTGTTGGCATTTCTGTAGGGACTAATTATTTGTACTCCACTTATTGCTGATTTGTTTATGTTTTGTTACGAGAGACACTTTATATTTTATCTTTCTGTAGAAATCCAAGCCAATGTTATTGAGGCATGTAGCATGTAATGCCATTTCTAAATATTTCAATGGCTTATCAATATTTTTTGGGTATAATGTCATCTAACATATATTACGTTACATTTGACACTGTTGCAAATTTTCCCGTTTCTAGATGGCGACATTCCACGTGCTTCTTAAGATTGGATATATGTTGTGTAGTTAGTCAACAACGGAAGACCTGTCATTGTCACCGTTAAATGATGCACATGGAATGCGCATGGTAAAAGCCGTATGCTTTATATATTTAATGGCATAATAAACTTTACAGAGTGAAACTTCTAAAACAAGGCTATCGATATCATAAACTTCGCAAATCATTTACTATACTCTGCCGTCAAATCAGTTAATTTCTAAACAATATTTTGGCTTTCAAAAAAATTGCTTCCGTATGGACTATCGGAACTCGAGTTTTAGGTTGATAAACTCAGGAGTGATTTTCTGATCCGGTTCTTCATTATTCCCGTATGCCCTGAAGATTAAGTTATTAATTAATTGCTATATTAGGTTAATAGTTGCTCATTAGGTTAATGGGTCACCAAATCTTGATTGCCAGGTAATATATTGTGAGGAATGAATTGTCTGTTCATCCAGGAAGGAAATATCGAACCCTGTAACATACAACTAACGTATAATTAGAAATTCATTAAAATTTAAAACATGTCATACTGAGCTAATCAAGACTAATTATTACAACTAATTTTTGTCATTGATTTATTTAATATGTCAGAGAAGGAAGGAAGACGTCTTGGAGCTTGAAACGTCTGTCAGGAGAATGTTCGTAAAAAATTTAATGTTCATTAAATTTTCATGGAACTTCTTCGGTGCAGCTGTAAAGTTTCACGTGCGCTACTAGTCCTGTTTTAAAAATAAAGTAAGCGAAGCTGGAGGGGATTGGATACACTTGGAAGATTTCTGCCATTTTGACAAGGGAGACAACATCTGTGACTTCCAGTTTGCTTTTCTGAACGTGTATCCCCTTCTGAAAAGGGAAATATTCTAAAAAAAATGCTTTCAAGTGGCAAGTTCTATCCATTTAGAGTATACCTCTTTTTAGAAGGAAACAAAAATAATTTTGCCTGAGTTGGCTTCCTTTAATGTTCAGCTTAAAGCATGGCAGCAACTGAGCCACGACCTGAGAAAATGTTACTTCGTTTAATTTCGCCCAGTGAAACTCGGATTAGCCTGCGCATCCTCGCAAAGAAATTAGTTTTCGTAGTTCGTCTGTAGAAATATAAATGAAGTTGCACAGGAATACCCACAATAACGAAGCACAGCTTTCCGGAGGCACCGAAAGAAGAGATGAGGAAGCAACAATGACATGACACAACGCCACAATAGACTGGCTCCAGTCTCCAGTGACTAAATATTTATTCTTATTATCCTGTTTGATAATCCACATAAATAAAACCAAAATAATACCATGACTATAAAGGCTGATCACAAGCAGCCTTTATAGCCATGATACTATTTTGGTCTTATTTTAGTGGATCATCAAACAGAATTATAAGAACAATTATTTAGTCATTGGAGACTGGAGCCAGTCTAAACGGCACAGTAGCAATAACATACAAACAAAGATGAATAGCAATAGAGGAGCTACCTCCGGGTATATACTATTTGCACAGGTATGTCTGTCCGAATACTTACAGAAAAACCTCAATGACTCGAACATCGATGGCTCGTTTATCATGGCTAATTCGAACTCGTTTTTTGAATATCTAGGAAATTCTCTTGATAGCTCAGGAAAGCAAATATTTATGGGTATTTTAGGGAATTCTCTTATTTTGTCATGAAATGTTTGATGTGTGTATTCATTAGAATCGCCGAGGCAATTCTAATGAGTACACTCAACATATTACTATACAGAAGATTTAAAACACATCCCTGAATTATATCTATTTGCTTCCTGACCTGGCGCTATAATTAACCTTCAGTTGCTCGAACAACCCATGTCTCGAACAAATTTACATGCTTCCAAAGATGTTCGAGCTATTGAGGTTCGACTGCAGTTAAATACGGTATGTAAGAAGTTTTAGCAAGGTTAGTCAATGAGCAAGCATTGCAATAATTTCAAAATGTGGTTAATACCAAACGACACATTTTACATTCCAGTGCAACTGCCAGGTGGGGGAATCGTTTTTGTGGCCTCAAAAGCTAATTAATGTTCCTATAGGTTGATTTAATGCATTATTAATTGCATAAATTTGGGTCGTGATAGTTGTAAATTCATACAACGAAGCAAATTTTGTCATTGGCATTTCTACAGTGCCGACTGGTATTTAAACGGAATTAGCACATTTACTCTGTACATTCGGACGCCTTAACTCTTAAACTGCCAATCACAACAATTATCATCTGCAAGAGCAGTCTGATCAGGGTCCACACTGTTTGACTGTATGCAAAAAAAGGTTTGAAAAGAAAGTTTGCAAGAATATTCAGCAGACGACATAAACAGACGGCATTTTTAGATGCAGGTTTTCTTGGCATTTTAAGGGCTTAAAGGTCTGGATCCACTTAGTAGTTTTTTTATTCATATAATCGCCAAGGAAAACAACCCTTGTGACTCCTTTGCTGCAGTTAAACCTCTTCTGGAAAAGGGTCTACTCTATGAGGAAAGAATTTGTTCCCAGAGAAATTTTGAAAAGAAATCTGCATAGACTAGATCCTTTTTTCAGAAGGGGACAAACAATTTTGGCAAAGTCGTCTCCCTGAAAGATATATCAGTTCCCCATTACTACTTAATTACCATATATGTCCAAAAGTTGGGCAAATATTCATTGTCCAAAAAAAAACAAAAAAAAAAAAAAAAACTGCTGGATGAAGGGCATTCAGTGTTGACCCTGTACTGTGACGTATATTCTTGGTGAATACTTCTGCTCAGGCTTTCCATTACGAAAACACGCCTATTCAAATATATAGAAAATTTCACCTCCAAAAAATGAAAAGTTTCAGATAAAAAAAACTCTGATATTTTTTTTTCAAATTTCTGCTCAAAACATAGATTGTGGGTACTCGTTAGAACCGCCTCGGCGAGGCGGTTCTAACGAGTACCCACAATCTATGTTTTCGAGCAAAAATAAGAAAAATAGCGTATACCCCTGTAAACCCGAGTTTTACTATATAAAAGTGGGGTTTAAGGGGGTCACAATTATATAGGTATGTTTTCGTGATGCTATCCGAACACTTATGGAAAATACGTCAACACTTGTGTCAAAGTTTGTGGTACCGTATTAACCCTTAATAGCAAACAGTGTAGATCCAGATCAGACGTTGCAAAACGCGGCGTCTGTCGATAAGGGTCTACTCTGTTTACCACTCATCCTGCTAACTTAAACACATCAACAAGTACTAAAACAGACTGGTCCTATACTTTAGGACATGTATTTTAAGGAGTAAAGTTATCCGAAGATTTAGATTGAATATGGTTTACTATTGAATAATTTAAATTCGCTGCACCTGCCATTAACATTGCTGCCACAAAAGCCTGATCAGCTCTGCTAGAAACATCATTAATCATATTCTCTACAGGCTTCTTAATTAATATTTCTCTTTATCCCATGAAATACAGAAAATGATTTCGAACTTTTGTGACTAATTATTGCTAGGAACAGTGTCTTTCAAGTGAAAACATGTAAATGAAGATACTCAAGAAAGGCTACAATCACGAAACACAAGAAGAGACGAGGAATAAACAATTACAAAGTTTCAGTAACAGACATACAATCGAACTTCAATAGCTCGAACACCGATGGCTCGTTTACCATGGTTGATTCTACCTCGTTTTTGAATCCCTTGGAAATTCTCTTGATAGCCCAAGAAAGCAAATATTCATTACGAAAACACGCCTATTCAAATATATAAAAACTTCACCTCCAAAAACCTAAACTTTTCAGATAAAAAACTCTCATATTTATTATATTTCTACTCAAAAACAAAGATTGTGGATACTCGTTAGAACCGCCTCGGCGAGGCGGTTCTAACGAGTACCACAATCTATGTTTTTGACAGAAATAAGAAAAAATAATACCCCTGTAAACCCAAGTTTTTCTATATGAAAGTGGGGTTTAAGGGAGTCAAAATTATATACAGTGTAGGTATGTCTTCGTGATTTATGGATATTTTAGAGAAATTTTTGTATTTTATCATGGAATGTTACGTTGTGTGTACTCGTTAGAATCGCCTTATTGAACCGACTCTAATGAATACACTCCAGTTCGAAAACACGCCTATTCAAATGTATTGAAAATTTCACCACCAAAAACTGAAAGTTTTCAGATAAAAATTCCGATATTTTTTTATATTTCTGCTCAAAATATTGATTGTCGGAACTCCTAAGAACCGCCTCTGCGAGGCGGTTCTAACGAGTACCCACAATCTATGTTCTTAAACAGAAATAAGAAAAATAATGTATACCCCTGTAAACCCCAGTCTTATTATATAAAAGCGGGGTTTAAGGGGGTTAAAATTATATAGGTATGTTTTCGTGATGCAATATACCGTTATTGTACAGAAGATCGAAAAGACATCCCTAAATCATATCCATTTGCCACCTAAAATGGCGCTACCATGGCCGCCATCTTGGATATTGGTGCTGAACAATTCTGAATCTTCATGTCGATGCCTCCCATCAAGTTTGGGTCAATCTGACTTACAATTTGGGAGGAGATGTAGTTTGAAGAATTTCAAGATAGCGGTCAACTTTGATATTGAAACAGAATGATTTTAACAGTTCTGAATTTCCATAACACCCCAGTGCCTCCCATCAAGTTTAAGCTCAATCAGACTTACCATTCGGGAGCAGATGTGATTTAAAGATTTTCAAGATGGCTGCCATGTTGGCCGTCTTGGATATCAGAACGGAAGCATTTTAGCAATTCTAAATCTCTATGCTGCCCCGGTGCCTTCCACCAAGTTTCCGCTCCATCCGACACTGTTCGGGAATAGATGACAATTGAATACTTTCAAGATGGCCGCCATGGCGGCCATCATGGATACGATTCTGATGGAGATGTCGAAAATGTGAAAAGTTACTGACGGACATACGGCAGGACAGACCATAAGCTGATCTGAAGCAGAGCTCAAGGTGACCTAACAATATAGAACGTTTTCAAGACGACTGCTGTGGCGGCCATCGTGGATATCGTAACAGAATGTTTTAGGAATTCTGAAATCTCAGTGTCGCTCCAATGTCTCCAACCAAGTTTTGGCTCAGTCTGATTTACCATTCTGGAGCAGATGAGGCTTGAAGATTTTCAAGATGGCCACCTATGGGGCCATCTCAGATAATATGCGACCTGAACGATTTTAGCAATTCTAAATGTCTATGTCGCTCTGATGCCTCCAATCAAGTTTGGACTCATTCCGGATTACGGAGGATTTGAAGAACTTGAAGAATTTCAAGATAGCCGTCGTGATGGCCAGCTTGAATGTCGGAATGAAAAGAATTTAGCAGTTCTAAATCTCCATGTCTCCCCAATGCCTCCCACAACGTTTTAGCTTAATCCGACTTACCATTCGCGAGCAGATGCCGTTTCAAGTTTTTCAAGCTGGCAACCATGACGGAGATCTTGGATCTTGGAACGGAACAAGTTTAGCAATTCTATATCTCCATGTCACCCCAATACCTCCCGCCAAGTTTGGGCTCAATCAGACTTACCGTTCGGGAGCAGACGTGGTTTGAAGATTTTCAAAATGGCCACAGTGGCGGCCATTTTGGTATTGGAAGAAAACGATTTTTAGATATCCTGAATTTCTATGTTGCTCCGATGCCTCCCATTAAGTTTCAGCTGAATCCGACTTAAGGTTTTGGAAGAGATGTCGTTTGAAGATTGTTAAGATGGTCCACATGGCGGCCATCTTGGATATCGGAACAGAATGATTCTTTTCAATTATATCTCTCCATGTGGCCCCAATGCCTCCCGCCGAGTTTGGGTTCAATCTAACTTAGGGTTCGAGAGTAGATGTGGTTTCAAGATTTTCAAGATGGCCGTCCAGGCAGCTATCTTGGATAGCCGACGGAACTATTTTAGCAATTTTGAATCTCTATGTCGCTCCGATGCCTCCTATCAAGTTTGGTTCAATCCGACTTATAGTTTAGGAGGATATGCCATTTGAAGAATTTCAAGATGGCCGCCATGGCGGCCAACTTGGATATCGGAACGGGACTATTTTAGCAATTCTGAATTTCTATGTCGCTCCGATGCCTCCCATCAAGTTTCGGCTCAATCTGACTTATGGTTTGGGAGGAGATGTCGTTTGAAGAATTTCAAGCACGTCGGCCATCTTGGATATCGGAACGGAATGTGTTTTGCAATTCTGAATTTCTGTACCACTATGAAGCCTCCCATCAAGTTTCGGCTCAATCTGGCTTACGGTTTGGGAAGAGATGTCGTTTGAAGAATTTCAAATTGGCCGCCATGGCGGCCATCTTGGACATCGGAACGGAACGATTTTAGCAATTCTGAATCTTCATGTTACCACAATGCCTCCAATTAAGTTTCAGCTCAATCCAACTTATGGTTCTGGAGGAGATGTCGAAAATGTGAAAAGCTAACGACTGACGGACGGACGACGGACGGGCGGACGACGGACAACAGGCTATGGCATAAGCTTACCTGGAACAAAGCTCCAGGTGAGCTAACAATAAGAAAACAAACAGAACAAAACATAAAAAAGCCCCGCAGCAAGCAGCCACAAGGCCACACAAAAACATGTGAATATAGCCAGGAGATGCACTAATCATGAAGCACTATCTTCCCGAGGCATCGAACGAAGGAGAGATAGGGGAACAAACAAAGACAAAACAAACGCCACGAATGAACCCAGTGACTCACAAGCAAAGAATTGCACAACTGAATATAGAATGACAAACAGTAAAGACTCTGATGAGATGCCGCGTTTTGTGTCGTCTTATCTGTGTCTGCACTGTTTGTTTAGGCCTGTCTGTCCCAATTATTGCGTAAATGCGGAAATAGTGTCATTATACTATTCCTGTAGCTTTCAACATGCCACCAATACCATCTGGAGAGAATGTAAAATGCCTATGTTATTGTCACACGTAAAATCTGACGGATGAAGGACGACCTGAATAATATTAAATAGCCTTATTATACGCAGGACTGGTCATGAAACAGCAACTGATGTTTAATTTTAGCCCACCTACATTCGATATACTGCTCAAACTTTGCTGAGGATCTCTCTCACAAGAACGTAAGATGATTGGAGATACTTGGTAGGATTTTCCGCCATTTCTGACAAGGAAGACAAATTATGTGTCTTGCGATTTGCTTTCTTGTATATCAAAATCCTTCTGAAATTGGGTTTACTCTAAAAGGAAAGAATTTGCTCCCCGTTGACCTCTTTTTCAGAAGGGACTAAAACAATTTTCACAGAGTTGTCTCCCTCCCTTGAAAGTTCATTACCCTTAAGCTTTTTATTACTGGATTTAAATTTAACAGACAAGTTGTTGGAAATAAGTTTAAATGCAATGCATACACCACCAAGGAAAATAACCAAGGGAAGTAGATGACTGGGGCAACGCTTAAAGGAAAAAAAATCTTTCCTTTACGATAACGGCTACGTTTAGAAGGCTTCAAATGCTATACGAGAACTATCCAGACAATGGAATTAGGTCATGGTTTTGTGGTCATGTACGTATAAGACCGAAATGAAATAATTGTGACGCCGTAAAGAAAACAACAACTACAGAAAAAAAAAAAAAAAAAAAAAAAAAAAACCGACGATAAGCAACAAATGTATATTCAGTCCCTTTTAGTTAAATTTATGGTTAATAGGTACAGTAACAATTTTTATTTTTTTCGGTCTGTTATAAAATATATGTAGTATACACTATTCGCGTTTTTTGGCACTTCCTTAGTACAGCTCGGACAAACATAAATACAATGTGGCATTAATGGCTTTATGTCCTTGAACTTTGCTACTATAAGTAGATAAAAAGTCGCTATTAAAATGAATATAGATACAGACGTGACACAAGTTCAAATGACGGTAACTGATAAATAAATATAGGCACAGCATGTTAGTTTTCTATGTTTGTTTCAAGCTACAATCTTTTCGCTGTTTCAGGGGAAATAATACACCTTCAAGGGAGATAACAGAAGGGGCTTGATGTGCAGGAAAGCAACCAAGACGTCATATAAGTTGTCTCCCTTGTAGAAAATGGCGGAGAATCTATCCAAGTATATCCAGTCCTGTTAATCAAAAATTACTTGTAAACGTCAAGAATCTACATGTACATAGTTTACGAATGCGCAGATATCTTCAGTGAACTATTCCATCATCAGTGTCAGAATGGTGCACTCTTGGTTTAAAGAGTTGTCTTTTTCGACATCACTTGGGAAAGACGTTTTTTGCTTGTATTTTTTATTCAGAATGAAAATAGTTTGCCCTGATTGATCATATACCGTTAGGAACCATTTGTCTACACACACACACACTCTCTCTCTCTCGGTCTCTCTGTGTGTGTGTGCGTGTGTGTTTCTCAAATATTTGCTTCTATAATAAATTGAGAGCCAAACATTGGTCTTACCTGTGCATTTTCTTTTATTAAAAAGGGATAGTTTAGAATTTTGCTGTAGAAAGCATTTTTGTTTTTCTCCAGTGGTATTTAATTATTGATGTTTCACAATAGCCATTACGAAAACACGCCTACTCAAATATATTGCGAATTTTACCATCAAAAAATGATAAGTTTCAGCTGAAAAATTCTGGTAGTTTTCTGTTCAAAAAAAAAAAAAAAAAAGATTGTGGGTACTCGTGGTTCTAACGAGTACCGGCAACCAATGTTTTTGAGCAGAAATAAGAAAATTAATGTATACCCCTATAAAGCCGTTTTACTGTATAAAAGTGGGGTTTAAGGGGGTCAAAACATGTGTTTTCGTGATGATTGGGAAAATTTCAGATATTTTGGAACTTGCTGAAACCCTGCCTTCAATTTACCTACCATATAGGTTTTTTGCATAACTTGCAGACATTTTACTATAGGTCTTTTCCGAATTTTAGAGACTGTTGATACTTTCCAGTCAAGTGAGCAGTGGCATGGGTCTATTCACTAAATATGGGATGGCAAAATTTTGCAAATTTTAAAAAAAGTTTTTCCAATTCGATGGTTACTTTTTATAAGTTTTTTTTTTTTACACCATAAATATGTTCGAAGTTGATCGGAGATCGAAGGACGTACATGCAATAAAAATCTCGCAGAATACACAGGGAACGTCAAAAATCACATCCTTAAGGCAACTTAACGGTTTCTGTGTATTGTTTGACAGTTGATGTATATAATATAGGTCTCGTAAATAATAACAAACGTTAGATTAAGCAATTTGGTATGCATTTTAATTATCACATTTCCTGCGGCGCAGTGATCCGGAAGTCATCGTAAGGTCAAATAGTCATGAAACAAATGAGTCGTAACATCAGAAAACGTACCTTCGAACACGGTGCGCCAAGCAAAGATTCGCGCAGTCTGATCAGAATCTTCACTGGGCGCATTTTGGATACGCGAGGATGCAAAGTTTCTTCAATCGGACAACGAAAGCTCTGATCAGACTGCGTGGATGCGCAGGCTCTTTGGATCATCGCTGGGCGAATATATCAGAAGGGACATTTTCTCTCGTTGTCGCCCTCTTGTTTTGACGTAACTTGTGTATTAAAAGTACATTGACTGTTTGCGGGAAAACCTGAAAAAATTCTCCTTACAGGTACATTATCCATATCTGCCTGGCGTCCCATAAAAGAGACAATGGCACACATTGTAGATCCAAGCAATGGCAAACAGTGTAAAACTAGATCAGACGCCTCGATAATAAATTATAACAATGATAACCTTTGGACCAAACATCGCTCACCTGGAACAATTTGCCCAAATCCATCTTGGATTCCCCATCAGAACAACTTTAGCTAATTTTGATTTAAAAGTCACCCAACTCCCTATTAAGTTTTGAGTCAATTTGCCTTTTGAGTTCAGAAGAAGACGGTTAAAACAGATTTTGAAGATGGCGGCGTGGCGACCATTTTGGATTTCCAATCTGAACATTTTGAGCCAGTTTTGATCTACAGGTCACCACGATACATTATATCAAGTTTCAAGTCAGCTGGACTTTCGGTTCAGAAGAAGAAGTTCTAAATAAATTCTCAAGATGGCGACCGTCGTTGCCATCCCGGATTTCTGTTAGAACAGATTTCAGCTACTTTTGATCTACAAGTCGTTTTGATACCTCTTACCAAGTTTTGAGTCAGTTGGCTATTTCGTTCAGGAGAAGAAGTTCAAAATAGATTTTCAAGATGGCTGTCATGGTGGTCAGGTTGGATATCCGAATGAAATGATTTTAGCTATTTATTTTATCTACAAGTTGCCCCAGTACGTCCTAATAAGTTTCGAGTCAATTGGCAATTTAGTTCAGGAGAGGAAGTTTAAAACAGATTGTCAAGATGGACGCCATGGCGGCCATCTTTGACTTCCAATTATAACTATTTTAGCTGTTTTTAATCTACAAGTTATCTTTATACTTTCAATAAAGGTTTCGAGACAACAGGCCTTTTGGTTCAGGAGAAGAATTACAAAATATATGTGTTCAAGACGGCATCCGTGGCAGCTATCTGGGATTTCCGATTGGAACGATTAAACTATTTTTGATCTAACAGTCACCCCGATACTTCTACCAAGTTTCAACTGGCCTTTTCGGCTAAAAGAGACAATGGCAAACAGTTAAGAACCAAGCGGTGGCAAACAGTGTAGAACCAGATCAGACGCCTCCGAACATTAAGTGCAGAATACAGGAATTACTATAGAAAATCATAACAAAGAGAACGTTTGGGCCAAACATCGCTCACCTAGAACAACTTGACCATCTTGGATTCCCCATCAGAATTTTAGCTAATTTTGATCTCCAAGTCAACCAACTTCTTACCAAGTTTCGTGTCGACTGACCTTTCGGTTTAGGAGAAGAAGTTCAAAATACATTTTCAAAATGGCGGCCATCTTGTATTTCCGATTGGAACGATTTTAACTGATTTTGATCTACATGTCGCCCCGGTTCTTCCTAACAAGTTTCGAGTCAACAGGCCTTTCGGTTCAGGAGGTCTAAAATAGACTTTTAAGATGGCATTCATGGCGGGCACTTTGGATTTTCTATCGGCCTTACGGTTAAGGAGTAGAATTACAAAATATATGTTCAAGACGGCATCCGTGGCATCTATCTTTGATTTCTGATTGGAACGATTAAGCTGTTTTGATCTAACAGTAATCTAACAGTCACCCCGATACTTCTTACCAAGTTTCGAGTCAGCTGGCGTTTCGGTTCAGGAGAAGAAGTTCAAAATAGATTTTCAAGATGATGGCCATGGCGGCCATCTTGAATTATCGATCAGAAGATTTTAACTACATGTATTTTTATATACAGGTCACCATGATACTTGCTATCAAGCTTTTAGTCAACTGGCTTTTCTTTTTTGTTTAAAAGCCATCTTGGATTCCCCATCAGAATTTTAGTTAATTTTGATCTACAAGACTTCCTACCAAATTTCGAGTCGATTGGCCTTTCCGTTCAGGAAAAGAAGTTCAAAATCGATTTTCAAGATGGCGGCTATCTTGGTTACTGATCGAAACGATTTTAGCTATTTTTGATCTAAAAGTCACCTCAATATTTCCTACCAAGTTTCGAGTCAATTGGCGTTTCGGTTCAGGAGAAGTTCAAAATAGATTTTCACGATGGCGGCCATGGCTGGCATTTTGGATTTCCTATCGTATCAATTTTAGCTATTTTGATCTACAAGTCGCGATGATACTTGCTATCAAGTTTCGTGTCAGTTGGCTTTTCGGATCAGGAGAAGAAATTCAAAAGGATTTTCAAGATAATAGTAATGGCGGCCATCGGATTTCGGATCGGAACAATTTTAGCTATCTTTGATCTACAAGTCGCCCCGATATTTCCTACTAAGTTTCAAGTCAATTAGCCTTTCGGTTCAGGAGGTGAATTTTGAAATAGATTTTCAAGCTGATGCCCATGGTGGCCATCTTGGATTTCGGATCGGAACAATTTTAGCTATTTTTTTTTTTTTTTTTTTTTTTTTATCTAAAAGTCGCCCCAATATTTCCTTCCAAGTCTAGAGTCAATTTGCCTTTCAGTTCAGGAGAGGTTCAAAATAGATGTTCAAGATGGCAGCCATGGCAACTTCCGATAACTGGAAATGAATAAAAAAAAAAAAAAAAAAAAAAAAAAATTAAACCACACACACACAAAAAAAACAACAACAACAACAACATAAAAAAAAAAAAAAAAAAAAAAAACAACAACAAAAAACAATGACTATCTTCTAAGAGTACTCTGTTATCGAAGATTCGCTAGAAAAATATACAAATGAAAATGAGAATAATAAAGGCCAACATTAATTCACAATGCAAGGGTGGAAACTACTGTATATTTATTAGATAGCGTGACATGTAATTCCATCACTCAAAAAGCTGTAGAAAGAAACATCGGATCTTATGACAGAAACATGAATAACTGTTGTAACCCATTTTTGGACTAAAAAAACAACAACAACAAACCTTCCCGTCAAAAACACAACAAACATCGGAAGATTTGAGTTTCAGTTTTAGGTATGCCAGGCTATGTGATTTATATATGCCTAGAGAAAATAGCTAAACTATTTGCAAACAATGGAGACCCTGATCAGACGACGCAAAATGTGTCATGATGGACTAGCCTCTTAAAACTGTAAACCATGTTTTCTTATCTTATCAGTATCTTATGTAACACAACTAATTAACTCCTGCAGCAAGGAAACCAATACTGCATCTTTTATTACCTATACAAACTGTGCAAAACTTTATTTCTTGACCAATTTCGACGATTGAAAAACGAAAGTCTATTAACTTTTTCCCCTCTCTCTACCTATAACATTCAAATTGACTTTAAATGTGAAAAAATAAAGACTAAAATATCTACTGTGATGTCGCGGCAGAAAGGAGAGGTATCTGATTACAAGTTAATGACCAGGTAGCTGACCACCACAGCATGTTGCAGAGCAAGAACTCAATGAAAAGAATAAAAACCACATGTTATCAGTGGGAGCCTCAAAACCCCACTTCCTTATCATACCCCTATCTCTAGCCAAGAGGTCGGGTAACCCCACTTTATTTATAAGAGCGCTTGTCCAGCATGTCGTCTGATCTGGGTCTGCACTGTTTACCAAGTTCCCTTTTGGAGGCCTTCAGACTGAAAAGAATTAATATGAGTCGCTCCGCGAGAAAATGTACCTTATATATTATGTGCCCAGCAAAAAAAACTGGTAACCGAGCATCTTTCGCAGTCCTATACGGTTTCATTGCGAAAACATGCCTATTCAAATGTATTGAAAATTTCACACCAAAAAAACTGAAAGTTTTCAGTTAAAAAATTCTGATATTTTTCATATTTCCGCTCAAAACATAGATTGTGGTACTCGTTAGAATCTAACGAGTACCCACAATCTATGTTTTGAGCGGAAATAAGAAAAATAGTGTATACCCCTGTAAATCCCAGTTTTACTTTATAAAAGTGGGGTTTAAGGGAATTAAAATTACATAGGTATGTTTT
The DNA here is from genome assembly GCA_964016985.1 of Anodontia alba. Taxonomy (NCBI): domain Eukaryota; kingdom Metazoa; phylum Mollusca; class Bivalvia; order Lucinida; family Lucinidae; genus Anodontia; species Anodontia alba. The sequence goes on along the minus strand of OZ024834.1, from coordinate 59,785,933 downwards.
TGTGATGTCTGTATTCAACAACATTTGAACCTCGTCATGAGAAAAGGTATCTGTGGGGTAAATACGAATAGTAAAGATTCAGATCAGTCAGATCAGGAATTCTCCCTTACGTTGTTATATTCTATAGTACCTAATAATTCTATAAGCAGATGCGCAGTTCTGGACCTTCGCTGTCCATGTAAGCTCAAAGACACGTTTTCGCATGGCGCGGCCCATATCATATTAATCGGTATTTTTGCACATCTTACTCCTTTCTTAATTATCGGTGATCCTAATCATTACTTAATTATCGGACATCTTACCCCTTACTTAATAATCGGACATCTTACTCCTTTCTTAATTATCAGACATCTTACTCGTTTATTAATAATCGGACCTATTAGTCCTTACTTAATAATCCGACATATTACTCCTTACTTAATAATCGGATATATAAGTCCTTACTTAATAATCGGACATCGGAATGCTCGTTTAATAATCGGATATGTTACTCCTTACTTAATAATCGGACATCTTAATCCTTACTTAGTAATCAGACATCTTAATCCTTATTTAATTATCGGACGTAAGTAGTATAGGGTGCCCCTATACTACTGACAAATTACTCCTCATTAAATAATCGGACATCTTAATCCTTACTTAATAATCGGACATCTTACTCCTTACTTAATAATTGGACATCTTAATCCTTACTTAATAATCGGACATCTTACTCCTTACTTAATTATCGGACATGTTAATCCTTACTTGATAATTGAACTTCTTAATCTTTTCTTAATAATCGGACATCTAACTCCTTATTTAATAATGTACATCTTACTCCTTACTTAATAATCAGAAATATTACTACTTACTTAATAATCGGACATATTACTACTTAATAATCGGACATTTTACTCCTTACTTAATATGGTTTTGAATAATAGGTTAGATATATTTGTGGAAGAAAATCAGTATCTGAAAATGTTCAAACTGGTTTCACAAAAAAACGCTAGAACATCAGATAAAATGTTTGTTTTGAAGAGCTTTATTAATAAGTATACCAAAATGGAAGGGGCAAATTATACGCATGCTTTGTATACTTTCAAAAAGCACTTGCTTCCGTTATACATCCGTCTTTACGGGTCCGTCTAAAAAGAATTGAACATAAAAGGTAAATTTTATGATATTTTAAGTAATTTTCATACCAACCACAAATTATGTGTCCGTCTGGGTGAATATCGCACGAGCTTCTTTGATTCTAAAGAAGGAATTTGAGAAGGAGATGTGCTTAGTCCATTTGTTTATCAATTTTTCATTAATGACTGGGTCATCAGACCCTATTTATATCAATCATGTACCATTGAATTGTTTAATGTATGCTGATGACTTCATTTGCTTTTATCTTCAGCTAAAGATTTACAAGAAATACTAAATAAGCTTTATAAATTTTGTCAAGACTGGTGTCTAGAGGTAAATGTTTTTAAATGTTTCAAAAACACAAGTTCTAATATTTAATAAATTAGGAAGGCTAGTACAAAACACTGTCTTTTTCAGTAATGAATATCTTGAGAATGCGAGATTCTTTCAGTATTAAGTAAGTGTAAAATTTAATTTCAAATATAGATATTTTCAAGAGGTCAATGAAAGCATCATTTAAACTTACAAAACTGACTACTTTCGGCGAACCAAGCATAAACACCAGTTTACATTTATATGATCATCTGATCAAACCTATAATATTATATGGTTCTGAACTTTAGGTGCTATTTAAAACAAATAGCTCTGCATTCAAGAAAAGTAGTATGTTTCTATTTTGATGAGGTATATAAGAAAAATATCACAGTTAATTCGTAAGTCAGATATTTGAAATATATTTAAGGGGTAAACAAAACTTCTTCAAATCTGGCTGTTCTCTCAGAATATTCTAAATATTATTCAATAATTATATCAGTTGTTAAATATTTGTATAGATTAGACCATGCTACAGATGGTTTACTTAAGGAAGCATACGTATTCGCTAAAGATCTACATAGCAAACGTATTCAAACTTGGTACTGATCTGCAGTATATGTCCTTCAGTTAATAAATCTTCACATTTTTTCTTCATGCAGGAACCTTGGTGAAACACAGCTTGTTTAGATTGTTTTGGCATCATGAAAAAGATCAGAAATTATGTGGGGGTAAATGACAAACACATTTAATGTTAAGAACGAATGTAGTGAGTACCTTAAATTTAAAAGAAAAAAAAAATAGCATAAGAAAAGAAACCAGTAAATTAAAAATTAGTGCTCATGACCTTTTAACAGAAACTGGGAGATACTCAAAAAGTATAATTTTACGAAGCGAAAAGAGATTTTGAAGACTTCGTGATATAAATGCTGTCGAAAACGAGTTTCACTTTTTATCCTATGTTCTTTGTATGATACTGAGAGAGTGGTTTTGTTTCATCAGATATGTCGAAAAAGCCAAGTGGATGCTGTAACAGGAAGATTTAGTTATGCTTGCAGTTCTAGAGACTTATATTAGCAGTTTTCTTTTGAGAAGAGAAATAACAAATTTAGATCAGAGCCGCTTTCAGGTCGTCGGGATTCTTCATAATCTCTCATACATGTCCACTGTTCAGTACCTGTCTACATGTCTCTTTGTGTCTTGTGTTTTGATGTTTGTTTATTTGTTTATTGTTTTATTTTGCTTTTTCCTCAATCAAATGTATATAGTTTTTATAAGTACGTGATGGCCTTAATTGGTGAATAAAATTATTCTTTTCTATTGTTATCTTACTTGCTCTAATTTTGAACAAGTTAAGTTTACTACCTCACGGTGGGTTGCCATAACGGGTCCTGAGTGATGAAATCGCCTTGAACGGCGCTTATGGGATCAAGCAATGACGCCTGTTATTTTATGTAGCAGATTTCTTCCTGGATCTTGCAATATATGTCGAGTGGCTATTTTTGTACAAACAAATGTACCACTTACTGCGAAAATTTTACTGTTTAATCCAACTTAAGAAAAATTGTCATTGGCTGCTTACTTATTCTATATTCTCTTAAAATGACGCGAATGTCATTGCTTAGTCGAACATTTATCATATATAATGCAATTATCACCTTGTTTTAGAATTCATACAGGAACGGATCCTGCGTTTCTGTGGCACGGGCTGTAATGTGATCATCTGGCACCGGATCCTAAGCGATTATTATGACTGGCAATTTACTAAAGTTTGTCTATTTTGGAAGATAATCCGCATTCACAAACGTGTCATTTATAATGATTCATGCCAGTCCAGTTTTTTTATCCTCTGACAACGCTATTTCGGGGATGTAGTAAATTTTGACAAAGAAAGATAATTTCTATAACAGAAGTTGGTACTAAATGTCTCGTAATATTCGCTTCATAAATTTTGAAAATTGGTTCACAAATAAAGTTTTTTTTTCTTTTTGCCAAAATTAATTTTGAATAGGGTTTAGTATTGAGAAGGAAGATAATGCATAATAATTGAGTTTCGATTCTTAGACCTTTGGTGGCTTTAATCAGATATTATGACCCATGGTAAACATTTTGTAACATTTCCTGCTATGTCCAAGCGTCTGTGATAGAATATAAAAATTCCTAAGTTTTTACGGGGAAATAATTACTTCCCTTGCTAGCGATTTTACTGTAGAAATGTCCCTATTTGATTTTGGCCAAAATATCTTTATTTGATAAGTGTCAGTGTTGTTCACTTCTGACATAATTACAGTAACGCTTACATCTGGTGCAATTTCTGAGGTCCCTAGCCACACCAGATCGTTGTCGTTCACAGTTTAAAAGAAAATAAAAATATTAGAGGTATCTAGTTTAAACATATTTTATTGCATCTTCTAAACAAGCAACAGGGTCGGGCCACAAGTTCTGCCAACATTAGTTACGGCCCTCCCCTAACAGAACTTCATTACAGCAATATTCAGACACATGATAATGGCAAAGTAAACATGTAAGCACTACAAAAATACGAAAAGGTGATGGAGTGAAAGGTATAATAATGTAAATAATATACTAATCAAATAAATAATAAGATAATGGAATGGAATGTCATAAGATGAATTGTCATACTGGCCTTAGTGAACAGCAGACTAATCGGTGAACCTTCTGGTGTCCTTGATAAAAGTTTGGACGGCTTTGAAAATAGTAACATTTTCTTCTGGTGTGAGATTTTCATTTCCGAACAAAAGTTTATTAACATTTAGTGGGTTGAAATTCCTCGTTGATCGAAACAGTGCAATTCGTTCATTGATAAAGTGTGAGCATCTAAAGAAATAATGCTCTGCATCTTCAACTTCTTCAGAACAGCTACATGTAGGACTTGGTGACAGATGATTAATATATAGATCAAAAAATAAATTACTACTGTACACAGTTGTTTCTAATTCTTGCATGTAGGACTGAGATGTATCTACTACCAACTTTGTAGTATGTTGGAACTATTGAATTATTTTGTGCTTTTTTCAACTGATACTTAAAGCTAGACAGAGACAATGAATTACGTAATTCTGTGTCAAGCAAATTCCATGCCGAAATAGACGAAGGAATACATGATTTTCGGGAAATTTCTGTCCTGCAAAAGGGAACAGTAATATTGTTATTATTTCGTAAATTATAGGCATTTGTTTCTCCAACAAGCGGAGGAATTAAATCAGACACATATGAAGGAACAAGACCATTAACTGATTTATACATGAAGATAAGTTTCTGCTGCTTCCGTCTTTCGATAAGTGATACCCACCCACTCTCTTTGTAAAGGTTATCTAAGGAAACTGATCTTGTTAAGCCTGTAACAATGCGGACAGCTTCATTCTGAAGTTTTTGGAGAGACTCAATGTCTGTTTCTGTGCAGCCGTCCTATACAACACAAGAATACTCGATAATGGGCAGTAAGTATGAAAGGTATATTTGGTTTAGAGCAACACGACTAAATGTACATTTGAGTTTCCTCATTATACCAATAACTTTAGAAGCATTTTTAAGGATATTTTCAATATGGTTATGCCATTGTCCATTATTGCTAAATGTTAAACCTAAATGTTTATGTTCTGTTACAAATTTGATACGTGTACCGTCAAAAATTAAATTTGGTAGTGATTCAATTAGTCTTAGGGTAAAAAGCATCGCTTCAGTTTTAAGAGGATTAAAATTGATTAACCACTGAGCAGCCCAGCTAACTAACATACGAAAGTCGTGATTGATAATACCTTCAATGTCTTTAATGTTTGCTGCAGAGTAAAATAGAGAGCTATCATCAGCAAATAGACGTGTAAGACTAAGTAAAGATTCAGATATATCATTGATATAAACCAAAAATAATAAAGGGCCAAGAACAGAACCTTGAGGAACCCCAGCATTAACTCTCCTCAAGCTTGATGAGCTGTTTCTTATAACAACTTTTTGCTTTCTCCCACTTAAATAGTCACTTATCCATTCGAGTAATTCCCCTTCTATGCCAAATTGTTTTAATTTGAAGATAAGTCCCTTGTGCCACACTCTATCAAAAGCCTTAGAAACGTCTAAGAAAACCATGCAAGAATATTGATTATTATCAAACGTTTGACAGATGTCATGGTATATGTCAATAAGTTGGAAAGTTGTAGAATGATTAGGCAAAAACCCAGATTGATATTTATAAAGTAAATCATTTTCATGTAAAAAGTTAAAAATATGTTTAAAAGCTATTCTTTCCTGCAGCTTACCAACGTTACTTAAGAGTGAAACTGGTCTAAATGTTGAAGGATCAGAGTTATCTCCCTTTTTGGGTAATGGTATTACATTAGAATATTTATAGATTTCTCCAAACGTACCTTCCCTGAAAGATCTATTAAAAAGAATGCTAAGGGGTACAGCAATTTCTTTAGAAACAGCTTTTAACATTTTGTTACTAATTCCATCTGGCCCTGTTGCCTTGTTGGGATTTAAAAGTTCAATGAGGGAAGCAACTTCATCTGGTGTACATGTAATACTAGATATTCTATTTTGACATTTATATTCAAAAGCAGGCAATGTTGCATTTTCATCATTTACAGTGGAGATAGATGTAAAATATTTATTTAACAATTCAGCCTTATCTTTGGTTGAAAAACAGAAGTCGTTTTGACCAGTGACCGGATAGGAATTGAGAGGTGGAATTGAAGAAGAGCTGCTATTTCCTTTAACAAAGTGACGTACAAATTTCCAAAATTGTTTTCTATCATTTGAGTGAAAGTCAGATATGGAAAATTCCAAGTTATTGTAAAATTGCTCTTTTGCATGCCGTTTTAAATTATTAACTTTATTGCGAAAAAACTTGTACCTTGCCAAAATGTTATGATTTCCTGATTTGTTGAATTTACGTTTTAACCTGTCTCTTTTTCTAAACACTCTTCTTATTTCACAATCATACCAAGGTTTATCGTCGGGTCTGATAAGTACATTTTTGATGGACCACACAAGTTAACAAAGTTAAGAAAAGTATTATTAAACTTAGAACAGGCTTCATCCAGAATTCCTTCCCTTAGACAAGTCCAATCAAAGTTAGATATTTTTTGTTTCAGTAATGTAAAATTTGCCCTTTTATATAAAAAAAAATCAATCTATTGAAAACACCTTCTGTATCATATTGAAAGGGTAATGTTATATATGTTGCTTTATGGTCACTAATATTGGCTGGAACAGCTATGGTGCCAGAGTCAAGACCAGTTCAGATTGTCCAGCTTTTTCCCTTAAAAAGAGATTACTGTGTGTACGTGTAAACAAAAATACCACTCAGGAGCCGACACTTGATCACACGGGGTATTTTGGGCCATATGATCACGTAGGATCCGTTATGGCTACCCACCGTGTACCTGATGACGTTAAATTCTGACGGATGAGTGATACACAGACGTGTAATCTGCGGTGTCTGATCTGAATATACACTGTTTACTTATGCCCACTATAGATTCAAATACTTGAGGTTAATACGGTGGTCGGCTGTGGTCAATGGATATTAAACGAACAGCAAAAGCACTGACCAGGCTGCACAAAGGCAGATACGGACTTTTGTGGTTCGCAAAAGACCCCTTTCACATCAGGCCATGAGAAAATATTTAGTACAGGCACCTTTATGCTGGCTTTCACACTCATTTCTGAAAAAAATACAACAAAAAACACCCAGCTAGCATTCTTTATAAATCTACAGCGGGCCGTTATCAGCCCGTCAGCTACCCTGACGGGCTGATAACGGCTCGCTATAGATTTATGTAGAATGCTTACTAGGCAAACTGTCGTCTACTGTATTTTTGTGATTAACACTTTAAGGGTCAGAATATAGGAAAAGTTTTGTTGTTGTTGTTTTCCACCCCATACCTCATATTTCACACAAGTGTTTCCTGTTTATGTTTTCTCGCATTGCTCGAGACTTGATAAATTTACCAACTTTCAGTAATTAATAAAAGCCGCAGACAAAAGCAAATTATGTCATAATGTCACAAAATTGCTGGACCATTAAGGTAAACCCGACGCACCGAGCGACAGTATACCATATCGCATACGAATTATGTTAGTCGAGATCAGCGCATGCGCAGTTTGATTCGAGGCTACACTTTTCGTCAATATAAATTTCTATGATCCAGTTATTCCATACACTAAAAGAGTAAGCCTGGAACTAAACCATGTATGCGCATGCTCGCAGTCTGATCAGGACACATTTTGGATAATGTAAAATGAATCTGACGCGGCTCTATCTACATGAAAAAACTATTGTCCATTAATGTCATATCAAGCTATTTGCGGAAACAGCAAACGTTCTAGATTCTATTTTGACCTTGTTCCCAGATAATTAAACGCATGTTTGAGATACTGCTAATGGAATAATTAACCTTTACCACTCTCTGGGCAGATTCAGTAGACGACAAATTGCTGATATTTTTTTTCTTATTTGTCCCAGAAAATAGACTATGACATGGCAATGAACGACTATCAATTAATCAAAATTATCAGATTTTTTCAGCGGTTCAAATATTCATAGAGAATAGTAAAAGGTTCAGTATCTGATTTCCTGCTTTACTTCTTCCTTCCCCGGCCTTAACAACGGAAGACTAAGGTCATCTATGTACATTATCACTGGAGAAGTCCGTAGCCCGTCTTTGATAAAAGAATATAAAAGTGTGAAATAAAGGAAATTTTAAAATCGGCTTTGCCGGATGTCGCTTCCATCTTCTTATTTTCATCTCTTTTTTTTTTTTTTTTTTTTTTTTTTTTTTTTTTCTTCAAATATTTTTGTTGTTTTCTTGTCTGGTATAATGTTTTTGTCCATCATAAGTATTAATTATCATGTGTTGCTGCTTCCCACTTATCTATATTACAAGTTTATGTATTAGGAGATGAACTTAATAAGCTGTTAGCTTTCGTTCTGATCCTTTAGATTGGATTATGTAAAATTGTGGCATTGTTCAGTTATATGATTTATTTGAATAAATATGTTTAAACTAAAATATATTTTCTAAGGAGAAAATCTGCATGAAATGCCAACGTCAAATTGAGTGAAAATAAGAAAAATATTTCAAAACGACGTCTGCTGCATTTTTTTACCCAGCATGCTAAGCGTTAAGTAAAGCGGGAAATGTCTGAATAACATACCCAGTGAGCGCACGTGAGGATCACCAGAGGTGATAATTTTCTTATTTTTCATAAAAACAGGATTAGACATTTCATGCAAATTGTCTCCAAGACAATTTGCATGAGATGTCAAATCCTGTTTTCTGCAAAAATTAAGAAAATATTTCAAAATGTCGTCTGGTGAAAATTATACCCAGAGTGCTAAGCGTTAAAGAGCGAAATCTGGTTCCTGGGGTTTGAGCCCTTTACTAAAACATGTCTAAGCATCTGAGTAGGTAGTGACCTTTCCTGCTGAAACTTTCAGAGTTTTGGCCCTGCTATAACTGGCTTTTGGTAACAGGGTTCTTAACTATATTCAATAATTCTGTTTTCTAATGCATATGAGATGTAACATGCCTTGAATTCTTGGCAATGTTCATAGATACTGAAATAATTGAGCCAGCGCATGACAAAACCTACAGAATGGCATGTGCGCCCAGCGAAGACAGATCAGCCTGGGCGTCCGCCCAGTCTGATCAGAGTCTTCGCTGTGCGCTCAATGGGTAGCTAAGGACCCAAGCTTTCTTCATGCGGACAGCGAAGATTCTGATCCGACTGGGCGGATTTCCAGGCTGATCTTTCACTGGGCGCACATGCCATTTTGTAGGTTTTGTCATGCGCTGGCTCATATTTTAATTAAATTTACAGAACATCACCCAGCTGCCATTATATTAACCCATTTATGCCGAGTGGACTATTCTACCTCACCTCTTTGGACAAGTTCATTCTCTGTATAAGGAGTGTCTGCTTAGTTTTCATTATTACCATATTTTGTAGAAATTTCTATATTTTAATGCAAACAATGTAGATCCTGATCAGACGCCGTGTTCTGAGGTGTCTGATATGGGTCTACAGTGTTTGCCAATGTCCCTTTTACGGTATGCCAGGCTTAAACGAATTAAACATACCAACAACTAAACCATCAATGGTCAGCAAAAGTTACTACTTATCCAGTTATCCAAACAGCGCTATTTTGACAGGATTACTGCAACCCTGCTGCTGGATTTAAGGGACTCCAGATGGTTAAGGAAGACATACTAAAGACAGACAAGTAAACTGGGTTTGTACGGAGACATGTATCGTTTGCAAGAAAGCAATAATTGTTCCGTAGTTTCCTTAACACTTTGAAAATTGTTGAGCAATAAACCAAAGCAATCAAGCAAATGTTCACTGTCTTGAAAGTTATTTGCACCTGTCAATGGGCTTGTCGTTCACTGTACATATATTTAAAGAAAGTTGAACACATCGCAACACTAGTGGGAATTGATACGTTTTTCAAGGGCGGTAAATCTGTCAAAATTGTTTCTATCCCCGTGTGAAAAATGGTCTACTCTAAAACGAAAGAACTTGCTCTCACTGGGAGCGAATTCTTTCTTCTTAGAGTAGAACTCTTTTTAGAAGGGGGTTGGAGTGCAGCAAAGTAAACAGGAAGTCCACAAATGGTGGAAAACCTAGTACCAAGTGTGTCAAGTCTCCTTAGACAGACAGACAGACAGACAGACAGATAGAGAGAGAGAGAGAGAGAAGACATTTATTTCATTTTTCATTTCGTTTCTCTCTATACTACCGGCTTGCCATGAACGCCTTGGAGTCTGGTCAAATTGCACGTTATCCATGTCAGCACAGAGTCTTCACAATAAATACCGTCTTTAGATAATAGTAATGGCAATGTGTATATACTGGGCAGGATTGTGCTGCGAAGGTGTTGCATAATAATCTATACGATGCACATATATAAAGTGACTCCTAGCTTAACCGTGTCACGGTCTGTTAATCCTCTGGTATTGCAGTATATGTACACCTGACGCTATCAATAAAACGGCTTGACCAGCGTCGCGTTTTCCACGTGCAAGGTAAACTATTTCGTTGATAGTAGCTTACACATTAAAAAAACTCCAGTGCAAACAATGTGGAGGATCATTTTTAATGGCCATGTGGGAGTTACCATACATGACAAACTCTGGACCGCATGTGGCAGACCAGACATTCAAAGCTAAACGCCGGTCCTCTCATTGTGTGGCTGTACGAGACTTTTCATTCGCTGTGAAAATTGGATATATTTGAGGAATACGGTCGAGTACTTATACAGACGATTACCCGCTCTACAGTACAGTGCTGTAAGTTACATTACGAAAACATGCCTATTCAAATATACTGAATCTTTTACCACATAAAAATGAAAATTTTCAGATAATAAAATCTGATATTTTTCATATTTCTGCTCAAAACATTGTAGATACTCATTAGAACCGCCTCGGCGAGGCGGTTCGAACGAGTACCCACAATCTATGTTTTTGAGCAGAAATAAGAAACATAATGAATACTCCTGTAAACCCCAGTTTTACTATATAATAGTTGGGTTTAATGGGGTCAAAATTATATAGGCGTGTTTTCGTGATGATTTACTTTTGGCCATTTGCAGACGTTGTGTATGCCTGACGGGCAACACTAAATCGTGAATATTCCAATTAATTTCCTGCTATAAGATTGTGGCCCCTTTCAAACATCGCCCGGCGTACACATCGTCCATTACTAGCTAATATTGTAGTCCATCACGAAAACATACATATATAATTTTGATCCCCTTAAATACCACTTTTATACAGTAAAACTGGGGATTACAGAGGTAAACATTATTTTTCGTACTTCTGCTAAAAATATAGATGGTAGGTACTGGTTAGAACCGCCTTAGCGAGTACCCGCAATCTATGTTTTGAGCAGAAATATGACAAATATCAGATTTTTTATCTGAAAACTTTCAGTTTTTGGTGCTGAAATTTTCAATATACTTGAATAGGCGTGTTTTCGTTATGCGATTTATAGCGGCGTGATGCTAATCCAATGTAAATGTCACCCTACATTGATCCATCGGGGTCGTCTCAACAGCTGGACCCGACGCGGACACAAAGCACACACATGAGCTGAATGCTTATTTATCTTGAGTCACTTATATATGATTAACATCCTACATAAGAACAGCGTGCTATTTTTAATATTACGACTTATCTCCAAATTAGCAATAGTAGAGTTCATATGTGGCTTGCACAGCAATGCTTATGACAGGAAGGGCTTGTTTGTCGGTTTCTTTGTCTCTGTTTTGGTGTTGTATTTCGCTATACGCAAGTGCCATAAAGGCAGTAAGGGTATTCTCACGATTATCGCTTGTATTTTCAGCTTCGTGCATTAGACGTAGTAAGGGTATTTTCATGATTACATGTATCACTCGTACATTCCGAATGTAGCTGCAGACTGTAAACCCACATTAGCTACTAGTACAGTCGAACCTCAATAACTCGAACACCGATGGCTCGTTTACCATGGCTAATTCGAACTCGTTTTCGAGTCCCTACAAAATTCTTCAAATAGCTCAAGAAAACACATATTTAGGGATTTTTCTTATTTTATCATGAAATTGTATGTTGTGTGTACTCATTAGAATCGCCTCATCGAGGCGATTCTAATGAGTACACTCAACATACAAATATCGCGTAGAATAGTGAAAAGATTTCCCTAATTTATCACTATTTGCTTCCTGACCCTGCGGCATAATCAACTGTCAGTGGTTCGAACTACCCATATCTCGAACAAATTTCCATAGTCCCAAATATGTTCGAGCCATTGAAGTTCGACTGTACATGTAGATGTGTTACGTGATTGTTGTCTTTGCTAGATCTCAATTATATATTGTTTGGTCAAGCACATTTAAAGGGAAATCGAGGTACCTCTGTCAACACTGTTTTGTCTCACTTCCGAAGGAGGTTCTACTCTAAATAAAAAAAAGGAAAACACCTGCTCCCTAGTCTGTCTCCAGACTCTATCTTTTCTGCCATTTTCTCTTTTCTTTTCAAAGGTATACAATCTAGTACAGCTTATAATGATTTGATAAGTTATGTCCCTTAGTGGAAAAGATGGTTTCTGTAGTAAAACAGTGAAATTGGATTAAAGAGACAAATACAGCTACAGGAAGTGATAAAGAATGACAAAATATGCAGAAACGACTGGAGCTAGTCTTACCTGCTCCCCTTTGAGTGCAAATTCGTTCCTTTAATAGTTGTCACCATTTCAGAAGGGCTTGGTCTGCAGAAAAGCAAACAGGAAGTCACAAATGTTTCACTAGTATAAATGGCCGAAAGACTGCCCAGTGTATTTAGTCGTCTTAAAGTAAGCATCTCATCACGAAAACATGCCTATCTAATTTTGACCCCCTTGAACCCCACTTTTATATAATAAAATTGGGGTTTACAGGGTATACATTAGTTTTCATATTTCTGCTCAAAACATAGATTATGGGTACACGTTAGAACCGCCTCGCCGAGGCGGTTCTAACGAGTACCCATAATCTATGTTTTGAGCAGAAATATGAAAAAAATATCAGAATTTTTATCTGAAAATTTTCATATTTTGGTGGTAAAATTTTCAATATATTTGAATAGGCGTGTTTTCATAATGTTTTATTTGGATTAGCAAAAATACTATGCTAGTCAACAAATGTCTTATACTAAGCATGCCTAGGAATCAAATAAAATACCATTAAAACTTCCTGGTTGCTAGTATACTCTAACCGTGCTATAAACTCAACTAAAAGACATAAACCAGAAGTTATATGACAGCATACGGTTTCGTTCAGACCTGAAAACGGTCTATTTTAGGCAGTCTAGACGAAAATATGAAAGTATGTAAGGCAACATTAAATTTATATTATCGGGTTTACATAACATAGACAGTTATTCTTCAGACATTAATGCCACTCGGTGGATCCCGTTAGTTTCAGGCGCTATTCCTTGTACAGAGCTTAAAATGTAAATTAGTCTTAATTCAAATAAAATACACACACATAAAAGTACTTGACTTTTTATAGGTTTTGAACTGGTGTTGCTATTTTTTTTTTTGGTTTTTATACCCCGTCACACGATAGTGGCGGTGTATTATGGTATCACGTTGGCTGTCCGTATGTCCGTCCGTGTGTCCGTCCGTCTGTCGTACGTCCGTCCGTCCGTATTTTCGTTTTCGGACGATAATTTGAGTTAGTGTCAGTGGGTTTTCACTAAACTTGATGTGTGCATTAATATTGTAAAGATCTGGTTTAGGACTGCTAATGGGAAAATTTCGTGATTTTTTGACAGTCATCTGCCCGCGACACGTCCTTATTTTCATTTTCGGATGATAACTCTAATAAATATCAATGAATTTTCATCAAACAATGATGTGAGTATTGATATTGTAGAGATCTGGACTGAGATTGCTGATGGGCAAATTTCGTCCATTTTTGACAGAGTTTATTGCCCGCAGACACGTCTTTTTTTTTCATTTCCGGATGATAACTTCAGTTTATATCAATTGATTTTCACCAAACTTGGTATGTGTATTGATTTTGTTGAGGTCTGCTTAGTACGAATTTCGTCCGTTTTTAGTAACTCTCAAGAGATTTTCACCAAATTTTATGTGTGCATTGTTATTGTGCAGCTCTGGTTTCGGATTGCTCATTGGCAAATTTCGTCAATTTTAACAGAGTTGTCTGTTCGCGACATGATAATGGCGAGGTCAAAAATTCACTTGCTTTTTGTTTTATAGTACAAAATTTTTATTGTTAGAAGACAAAACGATACACGGTAGATAAAGTGTGACCTGACTTTATCATACAAACGGTTACTATTTCCACCAGCAGCGGCTTGTGAAGCATATAAGCATTCACTCTACACGACACAAAAATGTCACGTGTTTCTGTTTTTAACCTCATATATATGAAAGACACAGTGACGACAGCAAGCCCAAAATAATCCCTGCTGCAACGCTTTATCTGTTTCGCTAAGACATCCAATTTCTGATATATGGCAGGAATCGCAGCCAGTTAAACAGTGTTACTTCCGTTTGGTTCTGTTTCTTGAAAAATATACAGTATTGTAGATGTTATCATTTTATGTTTTTGCAGGAACCTGGGCCCAGTTGTTCAAAACTAACGATGTCGTTAGTTAAGGATTCGTTAAAATTTACATCGAATGATACACAAACATGCTGAAATTTTTTGTTGAAAAAATGTGAGTAGCTTTTGCAATGCAAAAGCTACTCACATTTTTTTTCAGCAAAAAATATCAGAATATTGTATATTGAATCCGCTAAAACAGTTAACGAAATGACCCTTAACGATCTCGTTAAGCTAACGACGCTTTGAACAACTGGGCCCTGCTGAATATAATGTTCATAGAATACAAAGAAAGGTAACATAAAAGAGTAGTAAAACAATAACAAACAAAACAATTAAATAATATTATAATGATACGAGACCACGGTCAAACGTTTAGACAAGTTTTAACACAAAAACGTTACGGAAGGCGTTGAGAATAATTGTCACACTTACGTGATACCAATAATTGTCTATTAGAACCAGGTTTCGAGTTAATCAAACTCATATCAGGATAAAAATAAAAAGTAATGGACTATGACATTATTTGCATTGATGTATTCCACGAGAGTGCATTTAGATGTAGATATTTTGTGTCTGCAGCGTGCATTGGTGCATCAGACTATGAAGACCGTAAAGACCTTATAGTGACAATTTTACAATCACCACAAATATGTCAAGAACACTTCCTGAACTGTCATCATGACAGCCAAGTGGTGCTTGTATACGTCACAGTTTGCACGTCTGATTTGTTTTTGCACATTCTTAAAGAATACTTGATAAAACAGAAATAGAAAACGTTTAGTCACTTTAATGGCAGCTTGTTATCTTGTCTGCCTGGGTTGATATGTCTTTATTATGCATTCATGCATCTGAAGTTTAGTCGTATGAAAGGTCAAATCGTATGCACCGTGTACCATTGTACTGCGCTACAGAAGAAAAAAAAACATTTAGCACTTTTAAGATGATACACGTTCAAGGGTAAAAAGTAATCATCTCCTAAAGCAACGAACACGCTCTCACTGAGTGCAAATTCTTTTAGAGTAGATCCTTTTCATGTCATTTGTTTGATGCCTCATTGGGCGAGGGTGTTGTAATTTGTGATTGCGGTATTTCCTGGGTATCTTCACATATAAAAAGAAAGCAAAGAGAAGTCACCAATATTGTATCCTTTATGAAAAATGCGGAAAAATAAACCAAGTGTATCATATCCCCATCGCCTCTTTTAATAGCAGAAATGGAGATACCCAGGAAAGACCTAGCAAAGGAACACAGGTTCGTAGTATATTGATTTTGAGACATTAAGTGACAAGGCAAACCGACACTTCTATTAAAAAAGAACAAGTAATCGAAGAAGGGTAGCAAGAGAAGCAACATGGTGCGTCTCATCACGAAAACATGCCTATATAATTTTGACCCCCTTAAACCCCACTTTTATATAATAAAACTAGGGGTTCTCAGGGGTATACATTATTTTTCTTATTTCTGCTCAAAACATAGATTGTGGGTACTCGTTAGAACCCGAATATCCTCAATCTATGTTTTGAACATGAAAAATAGAATTTTTTTATCTGAAAATTCTAATTTTTTGGTGGTAAAATTTTCAGTATATTTGAAAAGGCATGTTTTTGTAATGACTTATTGTTTTCGTTTGCTCCGACTAACTTTGTTGTCGAGCCTTCATCTTGTGTTGTCATAGTGTTAAGGTCACTTATATGTTTTTTGTTGTTTTTTTTTTTTTTTTGATGGTCAGAGCCCTTATTCATTTCAAATGATGCCATTTTATTGCACTTTGGAATCTCATGAAAAATATTGCAAATTATGCGAAATGATTATTCTTTACAATGACATCAAATATTTATATTGGTATGTAAAACTTCTATTAAAAACAAAAGTAGTTGCGGTCATGGTACCAAAGCCGTAATCCAAACTCATAAATCCAGAAACGAATGATGAATCAGAATGTTCAGACCAACAGACATGGACCCCAGAACAAAGGGTGTAATCAGGCTTCCGCGGATAGTAAGCATTACTTGGTAAGCAAGCTTCGCTTCGCCCACCATGCCCATAAGCCTGAACGAAGGAAATATCGGTAGAAGCGTATGTCCGGGATTTGGGAAGTCTACTTATGGCGCGTCACTGGCAAAACATCAGAAACAATTCTGGAAACTGCCACATTGTAGGGATTGACCTGTGAGGTACCTGTATGCTGATTTTTGCCTCTAAGTATATATACAAGTATATATACAACTGTGTGAAGCGATGGTACCAGTAAGCGCCAAATGATCCCTGCCAAGCATATTTAGCTATGGTGTCTCTGGATTAGCTGCACATATCAAGCAGAAAATGCCAGCCGAAGAGAGCAAGAGAAACCAAACACTTTTGAGTTGAAGTTGGAGTTTGATAGTGGAACAAACACTGTTAAGGTCATGTCGAACTGTCAAGTTAGCAGCCTTACACTTTGGAGCAAATTCTTTCAGAAAGGGAGGGGAATAAATAATGAGAGGGCTGCCTCAAGTGAAAGCGTATGAATTTCCCTTAACTCTTTTGGTTCCGAATCTCAGACGACAATTGTCGTCTGCTTTTCTTTTTTGATAAACAATCGCTTGAAAAGAACTTTATAAGTAAAGTTGAAAGACTGAATGTCAAACAGCGTAGATCCAGATGAGACGGCTCATATGAGCCGTCTCATCTGGATCTATGTTGTTTGCAAAAGCCTATTGTTATCGCCTGTGGTAGTGAAAGAGTTAAGTCCATGAGAAGCATTGATACGCTTTCTGTGTTTTTAATGCACACACGCTAACGAAAAGAATTCAACATTGGAAGTCAAGGAATACACTGCTTGTGGTTGTAGGGGATCGAGGAGCGGTTTTAGGGCCGTTCAGCCTTTAGTCCGGATGCAGTTTCCCTAAGAAATTGAATATTCACTTAATGATTTATAGTAGCAACCCAGTTTAACAGTATAAATCCCGCTTGATTCTATTTCTTATATAATATACAGATGATGTTGTCATTTTAAAACTTCTGTTTCAAGTTGACAGCAGAAACCTACTGGCAATAATGTCAATAAAATACAAAGAAGGGCACCATGAGTGAGTAAGAAATAATTTAAAACGGTGCACAGCATTTTTTACAAGACCGCATGTGCGCCCAGCGATGACTCGGATCTGTCTATGCATTTGTGCAGTCTAATCTTCAAACCGCTTGAAGACGATTTGAACCTTTGGCTGCCCTTGGAGCGCCCCATCAAGCCTCTGATCTGTATTCACTGGATGCACAAGCTGTCTTGTAGGACATCACGAAAAAATGCCTGTATAATTTTGATTCCCTTTAACCCCACTTTTATTTAGTAAAACTGGGGTTCTCAGGGGTATACATTATTTTTCTTATTTCTGCTAAAAACATAGATTGTGGGTACTCGTTAGAACCGCCTCGGCGAGGCGGTTCTAACGAGTACCCATAATCTATGTTTAGAGCAGAAATATGAGAAATATCAGATTTTTTTATCTGAAAATTTTCCTTTTTTGGTTGTAAAATGTTCAGTATATTTGAATAGGCGTGTTTTCGTAATGAAATGCTGTTTACCGGCTCATTTTAAAATATGAGACCACGGTCAAACGTTTGTACAAGTATTCAAATCACGACATTAATGATAAGAATCACGAAAGTCTCTGAGAATAACAACCACACTATGACGTCAATAATCGTCCATGAGAACCAGGTATTAAGTGAATCAAACGCATATCAGGACAAAATGAAACGTAATGGACTGTAATATTGCGCATTTGCATTTATATTTTCAAAGAATGCGCATTTATATGTAAATATGTGATGTCTGCAGCATACATTGGTGCACCAGACTATGAAGTCCTGATAGTGACAATTTTACGATCACCACAAAATACGTCAAACATACTTCTGTGACCTGTACCAGGATACATCATTTTACAGTCACCATGATGCTTGTATACGTCACAGTTGCAGGTCCGTTTTGTTTTTGCACATTCTTAAAGCATGCCTGATATAATAGAATCATGTATCAATCGCATTACTAAAGTAAAACAAAAAGAAAAAAATTAATTCCTTTGTTTGCAGATTGACAGCATGGGTTAACATGTCTATATTATGTATTCGTACGTCTGAAGTTTAGTCGCATAACAGTAGTGAAGGTCATATCTTATGCATTATTTACCAAATGAACCAGCGCACGAAAAAACCTACAAAAAAAAGACTTATGCGACCAGCAAGGACTTAGATCAACTTGCGCATCCGCGCAGTCTGATCAGAGTTTTCGCTGATCGCACGTTTCTTCTTCAGCCTCCAGGCTATCCAAAGAGAGATAAGCGAGAACCCTTCCCATACTGGTTAGATGTACAAGCTGATCGGAATCTTTGCCGGTCATACAGGTCTTATTGTAGTTTTGTCGTGCGCTAGTCGAATCATTGTGCTAGAGAATAATACTTAGCACTTTTAAGGGGAGCGGATACACTTTCTCACTTAAGGAATGAACATGCTCCCAATTATGAAAACACGCCTATTCAAATATATTGAAAATTTCACCACCAAAAACTAAAAGTTTTGAGATAAAATTTCTGATGTTCTTCATAATTCTGCTCAAAACATAGATTGTGGGTATCGTTAGAATCACCTCGCCGAAGAGGTTCTAACGAGTTCATACAATCTATGTTTTTGAGCAGAAATAAGAAAAATAATGTATACCCCTGTAAACCCCAGTTTTACTATATAAAAGTGGGGTTAAAGGGGTCAAAATTATAATGAGTTTCCGCATCTCTCCTTCTTTCGGTGCCTCGCGGGGTGGGGAGGGGTGCTGTGCTTCGTAGTTGTGGCATATCTTGGGTACCTTAACTTATATGTTTGGTGTTTATTACAAAAACACGCATATTCAAATATATAGAAAATTCCACCTCCAAAAACTGAAAATTTTCAGATAAAAAACTCTGATTTTTTTTTTCAGATTTCTGCTCAAAACATAGATTGTGGGTACTCGTTAGAACCGCCTCGGCGAGGCGGTTCTAACGAGTACCACAATCCATGTTTCTGAGCAGAAATAAGAAAAATTATGTATACGCTGCAAACACCAGTTTTACTATATAAAAGTGGGGTTTAAAGTGGTCAGATTTATATAGGTATGTTTTCGTGATGTTCATGAAAGCAAACCGTAGCACAAACATTGTCTCCCATATGAAATGTGCGGAAAATAAACGAAATATATCATGTCCCTATCATCTTTTTAATAGTAGTAACGGTGATATCCAGGAAGGATCTGGCAAAGGAACACAGGTCTAATAAAAACAAAGCAAGTAATCGAAGACCAATCGCAACAAAAGCAACTCCGTACTTCTACTTGTGGTTTTCGTTACCTCTGACTTTCACATTGTAGTGGAGCCTTCATTTCTTTTCATCATAGATTTGAGGAACCCCTATGATGACACAACACTATGGTGCTGGAACTGGATAGGGATTCAGGGCGGGGTTGGGTATCCGTAAAACCAGCCTTAACACCCAAACAAGTTTTTTTTTTTTGTGTTTTTCAGTCCTTTTAGCAATGTGATTACCTCACTTCGGGAAAAAAGAGCTAATCTTAGTGCTTTTCGTACGTTTGTTCGATTTGCGCTTGTTTGGTTTTGTCTGTATCCTCGTCCTCTTGGTGTCTGGGAAGGGCTGCGGTTTGTGATTGTGGCACTCCCTGGACTTTTCTCCTGCATTTTCTTGCTGATCCTGCCAAAGCAATTGTAATCTGTTTCTCTGTTCTTTTGATTTAGACGAAGTGGTGTTTTGTCTAGAAATGTTATGTAATTAAACACTTACCCAGTGTCTTGAGGGCTGTATTCCGTAATTGTCGTCTTTCCTGAGTATCTCAGTATTTGTATTTGGAACAGTAAAACAGCAACGTGAGATACATGCTTTCTGACATGTGCATAACACGAAGACTCAAATCAGCCTGCGCACCCATGCAATCTGATCAGTATTCGTTATCCGCATGAAGGTTCTGATCAGACTGCCGAATACGCAGGCTGTTCTGAATCTTCGTTGAGACACATGTCTGAAGACATTTTCTTACGTTGTGGCTTATTTGTTTTCGATGAAGTGAGGTTTGTGTCGCCATTTCATGTCATTTAACACTTATCTGATACATTGGGAGTACTGCGTTCCATGATTTGGGCCTTTCCCGTTTCCAGGTTTTGTTTTTAGGGTACCATATTGACATATTGACTCTAAGTATTGGAACACCTTTTTTACTTACCATACTTGTCCAAATATATGAAAAAGTTCATTCTACTATCAGTTACATGTAATGTGGCGTCTGATCTGGGTCTACACTGTTTGCAAAGGCATGTTTGTCACAGTACTTAGGGATATTATGGTATATAGCTATGGACGTCCCCAACAGACTTCTGTTCGCCGAGAGTCTGAATGCAGTTTTTCCCTAAATTTCATAAAGTGATTTTTGTACGCCGAAAGCCGTCGGCTCGTACTTCGATGTAGATCTGATATGATTAAATGTTCTGATTTTTTTTTTTTTTGGACTTGTACGTGATATGCGTAAATGTATTTCGCTCAAGCTGGATGTTGCAGTTTTCATTATTGTTCATAAGCACTCAATAAAAACCGAATCTGCTTTTTCCAAATTATTCTGTATTTACTGTATTTACAATGAATCCCTTCCTTCGGATGTTTTCGTGTGGTCAAGTTACGTAACCGTCAGACGTTAACAGTTAGTAATATTTGCGGTTCGAGTGTTATGATTTGATTTTAATGTTTTTGTGTGTATTTCACTGACTGAGTTAGGGAACCTCTTTGCTAGCCGGACAATTATGTTTGTAGTTATTTTACATTTATATCTAGGCCGTTCTTAGGTGATAGGTAGTGTTGTTCGTCGGTTCTAGGCCTGCTCATTGCTAGACATTCTCTATGTTTTGTCATCTGTGTTGTTTAACTGTTAAGTTCGGCGAGTCCTGTCTGGCAGTGTGACCACTTACTGGGGAAGAAGCTGTTGGTTGCTTTGCTTATCATTCATCACGAAAACACGCCTATATAATTTTGACCCCCTTAAACACCACTTTTATATAGTAAAACTGTGGTTTACAGGGGTATATATTATTTGTCTTATTTGCTAAAGGACATAGATTGTGGGTACTCGTTAGAACCGCCTTGCCGAGGCGGTTCTAACATGTACCAACAATCTATGTTTTGAGCAGAAATATGAAAAAATATCAGAATTTTTTATCTGAAAAATTTCCTTTTTCTGGTTGTAAAATTTTCAATATATTTGAATAGGCATGTTTTCGTAATGAGCCTGTAGCTGGTTTACTCTTCCTCTTGGTGTCATTGGTAGGTTTTTTCTGTGACTGCGTCTCTTCCTGAGCACATTCTTTCAAAGCAGTTTGTAACCTATTATGTCGAGTACATTTTTTTTTCAAAGTGATGACAAATATAACAGCGCGGAAATGTTTTAATAATATTGAACGTTAATGAAGTGTATCAGTCAATGCAAAATTTAGACTTTTGATCTCCCGGCCTACATAATTTAAATTCTCATGCATTCAGTTATTACCATATGGAAAACCAGGAAGTGAATAAAAGATCACATGCACTAAGATTCTGCGCTAAAACATATAACAAAATTATGCACCTGTTTGTATGGACAGCGCACATCACGAAAACATACCTATATAATTCTGACCCTTTTCGACCCCACTATTATATAGTAAAGTAAAACTGGGGTTGACAGGGGTATACATTATTTGTTTTATTTCTGCTCAAAAAACATAGATTGTGGGTACTCGTTACAACCGCCTCGGCGAGGCGGTTCTAACGAGTACCCACAATCTATGTTTTTGAGCAGAAATAAGAAAAAAATATCAGAATTTTTGTCTGAAAACTTTCAGTTTTTGGTGTTGAAATTTTCAATATATTTTAATAGGCGTGTTTTAGTAATGAGTCTTATCAGGACCTTCACTGTCTGCTACAAGAATCATCGGATACTACATGAATGTATGAATGGAGAGCAAAGGACCGCATCATATTTTGCGCAAGCGCAGGATGATCTGAATCTGCGCATTTTTGCATGTTCGGGGGGACATTTTTCGCTTGACGTGGTCCATATTTCTGCTGTAGCTCCTCTTCGTTTTGTTCGTGAAACGTCCTGATGATCAAATGGTTAGCGCTCCGGATTTCAGATCACGACGTTCCGAGTTCGAATCTCGCTGGAGGCGGAATTCAGCCTATGACGGTATCCATCAATTCTGTAAGCAGGCTACAACTCTCTATATTCAGATTGATACAAAAGGATAATAATTTTGATATGATATTTTCCTTTCTGACACTAAACAGCCTTTAACTCTTTGTATGCTGGGTAATTTTGCATGCTTGTTTATCAACTGTGGATTTTTTTGAATTTAACTTTTTCGAAAAAAAAAATATATATATCTTTCAGGAATACCATCAGAGTGTCAAACAGTTCGGATCCAAATAAGGTCACACACACACACACACACACACACACACACACACACACACACACACACACACACACACACACACACACACACAGAGAGAGAGAGAGAGAGAGAGAGAGAGAGAGAGAGAGAGGAAAACAAAGCAACCAGCCCCTATTTATCCTGGAGAGTACTATATTGTAGGCGAGCGACAGTACTAGTAAAATATCAGGTCATGAATTTATGGAACTGTTATTACATTTAAATCATTTTATGAACTGGGCCCCAAACACTGTTATCTTTGATTTACCAGGTCAGTTGTATTCTTGTTGTTCTAAAACAATTAACCCATTTCAACTCATTGACATTTATTCCTTTATTACAGCGAAAGTATTTGGAGTACTATAATGGCAATTGTTGGGCTTGGTTGCCTTGCAAAGCTCGAAGTAAGGCATGCCTTCTAACCTGATACTTTGCTTAATTCTGCACCACAACATATGCTGTGGGTACTCATTAGAAGCGCCTCCTGGAGGCGCTTCTAATGTGTACCACAACATATGTTCTTGTGGAGATACAAGTAAAAAATATTATCGGGATATCCCTGTTAACTGGAGCTATGGCATGTTAAATTTTATGCTTGATTTATTGGCTACATTGTACGTCATTCATAAAAGGACCACAATCAGTAAGGTTCCTTGATAATAAATGTTTTTTTGTTATATTTATTCAGATCATTTTAGTAGTATGCTTTAAGAGGCTAGGGACACATCGCCAAGGGAAATAATTCTAACATGGAAACATTTGTCTCCCATCTTACTAGAAGACACTCTTAATGGAAAGAATGATCCCTCTGTGCGAATTTAGCAATGCTTTCCTTCAACAGTAGTCCTTATTTAAGAAATGTTTTAAATACTGGGGTTGCAATTTTATATCGGCAAAGGTTGTTACCCTTTATGAAAGGGCCGCTAATTCTTTCAGTAGTATCCATTCTTCGTCAGAGGGATGGAAATTCTGTCCAAATTGCTTTGCATTACCTTCTGAAACAAGATCTTCTCTGAAAGGAAAGAGTGTCCCATTGTAAGAAAAATCTTTCTTTTTAGAGTAGACATCTCAGAAGTTGTAGGTCTTCTATGATTCTTCATCTGTGATTTAAAATGTGACTGTTTTGTCCTTACTTGTTCCTCATCTTTCCTTCTTTTGGTGTTTCGTGATTGTTGCATTTCCTGAATATCTTCACATATTTTTGGTATACAAACGAAGCAAACCGGAAGCCACAAACGTTGTGTCCCTTGTACAGTATGGCAGCAAAAGTACAAAGTGTCTCCCGGTACAATAAGACTAATTATACATCTAAATTACCTCCTTATCTGTAACCATAAATAAAATTACCGTATATTTCCAAAACATGAGACACATTAACTTTTTCCCATACTTGTCCTAAAATTTGAACAATCCATTTTGTTGATGCGTCTGAAAACTGCTGGATGAGTGACAAACAGTGTATACCCTGCTCAGACGCCGCGTTCTGATCATGGTCTACAATGTCTGCCCAGAGCCTGTCTGTCCGAATGCTTGGGGTAAATAGTTCATATTTCACCAATAACGTATGATAATAACCGCAAAGTACAAAAATGTACCTTATGAAGCCCAACGTAAGAAAGTGCATCAACCAACTCTTCGGCATAGTCTGACCAGTGCTACAGTAATCAGCAAGATGACAAAGAAGGTTATAATTAGAAAGCGCGAATGTATAGGCTTATTTAGGCCTTTACTGCTTGCCTGTATGATCAGACCACTTTACATATTGCGGTACAATTTTAACGCCTAGCACTTTAGGATAAAGTTTTAGCAGACGACATATTGGAACATGTTTCTTGTTTTTCCCAGAAAACAAGTTTTGACATTTCATGCAAATCTTCTCCAATAAAGACACTAGTTTGTCGTCTCCTGAATTAGCCAAGATAGTGGTAAAAGTTAAACAATCAGCATCACGAAAACACGCCTGTATGGTTTTTGACCCCCTTAAACCTCACTTTTATACAGTAAAACTGGGGTTTACAGGAGTGTACAATAGTTTTCTTATTTCTGCTAAAAAATATACATTGTGGGTACTCGTAAGAACCGCCTCGCCGAAGCGGTTCTAACAAGTACCCACAATCTACGTTTAGAGGAGAAATATGAAAATTACCAGAATTTTTCATCTGATAGCTTTCATTTTCTGGTGGAAAAATTCTCGATATACTTGAATAGGCGTGTTTTCGTAATGGAGATTGTTACTTTTACGAGCACTTGTCAATCGTAAGTGTCCATTATAAACGATATGATTATGAAGACATAGCCTTTTTATTTAAATGTAATAAAATAAAAACAATCAATTTATTTGCTCCTGATCTAAATTCACACTTAGATTACTCCAAAAGTGCAGGGTCAATCGACTGATTACTTATAGCTTTTTATTGTCCTCCGCCTTTTCGAAGAAAAGTGAGGGGACATAGTATTCGGCTTTCCTTAGTCGCCTCTGAGAGTAGGTACCTTGTAGACGCAACCCCTCCTATTGTTGTCGACGGATCTCTTTTAAACTTCGCAAGTGTTTTGTCATGGTCTAAAGATATGCATGTGCTTTTGGTATATTCCTGAAATTGGTTATTTTTTTCTGCGTTTTGAACTTAGTCAGTTTTCGAGCTAAAATATTATAGATTGTGGGTACAATGTATTTCTGTCCGCAGCTCCTCTTACAGCTGTAAGCGGTTCTTTTTGAAACTTTGCAGGTGTTTTGTTATTGTCTGAAAACATGCATGTGCTTTTGTTATATTCCTGAAATTATTTTTGTACTTTTTCTAGGTTTTTAACTTAGTCATTTTTCGGGCTCAAATAGTATAGATGGCGAGTACCTTGTGGACGCAACTCCTCCTTTAGTTTTAAAACTATGCAGGTGTATTTTGTCATGGTTTAAAATATGAATATGCTTTTGGTATATTCCTGAAAATAATTTTGTCACTTTCTGCGTTTTAAACTCGGTCATTTTTCGAGCTAAAATAGTATAGATAGTGGGTACCTTCTGTACTGCACTTCCTTCTACAGTTGTGGACGATTCTTTTTGAAGATTTACAGGTGTTTGTATCATGGTCCGAAACCATAAATATGCTTTTTTTATATTCCTAAAACTATTTTTGTCACTTTTTCTGGGGTTTGAACTTAAGTCATTTTTCGAGCTCATATAGTATAGATAGTGGGCACTTTCTGTCCGCAAACTCTCCTACAGTTGTAAATGGTTCTTTCTGAAACTCTGCAGGTGTTTGTGTCATGGTCCGAAGATATGCATGTGCTTTTCTTACATTCCTTAACTAGTTTTGTCACTGTTTCTGGGAAAAGAACATAGTAATTTTTCGAGCTCAAATAGTTTACATAGTCGGTATTTTGTGGACGCGACTTCTCCTACTATTGTGCACGGTTTCTTTTGAAACTTTGGAGATATTTGTTTTTCTTATTTTTTTGTATTTTTTTTTAGTCATGGTCTGAAGATATGCGTGTGCTTTTTGGTATATACCTGAACTAAAATAGTTTTGTTACTTTTTTCTGCATTTTGATTTAAGTCATTTTTCGAGCTCAAATAGTATAGACAGCGGGTACCTTGTGGGTGCAACTCCGTCTGCTGTTGCGGGCGGTTCTTTCAAAAAACTTTGCAGTGTTTTGTCGTGGTCTGAAGATATATATGTGCTTTTTTATGATCCTGATGTTTTTGTCGCTTTTTTCTGCGTTTTGAACTTAGTCATTTTTACAGCTGAAATATAAAAGTGCATCGATAAATGATACGTTGTGATGCGACTCTTTATACTGTTGTGTGTTTTATACATGTAAGCACATCAAGTAACTAAGCTGCAGTTCATATACTTAAAAAGGCGGATGACATAAGTT
Source organism: Anodontia alba (assembly GCA_964016985.1). Lineage (NCBI taxonomy): Eukaryota > Metazoa > Mollusca > Bivalvia > Lucinida > Lucinidae > Anodontia > Anodontia alba. Next base: position 59,759,035 of record OZ024834.1, on the reverse strand, counting down.
CCCTGTAGAATTTGCCTGCTACTAGCATAACAAAGCCTTTTTATTGCTTTTTATTCAAACATTTTTTTTTTTTTTTTTGTGCGTCGTTTCCACCAAATTGTTCCAGTTGGTGAAACGGTGTCCACGAATATATACACGTAAGCCGTAGAGTGCAATACGGTACCTTCGGGGTTAGCCTGTGTACAAAGACAATCAAATAAATCGTTTCTATGCTAATGCCATAATTCAATTTAATCCCAAAGTGCAGGGTCAATTGTCTGATTGCTCATTGCTTTTTGTTTTGCTTTTATCAAGAACGTCTTGCTATTTCATTTCCTTCTAGTCACTTTTTCTGCATAGTTTCCATCGAAAGGATCCAATTAGTCAAAAGTTATCCATAAATGTATGCCATTTAAATGAAATAATATAAATACGGGATACCTTAAATGCATTTAGTTAACCGAAATATTCGTGGTTACTCAAAAAACAAAAACAAACTTTCCCTTCAGTTGTGACAGTCTTCGGCAGAGGGTAGAAAACAGCCCCAAATTCTTTTCGAGCAGACGTTTTGGCACAACCAAGATGGTGGACCATGCGAAAAACATTATGTACGCTTGTTTGTAACCAAAAAACTGAGAATGTTTATTGCTTTGATATTATTAATTTGATTCTATTAAATTAAATTAATAATTATTGATATAGTTTCTTCGATCTGGCTACCCTCTAAGTAGCGATTACAAGTTACAAGTGAGGGCTTTACAAAAATCGTTCAGAAGGTGCAAAATAATTTTTGAAAACACTCGCTAATGATTTTACTGAACGCAGCCTAGGAATACAACTCTCAGAAGGCACCGAATAAATGATACGAAACGACACTATGGAACAGCACTTTAACGAAATACAGAAATGATCATTGCAATGACTGGAAGCATGGCAAATCCGTAAGGTCCGGTCCCCTGTCACAGAACACATCTGCTCAACAAAACATAATTTCTTCACTCATGTCTCCCTGTGTTGTACAGACCATAAATTAGACGAACAAACCAGGAAATCTCGTGAAGCTACTGGATCACAGAGCTCTAGATAAGGCCCCTTTTCAGCCAAAAAGTACTGATATGTTTCCTATTTCTCCAAAAAGTCGTATGTTGTGGTTATTCATTAGAAGCGCCTCGTTGAGGCGCCGACAATATATTTTTTCATGGAGAAATAAGCTAAATATTGGGTGGATACCCCACGCCCTTTTTCTGGAGCTGTGGGATCAGCTGTCTGAACATTTTTGCGACCGTATGGTATCGACAAGGGAGAATACTGTCAAACAAGGACCCACCTTTCAGGGTCAGTGCCTCTGACAGCTTATAATTTAACGTGCGTCGGATTGAAAACAAGCTTGAAATTGCATTCCACAATTTGATCACATCGCATAGGTAATAGAAACTCACTGGATATATGGCAAGTTGTGTTTGCTATGTTACCGAGCGAGTTGGCCTCGAATTAAGATGAGATGGGATGAAGGGGGCAGTACAAACAAATGAATGTTTTGATCTACCCAACTCGACGGCGTTTAGGGATACATGTGGAGAAGGCTCATAATACATTAAGAGAATAGGTGTCCTTTGATTGTTTGGTATGTGGCAAAATATGTCCTTTTAAATAGTTTTCGATCATTGACAGGCTTGACAACCCTGATTCAAGCCTGGCACCACGCTGTGAGTTTTACATTTCTAATCTAACAAAGGTAAAATACTCCTCCTTAACTATTTTTCTACATATATCATCTCCCTTTCTAGTCAGAAACTTACTGATCAGCCAAATTAGAGAGAAGGACATTCCAAAAGATAGGATTTTCTTGTAAATTATAAATCGTTTTCATGATGATTCATATATCAGTTCGACGGAAGCCAGTCTACCCTGATTCCATCATAGTTGCTTATGCGACAGCTGATCATGCCTCAATGAGCAGTGGATTATAACGTTTTCCTTTGAAAATAAAGTACAGAGGGAGACTGTTTCCTATTGTATTGACACAACCAATCAACTCTGTAGATTAAACCAAAGATCTGTGGAAACGATGAAAATAGACGTTTTATTATCATGATCTGCACTGTTTGCCATTTTGTTTAACATTTTCGACTGACACCCTACTTGATGTATTGGATTTATCCATAGTCGTGAATAGAAAGGTCCATTTCAGAAACTTAGGCATGAAAGGATTAATATAACTGTATGAGACCTCAGTGATACCAGTAACTATTTTTAAGCCTGCTAAAGCAATGCTATTTGTTGGACTGTATCTAGGCTGCATTCCGGTCTCATCTAAATTGTAGGTAGCCTCAGCATGTGATTTCAGGTCATGCTTCATTAAAATTTCCCCTTTGCAAGTGCATTTTCAAGTGATCTTGGATTAAGAGCAGCCTCTTTCAGTTATTGTTAAATTATGTGTGTTTCTCCTAAAAGGAACGCTAGCTCTCCACCTACAAATTTCAGCTGGCCATTAGTATAACCCTAGCCCAATAGATCGTCAACATGTTCAAGAAGCAGTTTCTTGTTCTTTACTTAGAACAGTTTCAGGGCCACAGGAATGATTCAGCAAATCTACTTAACCAGTTAGCCTGTCCCTTACCGTTTGGATAGGAACACCAAACAGTCTTGTTGCAGGTTTAATTGAACATTTCTTCTGTCGTACATGGTCAAACTCCTTTCTAAGTTTTCCTTACGAAACTGCCTCTTTTTCTTATTTGGATTGGTCTTTTCTGAAAGAAAAGTGTTCGTAAAAGAACGGGATATGTCTGAAACAGAATCATAAAGACTTTCGTAGGGAGTTTTTAAGAACATTACATCTTAACAGTTTTAAATCATGTAAATATAAAGGGCTCATAATTGTTTCCGTGCAGTACAGTTTGGTGTTTATGTCCTGGTATTTCTTGGAATAAAACAGACGCATAGCATGTTACAAACAGGGAAACGTACGCAAAAAATAATCATGGTATGACGTCATCAATGTATGAAGTAAAACTACAAAAATCTGATGCTGGGATCTTGAAAAAGTAGTGTATATGAAAAGGACACCAATACTCATCAGTATATTAAGACATCCTTCTGTCATCCTCTGTCTTGTAAAAAAAGGTATTTTATTTAGTCAAGCTAAACGATATCGTAGCATCATTTCCATTGATGACTGTTTGAAACAAAATCTAGAAATCACTAGGGACTTATTTTCAAATGCGTAACTACCCTGCTGATATTTTATCTGAAGCCATTTAAAAACCATCAATTCTGACTGTTGATGAAGCTTTAGAACCTAACTGCTCTGGAAAGCCAGGATATTATCCTCTTAGGTTTAACACAGAGCCCATCTCTTCCTAACAAAGGCAAAATTATTTATTTGGGCTTACTTAAGATATCAGCAAGTAAAAGTGTGCATAATTTGACTAAATCTAAGCCAACTGTTGCTTACAAAGGGTCGGCTAATATTCATGACGGGCTAGTTCACTCAAAATTAAGAAAATCTGTGGTTTCTTACAATATAACCAAATGTGACAGACGCCGTTGTTCATATATTCTAGCTTTCAAGATCCCAGCATCAGCTTTTTCTATTTTCACAAGCAGAAAACAGCATCTGTTTTTGAGGAACTGTATTTACTTTCTTTTTTATAGCTTCTTGACATTGATTAAGCTTATCTAGAAACCTTAATAGTAGCCGGCCTCGGTGGCTCAGTTGGATGCGCCGTCTGACTGGAGACCAGGAGGTCGGGGGTTCAACCCCCGCCAAGGTCGGCAACATTCTTTCGTGGAGATTGAACATGAAATATTTTCTACGGTCATTCTCTCCCTTCCGCTGATTCAAGAAGGGCAGTTGTCAGTTTCTGGCGAAAGAATGTGCACAATACTCGTTAACCGCTTAGAGGACTAAGCCTGCCCAGTAAACGTGTGGTTAGGTAAACTGGCCGCGCTCGACATGACCCCATTGGGTTGACTGGGCCGTAAAACCTCAACACAAACAAACAAACCTTAATAGTTGCTCCTCAATATCTCAGTTAACTCAGAAATGTGTCCTGGTTGCAGATACAATTGAGCCGTTAAGTCTTTGCATTGTTTATTCCACATCTCTTCTTCTTTCGGTGCTTCCGGAATGCTTTGCTTCGTGATTGCGGCCTAACCTTGGTTACTTGATTTTTAAGATCCCTAATATTTTTTTTTGTGCTGACTTTGCGAGGTGATTCCCTTGTTACAGTTCTTATTTGTTCATACGTCGTTATTGTAAATGTGCCGCTTCGTTTGGTTTTTGTTTGTTAACCATTTCTTTGTCCTTTCTTGCCGCGGAAAAGCTGTGCTTCGTGTATTGTGTCCTCGTTTGTAGCGCTGTATTAATTTTGATACATTGTGTTTATTGTATACAACATAATAATGGCCAGTCTGAACTTGCTGAATCTTGAGCACGCACTATCAAAAAAAAAAAAAAAAAAAAAAAAAAAAAAAATAATAATAATTTCGAAATTCTGATTTTATTAAGACATTTTGGTATGTTTTCTTTTTTTTATAGCCCATTATTATTAATTTTGTACTGCTGCTTCTTGAAGTAATTAATTTGTTGTTTACATTTTTTTTCAACTTTAATATACCCTGCGTAAATGGGTAGGCCTAACATGTTTGTTTAAACCCTTAAAAAGGCACACAGCGGTCGAAAACACCCAGTTTCTGTTAATTTCCAATATTTCTGTTTATTTCCAATACTTTTAATGATTCTGTGCTCTCGTACAAAATCTGAAAACACCGAAATTTTGTCCGAACTAAACTAACAATTAACAACATGTTTTTATTTCTAAGACTCTATGATAATGCTTCAGTATATAAGTGAAAGAATTCATGGTTAATGAACGCGACGGTATAATTTGTAAAAGCATGGTATTTTTAGCATTTTTATGATCGGTCTGAAAAAACATTACATAATTAAAAGCAGTTTGTTAATATAAACTTCAGGCTGAAGCTGACAAACAACATGTTTTTGGCATACATTAGTATAATTGCACAGACGCTTAGTATCTAGTGTCATTCATATGGTCCTCTCTGATAATTCACTTCACAGTTTTCAGTATAATAGTCACACTGTCTGGCCACAAAGCCCTAATTAAATTAAAATTTGCATAAAAGAAAAAACAAAAACAGAAAAACGTATTATGTTTATCTGTTATTCATTTAAAATTATGTCGGATGCCATCGTTGGTTTATCCGACGTTCAATATATTGGCCACATATTCTAAGATAAATAACCGTTTGAGAGCAATGAACATGCGCACGCGCGAAATATAGAAGGTGTCCTTGAATAGCCACAATCAGAGAACATAGCCTACCACTGACACTAAGACAGACAAAACACAAGCCAAAAAGCGTGACATACAGTACACAAGTCTCAGACAAGCAAATCGCTCCATCTTCCATAGTAAGGTGATCACAATATTAGACAGGATCCACTTTACACAACATAAAGACAACGAAGATGACAAAAAATATAAGTAAATATACCAGGAAATTCCACAATCACGAAACACAGCCCTTCCAAAGATGAAAAACATAATAAAACCCTGCAGCGAACAGCCAGCCACAAGGACACACAATGATCAGACAACGCCAGAACCACTGCCTTTGATCGGTAAGTAGTAAAACTACCGAATAGGGACGTTAAATCAAATTTATTGGCACCAAATCTTCATCCTGGGTCCAAATGTGATAAAGTGTTCAATATTAATAGTAATAGCAAGCATTTTCAGAAAATTTATGATCCCGTCTTTAAAAAATCCTCCAAAGCTGTCTAGTATGTATTCAGTTCGATAGTATTGGAACTCTTAAAATGACCAAGTAAAATGCGGAAAAGAGAAAAAAAAATTAATAATACAAAAAATAAATAAATAAAACAAATAAACAGATATGATAAAAATTAATCAGAAAATTATATCTAATCACATGCACATTTTCGGCCTGGAAAACGTGATAAAATATTTTGAGGATTATATCCAAATCACATGCACATTTTCAGACCATGACAAAAACACCTGTACAGTTTAAAAAAGATCAGCAACACTTAGGGAGGAATTGCAGACACGAGGTATCCACTACTTAAACTGAAAAAAAAAAAAATGACGTCTCAAAAATAAGAAAAAGTGACAGAAATGATTTGAAGATTAAATCCAAATCTCATGCACATCATCAAACCATGGTAAGAACATCTGTATAGTTTCAAAAAGATCGACGTAAAACTGTAGGATAAATTATGGACACAATATACGTACTGTCAGGCTGTGCAACCTTGGTCTGGATGACCGTTTAACAGTGTAGACCTCGATCACACGCTGCATTTTTCAGTGTCTGATCATTATTATGCTAGAATTTAAACACTCCTATTTCACTACTTTCTGGTGTGTTAGGTCACTACTGTATAGTTGGCAAACAGTGTAGTCCCTGATCAGATGCTTTATTCTGGAACTTTTGCAAAGGCCCCGAGGTTATAAAACTTTTTTTTCAGCTGAGCATGAACTTTGTCCTGCTAATAAATCTCAAATTACTAATAATTGCAAATTCTTGCTTGCTAAAAATAGCTGAGCATGAATATTTCTCAGCTAATAAATATGAAAATCCCAACTAACTATTGTTTGCATTTTCATATTTATTAGCAGAGAAAATTTCATGCTCAGCCGAGTTGAGCATGAAGAAAAGTTTTATAATCTTGGGACCAGGATGTAATCTGTTCTACTCAGGCCTGTCTGTCCGAATACTTAGGGTAAATACATGTATAGTACATACAATAGTTACAGTTTTGAAGTGTTTTAAGTAACAGAAAAAGTACGTTGTTTGAAATGATTAATGTCACAAATAATGTATGGAGCATGTTTTAATATACGCAATGTCACAGCGGTCCAAAAAAACTGACAACTGACAGAAATGAATATGCAGAAATGTTGCTTCTATGTGACGATGATCACTGGTAGTCTATCATAATCACGGATCCAAGCAAACTATGACAGTTTAACGAAGATTTTAAATTTATCTCGACAGTATTATATAGCGCTTCTATCAACGACATCCTTATGTTTTGCACTTATTCCAATGAAAATTCATGAACAATGACATTGAAGACTTGATTACTAAGGTTAATGCCCATTACCCATTTATTCCTAGTGGACTTTTCTACTTGAAGTCCTTGAACAGGTACACTTTGAAAAGAAAGGGTGTCTGGTTAGTTTGTATTGCCGTGTTTCAAAGAAATTCTTGTTTTAAAGCAATCAGCAGAGACCCTGATCTAACCCGCGTTCTGTTGCGTCGGATCTGGGTCGACACTGTTTTCCTATGACCCTTTTATGGGACACTAGCACATGGATTTACGTTTACTACTCTATAGGCAAAGTCAGCAGACGACCAATTGATGTTATATTTGTCCCCGACGTTAGTCGAATGGGACTATTAAAATGAGTTCGTCCGTCCGTCCTTCGTCCGTCCGATCTAGATTCCGTCCGTCCGTAGACACAATGAGATGGGTAGCTTCCGGATGCATCTCCTCTTACATTTTTTTACCATACTTTTTGAAATTTTGCAAGTGTTATTGTCATGATCTGAAAATGTGCATCTGGTGTTTAGGTTATACTCTCTTATTTTTTCATCAACTTTTTTTACTTTTTCGACTTAGATTTTTCCAGGTCAGATTACTATTAGAATAGATACCTTGTGACCGCAACTCTTCCAGGAGTTTTCAACCGATCATTTTAAAACTATGCATACTTGTTTTACATGGTCTGTAGATATGCATGTGGTTTGGGGGTTATCCTCCCATTAATTTTTATTAATTTTTTTCTACTTTTTCGACTTAGTTTGTTTTCAAGGTTTGATTACTATTAGAATGGATGCCTTGTGGGTGCAACTCCTCTTAGAGTTTTCCACCGATCACTTTGAAACTATGCATACTTGTTATACATGGTCTGTAGATGTGCATGTAGTTTTGAGGTTATCCTACAATTATTTTTATCAATTTTTACGACTTTTTCGGCTTAGTTTTTTCCAGGTTTGATTAGTATTAGAAAAGATATCTTCTGAGCGCACTCCTTCTTGACTTTTCTATGATCATTTGGAAACTATGCATACTTGTTCTACATGGTCTGAAAATGTGCATATTGTTTTAGGGCTATACTGTCATTATCTTTCTCAACTTTTTTTTGCACTTTTTCAACTTAGTTTTTTTTTCTGTTATGTAGTTGTGACACAATGGTAAGGTTAGATTGCGGGCCCACTCCTCTTACAGTTTTATACCAAAATTTTTGAAACTTTGCAGGTATTTTTTTAAATGGTCTGAAGATGTGCATGTGCTTTTGGAGTCGTCCTCCCATTATTTGTCAACTTTTTCGACGTAGTTTTCCAGGTCCAATTAATATTAGAATAGATGCCTTGTGGGCGTAACTCATTCTGCAGTTTCCCACCAATCATTTTCAAGTAAACTATGCATACTTGTTCTACATGACCTGAAGATGTGTGTGTGGTTTTGAGATTATCCTCCCACTTTTATCAACTTTTTTACACTTTTTGACTAAGTTTAATGCAGGTCCTATTGGAATAGATACCTTTTTGGCGAAACTCTTCCTAGATTTTTTTAACCGATCATTTTGAAACTATGTATATGTGTTCTACATGGTCTGAGTTTGGGGTTTCCTATTAACGGATTTAAAACTCACAACCCTTTACTAACAAAGCCATGACGTCCGGGAACGCTTGCCCGCATCGGGCTCTTATTTCTTCTTACCTTAGGAGACAATTTTCGTAGAATGTCAAAGACTATTTCCTTGAGAAAATGAGAAAAACATTTTGTCTGCTGATTGTCGTCTGCTGATTGTTATTCATTTAACCCTTAAAGAGCTAGTCACAACTGCAGCAGAAAATATTTGCTAGCTAGACGATTCGATTGAAATATCAGGCCTTAATTTCTCTTAAATATAATTAACAAGAGGCCCAATGACCACACCTTTCTTAGCTGAGTGAAACAGCCCGTGTATAAATAACAACACATGAAATTTTTAAATAGTCCATGCGATTCTTAGAAGCCTAGCAGATGATATGATCATTTGATTATATATCATTGCTAAATTTTCCCAACATTTTCTTAACAACTAATAACCAGAGAAAAACTGGGGAAGTCATTATAAGAGATTTAGCGACCGTTGTGATCAACGTGTTGTGACCATTTGAACAAACTTTCATCCCCACTTCGACAGAACGCTTAATACGAAATGTGGTGAGAATTGGTCAAGTTTCCGGAGAGAGAAGGTCGTTCAAAGGTTTCCTTTATACATGTATTTGTCAAGGAATAGAGCCAGATACCCCTGAGGAATACAATTAACTGGCACTCCACTCACTCAAGCGGTGACAGTTAATTAGACATGCAAGAATATTTTATATACTACTTCAAGAAACATATGTTGTGACTGAGGCGATTCTAACAAATATCCAAAAACTATTTTCTGTGAGGAATGTATAAACAAGCCGATTTAAAATATCATGATTTTAAGGATTTTTACAACAACAAGTTCATTTGAATGACAACATCTTTGGGAAGAAATGTATCGTTGTAACAAGGGTTTATTGTACTTCCCGATGGATAGAAGGATTAGAACATTAGGATTTCTAGGAGTTTTTCCCAATGAAAGGCTTTCTGGTGCAGTGCTATCCTGGGCTTCTTTATAATAAAGAGAATACCCACTAGAAACTCCGTTGCATAATAAACTAACAAATAACTGATAGCTAAGACTAACTGTTGTAGGGAGGCGCCCATATAGTAAAAACAGTATGTTTTTGTTCAGAACATAATGATCAGTGAAGCGCTTCGGTTTACTCCAAAAACATTATAGTAGTAGACAGATTGTAAACAAGAAAGTTTTTAATTGATTTCCTTTCAATGGAAACTACACTAGGCAGATCAGTCTGCCACTTAACTATATTTTACACAAAATTAACATAGATTTACTGAGAACATATGAACAGATATTTCGGGAATCCGGATCCGAACATTGTGTAGATAAGATTAAATGCCTCGTGTACAGCACTCGCAAAAATCAGTTCTACGATTATTAAGACAAATAGGCATAAAAAGACTTATATGGTCCCAATTCTTTCAGTCATTCCTTACGTTAAGGTTACCTTAAATTTTAGGACCAAGGTTGGCAATGTAAAATTTTTGCGCCTTTACAAAAACAAATAGTATAGGAGATGTCCAGGAAAACTCACAATCACGGAGCATAGCCTGCACTGACACCAAGAGGAGGAGCATACAAACTGAGACAGATAAGCAAATAGGTACATTATGACTATTCTACAGGAAAAGCATGAAACAATCCATTTTAGTTGATATTATATACACTATTTCATATGTTAAAATTTAGGAACTAAGTTAATGTATAGCCTAACTGCAAGTAATAATTGTGAAATTGGGCACAGATTAATTTGTTTATATCCAATTATACTGGGGAACATTAAACACGTCATTCAAGAAGAACACAAACATTCGCTGACATTTATCGGTTTTCATTTGAATATTTATTCTCAACCGGGGACAAAGTTGATTCTTTACGACATACTTGAACAAATATTTACTTTGTCATACAGGGGCTGTTAAATCCAATTGCCTTCTGTGCTAGTCCCTAAATAATACACCGTACTGTAAGCAGTAAAATAGCATTTGTTACAAACATATCGTAGAATATTCAGCCATACAAAGCAAGAATACCTAACTAACTTGAGAGGAATCGATACACTTTCAGGGGCGGTAACTAAGTAAAAATTAGTTTTCCTCTTTTCTGAAAAAGGGTTCTTCTCTAAACGGAAATAATTTGCTCCCCAAGTTAGTTCTTTTTAGAGTTGACTTTTTTCAGAAGGGGATTTTTGCGCAGACAGTCAAACTGTAAGTACCCATCACTGTCTGTCTTGCCAAAATGGCAGACCAATTACCACATATATCCAATTCCCTTTAAGCAGTGTGTGAAGAGAGAAAACTTGGCTAAAGTAATCGCACAGTCAACGGTAATATATTCTTTCAGCCATATCCGATATGAGAATGTCTAACATTAAAAACCAATGCACTGATCGGCGTGTTCGGGTGATTAGACTAATATGTCTCTTCAATATCAACAAATTCATTCAGAATTCCTTTTACGTGACGTGGCTTAATTAAAATGTGCTGTCATGTAACAAAATATATTTTACAACATCCTAAAACCTGATATGTATAGCTATATGTGAGGCTTCAAAAAGGAACCTGTCAAATTACAAAAGCTTATACACAGACGATACAGTCCACGATATAGTGCAACGAGGAGGAAGCAGTAGGCAATTCTTTATTTCTTCAGTTTCCTCACTCCTGATAACATCGTACATTGGCCAGTTATAAGCGGGTCTGAAAGAAAAACAAACGTTATAATTTAAACCAGTATCAATTTAATTGTACTATGATGCAATAAAATGTGATTCAGAAATGCCTATTATCGTGTCGCACCAAGATTTATGTTAGTCTTATTCTTTGTTGCTTTGTGGTTTATTCTACGAGGCCGACCCTTCCCAGACCCCAAGAGGAAGAGGAAACCGACAAATCCAAACAAGCACAAATCGAACAAACGTACGAAAAGCACTAAGATTAGCTCTCTCTTCCCCAAGCGAGGTAATCGCAATACTAAAAGGACTGAAAAACACAAGAACAAAATAACACATGGAAAGACAAACAACAAGTCGCCTCGTAGAATAAACCACAAAGCAACAAAGAATAAGACTAACACCGGGACCACCGCCTTAGAACGGTCAGTAGAGTAAACCACCGGGGGGGGGGGGGGGTTGAAGCACTTTTACAGCTAGCTAACTTCACCCTGGGTCCCGATGCTACTCTTAATACAGAAACACATAACAATTCGGTTCGCATAAAGGCTCCCAACTCAGTCAATGCATCAAAGCGAAAACACAAAAATCAAATTAATCACTATAATAAACAAAGACGAGTACTCATGGCTAATTCTACTGTATACCAGAGTAAATGAAAACCAATAGTTGAATCACGGCGGGCCGCAGACCAGTACTTCAATGTACATCTGGGCGAGGAATACAGGTCCATTAGAAAAATGCACGTCTGTACTCTATATAGAGGAAGTGGCCATCTAAAGTAAAACATGCACATTTGTGCTCGATCGTTTGTCCATGTTTTGTCTGTGATAGCAATAGCTTGCTTAAAACATTTTTTTTAAATTCCGTCACACGCCTAGAATTAAAGTCAATTAACAGTTTTATTAGACAGAAAGCTTTACATCAAATTTCTTCCCCTAGTTATCGTAATATAGCAGAACACCTATCGGCGAACACATTTAATAATACCTTTGTCGAAACAACAAAATTATTTACATACTAGAACATGTACAAGCTAGTTTTTGATGAATGGCCCGATATTTCAACTCTTGTTCGGTATGATTATTCATGTGAAAAAATTTGTAATTTATATTGCGATCTAAAAGGTTTCCTTGACCATTGCCTTCCTTTCTATATTCCTTTAGTAACAAAGAACACACAAAAAGAATGAAAATTAGAGACTCGGTTTCTTCATATGCGACAATATAGTTTGCATGGCTGCATACGCCCCCAAGCACAACCTTCAGCGGTATTCGTTTTTAAACTTATGCGAACCGAATTTTTATGTGTTTCTGTATTAAGAGTAGCATTGGGACCCAGGGTGAAGTTGATACATGTCACACATGTTATAATCAAAAGTTTTTACTAATCGCGTTTCGGCCTACGGCTCTTCAGTGTGTAGTAACGAAGCGTTGCTTACATTGCTGCTTAGTAATTAAATCACGTAACGCTTTTTAGCGTAAAACGTCATTAAAATTAACGTAATGTATTTTTAACAAAAGATACGTTTTACCGGTAAAAAGTCCGGGATTTAGATAAAACAGGTGTTTAAAAAAACTAAGAATTTTGCAGAAAATTGAATTTATTTTGAAATAAATATGTCTACTGATGTAATGTTTAGAATTTTAAAAGGAATCATAATGATTCTTAGTTTGCTTAAGTTATGATCTCGAAATTTCATTAAAAACATAAACTAGAACGAAAATATTGTTCTGAAACAAAAGCAAATGTGAAGCAGTTTTAACTTTAATTTGAATAGGTATAAATCTTAAACCATCTCGTATATTAGGAAACGGACTAGTGTTCATGCGGAGCTTAAGCGTCAATCTGTTTTTGGTATGCATTTTGTAAATGCAATCATGTTAAACGTCATACATATTGTTAAACTTAACGTAGTGTATTTAAATCGAGCTTAAAACAGTTGATAAAATACTTTTCCTTCGACAACCTAGCGGAAACACTTTTAGAATTCATCTTGAAAAAATGGGAACATTTAAAATTTTGGCTTTTCTGAGCAACATGTGTCCAACGTCCAACTGTCCACTCAATGGAATTTGTTTTGTGGACGGATACCTTATCTGTTGCGCATGCACCGTACGCCAAGTATGGCCTATGTACTATTTTTCACAGCCATTAGAGGTTATGACATATGAGACATTCTCAACGTCACATGACATAGACTAATTGACATAAATATTTTACCTTTGAAATTGTAACTCTTACCTTCTGTTGTATGCTGACATAAGCTGCAATTTGATATTTTACTTTTGGCCACTTTATGTTACATATTTGTAAACATATTATTTTTAAATTCTGCTTTAGTCAAAAGCCTTTTCAAGTTTTGGGGCTTTTATAATTTTCATGTTTTTAGATCCTTTCTCATTACATTATCTGTTGTGGTAGGTTGTTGTTACTAATGTTAAAAAATTCTGGATTTTTGGGGTTTTGAGTGGTTACAAATAGTATTATTTCGTTTTCAGGTTTACCTTTCACCAAAACCAGTTATCCTCTTGGAATTGTTTTGTATCAGTTGAAGAAAATGTCCGTATTAAGGTCTGTGCCATTTTTCTAGTAATACGTCCAAGAATGTAAGATGTTTTTATCTTCAATTTCAGTAGTAAAGTGAATATCTGGATATAAATTAAACTGTTGTAAAAAACCGCGAGGTTTTCCTTGGTGTCTGTCAATAAGTGAAACAATCGTCGAGAAATCGTTTCAAGTTTTTTGAAGATATTTTTATAATTCTTCATCCGAAGAAGTTAAAGATGTATCTATACGTTTTCAAGAAAGCCTAATACGAGAGTGGCGCAAGTTGGAGCGAACTTAGTGCCCATAGCAGTCCCTCGTATTTGATTGTAGAACACACCTTCAAATTTGAAATTGTTATTTTTCAAAATTACTTTTACCCCTTCTATTATGAGATTTTTGTTGAATCGTCTGTGTATCAGACCTGGAATTATATCGAGCCAAAATTTAATAGCTTCTGTTTCTAGTTTCTAGACTATGCAAATTATTGGTATATAGGTTTTAGATTTTTATTGTAAGACAAAAAAAAAAAAAAAAAAAAAAAAAAAAAAAGAGACCAATAATGTCTCTTCTGTGCTATGTTCAGGTAAATGCGTTAAAAATCTTTGTTGTATCTAACATACATTTGCACATGTTGCACGAATGGTTTTAATAGAATGTCTATCAAATTATTAAGGCGATGAGTTTAACAAACTGGACCTGCAACAATTCGTCTGAATTTCAAAGTATGCAGGAGTTTCAAGATTTAAGCATTCTGTGTTTTTTGTTTTATAAACTGGCTTTTATGTACTTTTGGAAGGCCACAAAATGAACGTTTTTAAATTTGAAATTTGAAAGGTAATCTTATTCTTGTCGATCAATATTTCTGCTATTATCTGTACTGTCTTCTTATGTTTTTTTTTTTTTTTTTTTTTTTTTTTGTGATGTTGCTGCTTAAATAGTTGCACGCATTTTCTATTATTGCGTTAGTTGGCACTAACTAGCCATAAGACTCAAAAGCAAATTTGCTTATTATTATATTACTGGTCAAAACTTGTACAGGCTACAAAATATACATCATTCAGTCATTAAATGTAATACATTTTTCAAACCGTGCATATACATTTTAACATTTAACATGACGGATAGCCGTTGCAGCAGACAACATTTGGATTTTTTTTTCTCCAAATAATGGGCTTTGACGATTCTGCAAATTGACAATTTGCAGGATTTGTTAAAATAAAAGTCTAAAAGATTGCCTTTGGAAACAAAGAACACATTACAGATAAAAAATGGGAGTCTCGGTTTTTTTAGACTCTTCATAAGCAGTAATGAAGTTTGCAACACTGCTTACGCCCTCTAGCATGTACATAAGTAGAACTTCATTTTCAAGGAAATTTCAGTTTTTTTATTCATTTGTACAGGCTGTATACAAAATATACATATTCTGTTCATAATATGTAATACATTTATCAAACTGTGCATATACATTTTAACACTTTACATGATTGATAGAAATAGCAGTAGACGACATTTTGATTTTTTTTTTCTTTTTTTTTCCAGATAATAGGCTTTGACGATTCTGCGAATTGTTTCTTAAGGAGACATCTTAAGGAGACAATCTGAAGGATTTATTAAAATAGAAGTAAAAAAGATTGCCTTTGGAAACAAAGAACACATTACAGATAGAAAATGGGATGGTTTTATTAAGACACTTCATAAGCAGTAATGAAGTTTGCAACACTGCTTACGCCCTCTAGCGTATACATAAGCAGAACTGCATTTTCAAAGAAAATTTTCATTTTAAAGCCTACATTCTGGAAAAAAATATCACCAGTTTGTGGTCTGGTTAACATGTAAATACGTACCGTATTTGTGTCTGTGCCTGTTTGATTGTTCTTAATTTTTGTTTGGTATTTAGATACGGTTTCATCGTCATATGTAAAAACGTCATTGTCAATCCCCGACGTATCCGGAGTTTCTTCTGTCCCCTGTGAAAGTGAGAACGTCACAGACCTTGATGTGTCGCTCGTTACAGAGTCTAAATATGGAAGTTTTTTCGATGGACTGATATCATCTTCGTCCTCTGAAGAACTTGACGATGACACGTGCTCGAAGTCAGGCTGGTTACCGATTGCACTTACAAATGCAACTGAAGCCAACGAAGTCAGGCTGCTGAACAAACTGCTGCGTCGTCGTTTACCTGCAGAAATGCAGAAATGACCTTCAACTGTGTACATTTTACACGGGTATGATCTAAATATTTACTATATAAACTTTAATACATATACCTTCCCCGTTTGTTTTACCACTGACCGTTGTTAGATGGTGGTTCGTGTTTTTATAGTTTCTTGTAATCTTGTAAGGCTTTATGATCCCTAACTACTGTTGTTGTTTTATTTTGTTGTTGTTGCTATGTGTGATTTGTTTAGTTTTTTGTATGACCCTTCGAGAACCGTGCCTTTGTTTTTGGCTTTTTTTTATTAATCATGTTTTAGACAATATTTGAACCATAGGATGAGTATTTAGTACGAATAAAATCGATTTAATTCCCCCGCCACCTCTCCGGTTGAATCGCAGACCATAGATTATCAGTGACACCAATAGGAAGGACAATAAACCATGGCAGAAGTACATATGTCACAAACCAAAGTAAAGCCAAGTAACCATCTCCCTCCTCCCCAATGATGTGATCACACAATGCCAGACAGGATCTACCAAACACAACGATAAGATAACAAACATGACAAGATTTGAAAAAAATGCAGCACACAGCCTGTAGCCATACAAAGAACAAACAACAAGAGAACGACAGTCTGAGAATTATCAGTAGTATAATCTACCGGAATTGGGAATGTTAAATCTCTTTTATTGCTGTCAAATTTTCACCCTAAAATAAGGTGAGAGAAAAGTCCAGGAAATGCCACAATCACAAGCCGCAGCTCTTTCCAGACACCAAGAGGAAGAGGAAACAGACAAAACACTAAGAATTTAGCTCTCTCTTCCCCAAGCGAGGTAATCCAATACTAAAAGAACTAAAAAACACAAGAACAAAATAACACATGGCAAGACCTAAAACAAATCGCCTCGTAGATTGAACCACAAAGCAATAAAGAGTAAGACCAACACCGGGTCCACCGCCTTAGAACGGTCAGTAGAGAAAAACCACTGGTGGAGGGGTAGGGGGTGGGGTTAAAAGCACCTTTACAGCTAGCCAACTTCACCCTGGGTCTCGATGCTACTCTTAATACAGAAATACGTACAAATTCAGTTCGCATAAAGGCTCCCAATATAGACAATACATCAAAGCGAAAACATAAAAATCAAATCAATCACTATGATAAACAAAGAAGAGTACTCATGGCTAATTCTACTGTGTGCCAGAGTAAATGAAGACCAATACTTAAACCACGGCGGGCCAAGCCAAAGAAAAATCGTCAAGCTCCAACCCACTGGTTAAAGTTTTACGAAGAGGCCGTCATTGAGTCTAAGTTCAAATGTTGTAAAAACACGAAATAATTGTTCAGCTGGAATAGAGGCTCATTAACCCATTTAAGCCTAGCGTACCATAAAAAGGACATAAGCAAACAGAGTAGACCCAGATCAGACGCCGCAAAACGCGGGTTTACACTGCATTAAGTTCAGAAATTTCTACAAAACATGATAACCAGACACCTCTTATATAGACTTGTCCAAAGACTTGAGATAGAAGAGTCCACTCGGCATAAATGGGTTAACACAACTAGAAGCATCACAGAAAAAATGTAAATCAACTTAAATCACTGTGATGAAACAAGGATGAGAACAGCAAACTGCTCAGACACTGATAAGCAGAATGAAAACATTTTATACCAAACATATTTGCCTATTTTACGCATTTTTTTTTTCCAGAAAAATAATTGACGGTTCTTCAAGAGCTGTCTGATTTGGCCCTGTACTGTTTGTATATATTATTTTATCAGGTATGTTTGTGTACGAAAATTTAAGACGATTACCGTATCCATGTATCGTTTGCTTTTTGAGATTAGTCCTTAATTCTTCTTTCTGTAGATTCTAAATAAAGATCCGATTAAAAAGCCGTGTTTTTTTTTTTAATCTGGAGGTGTATCATATCTAAAGACATGGTATCGATCTAGTAAATCTTTGTCTTGTTTAATTGAAGTTCTTTATAATACATTTTATCAACAGTTTGGTGCAAATATGTTACTATTAAATGGCTTGCTTTGAGGATGAAGGAATTCTTAGATATACTGGACAATAAATGAGCTTATATCACAACATATTATGACAGCTGACATTTATAGACTTGTTTTTATAATAGTTTGCATTTTATCTTATATTCTTATTTTATGTTAAGTGCAAATTCACCGTAGAAACGGCATGTAAAGAATTCATTAATTACACAAGATGTCATGTACTTTTTTTTTATTTTACTTTGTCGCAAGAGAGTGACCAGTTCTTATTCACAACGTCGTCAATTATACAACATGTGGGCGTTCACGACCATTTACTGATTTATAATATGCATTTTGGTTATAGAAATAGAAAGTTTTGTTTTCAATTTAATATATACGAAGCTGTTTGTATAGAAAACATGTTTTTTTTTCTGTACGCCAGAGTCAGAACGCGTATCTATTAACACAGAAAAGTCAAAAGATTCCAAAACAGGGATCCCTTGGTAATACAGTACATAAAAATAAAAAAAAAATAACCAAAAATAGCTTTTTTATTTACCACAAGTATTTGGACACCTTTACTCCGTAAGATAGTTCTCCTAAAGTTTGAAAAGATCTATAATGTTGACCTGTCTGTGTCGCTGTACAAGTAACAAACAGTTAAGACCCTGCTCAGCCGTGGAAGAACGCGGCGTCTGAACAGGCTTTACAAGTTTGTTCAGGCCTATATGTCACAATACAAACTGTGCTTTCATCTTTCAAAAAGTCGTCTGTTTTTTTTTCGCTCGGCGCTTTACACAAGAGAGGAAATTTGTAATTTTTTGTCACGATTTAATGCAAAAACAATTTGTCGTAACTACTTATGCACAAAAAGTGTTATTCTAGTCATTGGTTTTTGAAAACTCAAATATTTTCATTTTTTCCCATTGTAAAAATGAATACAAATTATGTTCAAATCTGTAGGGTTGCAGGCCGGGGTTTTTTTTGTGTTTTTCTGTGTTTGGGGTTGTATCGGGACCTAAGGTGAGTTTGGCTGGCCGGGGGGTGCTTTAGCCCCACCCCGCCACCCGGTGGTTTGTTCTGCTGGCCGTTCTGGGGCGGTGGTCCTGGTGTGGGTCTTGCTCTTTTGTGCTTTGTGGTTTATTCTGCGAGGCGATTTGTTTTATGTCTTGCCTTGTGTTATTTTGTTCTTGTGTTTTCAGTCCTTTTAGCATTGCGATTACCTCGCTTGGGGAAGAGAGAACTAGTCTTTGTACTTTTTGTACGTTTTTTCGATTTGCGCTTGTTTGGTTTTGTCTGTTTCCTCTTCCTCTTGGTGTCTGGGAAGGGCTGCGGTTTTTGTGATTGCGGCATTCCCTGGACTTTTCTCTTACCCTTTTTTGGTAACTTGGAGGCAGATATTCAACAAGTTCCGCTTGTTCATTTTTTCAGAAATTTTCACAGTACTGTTGTGAATCATCAATCATGTAAATATTCAGGAAAGAAAAATTAAAAATATTTTCTGAGACAAACTATCCACGAAATCACTTTTCTATAGAAATTGCTTTGGTCAGACAAATTCTTGGCCGTAAATATTTAGACAAATATTTTAGAACAAAACACAGAAACAGGAAAGACGAATGGTTTCTGATAAGATATGAACAAACAGAACAAAATATTTTCAAATGAAACGCCAAGCAAAACACGTCTTTCCAAGTGATGATGAAAGGGCAGTAGAGAAACTACGATACTCGGTTAGACTGTGTCTGTTAATTAAGAATAATAGAAAAAGGCAACATTTCTCACGCCCCTAGCATCACAGAGCGAAATTTAAGTTCATATGTATCTTCTGGGCCTTTGCTCTCCATTCATATATTCCTTAGCATTCAATGATTCTTTTAGGGCACAATTAAGGCCGACCCTGTTTGGACTGCGCGGATCGCAGGCTAATCTGGTCCTTCGCTGTCCGCACATGCCTGAAGATGCGTTTTTGAATAGCGCGGCCCATATAACATTCGGGCAATTACATTTGTTAATTTACATTTGCAAGAACACAATTTTAACTATATAGGAAACTGCAGATCTTGATCTGGTTTGATTAGGTTCTACACCGTTAACTCATTTCATGCATGTCTGCCCGAATCATTAAAGGCAAATATTTTAATATTTGAAGGGAGTGTTGACCAATATGAAGGTTGCTAGGTATTCTGCTGGAATTCGAACAGTTGGCCCGGATGCAAACAGAAACATAGACAATTTAGAAACCGGTGGCATTCTGTCTTGTTTCTTTTTTCACATTGTTACCACAGTTTTTTTCTGCACCTAGGACAAAAGTAAAATGCACTTTGTATGCAGTGAAAAGACCATCACTCAGAACAGCATACCGTATTCGACCTAATTACCGCACATACAGCTAGTCACAGTCAAGCAATTCCGTAGCTTTCATATTACAGTCAGAGTACTTATTGTCTATTTCTTAATAAAGGCATATATTTCTTGATAAAGGCTTTTGAATTGCATCGGTTTGTTGATGCAGTTCAGATGAGTGCCCATAACATGAGTTTATAAAAAGTCAGAAAAAAGATGCATAAGCATCATCAAATATGTTCTTTGCTGATCTTTTTTTAAAGTGTATCCTTAAAAGGTAGATGCATATTTGACCACAATTTTTTCCCAGTATTTTTGAAAAAAAAAAAAAAAAAAAAAAAAAAAAAACACTAAGTGCACAGTATGGTAATTAGGTTATACACGGTATTTTACATAGGTGTTATCGCATCGAAATTATGAGATATAATAACATGCTATTTGACCATTTGAAATTTAAAGAAGAAAGGTTGTTGACTGTATAACTTTTGCAAAAATGTATAAAATGTATAAGAAAATTGTAGTCTGAATCATTTTTACGGCAGGCCTCATGAAACATTATATACGGTCATTCTCCCTTCCACTGATTCAAGAAGGACAGTTGTCCGTTTCTGGTGAAAGAATGAGCCCAAGTACTGGTTAACCGCTCAGAGGCCTAAGCTAGCCTAGGAAAAGTGTATTTGGGTAAACTGACCGACTTTAATGACATTAATGGGTTGATTAAAAAAATCAATAGTTTTACTCGCGTAAGACTGCATCCTTAATTCTGATGCAGCTCCAAAATATAAACATATGTTCGTTCGGCATAGGAATATTTAAACTCATATCTGAAACATCACAGTGAAACACACATAATCACAAATACTGATACAAAAGAAATGGCTTAATCACGATCTGAAGCCAAACACAAGAAAATCACAACAGGACCACGATGGGTTCGACCACAGGCATTGATAGCCAGATGCCAATAGTCCGAAACAAATTGAGGCGGTTTCGTCATTTAGTCTAATGACCGACCCTTCGTCATGTAATTAAATTAAAGGGGTATGACGTTTATTTTACTACAATGCAGCTGGTGTTAGTGCCGTGTGGCAGCGGTAGAACGTCTGCCTGTACATCACCATAGTGCAGATTATATTTCGTTTCCTTTGGGATCTTTGAACCCATTTGGTATATTTGAAAATGGAGCTCATCTCATGTATACGCTAGAGGGCGTAAGCAGTGTTGAAGACTTTATTTTCTAATCCGTAGTGTGTTTTTTGTTTTCAAAGGCAATCTTTTTTACGTTTATTATGCAAAAACTTAAAAGTTTTGATTTATCTTTTAGTGATATTATATTATATTAGTCAGGTTTATTTCTGTTTGTGTGTACGACTGTACCCTTTCGAGTAATCTTTTCGGCTGCCAGATCGACGTGAAACCTGATCATACTACAAAGTTTCCGCTTGTTAACTATGGCAAGGTGTCATCGTGTCTAATGATGACATCTTAAATAGGCCTGCATACCCTCAGCAGACGTGTTTCCAAGCTGTAAAAAATTAACACTCCTTGAGGCAAGGTTACTTCCAAAATGACATTTTCCAGATCAATAGCATGTACTCCTAATGCTTTCAAGCCGGCATGTTAAAGTGTGCCATTGATGCCTGATAGAGTATGTATTTGATAAAGAGACATCATAAACAGCAGTGAGACATCATAAACAATAATATGCGCTAAATTAGATGAGCTTTTATGCATAAATAAAATCACAGGTCCAAAGATGAAGAACATCAATCATATCAATATAGAAGTGCATTGTTTCGGAAATAGATTAATATTAGAAATGTCAATTACAAATGACGGTTACTGGCTTTGTTATGGCTTTATCACGTTATAAGCCAATATTCAGGTAAGAAACTCTTTATTCTAAAATAAAAATCAATCTCTCTCTTAAAAATGATTGGTATTAAATTAAGAACAAACGTTACTACGCTCTAAATGCAAATGAAAATCCTTTGTTTTTTATGTGTTTTTTTAAACTCTACGATGAATTAATGCAAGCTTTACATTCAGTTTTTAAAACAAAATATGATACCCAGGATCTGCCAAAATCACGATAGAGAGCCTTCTCGAGACACATTGTTCTATTTGTGTTTTGGATTTTGTGACCGTTACCTAATTTGTCTACTCCAGAGATAAAAGTTAGCAGTGATAGGGTGACTATTAAATTGCTGAACAGTACAACAATGAAGAGTTACAAAAACTCTTTGAAGGCTGTGTACTGTGCATATTCATCACTGGCCGCTTCCTAACATTATAGGTAAAATATCACCGAAAGAAACATATTATGTACATATAATAAGCGGCATAGTCCTTAACCCATTGTAGTCGGGAGACCCGTAAAAGGGCAGACCCAGATCAGACGCCACAGAACGCTGATTAGTTTAGCCATTTTTTTTCTACGAATATGTAGATCTAATAAACGGACGTACCTAAAATTGAAATTGGATTCTTCCAATATATTGTGTGGGAGAGTCTATTCAGTATACAATGGGTTAAGGTGATTTGATCCCCTTGGCAGATTTTCCACCACTTTTTACAAGAGAGGC
Organism: Anodontia alba; assembly: GCA_964016985.1. Lineage (NCBI taxonomy): Eukaryota > Metazoa > Mollusca > Bivalvia > Lucinida > Lucinidae > Anodontia > Anodontia alba. The sequence goes on along the minus strand of OZ024834.1, from coordinate 59,736,030 downwards.
AACTATTTTGACTCCCTGTTTGCTTTCCTGTATCATCAATCCTTCTGAAAAGGAATGTACTATAAAGGGAAAAATGCTCCCCTTGGAAGCAAAGTTTTTATTATCACCTTTGAGAGTAAATAAATGAACTCAGGGACTGATAAAACCAGATCCACATTAAGTTCTCAACATCAAAGGGAAAGACAGACAATTTCAATGAAACAGCCAAAAAGAAAAAAAAAGAAAAAAAAAAAAAAAAAGCGGCAGCTCTGCTATTTAAACTTAACTGTATATATCTTGTTAACTAAATTATACCTGTTAAACGAAAGTAAGAGAAAAACAACGTTTGTAATAAAAACACTACAGAACATTAAATAAAAAGTACCTCAATGAAAATAGCACCTTGGAACGGTCAATAATAAATAACTGGGAACACTTTTTTTCTGAAGGAAAACAATTTTCACACGTAATCAGTAAATAAGTGAACTCAGGAACTGATACAATTAGATACACATCAAGTTATCAAATCAAAGGGAAAGATAGACAAATACAATTAAACAGCCACAAAACAAAACAAAAAAATGGCAAGCAAAGTTGGCAATCCTTTCCCAAAAAGGAACTCTATTACCCAAACTTAACAAGATAGCTTTAACTTATATGATAGTTAAAAGAAAAAAAAACATGAAAGAACCACTACAGAACATTTAAAAACAAAGTACCACAATGAAAGTACTACCTCGGACCTGTCAGTAATACATTACTTGGGCTTCAAGCTAGCTTTACCGGATCCCAGTCCCCGCCCCCAGCTTCCATTGTGGTAAAAATATATCTGTTCGGTCCACATGGATGTCATCTAACTCATCCATGAATCATTACGTCAAGAAATAGAACACAGATCAAAACCTAAAAAGAAGTCTTCCATGAACGTGTATCATGTGCCTTAGAACGGACTGCAGTAACAGGCTCTGAATGCACATATTTGCTCACCTGCCGGATTGCATGCATTTATCGCCCCTTCTTCGGCTCCATGTTTTCTACACAAACCTTGTAGCTGTCGAACTTCAAGCTGTAACAAACGCAATTATTAGGTGGCTCTAATATGTTGTGTAAAAAGTTAAATCTGTCAAAAACAAATATTGGATAATCCCTTTTCCGGAATCTTGGTAGGTTGGGTATTTCCTGAATATCCAGGAAATGCCCAGCCTCCTAGGACACTGGATAAGGGTCTTAATACTTGCAATGACAACACAAAACGTCACTGCATAGAGAACAGAACAAACATCAGAAATAACCACTTTTGAATGGTCAGTAGCAGATACTGATAGGGAGGGGTTTAAACTTTTTTTTTATCTCGTTCAAACTCGCTTCCGATACTGTTGCATCTGTACGAAATTGATCGGTCCTTGAAGGGATTTCCATAAATAATACATATCCCATTGTGCCGTACATTGTATCAAAAGGTTCGAAATCTACCCATACTCTTTTGAACAGAATCAGAGTAAACTGGCCTTATGACAGGAAATAGGGTACAAGAAACGTTTTTTTCCACTTAGATGGATGATTAGTATTGATAATAAAAGTCTGATTTTGAAAACCGAATACCGCTTAAGCCGGCGCTAGAGTGGGGGGGTGGGGGGGAGGGGGAGGAGGGGCGGGGCGGGGCGGGGCGGGGTTTGGACGGGGTTCGTATGCAGCCTCGCAAACTACAGTGTTACATATAAAGAGACTGAATCAAACCGAGTCTCCGATTATCGTGATTTTGTGTGTTCTTTGTTTCCAAAGCCAATCCTTTTATACTTTTCTTTTACTCTGCTGTAGCTGGTGTTGTGCCGTGTGTCGGCCGTAAAAAGTCTCTCCGTACATCATCATAGTACAGGTTATATTTCATTTCCTTTGGGATCATTGAGCCCATCCTGGTTATTTTGAAAATCGAATACCGCTAAAGCCGGCGCTAGGGAGTGTTTGCAGCCTCGCAAACTACAGTGTTGCTTATGAAGAGACTCAGTCAAACTGAGTCTCAGATTTTCATCATTTTTCATCTATGTTCTTGTTTCCAGAGGCAATCCTTTTTGACTTTTCTTTTCTACTTAGCTTAGTGTAACACTGATATGGACATAGAACTCTTAATAATCTGAGATTACCACAGCTTTATTGCTGGACGAATTTTGTTCAGTATGGCTTGGCATGAATTCTTAAATGCCAGGATATATGTCGTTAGACAACAGACGAGCACCAGGTTGCATGACATGTTCTGTCACCTTATCATTTAAAGACATATGTAAATGATACAGGAATCAGTATTACAATTGAGCTGTAACTAGAGAAAATGTACCTTCTGAAATGTGCTTCCAACGAAGACTCAAATCAGCTCACGCATCCACGCAGTCTGACCAGTCTTCATTGTCCAAATGAAGAAATTTTGCATCCTTGCTATCCAAAAAATCACCCAGTGAAGGAGATGTCTAGTCTGAATCTTCGCTGGGAGCACGTGTCCGAAGGTACGATATCTGACGATGCAGCTTATTTATTTTGATATGGTAGGTCAGTCTTATCTTATCATATACATTTCCACTATGCATACATGGGCTGCTTTACATAAAACGTTGATGTATTTTGTGGCCTAATCATGTAACATGTTAGGAAAAAGGTTACGATTCCAATACCGGTATTTTGGTTCTCGTGTTAAGAACCTCAATTTTTATCATTTTTATGCAACACACAAAAATTACATTTGGTGATAAATGAGAGCATCTATTGTCACCAGACTGTCTGATTTAAGTACTGCATACTAAAAAAACTATATCTGAAACGGAAACAATAAAACACATTAATAACAAAGCCTAGTGTTCTGTATAAAAAAAATGCCGGAGTGAAGGTATCCCTGTCTCCTTTTTAGTAATAAAGTCATTAGTTTTATATTTAAAAGGGAAAACACACACATAGAAGAAAAACACAACAAGAGGGCCATGATAGCCCTATATCGCTCACCTGAATCATGTTATATTTAGCATTGCTAACAGAGATGCGGTTCTAAAGGTCATGGTGAGCTTGACCATGACCTTTACCCTCAGGGTCATTTTCTGGTCAGAAGAAACATCCCTGCGACGTTTGAGAATCCTGTGATGAGTTTGGGAACCCTTATGCGGATGAACAAATGATAATACTGCATCAGAATTAAGGGCGAGGTTGGACGTCCATAAAACAGGTTTAAGCACAGCAAAGTTGACCGTTTAAGCACAGCAAAGTTGACCATTCCAAGGCAGCATTTCTGTTGCTATTCTCTTTCCTTGCGTTTATCCTGTCTTCGACGATGAGCTGTTTATCTGTCATTTCCCGGATATCTATATATTTATTTTCTGTATATATGTGCAGTCTGACCAGGATATTCGCTATCCGCTTATAAAATGATTCAAGACAGTAGACTCTTATAACGACCAATAAATATCATCACCAGATTGCGCAAAAAAAAGGCTAATCCTGTTCGCACAGGCCCCTATTTAATGAAGTAGCTAGAAAGCATGTCTACAGTCATTTTACATTAAGCTTTAAGGTGAGTGAATACACCTGAAAGATTTTCTGCCAGTTTGCAAAGGCGGACGACTTCATTAAACAGGAAGTCGCCACTAAATTATTGGAAAACATTCGAAAATGGGGGTTATTCTTGAATGAAAGTATTTGCTTCTAGAGTGCTTGATTTTTTAAGAGTAACCCCAATAAGAAGGGATAAAAACATTAACTTGCTAAAGTTATTTCTTTTTGAGGTGTATTCATTCCCTCTAAAAGAACTGGATGCATTTTGTAGATTTTCCGCCGTTTTGTACAAGGAAGACTAATATTGTGAACTTCCTGTCTGGTTTCCTGCAAGCCAAAACCCTCTCTTAAAAGTAGTCTCCTCGAAGAGTAAAGAATTTGACTCCCAATAGGAGCAAATTCTTCCCAGTTAGAGTAGTTCCCTTTCCGGAAGGGAGGCAAACATTTTGACAGAGTTCTTATTTGAAATCATATCAAGTCCCGTTAAATGCAATAGGTGGGTTATCCCTCAATTATTGGAAACCGTTCGAAAATGGGAGTTATTCTTAAAGGAAAGTATTTACTCCTAGATGATTTGATTGTTTAAGAATAGCCCCCAATAAGAAGGGATAAAACATTTACATGCCAAAGTTATTTCTCTTCGAGGTGTTTCAATTCCATTTAAAGTTTGTAGATTTTCCGCAGTTTTGTACAAGGGAGTTCCTATTTGGCTTCCTGCAAACCAAGCACTTTCTTAAAAGAGGTCTTCTCGAAGCCAACGGGAGCCAGCTCTTCCCAGTTAAAGTACTTACCTTTTCACAAGGCCGGCACACATCAAGTCCCTTTTCAATGTCAGGTGGGTAATCTCTTTGTATTTTAGGTGACTCGAGTATATTTGCTTTATTGAAAGCGATGGATATGTTTAAGATCATTCGAAACCGGCACACTGGCACAGTGGTAGAGCGTCCGCTTTGTGACTGGGAGGTTGCGGGTTCGATCCCCCATACCAAAGACTTTAAAAATGGTACAAGCTGCTCTTTCTCTTGGCGCTCAGCATTAAGAAAGTAGAGCTAGAACTGGTCAGCTCAGTGTCAGTATAATGTGACTAGGTGCAATAACATGTCAAAGTGTCTGGGGCGTGATATTTCAGTGAGGCAGCATTCTAAAAGTAAGCATTGAGCTCCCTGCCATAGGCAGACACCGTCGCGATATGACTGAAAGACTGTTGAAAACGACGTTAAGCCCAAATTCAACAAACAAGCAAAACAAAGATCCTTCGACATGAAATTTTGATTGCAAACGAAAATAAAATAAAAAACAGTAAATAGTGGCAAATTACCCGGTATCTATCTAGTTTTGCCGAAAAATCCTTTTCTCTTCGTAAAACAGCTCGTAATCTCTGTTTAACAACTTTTAAGAGAACCAAATCCTTTTCTTGGATGACGAGAACAAAACCTATTAGATGAGAGAAAAAATGACACTTTAATAAAAAAATTACGACAACAATGCCGTAAAACAAACTAGACCAACATTATAAATATTTACATTAGAGAGAGAAAGCCCTGGTAGAACGTTTATGAGGGCATGTTTTGTCCACAATATAATACACAAGCAGAATGTTATCAGCGAATGAAGAGCCTCCTATGTGCACTTTCTAAAACATTCTTCGGATGGTGGTGCACTGGCTCTGGCTTTCCGCTTTCTCTCAGTTTCGCAGATTTTCTTTGTTTCATTCTCTATTGAAGCAGTGACACTACGCCCGGTCATGTGCAATCTCAACCCGGGACTGAGGATATGTTGATATGTAGCGTTTCTTCTTTTTATGTAGCGTTTCTTCTGGCTACCTTGATAGCAGATTCTTAATGAAGTTCTGCATAAAAGATTTTCTTAAATTAGTTCAGCATTTTGTTCACATGACCAGCCCGTCTAAACCTTGTATTCTTATCAGTCATGCATCTGTAAGATGTCTGTGTCTCTTGCCATCTGATCTTTTGGATTTGCCTCAGGCATCTCTACTCGGACCAAATAAATGCACGTGTTTACTTCTATGGAAGCTAAAGGCGAGGGTTGGGATCCCGTAAAGCTAGCTTAAATCCCCAAAGTAATTCATTACTGACGGTACTTTCATTCTGGTACTTTTTTGTTATTTGTAAGTATTGTTTCATTTTCTAATTATTTTTCTTTTAAAAATATGTAAGTTTAAGATATATTCGGTTACGTTTGGGTAACAGAGTTGCCACAGTTTTGGGAAAGACATGCCACCCTTGCTTGCCTTCTGTTCAATTTTGTCTGCTTAATTGTATTTGATTGTCTTTCCCTTTGGTGTTGGGGGATTTGGTTGTATCAGTTCCCGAGTTCGATCATTTACTTTTTGGAAGTGGTTAAGTATTTTAGTATGACGTTTGCAAGTTCTCGCATTATATAAGAGACGTGACAGAACTGAAACTTTATAGACGTTTTGCTTAATATCCAGCCTGATTCCTTCTCGCCAAGTCATTTTTACGTAGATTTGGCAGGCTACTTTCCTTTCAACATCACTTGGAAAGACGTGTTTTGCTTGACGTTTTATCTGAAATAAAAGTCAAAAAGTATTGCCTTTGGAAACTTTTTTGTTCTGATTTGATCATATTTTAGAAACCATTTGTCTTTTCTGTTTCTGTGTTTTGTTCTCAAATATGTACCCTAAAATGAAATTTACGGCCAAACATTGGTCAGATCTATGCAATTTCTATAGTATAGTGATTTTTTCGGAATTTTTGTCTAAGATGTTTTTTTTTTTTTTTTTTTTTTTTTTTGCTGAATTTGATTTATTGATGGTTCAAAACAATATTGTGAAAATTCCAGAAAAAAAAATTGAACAGCCAGAACTTGTTGAAAATCTGCCTCCAAATTACCTACCATCATTTGCAGTCATTTTTACTATGAGAAAAAGTGAAAATATTTGATCTTTTAAAAACCAAGGATTAGAATAAAACTTTTTGTGTATAGGTAGTTACGACAAATGGTTTTGCATTAAATCATGACAAAAGTTGGCAAATTTACTTCTTCTGTGTAAAGCACCAAGCAAAAAACGACTTTCTGAAAGATGTTGGAAGCACAGATATCGGATGTATGCAGCGTTTTGTTTACACTATATAGGTCCTAGTGCATTGTACATGAGCCACAAGGTGAGAAAACACAGTCTGACTTGTGCGCCAAGCATAGACTCAAACAAGCCTTCACATCTGAGTCTTATTATAGTGATTAATTTGATTTTTATGTTTTCGCTTTGATGCATTGACTGAGTTGGGAGCCTTTATTCGAACCGAATTTTTATGTATTTATGTATTAAGAGTAGCATCGGGACCCAGGGTGAAGTTAGCTGTAAAAGTGCTTTAAACACCCCGGTGGTTTGCTCTACCGACCGTTCTAAGGCGGTGGTCCCGGTGTTAGTCTTACTCCTTGTTGCTTTGTGGTTTATTCTACGAGGCGATTTGTTGTATGTCTTTCCGTGTGTCATTTTGTTCTTGTGTTTTTCAGTCCTTTTAGTATTGCGATTACCTCGCTTGGGGAAGAGAGAGCTAATCTTAGTGCTTTTCGTACGTTTGTTCGGTTTGTGCTTGTTTAAATTTGTCGGTTTCCTCTTCCTCTTGGGTCTGGAAAGGGCTGCGGTTTGTAATTGTGGCACTCCCTGGACTTTTCTCTTACTTTTATTACCATAGTTTTCGTTTTCCGCATGAAGAAACTTTTTATCCTTGGCTATCCAAAATGTGTCTAGTGCAGATTCTGAAGAGACTGCTCGAATGCGCAGGCTGATCTGAATCTTAACTGCGCTCATATCCGAAGGTACGTTTTCTGACGTTCCTGTTCAAATAGCGCACTCCAGGCTTTCTTTCAAAACTTACATGCGACAGGATTCTAGTACAATGTAAAGTCGACTTGCCATCTGTTCATTTTGTAGCTGCTTAAGTGTATTATTCTGTCTTTCCTTTTGGTGTTGGGCTGATGTGGATCTGATTGTAAGTTGAAGGGGCATATCGCTTCATGGTGTTCGTCCGTCCGTCCGTCTGTCCGTCTGTTCGTTTGTCACGCTTTGTGATGCATAGCATAACTTTAGGCACGTGCAAGCTACTGTTTTGAAATTTCTTATATGGATTCCTCATAAAATATAGCTGACACGTATCTTTTTTTTTTCTCGGCAGAATATTGCCCCTTTCCGGAATAAATGCCCTTTGAAGAAATATAGATGCAATTTTGTCAGCAAAATATCTCAAAAACTATTTAAGCTAAAGCCTTGAAACATAATAAATAGACTGGTAGTGATGAGTAGATGACCTGATTAACTTTTGACTAAATTCTGAAAAATACTTCATAAGTTATGGCCCTTCGTAATTTTGGGCATTTTTGCCTTGTCAGCAAAATGTCTCAAAAACTGTTGGAGCTAAAGCCTGAAAATTGATCAGTAATGGTAAGTAAATGACCTGATAAACGTTTGAATAAATTCTAAAACATATTTCATGAGTAATGACCCTTTGTAAATTTGGGCATTTTCCCTTGTCAGCAAAATATAAACTATTGAAGCTAGAGCCTTGATGAATAGATTGGTAGTGATAATTAGATGACCTGATTAACTTGTAAGTAAATTCTGAAAAATAATTCATGAGTTATGGTCCTTTGTAATTTTGGGCATTTTTATCTTGTCAGCAAAATATTTCAAAAACTGTTGAATCTTAAAACTTGGTGAATTAATTGGTAATGACGAGTAGATGACTTGGTTTACTTTTGAATAAATTCTAAAAAATATTTCAAGAGTAATGGCCCTTTGTAAATTTGGGCATTTTCCCTTGTCAGCAAAAGATCTCAAATAGAGTTGGAGCTAGAACTTCATAACCTGATAAATAGATTGGTAGTAATGAGAAGGAAGTTGGAGTGGCCTATTGCTTTTGGCATGAGTAATGTCCCTTTGTAAATTTAGGCATTTTCCATTGTCAGCAAAATATCTCAAAAACTGTCGGAGCTAGAGCCAATAGATTGGTGGAATGAGAAGATGGTCAGATTAACCTTTGAATTTATTATAAATATTTTCTCAGGAGCTATGGCCCTTTGTAGATTGGGACATTTTTACCTTGTATCATCTTAAGAGGCAAGCATATGGTTGGAGGCTTAGTGTTTTACAAACACAATTCCTAGTTTTTTTTTTTTTTTTTTTTTTTTTGTTTGTTTGTTTTGTTTTGTTTTTTAATATTCTGTAGTTTTTCACTTTCTAACGATTTCTAACTATTATGTAAGTTTAAGATATATTGAGTTAAGTTCGGACAACAGATTTGCCACCTGTTTAGAAAAGGGTTGCTAGTCCTGCTTGCCATCTTTTCTTTTTTGTGGCTGTTTCTTGTATTTGTCTGTATTTTTCTTTGATGTTGATAACGTGATGTGAACCTGATTGTATCAGTTACTGAGTTCACTTATTTACTTAATGCGTCTCGCTTGATATGCATTGCTTGGTTACGAGCTGCAACCAAATCACTATAGAATATAGATGTACACAATTCTTTGGCTGTTTTGTATGTTTTTTTTAGGTGGCGTTGTTTTTCACCTGTTTAGAAAAGGGTTGCTAGTCCTGCTTGCCATCTTTTCTTTTTTGTTACTTCTTTGCTTTTGTGTTTGATGCTTTAAGAAGAAAGGTTTTGTTTGTTATTGTTGTCGTTTCTTATAAAAACTACATATCATACTTCATTAAAACATTTCACAAATATTAATTAGTTTTAGGTAATTGGTAACACTGACACATATTAAATTTAAACCATCCTTTTTTGCTAATGGTAAGACATGATTAACAGTTAGGGCGCAAGCATGAGACGGAGTGGGATATTTCCGTCACTTTATATAATAGTATCCCATAAAATAGTTTCAAATTCTGTCAGGTGTTTAAAACAATTTGTCGCATAAAGACCCCTAAGACAAAAAAAAAAAAAAAAAAAAAAAAAAAGAAACAGTTATAGCTACATAAACATCCATGAAATGAAACACGTCACTTAATGTTTGATGTGAACATGTCTGTGACAGAAATAGGTCTCTACGTACCAAACGTCCAAAGAATGCATTTATGATCACCGAGGAGAATAATAGAACAGAGAAATATGGGTCAAATTAGCCACTTTGCGTCGAAAAATCATTTTATTTATTTATTTATTTATTTTTACATTTGAACCTATGGTTAAGCATCACGGAAACACGCGTGTATAATTTTGACCCCTTAAACCCGACTTTTATATAGAAAAAACTGGGGTTTACAGGGGCATACATTATTTTTCTTCTTTCTTCTCAAAACATAGATTGTGGGTACTCGTAAAAATTGCCTCGGCGAGGCGGTTCTAACAAGTATCCACAATGTATGTTTTGAGCAGAAATATGAAAAATATCAGAAATTTTATCTAAAAACTTTCAGTTTTTCTTGTGGTGAAATTTTCAATATATTTGAATAGGCGTGTTTTCGTAATGCATTTTGTCGTGTTCGTTGTCTTGTGGTTTTTGATGGATTCTGTCTCGTTTTGTGACTACCTCGGTATGAATTGGGATACTGGTTACTTTGTCAATCTTTGGTTTGTTGCATACGTACTGACTTTCATGCTTTGTTTGCCCTTCTTCTAGTTGTCACTGATCTTTGGTCGGCTGTATTCTGTGATTGTGACTCTTCCTGGGCATCTTCTATACTATATGTTAAACCTAACGAAACGGTGACAAGGAAACTTTGATATATATAGCATATGAGAATAGTATAGTCTATATAAACTGTGCTCTTCTAAGTATAGTTCAAGATAAACGCAAACACATAATGTTGTGAGTACTCATTAGAAGCGCCTCTGCACAATATGGTTTGAGTCGTGACGTGAAAGAAGCTCTTTATCTTGATTGAAATTTTATCTCCAGCTAAGTAAAAATGAAAGTGAAGACACTCAGGAAATGCGGCAACTACGAAGCAAAGCCTTTCCGAGGCATCAAAAGAAGGAAAGATGAGAACACAAATGACAAATATACGCCAGGAAATGAAATCACCGCCTCACGAACAGAGATAAACTGCAACAGAGGAACCGCCATGGAACGGTATGGCGGAATGAGTGGTGGCTTAGACCAGTGGGACTAGCACGAAACCTCAACCTTAATACTGATATAGCTCCAAATTACAAAACAATTATCGGCCCAGGGGTGGGGGAGGGATCCTGCACCTCATCGGTGCAACGCATATTATCACACACTGCGATAAATCAAATCAAAAGGCTTAATGACAATCTGAAACCAGAGCACAAGCAAAGTAGTATAGTAGATGTCAAGATAGACCTATCACTTATTATACCTTACCAATGTCACCAAGTGGAAGAGCAAGCAAACAAATATAGACACACAAAAAAAAATAAATAAATAAAATAAAATAAAATAAAAAAAAATAAAATAAAAAAGTAAATAAATAAACAGTAAAGCATTCTGCTCCCTCTTCCTGAACACATTACGAAAACACGCCTATTCAAATAAATTGAAAAAAAAATCACAACAAGAATCTTAAAGTTTTTAGATAAAAAGTCTGATATCTTCATCGAGTTCCAACAATCTATGTTTTTTTATCAGATATAAGAAAAATAATGTATGGTCCTGTAAATCTCAGTTTCACCATATAAAAGTGGGGTTTAAGGAGGTCCAAATTATATAGGTATGTTTTCGTGATGAAGGTGATCACAGTGCTAAACAGAATGCACTAAATACAACAAAAAGATCCATAATAGGACAAAACACGAAAAAAAAAATAAAATAAAATAAAAGAAGAAACCCCGCAGCCAGTACCCACAAGGCCATACAGAGAACAAACAACATCCATGTTTCCCTAATTGCTTGCAAGATATGAACGCATGTTTCTCATATTTAGTAATTGTTTGGCAGATTAGAAGATTTAAAACCCCACCTGCACGTAGATTTCGTCTTGATGAGGTTGACAGCGATATATACGGTATGGTTGTTCTGAGCATGTAAATGTTAGAAGAGATTATTTTTTTTAATTTTGCTGACCCTTGAATCGGAAAGATATACGAATTATTTCGATATAGGAAGAAAGTCTTTACATGTCTGTATATTAAACATTTCGCGAAAACTTACGCGTTTTTAGAGAGGACCATTTGATACTAAACCAATTCGAAGTATACCAAGCCTTGTGTATTCAGGTTAAAATCATTAGAAAGAAAATGCTCTAAACACAAAGCAGAATGTTTATTTCCCCATTCACATATGCAAACCTGAAGCCGTATGAGACACTCCGGCTATCTTCTGCATTTAAGGGAGAGTACCCTATTCCCTGTCTGACATCAAACTGCATTTCAAATAAACTTCTACCGTTTTCTATAGCATTATTAGAAGGTATGGGGAAAATGTTCGATTTTTTCATTCAATATGGCCGCTACCATAAACCTGTAAGGAAACGTTTGATTGCAAATTTTATTACACCTTTTTGAATGACACAGTTTAAATTTTACCAGATATCTTTCGGGCGTTCGTGCTTATAGTTTTTCTATAAAACATCAGAACAGTGTATTATACTTATATAAGTCTTAAAATGCACGTAAAGGGGAATCGCCGCGCATTTCTTCATAATATTAACTAAAACCTTTGTTGATGAACTTTAGGTAAGAATATATGAAGATCATACATAATAAGTGACGTTATTTTTGCAAACACAAATGTTTATCATAATTCCATAAAATACATACCGCTTTACAAAACGCGACGAGAATTTAAACAATCAGTGCTAATTTATATTCAGACATCAACTGTATACATTGGTTTATCGCGAGTCGAGTGTACGCGAGTCGAGTGTATTCCACATGTTAGTATATACCTTAATAGAACTAGAGTTGCTTGGCAAAACTCTAAACCAGTATCATGCAACATGCATGTATTTTTCCCGGGCAAAATGCAACTAGTTTCGCATTGCTATACACTGGCTTTGTAAGAACCAATATCCAAACTGTATACATACATAAACTCAGTCGTATATATTTCAGATTGTAGGGTAATGTTTTTTTGTTTTGTTTTTTTTTTCAAGGTACAGGAATTGAGAAACCCGACTAGTTGTAACTGTAGCAAGATGTCTTTTTCACCGATCTTCACTTCCTGCACTATATATGAACATTACAGATATTATCAAGTAAAAAACGACGAAAGAAAGAGTTTCAAAAATACCTGACAATAACTCAAAGAATAGTATTTGTGATCCTCAGAAGAGAAAAAAAACTGCATTGTAAACTTGGACGAAAGGACTGATTGTAATTCTGTTATGAAAAATCTGTCCTCGAGCATACATTGTGTATGCTCGCATTACGAAAACACGCCTATTCAAAGTATAGAAAATTTCACCTCCAAAATCTGAAAATTTTCAGATAAAAAACTCTGAATTTTTTTCATATTTCTGCTCAAAACATAGATTGTGGGTACTCGTTAGAACCGCCTCGGCGAGGCGGTTCTAACGAGTACCCACAATCTATGTTTTGGAGTAGAAATAAGAAAAATAATGTATACCCCTGTAAACCCCAGTTTTACTATATAAAAGTGGGGTTTAAGGAGGTCAAACTTATATAGGCGTGTTTTCGTGATGGAGTCCGACTGAGCATATTTGAAGACAGTGTTTGGAGCTTACATATTTAAAGAAGAGAACTAAGTCGAGACCATAATGCACGCACATTCTTATCTGGACACGTACAGTTAGGATATCCCCAAGGACGTCAAGTTATGGGTGACGGCCGTAAAAAGACACTTGGTACTTCATTTGTTTATACTTTACATTTTCTGAATTTTCGAGATCAGATTTCTCATTTTGTTTCATTGGAAAGTAAAGTACTCCTTAAGCCGGTGCTAGAGGGCCTTAGTAACATTGAATGTTACATTTCCTCTCATGAACAGATTCAATAAAACCAAGTCTGGTATTTTTATTTCCTTGGTATGTTCCAAGGTCCGAATTATGAGCCTTTCAGAACTTTTCGTGATTAACATATTTACCCTATGTATCCAGACAGATATGCCTAGGCAAACAGTACAGACCCAGATCAGATGCCGCGGAATGCGGCGTCCGATCGGGGTCTATACTGCTTGTCACTCATCCGTCAATTTCAGACACATTAACAGGTAATAAGAATGAAGTTGGTCAAGTTTTAGGGCAAGCGTTAAGGTGTCCAAATACTTAGTGGTAACTAAGATAAACTGGCATGATAAATGCCTGTATTACGTACTGTTTACAATTCTGACAACTCTCCATGGCAGAATAAATATCAGTATAGTCGCTCCCTCTTGGCCAGGTCTCGCCCAGATTCCTTCCCAGAAAGCAACGTCCAAACACCAGGAAACAATCACCACAAAAGCATCAAACACCTAAAATTTGTATAAAAGTGATGTGAAATTAGCTGTTATTATTTTTTAATGTAAGGATCATTCTCATTTAGTCTAAATCTCATTTAGACCTCTCCAATTCACCTTTTGCATTTTGGAATTTATCACAGCGAAATGAGATGAGCTTTATATACCAACAGTCCGACACTCATAAAGGGCTCATAGCTGAATTCATCGCCTGCTGAATGAAGAGCTGTCCACTCGCTATACACACCCTCTACGAACTTAATTGCTGTAACTATTGTCTAAATAAAGAAATTATTCTTGAGAGACACGTGCACACAAACAAGAATAAAAGTAGCTGAAGTGTCCAAATTTTCTTGGCCAGACCAGCTTGTTTCGGCCGATTATGTCTCTCCTCATCACTTTCTTAACTCCTGGAATACGCTGAATGATAGCTAAGATCCAGAAAATATAAACGTAATATTATAGTTAAGTATTTGCAAATTATATACGGCCTAAAAAGTCTGCAACCGCAAAAAAGTGACAAAACTAATGCTTTGGTTATGTTACAAGTTGCAAAAAACTTTAGGAATTGCAGACTGAAGTTCCTATTTTCTATATACTAGAATGCTATAGCCCCCTTTCCGCTAAAAACAAATATGTTCTAAAGGCAGTGACAAGAATATAGCTGCTTATTAACCTATTTATGCCTATTTGTGGATTCTTCTACTATTATTCTTTGGACCTATCCATTTCCAATATAAGGGGTGTCTGATTAGTATTTATTAATACCATGTTTAATAGAAATGTATAATATCATGTTTCATGTATTTAATGCAAACAGTGTAGACCCTAATCAGAAGCCGTGTTCTGCGGTGTCTCATCACGAAAACATACCTATATAATTTTGACCCCCTTAAACCTCACTTTTATATAGTAAAACTGGGGTTTACAGGGGTATACATTATTTTTCTTATTTCTGCTCAAAAACATAGATTATGGGTACTCGTTAGAACCGCCTCGTCGAGGCGGTTCTAACGAGTACCCATAATCTATGTTTTGAGCAGAAATATGAAAAAATATCAGATATATTTTATCTGAAAATTTTCATTTTTTGGTGGTAAAATTTTCAGTATATTTGAATAGGCATGTTTTCGTAATGGAACTGTTTTTAATGTCCGTTTTATGGGACGCTAGATTTAAATGGGTTAAAGTAGAATGATATGCGAATGTTCGTTCCATGTGAAAACAGATGCGAAGTTAGAAATGAATGTGTTATACACTCTTGGATGAGTTGCATACACAAGATGCCCACAGTTCATGTGAATAATGTTATTTAATTGAAATAGAACTGCACTGTTAAAGTCCGAAAATGACATAACAGATGTTAGGATATTTTCTACACACATAGCATATGCAGAGTTGGCTTTGTGTTAGAGTATTTGAATTATATTAAGTGACGGAAGGGCGGTAACTAGAAATCTCGTTTAAACATTTCCGAGCAATTTCTACTTACCTTTACTGGATTGAACATAACTATTTCTAGACGAAATTTTAGCATTTATCACCCACTGGGCAAATTCAGCAGGCAAACGATTGATGTTTTCCTCGAAAATTAGGCATTCACATTTCATGCAGCTCAGGAGACAATTTGCATGAAATGTAAAAGACTATTTTCACAGGAGTAAACTTGCATGAAGTGTCAAATAATTTTTCTCGGGAAAATAAGAAAGTATTCAAACTGCCGTCTGCTCAAATGTTTAACACCATGATAAGATTTAAAGTATTTGTCTTTTTTTTTTTTTTTTTTTTTTTTGGGGGGGGGGGGTGGGGGTGGGGGTGGGGGTGGGGTGGTTGGGTGGGGGGGTAGGGCGGGGGGCGGGGGAAGCACATTTCACGGTAGTCGTCTCCTTTTATTGTCCACTTATATTGTGATAAGCGTTCTATGAGTAAATCCATTGAAGAACACTTATCTGCAGTGGGCGCTGTAATGTGCAAGTTGTAAGGGTATATTACCTATTTTAAGAGTGTATATGGAAACCGTTCCAACTGAATTGATAATGGCATGGCAAATAAAACTCGATCATACCCCATTGGGACTACAACCTTCGAAGAGGATCATATTTGTGATGTTATATTTTTTACGGAATTCAACGTCGTGTTATCTTTATTAAGCATAGCAATTATTTCACTTTAACAGTATACTAACAAAAAGACAAACTAACAAACAGACAAACTCCAAAATCACGCGCCAGTAAAAGAATGCAAATAGCATATATATTTCATGTGTGTTCTACGTATTTGCAGAGTATATTTGTAGGCGATGGACTATTTATGATTAAGCCTGAGAAATGGATTAACTTTCAGGATAGGCAATCTACTTCGAATGTGTATTCCTTCTGGTAAGGAGTCTACGCTTAAAAAAAACGAATTTACCCAGGGGAGCAGGTTCTTTCCTTTTAAAGTAGATCCCTATAAGAAGGGTCTAAGTTTGAATGAAAGCAAACAGGAAGTCATCAACCATGTCTCCAGTGTAAAAATGGGTAAATCTACTAAGTGTTTCTAGTCCTTTTATTATGTGTGGACATACTTTAAAGAGAGAGCGCGTTAAGTTGAACGTGTTTGCTTCCATTTTCAAAGGAACGCCAGTCTTGCAGAAAAAGAAAATTCTTGCACACCAGATAAGGAAGTCTTTAATTTAACCCTGGAATAGAAATTCTCAGCCTACCCAGGTTAAAATAAAAATCAAGAATTATCATGTGTTTTATATGCACTTGTTGTAATGGACGTCACATACGCCATCGCTAAGATTTACGTCACTGAACGTAATGACGCTATTAAACGCCACAGTGATGTTATTTCAATATGGAGGACGTCAACAGTCGAAGTGACTGCATTATTAAAACATCTACGTTTAGCAATGAAAGGTGTGCAAGAAAACGAATCTATCATGGTGGGTATGAGGGGGTAGATAGAAAAATCCGTCCCTCGCGATCACAGTCTGGTATCAGTCGGCAAGCCTCATGATGTCAGACAGTGATCCTCGGGATGGATTTTTCTATCTACCCCTCACATCAACGACAGATCGATATATGCTTTCATTGATAGATGAATCTTTTCTCAGAGGGGATACTAGAAGCGAATTACTAGCTTTCATATAAAGTAGCACCCTCAGGGAAGGGGAACTGCTTTTAGGTCAGAGTGATATCCCTCGGTTGTGAATCCGTTACGTTCAAGGAAAACAAAAGTTCTGTTCTTTTTTAAATAAAATACTTAGTTATGCATATGTTAGTTATCGCATACATTAAGCAATCAATGTCTGCAATATTTTTCAACAGAAACCTCTTTCCTAACTTGCCTACTGGGCCCAACGAGGTCATTATCAATAAACAAGAACGAATACTAAAACATTTCTTCCATATAACTAAACATGCAGAATATTTAACTGATTTAGAAAACGGGAACGGTGAAGCAAAGATAATTAAAATCAAATGAAAGTGAGACTGTTCACAAACAAACACACACACTTACCTCAAGTTTATGGTTTAGAAAGTGTTTCCACATCGCAAAGATCTTGAAGAAAATCTGTAATGGAAATGTAGCACATAAAAGACTAATGAATATACATGTGCCGAGGGCTGAGTATCTGAGATCATTATGTCTAAACATTGTCATGCTGAGAAAGATTTTATGTGTGCAGTATGTGCATTGTTATGGAGAGTTCTTCTGCGACCTTATTGCATCGTGATAGTAAACATGCGCGTATATTATATGTGAAAAGCGAATGCCTAGATCGGCCTGCACAGCTGTGCAGTCTGATCGGGACCTTTTGCTGATATTCGATATATTCTAATGTACCGATTGATTCTGTAAGTTGGTGTTAATGCATAGGCTGATCTAGCATTGCGTGCATGCATATGCTGTAAGCAATTTTTACCGGTTTTCATCGGTATTTTAACCTTTAAATGTAGCAGGCAACAATTTAGTTCTATTGTGTTTGAAGCTTAGTCAGGTATAGTTTAAATGTTTTGAAATGCAGACAAAACTCTTTTTGTCACAAAAATACAACCAAATTACATATAAGTGTTTACTTTATCATAAGTCGTTCAGTATATTGATTTAAAACTATATTGGTAATGTAGGGCAAACTACCTGAATGAGATACAAGATTGTATTCGGATATAGGGGATTGGATACCCTCGGTACATGTACATTATGACATTTTTTACAAGGGAGACAACATTTGTGACTTCCGGTTTGCTTTTCTGTGCACCAGTCCCGCTCTGGAAATGGGTCTACTCTAAATGAAAACCACGGAGAGCAAATTCTTTTCTTTCAAGCACACCCCTTTTCAGAAGGGATGCAAAATAATTCTGACAGAGTTACCTCCATTGAAAGTGTATCAGTTCCGGTTACAAATACAACAACAAATTATTTAACCCTTGTCATGCTGAATAAATAAAGATGCCACGCCCACTTCTAATTTTCAGCCAATCAGATTATTTGATCCAGATTGTTGATATAAATTCACATACTGAATGGCAAACAGTGCAGATCCAGATAAGTTGGCTTCTTCAGAAGCCAACAGATCTGGATCTACACTGTTTGCCAAGACAGGACATGTCGTGTTTAGCAAGAGAAGGATTAACTAACCTCAAGCACAAGAGCAGATAAGATTGCCATGGAGCCAATATGGAATGTATGTGTAAGCTCTTCCAGCAAAGTATGACTCTCGTGTTCTGCGTGAGGATCGTCGCTGGCAGTTGCTGACCGCTTCGAACGGCGGTGTACGGAACGGCTGCCCAGATCCTAATAATGTAATGATAAATAGGTTAACATCTCTTGGAAAAGCATCGCACCACGTGGCATATGCGAACAGCGAAAGCCTAAAACGGCCTACATATTTGCACTGTCTGATAAGAGCTTTTGCTGGTCAGTTCTTGAATTTGTTCACCTATTCATGCCCCATTCAGGCCTAACATGTCACTTTTATTATCTAAGAAAAACAGGAAATATGTATTTTAAATGTTATCTTCTTTCATATACAGGCAGCAGGTAAACGTTTAAGCGTTCAACTTTAAAACACAAATTTGCTTCCGTCAAGGCAAACTCCGACCCTTGTCAGAGGGCTTTCGAATAGATAAAAAAGGCTAAACTATCTATTTAGGTTTTAAACATTACCTGTTACATAAGGAGAAATGTTTCCTTTATTCGGAACACACGAAATCAAACAGACGTCCATTTTATCCTTTATACATTTTAAAAGACAGAAGTTAGGAAGGTTATGCGATGAAACCTTATTTTGTCATTGACCTCTTTCATAGTTAACTTCATATATAAGAAGAAATATTTCAATGATACACACACTACTTCTGTTAAGTTAGAACTGTTTGCGATTTGAATGCTTCAGTTCTTGTGACAGAATGTCCTCCCGCAAAATCTAGAAAAGGAACATTTTCATTAACCTATTTATGCCAAGTGGATTCTTCTACCTTAACTCTTCGGACCGGTTCATTTCCAGTAAAAGGGGTGTCTGGTAAGCTTATTATTACCGTGGTTTACAGACGTTCCTGTACTTAATGCAATCAGTGTAGACCCTGATCAGACACCGCATTCTGAGGCATCTGATCGGGGTCTACACTGTTTGCCGATGTCCCTTTTATGGGACGCCAGGCTTAAATAGTTTAAATACAACAAGTTTCATTTCATTAGAAAACACACTAAATAGCGCATACCTGTTTCAGTCGGCAATGACCATTACCTGTTTGACATTAGGTATAGATAGACTATAATAAGGAAACCTGCGCGATGTTTTTTCTTTTTTTTTTTTTTTTTTTTTTTCTTTTTTTTTTTCTGTTTACTTGCACAAAAATATAGAATAAAAACGAACGCGGTAATATGTCCTCATCAAACGATTAAAGTGTCAAAAAGCATGTGCGCAGGGTCCGTCTTAGCTTTGTATCTATACAGTCTGACAAGGCATTGCGCTATTTGCTTACATCAAGATTAGACTCTGTAGGACATACCGATGACCTACAGCCCAATACAGTCAAACATCATTACACTGTTCTAAACCTGCATTGTTACCATATGATTTGACGTGTCATTATCTAATGGTGCTACTTAATTATACTGAAAGGAAAAAGAAATGCAGGGTAAATTTTATTCCTAAATTTCATTCAAGTTTGAAAAAGTTTGTTAAATATTTTACTATAATTACAAAACGGTATATGTATGGAACAAAAGTTCCAAATTTCATTGGTTTGTGATCAACAAGTCTTGAGTTATTGAAGTTCATTGGTAGCTACCCCCCAAATCTTGAAATCAAAATCAAACTGAAAATCAATATCGGGTGTGCCCCCCTCTTGCTGCCGTTGCTGCCCTAATTCTCCTTTGGATAGAGTTAACCAAAGCATTGACAGTTCGCATCGGGATGTTATTCCATTCATCGATCAACGCATTCCTTAGTTGTGCGAGAGTTGCGGGGGGATTTCGGCGCTTCCTAACCCTTCTGTCCAGCTCATCCCACATGTGCTCTATTGGGGTCAAATCTGGACTGTACGGTGGCCATGCTAGTGGTGCGATGTTATTGTTTGCCAGGAAATCCTGACAAACTCGGGCAACATGTGGTCGGGCATTGTCCTGCTGCAGAATCAGATTACGTTGTTGCACAAGCGGGACTGCAACAGGACGCAAGATCTCATCCCTATACCTTACTGCGGTCATATTGCCCGCAACAATAATCAACTGTGATTTTATCCCGTGAGCAATGCCTCCCCAGACCATAACGGAGCCACCCCCAAACCGATCCCGTTCGACAACACAGGCGTCGGCAAAGCGTTCTCCGCGACGTCGGTACACACGACGTCGACCATCTGCGCGATAGAGAGTGAACCTAGACTCGTCCGTAAAAAGAACTCGTCTCCACTGCCTCATCGGAAATAGCCTGGGCGCATGCGCCGTCAACCACGCCATACGACGCAATCTACGTGCCTGGGTCAGAGGCAGACCAACGTATGGACGACGAGCTCGAAGACCAATCTCACGCAATCGACTTCCAACAGTCTTCGGAGAAATTTGTCGATTATGCGTACCTACTGTATTACGGGCAGTTTCGGTAGCAGTGAGATGACGATTCCGCAAATGTGCCAGACGGATTGTCCTGTCTTGACGTCGCGACGTCACGCGTGGACGCCCAGACCGCGGTCAGTCTGCTAAATGCCCTGTCTCCCTTAAACGTCTAACAAGACGTTCAATTGTTGAGACGTTAACCCCAAAATGATTGGCAACTTGCTGTTGCCTCTGACCCTGCATCAGCAACGCAATTGCCCTACCCCTCTGAACATCAGTCAATCGTACCATGATTGAAAAAAAGTTCAAAGTAGCGTAAAAATGAAAAGAAAAATCGGTAAAAGAATCGAAGAGCGTTGTGTATCGTTGAAGTGTACCAAATGGTGTGAGGAAATCTTGTGCTGAAGGTTTAAACATGCTTGTTTTGCACGAAATTTTGGCTTTCCGTATTGTCCGTGCAATGCACTGTGTAGTGCACGGTTGAATGATTTCACACACTGGGTAGATAGCACATCGACCAAAGACTCGTATACCCGCGGTTTACATTCACAGGACAATCTGTAAAAGTGTATGGCTATAGTAAACACCGTAAAAAATGGTTAAAATAAGAAGGAAAAAACTCTACCCTGCGTTTCTTTTTCCTTTCAGTATATAATACAATTCAAGCGTTAGCGTACCAGTAAACCAGGGTCTTCAATAAAACCAAGACTATGGTGACTACTGTTATTAGCTGGCTGTCCTTCAACAGAGTGATCATCGTTATTCTGAGGACCAGTATGGTTGTTATTGTTGTTGTGGCTATTGATCTCCTCTAAATGCTCGACCAACCTTTCAAAACTCCAGTCACCATGTTCGCTTTTATTAAGGTACTCGGGTAACATGATAAAAAGAGCATCTGTGACTCTAGTGTGTAGTTGTTCGTTCTCATACAATGAATCTGAAAAAAGAAGATTTTGTTCCAATTACGTTATAATATGGGGCGCGTCAAGCAAAATAATAACGATAATAAAAGACTCCTTCGAATACATTACGAAAACATGACTATTCAAAATATACTGAAAATTTTACCACAAACAAATGAAAATTTTCAGGGAAAAAATTCGGATATTTTTCATTTTTCTGCTCAAAACATAGATTGTTGGTACTCGTTAGAACCGCCTCACCGAGGCGGTTCTAACGAGTACCCACAATCTATGTTTTTGAGCAGAAATAAGAAAAATAGTGTATACCCCTATAAACCCCAGTTTTACTGTATAAAAGTGGGGTTTAAGGGGGTCAAAATTATATAGGTATGTTTTCGTGATGTACGCGCAAAATAACCATATTGAGATCCCCCTGCGCATGCACAAAATATCATCCGGGCATTTAATCTCTGTTCATACATATTGCGGCATCCAACGATTTTGTTACACTGCGTGGATGCGCACTGATCTGGACCTTTGCTGTCTGCATATGCATCAAGACACGTTTTTAGTTTGGCGCATCACGAAAACATGCCTATATAATTTTGACCCTCTTAAACCCCACTTTTATATAGTAAAACTGGGGTTTACCGGGGTATACTTTATTTTTCTTATTTCTGCTCAAAACATAGATTGTTGGTACTCGTTAGAACCGCCTCGTCGAGGCGGTTCTAACGAGTACCCACAATTTATGTTTTGAGCAGAAACATAAGAAATATCAGAATTTTTTATATTGAAATTTTCATTTTTTTGTGGTAAAATTTTCAGTATTTTTGAATAGGCATGTTTTCGTAATGACAGCACATATACTATGTACAACTACTACAACTAAATGAAGTTGTTTTTATTTTGCATTAAAAGAAGCATGTTATCAAATAATCTCTCTGAAGAAAATGTGTAAACAGCGCGCATGCTCAGACCCCGCATGATCAGCTGAAGGATGTATAGCGGTGAAATTCAGTCATTTGTTTGAAATTTGAGATTTGTTTTTGTTTTTTTTTCACTTCGTATAAGTAAATAAAATAGCTCACGTATCTGTAATTTTCACCACTGACTTTCTAACGTGCTGTAAACTTTAACAATTCACAAACATGTTCATGAGTGTAATTGATATACACACTATTTTTTTTTTTTTTTTTTTTTTTTTTTTTTTTGGCACAATATTCCTGTTATACATAGCAAAATCAGTAGGCCCTAATTAGATACCGCATTCTGTGGTGTTTGACCACACGTCTATAGTATGTGTGTACATCATATGGTTCTGTCCAACTCTAAAGCAATAAAATAATCCCCACACTTCTCTTTTTAATCATATTTTTTCAAGAAATGTACAAGAAAGAAACAACTTCAGAAAACTTCTCAAACAGGTTAACGTGCATTGAAATTTTGCAACTTCCCAAGAAAGTTGTCAAATCAATCACTTTTTTAATTGTTGTAAGAGCTTATGAACAGACTTCGCAGGCGTTTTGTAACGATGAATATTGTTTTCAAGAGTTCCTGGTTGATGTTTAATTTAAAAAGTCGGAGTTGGGGCGAGAGTGCTGTGCGTTATGACATATTTACCTGACATGATAAGAATATCACATATGATTTGTCCAATAACACAAGCAGAATCTAAACTGCTGAGAACACAGACTAATATTAGAGCTATGTGGGTATGCAGTAACTTGTTTGTTGTTTTCCGCACTCTGTAAATACACAAAAATATAAGCCGCAACGTGTAAACGTACCTTCTGAGATGTATGTCTAACACACTCAAATCAGACTGCGCAGCTGCGCAATCTGATAAGAGTCTTCATTGTCTGTATGAAAAATCAACTGGTAGTTTTACCGCCTTTTTGTACAATGGAGAAACTTCTGTGAATTCCTGTTTCCTTTCCAGCACATCAATAACTTTCTAAAACGTGTCTTTTCAAAAATGAAAGAATTTGCTCCTCGTGGAAGATTTTTTTTTCCTTTTTGAAAAGCCACATTACAGAAAGTTAAGAGCAAATCCCTTATCAAAAGCGAGGTAAAACTATTCTACCAGAGTTGTCTTTCTTGAAATTATATCCAGTCCCCTTAATTTTTCAGCTTCTTGACTTCTTATCTACCTTTTACTACTTGCTAATGTCTAAATCTGTTCGGTAGTGGCAAACAGTGCAGACCCTGAAGAGACGTCACGTTCTTCGAGGTCTGGTCTGGATCTATACTTTTTGTTCAGGCATGACCCTCCATATATTAAGGTTGAATGTGTAAAACGGATAAGGACAAGATCGTATAATTGTATACATTATATGAGATATACCAAATGTAAATAGGTATTGAGCATTTTTGAATCGTAGTGTTCAAGATCATTCCGACCGGGGCCATTCATCCCAACATGTTCCAATGTGCGGAAATGCACTTATGTCATGTGAGTGCAAAAGGATCAGCGCACTGTCATCAGAGTTTCCTGTGTCCGCCTGAAGAATGCTCGCATCATTCACACTAAGCGACGACTGACCAGACTGCGTAGGTGCTGGTCACACACGTCATAGGATACATTTTACACATTGCGATCTATATAGTTCTATATAGATTCTGCAGAGATCAGGACTACGTTCATAAGTGCAATGTGACAGCGAACATTTTGCCCTGGATCCCTGTACCTAATGACGAGCGCCAGCAGGAGCAGAAATCCAGGGCTCAACGTTCGCACATAGCTTGCAGTTTTTGGTCTTCCATATTTTAGTTTATATTCATGCTATCGTAGCTGAACAGTATGCGATCGTCTTGCTTCCTCGATCATACAATGTAGCAGTTGATGTGGCTCAGTCGGGGTGCTCACAAGCTATCTCATCTGGATCTATACTGTTGCTTTTTTTTTCATATTTGTCTGACACCCATATTATCAACAATGGGTGTATTCAAATTCCAACTACTCCTAAAATTATGTTGTCGTTCCTACCTGTAAGTCGTCGTTAAATTCCTACCTATAAATTGAAGTTTCTTTACGCTTCTTCCTGAGAATAGCTTGTATATCATTTGGATTAATAACACGGTCCCTCCCCAAGTCAATCTTTTGACCGTTATCTTTAACTTCCTCTCCGTTCAAATCCAAGTCACCTATGGAGTTCCGCCTGAATCCTCTGTTACTGCTATTATTCCTCCCTTGAACATATAACCCCATGTTTAAAGTTTATGCAATGTTGTATTGCATTGCTAATTTCTGTTTTAATATTCGCATTAAGAACAAAATAAAATTTGATATTCCTTTCTGGACCTGCAATGCTTGACCTATTGTTGTTGTTTTATGTTTTACTAAAAAGAAAAATACCCTGTTTACTAATTGTTAAGTTTGATTTTAAGTTACGTTGAAAATAATCACTTCTTAATGAAACTGTACTCTAAAATCATTTAATATCTTTCATTGACCATTCTGGTATATAAGGGTATAATGTTTCCGTGGTGGGTAGTATCATCTTTTCGCTGTTCTGCTTATACTGATGGTCAAATTTATTGAGATAAACACTTCAACTCATCAGCAATAAAATAATTAAATTTAGACTCTCGATACATTATATATTGACCATTGTTTGCGAGCCGCGGTTCTTTAAAAGTAATTCGTTCTATTTAAAGTTCGGTGCACTAATGTCATGGTAAGCACGCATATGCAAAGTCCTTCTACGTTGTTTTCAGAGTCCTATCAGTGACCTTGATGTCTGATTATACATTATAATGGATCTCACATATCCAATGATTCTGTAAACGGACTATGAACGCTTTGTTCAGATTGCGCACAAACGTTAACTGTTCTCTGTGCGCACATGGAAGAACACACATTTACAGGACTGGATGTATTCTGTAGATTTTCCTCAAGTTTATCAAGAGAAACAACTTTAATGACTTCGTATTTGCGTTGTTGGACAGCAATCGCTTACTTAATAAGAGTAGAGGGAAGAATTTGCTCGCGGGGGCGGGGTGGGGGGCAAATTCTTTCCTTTTAGAATAGAGCCCTTTTCAGAAAGGAGACAAACAATTTGATAGTGATTTCACTCTTAAAAGTGTATTTATTTCCCTTAAATAAAACTGATTCACTTTCAAGGAAGACAGTTGTTTTCTGTTACTTCTAAAATGCATGAACGCTTTCCTATTAGAGTATACCCCTTTTTAGAAGAGCTTTGGTGTACAGGAAAGCATTGGAAGTTACAATAGTGTTTCCTTGTTAAAAATGGCGGGAAGAAATCCATCAATTGTATCCATTCACCTTAATGTATCCCTTGTTACGACCTGTATGACCTTAACGAGGATGATGATTATATGATACTTGTAAATTTAGTAAGCTTATTTCCTTTACTTTGTATCAGTTTTCATAGACTACGCATATAGTTTACACCACTAACTTTAATCTCTCTCTCTCTCTCTCTCTCTCTCTCTCTCTCTCTCTCATACACATACACACATACATACACATGTTTCTTCTGACATGTGCATCCGCACAGTCTGGCCAGTCTTCGTTGTCCGCATGAAGTTTATCTGCATCCTTGGCTATCCAAAATGCTATCAAAAATTCGAAAGCGCAGCTGGTCTGAATGTTCGCTGGGCGCACATGCCAAGTACGTTTCCTGAGGTTGCGGTTCAAATGGTAAGTTAGGATGTCCACCTTATAAATTTATTGTGTCATTCTTAGAGTACATAAAATCACTTCTACGTGATAACATGTTCTTGATATGTAATAAAAGTAGTCACCCGATAGCTCACACTTGCCAAAGCAATTCTTAACAAAACACCTTTGATATTGCTAACGCAGATGCGGAAATCAGGTTCTTCCGGTGGTCTATAAACGATGAAGTCTAAAAAGTAAAGAAGATGTCCAAGAAAAGTAACACAATCACAGAAGATACCCTAGCAATGACTGAATCCAACGAGAAATAGAACTAAGCCGCGCCATGAGAAAATGGGTTTTCGAGGCATATGTATTCTCGCAGTCTGATCAGGACCGCCGTTGTCCCGCTTGGTATACAGATTTTCTAAGTTTTTAAATTTTATGAGCTTGTGCCATGGTCAAGTTGTTGTTTTTTTGTTTATGTTTGTTGTTTTTTTTTTCAGAAAAAGGCTGTGCCGTTCATGCATATTCGTTCCTGATGAGAGTGCATGAAATGTCAGCCTATTTTCTGGGACTCAGGAGATAATTTGCAGGAAATGTCAAAGCCTTTTTTCTAAGAAAAATAAAGAAAATTATTTGAAATTCTTGAAATTCTTGTAAATTTTGTCCATCTTTCTAACTGTTCATTACCGTTTTACGTAGACGTAAAATTGAAAAAAAAAATATGATGGTAATGATAATAATGATGATGATGATGAAAGTGCTTGAGTTGATCTCTCTGTGTAGAAACGATATGATCTCGACGTAGGCGAGTAAGAAATAACTCTTTTCACCTTTTTTATCGCATAGTATCAACTATACCAAAGACATATATTATTTTATGTACTTTATTCAACTTTGCTTCGTCCCCTGACAGTTGCCATTTGAACCGGATGTACCTGTTGATAAGCTTGAAAATCCTAAAAAGTTCCTTTGTAAATGAAAAGTCTAGCTCGAGCAACGATTTTACATATTCCAACGTGCCTTTTCATTGTTTCTTCCTCACCTCTCTTTCATTTAGTGCCTACTACTGTGCTTCGCGAATATGACATTGCTTTCGTATCTTATATTTTTGAGCCAACAGAGCATGATTTCTTTGCTAACTTAACCAAAACACGATATTTGTATCCTGTGAAG
Organism: Anodontia alba; assembly: GCA_964016985.1. Taxonomy (NCBI): domain Eukaryota; kingdom Metazoa; phylum Mollusca; class Bivalvia; order Lucinida; family Lucinidae; genus Anodontia; species Anodontia alba. The sequence continues at coordinate 59,708,421 of OZ024834.1, read as the reverse complement.
CAACAATCACGGAGTATCGCCGCACAGACATTGCGAAAGGCAGTAGTAGTGATTACAAATGCAATCCTTATGGGTGAAATAATCATGATAATAACAGCATTAAAGGTTACACGTCCTCTAATTTAAGATTATTTCCAATTAAAGATACTGTTGTGACGAGAATAATGTTAAAAATCTGTATTGGTTCAACAGTTACTTGCATTCAAAGTCGTAGTCACTTATGAGGCCGTTTATAGATTAGTAAAAGAGATGTCCCGCAATGCACTATTCTATGATGTCAGTGGTATTTCTTTTTCTTTCTTTTTTTTTTTTTTTAATTTTAATTTGGATTTTTTAATTCTATTTAAATTCCCATAATTTTATTCTGGACCGACAATTTTGATAAATATAGTAAATATTCTATTACTATTGAATATTTACACTTGCATTTCTTTAGATGATGAAAACTGATTTAATTAATTTTTCAAAACATTTTTTAAATATTTAAAACGCAAGATACAGGTCACTGGTGAAAAAAAAAGATTGCCAAGTATAAATTAGTTATTGAAAATTACATTCTGATCGATTGTTATATAAAATTTTAATAAAATAACCCAAAAATGGAATTTAAATTAATTTTAAAATTTTAGTTAACTTTCTAAGTTAAATTTTATTAAAAGAAAATCAAACCAATTTTGATAATATTTAAGCACTGCAATCCTAGATATAAACATGTAGTTGTCTTTCTCTCTGTGTATTTTCCCTGAATATTTTCAAATTAAAGTTTTTAAGACATTTATTTTTAAATTATTCATAAGACCCAGTGACGCCATTGGTACCTTATGAATATTAATGAGATGCAAGTGAGTAACAAATTAAAATCTCAGTAACTATGTGAACTTAGAATTATTCATTGTGGTTTTCACCACTGGACTCGCCGACTACGTGTCTCTCTTTATAGCATAAATACTGTCAAAAGTGAAAGTAGGGGATGCGACTGCTTTAAATGTATGTACCTGTGTTTTTCGACCGTAATGCTGCACAAACAGAACAGCTGTGCAGCCTTACTTTCTTGTAATTGAAAATTATTTTATATTGTTATCTGTTGTTAATTGACATCTCCAGGTTAATAGCAAAAAAAACTTTAAATTTTCTTATACTCCATTATTCGCTGGCGCTAAATTAGGTGTCGCCCATATTCTGTGTGAGGTCAAATAAACAAAATGTTTCTAAATTATTTTAGACGTTTTAAACAATACTCTTAAAAAGGCTGAAATTATTCTGTATTGAGGGTATTCCTTCGGGGCTTTGTTGTCAGGGCAGGAGTTTTCGCTTTCTGTGCGGCGGTGACAGTTGCGACTAGTGCATAAATTAGGTACCAAAAAAAATTAAACTGACGCTCAAATTCTATATGCATGAGGCACACACTTTTCACAATAGTTTTCCGAAGGTTCGAACAGCATAATAATAAATGTCAGTTTCAGGAGACAACTGAAATAAGCTTCATCACTTACTGTCAGATCCTGTTTCCACTGTCTTGAATTCACGTGTATATTTTCATTGACTTTTGAATGAAGGTTGTTTAAACCAAAAACAATAATAGTCATATTGATGGTAACTGTGTACAAATGCATAACGTCAACTTAAATCTGCGGAAAAATTATGATACCGATATATAGATTAAAGAATAACTAGGGACAATATTTAAGGGAACCCCCAAATTCAAGTACAAAGAAGCAAAACTTCAATGGCATAAGAAATGTTTATACATGTACGCAAAAAGGATCAGTATCTGGTCCATGCACTGATGCAAATGTGTATAAACACGCGTCGGATACCAATGCCGGGTTTCAAAACAGCTTTGAATTTTCACGTCAAGAGAAGTTAAGGGGTTCTCTAAAACATTGTCCCTAGTATGTATGTGATACTTTAGCTGATGATGTATCTTTCAGAAAACAGAAGAAGAGGACTGGATACACTCTCAGGGGAAGTTAAGTTGTCAAAATTGTTTAACCACCCTGTCTGAAAAGAGGTCTACTATAAAAGGAAAGAATTTGCTCCCTTACTTAGCAAATTCTTTCCTTTTCGAGTGGACCCCTTTTCGGATAAGATTGGTGTTCAGGACAGCAAGCAGGAAGTCCAAAACAGTCTTAAATATTGTTTAACCTCATGTCTGAAAAGTGGTCTACTCTAAAAAGAAAAAAATTGCTCCCTTTTGGAAGTTACAAAACAGTCTTACATTAAAAAGCCTATTCATATATATTAAAAATTTCACCACCAAAACTGAAAGTTTTCCGATAAAACATTCTGATATTTTTCATATTTCTTCTCAAAACATAGATTGCAGGTACTCGTTAGAACCGCCTCGCCGAGGCGGTTCTAACGAGTACGCACAATCTAATTTTTAGCAGAAATAAGAAAAATAATGTAAATCCATGTAAACCCCAGTTTTACTGCATAAAATTGGGGTTTAAGGGGGTCAAAATTATATAGGTATGTTTTCGTGATGGACATTTCGGCAGATTTGTAACTTGATACTTTCATACCAACCTATGTAAAATAGTGTATAAGATTTCCAGAAAGAGCCTTATCACAAAACATAGCCTACCAGTGATACCGACACCAAGAACAGAAAGCGTTTTCTTCTAGCAGATAAAATGACGTTATGCACTAGACTACTGTCCTTTCGACATCTCTTGGAAAGACGTTTTTCGCTTGGCGTTTTATTTTAAATGAAAATCTTTTGTTCTGACTGACCATATCTTATCAGAAACCATTTGTCTTTTCTATTTCTGTGTTTTGTTCCCAAATATTTACACTAAAATTAAATTTACGGCTAAAAGTTGTCCTGACCTATGCAATTTCTATAGAAAAGTGATTTTTTGGAAATTTTGTCTAAGAAAATATTTTTTACTTTCCTTTGCTGAATTTGAATTATTGATGTTTCACAACAATATTGTGAAAATTTCAAAAAAATTGAACAAGTGAAACTAGTTGAAAATCTGGCTCCAAGTTACCTACCCTACAGATTTCTGCATGATTTGGTCTAATTTTTACTATGGGAAAAAGTGAAAATATTTGATTTTTTAAAAACCAATGACTAGAATGAAACTTTTCGTACATAGGAAGTTACGACAAATGGTTTTGCATTAAATCATGACAAAAGTTTGCAAATTTACGTCTTCTGTGTAAAGCGTCAAGCAAAAAACGACTTTCTGAAAGATGTCGAAAGCACAGTAGTATTGTCTGCTCTGCTGGAAATAATGAGAAATTACCAAGTGTATCAGTTCTCCTTAAGGTTTCAAACAGCGTCCGTACTTTTCCGTAATTCACCCGTAATTCAAGTTAGTCACGTGGCGCTATGTCATATGCGTATATCAGCCAGTCGATCTCGGAATAAGAAACATGGCGGGCGCTTTAGCTTCAGTAAGACTGAGCAACTGCCGAAAGAGTACATAATCTTTCCTAGGCATATGGAAAAAAAACTAATGCTATTTCCCTTAATTTGAAGGCTTTTGCAACCCTTTACACGGCAGGGGCTAGCATTATCGCCGTAAAATACATCGCGTCCGCAACAGTTCTCTCAAATACTGGGCTAGTTTGTTTTTATTCCGATTGGTAAATGAAATTTCTGTTCGGAAAGCGATCATAGAAATCGGCTATCGTCCAACGGCCATATACATGTTCGCAGCACATCGTAAATATCATAACAAGTAGAATAACTATTAATCATGTCAATTGTTTGGAAGAATTCCATTGTTAACTTTTATAGCTCATCCATCCTTGTATCTCTAAATAAGGTAGTTAAACAGTAAAAGAAAATTGAAGAGCTAATAATTTATGTTTGTGGTCTAAATTTGTTAACTTATCAACGAGTTATGTAGTGGCTTTTTATCAAAATGATGTACAGTGATATAAAAAACTTAAGGACAGTTACATATATGAAAGTTAAATAAAACAAATAGCTTTCCGCTATTGCTGAATTTTCGCATTTTTGCAACTATCTTTAAACAAATATCGGGGCTGGGTAGCGACCCAGTAAAAGCTGAAATAAACAGTTGAACTTCAGTAGCTTGAACATCTTTGGGACCATGAAAATTTGGTCTAGACATAGGTAGTTAAAGCGATTGATGGTAAATCATAGCGCCAGGTCAGGAGGCAAATAACTTTAATTTAATGATGTCTTTTCGATCTTCAATAAAATAGTGGTATTTAGTCCCCTCGACGAGTACACACAACATACATTTTCATAATAGAATAAAACAATTTCCCTAAAATGTCCCTATGTTCTCTTGAGGACTCAAATTTCTTTGTGACTCAAAAAAGAGCTCGAGTCAGCCATGGTAAATGCTGCAGCCATCGGTGTTCGAGTCATTGAACTTTTACTGTAGTTTCATCCCCGAATGACGTATCCTAAAATCAGAATGATGTATCCTAAAATATAGCATAAATATCTGTAATGCATCATTTTGCTTTCTATGTGCCCCTAATCAACTAATTTTGAAAAAAAAAAAAAAAAAAAAAAAAATAGCAGCAAATGCATGTTAGGGAAGAAGCGTATACAAGATTGAATGACGGTAGATCATACAGTCAATCAGAACTTGAGCTAAAATCTAGGGTTGCCGCAATAACTGAGAACGTTATGACATCACGAAAACATACCTATATAATTTTGACCACTTAAACCCCACTTTTATTATTTTTTCTTATTTCTGCTCAAAAACATAGATTGTAGGTACTCGTTAGAACCGCCTCGTCGAGGCGGTTCTAACGAGTACCCACAATCTATGTTTTGAGCTGAAATTTGAAATTCAGATTTTTATCTGAAATTTTTTAGGTTTTTGGTGGTAAAATTTTCAGTATATTTGAATAAGCATGTTTTCGTAATGAAACCAACAAACGAGCCGCAACGTCAGAAAAGTACTTCGGACACGTACGCCCAACGAAGATTCAAATCAACCTGCGCATCCGTGAAGTCTGATCAGAGTCTTCCTTGTCCGCAAGAAGAAATTTTAACATCCTTGGCTATCCAAAATGCGCTCAGTGATGAGTCTGATCAGACTGCACGAATGCCCGAATGCGCGGGGTGATCTGAACCTTCGATGGGCGTACATATCCAAAGGTATGTTTTCGAACATTTCGGCTAAACTATAGATCATATTCAAAAAACTATACCATACCGATTCAGTCCATGTTAGCGAGAAAGCTCATGCCTTGGTTGATGATCATTACGAAAACACGCCTATTCAAATATATAGAAAATTTCACCTCCAAAAACTGAAAAAATTCAGATAAAAACTCTGATATTTTTCATATTTCTGCCCAAAACATAAATTGTAGGTACTCGTTAGAACCGCCTCAGCGAGGCGGTTCAAATGAGTACCTACAATCTATGCTTTTGAGCAGAAATAAGAAAAATAATATATACCCCTGTAAACCCCACAAAAGTGGGGTTTAAGGGGGTCAAAATTATATAAGTATGTTTTCGTGATGTTGTAGGTGTAAAAGTTATTAAAACTGGAGATAAAAGGCTACCTACTACACTTGATTTACCTTATATAATTTATACATTTTTGTAAACGTTCTACAACTCACAACTTTTTTTAAGCTCAAATGGTAAGTACTTGGTACAAACTTGACCGCAGGTTCTCTACAATTTCAAAATAAGAACAGGAATGGTAGGTTATGTGTTACAGTGTATGCAATCAGCTTCCGCCTTATCGAAGATACCGACTCCGATCGTGTAGGGGTCACGGCCGATGTAAGGTATTTTTTAACGCAGATGATTGTCTACTTTCGTATTCAAGGCAACCACCCAAAATATACAATTCTGCATAATTGCCTGGATTTTACATTTTGGCCAATTTTTGCATCAAAGCATGTATAAACATTTCAGAAGCAGGCGAACATATTGGAACTATTTAACCCTTAAACTGCTAATCACAACTGCAGCAGACGACATTTTGATTTTTTCTTATTTTTCAGAGAAAACAAGTCTTGGCTTTTCATGTGAATCGTCTGCCCAGCCGACGATTCACATGAACAGTCAAGACTTGTTTTCTCTGAACAATAAAAAAAAAAAAAAAAAAAAAAAAAAAAATATATATATATATATATATATATATATATATATATATATATATATATATATATATATATATATATATATATATATATATATATATATATATATATATATATATATATATATATATGTGTGTGTATATAAATTTAGAATGTCGTCTGCTTCAAGTTTCCATGGCGATTTAATGGTTAATAACCTCGTGAAATCAACCCCGTGCTCTGTAAGTTTAGCAGTCCATGACCTTTAAACGTTAGATTGGACGTAAGAACGGAAAAAACATTAGACCGTGAAAAAAAGTCGCTGTCATCAAATAATACAGCACCGTGTAGAAGAAATATTATGCCAAATTAGATTATTGTAGGTGTTACAGTTAATCACTGTTAAAGTAGTTAAACACTATGCTTGATGCATATGTTGATGTACGGACATACGAACAGATGGAGAAGCAGGCTTCTGTGCCACAGCAAAGCCGTACAATCTGATAAGGGCAGTTGCTATACATTGATATTTTATACATTGTCCAAATTTTTCCTGTACATTTATCTAATGATTCTATAAACGGACAGCGAAGACCTTAATCAGAATGCGCACATGCGCAGGCTGATCTGAGGTTTCGCAGTCCGCATATGCCCTGAAGGCATATTTTTACACGCTGTAATTTATTTTGTGGTTTACCTTCTTAATCTTGTTTTCTTCTTTTTGGACTGAAAAGGGAAAAGGTGTCCATCTCCCGTAGGTGAGAGGTCCACTGAATCTGTCCTATTTTTACCGCCACTTATATTTAAAAGATTTCCGCTGTAAGTTGGAGATAGATCAAGCGAATCTCTCCTGTAATTATTGAGCTGTCCATTTAATGCAAGTTCCTTTGGCTTGTCATCCATTCTTATTTTTTTAGTAACCTATTTGTTTTCAGACAAGTAAACTGTCATTTGCAAATATTTAAAATCCACCTACCGAAGTGTTCTGTGAATAGTCAGATTAACTGTTGCTGGCCATCCAATAACACTCTCTAGAATGTCAGTTTAGTATAAGGGTCGTGTGTTCAACTGTAATGAAGACAATCATTTCCACATAATTATGTTAAACTCCATCATTAAGGGCAACGGTTACACTTTTTGGGGATGAGAAAACTGTGTCAAAATCAAAATTGTTATTGCCTCCCTTCTGAAAAATGTCTACTCTTAAAGGAAAGAATTTGCTCCCAAGGGAGCAAACTCTTTCCTCTAAGAGTAGACCACTTTTTTCAGAAGAGACTGGTATACATTGAAACAAACAAGAAGTCACAGAAGAAGCCTATCTTGCCAAAAATGGCTGAAAATCCATGTTGTATTCAGTCCCCTTAATAAAAATTTGACTGGAATTTCACATGCTTTGAATGTCCAACCGAAATAAATATTTTTCCGATTAGCATAATAATCCCAGTGCCATGCGAACCTATCAGTCCTTACTGTCTCATCAGGGTTTTAACTGTCCCCTGTTTTCAATCCGCAATGTCCAAAATAAAATATGTACGAGTAAAAATGTCTTCATCGGGATACAATTTTGTCTTAGGCATGTATTATGCACGCGTACAATATTTACCCGAAATATACCGACACCGTAACCAAACATAAAATAACCTAAAATTTGAATGTCCACTCGACTACTGGCTGATATGGCTAAAACTGCTGTATGTGTGGTAAATGGTGTATACATTTACCAGACGTGGCATTCTGCACAGTCTTGTCTATCCGAATACTTAAGGATAAATATGGCATATATCTAAGATTTAGAAATTTCTGGATTTTTCATAAATACTTTTATTTTAGCATCTAAAAACAAACTTGTTTGGTTTAAAGTCAGATTATAACACCATTCCACCTATTTCATTCACTTCCTTCTTGTCCTCTGCGAAAAAGGTAAAACCCATCAATACATAAAATACAACCTGTCAATATCACAAGAGGGCCAAGATGAATGGTCCTCATTCGCTCACCTGAGCAACAATAGGACAAGTGCTGAATCGCAGCGACTTCAGTAAAATCTCAATGTCTCGAACATCTTTCGGACCATGGAGATTTATTCGAGACATGGTATTCGAGACTAAAGGTTATCATGGCGCCACGTCAGGAAGCAAATGGTGTAATTTAGGGAAGTCTTTTTGATCTTCTATACAATAAAGGTATTTTGTGTGTACTCATTTGAATCGCCTTGATGGGTACACACAACATACAATTTCATGATAAACTAAGAAAATTTCCCTCAATATTTGTTTTCTTGAGCTACCTGAAGAATTACATAGGGACTAAAAAATGGCTTCGAATCATCCAAGGTAAACGAGCCATCGGTATTTGAGTCATGTCAAAGTATTGTTTGACTTCCTTCTGAGAACGCTTCAACTCTAAGTTGAAAAAAAATCATTCGCACAGTGTGATCAGAGTCTTCACTTTGCACAGTCTGGATAGCCTAGGATGTAAAGTTCATGCGGCCAATGAAGACTAATCTTACATTGCGCCTCAGTATTGCATAAATTAGTTTACGTTATGGCAGTTGAAAACGCGGGGCCGTTTAAAAAAAAAGAATTTACTACTAGTGCGATGTAGCTGTACCAATTAAAATATTTAGCGGGCCACCCAGCCACACAAGAAACATTTTTACTAAGATGCAAAGGAATTTATTGACTAGTTTAACAAATAATGGCATTTGAGCATGCCCTGTTTTCAAACCTAATGCTGACAAGGAACAAATAAGTTCCGCTGCGCGTAAGAAATACAGCTTAAACGTATTTGTAAAGAAGGACTGACAGCAGCCACCTTGATCAAAAGTACCAAAGGAAATTCTGTATTACTAATTACTATTTTCCTAATTTGAGTTGGGTTGCGTCATGCAAAAAGATGTCTACGGACATATACGGACAACAAAAACCCAAAAAACAGCTTGTGCATACGCACAGGCTGATTACGGCATCAGCTGTCTACAAACAGAATCATTGGATACTATATATGATGATACAGACAGCCCTCCTTATACCGACACTCGATACAACGACAAAATTCGTTATAAAGACAATTTGACTGTCACGAAATATTCGCTTAAGAAGTAACATCACGAAAACATACCTATATAATTTTGACCCCCTTAAACCCCACTTTTATACAGTGAAACTGGGGTTTACAGGGGTATAAATTATTTTTCGTATTTCTGCTTAAAACAAAGATTGTGGGTACTCGTTAGAACCGCCTCGGCGAGGCGGTTCTAACGAGTACCGACAATCTATGTTTTGCGCAGAAATAAGAAAAAAATAATAGAAATTTTTATTTTAAAAATTTTCAATTTTGTTGGTAAAATTTTCAGTATATTTGAATAGCCGTGTTTTCGTAATGTGTCACAAAATATGCAACAATATTGTATTTGTTACTTTATAGAAACATATATTTTGTATATTTGTTAGAATCGCCTCAGTAAGGCGATTCTAACAAATACCCAAAACATATGTACTATGAGAAAATAAGAATAAATCATGGTCTTTCTTACATATCATTCTGCCCATTTAATATTCTTTACAATAGCAAATTCATTATAATGGCAACATCTTTGCGAACAAATGGTGTCGTTGTAAGGAGGGTTCACTGTAGTTCGTCTGTCGTTACCGACAGTCCTAATCAAATGCGTGAAGTATTACTGTTTGTGTGTTCTTAGATGGGTGATGAGGCCAACCTTAGCTTTTAATGTACCCTATTATAGAATACTATATAATGTTTCAATGGAGAGCAAATGCCCGGATGAGACTTTGCACATGTGCAATTTGCACGTTTTGTACATGTTCGAATGCATTGTTTTTTCGCTTGACGCGGCCCAGATTATGGATAATATCTGCTACTGTAGCAATCAGACTACAGCAGCAGCCATATTTTAAATAAATAAATATTTAGATAAATAAAGAAATAAAGTGGAGCCATGAACCATTTGTTGTTATGACAACCAAAGAAAACATTTTCTCAAGACAATCAAAGAGGCACTTGTAATGACGATGAAAATCAGATATTGAAATTAGTGAAGCGCATAACAACCTTCATTACGAAACATCCAAGGAATGTGGTAGCCACCAGGCAATTCGAATTTCCTAGCATTCTTAGGAGACAACAGTCCTATTCTAAGTATGTTGCTATGACAATCAAAACATTGGGGTGGCCTAATATAAATGCTATATATACCACTGAAACTCATTCAGTGGTTTAGTATGATGTTTCTAAGATTTGCTGCTCAAAAACCAAATAAGACATAAGATTGGCACAAAACACGAAGAAAGAAACTTGGTATGTGATAATCTAAAGAAAAACTGGTGCAAAGATTATGTCTTTTTCTTCACTTGTCAATTATAGATACGATGTTACTGCCTATTATAACTCTTAACCCTTAAAGTGCCAATCACAACAATTGTCGTCTGCTTTATCTTCTGCCGGTTACTTTAAAAGTCATTGTTGCAAACAGTGTGGACCCAGATCAGACCGCTCCTTTAGGAGCAGTCTGATCTGGGTCCACACTGTTTGCCTATATGCAAAATGTAAGTTTGAAAAGTTTGCAAGAAGATGCAGCAGCAGACAACATTTTCAGATGCAGATTTTCTTGTCGCTTTAAGGGTTAATAACTCGATATGACTCGATACACTTGAAGGATTATTTGCTCTTTTTAACATGGGAGATAATTTTGTGACTTTTTGCTTACATTCCTGTACATCAAGCTTCAACTGAAAAGATGTCTGCTCTGCAAGCAAAGAATTTACTCCTGTTTGTTTCCTTTTTCAGTAGACCCCTTATCAGAAGGGAAGAAAATAATTTTGACATTTGCCTCTCCTTAATATTTTTAATTTCCCCTTAATACTAAGTTTGCCCTGCAAAAGCATTTGCTTGTGCCGACCAGCATAAGACAAAACTTGACCTACACAAGATTAACTTGAAATATTTTAGTGGTGGAGACGTTGATTACATATTTAGACGAACGGTCACAATGACCACGTTCTAAAAAGTACCCCCTACAGCTCATCATTAGCAAAGGTCAGGTGAGCTAAAACCAGAACCAGCTCCAGAATTTATGCAATGGTTTATTTAGACCCTGGTTTGAGGAGACGAAAATACAGATTTATTATGTGTTTGAACTCTTACCTGTCTCTTAACGTTAAGTTGAGAAGCTTTGGTCAGATTTACGATCTACTTACGCGACGTCATAGCGAAATACTTCTATACACTTGATTTCTTACCCATAATAATAATGTTTGTAAAGAAAAGAACAAAAAAATGTTACGTGCATGATAAAGTCAGATTAAATTTGATAATAATAGTAATCAAACTGTCCAGTCGCTGAAACTCATTAAGTCCTCAGTCATGAGAAAATCCCTTTCTGCCCGTTACACTAATCCTCCGTTCGAAAGGATACGTTTGGTCACACCTTAACGCTTAGCACTCTGGGTAAAATTTGCAGCAGACGACATTTTGAAATATTTTTCTTATTTTTCCAAGAAAATAGATTTTGATATTTCATGCAAATTGTCTACGATTTGCATGAAATATCAAAACCTGTTTTCTGGGAAAAATAAGAAAAATATCACCAATTTGTCGTCTGCTGAATTAGCCAAGAGAGTGGTAAAGGTTAAAGGGAAACACAACCTTAAAAGGTATTGTGCTTTAAAGTAAAGAACTTTACAAACAATGAATTTTGTCACAAATTTGATCAAAATCGGGGGAAAATTACGTAAGTTATAGACAATTGAATATTTTAATATTGGTGGTATGGGCGCTACCATTTTAAATATTTAATGAGGTTTCATAAAATTAAAATTCGTTTCATAAAAGGTAGTTATCCTCATAAAGTTGGTTTATTTTGGCGGAAATGATTGTTTGTCACTAGAATTAAAAGATTATAAAAAATCTGTAGCAAAATTATTCTTAAAAACCCTTTATAATTTGGTTTTGCATATTTAATTTGAGCTGTGTGACGTCACAAAGCCTACAATATGGCGGCATCCATGACAGTCATTTTAAATATATTCAAACCACAATAATTTCCTTATTTCTTGGCCGATTTTGAAAAGTCTCGCATCAAAAGAAATGGCGTGTTAAGCACTTTACCCCAAGATATACTTGCAACTTATATTGCGTTCCCCTTTAAAGCTTAAATCCTCTACTATCATTAACCCGGTAATGTTGCGTCCGCAAGTAGTATCGTCATATTTTAAAAATGGGGATATAGTTTTGCAACGCGATAGCTGCTGAGGTTGAAAACTTCAGTTCCAAGTTGGGTGCAATTTTATTTGCTGCTTTATATTGCAAAATGAGAGATAACTATGCACTATGATAGCCTATGAATGAAAATATAGGTAAGTAGCTCTTTCTTCTCTGCAGACCAAGACAGATACTTTTGCAGACAGTGTAGATCATGAGTCGTCTCATCAGAATCTACACTGTTTATCGTATTATTCGTGATGTTATGCGACAAAGTACATTGTTCGGTTTTAACCCAATCATGGTTGATAGCTATACTTTCCTGTTTGGTTGCACGACGGTCGTGCAACCAAACAGAAAAGCATAGCTATCAACCGTGATTGGGTTAAAAAAATACATGCTTTGTTTTTAACTCAATTATGGTTGATAGCTATGCTTTCCTGTTTGGTTGAAAGACGGTCGTGCAACCAAACAGGAAAGCATAGCTATTAACCATGATTGGGTTAGAAACGAAGCATGTTCTTTTTGGGGGTCTCAGACAGTATGACGACGCCCAAATAAAAACCTTTTATTAGAGGATGATGCCTGGTGTTTAGGCCCTCCTTATTCAACAAGTGGATTTCTTTAATTGCGGATATTTGAGGTGTTTGCCGTGGTCCCTCATCCTTGTTTTATCGCAGTGAACTAATTTGATTTACAAGTTGCTCTCTGACTTATTAAGTTAGAAGCCTCTTAGGGAGCCGAACATTTATTTGGTACTTTTACAACATTTAAACCGAGAAAGCAGTTATGGCGCTAGTAAAACTGATTACAACTACGGAAGTTTCTACTACTGACCACTCTAAGGCGACGGTCCTTGTGTCGTTCATTTCTAAGGTTTTTTGCAGGACTTTTAAACATTCAAATTGATCTTCAAGGGAAGTCAGTTAAAAAATTGAGTTATATCCGGAGGTTCATATGAACCTTTCCTGTTATTAGATTTCGTGGGTCGAAGGAAGGTGACAGGTAAGCTTTTTGTTGACCCAAACATATTTTTAAAATCGGAGAATTACATGCTATGAGCTTGTTTTATTTTTTTATTTTTTTTTTTTTTTGTTGTTGTTGTTGTTTTCTTGTTTTATTTAATTTTTTTTTATTTTTTTTTATTTTTTTTTTCGCCGTTACATATTCAGACCAAATTATAAGGAAAAGTTTTAACCTTTCCGTATCACTTTCGTTTAAGATCGTGAAAATATGACTTTTCATGTCGTTTTCTATAACCGTTTAGTATAAGGTTATTTGTCCTTCGTAAGTTGTTTTTACGGGTATGTGCTCCCTATTACTGCTTATTGATTTCAGCTGCGTTTGTTGCTCTCAAAAGTATGTTTCTAAAGAGGCTGATTGTAAAGAGAATGTGACGTTTGAGAGCTCCGACAGCCGAAGTTTGGATGTCACAGAAGACGGAACCAATAACTTAATACTGAACACTTAATGAAAACGACATAAAAATTATATTTTCACGAGTTTCTCTCAATTTATCATTTTCCACTTTAAGCTTTTTTAGTCTAATGGATCACCTCATTTTCAAATTGATCCCCGATAAAAATGTTTGGAAGGAAAGCGTGTATTTTTGAAAAGCTATGTTTTGAAAGCAGATATGGTATAGACGTATTTCACTGAACTTAAAACTTGAAATATGTTTTGGGTCAAGAAAAATCTTACCTGTCACTTTCCTCCGACCCACAAAATCTAATAACAGGAAAGGTCAAATAGACCTCCGGATATGTTTCAGATTGCTTTTAGGTCAATTTGAATGTTTATCGGCCATGTTGTGGCTCATCCATGGTAAGTCTTGATAAAAGTATAGCATAATGATTACCCAATGTGCGGCTGCCAACTTTGCTTTCTGTTTGATTTTTGTGTACCATGTGTCGTGTTCTGATCTTAGCATTGTGATCACTTTGAATTGCTGTCGTATTTGCTTTCAGTTTCTTGCGTGGCTTTGTTTGTAATCGGAATGCTATCTGTGCCTAGGGTCAAGAAGTAATGTTAGTACTTTTTAATTTACAATTTTCTTGATCTCATTGAATTAATTCCGGTTTATTGGGAAATGGATATCCGCTTATGCCCGTGTTAGGGGGCGTATTGCAGTCTTGCAAGCTACATTGCTGTCATATTAAGAGTCTCATTTAAACCGAGACCAATATTTTTTTCATTATTTCTTTTTTTCTTTTCTTTTTTTTTTTTTTTTTTTTTTACTTTTTTTTCTTTCTTTTTTGTTCATTATATGTCTTTGCTTACAAGGGAAACTTTATAGATTTTATTCTATTAAACTTCTCGGTAATTGCAATGAATGGTATATTAAATATTGATAATGAATATTTTGAACAAATGGTAGATAAGGATTATCCAAAAGAACTGAAACTAAAAAAGTTGCAAATTCTTCTGATACTTTTCTAGACATCACAAAAACATGCGTATATAATATTGACCCCCTTAAACCCCACTTTTATATAGTAAAACTGGGGTTTACATGGGTATACATTATTTTGTTTTATTTCTGCTAAAAAAATAGATTGTGGGTACTCGTTAAAACCGCCTCGTGGCGGTTCTAACGAGTACCCACCATGTATGTTTTGAGCAGAAATATGAAAAATATCAGAGTTTTTTTTTTATCTGAAAATTTTCAGTCTTCGGAGGTGAAATTTTCTATGTATTTGAATAGGCGTGTTTTCGTAATATCTGTATTTTTCTACTTCTAAATTGCATATTGTTCTCTAAAATCATACGAAAGGGACGATGGCGATTCCCGACGGAGGGTCTGACCTTAGACTTAATTACGCAAATATCCCACTTCGTAATCCGTTAGTTGTACGTACCGCAATCCAAAAGATGGTTCACACTATTGAGTTAGGAAATCTCTGTGCGGTTGGTACAACTGAGGTTAGGCTTCTGCAAAATTCCGGAATTTCAGCCCGCGACCCGCCTTTAAGTCACCCTAGTCTTAACCCTTCCAGAGCGGTTATTTTATGCATTTTGTTCTATACACAGTTGGCTATTTGGTCACTCTGTTGTCTACAAGTTGCGGTGTCTATCAAGTAAATTTTAGTGCATATGTGGGTATGTTCGTGCCTTTTCTAACTTTGCTGTGTTGGGATAGATGTATTCACTGAGTGCGGATTTTTCTTTGTGTCTTCTACTACACGTTTTGCCCATCACCACAGTTTAAGTAACAGTGAAGAAATTCCTGCCTCAAGCTGTCTTCAAATATAATAAATAGGTTTACAGAGGATCACTGATAAAATCTAATCGGCAATAACTGGCTAGTCTGGCCCAGAAAAGATTACACTTCGTCTTCTGGTTTCAGATTTTTGAGTGTTCATTACTCTCAATGGTCACTCCTTTAGAATCTAATTTATAAATGGGTAATACAGAATCTGCGTAGTCGGTCTATATTTGCATAAACAACCACAGACCTTGTACAGGTAACAGCAAGGACTAGCTGCTCTGTCTGTATTGGCATCACGAAAACACGCCTATATAAGTTTGACCCCCTTATACCCCACTTTTATATAGTAAAACTGGGGTTTACAGGGGTATACACTATTTTTCTTATTGCTGCTCAGAAACATAGATTGTGGGTACTCGTTAGAACCGCCTCGGTGAGGCGGTTCTAACGAGTACCCACAATCTAAGTTTTGAGCAGAAAATGAAAAATATCAGAATTTTTATCTAAAAATTTTCATTGTTTTGGTGGTCAAATGTTCAGCATATTTGAATAGGCATGTTTTCTTTATTGATACTGGGCAGTCTAGACCGTGCTGATACGCAGGCTGATTGATGTCTCCGCTGGATACTTTAGTCGCTCGGGACATTTTGTTGCGGCTCGGAGCACATCGAATTGGTCGCAAGAAGAGCTTTATTTGTGTTAACACGTCAGAGTCACGATTCGAGGTTTTTTTATTTCCATCTCCACTTTCATTTTTATTGAACAAGGTGTGCGGCCGGTATTTTCCGAAGTTAATCTTTCAAAACACTTCATACTGATTATACCACAAAATGTCACCAGTAGTACTTGTTCAAGATGTGGTGAATTAAATAAGTAATTATATGACCCAGATAAAATATACTTAACGTAAGAACATATAAATCCTAAAGATTTTATAAAACTGGTGTGTCTAACATGTAGTATGCTCTGCGAGTGTTTTGTTATTATAATCTGAGCCAGCGCACGACATAGCCCACACGAATACTTCTGTGACCAGCGAAGACTCAGATCAACCTGTGCATCACGCAGTCGGATCAGAGTCTTCTCTGATCGCATGTGCCTTCTACAGCCTCCGGGCTATCCAAAGATGGATAAACCCTTGCAAAACCGGGTGGATGTAGAGGCTGATCTTTCCTGGTCACACAGGTCTTCTTGTAGGTTTTGTCGTGTGCTGGCTCATTTAGAAAAAGATCTGAACCTCTTGTGAAGATTTGGTGCCAGTAAATTAGTTGAACCTCTACTCGCTAGTTTTTGCTACCTACCATTCTAAGGCGGTGGCTCTGGTGTTTGTTATTCCTTTGCAGGGCTTTTCATGTCTTGTCCTGTTTGTTGTCCTTTTGTTTTTTGTGTTTAGTGGATGCTGTCCAGCATTATGGTCACCTTGTTGGGGAAGAGGGAGTAAGTCGATAAGCGTGTCTTTGAATTTGGGCTTGTTTACTGTCTGTCTTGGTTTGTTATGTCTCCCTCTTGGTAGTATTGGTAGGTTATGTTCTGTGATTGTGGTTCTTCCTTGACATCTGTACTATTTTTTCTGGGTATCTTCTGGGTATGCTTTTTGTCGCACCTGCGTTAGCATGGGCGACTTATGCGTACACGTTTCCGTCCGTTCGTTCGTCCGTGTACTTTCGCCCAGCCTCTACTTGCCCACCCCAACGTTCACTCGAGTGTCCACCCCAGCGTTAACCTTAATTGAAGTCTACATACTGAAAAATTTTACAGTAAGCCTATTTCACCATAGGGATCAAACATGGTTTTTCATGCATTAACATTCGCCAGGTCCCGTGGGAGGTGTTGAAAACCGAGGCTGAAGGCCGCGGTTTTCAACACCTCCCAAGGGACCTGGCGAATGTTAATGCATTGAAACACCATGTTCGATCGCTAATATTGCATAAAACTGAAAACATTTGCTATATTTCGCGTTATTTCTTGCACGTTTTTGCTCGCCTTTTCACCGATGTCTCGCGAACGTAATTTCAACTTACTTCTAGGGCCGGACAGTACACATCTCGTAACGGCAGCAAATCTGTGGCCCCGGTACAAAATGTACGAGCTTATTGAAAGTTGCGTAGCCGTGCATTAACAGTGCGTGAATTGCCTTGTTAATACATGGCTTTTCGCCGGTTAATGCACGGCTGTTAATAACGTGCGACACTGCTTTTTATGCTATAATGATTATTTTATCTCAATGAGCTGAACAAGGATGAGAACTCATTTTAGAAGACAGGTACGACATACACTTCAACGAAGTTTCTTCTATTTTTTTTAACAGAAGTGTATAGACTTTATTCTTATTTCTCTCCGAAATCATATATTTGTACACATTAGAAGCGTCTGACCTAAAATTGATTAACAACTATCAATTAGACATATTTTAGTCTATGATTTTTAGGAAAACATGTTTATAAAAAATACTTTTTTCTCCACTCAGTTTTAGTTTTTCATATTTCATGACATCATTTACCCAACTTATCTACTTTTGCATAGTTTGCAGACATTGTTACAATGGGAAAAATAAAATACATGGTATTTTTAAACATTTAAATTTTTAAACTAGATTTAAATTGTCTATATATATATAAGTAGTTACAACACACAGGTTTTCGTTTATCGCAACAAAAGTTTCCAAAATTATGTTTTCAGGTAAACAACAATTTCCTCAAGGTATCGACTGTAGAGATATAATTTAGCAATATACTAAAATATAAGCATATGCGGACAGTAAGGCGATCACCCAACAAGGTGATAACAAAGCATCCGTGTAGTCTGATCAGAGCTTTCACTATCCGCTGACAAAAGCATTAGATACTACAGAGTGTGTGAATGGAGAGCAAAGACCTGGATTAGACTTTGCGCATGCGCGGGATGATCTTCATCTGCGCATGTTCGAAGACACTTGACGCTGCCTATATATCATTCTGATTGTGGAAGGAGCTGTATATTTCATCGCCTTATGCACGGATTGACTGACAGTTCATGATAAATGATTCTATTCAAGATATTTTCTGTTTAGCTTTCATATTTGTTTTCTCCTATGAACAAACATTATTACGATGTATTTAGTTTAAGATTTATTCACTTGGGCAGTAAAATTTATATTATGGGCAACGCCATGCAAAAACGTGTCTTTGGCATCCGCGCAGTCTGATCAGGGCCTTTACTGTCTGCTAACAGAATCATTGGACACTACAGAATGTATCAATAGAGAAAAAATCAAGGATGAGATTTTACGCATGTGTGGGATGAATCCGAATCTGTGCATTTTGCGCATGCTCGAAGACACATTTTCGCTTGGCGCGGCCCGTATGGTGTGGCTTTAGCGAAGGCCTTAGAATGTAGCAAACAATAGTAATAAACATAAATGAACAGCTGAACAGCACAATGATTTAATGGGGGGAATCGCACTGACTTACCTTTCTTGTGATACTGCTAGATGAAAAAAATCAGCAGCCAGATTTTCTTTAACTTTTTAGATTATACATGTTTGAAATAAATGGACTGGTAGTCCAGATTCGATTTCGAAATTAAATATAAGTAAATGAAAACATTTAAAATGGTTAACAGTATTTTATTGAAAACATGTAGACCATTTTAAGTGAAGCACCGGGTCCAAATATAAAATGAAGACGCCCAGGATATGCCACAATCATGAACATTATGAAAACACGCCTGTTCAAATATATAGAAAAAATTAGCTCCAAAAACTGAAAATTTTCAGATAAAAAACTTTGATATTTTTCATATTTCTGCTCAAAACATAGATTGTGGTACTCGTTAGAACCGCCTCGGCGAGGCGGTTCTAACGAGTACCCACATTATATGTTTTTGAGCAGAAGTAAGAAATGTAATGTATACCCCTGTAAATTCCAGTTTTACTATATAAAAGAGCGTCAAAATTATATAGGCGTGTTTTCGTAATGACAGCCTTTCCTAAGCACCGAAAAAAGAAAGGTGAGGATAACATAAAAAATGTACAAAGTTAATCTGTCGAAAGTTAAATCGCTTCGATTTTATGTTATTAATGATATGGACATTTGGCTGTTTAGTATTGAGATATCTTTACATGCATGCAGTCTAAGTAAATTCACTTAGTTCAGGACGAAAATACGAGCATGTCAGCATGTGAAAAGTTGTGCGCAAGTCGAAACATGAACGGAATTTGATATTAGGTCGTTTCGGTAAAATGCCCGTTCGGCTCGGGTCTTTTCGGTCCAAATCTCAAATACCTTTTTCGTCCAATTTTAGTTTAATTTGTACACACTCGAAAATCATATAGACTATTCTGAAGAAGATCTGGGTCTGCACTCTTTGCCAATGCAGAATGATTACAGGATAAAATAAGAATCTCAGAGTATCGGGTTTACTGAGACATTTCATATGATAGCAATGGCATTTAAAGAGCTGCGTACGCACACTAGCACTGGCTTAAGCAGAATTCGCTTTTCCATGAAATCAAAAACAGAGCTAACCCTCCCATATCAGCTTTAAGCAGGCTACTATTTTCACACATAATGTACGAGTCCAACAATTCCTAAGAACCAGACCATGAAAAAATAATTGCACTACAACAAGGTACGAGAATACGTTTTACGACCCCCACATAAGCACTTAACAACAGCTGCTGTAGTACAAAAATATTCTGAAACAGGGATCCTTTGGAAGACACATTTAATCGTAAACTGACTGTGACGTCATTATGTACTCCCTCCCACACACTCATCATCACCCCTAGCAAATTTACAAACAAGTTTAAAATTAATTTTTAATGTTTTTTGAATTGTAGGTTTTACGAGTTAGTTAATTACGATAGCTCTAACGTATGTTTTCAAAACTCCCACAAAACTTTATATCTGTATACAAACAGAAGCTGAACGCAACAAAATACAGGCTTGCGCAGGCAGTCAGTCAGAATGACGGCGATAACATAGAATATGCTTTACGCAATTTTATTATATCAATGCCCTTCAATAGTTGCGAAAAAAGCAAAAACAGCAAATTGCACAAATTGAGATTAATATGAACACTTGAGGATTATTTCGTATAGATAGTCCTCTAACACATATTCTTCTGCTATAAAGATAACAATTTAACGTTCAAATATGGTGTTATCAAGATTTGAGTTTGAAGTCAAATTAATCTGCGGTTGCGGTTTTCCGCATTGAATACTATAAAGCCAAGGCATACTATACATCTATTTCTCAACTAACTAACATAAATTATTAACTATCAAAGAAACTATACAATCCTACATATTGGTAATTATTATCAGGTAATACATAGGGTTTGCTTAAATTATTAGGCAGGAACCCTAAAAACATTTAAATACATGGTATCGAACTATATAACCACACTGCACATGTTGTCAGCCAGCTTCTAAGTGTTTGTACTGTCCGCAAGTACGCTCGTTGGATGTAGTTAGTGAAGAAGTTTTATATACTTTGCTAACTAACGAAGAAAGAGAACTGTGGTTCGATGTATTCATTAATATTGACAGGATTGTCTTCTTTGCATCCTAACTTGCAAACATTGTAAGTTGTTCTTTCTTAAAATAGTGAAGAAGACGCACATTAACACTTAGCATACTGGGTAAAATACTTTTGGATGTGCTTCCAACGAGTACCCACAATATGTTTTATGTTACGTTAACAATATACAAAATGAATAATCTGAAAACATCGCTGTAGCATACGAATAAATTATACAGGAAACGTTTACACTGGAAATCCAATACATTTATCTAACAGAATACGAGACGTATTAATAGTTCTGTTACTTAAGTAGGCAATGTAATTGAAGTAGGTGGTAAGATGCGCAGTGTTACAACGAAAAATGTAATAACAACGTAAAATGTAATAATTATTACATTTTATGTTGACCAATAACTGCAATTACAACGCAAAATGTAATAAAATTTGGAAATCTCTTTTGATTTCAACTCTAGGTCATTAATAAATCAACATAGACCTAATCACTCGTCCGTGAAAGACATGAAAACGTTATAACATTTTACGGTGACAGATTTATTGCAATCGCGACGCAAAATGTAATAAAAGTTTGTATCCCAATCTTTTTTTTTTTTTTTTTCGGCAACTCTTTTGATTCCGATTCTAGGTAAAATATTTCAAAAAAGACCAAAATCTTTCGTCAATGGAAGACAAATGAAAAACGTTATTAGATTTTGCGTTGGCCGATATGCTGCAATCAGAACGCAAAATGTAAAAAAAATGTACCCCTGTTTTTTTTTTTTTTTTTTTTTGTTTTTTTTTTTGTTTTCTTTTTGAATTTGCAGTCAAGGACCCACGCAAAATTTAATAATTATTAGATTTTGCGTTATTTTTACATTTTGCGTTGTAACAGCGCAGTATTTGAAAAGAATAAAAATATAAATATAGAAAATATTACTCGAAAAAGGTCTCAATCATGAAGCACAGCCCTCCCGATGACGTGTCACATCTAGGATTTGGATTACTCAGAAGAATATACTATTCGCTAAGAATGTAAATTACAATCAAGACTCGTTACAAATGATGTAACGCGCAAAAGGTCACGTAATTACAGATGCTATTATATCTGCTCATTACATGTACCACAGAAATCTAAATGAAGGCTGATTACATGAACTATCTTTGAATACATTTGGCGACATTCTGGTCGTCAATATGCATTTGTCATTGTATACAAGATGTCTAATAAGCTAATTTGTATGTTTGTATCTGAAAGTATTATTTATTAGTAGCACATGCTTTTAACGATGATTTGTGCACGACGGATGCCCTATAAATGGACGTTACTCAACTCTGGTTTTGTTCTTTTTAGGTATACAGTGTTTCCAAGTGTATCCTCAATAGATTTTATCTGATTGTGTCGGAGCTGCTGTTGAGTACCGGGTTGCTGCCGTAAAATATCTATCCTTACTTCATTTTAGTACACATGTTTGTTCAAATGAACCGAGACTCTGATTTTCCAATCTTTCATGTGTTCACTGTTTCCATAGATTTTAGCAAGACGTAAACTATTTTTTGGTAGATGGTTTGCAATCAAGCCATAGTAAACAAACGCCAAAATTTCCGTAAGGTAGTTGTCCACGTGATTATCATTGACCAATGTAATCAAACCGCACGTTGAACGAATACCAGGTAATGGTTATTTATAACCGCGCTATTCTTGTCGGTGTGACGTAATGGTGCTGTTGATAGAAGCTGGAAACCTGGTCTGGGACATTTGGGACATTGGCAAAGAGTGCAGACCCAGATAAGACGCCGAGTCTTATCAGGGTCTGCACTGTTTGCTTAAATTACAGAAAGTTAAGGGTTAAATGAAACAGTCTTAACAGTCTTAATTCCTGTTCAGGACCATTTTTCCAGCCTACACTCAAAGACAATCGACCAACCAGTGCTGCCAGTGCTTTGATTAAAAGCCTTGTTTGTGGTACGAGGGTCGTGCAAAAAGTTCTGTCACTAATAGGCTTCCTTAGTTTTATCCAAGGTATATTTTAAAATGCTTCATTTAAATGCACTTGAATGTTGCACTTGAATGGTGTGTTGAATAGCTAACGATACCCGTTTATTTCGTGCAAATTGCTATCCAACTGACCGAGTTTTTTCAAATTGAAATAGGTGCAGTCATATTCACTGACCAATTTACTTGTTACATTGGAACATGGACCAGAAGACTGAAATTCGTAGCTATATTAAATGCCGCATTAGGCTTAATATAGATTCAAAGCAGATATTTAATGAATTGTGTGGTATATATGGACCTCAGACCATTTCAATGCGCACAGTTTTTAGGTGGGTTAAAGCTTTTAAAGCTGAGAAATTTTCTATTGAAGATGATACCCGTCCTGGAAGGCCTAAAACCTCTGTTACCAAGGCTAACATCGCTGCTGTAAAGATTGTGGTCGACCAGGATGTGCGATTGTCTGTCAAAGATATAGCTAGTTGTACTGGCATATCAGAAGGCAGTGTGCAAACAATTCTGAAAAAGCGTTTGGACCAGAGAAAGGATTGCGCTATGTGGGTACCTCATTTGCTCACTGAGGAGCAAAAGAAACAACGCCTTAAATGTGCCCGGGGAACTTTTGAAACCATACAAGGGCTGTAATAATCGGGTTATTTCTAACTTGCTAACAGGTGATGAAACCTGGGTGCACATATTTGAGCCACAAAGAAGGGCTGATAATAAGCAATGGAAGCGAAAAGATCAAAAACGCCCATGTATTGCCAAGAGAACCATAAGTTCGAAAAAGATGTTGTACGCAATTTTCTTTAATTCAAGTGGGCCAGTCGTTCAAGTGCCATGTCCATCTGGTTGTACAGTCACTGGTCTTTCTACAAGAATTCTATACTGAAGAAAGTGAATAAGAGTTTAACTATAAGAAATGACCAAGCAAAGGATGGTCAGGAGTCCATCTTTTACATGACAACGCCTCCACTCATAAGAGTGAGATTGTTGTCTTTTTTGGCTTCTGAAAAGGTGAAAGTTTTAAACCGTCCACCTTATTCACCTGACTTGAGTTCTGTGACTTCTTTTTATTTCCTAGGCTTAAGAAAATGCTTTCTAGAAATACGTTTACGTCTAGAAGTTCTCTTGGCAGCGCTATTTATTCGTGTCTCCAACAGATACCAAAACGAAGACTATTTATCTGCTTTTCGCGACTGGGTAAAAAGGTTACAAAGTGTGTTTTAGTAAAGGGGGATACTTTGAAGGTTTGTAATAAAAATATGTTTGATAAAACGTAGCACTGAAGTAATCCGAACCCAGTGACAAAACTTTTTGCAGGACCCTCATATTCGCTTCTATATTATCGCACAGGTAAATTCTATTGGAACTCTTTGTCACGTGGCACGATCAGTTTAGCACATGTGCCCTCACGTGACTAGTCAGGAGATATAACAACCGTTTTCAAGGCTCCTCATGAAGAAGATGATAATTTTGTCCTTCAAAATATTCATGGATCTCGTAGTCTGGCATAACAAGAAAAATTATAGAGACCCCCAGAGTATAACTTTGCCAGTAGCAGTAAAATTATCAGGGCCCAGTTGTTCAAAGCGTCGTTAGCTTAACGAGTTCGTTAAGGGTCATTTCGTTAACTATTTTAGCAGATTCAATATACAATATTCTGATAGTTTTTGCTGAAAAAATGTGAGTAGCTTTTGCAAAAGCTACTCACATTTTTTCAGCAAAAAATTACAGCATATTTCCGTATCACAATTAAAATTTTAACGAATCGTTAACTAACGACATCGTTAGTTTTGAACAACTGGGCCCAGGATTTTGCGTCTAAAATATATAACCATATTTCGAGCGCGGAATCTTTTTTGGGGTTTTAACGACCGCTATGCAATGTGACAAAAAGTTTTCGAAAACATTTCGAGATATGGCCTCCAAGCTTTACCGTTAACGATTAGCATGCTGGGTAAAATATTCAGCAGGCGACGTTTTAAAATAATTTTATTTTTTTCCAAGAAAATAGTATTTGAAGACATTTGTATGAGCTGTCAATGCCTATTTTCTGGGAAAAGTACAAAACATTTTCTAAGGAGATAATGTGCATAAAATGTCAAAGCCGTTTTTCTGGAAGATAATGAGAAATAACTTGTTACCCGCTTTTCTAGGAAAAAAGAAAGAAAAGAAAAAGGATTTGTCATCTGCAGAATCCCTGGTTAAAGGGTGGTAAAGGTTTAAGTACCTTTTCAAAAATTTTAAAGGGCCATTCGACTACCTATTTATTTATCTAAAGCTGTTGTATGGGTGGCAAACTATGTAAACCGTGATGAGACGCCGCATCAGTTTCGTTGGATTTTGGTCTAGGTTGTTTGCTTATGCCTGTTTGTCGAAATATTGAGAGAAGCACGATATGCGGGCAGCAGAAGCCATAGACAGCCTGCGCATCCGCGCAGTATGAATCGAGATGGCCCCTGTCTACATACAGATTCACTGGACAACAATAAAGAAAATATATGGTTAATGAGAGAACCATTCTCACCAAATGTGCAAGCTGATTACGCCCTGGTTCATGTTTTTTTTTTTTTTTTTTTTTTTTTTTGTTTCTCATGGCGTCGCTCATTATCAATAATTGTGTCTTTTTTATCCTCGTATAGCGTCTCATTTCATTTTCTATTAGATATAATAGGGAGGAATATGAATTACACTAAACATACATGTAATATTACCGTATTTATTTTACTGAATATTAAGTATTCAGCCATTCATTATACTTGTCCCAAATTTGAACAAATCCATTATGCTACATGTTGATGTGTCTAAAATGCTGAATGAGTGGCAAACAGGGTACACCCTGATCAGACGCCGCGTTTTGCGGCGTCTGAGCTGGATCTACCCTGTTTGCACCGGCCTATCTGTCCGAAAACATAGATATATACGATAATATGAAATCCCTGCACTAATAAAGATAGTATAATAATTGTGTCGCCAGTACTATTTAGTCAGATCGGTGCAAATACGCATTCAGATAACAGCTAATCGCCATTGGATTGTGCGGGTTGTTTTCCTCAAGTTTTTTCATGTGGAAAAGTAAAGCTTATTAGGAAGAACCACAGTCACAGAATTTGGGTTCCAATGACACCAAAAGGAAGAGTAAACAAATGAGCCGCAACGTGAGTAAACGTACCTTCTGACATGTGCGCCCAACGAAGACTCAAATCAGCCTGCGCATCCGCGCTGTCTAATTAAAGTCTCCGTTGTCCGCATGAAGAAACATTGCATCCTTGGCTATTCAAAATGCGGCTAATTAAGATTCTGATCAGACTGCGCGAATGCGAAGGCTGATCTGAATCTTTGCCGGACGCATATATCCTACGCATATATCAGCACAAACATAAAGCAAAGTAGCTTCATTTTTCCCAGCGATATGATCATAATGACGGACAAGTCCCACCAAACACAACATTAACCCATTGTAGACTGAATGAATTCACCCACAGTATATATAGGAAGAGTCCAAGTTCAATTTTAGGTGGTTTACGCTATGAGATTGAGATATTCCTAGAGAAAAATGGTTAAACTGTTTGCAAACAGTGAAGACCCTGATCAGACGCCGCATTCTGCGGTGTCTGATCTTGGTCTGCACTGTTTGCCAATTGCCCTTTTAGGGGTCTCCCGACTACAATGGGTTAAGACAACGAACTGAACAAACACAAAAGAAGTCCCGACTCGAGAAGCCACAGGGCCCCGCAAAAACAAAAAAAGCAAAACCAAAAAAAAAAAAAAAAAAAAAAAAAATAGCAACGCTAAACTGTTGTTTTTTGCTTGCGCTTTACACAAGAAGAAGTAATTTTACGAACTATAGTCATTATTTAATTCAAAACCATTTGTCGATGCTATTCATGCACAGAAAGTTTTATAACGTTGTGAAACATTAATAATTTAAACTCAGCGAAAATAAAAATTCTCAGACTAAAGCTAAAAAAATCACTTTACTATAGAAAGTGTATAGGTCAGACTACTTTTTGGCTATAAATTTAATTTTACTGTAAATATTCAAGTACAAGACACAGAAACAGAAAAGACAAATTAGGTTTTATAAATACGGTCAATCAAAACAAACTGTTTTCATTTAAAATAAAACGACAAACAAAAAAACGTATTTCCGAGAATATCAAGAGGACACTGAAAAAAAAAACACTACTGCCAGCACCAAAATATTAACCCTTGGTTAACAAATGTTATATAAATACTTAATAATTGATCGGCTCATATAAATGTATAGGAAAATAATCATGTAAATCAAATCAAATGACTGACTGTGTAAACAAGCACGAGGGCTCGTGGCAAAAACCTCAGACAGACACTGACAGCTAGAGATAGATAGAGGATATTTGCTCTTTTGGAGTGAATACCATAAATATTTTCATCAAAGATAATAACAAAACAAAACATGTTAGACGTATTCAAAAATCTGAAGTGGAGGTCACATCCGCTTTTGAAACAATGAAGAAAACCGAGGACATCCAAAGCGAGGAGTGAAATTTAAATCGTATCAGTCCCTAGTGAAATGATACGATATCATTTCACTTCTCTCAGTAGTCATTGGCACCACTTTTATTTTTACCAGATATACACCGATTTCTCCGCTAACAATAATATAAAGAAAACAACTAGCTGAAGAACGTTTCTCCCCCAATATATAAGAAATGGGAAGGGGATATATAGGAATCACTTCGTTAAGCCGTGTTCCGTTCAGGCAGATCTGGAGATCTGGAGATGCTTTTTTGTAACGTTTTACCTTTAAAGGATTTTTCTTGTCTTATTCGTCTACGTCTTCCAAGACGAAGTCAGGAGTCTTCACTGACTGTACTGTTGACCTGATGACAATGATGGAATAGCCGTTTCCTTCTCGATAAAAACAGTTAAAAAATGTCTTAAAGGAGTTAAACCATTCAAGCTCTGAGCTTCTTAAGTGACCTCTTCGATCTTTGAATACGGATATGTCTATTATCGCTAACAGCGTATCCATTACGAAAACGCCTATTCAAATATATTGAAAATTTTACAACCAAAAAAGGAAAGTTTTTAGATAACAAATTCTAATAATTTTCATATTCCTGCTCAAATAATAGATTGTTGGTACCCGTTAGAACCGCCTCGGCGAGGCGGTTCTAACGAGTACCCACAATCTATGTCTTTTAGCAAAATAAGAAAAGTAATGTATACCCCTGTAAACCCCAGTTTAGTGTGGGTCTTACTCTTTGATGCTTTGTGGTTTATTCTACGAGGCGATTTGTTTTAAGTCTTGCCTTGTGTTATTTTGTTATTGTATTTCATTCCTTTCAGCATTGCGATTACCTCGCTTGGTGAAGAGAGAGCTAATCTTAGTGCTTTTCGTACGTTTGTTCGATTTGCGCTTGTTTGGTTTTGTCTGTTTCCTTTTTTACTTGGTGTCTGGGATGGGCGGGTTGTGGTTGTGGCACTCCCTGGACTTTTCTCTTACCTGTTTTAATATATAAAAGTGGGATTTAAGGGGGTCAAAATTATATAGGCGTATTTTCGTGATGAGTAAAAATATGATATGTCCATTGTTAAAAATATGATATGTCCATTGTTGCAAATAGGGACGTCAATCAAAAACAAGAATAAAATGGCTAACAGCGAATACCCAGATGATATGGATCATTATGAGGTATCTCATCTGGATTTACATGGTTTGCAAAGGTATCTATATTGATCTGCATGGATGAAAGGGTTAAAATATAAGGGGATGGATGCTTATGGAGCAATGATGACGAAAGCTGCCGATAGAGGCTGGAAGGCAGCTATCAACTCTTCGAATTCCATGATCTGACTGTCGGTTGTGGTGGCTGAAAGGTGTAGTATATGTTTATTTTCTCATATTGAAATACGATTTCATGAATAACTGGAAGACCAGCACGTGTATCGAATAAATATATGTTTTTACCACAATGGAAACTGGGGCGAGGGTTGGGATCCAGCAAAGCTAGCTGTAGCCCACTAGTAATTTATTACTGACTGTTCCAAGGCGGTTCTTGCATTGTGTTACTTTTTGTTTAGTATTCTGTTGCGTTTCATATTTATTTTTTTTTATATTTTGGCAGTTATGTAAGTTAAAGTTATATTCAGTAAGTTTGGATAAATTGCAACCTTTGGGAAAGGGCTGCCAACTGTGCTTGTCATCTGTTTTTTTTTTTTTTTTTTTTTTTTTTTTGTTTTTTTTGTGGCAGTTTAATTGCATTTGTCTATCTTTTCCTTTGATATTGACTTGATGTAGATCTAATTGAATCAGTTCCTGAGTTCATTTATTCACTTTAAACGATTATGCATTATGCATTATGTTTTCTTTTCTTTCTTTTTTTTTTTTTTTTTTTTTTTTTTTTTTTGTTACACCCGTTTCGGGTATGGACCATGTTTATTTATGATCTTTTTTCAATTTGTCTTATGCACATACATTTATGGAGTTAACTTTTGTTATCCTTTACAAATTGTTTTGAAACTTGAAACACTTATCTATTGTCTCATGTCGATATTGTAGAACACGTGACATAGCTATGCTATACACTTTTGACATTATCTTTGGTCCCTTTTAAGCGTAGGAAAATGTTTAATCTAGATGTAGAATAACAAATAACTTAAATTGCCTTTTAAGACTTTGTTGCAAACTTCAAACATTTACTAATTTAATTATTTAACAGTGAATTTAGAGGAACGACTGGCAAATGGCTATGTTCGCTTATTACATTGTATTATTGGATTCTAAAATAGAATGACTTTTGGGAACAATGAACATACACAGAAATATGAATTAAGTGTCGAAGTTCTCTGACCCTGACTTGTTAGTTTCGACGAATTAGACTTCATCAGTGATGTTCGCATATTTTTTTATATCCCGGAATGTGCTCATTCGACGAATTAGACCTCATCACTGATGCTTGCGTATTATTCTGATATCCCGGAACGTCATTACGAAAACAAGCCTATACAAATATACTGAAAATTTTACCACCAAACAATGAAAATTTTCAGATAAAAAAAATCAGATATTTTTCATATTTCTGATCAAAACATAGATTGAGGGTACTCGTTAGAACCGCTTCGGCGAGGCGGTTCTAAGAGAACCCACATCTATGTTTCTGGGCAGAAATAAGAACAATAATGTATACCCATGTAAATCTCAGTTTTACTATATAAAAGTGGGGTTTAAGGGGTTCAAAATTATATAGGCATGTTTTCGTGATTTACTCGATCTGTTAGTACCAAAAAATATTAGCTACACTGCGGCAAAGTACGGGGAGTCGTTTCACTAACGCCACCTGTAGTGAAGATAAATAGCTCCTAAGAGGAATGACCCATTGAGAGCTATAAAAACAAACACGAAGATAAAAACAATTGAAGTGTCGAAGTTTTCTGAGCCAAACGATCTTGTTTCAAACAATTACCCCCTTGGTTAAAAAAATATGGCAGCTGCATTTGTTTTGCCCTGGCTTCTACCATTGCTGTTTAATATCTCACTCATCAAAAACTAAAACAATATAGTGAATCGTATAAAGCTATAAAAGTCGGAAATTTATTAACAGTGTGCATGTTAGATAGCAGTTAACCGATAAAAAGTATTACTTGCGTGCTGCAATATTATTTTTTATCACTTAGACCTGATAGACACACTTCAAATTTCCTTTAAAGTTTAAAACATCATCTGATTCGTTGACAGAATTAAACTTAGTTGCTGATTGTTCACATAATCGCTCTTTATTGTTCGCTTCCTTAAATCTAAGGCGCTAAAACTTAGCTTATGGGTAATATAAAATAAACAATACAACTTCAAAGAGCATGCGACTTTTTCAGAGTGAATCTACCGTAAACATTTAGAGATGTTAAAAACTATAGCAAAATTTAACCATGTAACTGACAGTTCTAATATGGATAAAATAGAAAATAAAATGAATTAAGTATTGGCCTGGACATGTCTGCGCAAACAATGTAGGCCAAGATCAGATCAGGTTCTACACTGTTTGACACTCGTAAAATAATTTTGACACCGTATCATGTAAGGAGTTTAGTGTCGGAATATTAAGATTCAGTAAGGTATTTTATCAAATATACACCAGAATGGTTCTTTAGGATTAGCATATTTGGTGTCGTGTGATCGTGTGTTTCCATATAATGTTGCGCTTTGATAATTAATTGGAAACAGATCTATGTTTTTAACAAAAATATGAAAAATATCAGAGTTTTTTATCTCAAAATTTTCAGTTTTTGGAGGTGAAATTTTCTATATATTTGAATAGGCGTGTTTTCATAATGATCAGTTTGCGTGAGGGACATCGCATTTTATTTTCTTTTTCCTCGTAAACGAACCCAATAAAACGTAGTCTGCTTCTTTCTTATCTTGATTTATCATTACGAGAATACGTCTATTCAAATATAGAGAAAATTTCACCTCCAAAAATGAAAATTTTCAGATAAAAAGCTCTGATTTTTCATATTTCTGCACAAAACATAGAGTGTGGGTACTCGTTAGAACCGCCTCGACGAGGCGGTTCTAAAAAGTACCCACGATCTATGTTTCTGAACCGAAATAAGAAAAATAATGTATACACCTGTAAACCCCAGTTTTACCGAATAAAAGTGGGAATTAAGTGGGTCAAAATTATATAGGTGTTGTTTTCGTGATGTTATGTTTTTTTAGAAAGCGTCCTTGTGGCCAAATGGTTAGCGCTTCCGGCTTAGGATCACGTGGTCACTGGTTAGAATTATACTGGAAGCGGAATTAAGTGTGTGCCTGTACGACGCTATTACACAGAAAATGCAAAAACCAAAATAACAGAAAGATAAACTGGTACCCGAAATTAAATGTAGGGTTACAAATTTTAATGAGGCCCTTTTTACAGGGTCCGAACGCAGTTTAAAATTAAGTAAAATACAAATAAATGCCAAAGCACAAAGTATAGCATTCTTAAAGCATAAAATGCAACCAAAATTAAACAGTGCACGGACAACTGCTAATAAAACAAACAGATGAACTTAAAAAGCAATAATAGAATATCTTATTTGAATATTAATAGCGAAATAACTGCTATTTTCTGTCGCGGCTGAACCTTCTGCGAAGACTTTCTAGACAAACGCATGCATCCAACTGTGTGCAGTGTCTCGAAAATTGCACCATCACAGCAAGAACAACAAAGCTGTAGCAGAAATAATAGTAGACAGAATAAAATGATATGCCATACAATCTTGGTAAGCTTCTACTACGACACCACATGAATTTTTAATAGACTTACGCAGGCACTAACTGTTATTTCTGAGGCTTTTCGAATTATAGAAACGGGAGAAGAGGCGATAAGATGTGTTTTATGATAAGTTTGGGATATATTTGTGTCTCAGTAAATTCTTATGTCTCCATAAAACACATGTTATGGGTACCCACAACATATATTTGAATGGAAAATTGGAGACATCTCAGAATTATCAAATACACCCTCTTAACAACAACTTTGAATAAGGTTACATGTTTCTTTAGAAATTCACTTCAGACAAAGGGATATAAGACGTGTGGCGTTTTAATATCCGCTTCAGTCAGTTTATGTTTTTTTTATCTATCTGAGAGTGACGTGTATAAAATCTTGAACACAACTCCATTTCCGATTTGAAATTGAACGTCTTGTATAATATTGTGTGTTTCGTAAAGATGTCAGATGATGACAGTCATTGAAAGAATCAGAAATGGATATTGCGTGCACTTGCACTGTCGGTCAGTACTATTCTCCGAGGATAATTTGACAGTGACGTCATTGATTGTTTATATTATCAGACCTCGACCACTTTTTTTTCAAATCGGTAAACCAAAATATAGTTTCTCTAAATAAAATACAAGGAAAAAAAGAAACAAAAGTTATGAGTCGTTAAATGATGAATTTGACTGGCTCAAAATGTTACAGGAAATGGTTTAATTCAAAGCGCTCCTCTCTACTCACTGCGCTATTGCAACATACACTCTTAGCGGGGTAAATAAGTATAATACACACAAAAAAATATCTGCAGCGTTTACCTGATAATTTATTCAAAATTCTCTTTACCCAAGTACAGTGGTAGACTCTGTGACGTCACTGTCAAATTATCGAAGCATTATACATGCTTTAGGAATTTCTGTGTATAGAATATGAAAATTTCTTCACTCTAAAGAGATCTGCCTATAAAAGCCAAAGCTATAGAAAAAGTGCAGCTAGGCTATATTGCGTGGAATTACGAGTGTGTGGAGTTGGCTTGGGATTCGCAGCTTGGAATATCGATTTTGCCCAACCATATGCGTTTCTTTACTATACTTTACTACTGGGGAATAAATCGAATACCAAACTTCATACTTCAAATTCCAAGCCAACTCCATACACTTTGGAATTACAATGCATGTCCTACAACAATTAAGGACTATAGATACGCTATTAGGAAAGACATATTCTTACTCATCAGGAGATCAACACAGAAACAGAAATGCCTGTTGTATGCCTTTCATTAAATGAACTTTTCCGTATTTAAATTTGGATATGTGGATTTTAGCAAATAACTGAATGTACTGATGAGGCGGCTCATTGTAAATATAAACGAGCCGTCTCATCTCGATATACTCTCTTTGCATAGATATGAAAAAAATAATGAGTTACAGGTCTGCGAGCTTACGCCAAGTGTTCAATTCTGATTGAGAACTGTTCTCCAAAATAGTTACCAACCAATACTAGAACCTGAATAGCGTTATAATTAGCTTTGTTTTCTCGTCTGGTCTGCTATTTTTAATCTTTCGACCACTTCAGACAGAAATGGTTACATTTGAATGGAATATCTAACATCCTACATTTGGCAATTCCATTTTTCTGCACTTATCAAAGTACACTATTGGACTTGGTGAACAAAGCGTCGCCTTCGGTTTGGTAAAGTACACACTTGCAAACCGAATACCCCACTTTCCCCCAGGAAATGTATTAGTGACCTTCTTATTTTCTTGTGCCTTGTATCATTAAGTTCTTTTTCTAAATCGGACACACGTAAAATCCATCAATATACGTCTCAACTTTATATTTATCCAAAATATTTTGATCGTTTGAAATCAGAACTAGTCTAATTGACCTAATCGTTTTTTTCAGTAGACACTAAAAAGCAGTATTTCAGCATTATTATCACACGGTCTTCTTGATAATGTCTGACCACACCATTTTGTTTTCTTTTTATAACTTAAAGTGAAATTTGTGATGGCGGATAAGATTGTCTGATTTCCGAATAAATCAAGCATTTATTTAATAGTTGTAGATAAAACCTCTGATATAGTATATGGAAATATTTTAGTTATTTAACTGCCCATTGCAACAGGCTAGAGCGCGAGCACGTTATTCAATTTCCAAATAGAAAGTTAAACTTTAATCTGCTGCTTATAAACAAAAGGAACATCATTTAAACATACGTTTTACATATTATTCACATACAATAAGACTTAGATTTTCGTTCGAATCTGTATGAAATGTCATGTCTTATTTTCTGTTTAAGATTAGAAAAACAATTACTAATTTTGTTCCTTGTCCTGCTGAACCCGAATATGCTCTGCCTTTGCAAACAGTGTAGTTCCAGATCAGATGGCTTCTGATGAAGCCAACTGATCTGGTCTGCAATGTTTGTTCAGTTCAGTTTTCAGATTTTTAACGCTACTAGGCAACTGAGTCACATAGAGGCAGCGCCGATATGTTTGTTATTCAGTGTGTTCATTTATATAAATAATCTGGATTAAGTAATCTGATTGGCTGACAATTAGATATGGGCATGGCATCTTAATTTATTCAGCATGACAAGGGTTAAGCTTAAAATATGTATGACACGGAGCACATTTAAGCGAAGAAAGAAATGTTTACAAGGAACATATATGTTGTAACGTATCCTTTTGTAACGAGCAGCAATAGTCTTGAATTCTTCCGAAAATTCAGAATTACAATGTTTCTGAGTTTACGGACTTTGTCACCTTAAATGCGGATTTTGCTAGGCCTTCGAAAAGAAGTGTTTTCAAGTCAACGTTCCTTGTATGTATGTTAGGTTTTGCAGTTGTGCTGATTTGTTTTGTCCTTATTTGTTCAATTTTTCTTCTTCTTAAGGTGCCTCGGGAGGGATGTGATTCGTGATTATGGCATTTTAACGTATCTTCGTATAAAGTTATTGTACTGCTTAATTACTGTTAACCTTTCACGAGTAGCTCCATCTTTGTAGCTAGGAATGGGCTGCTGTATCACGAAGTCTTACTTATTAACTTATCAAGGCAGAAACGGCCAGAATTACGTAACACAGCCTCTCAAGGCACCGAATAAGGGCTAAATTTCATGAACACAAAAATACCTCCTCGAAAACAGAACAAAACAAATGGAGAGAAACTGTATTTGAAACAGCACATTGAACAGGTCAACGTTAAAACTTGGGGTTTGGGTCATAGATCGATTTTATTGACGTACGACCCTCGTTTGCATTCCTAACACATCTGCGGATCAACACATTACCATCAAGGAGCCAGGGCACAGAATTACCTACGAGATGGCATGTGCGCCCAGAAAAGCCGAAGATCTGTCTACACATCAGCGCAGGCTGATCAGTCTTCGCTGTCCGCCTGAAGACGCTTTAGATCCTCACTGTGCCCTAATGCATATGCGCGGGCTGATCTACGTCTTCACTTTTCGCACATGCAATCTTGTAGGAAATGCTGTGCCCCGAGTAACTTATCGTGTTGATATTATGCGGCAAGCAATGGGCTTGTCTGCAAACCGAAAATCAGGGCTAACTCGGCCACGGGCCTTCAAGAAAAGATTAAGTGTCTAGTTGTCATATTCTGCAGCACATCCGTCGTCGTTTAATTATACGACATTGGTAATCTTCAATGGATTAATCACTAAGCTTCCAGTCTGTTGCATACCGTCTATTCTATATTCTGTTGTTTTATATTGATTACGAGTGTTAATCGTTTATAACTTTTCTGAATGAGCGCATGTTTTAATTTTGTAAACTAAGTCATCATAAAAACTGGTTCCGATAGGTCTTGTTAAAGAAGTATTGTCATGCAAACGATGAATTTAGAAAAATACAGCTCAGAATATTGGATTGACATTAGAGACTGTTTCATAAAAGTTATGAAACCACGCTTCGTGTTTAAGAGACTTAGCAATTAAAAGCAATTAGTGGTTTTAAAGCCAATTACGAGACAAGCTGCTCAGGCCAAATGAATATTGATCCCATAAGACGTAGCACGTGCTCGCCGCCGTCTTAATGCGACTCTTGTGACTTGCTGTTTGCATTCCTGCACACCAAGTCCTTTCTGAAAAGGAGCCTACTCTAAATGGAAAGAAATTAATCCCATTGGGAGCAAATTATTTCCTTTTAGATTAAATCCTTTTCAAGAAGGGAGTAAAGCAATTTTGACAGAGTTGTCTCCCTTGAAAGTGTGTCAGTTCCCCTTAAAATGGGAGCTTTACAATGTGAAACTCTATGGCATCAAGACACATTTAAGATGTGATTATAGCATTGATAGTGATAAAATTAAATCCAAACATCGTGCTTTGGCATCAGACAAATTGCTAAATTTAGCTCGAAGTCATAAAAGTTCTCTCCTGTGGGGATCATTGTGGGAGTTTTATGTTGGAATCAAGTGGAAGATGAATTATTTCTTGTCGGAATCAGTTACACGAAAACAATTATTGTGGACTGACCAGTATGTTGTTTGCTATTCTCTTGCGAGCTAACGTATACAAAAAGTTTAATCCATAGAAGCATCCTATGAATTTTACAATCTACCGTATCGAGATAATTACCGCACTGTGCGCTTAAGTTTTTCAAAAATACCGGGCAAACTTGTGGTAAAATATGTACCTACCTATACTTAAGGTACACTTACAAAACAAAATCAGCGAAGAACTTATCAAATGATGCTTATGCGATAATTGTGTGTTTAGTTTTTCCTGATTTTCCTTATAAAATATATGTTGTAGGTAGCCATTTGAATTGCATCGACAAGGCGATGCAATTCAAATGGGTACCCACACCATATGCGTTTATAAAGAAGTAGACAAATAGTACACTGGCTGTAATCTGAAGACTACAGAATAGCTCGATCTTCGCTTATAGGGGTATGTGCGGTAATTAGGTCGAATACGGTATGACAAAGAAAATCTGTGATGTTTTGCTGACGGTTCCAATGTTGTTCCTCTGTTGCATTTCTGTTTTGTTGGTTGGTTATTGCATTTGTGTCGTTGTGTCTTTTCATTTTTGTTCCTAATCTCCTTTATCTTTTGATGTCTCGGAAAGGGTGTGCTTCATGATTGTGACTTTTTTGGGCAAAGTCATTTATATTTGTGCGCTATGTTCTTTTTTTTTTTTTTTTTTTTTTTTTTTTTTTTTTGAGTATACAATCAAGTACAATGAGACCAAATACAAACACGAGTCATTATAAGAATTATGGTGCCTGATACTGAGCACCGAAAAACAATATGAACCAGCTCAGACAAAACCTACAGTAAGACTTGTGCGACCAGCGAAGACTCAGATCAGCCTGCGCGTCCGCGCAGTCAGATCAGAGTCTCCGCTGATCGCAGATGCCTTCAACAGCCTCCAGGCTATCCAAGGAGCGATGAACCCTTGCCATACTGGGTGGATGTATAGACTGATCTGATTTTTCGAGGGTCACACAAGTCTTATTGAAGGTTTCGTCATGCGCAGGCTCATATAATGGTTTATTCATAAAAAGAAATGTAAGGACAGCTTTTGTTTTATACTTGAGGGGACTTGCTACACCTTCAGGGGAAGAAACTAAGACGAAATTGTTTTGTTTACCTTTTTTAAAGGGGTCTACTCTAAAAGGAAA
Organism: Anodontia alba; assembly: GCA_964016985.1. Lineage (NCBI taxonomy): Eukaryota > Metazoa > Mollusca > Bivalvia > Lucinida > Lucinidae > Anodontia > Anodontia alba. Next base: position 59,670,568 of record OZ024834.1, on the reverse strand, counting down.
GAATTTGCTCCTAGGGGAGAGTAATCTTTCCGTTTAGAGTAGACCCTTTTCAGAATGAGTCTGGTATGCGGGAAAAGCAAACAGGCTTGATGGTAGGTATTAGGTATTTAAAAGCCCTGAACAACTGTTATAAAACAAAAAATAATGAAATACCCTTCCCTGTTTGTTGGTTGATATATATATATATATATATATATATATATATATATATATATATATATATATATATATATATATATATATATATATATATATATATATATATATATATATATAAAATACATGTATGGATACGTAATCTGCAATAACCACACATTCTTTCTTTTTTGTAACTATTATGAACATTTATTCAAGAATTAAGGAATTTCCCAAGTGAAATGATCACAAAGCTAATACGTTTGTTTGTGTTGAGGTTTTACGGCCAAGTCAACCCAATGGGGTCATGTCGAGCGCGGTCAGTTTACATAACCACAGTAGGGCAGGCTTAGTCCTCTAAGCGGTTAACCAGTATTGTACACATTCTTTCGCCAGAGACTGACAACTGCCCTTCTTGAATCAGCGGAAGGGAGAGAATGACAGTAGAAAATATTTCATGATCAATCCCCACGAGAGAATGTTGCCGACCTCGGCAAGCTAGTAAGTAATTTAATAAATACACGAAAGAAGTACCAAGCAGGAAATAAAAATCCACACATCGCAGCCAGGGGCCACACAGTCAAACAAATAAAAAAGAATAATATCGAAACCACCGACCTTGAACGGTCAGTGTTTGAAAATAACATAGTGGAGTTTATACCTGTTTTACGATCTATAAATGATTTGCGGGGAGGGAGCCGGAGGGGTGGTGGGGAAGCGCGTATCAGGACTCAAAATTTGTGCTTAGCCGGGACTGTAACATGATTAAAGGCGTGTGTAACCTCGCAAATTACAATGCTGTTATACATCACGAAAACATGCCTATATAGCCGGCCTCGGTGGCTTAGTTGGATGCGCCGTCCGACTGGAGACAAGGAAGTCGCGGGTTCAACCCCTGCCGAGGTCGGCAACATTCTTTCGTGGAGATTGATTATGAAATATTTTCTACTGTCATTCCGCTGATTCAAGAAGGGCAGTTGTCAGTTTCTGGCGAAAGAATGTGCACAACACTGGTTAACCGCTTAGAGGACTGGTTAGGTAAACTAACCGCGCTCGACATGACCCCATTGGGTTGACTGGGCCGTAAAACCTCAGCACAAACAACACAAACAAACATGCCTATATAATTTTGACCCCCTTAAACCCCACTTTTATATAGTAAAACTGGGGTTTACAGGGATATACATTATTTTTCATATTTCTGCTCAAACCATAGATTGTAGGTACTCATTAGAACCGCCTCGGCGAGGCGGTTCTAACGAGTACCCACAATTTAAGTTTTGGGCAGAAATATGAAAAATATCAGATTTCTTTTATCTGAAATTTTTTTTTTCTGGTGGTAAAATTTTCAGTATATTTGGATAGGCATGTTTTCGTAATGATACGAAGTCTCAATGAAACCGAGACTCCGATTTTCGTACTTTATGTGTCCTTTGTTTCCAAGGGCAACATTTCTAGATTTTATTTGGCTGCACTTAAAACTAAGTTTTGCATACACTTAAGAAATGCCGTTGACCGCTACAAGGCATTTGTGTCGCAGTACCGCAGTTTCTTCGTTTTGTTTTTGAAGGAAGTATAAATGAAAATACCCGAGAAAGGCCATAATCACGACGCATAGCCTTCCCGAGGCAAAGAAGTAATAAGAGATGAGGAACAAAGACTGATAAGTCATAACAACCAACATACAAAGAAAAGAAAAACTGCAACAGAATGATCGCAGTCGAATGGGGGCGTGGGGTGGTAATTTGAACGAATGGAGACCTGAATTAGTCTCGTGCCTGATGTTTGCGGTTGCCCTGTCTCATGAGATGCGTCAGTTGATGATGCTTTGATAGCAGAGTCTTAACCATCGTCTGTTTTGTTTTCCAACATTTGGGGTTTAACGACACAGACCATCACGAAAACATGCCTATATAATTTTGACCCCCTTTAACCCCACTTTTATATAGTAAAACTGGGGTTTACTGGGGTATACATTATTTTTCTTATTTCTGCTTAAAAACATAGATTGTGGGTACTCGTTAGAACCGCCTCGACGAGGCGGTTCTAACGAGCAACCATAATCTATGTTCTGAGCAGAAATATGAAAAATATCAGAATTTTTACCTGAAAATTTTCATTTTTTTGATGGTAAAATTTTCAATATATTTGAATAGGCATGTTTTCGTAATGGAAAATAAAATCAGAAATGCGCATCTGTTGCACCACATTTAGTATATTCACGCATATATTACACGAAGTCTTGTTTAGTATTGTTACTAAAAATAAAACTGAACTTGTGATATGCACGGAATGCAGCTCCACTTCCACCCCAATGCATCGTACAATGATTTAATCATAGTTAACCTATTTAAGTCTAGCGTACCATAAAAGGGACATTGGCAAACTGTGTCGACCCAGATCAGACGCCGCAGAACGCGGCGTCTGATCAAAGTCTACACGGTTTGCATTAAATTTAGAAATTTCTACAAAACATGATAATGATAAAAACTAACCAGACACCCCCTATAGAGTAAAAGGACCTGTCCAAAGACTTAAGGTAGAAGAGTCCACTCGGCTTAAATGGGTTAACGACAACACACAAGTTAGAGAACAACATAGAAACAGAACGGACAAAAGAATGGTAAAATAACAGAGCAAGTGGAACTGCAGCAGAAATACCGCCCAATGACGCCCAGCAGTAAAGTTATTTCGGCCACATCTGACCCACGACTAACCAACCATCGGATTTAATTTCACCACAGTTCCATGCTACATGTAATTTATCGGTCCACATAGAGGATCCCAAAACTATCAGCGGATTTACACAGAACATATTTAAACAAGTTTTCCTGCATTTCGAGGCAACAAAGATGAGGGTTCTACTACAATCTGAAATTCAGAGCCTTAACCCATTCCTTAAGAATATCCGTATTTATGGTTTAGTGAAAGGGACCGAAAACAAATGAATTTATAAGAGTAGATTCAACAAGAACACAAATTTTGTATTTAAGACCATAGCTCCGGCTACATTGCATAATTTGTCATCTCGTGTGTGTGTGTGTGTGTGTGTGTGTGTGTGCATGCGTGCGTGTGTGCGAGAGAGAGAAAGAGTTGGACCGAGATCTTAACTACATGATAGTAACTTGGGAGAATAACAATTCTGAGTCATTTTGTATTGTCTGAAAGAGTCTGATAAACTTCCACGGTTCAGGAATGTTTTCGTACAAACAATTACAGTTCGTGGTGCTTCAGCGATTTCAGACGATGTTTGTGAATGTTTATGACTTTGATGATGATGAATACGTATTTGTAAGTTGTTAGAATGTCATCGTTTTGGTTCTTAAAGGGAACTGATACACATTCAAAGGCAGACAACTCTGTCATAAGAGTTTTTGCTCCCGTCTATAAAGGTGTCTACACTAAAAGGAAATAATTTGCAAATTCCTTCCTTTTCGGATAGCTTTAGAAAGGAATCGGATAACTTAAGCAGTTGGTTGAGTTATCAATGTTTGAGATAACGAGAGTCCTGCATAAAGCTTTTAAGTCTTTGTTCGATTTTTTCAGTTATTTCTGCATTTATCTGTTCCACTGCTAGATATGTTTTAATATACTTTATAACCAAAAAAATATGCCGCCTTCTCTCCATCCATAATATAATGAAAATTCTTATTTCTCCAAGAAAAAAACATTTATTATGGATATTCATTAGAAGCGCCTCCATTAAGTGTGCTAATTGAGTGGCCACAGCATATCTTTTAGGGGAGAAAAAAGAAAATATCAGGCCCCGAGGTTATAAAACTTTTTCATACTCAATTCAGCTGAGCATGAATATTTCTTTGCTAATAAATATGAAAATGCCAACAATAGTTGGCATTTTCATATTTATTAGCAGAGAAATTTTCATGCTCAGCTATGTTTAGCAAGAAAGAATCTGTAATTGTTAGTAATTTGAGATTTATTAGCATGAAAAATTTCATGCTCAGCTGAGTTGAGCATGAAAAAAGTTTTATAACCTCGGGGCCAGAACTTTACATTTGAGCCATCGCACGACAAAACCTACAATAAGACATGCGACCAGCGAGGACTCAGATCAGCCTGAGCAGAATCTTCTCTCTGTGTATTTTACAGGCTCTAGGCTATTCAAAGAGGAATGAACGAGAAAAAAAAATATTTAGGGATTTTTTCTTATTTTATCATGGAATTGTATGTTGTGTGTACTCATTAGAATCGCCTCATCGCGGCAATTCTAATGAACACACTCAACATACAATCATTGTGTATAAAATCGAAAAGATTTCCCTAAATTATCGCTATTTGCTTCCAGAACTGGTGCCATGATTAACCCTCAGTGGCTCGAACTACTCATGTCTCGAACGAATTTCCAGGGTCCCAAAGATGTTCGAGCCATTGAGGTTCGACTGTATTTTTGTTTCGGTGTTACGAGCTTGTTGTTGGTAATGTCGACTTGTTTGGGTTGCTGTTATCACAAGATTCTGATTTTTCAAGATGACTATGTTTCGTCCCCAAAAAAACGTCTCGGTTATTTCGTGACGATATTCAATCATGATAAACGACGCCTGTTCAAGGAAACCCTGCTTTTATATAAGAAAGATTTATGGTGAGCGGGATCCCTGAGTAACAATATAAGAGCAACCGCCTACTGCATTTCCAGGGCTACTGTTTTACCAGATCATACCACATACATGCTCTTATCTCGATTTATCAAAACAATACACATTTGAATAACTTGAGAAATGTGTCTGTATAATAACCTATAATACAATAATAATAATCTGAAGCTATGTTCATGTCATTTGCCTATATTTATCTGTAGCCATACTCCATGTCATTTGTCTACGTTAATCTGTGGCTATGTAATTTATGTCATTTGTCTACATTAAGCTATAGCAATGTTATTCATGTCTTTTGTCTACATGATTCTGTAGTGATGTACTTCATGTCATGTGTCTACATTAATATGTAGTTATGAACCTCATGCCATTTGTCTACAGAGCCGTCGCCAGCTTTGAAAATGTGGTACGGGCATGAGACGAGACGCCTTGGGCGTCGCATGAGTGCGAGGGCAAAAGAGGGAGGAGAGCACGAGATAGTATTGTGTGTGGGCGGGGGCGGGGGGGGGGGGGATGGTGGGGGGGGAGGGGGGGAAGCGGTTCAGAGGACCTCTCCGAGAAAATTTTGCAATTTTGGCTTTTTCGAAGTATTTCGTGGACGTTTCTGTCACGTTTTTCCTATATTTTTTCCCAAGAAATCTGATTCTGTGCGCCACTTGGAAAACTCGTATTTTCTGACGGACACTGAAGCATCTCTCCGTTTAAGATGTATACTTTGTCAAGATTTACACAGCGCAACTTGCCTTCTCTGTCCAACACACATGGCGCGGGCCCCCGTAGTCTAGTGGATAGGAGAGTTGACTCTTAATTCATTAGGTTTCTCACCGCTGTTGTTCGAGCTTCGCTCTGGTCACATGTGGGAAAGCCAAGTTCTGCTTACGGATGGTCAGGTGATTTTCCCCGGGTTCTCCGGTTTTCGCCCACCTTTGAAGAACGATCGGCTCGATATGAGTGAAATATTCTTGAAAGGGCCAAATCGTAAAAATCCAAATCAAAAGCACATAGCTAAAGACATTGTAATGTTACCACGACTGTTCCTTAAATTATGATGTCTTCTTTATACTGGATTGTTCACACCTAAGCTAAGCTGGGGGAACTTAATAGTCTCGGACTAATTTAGTGCTTTACACTAGACTACCTAATGATCTTATAAAAGAAAAACTTCATTATTTAATTGAATGGCATTGCATAGGGAAGGTTGACTCTATCTTGCATGTAACAGAAGAAATACTTTTTTCACTTCCGAAAAGCATAAAACTTATACTTTATGGTCGTGTGTGAAGCTCTCACCTTCCTACTTGATAATATTTATGTAAAAGTTGGTAATAATGGTTTGATTAGTCAAATTTATCCTTTAGGGCTTCAATTAAATAAGGTAAATTCTCCTGAAACTGAAGCCCTGTTTTTCGGATATGCTTTGTCTATTTTATATGGGTTTATTTCAAGCAAAATTTATGATAAACGCGATGATTTTGATTTTGAGATTGTAAACTTTCCTTACTTGGATGGGGTGTTCCTCGTCGATCATCCTACGGTGTTTATATATCGCAACAATTTCGGTTCGCCAGAGTGTCTAGTCATGTTACTGACTTGAACACTCGAAATAAATTATTAACTGCTAAACTTCTAAATCAGGGTCATCAGTACCATAAACTCCGCAAAGCAATTTTCTAAATTTTATAGACGTCATTTCGATTTAGTTTCATAATGTTGGACTTAAATCTCTTCTGCAACAAGGCCTATGGGAACCTGCATTTTATGGTGACCTAATATATAAATTCAGAAAAATACATGCTTGCAATGATTTTAGCACTCAATTTTGTAAAATCATCCTTCGATGTATACAGATTGGTTACAACATGAATATAACACGACAGACTGTATGCAAGGTAGTTATTTCAATTACGGTTAATTAACTTTGCATCCCTCTTCGGTTGCATGCCGGTGGGTCGGGTCTCAGACTCTACGACGGCACCGGCCTAAAGACTTTCAAGTTAGTTGGTTGGTGCCTGATGCTCTGGCTATAGTCAGGCCCACGGAGTCTAACTGTTGGTTTTCTTTTGCTTCAGCATTTCGGGAATTTCTTGCTGTTAAATCCTTATCGTTGTTTCAGCTCTGTATGCGTTTGATTTTTATGTTCTCGGAGATGTTGCATTGATGAGTTCGAACACCTTCACGCGTACTGAATAAATGTCTTGTATATACCACGACAGAACTAAGGGCGAGAATTGTGGCCACGTAAAATCGATTTAAGCCCCACGCCCCCCACCCCCCTCCTCCCCCTATTTTTTTTTTTTTTTTACTGATTGTTCTAAGGCGGTGCTTCTGCTGTAGTTTACTAGTTCTGTCATTGTATGTCTTTGCATATATGTCCTGGTGATTTTTTTTTTTATTTTCGATATCCGTTTGGTCTATTTTGGGAAAGAAACTGTCCTTTTGGCTTTCTGCTTGTAGTGTTTTGTTTGTGGTGCCATTGCATGAAGTACGTACTTCTTTCCCTTTAGTGTATTGAACGGAAGGTGTTAGGTAATTGTATGGATTCCTGATCATTGCCTTCCTTCCTATTTAGAACAGGGCGTATATCCATAATGAAACATACGCAACGGGTTTTAGAATTAAGAATGGACCGAAAAGAAATGTTCAAACGTTTTATACTAAAAGAAAGCCGACACATTCTTTGATATACATTAATTATAAACGATTAGGTAAAAAAATACCGGCACAGTGGCTCAGTGGTAGAGCGTCCGCTTTGTGACCGGGAGGTTGCGGGTTCGATCCCCGGCCGGGTCATACAAAAGACTTTAAAAATGGTACTAGCTGCTCTTTCGCTTGGCGCTCAGTATTAAGAAAGTAGGGCTAGGAATCGGAACTGGTCAGCTCAGTGTCAGTATAATGTGACTGGGTGGAATATCATGTCAAAGTGTCTGGGGCATGATATTTCAGTGAGACAGCACTCTAAAAGTGAGCATTGAGCTCCCTGTCACATCCAGACACCGTCGCGATATGACTGAAAGATTGTTGAAAGCGACGTTAAGCCCAAATCAAACAAACAAACAAATTAGGTAAAAAATGATTGGAATGAATTTTTAATCCTTAGAACACGAACACAAAAAATAATCGAACATTGTTTCATTTTGGAGGACAAATTATCAAACAAAACGTTATCTCTTTCTAATAAAGTATTCGTTTAATTTTTTCTATCAGATGATTGGAAATATATTAAAATCATATATAAAAATGTTAAATTATTTTGAAAAGGTACCAATTTTTGTAAACTGATCTTCTCTTGTACGTCATATTTTATTATGGCTGGGTTTTAATGAGGATTGGATGCATCAAGGTGTCGGAAACATTAAAAGTTTTACAGCATTATTTAAACAGCGTTTGACGGATACTTTTATATAAAACTGGAGGGCTAGGTTATAAGACTTATCACGCCCTAATTGTTATAAAGTATTTGCAGTTTTTCGGTTACAACCGTATTTAGATAAATTAAATTTTACAGTATTTTATTTGCAGTAAAATCCAGAAATACACATGTAATAAAAGACATTTTTTGCTTTACAATCAGCTTGAAATTTCGTGACGTCGCAACGTGACGTTCGGCAAACGTCAAGCGTAATTTTGACGTCATTTCAATGTTGGAGACGAAAGTAAACAAAGTTTGAACGAGCCAAGGGCATAACGCAATATAGCGGCAACAGAGAGAACGGAAGTTCGGGCTGTCATCAAATTCTGTCGGGATATCGGGAAAACGCCCACTCAAACCTACAAATTGATAAAAAGTACACCGGGAAGATCAACTGTTAGCCGTTCGCTGGTGTTTAAGTGGTTCAAACGGTTCGAAGACGGCAGGACATCGTTGCAAGAAGAAGAAGGCAGGGGCAGGAAACCTAAAAAAAATCAACGTCTGATTACGTCAGTGCACGACGCCTTGAAGGAAGACCGAAGACTGACGGTGCGCGACCTTGCAGAGAAGTTTGACATGAGCGTGGGAACTGTTCATACTATTTTGGTGGAGAAACTGAAGATGTCCAAGGTATTCCATTTAATTTAAGACATTTTTTTCATTCAACTGACCCGAAATTATCTGTCATTTTTAATATTCATATGCTGCAAGGATTCACCAAACAAATTATGGTTGTTTTGTGTGCAGATGTCATTGCGAGTTATATAGATACCATTCAATTATTTACTTAGAAAAGTTAAAATGATTGCAATAATCGATAAACGATTATTATAATTATTATTATTATTATTACGCTTGAACTTTCAGGTGCACGCCAGGTCGGTCCCGCGACTCCTGAAAGACATCAAGAAGGATCGCCGGGTGAAGGAGTCTAGGGCGTTTCTGCGGCGCTACAGAAAAGAAGGAAATGACTCCCTCGACAGGATCATAACGGCCGACGAGACGTGGATGTGGTTCTACGATCCGGAAATGAAGGGCCAGTCAGCGGTTTGGAACAGATCAGGGTCCCCTCCTCCGGAGAAAGCGCGAGTGACCAAGTCGGGAGGCAAACATATGTTTATTATGTTTTGCGACAGGCGGGGTATGATTCTACGGCACGCGGTTCCAAAGGATACTACTGTTAATGCCGGGTATTATTCTAACTTAAAGGTAAATATTACTCATATATATTTTTGATTTAAAACAACATGTTATGAAAACAAAATATCTCGTAAAATATTTCTCTAAATTTTGCATGAATTGTTTATTTTTCAGGTTCTATGTCGCGACTTGGTGTCTGCTCTGAAGAAAGCGACCGGGCTTACCAATGGATTACTTTCTGCTGCACCAAGACAACGCGTCTCCCTACACCGCCGAATCAACCAGACTGGAAACAAACCTTATAGGATTTGGGACTGTTAGCCATCCCCCGTGTTTACCCGACCTAGCTCCAATGGACTTCTCTGTTTTCCCAACTATCAAGAAGCAGCTGAAGGGGAGAAAATTCAAGAGTCTTTCGGGTTTGAGGGTTGCGGTAAAAACGATCGTGAGTCAGTTCGACGAGCAGTTGTAAGAGAACATGTTTGACCAGTGGGTACAGCGCCACCGCCGATGCATTCTGCACCGTGGAGAGTACTTTGAGAAGAAGTGAAATTATGTACTTACGCCAGCGAGATCCGGCGAAACAAATTACGTCGGCGACGTCGCCGTGGGACGCTTGCCGTGCTCCGAGACGGCGAAGGGTACTCATTACGAAAACATCCCTATATAATTTTGACCCCCTTAAACCCCACTTTCATATAGTAAAACTGGGGTTTATAGGGGTATACATTATTTTTCTTATTTCTGCTACAAACATAGATTGTAGATACTCGTTAGAACCGCCTCACCGATGCGGTTCTAACGAATACTAACAATCTATGTTTTGAGCAGAAATATGAAAAATATCAGAGTTTTATCGGAAAATTTTCAGTTTTTGGAGGTGAAATTTTCTATATATTTGAATAGGCGTGTTTTCGTAATGAGCTTGGATGAACGATATCTTTTTAATTACATGTGCGAATTGTTTGAAATTTACACAGAGAAAAGAAGAAAAAACAGCCGTTTCATGTCATATAATTTTTGTTTTTCTGTGTCGAAAGAATTTCCTGTCAGAGCAAAAGTCCACGTTATTTTTGAACAGCCCTCGTATATCATGATCTGCAAATGTACATGTGGTTTTGGCATGATGGTCTGTTTGTTTGTGTTGAGGTTTTACGGCCCAGTCGACCCTATGGGGTCATGTCAGTTTACCTAACCACACGTTTACTGGGCAGGCTTAGTCCTCTAAGCAGTTAACCAGTATTGTGCACATTTTTTCGCCAGAAACCGACAACTGCCCTTCTTGCATCAGCGGAAGGGAGAGAATGACCGTAGAAAATATTTCATGATCAATCTCCACGAACGAATGTTGGCATGATTGTCAATATAATTTCTATCACTGTTTTTACTTTTGAACTTAGCCATTTTTGGGGTTCACCCAGTAAGCATTCTTTATAAATCTATAGCGGGCCGTTATCGGCCCGTCAGCTACCCTGACGGGCCGATAACGGCCCGCTATAGATTTATAAAGAATGCTAGCTGGGTAAATACTATTAAAGTGCATTACCGTGGGTACTTTCTGCGAGCAACTCCTCCTAGAGTTTTATACTGATCAATTTGAAACTTTACAGGCCCTTTTGTCATGATCTGTAGATGTTCATCTGGTTTTGGCATTAACATCAATTTCAGTTTTGTTACCTTTTTCCCCTTTTGAACTTAGCATTTTTGGTGCTTACCCAGTCAGCATTCTACGTAAATCTATATCGGGCCGTCATCGGCCCGTCAGGGTAGCTGACGGGCCGATGACGGCCCGATGTAGATTTACGGAGAATGCTAGCTGGGTAAGTACTACGATCAATGTATATTTAAGGGAAATCATATGGTTGAGGGCATAGTGTTTTACAAACACATTTTCTAGTTAATTTCACAACTAATTAAGGATTAAACAGCTGCAAGGTCTTTGATTCCTCAGTCCCTTTCTTTAAAGCTTAAAAGATGATATTTCAATCAAAAAGGTGTCAGTTAATGATTGCATTGTTTGGTACAATGTGCGACCGGAGCTGTTTTCTCGCTTCAGACTCGCGTATTGACAGGCCGCTTAATTGAGGACGTGTTACCGATAATTACGTCAATAAATTTGAGTTCCCTTACTCGCGCCGTGAAACGAAAGCAGGATAATGAATAAAAAAAAAAGAAGAAAGATACGGCCTCAAAAAATGATACGGATGATAACATACCCGGCCAAAAATGTGGTCCGGCCATGGGCGAATAGGCCGTCTCGCCGACGACGGCATTGCAATGTAATTCTTATTATTTGTCCAGTATATTAATCTGTAGCTAGGTACTTCATGTCTTTTGTCTATATTACATCTACATTAGATAATTCGTATCATTTATCTATACTAATCTGTAGCTATGTCCTTCATGTCATTTGTCTATATTAATCTGTAACAAAGTCATTCATGTCATTTGTCTACATTAATCTCTAGAACATTGTAGTTTATGTCGTTTGTCTACATTAATCTGTAGCTAAGTACTTTATGTCATTTGTCTACATGAATCTGTAACGTTGTACTTCATGCTTTTTTTCTACATTGCTTCATGTTATTTGTCTACATTGTTCTGTAGCTATGAACTTCATGTCAAACGTCTACATTATTCTGTAACTATGTACCTTACGTCATTTTTCTACATTTATCTGTAGCTATATATTCCGTGTCATTTTTCTACAATAATCTTTTGCTATGTATTTCGTGTCAATTGTCTACATTAATCTGTAGCTATATACTTCATGCTATTTGTCTACATCTATCTATAGCTATGTATTTCATGTCATTTGTCAATATTAATCTGTAGCTATGTATTCCATGTCGTTTTTCTACATTAATCTGTAGCTATGTACGCCGAGGTCGGCAACATTATTTCGTGGAGATTGATCATGAAATATTTTCTACGGTCATTCTCTCCCTTCCGCTGATTCAAGAAGGGCAGTTGTCAGTTTCTGGCGAAAGAATGTGCACAATACTGGTTAACCGCTTAGAGGACTAAGCCTGCCCAGTAAACGTGTGGTTAGGTAAACTGACCGCGCTCGACACGACCCACATGGGTTGACTGGGCCGTAAAACCTCAAAACAAACAAAACAAACAAACTTCTTGTTATTTGTCTACATTAATCTGTAGCTATGCACTTCATGCCATTTGTCTACATTAATCTATAGCTATGTACTCCATTTCATTTGTCTGCATTTATCTGTAGACATGTACTTCACGTCATTTGTCTACATTAATGTGTGGCTAAGTACTACATAATGTTTGTTTGAGTTCAGTTAAAGCAATGTAATTCGTGTTATTTGTCTACATAAATCTGTAACTATGTACTTCATGTCAATTGTGTACAGATTATGGAAACTTTTGAAAATTTGAGTAATAGGCAGATAAATGCAGACCATTGTTGTACAAAACATTAATAGGCATAATAAGCAAATTGAAGCAAGGTTTATTAACTGCAAAATTATTAAAGTCTGCCTGATAATGTTTACCCGATCCCGTTAAAGTATACATTAATGCGGCACAACTGGTTATACTTTAAAGCAAACATGTTAACGTTAAGACTGATCGGCTTTCCAAATGATTAGGCATTGCCCCTGCTGGCCCTTCTCTGTTCAGTGATGCAACTATTAAGAGGACTTAATACACTTTGTTAATTTTCTGTCATTTTTACAAGAGACACAATGGTTGTCGCTTCCCATACCAAATCCCTTCCAAAAAAGGGCTTACTCTGAAAGGAAAGAATTTGCTTCCAGGGAAGTGTATCAGTTCCCCTTAAGATGCATTTCCGGTCATTATGATATGAGCCAGCGCACGAAAAAACGTACCATTACGAAAACATGCCTATTCAAATATATTGACATTTTTTACAACCAAAATAGAAAAAAATTCAGATAAAAATTATGATATTTTTCATATTTCTTCTGTTTTGAGCAGAAATAAGAAAAATAACACATACCCCTGTAAACCCCAGTTTTACTATATAAAAGTGGGGTTTAAGGGGGTCAAAATTATATAGGCGTGTTTTCGTGATGAATATGGCAGCGCGCCTAGCGAAGACTTAGATCAGCCTTGGCATCTGCCCAGTTTGATCAGAGTCTGCCGTGTCCCCAGGAAGAAAGCTTTGGTCCTGAGCTACCTATTGAACGCCCAGCAGATACCCAGGCTCATCCGAGCCTTCGCTGGGCTCACATGCCATTTTGTTGGTTTTGCCGTGTGCTGGCTCATATTCAATTTTGGTATACTTGAGCTAAACCGTGATTGTTTACCTTATAACATGTGCGAAGAACGCATGATAGATTGCGCGGACAAGCTGGTTGCTTGTTTGTCTTGTAGTATAATGGCCCAGTCAACACTATTGTCATTTTGAGACGGTCAGTTTACCTAACCACCCTATTCTTGGACAAGTTTAGTCCAGCGTTTAACCAGTACTCGAGCAGTTCTTTCGCCAGAAACTACAATTCCCATTCTTGAATCAGCGGAAGGGAGAGAATGACCGCAGAAAATATTTCATGTTCAATCTCTCCGAAAGAGTGTTGTCGAACCCGGCAGGGATCGAACCGCGACGTCCTTGTCATCAGTCGATCGCTCGTCTGACTGAGCCACCGAGGCCAACTGGTTGCTGTGGGTACACTGGGCGCACATATCCGAGGGTACATTTTATCACAATGGCCTCATTTTTAAGATGGTTTCTCGACGTTACTAGTTGATGTCTTGTGATTACAAATTGGTTTCCCGATTTCACAATAACCCTAATAATGCCATTGCTTCATGTGGTTGAACCCTAGCCAGATTATTTAATTATCCGGAAATTGTTTATACGGATACGCAGATACTCTTGGTAACTGTTTGTTCATTGATTGAAGGGCGGAGAAATCAAATCACTCCTAAAACAGAAGAAAATAAATTTATGGCAGTGTAATTGCTAAAAGTTCCGTCTGGTTGCTCTCAATATCTTGACAGTCAGTATTTCTTAGATTTATGTGGAATCGATTTTCCGCAGAATTTGTCACTCGTAGCTCTTTGTCATACAGTCTAGAAGGATATGAAATTAAAGTGTTCAATCAGCTTTTTAGCAAGGTAGGTTCTTTAAATTTTCTGTTCCTTCTGGGTTTTCTTTTATTTAAGTGTATAATATAAACGAGTTTTATGTTTAAGATATAGGCCAGAGTTTTCGTTATTTAAAGAACTTCTTTTACCTTTCTTTCTTGCTTTTAAACTGCGTACTTTTCTTCCGCGTTTTCTTTTTTTTAAATCTTGATTTATCTAAATTGTTCTAAGAAAATATAACACTTCCAGCAGACACTGAGCAGTTTTCTGTTTTATGAACAGTCTGATCTAGATTTACATTATTTTCTTAGCTGAGCATGCCTGGCCAAACATTAAGTGTAATTCTACAGCTTTAAAATACATGCAAGAAAATGAAAAAAAAAATGCACTCGCGTGTTGAACCTTTTTGTACCATTGGATATCAAAGTAAAGACGGTGGTACTGCACTAGAATAAGTTGTTTAACTGAAGACGTATGTTTCAATGTATGTTTCTTTTATGCTCCAGCTTCGGAGAAGATGAGTGTGTGTGGGGGGTGTCGTAGACATATTTCATCCGTTTTGATTACTTCCAAAATCAAATAAATTTCATAATTAAAGAACCATGTATGCTACGGTCTTGAAATTTCATATATGATTTGTCAATAAACTATTAGCGTACTAGTATTTCTTTCCGTTGGATTTATACAAAACAAGTTGTGCCCCTTTCAAAAACAATGAAACACGGTCTTCTTATCACAATTTGAGAACAAATATTTGAGCTGGGTTGGTTTTGATATTGTTTAGATTGTTTTAGGCCAGCGATCAATTTCAAAGTATAATTTGGCAATATTTGACTGAGTTATTTCCCCGTTTTTTACTTTGGTTTCGCACGAGTAAAACTGGTTTCCCCGCTTTCTCCAACCCAAGTAGTTTTTTTTCTACTACCGGTCCAAGATGCTTCTTTGGTGGGCTTCAGTTTTGTTCGTGAGTTGATTGTTGCGTTGTGTTTTTTTTTTGTCATTGTTTGCTGCTTTTTTTTCTTCTTTTTCTATTGTAGCATTTCCTGGGTACCTTCACTTATATTTTTGCAATTATCCCACATAATTAAAAGCTGACTTCTTATCACTATTTCAGTAAAATAGTCAAGGACCCAGTAGGTAAATTTTGCTTACCCTAGGACTAAAAAGATATACAGGTATTTTTTATTGAAAGATTAATTGCGTTTGGGTTATAGTGCGCAATCTTCTACGGTGCACCAGACGATTCTTGCCCAGTTCTAAGAGTACACACTTATTAAGCCAGACGATTACCATTATTAAGATGTCTATGCTGAAAGTAGAATGTATATTGTTCGATGTATGTGCATTAAAATTAACCCATGAGTGTCCATGAACCCACTTATTGAAAGGGACTATATCCTTCTTTCCTTCCTGAGATTTTTAATAACTTTTCGTCCAGAAACTGTATTTTCAATACAGCATATACGATTTTCGGTGCCATTTATCTGGAGTTATGCCGAAATAGATTAACGCATCCAATTGATGAAAACGCAGGTTAAGAAAATTTCACATCACATTTCGCAAAAGTGCAACGTAAAAAATTTGCTATGTACCACTCTAGGTTTTCTTTTCCCAAACAGATCTTACAGGAGAAACATAAGTGAAGACACTCAGGAAATGCCACAGTCACGATGCATTATGAAAACATGCCTATTCAAATATATTGAAAATTCCAACACCAAAAAACTGAAAGTTTCAGATAAAAGTTCTGATATTTTTCATATTTCTGCTCTAAACATAGATTGTGGGTACTCTTTAGAACCGCCTCGCCGAGGCGGTTCTAACGAGTACCCGCAATCTATGTTTAGAGCAGAAATATGAAAAATAATGTCACCCCTGTAAATCCCAGTTATACTATATAAAGGCGGGGTTTAAAGGGGTCAAAATTATATAGGTATGTTTTCGTGATGGCACAGCAGTCCCGAGTCACCAAAAGTAAAAGTAATAAGGAATAAGTAATGAAAGCACAAGGACAAACTCCACATATGAATCCATACACGTACAGACATAGAAGAACTGCAACAGAGAAACCACCTTGGAAAGGTCAGTAGGAAAACTACTGGGGATTTAAACCAGTTTTTCTCGCACGTAACCTCACCCTTAGTTCTGATGCAGCCTAACCCTTCTCTTGCTGAACACGACATGCCCTGTCTTAGCAAAATGTGCAGATCCAGGTCAGTTGAATGCAGATCCAGATCAATTGAAGCCAACTGATCTGGATCTCCACTGTTTGTCATTAAATATGTATTCTATCAAAAACCCGGATCAAGTAATCTGATTGGCTGGAAATTAGAAGTGGGCGTGGCAACTTAATTTATTCAGCATAAAAAGGGTTTAAATTACAAATATATGGTTGGTCCGCATAAGAGACCTCTAACTACATTGTTAGGCATCACAATGAGAACACTTGTTAGGATCATTAGAAGACCAAACGTAATACAAGATGTTTCCGTAACCATTACATGTTGGGTCATTTCTCCATAATATATACCAGGTCCCGAGGTTATAAAACTTTTTTTCATGCTAAACTCAGCTGAGCATGAAATTTTCCCCTGCAAATAATTACTTAAAATTGTAAAGCCGAAATGTGGACAACCTGACTAATGTATCGGTAAAATCCGTCCATCTGACCGAGTTAATGTGTTCTTTTTTCAACTATTGCACTTTTTGTGAGTTGAGGTATATTTAAAAAAAAAGGTACCGACAGCATTATTTACAAAACTGTTATCACTAGTTTGAAAAAAAAAAAAAAAAAAAAAAAAACACAAGTGTTTTAGCTGGGTCTAGTGTTTGGAATATTGTTTGAGTTTGACCTGTAGATTGATTGGTTAGTTTTCTGGTAAAATCCATTAATGTAAGTTATGTCTCTCTTTCGTCATTTTTCCACTTGTATTAAAATCCGTGTTGTAATCGAGATTTCGTTAAAAATATTTGACCTAGAGTTTTGATATTTTGCGTACTGTTTGAGGCCAGCCTATAGGTAAAACTCATTGATATTTGACCGAGTTATGCCCCTTTCCAACTTTCTTTTCGCACTTCGGTTATGTGTCATAACTAAAAAGACTGTGTAGGTTAGGGTCTTGATAGTTATATAACCTCGGGAACAGGTTTGAGCTCCCAGCGGCTTTACTGTTGACCAGTGTTCGATGAAAATTCTGTTGAACTTCCTTCACGTTTCTTTTATTGGGTGTGCTATTGACAAAGTACTGTTTTATGTTGTTATTTCATGGCAGTATTTCATTATCCGATGCCTTTGGAGGGCTGTGTTCAGTTTCCTGTGCTAGATCAGCTGCGTAACCATAAGGAAATATTTTTACACACACGAAAGACATATTTTAAAAACATGGGCCACGGTTCGCTCACCTGCGTAAAGCGGCCATTAAATATCTGCAGATGCCATACAACTTTCTTCCAGTAATGCCACATTTTCCCCATACAAGATTATGCGGCTGCAAATTTGACCTTGTCCTCGAAAGGTCAATTGTAATCCTAGGATCATCAATTGACTACAGCTTGTGAACCTTTGTCCCATATGCTATATACCAAGTTTAAGCCTTGAAGCTTTCTTGGTTCTGGAGAAGAAGAGTTTAGGTGTTTTTACTATTTTTGGGCATGACGACTATCTTGTTTGCTGACGCAGAACGGTTTAAATAAATTGATAATATGCCTTCAACAGAAGGCCTAAAGTGTAATCTGGTGAAAGTGGGTGAAGCTGTTTTAGAGAAGAATACGTTTTAAAGATTAAGAGATTTTATACATGTATATAGCCCAGGGGCAAGGGCGGATAAGCCAGGAGGACAAGAATTTGATTGTAACTAAAAGGGTTTGCTACTTTGATCATATATTGTAAGTTTCAGCCAACGGTCTTTAATACATTTTCAGAAAATGCTTTTACATTTAATTTATTTTCCCCATACAAGAGTATGAAAAATGCAAATTTGACCTTGCCATAGAGAGGTCAAACGTCAACCTAGAATCATCATTTGAATCAATTTGGTAGACCTTAAATCTCCGATGCTGTATACCAGAATTCAACCTCGAAGCTTTCTTGGTTCTTGAGAAGTGTTTTTTTTAAGTGTTTTTACCATATATGGGCATGGTGGACGTCTTGTTTAATGATGCAGAACCGTTTGAAAAAATTGTTAATACCCCCTGTGACAGAAAGCCTAATGTGAAATCTGAAGAAAATTGGTCAAACTGTTTCAGAGAAGAAGACGTTTAAAGATTACAATATTGTATACATGTATATAGCCCAGGGACAAGGGCAGATAACCCCCGGGGACATAATTTTTGTTGTAACTAAAAGAGTTTGCTACTTTGATCATACATTGTAAGTTTCAGCCATTGGTCTTTAATACATTTTGAGTAACTGACTTTTCAATATTTTCAATATACAAATGCACAGAGACGTAAATTTGACAGTGCCGTAAAAAGGTCAAATATCAACCTAGGGTCATCATTTGAACAAACTGGATGACCTTGAGTCCCCAATGCTCTGTAACAAGGTTCAGCCTTGAAGCTTTCTTGGTTCTGGAAAAGTAGATTTTTAAGTGTTTTTTCACCATATATGGGCATGCGGCCATCTTGTTTAATGATGCAGAACCTTTTGAAAAACATTGATAATACGCCTTCGAACGAAGGCCCAATGTAAAATCTGGTGACATCACGAAAACATGCCTATATAATTGTGACCCCTGAAAACCCCACTTTCATATAGTAAAACTGGGGTTTACAGGGGTATACATTATTTTTCTTATTTCTGCTCAAAACATAGATTGTGGGTACTCGTTAGAACCGCCTCGCCGAGGCGGTTCTAACGAGTACCCACAATCTATGTTTTGAGCAGAAATTTGAAAAAAAAATCAGAATTTTTTTATCTGAAAATTTTCATTTTTTGGTGGTAAAAAAAATCAGTATATTTGAATAGGCGTGTTTTCGTAATGAAATTGGTCAAGCTGTTTCAGGGAAGAAGGCGTTCAAAGATTACGAGATGATTTTATACATGTATGTAGCCCAGGAGCAAGGACAGATAAACCCCGGGAACAAAATTTTGATTGTACTTGAAAGGGTTTGCTAGTTTGGTCATAGATTATAAGTTTCAGCCATTAGTTTTTTGCGCATTTTGAGAAACTGAATTTTCAATATTTTCCCAATACAAATGCGTAGGGACGCTAATTGACTGTGCCGTAAAAAGGTCAAATGTCAACCTTGGTTCATCATTTGAACAAACTTGGGTAACCTTGAGTCCCCAATGCTCTGTTACAAGATTCAGCCTTGAAGCTTTCTTGGTTCTGTAAAAGAAGACTTTTAAGTGTTTTTCACCATATATGGGCATGCGGCCATCTTGTTTAATGATGCAAAACAGTTTGATTAAATTGATAACACGCCTTTGACAGAAGGCCTAATGTGATATCTGGAGAAAATTAGAGAAGAAGACGTTTAAAGATTACAAGATTTTATATATGCATGTAGCCCAGGGGCAGGGGCAGATAACCCTGGGGGACAAACGTTTGATTGTAACTGAAAGGGTTTGCTACTTTGATCATACGTTGCAAGTTTCAGCCATTAATCTTAATAAATTTTGAGAAACTGAATTTTCAATATTTTTCCCATACAAATGCATAGGGACGCAAATTTTTCCTTGCCGTAAAAAAGATCAAATGCCAACCTAGGGTCATCATTTGAACAAACTAGGTAGACATTGAGTCCCTAATGCTATATACCAATATTCAGCCGTGAAGCTTTCTTGGTTCTGAAGAAGGTAATTTTAAGTTTTTTTTGTTTTTTTTTTGGTGGAGGGGAGTGTGAGTGGGAGTTGGGGAGGGGGGGGGGGGGCGCATGGCGGCCATCTTGATTAACGGACCAAGAAGACCATTTGTACAAATTTTCAATATAGGAGAAGTTGTTCAAAGATGTCGACGGACGGACGACGAACGACGAGTTATCACAGTACCTCATCCTGAGCCTTCGGCTCAGGTGAGCTAAAAACTTCCCTACTATAGCTTCCAAAATAGGGGCTATTCTAAAAGGAAAGAATCATTTCCTTTAAGAGTAGTCTCTATTTTGGAAGCGATAAAGTTTTTCCTTAAAGAGCAATCCCTATGGTTTAAAGGAACATATTTTATGTTAGTTGATGTCTCTTTATTGCAAATATTGTTATTTTTCTTACGCATGCTACTCATATGCGTAATAAGCGTGATGAGCGCTCTGCCTATGTAGATTTTCGTTGAAATATCTGGCATACATTACGAAAACATGCCTATTTAAATATAATGAAAATTTTACCACCAAAAAATGAAAAAAGAAATCAGATAAAAAATTCTGATATTTTTCATATTTCTGCCCAAGCATAGATTGTGGGAACTCGTCAGAACCGCCTCGACGAAGAAAAATAATGTATACCCCTGTAAACCCCAGTTTTACTTTATAAAAGTGGGGTTTAAGGGGGTCAAAATTATATAGGTATGTTTTCGCGATGAAATTGAGGATGACTTGTAGATTACTTTACGCGTATTAACGGTTGGGAAAAGTCGTCAAGTTTTATCTGAGTGAAGGATTTTGTTTTCGGCTTTGGCATTATGTTTATCAGTTCTTACCCAGCTGAGTTTTAAAAGTCTGTGTATTAACCATTTTAATTGACGCTCATGTTATATGTCGTTATGGTTAATATTGTAACTTCCCTTTGACATGAGCATTGGCAGTTAGCTGAAATTTCAAGACAAGGAAGTTGAAAACACTAGTTACTATCAATTTTAGTATCTTGAATTTCGAGATGTGTGTGTTGAAATTTAGTTACTATCTTGAAATTTTAAGATATTAATTGTCAAAACAATCAGTAGAAGAAAACAGATTCCGCTTGACGTTAATGCTCTCCCATAGTAATCAAGGCTCAGAATTTTGTTATAGCTGGATGGCGGAACGAACATTTGATGTTTTGACAGATTCCAAGAAATATTCATGAACTATATTTGGACAAACAAACTCGTTACCGCGCCAATAAATACTTTTATTAAGCAATAATAATACATTGTCTAGACACAGATAACAATATCAGCAAACTCTGCCGCTGAATATGCATTGACTTCCTATTGATGCATCAACGTGCGTGATAAGGTGGCAGTATGTTCGTTGACAGAGCAATCAATTGTTCGGCAATTAACTGTACAAAAAGTGTCCCGCTAGATCGGATTTCTATAATAGCTAAGAGAATTCATAGGAAGCGTTTGCCCGAGATTATATAAACTCCATCATAAATTGAGCCAGCGCACGACAGAGCCTTCAATTAGACGTGCTACCAGCGAAGACAGATCAGCCTGCGCATTCGCGCAGTCTGATCAGAGTTTTCGCTGATAGCATTTGAATTCTACCTCAGGGCTATCCAAAGAGTGATAAACGAGAAGCCTTGCCATACTGGGCGGATGTACAGGCTGATCTGAGTCTTTACTGGTTGTAGGTTTTGACGTGCGCTGGCTCAATTATTCTGATTCTGATGCCCATGACTCCTCACCTCTAAACATTTACCCATCAGGGAAAGGACATTGGCGCAATGTTCTGGTAACGTTGGTTCAATGTCCAGGACGTTGACTCAACGTTTAATGACGTTTTACACCAATATATATCCGCTTGGAAATGATGAACTGAAGTTTTCCCCGAATCTGAATAAACGAAGAATTTCTGTTCATAGTTGCATGTGAAACCTAAGCCAAGAATTTGTAAACATTTTTGTTATTACACCCACCATCCATCGAAAAGGAGCGGAGCGTCACTAAATCATAGAATAACCCGTCTGTATGTCCCTTAACCTTTATTTAATCTGCAAATCATATTTAAGAAAAGGCAACAAGATATTATCCCCAAAAAATCAAGCCTGTGGAAAAAAGGAGATAAAAAAGAACAGAAAAATACCACTTATTATCCATATATATATATATATATATATATATATATATATATATATATATATATATATATATATATATATATACAGTGAATCCTCGTTACAACGACAGCATTTCTTCCCAAAGACGTTGCCATTAAAAATGTATTTGCTGTTGTACAGAATACTTAATGAACAGATTGATACATGTATGTAAGAAAGGTCTTGTTCTGTTCTTATTTCCTCACAGTACATATGTTTTGGATATTTGTTAGTATCACCTCAAGAGGCAATTCTAACAAATATCCAAAACATATGTTTCTTTAAAGTATCAAATACAATATTTTTGCATGATTTATGACTAATTATTACCTGTAACGCGAAGGTTTAATGACAGACAAATTTTCATTATAACGAATTTGTCGTTGTATCGAGTGTCGGTATAAAGATGGTTGTCTGTACCGATTCAGTATAAAGAGGGCTAAAGCTTAAAATGGATATAGGCGTATCAAACAGACCCGTCTGAGCATTCGCTCTTTGTATATGTCATGTAACTTTTTTTTTTCAATTTTTAAGCTAAAATTTTAATTCAAATTTCAGAATCGATAACCATATGTTGTTCGAAGATTAACGGTTAGATTACAGGAAGTTAAGGGTTAAATGAAAAAACATAAATCCCCGTTCAGGACCATTTACTCAGCCTACACTCAAGAGACAATCGACTCTCCAGTTCTGTGAGTACTTTGATTACACACATCAATAGGTACATGTAGTAAAATGAAAGTGTTCAAGCTTTAAGAGAAGTATGGTAAGGAGTTAAGGTTGCTCAATTATTAGAGTAAATGCGGTATTGTGGGAAAAAGGTAAATTTAGGCAAGACAGCAGATAAATGTAGATGGATAGGAGTGCTGTACGGTTATACAAATGTATTATAGCGAGCATAACGCTCAAAATGCTATGCATGTATCATCTTGGCAGCAGTTTCAGAAACATTTCTACGTTTTGTACCTCAGACAAAATTTCTATAGTCTGACGCGGACTCTGTGCTTTATCAACATATCGATTACACCGTACAACAGAGAAGGGAATGAACCCATTTATGCCGAGTGGACTTCTAATCTATTTGGACCGGCCCATTTCCAATTGAGGGGTGTCTGGTCTGTTTTAGTATTTCCATTTATATATCATAGAAATTCCTGTATTTAATGCAAACAGTTTATACCCTGATTAGACGCCGCATTCTGCAGTGATATCCCTTTTATGGGACGCTAGGCATAAATGGGTTAAAGACACGTTTAATGAATAGCAGTTTCATGCTAATGAAGCGTAAAGATAAATATGGAGATACCATGGGAAGGCCATAATCAAGGAAATACAGTCTTTCCAAGGCGCCGGATAATGGTTGAATAATATGAAATGACAACGCAAAACAGCACCGCAACACAAATCAAAGCACTGAAAGCACTAATGGGTCAATTGTCTCTTGGTGAAGGCTGGGGAAAGGTTCTGAACGGGGACTTAAGACAGTTTCATTTTAACTATGTCTGTAATTTAAGCAAACAATGCGTCCTGTGGTGTCTGATCTGGGTCTGCACTGTTTACCAATGTCCCAATCAAGGTTTTACAGATAACCCTCTTTACACTACCCTCTAACGTCACAGCTACAAGAATAGCGCGGCTATCAATAAACTTTACCTGGATTTTGTACATACGCGCTCTTTCGTCAATAATAATCATGTGGACAAATGTTTTTTGTGTGTGTATACTTTGGCTCGATTGTGAATAATCGACCAAAACAGCACACCGTCGAAGTTAGAACGAGCAAGCGAAGAGGAACTTTATTAAAACACCGCATTAGAACAATCAAGAGCAAAATTGTTGAGCGGGCGGGGATTAAACCTGGTTTGTGGGCGCCTACCCTCGCCTTTATTCCAGCGACACATATTAACCGTTTGTCTGCGTAAGGGTTTCCTAATCATCAATGGATCAATATAACGGAAAAAACATATACGGTAAATTAAATCTTCAAAACCATGACGAACCAAAGATTATGTCTTGACTACAAACCAAAAGTAAAAGCGAAAGAAAAGCGCTTGCAGAATCACTGTGAGCCCGGCCACAGGCGCGCAGCGTCAGATACCATCCTTTTTGAATCAGAATCAGAATTTTTATTAGTGATACATCCAATGACATTCATTCACCAGGACCTGTGATATGGTAAGTTAGTTCCTAGCTCTCACCAGAGAGGTAAACCTAGCCACACCATCTTCTGCACCTTCAGCAGAGGTAATAATCGGATCTGGAAGGGCGTTCCAATCTCTGATTGTTTGAGGGAAGAATGAGCCCTTGTAAATGTCAGTTCTTGCAGCGGGGGTCTGAAAAGTGAACGAGTGATGATTTATACTGTGCCTAATTCGGGGGATAAGATCATCTGTTGGAATGATGGCAGTACCCTTTAGACCTTTGTACAAAAGCATCAGTCTACTGTCTTTCCTCCTTTTCTTGAGAGACTCCCGTTTTAATTTTTTTCCCAGTATTCCAGTCATACTCCCAGTTTCAAAGCAGTAATTGCTAGTCACAAACCTAGCAGCCCTTTTCTGAACGTTTTCGATTTCTTGTTGAAGAACCATGCCTTGGGGATCCCAAACACAGCTGCCACACTCCAAAACGGGACATTGATAAAGATTTCGGCTCAGGAAACCAGGACTTCTATTTGCCTTAGTACACTGTTGCTGATATGTGTAATTCATCTCAAGTCATGTATGATTGTTACTCCTAGTATTTAATTGAATCCATATTTCGAGGACCTCTAACGTGTAAGAAGCCCCAATCTTATTTGTTCTCTTCCTAGTTATTTGCATTATATTGCATTTGACTGGCTGAACCCTCATACCCAATTTTGTGGCCCAACATCCTAATCAATCTATAGACTTCTGAAGTTTCAATGAGTCCTCTGTGTATCTTATTTCACGATAGTAAACACAGTCATTTGCGAAGAGTCTTGTTGCTGAGTCTTATATCTGTGGAAATATCATTTATGTACAGATGGAATAATAATGGACCAAGAACGGCCCCTTGTGGGACACTTGACAAAACTGGAGACCACTCCGAAGTTTCACCGTTTACAATACTCGTTGTAGCAAAGAAAGGAATCTGTCCACCTGAGTGTCTTTCCGCCAATACCATAACTAAATAATTTGCTTTTAAGAAGTTCATGAGGCGGGGTGTCAAAAGCCTTCTCGAGGTCCAGAATAAATGTGTCAGCCTAACCTCCTTTGTCCAAGATTTTTACCCAATCATTTATAACAGTGGTCAGCTGAGTTTCAAACTTTGTCTTTTCCTTTGTCTTTTCCTAAATGCATGTTGCTTCTCGGACAAGAGCTGATATTCATCCAAGTGTGCCATTATATTTAAGCATACTATATGTTCAAGTAACTTACATGGCACGCGTGCCAGGGACACGGGGCGATAATTAAAAGCAAGAGCCATATCCCCTTTCTTAAAGAGGGGAAATGTTTGCAAGAAGCCATTCCTTGGGGATTTCACCGGTATCAAGAGATTATTGAAACAAATGTGCAAACAACTGGACCTTATTCATTTACTATCTCCTTTAGAAATCTAGGGTGAAGCTTGAGGAATTCAAGTCTTTGAGTAACTTAATCACGCCTTCTGAAGACGCCACAATACTATCCATGAAAGGGGCCGACATTCTGGTTAACGGAACCTCATTGTACTCAGTTTTATTGAACGCATCAGTGAATTGACCGATTAGTTCCTCTGCCCTTTAAGAGTCTGCAATTCTGTTTCCTCCCATTTTATCTGTTTTTTTTTTTTTTTTGTTTTTTTTTTTTGTTTTTTTTTTTTGTTACATCATCTCCCCAAGTTATTTACATACAAACCTTGCTGCTTTTAATGTCAGCCTTTATTTCCCTTCTCAAAGAAAAGATTCAAATTTAGTCCGAAGTTTACCATAACCTGTCTTCTGAGCTTTACAATGATTTTTATTCCTTCTGCGAAACTTTCTTCTTATCTCTCGAGTGATCCAAGGAATTAAAGAGACAGACTTACTATTTTTTGAGGGGATATACTTATCAGCTGAATCATGGATGAATGAAATTATTCAATTATAGTATTTTGAAAAATAATTAAAATTGAGCCGCGCTTGAGTATGCGGCACGAACTATTGTCTACAATTAAAGAGAGTATCAAGGGTATTAACCTTCACTGGCTTTATTCTTTTAGCCCGGGAGACCATAATAGATGCTTTGCAAACAGTGTAGATCCAGATGAGACGGTTCGTTACGAGCCGTCTCATCAGGATCTACACTGTTTGCCATTCTGTTTTTGCTTTAAGACTGAAACCTCTTTTTGCATCAGTGTACATATCCAAATTCGAGGATGGGAGAGTCCACTTCAGAAACTCATGGATGTAAGGGTTAGGGCAAAGCATTCTGTCAGAAAGATCTATATTATATCTTATCCTTTTATGATTGATTCATATTCAGTTAGATAATGCCACCCTTTCCATACGCAAAGTTTCTTCAGGCTCAGGAGGTAAGCCCCCAACCCCCCCCCCCCACCCCCTCCCCCGTTCGTTGACACATTATACACATTAAACAAACAATGAATATTCTGATTGCTGTACGGATGCATA
Source organism: Anodontia alba (assembly GCA_964016985.1). NCBI lineage: Eukaryota > Metazoa > Mollusca > Bivalvia > Lucinida > Lucinidae > Anodontia > Anodontia alba. Next base: position 59,643,626 of record OZ024834.1, on the reverse strand, counting down.
AAGTGGGTTTGTGTCTTGTTTGTTTTATTTTTTTCTTTTGTTTTTAACCGGCATAGTGGCTTAATTGGTAGAGCGTCCCCTTTATGACCGGGAGGTTGCGGGTTCGATTCCCGGCCGAGTCATACCAAATTCTTTGAAAATAGTACCAGCTCTCTTTTGGTTGGCCTTCAGCATTAAAGAAGCAGAGCTAAAAATCAGAACTGGTCAGTCCTGTGTCAGTATAATGCGACTGGGAAGAATATAATGTCATGTGTCTGGAATGTGATATTTCAGTGTGGCAGCACTCTAAAAGTGAGCATTGATCTCCCTGTCACATCCAGACACCGTCGTGATATAACAAAAAGATCGTTGAAAACGACGTAAAACCCGATTCAAACAAACACACAAACAAAGTAGGTTTTCTTCGTTGTTCGTTTGTCCGTTCATGCCTGGAAGGCACATTTTGCTTGACACGCCTATCTTATGTATAAATTTAAATTATTGTTTTATATCATTTTCAGAAAAAAAAAACTTGCTCAGAAACCCCAATTCTTCGTAGACAACAAGTGTTGATTTCTGTTTTCCTGTCTTCTGCGAAGCCCTGCTTTGACTCAAGGAACAGATCGCCACAATGTCAACATCCTTGTAAACAAATCACATCTTCATTATACAAAGTGGAAGTTATTTGTCCATAAGTAGAGGTCGTTAAGAATTCAAAGTGATAAAATGCTGCTGTTTATGGCAAACCACTTCAGACAAGAAATATTTTATGTCTGCTAATGGAAGAATGGAAAGAAAGGTCTCAACAAAATCAAACGCTGGCTATGCAGTGAAAACGAGAAAGTATGTATACTTACCTTTAACCCGTAAGGCGCTAAGCAAAATTTGTAGCAGACGACATTCTATTTTTTTTTTCAAAGAAAACAAGTCTTGACATTTCATGTGAATCGTCTGTCAAGCAGACAGGGTTGTTTAGCTAACATTTTTCAGAGAAAGCAAGTCTTGACATTTCATGTGAATCGTCTGCCTGGCAGACGATTTACATGAAATGTCAAAACTTGTTTTCTCTGAAAAATGAAAAAAAAAAATAATGTCGTCTGCTGCAGTTGTGATTAGCGTTTTAAGAGTTAACCCAGATATAATTTGAGGAATTTTCTATCTCTCTCTTTGGACAAGTCCATTTCTAATTTAAGGGGTGTCTTTTGTGTTTTATTTAGCGTTATCACATTTTATAAGAATGCATATACTGCATGCAAACAGTGTAGATCCTGATCAGACGCCGCGTTCTGTGGCGTCTGATCTGGGCCTACATTGCTTGCCAATGTCTCTTTTATGGGAAGCTTGGCATTAATGGGTTAACCATTTGCATTATATAACTCATTACTCTGTATTACAGCATTGTTCGAAATTATACGGTCGGTCAGTTCTGGGCACAAAGTGTACACCCAAATAAGATAGTTATAAAACTGTAAATAGTCGGGCAATTAAACCTTCACCACTCCCTGGGCTAATTCAGCAGATGACAAATTGATGATGGTTTTCTTATTTTCCCCAGAAAACAGGATTTAATATATTTCATGCAAATTGTCTACAGTGGAGACAATTTGCATGAATATCAAAACCTGTTTTCAGGGAAAAGTAAGTAAAATATCATCAATTTTTCATATGCTGAAAATGTATCCCAGAATGCTAAGCGTTAATAGGACTAAATCTAAATACGCACAGAAAATTCCTAGTACAAGTGAGTTAACTTTTGTGATTTCCAGTTTGGCTTCCTGCAGAGCAAGCCTCTTCTGGGAAAAGGTTTACTCTAAAAATGTGGGAGCAAATTCTTACCCCTATCGGAAGGGAAGCAAAACAATTTAGAAAAAGTTACCACTTCTGAAAGTCTTAAACTCATATACAGTCTTTGCTTGATCAGTAATGCTTATGTTAGTCACAATATAAGACGGCCGCGTTAAGCGAAAAAGATTGTCTTCGAACATGCGCAATTATGCGCAGATCCAGATCATCCTGCGCATCCGCAAGTTCCCATCCGGGCCTATGCTCTCCATTGATACATTCTACAGTAGCCAATGATTCTGGAAGCGGACAGCGAAGGCATTGATCAGACCGCGCATCCGCAACTTTTTGCATGGCGAAGCTCAGGTAATGTTCTACGGATATGTACGCCCAACTATGGCTTAGATCAGCATGTGCATCTGCGCATTCTGATAAGTCTTCGGTTGGAGCTTTTTGGATAGCCTAGAATCAATACAGTCGACTCTCGTTATCTCAAAGTCCATAAGACTCTTTGAAAATAATTCGAGATATCCGTACCACGATAAATCAGATTTGCAGAATTGAGGAAAAAATAAATCGAACAAACACATTTCGCAAATGAATATAATTTGACTCCTGAAGTTAGAGATATATTGAAAAGATTGTGGAAAAGAGGAGAACTTGCTCCTTATGAGCAATTTCTCCTCTTTTCCACAATATTTTGTTACCTATTCTTAGATTTCCATGTTAAAACAGGGACCAGATTTTCACTTCGAGACAAGCGGTTATTCGAGATAAGAGAAGTCGAGATAATGAGAGTCGATTGTATTTCTTTAGAAAGATAAAAAAAGCGTGTGTACAGGTTGATCTAGGTCTTCGCTTGACACACATATCAGGAGATAGACTTTCTCATTACTGCTTAGAAATTGTCTTTAGATTATTACTTTCTCTTATGCTCAATTTAAAACGTCTAGAAAGCAATTTTACTGAGAAATGAAGATAACCTATAAAGCCATGCCCTCGTCTTAGCTGAAATTTAGATGTTTTAAACGTTCCTTTCTTTGCAATGTGACAAGCGAAATCGCGAGTATATGTACCTGTAACGTTACCTGTTTGCACAAGACGGCATTTGATTATTGCATCACCCTAGCAGAGAATTTTGTCTCAAAAGCATTTGAATCTGTCATAATTAATTATTCTTTTTATATACATGCAACCAAATTCATTGTATAAAAATCGTTGTATCTGTGTTCTAGAATGTAATTTAGAGACTGTCTCTTTTATAGTGACCTGCATTTTCAAAGCAAGAGTATTAGTGCTAGGGGTGGGGGTGAAGCATATCCCTGCAAACTTTAATGCTACAAATGTACAGTACCATGAAGAGTCTCAGTTAAACCAGGACTCCGATTTTCTTTCCTTTTTGTGTTCTTTGTTACTTGGACAATCTGTACAAATTTTATTTGTCGAAATTAGAGTATGTATTGCATGACATTAACATGTCTGTGTAGTGTATACCCGCATGTTATAAAATATACTGAAAACAAATGTATACAAGGGTCTATATATTGTTAGAAAGATTTTCATGTTTTGCGTTTATAAATATGGGCCCAGTTGTTCAAAACTTCACGAAGTTATTAGCTAACGTGGCGTTAAGATTTCTATCTTGAAATATTTTTTGCTGAAAAAATGAGAATAGCTTTTGCATTGCAAAAGCAACTGACATTTTTGCAGCAAAAATATCAATGTATTTGAAAATACCTTTGCTACAACAGTTAAAGAGTTTGTCATTAACAAGCTCGTTAAGCTCATGGTGCTTTGAACAACCTGGTCCAGCTTTTCAATGCACTATTTGCTTCTACAACCTTTTTAACTGCACGCACATCTTAATTTGCTAAAGAACCAAACTATATTCCTCATTTCCATTATTATATAGTGAAAATGACATGTCACATAATTTTAGATAAGACGGGCACTAACATAAATATTTGGACATGTGCGCCCAGGGGAGATTCTGGTCAGCCTGCGCATTTTGGCATCATGAAAACATACCTATATAATTTTGACCCCCTTAAACCCCACTTTTATATAGTAAAACTGGGGTTTACAGGGTATACATTATTTTTCTTATTTCTGCTCAAAAGCATAGATTGTGGGTACTCGTTAGAACCGCCTCGGCGAGGCGGTTCTAACGAGTACCACAATCTATGTTTTGAGCAGGAATAAGAAAAATATCAGAGTTTTTATCTTAAAACGTTCAGTTTTGGGTGGTGAAATTTCCAGTGTATTTAAATAGGCCAAGGATGCAAAGTTCCATCATGCGGACAACGAAGATTCTGTTTTGAGTCTTCTTTGGAAGAACATTTCAGTTGGTATGCATATGTTGTGGGTCCGACCGATTTTTTAATACTTATAAGTGTGGTGAGCAATTAAGGTGTCCGATTATTTAAGATAATTACGATCGATGTTGCAGTGATACTGCATAAACCGGAAATGACGCATTCGCACAGCACATTTTCCTCGTACACTTCCGTTAATAAGCTTTACAAAAGTTATCCATACTCCAATAAAGGAAGTGCATGTTTTTCTGCATTATAACAATTCAGTTAAGTTCAAAAGAAACTTAACGAAACAAGCATACAACAGGCTCCATCAGTGCATGTCACAGAAAAGAACGTTCATTTCCTGGAAGTACATGCAATATCACAGTTAGGTCGATGCTTTGACCTTTAAAGTGCTTACCGCAACTGCAGCAGACGATATTTTATTCTTTTAATTATTTTTAATTTTATACATTAATTATTTTTGTTTTGTATTTTCCCGATAAACAAGGCTTGATATTTCATATGAATCGTCTGCAGTCTAGAACCTTCTGGATGAGTAGAAACTAGCTTAGCTCCTGATCAGACACCGCGATCTACGGAGTCCAATCATGGTCTACATTGTTTGCTCTGGCTTGTCTGTCCGAATACTTGGAGCTTATATGGGATATTGAGCTTTTTCACACACAAGAATAAAATAACACATGTACAAAATAAACGTCCACTAAACACATAACGTTAACTCATCATGTGAAAATCTAATCCATCGCCCTAAATAAGCACTTTCGCAACAATAATATACCGTATTCGACCTAATTACCGCACTGTGCGCTTAGGTTTTTCAAAATTACTGGGAACACTCATTTGTGGTAAAATATGTATCTACCTACTAAGGATAAACTATAAAAAAGATCAGAAAAGGACTTATTTGATGATGATTATGTGATTGTTTCTGATTTTCTTTATAAAGGCATATGTTGTGGGCACTCATTTGAATTGCATCGACAAGTCGATGCAATTCAAATGAGTACCCACAACATATGCTTTTAAAAAGAAGTAAAGAAAAATTACACTGGCTGTAATCTGAAGACTACGGAATTTCTTGACTGTGCGCTTATAGGGGTATGTGCGGTAATTAGATCGAATACGGTATTGATACTAATAACTGAGCCAAGCGAGACCAGCAAAGTCTCAGATCAGCCTGTACATCTATCAAATATCGCAATGGTTCTCGTTTATCCCTCTTTTGATAGCCTGGATGCTATAGAAGGCACATGCCATTAGCGATTACTTCGCGCAGTCTGATCTGTCATCGCTGGTCGCACGTCTTATTGTAGGTTTTGTCGTGCGCTGGTTCAAATTTATTATTTTCTCATTTCTCCGCGAAAATGTATGTTCTTGTTACTCATTAGAAGCACCTCGCGGGGGCTACCTATAACGTGTACTTTCGTGGAGAAAGAAGACAAATATTAAACTAGACAGGCCTCTTATCTAGAGCTCCATACTATAAAGTGGCATTTTCACTTTATAGTATGGAGACAGAGTGGAAATTTGTCTATTGTGTACATTAAACATATTTATGCAATATTAAGATTTAAAGAATTAAATACACATTCAAATCAGATTCACTACCTTGTAGTTTTCGGTCCTTTTTGATCATTTCATCACGAAAACACGCCTATATAATTTTGACCCCCCTTAAACCCCACTTTTATATAGTAAAACTGAGGTTTACAGGGGTATTTATTATTTTTCTTATTTCTGCGCAAAAACATAGGATTCTGATATTAAGGATAAATACGGTACCTAATGATGTAACTGAAACAGAGCTCACTAAATGGTAGACTGGCTCCAGTCTCCAGTGACTAAATACAGTTGACTCTCGTTATCTCGAACTCGCTTATCTCGAATAACCGCTTATCTCGAAGCGATTATCTGGTCCCTGCTTAAACCTGAAAATCTAACAAGAGGTAACAAAATATTGTGGGAAAAAGAGAAATTGCTCCTGAGGAGCAATTTCTCTTCTTTTTCACAATATTTTCAATATATCTCTAACTTCAGGAGTCAAATTACATAAACATTTGTTAAATGTTGCTGTTCAATTAATTTTTTCCTAAATTCTGCAAATCTGATGTGCCGATGTACGGATATCTCGAAGTATTTCAGCGAGTACCTTGGAATTCGAGATAACGTGAGTCGACTGCATTTTCTTATAATCCCTTTAGAATGACCTACCAGCCTTTCTTGTCATGATAATTTTTTGGTTGTAGTTTAATGGATTATCGAACAGTATTATAAGAAAAAAAACTTTTTGTCGATGGAGACTGGAGCAGATAATGCAGACCCTGATTTCTGCGGCGTTTGATCTGTTTCTACCCTGCTTACTCAAGTGTATCTATCCGAATGTTTAGCCCTTTCATTCCTGGCTTTCTGAAAAAGACTATTTCATTTTTGAGTTTGGACATACAATCAACCCTCTTTATACCGACATTCGATACAACGACAAAATTCGTTATAATGACAATTTGAATGTCATGAAACATTCGCTCAAGAGGTGACGGTTAATGAGAAATTATGCAAAAAGATTGCATAAAATCTTCAAGCAACATACGTTTTGGATATTTGATAGAATCGCCTCAAAGAACATATGTTCTCTGAGGAAATAAGAATGAAACAAGGCCTTTCTTACATATCATTCTGTCCATAAAGGATTCTTTACAAAAGCAAATTCATTATAATGGCAACATTTTTGGGAACAAATGCTGTCGTTGGAATGAGGGTTCACTGTATCCATTTTCGCAAACAGGGGTTTCAGTCAAAAATCAAAACAAAAATGGCAAGCAGTGTTGAACCAGACAAGACGGCTCATTATGAGCCGTCGCATCTGGATCTACACTGTTTGCAAAGTACAAAGAATTAGAGTACAAATGGTACATCTATTCGTTACACGACCCGACAAAAAGCATTGGATTCACGTGGTGAATTGCGAATTTGTAACGGTAAAATTGTAAAAACACCAAAATAACCGACATATATGTGTATAAAACGGCGTATGAAAGTACAAAAATGGAAATGGTTCGCTACGAAATAGATGATATGGATTTGGACTTTTATTTTAAATCTGGGTAAGCAATAAGTATTCGAGATACATTTGCTACTTTCCAGTCAAAATAACCCTCCGTAATATGAGAAAAATACTAACAATTCGTCCACAGGCCATATCCCGAATCTTTCCGGGATTTAACGGAATAAATTGAAACTGCCTTCGGCAGTGTTCTCTGAACATGCAGGCGAGTTGTTACATGTATCGTTCTGATCCTCTCCCGATGGCTTTTTCCGTAAATGGTTTGTCCATCCACCATCGTACGACAAACATGTTTGGTAAAAAGGGATCCTGTTTAAGATCCCACTGCTGAAAAAAAAAATAAAAAACAAAAAAAAAAAAAAACTCCTTCAATGTCCATTTTGCAAAACCGGCTCCTTGCGGGTAATAATCGAATACAACCGACTGCAGTAATAGTAGAAAGAAAGTCAGAAAGAAAGCAGATTTGATTTTATTGAGTCCGTGGGTTGTGCGAAGTTGCACACGCACTCTATTTCATGTCTCGATTCGAAGAACGGTGCACTGTATTTACCCATTTATGCCGAATGGACTCTTCTACATACACTCTTTGGACCGGTTCATTTCAATATGAGGAATGTCTGATTAGTTTTTATTGTTTCATGTACCATGTTTTATATTAATTCCTGTTCAAAATGCTAATAGTGTAGATCCCGATCAGAAGTCGCGGTCTGCGGCGTCTGATCTGTGTCTACACTGTTTGCAATGTCCATTACCTGGGACGCTGGGCATAAATGGGTTAATATCATCCCTACCAACTATGCTAATGGAGTATGTTTGTATCCAGAAAATTTCATTTCGGAGATTGAACGGGGGAACTCTAGCACCAGATGCCAGTGCACTTATAACTGTCATAAACGAACAGCCAATTCTCAGATCAACACTTTCAGGGGAGGCAACGGTCAAATTTGAATTTCGTCCCTTGTGAAAATAGGTCTACTGTAAAAGCAATAGATACACTTTCAGAGGAAAAACACTTTGTAATAAAAACGATTACCCAGCTTATGAAAAGTGATCTTTGAAAGAAAATAATTAACTCCAAAGGAGAGCAAATTCCTTCCTTTTAGAGTAGTCCTCTTGTCACAAAAGACTTGATGGGCAAGAAAGCGAACAGGGCGTCATAATAGTTGTTTCCCTTATAAATAATGGCGGAAAACTACCAAATTTCTTTTTGCCATAATTGTCGATTCAACATTGCTAATGAGCAGACTTATATGGACCTTCGCATTCATATAAAGGCCGGAACAGAAGTTTGATTTTTGCTGTTTGCCTAGGAGATAAATGCTCTTTTTACCTAAGTCAGCGGAGTTGTAAAGAAGCAGTATTTGATGATAATTCTGGGATAATTGTCTCCAATTCTCCATAAAAACATATGTTGTGGGTACTCATTAGAAGCGCCTCGGGAGAAATAAGAAAAATTATCCCAGCATTATCACTTGATAGTCCTCCTTAACAAATCCTCTGCTAAGTTGCCGCTCCAGTTAAGCGGGGTAGCAACATAAATATTTTCCTTATCGCTTCAAGAAAACATATTGTGGGTACACGTTAGAAGCATCTTACGGGGCGCTTCTAATGAAAATCCGCAATATGTTTCCCTTGGGTTATGAACAAGCACACGACAAAACCTACAATAAGGCCTGTGTGACCAGCAAAGACTCAGATCAGTCTGTGAATATCCAGTATGGCAATGGTTCTCTTGTATTCTCTATAGATATCCCGGAAGCTGTAGAAGGCACATGCGATCAGCGAAGACTCTGATCAGACTGCGCGGATGCGCATGCTGATTTTCGCTGGTCGCACAAATCTTATTGTAGGCTTTGTTGTACGCTTGCTTAAATAACAAATGATCGATAGTTTCGATTAAAAACTGTTCCTTTTCTGTAGCTATGTGCAGTGAAACATGTTTTAAGCAAGCATCTACTGATAAAAACAGCCGAAAATTTGCTGGGCATCTGTCTGCTTAACGCAACTTCTATACAGTTAATGGTATTTGAAATAGTGGTCCTTCAAGTAAAGAGAGAGGTTATTGCTCAATACATGTGACCTTCTAGAAACCTCTGACTGTCTACTTTACGGAATACGCTTTTCTTATGGCATGGTTTGTTTTATCTCTGTTTTAGTCATTCATAAAATGAATTTATTAAAGTATCATAGCAACGGTATTAAGATGGTGATCGCGAAATGATTACTTTTGCCTGTAATGATATTATCAGATTGCACGATATGCAAAAACACAGTCTGTCAACAGTAGCGATCAATTGATATTTAATCTTTCCTAACCTGCTTACTAACAAAATATATGGATCCTGGTCAAGCGAAAAAGGGTCTTCGAACATGCGCAATATGCGCGGATTCAGATCACCCCACGCAAAGTATCATCCTGGCCTTTGCTCTTCATTCATACATTCTGTAGTATCCAATGGTTCTGTTAGCCGACAGTGAAGACCAAGGTCAGACTGCGCGGACGCGCAGTCTGATCTTGGCCTTCGCTGTCCGCATATGCCAGAAGACACGTTTCCACAAAGCGTGGCCTGTATGATCCTCAAACATTTAATCATGGAACAGCATATTATCTGATAAGTCTCTGCGAATGCACGGGCTGATCTACATAGATCGCATATGCCATATCTATTTGGCTATTTGGATAGCCTCAAAAATTCTTTCCCGTTTTCAGAAGAGGTTTGATGTGCATGGAAACAAACAGGAAGTCACAAAGGTCGTCTCCCTTGTAAAAGATGGCGGAAAACACCCCTTAAAATTGGCAAGCTAAATACATCGTCTGCATCATGATTTGAGTTTTCTTGTAAATACAACATGCGCTCCATCAGGCAATGTTTCTTGTGGATGGGAGAAATCTCGAATGTTATAATCAGATTTATTGGGAAAATACGCTAGATATAGTTCTTTGTATGTTTTGAAACATGTTGTCATGGAACATGTGAGATGACAGCAGATGGCGTTATCGTGATGTTGTTATCATGAATTGTATTAGAATATCAATTTCTGTATATTATTTCTTATCTTTTTGCTTTCTTGAGACAAAAATGTTAAAGAAAATTGATGTTACCGTCAACAGTAGTGACTGCCGACAATGAGTTATGTGACTTTATTGAGCCGTCAAATTCCCCAAGAAATTAAAACAAAAGTCTGCATAAATAGATTCGGAGAAAATTTGAATGAACTGTCTTGTCTTACTTTCAGTGAAATATACGAAAAATACTTTTAAATGAGCCAGCGCACGAAAATAAAAAAAAAAAAAACAAAAAAAAAAAAAAAAAAAAAACACACACACACACACAACAAAATGGCCTGTACACCCAGTGAAAACTCGTATCAGTCTGGGCATCCACCTGGTCTGATCAGAGTCTATGCTGTCTGCAGGAAGAAAACGGGTCCTTAGCTACCCGTTGAGCGCACAGCGAGCACTGATCAGACTGGGCGGGTGCCCAGGCTGATCTGATTCTTTGCTGGGCGCACATGCCATTTTGTTGGCTTTGTCGTGCGCTGGTTAAAATTTAAATATTCTCTGCGTTTTACAGTCATCAGCATAAAGTTAAAGCCTCCAACTTCTGAGCCTCTCATATTTGTTTGTGCAATGTTAGATTCCGTCCTCTTCCGTATGCGGTTCTATTTATAAAGCAATCATAAATTATTAAACCACAACCATAAAACGAAATGCTTTAGATATACAGCAATCAGACACCCACCCCATTATTCACCAATTTTTATAGCGGAAAGACTGAAGAGGGAGTGTCCAAAAGTATGGGAAAGCTCGTATGATGCGGGCTATAAAGAGCACCATTATGTGGACCACCTGCAAAGAAGAAGGCTGTAGCTTACTAACTAACATAACTTAGTATTGCACTAGGCCTAAGTATTTGAGTACGGTGGATATATTCCAAGACTTTTTGTTGTTGTTGTTGTTGTTGTTGTTGTTTTTTCTTAATTATTATTTGTTTCTCGTGCGTATTTTACTCTGTTTGTTTCTAGTACATATTACTATGTTTAGATTCCATATATGTGAATACTTTCAGAGAGAAGTTCTGTAAACAGAAAGGCTCCTGAATAGAGATTCCAAATGATCCACAATGTGAGGAAACGTACCTTCTGACATGTGCGTCCAATGAAGACTCAAATCAGCCTGCGCATCTCCGCAGTATGATCAGTGTCTTTATTGTCCGCCTGAAAAAAAAACATTGCATTTTTTCTATCCAAAACTCGCCCAGTGAAGATTCTGATCAGATTGCACGAATATGCAAGCTGATCTGAATCTTTACTAGGCGCACGTGTCCAAAGGTACGTTTTCTGACGTTGCGGTTCAAATATTGTTTGTATTTTTCAGCTTGCGCGCTCAGATTCTCAAATATTTGCACAGTCGTCACGTGCTTATCTTTGGGTGTGTTCTAGTGGTACTCGAGTGCATGTGCATTATGGCTGAACTCATGGTCGATCTTCAGGGAATCAGAAGTGAGTAGATAGCTTGATTTAGTATGCAGAAGATAACATCTTAAGTCGACATGCGAGATATTTTCCAAGAAATAAACACTCCTATAAACAAAATTATCTAAGATTTATTTTCGATTAGGGTGATTGTTCTTGCACAATCTTCAAAATGACACAAAATGTTTATTTTTAACTCTTTCACTGCCATCTATAGGTGATAATAATAGGCTTTTGCAAACAGTGTAGATCCAGATGAGACGGCTGATAATTAGCCATCTCATCAGGAACTACGCTGTTTGACAGTCAGCCTTTCATCTTTACATAAAAACTTCTTTCCAATCGATAGTTTGTTTAAGAAAGCAAAGCAGATGATAAATGTAGTCCGAACTTTGGCGCCGAAAGAGTTAAATGTTTCTATTTTACAGAAACTCGTGTTAGAAAAAAAAAGGCTCTTATATTGTATACAAACAGCAAAGGCTAATTCAACTACTCATTCCCGTATTCTGATCACTTTCTTCTATGTATCTTAGTTCTAGATAAAAGGGCTTTCTTCCACAGCATATGTCTTCGTGGAAAAATAAGAAAAAATACCACTTTTCGGTTGAAAAACTGCCTTATCTGAAGCGTCTGATCTGGATCTACACTGTTTGCTCAGGCCTGTTTGTCCTTATAATTAGAATAAATATAATCATTTTTCATCATTTCAGTTCGCTTTGAAAACGAAGAACTTGAAGTAAAGAAGTTTGTTGACTTCATGAAGACACAGAAACCAGATGCATTTAGTGAATTCGAAGGAAATACACTGGAAGAAATACTTATCACACTGAAAGAAGTGTCTGTATTATGGACTCCTAAAGAAATATCAGAAAATTCCTGTGACTGCATATGTGCTACTTGTGAAAATATAACAATATCTAAACTTCGAAAAAGACGGGATTCCGAACATAGTGCTAGAAAAAGTGAATATATGCAAACGACTAAAACACTTAATAAGGAGGCATCGCATACGTCAAACAAAAACCTTTTGAAAGGTTTAAGTGGTTTTGATCAAATTAGTTTCATTAATACTTTGCGTGAAAAACATTCTCCCTTCCATTCGCAACGAAAAATGACGTCAGCCAAAGACTCATTAGTAAACTCAGGTGTAGGTGCTTATTCTTCACATGCAAAAGTAAACTTTCAAGAAGATGAACTGAACAAGGATAATCTGCAAGAAAAACTAAAAGCTGCGATTAACAACTTTTCATTTAACAGTGGACATTCATTTCGAAGTAGGCGCGCTACACTTGCAAAAGCGGATTCACATATGGACGATATGCAAAATGTTTTCGTGTTTACAGTGAATTTGGACCAAGAAAACTTCTATCTGGTGTCAAAGCTTAAAGAGCTCAGTGATACAAAGATTTCAATGGCTCATTTGGAAAACGAAATTACGAAAACTTTATATTATGAACAGTATCAGAGGATTCATGACATTTCTTTGGGTATCAAATATGCAGGATTCGGGATTCTTACGTTAATGTTGGCAGAGGTAAGACATGTTATATTGTTTGCATTTAAGGGAACTAGATACCCCTTGTACATGAAATAAAGGCACTGCTTTGATGCAAACACACTCAGCTAACCTTTTTTGTGGTACGTATAAGAATTTACAGCAGTTTGTTTACAGTTTGCCTCACGCGCCGAGGTCAAATAAGGTCATGTTATATTTTCGGTATTTTTTTATTTGCATTTTTTTTAAAATTTATTAGAGTATATTATTATTTATCCAAAAGTAACTTTATAGCTGTTTATCAATACTTATTTATCATTTTGGCTTATTATTTATTGGTGTGTTTACCGTGATGCGAACCTTCCTATTGTAATGGTTATTATTTCGAAGATAGTGTAAAGCGAAGCACTGATCTGTTGATAGACGCTCTGTGTTTGATTGTCAGACGACACGTAGTACTTAATAAAACCATTAGTCTCAGAATGATCAGTGGTCCATGAATTAATTTGAATCGTGTACGGTTACGTTATTTATTCTAAGTGTTAGGACAGATCTGAGCAAACAAAGTAGACCTTGATCAGCCGCCGCGCATAATGCGGTGTCTGATCATGGTCTACGTTGTTTGTCAATCAGCAAACAGTATTTAGTCACATCAACAGGTAGTTACATGTGTTGATTCACATGCAAGTTTTACACGTTAGATCAGTTTTACAGTCATGAGGAATTAGTATTAGTTTCTTTTGCCATTTGGTATTGTCTTTTGCATTCGTTTCAAAATTTAGTATTGTTGCGTTTTGTTGTTGTTGTTGTTGTTTTTTTTTTTTGTTTTTTTTTGTCAGTATATTTAAGGTGAATATGGTCACTGTGTATGAAACGTCCGGAAGGCCAAGTGGTTAGCGCTCCCGATTTCTGATCACGAATTCCAATGCGGCTGGAGGCGGAATTCAGCTCATAACTTTACGGCGCTTCATTACACAAAGCCTCTCATTTTCACCCTTCTCTCGTCTCGATATGACTTAAACAATGTTGAAAGGGACGTTAAAACCAAATTATCATCATCATCATCGCCATGTACGAATTAATGCACAGTTTTAGAGCCATTCTGATACCTGTTACTATTAACATTAAAATCAGCCTGAGAAATTAATATGTCCAGATAAAACAAAAAAAAAGGTAAGAGAAAAGTCCAAGGAGTGCCACAATCACAAGCCGCAACCCATTCCAGACACGAAGAGGAAGAGGAAACAGTCAAAACCAAACAAGCGCAAATCGAACAAACTTACGAAAAGCACAAAGATTAGCTCTCTCTTCCCCAAGCGAGGTAATCGCAATGCTAAAAGGCTAAACCACACTCCCGCGGTCTGATCTGCCCCGAGGTGATAAAACTTTTTTGATGCTCAACTCAGCTGAACTTGAAATTTGTTCTGCTAATAAATCTAAAATCACTAACAATTGCAAATTCTTTCTTGCTAAACATTGCTGAGCATGAAACTTTCTCTGCATTTTCATATTTATTAGCAGAGAAAATTTCATGCTAAGCTGAGTTGAGCAGGAAAAAGTTTTATAACCTCAGGGCCTGAACCTTCATTGCCTGTTTAACGTTTACCACTCTCTGAGCAAATTCAACAGACGACAAACTGACGATATTTCTTCTTATTCCAAGAAAGCCGGGTTTGATATTCCATGCAAAGTGTCTCCACTGTCAAACCAAAAGGTATAGAAAATTTCAAGAAATAGTTACAATCACAGAACATAGCCTACAAATGACACCAAAAGGAAGAACAAACAAACTAAAGAAAAGCAAAGCAACAAGCTCCCTCTTCCCCCAACAAGGTGATCACATTGCTTGGCAGGACTCACTAAACACAATAACAAGACAACGAACAGGACAAACACAAACAACAACAACAACAACAAAACAAAAAAAAAAAAAAAAAAAAAAAGGCCACAGAAAGAAAAACACCACTAGAACCACTGCCCTAGAATGGCCAAAAACTTGTTTTCTTGGTTCTGGTCTGTTCTGAATGCGAATATTTAGACCAAATACGGTTTCCAGGAATTGGTTGGCAGACAATAATAGAGTGATCAGCAAATATTCTGGCATGTTAATTGAATTCGGATGATTAAACTGAGATAAGATTGCCTTAAAATCAATTTTACGATGTTTTAATGATGACATTATTACGGCGGTAAAAACAAGTATGATAGCCGGAAGCATGAAGTATGTACTAATGCAGTAATCTCTTTTATTTTGTATGTTTAACGCTTAGGATGCTGGGTAAAAATTTCAGCAGACGACATTTTAAAATATTCTTCTTATTTTTCCAAGAAAAATAGGCTCTGGTATTTTATGCAAATTGCCTCAGTAGACAATTTGCATAAAATACCAAAGCCTATTTTCATGGAGAAAAAAAAACGAAAAAAAAAAAAACCCAAAAAACAACAACTATTTTCAGTTTATCGTCTGCTGAATTAGACCAAGGAGGATAAGAGGTTAATCTAAATGCTGCAAGGACAATGACTTTTAAGCAATTTACTGGGTCTCCTCCAGTGTGGCTGAAAACGTTCGTGTCATTCAGTACTGTATCAGACGACATACTATATAATGCCGGCTGCTAAAATACTGAATGGCACTTGAAGGGTAAATAGTGATCTGGGACAACGGAAGCTTTCAGCCACATTGGGAACCATGACCAGGTCAACGGCTTTAAGATTATTACATTTATCATGCTTATTTAGTTTGATCCTTTCTCAGAAAAGAAAGCTTGGCATTTTATTTGAATCGTGTTTGATTCTTTCTCAGAACAGTAAGTTTGGCATTTTATGTAAATCGTCTGCCGAGCATATGATTCGTCTGCCGAGCATCTGATTTACATGAAATACCAAGCATTATCTACCTGGAATAATACAAAAAAAAAACTTAAGAAGAGAAATAGAATGTCGTATGCTGCTCATGTAACTGTTGCTGTATTATTTTTTATCATATATATATATATATATATATATATATATATATATGAGCACAAGTGGTGATTCCCTCAATGTTAATCAAGCAATAAAGTAAACAAATGCAGCAAGTAATCGTAAACATACTAAAGATCAGTTACAGAATAATGCCTAATTCCCACGAATTTCATACTTGAAATATGACTCCTATTTGTACATGTATGTTATACGCAGTCTGCTTTTGAGGCAAACAGTTGTTTGTCGTCAGGGAACTTTAACGTATTTGGTGACCTGTTGTCAGCTATTTTTGAATCGTAAATTAAGAAAATAAGTAAATAATGATTTTATGTCACATGTGATGATCTCTAAATGACCTAGTGCAAGATGTGGACAAAGTCTTCAGCCTCTGTAGACGCCCTGCCGCATATTCGAATCCTGACTTTGAGATCAGTGATGCCCGGAAAACAATGCGTGTCCCTTAATTGTCTACGCCCATGAAAAGCTTTTAAATTTCCAGGCATCAACATGTTTAAGAGAAGATTCGAACGTAAAGTGAGTCGTCTGCAGAAGTTGAAATGCTCTCGACATCTTGCTCTAGGCCGCTCCTGAAATCATAAAGAATAATATTCTTACAGTCGAACTTCAATGGCTCGCACATTGTTGGGACCATGGAAATGTCATCGAGATATAGGTAGATCAAGCCACTGAGGGTTAATCATAATGCCAGGTCAGGAGACAAATAGGGTTAATATAGGAATGTCTTTATAATATTTTATAAAATAATGACATGTTGAATATACTCATTAGAATCATCTCGATGAGGCAATTTTAATGAATACATATAACATACATTTTCATGATCAAAAGGGAAATGTTTTTTTTTTTCTAAACTATTCCTAAATATATATTCCCATGAGCTTATCGGACGAATTTCCTACGGACTCAAAAACGAGTTCGAATCAGCTACGGTAATTGAGCAATCCATCACGAAAACATACCTATATAATTTTGACCCCCTTAAACCTCACTCTTATATAGTAAAACTGGGGTTTACAGGTGTATACATTATTTTTCTTATTTCTGCTCAATGTTTTGAGCAGAAATATGAAAAATTTCAGAACATTTTATCTGAAAATTTTTTGGTGGTAAAATTTTCAGTATATTTGAAAGGGCATGTTTTCGTAATGGGTGTTAGAGTCGTTAAAGTTTTACTATAGATAAGGAAGTGACTACAAATTAAGTAACTGACTTCGAACCCCGAACAATCTAGTAACTGACTACAGACACCGAACAATTAACTAACTACAAGCACTGAACAAGTTGCATCCCGCTGACACGATGTGGTGTTGAAATACGTTTTTGAACACCACTCTTACTCTTTCATGTAGCAGATAAATGCGATAGAATATAATTTCTATTTTTGCCTTTTATGTATGTTAAATTCCCAAACCCCTTCTGCTTTTCCGCACCAGGAGATATATATACCACGGTGTAGTCCTTGGTCAGACAACGTGCATATGCAGGCTAATTTGTGTTTATGATTTTCGAATATGCGATATGATAGTGCTCATCTAGTCGTTGGTATTTACATAACTCCAGATAAGAGAGGGTATTCACATACTAATTTCTTATTTCTCCATGAAAACATGTTATAGGTACCTCAGCGAGGCGCTTCTAATGAGTACCCACAACAAAGGTTTATATAGAAAACCTATATTGTGGTACTCATTAGAAGAGACTCGGTGAGGCGCTTCTAATGAGTACCACAACATGTTTTTTTTTTTAGAAATAAAAAAATATCAGTATTTTTCGGTTAAAAAAGCGTCTTATCTGCAGTTATAGTGATAATAGTGACCATTTATAGTGACCATTTGATTTTCAGACACTGCTCAAGTTCGTGTGCACAGGATTGGGGTTCTTCAAAAAGAAGTTTGAGGTAAGTTCAAGACAGTGGTAAAACCAATTTCGAAAACAAATATACTACTCAAAGTTTGATAGGGATCACTTTTTTAATGCAAAATAATTTTTGGATAAATGAATTAGCTGAATTCAAAATTGATACAAAATGATAGAAAACATGTCTTTCATTAATTCCATTGATTCGTTTCGTCAAATATCAGTGTATTCAAGCATGGCAACAGCAAACGCCTGGGCACCCCAAAATGTGCCGTAACACTAAGGGGTTTTGGCGACTGAATTTTTACAAATTTCTTAATTTGTTGAGACAAACTTCCCTAATAACGCGTATGACGTCCACGGGCATCAATTACAGCACCACATCGCCTGCACGTGCTAGTAATCAGAGTCCGTATCCGGTTTTGTGGAATGTGTCTCCCTTCAGCAACCAAAGCATCCTTGAGCGGCTGTAAAGTCCTTGGCTGCACAGGTCGGGCTGAAACAGCATGCTGAAGCATGTCCCATGCATGCTCAATCGGATTCGTCCGGTGATCGAGCAGGCCAATTCATACGCAAATTTTCTATGGAATGCCAAAGTTGCCTTAGGTATAGAGGGCATAATATATGGTGCTAAATATAAATTAATCTTATAATGTAGTTTGTATTTTCTTGTCCTTGAGAAGGGATGAAGTTTAAAATCAGGATAAAAACTCTGTATTGATTTAAGGGGACCGATGAGCGATCTTACAGACTCCTTCTCTGAAGGAGTCAATATCTTCCAATAAGACAACCTCAGAAGGAAGTCTGCACCAAAACACTATTGTTGCCGGATATAATGAGTGTTGGTAGTAGGTGACACTGGTATGTATCTGCCTAAAAGTAAGAGAATACATGTGACGAGTGTATTTCAAGGGCGGCTCCATGTATGATGGGATTTGTATTGCGACATAGCCGTGTAAAATCTTAAAAAAAAAAAAAAAACATGATCAGACGAGTATCAAAATTCGTCGAACTTCAAGAGGTCTCCAACCAAGCTCATTTAGCATGTATGAGACACTTTCATGTGGGGAGTAGTTATTTTTTACCCTCTAGCAACCCTCCTTTGGGTCATTTCCATCTTGTTAATGTTTACATTGGTATGCGGTGTCAAAACTGAAGAAACATAATCATCTTGGGGCAGGCAATGGTTTTATAGGCTTAATATTTTATGCTTCATTCTAGAGTCTTGTTTGCCTTTGCTGCTATACTGTTGGCATGGACATTTCAGTTCAAATCCTTTGAGATAGTTACCCCAAGATGTTTAGAATCATCTACGGCTTCCAGTACCTGAACATGGAGGGAATACTGGGTCTGAAGTGGTTGCTTTGACCTTTTGATATTGAGCACCTGGCATTTACCTGAGTTGAACTCCATGCCCCAGGTTCGTTTCTCTTCATGTAGGGTATCAAGGTCTGCTTGGAGGGTGTTCATATCCTGTGAGGAAATGACTGTCAAATAGATTGCCGTATCATCGGCAGTGTCTTACCTGGGACTCTCGCTAAACTCTCCCCGTTCAGCACTACGGCCTGGGAATGAATCCAGTTAAGGATGTTTCCTTTTACATTATGCTGAGGCAGTTTAAACAGTAGCTTTAGGTGACTAAATTTATCAAACGCTTTTTTAGAGTTAAATAGGACAAGATCTACTTTTTTATCTTGTATGAGCTGTCTACCTAAGTGCTCTGTCAGTTGGATGAATTGAGTGACAATCGCTTTTCTCTGAAGCCGTGCTGCAGATGGTGAAGGACTTTGTGTTCGTTTAGTAAGGTTTGATGCTATTATATGTTCCATTACCTTGCATAATATGCATATCAATGTATGGGCCTATAATTGGCAGGTCCCCTTTTTTTTGAAAATTGGGCTGACATTGGATTTTGTCCAATCCTTGTGTATCTCATCAGCTGAACGTTATTTTTTTTCAAAAAGCAGCTGGGTCAGCGAGGTAATCTCATTTCTTAATTCCTTTAGTACAAGTGGTTTAAACTTATCCGGACCAGCCGCTTTGTCACGTCTGAGATTAGATAACAATTTTATGATTCCTTTTGGGTAGATGCTAAGTTCAGGCATTGTAGGATACTAGCCTTGTAAACGTTCAGGTATGTTGTCAGAGAAATAATCTTGAAGTTAAGCTATGCATAGCTGGCCAAGCCGGAGAGTTGATAGCTATGAAAATACTGATTGAAATAGTTTGTTTAAGAGATTTGCTTTATCTTTACTTTGGGAAAACATGGTAAGTGTATCATTGTCCTTAAGGGGAGAGACACCTTGTGAATCCTGTCTAGCATTTTTGATGAGAGAGAAATGTTTTTTTTTTTTAACAAAATTTGACATTCCTGTATCGGACTTGTGTTCTCCATCACTCAGTCCTAGTATTGGTTTGAGATAGTAATTGTCTCCCTAGCTTATTTTTTATTGAACAAGGTATTTCACCTGCTTGAAGTGATGTCTGTCCCTGGAGTATCCTTTCTTCTGTTTCTGAAAGAATTAACGTCTTACTTTCCTGGGTATTGGAACAAACTGGGGAATGCTCTTATGTAAAACTGTTTATAAAAGCCAAATTTCTTTTACACCTTTAGTGCCGTGATTTTTTAAAACAAAAACAAAAATCAGATGAGCTTTACTCCATATATAAAGGAACTGATCTTGGAAGCTGCTTGTTTTCCTTAGGTTTAATGTTTACATTCGCAAAAAAAACACCTCATGGCCTGCGATGCCAAGATATATTTTGATTTCATTTACAAGAGTAGAATTAGTGGTAAGAAAATAATCCTTGACATTTTAACCTCTTGTAGGTTCACATACCATTCTGTACTAGGCTAAAGTCATCAAGGAGTGGCACAAAATCTTCATAGTGGGTGGGGAGGCTAAGTCCAGACTTCATCACAGGCATAATATCCTGGTCCCAGACCATTTGGGATAGTTGAAATCTCCAAAGACCTACATGTTACCTTGCAGTGTTGATGCCATTTCCAAACATCGCCTGAGCTCTGCAGTGCTCTCAACATCCCCTACTTTTGGTCTGTTATAGGCAGGGACATACAAGGGTTTGGTTGTGCTCATATCTATTTTAACCCAGATAATCTCACAGCTGGTGTTAAATTGCTTTTGTTCTGTGACAATGAAAGTGTCTTTTACACGTATGAAAACACTACCCCTGCTTTTATCTGACTTCCTGCCTTGTCTGCAAAGGGTAAAGCCGAGCGACGTTGGGAAAAATCTCACTGTCAATGTGGTTTGGGGTTAGCTAAGACTCAGTCTCCAACACTATGTCCGATTTATGCTTGTGAGTGAGAATGGTCGTATAATCATTTAGCCCATTCCCTTATTTCTGAAAAATTATATAAGGGCCGAAACTAGCTATTACGGGGAGATATGTTGTACAAACGGTGCAAAACAATGCGATGTAACAATATGTGCAAAATGTTTAATATATGAACACGTGTTATTGTGAATGAAAAATATTTTCATTATGGGGTAGAAATAATATTGGAGGATTGTCGTTTGGCAAACAATCCTCATTACGAAAACACGCCTAATCAAATATATAGAAAATTTCACCTCCAAAAACTGAAAATTTTCAGGTAAAAAACTCTGATATTTTTCATATATCTGCTTAAAACATAGATTGTGGGTACTCGTTAGAACCGCCCCGGCGAGGCGGTTCTAACGAGTACCACAATCTATGTTTTTGAGCAGAAATAAGAAAAATAATGTAAACCCCTGTAAACCCGAGTTTTACTATATTAAAGGCGTGAGGGAGGTTAAGGGGGTCAAAATTACAAAGGCATGTTTTCGTAATGTTTCTAGATTTACATGTAGCATCTTCAACATCAATGAATTGTGATATCTTATTAGGACTTCTGCTATACTATTATTTTTGTTTATGGTCGTATGTCAATTGTCTTT
This sequence comes from Anodontia alba, assembly GCA_964016985.1. NCBI lineage: Eukaryota > Metazoa > Mollusca > Bivalvia > Lucinida > Lucinidae > Anodontia > Anodontia alba. Next base: position 59,621,726 of record OZ024834.1, on the reverse strand, counting down.
CTCATTTGTTTTTTCATTGTGTACTGCATATGGAATTTCACTGCTAAAATACTAAATAAAATGTCCATGCTGCGAGGGCTAAAAATATTTTGCTAAAACATATCTGCCAAGGTAAATATACCTTTACAGTTTTAAAGCGTGTTAAATTGCCTTTCCTTGTTTCTGTCACCGCAATGAAAACACTGCCATTTAGGTTTCGATTTTTTGCACAGACATTTGAGCCGCAACGTCAAAAACGTACCCATCACGAAAACATGCCTATATAATTTTGACCCCCTTTGACCCCACTTTTATATAGTAAAACTGGGGTTTACAGGGGTATACATTATTTTTCTTATTTCTGCTCGAAAACATAGATTGTGGGTACTCGTTAGAACCGCCTCGGCGAGGCGGTTCTAACAAGTACCACAATCTATGTTTTGAGCGGAAATATGAAAAATGTCAGAAATTTTATTTGAAAATTTTCAATTTTTTTGTAGTAAAATTTTCAGTATATTTAAATAGGCGTGTTTTCGTAATGAAAGGACATATGCGCCCAGCCAATATTCAGATCAGCCTGTGCATTTACGCAGTCTGATCAGAATCTTCACTGTGCGCATTTCGATAGACAAGGCTGTAAAATTTCTTCATGCAGACAGCGAAGGCTCTAATCAGACTGCGCGGATATGCAGACTGATTTGAGATCGTTGGGTGCAAATGCCAGAAGGTACTTTTTCTTACGTTGCGGATCATTTTAAAATGAAACAAATTGACAGTAACTATTGTTGTCCAAGTAAACGTTTGTTTCATTCGTTAACCATAATTCTTAGAATGTATGTAGTTCTTAGGGCGGCCCTGTGGCCCCTTTTTTGACTCCAGATAAAATACAAGTTCGGATCGATATCATTTTTGGTTCTCCACGATAATATATATTGTGATACATGTATAATATTAATTTAGTATTTCTCAACAGGACGTCTCAAATAAATTGGAGAATGTTCGTATTCATGACGACAAGAGAAAAAGAACATGAGAACATTCTCAATGATTAGTATGGAAACTACATTATCTGCAATCGTGGTGTTTAACAGTAGCAGATGACATTCTAAAACAAGTTTGTTCGTTTTTTTTCGGGTACAATAAGGCTGGGAATTTAATAAGAATTTGAAGGCTTGTAACTTTATCTGAATTGGCTGCCAAGCGACTGATATGAAAAGTCATGTCTCATTTCTCTGCAAAACAAAATAAATAAATAATAAATAAAAAAGATTATCGTCTCCTACAGTTTATCTTGAATGGCGCTTTGAGGGTTAGCTTAATGACCGCCATCGACTATAACAACTCGGTGGCAAAATAATCGGCTGTTAAATGCCGTCCTCGTTTATGAAATCTTGTTATCATAGTAGAGATAACAGTGTAAAATACAACCCACGTCACAAAAAAATGAACGAATATTGAAGGCCTCAGACTCCGTAGCTACGGTACTTTAATGCTAAGCATGTCGGGAATAAAGTTCAGCAGACGTCATTTTAAATATTTTCTTATTTTTCTAAGAAATAGGTTTTGACATGTCATGCAAAGAGTCACCTTATAGATAGAGAGTGAGCGGTCCATTGATAGAGAGCGGCACATAAATAGAGAGCGGTACATACGTATAATGGGCTGTTGAGTGCTGTGCCATCGGTCTCTATTAGGGTTTTGGTAGCGGCGCCATATATCGACAGCCGTAAAACGTTTCCCGTACTTCACTTTTCTGTAGTTATCATTTTCTGGTCCTTTGTGGTCTGAGCCCATTCCAGCATTCTCGAAATTTTATATTAGGGTCTTTGATGAGGCCTATTTAGCCGAAACTAGCGAATCTGGCTATGAAAACTTAGTGGCATTGGCTATTTTAGCTCACCTGAGTCCAAGGCGTGGTAACGTAATGTGATAGAGGGACTATATAACATTTCGGTTATTTTTATTTTTTATTAGCTCGCCTGTACGAAGTACAAGGAGAGCTATTGCAGTCCCCTCACTCATCCGCGTCCGCGTTTGCGTTCGTGTTTGCATTCCCGTCATACTGCGGTAAAGTTTTTCAAGTTCAAGTTTTTTCGAAAGTTCATATCTCAACAACCCCTTGTCAGAAAACATTTTAATTTCGACCATGGGTACGCGGAAGGATTTGCTTTCATTCCATGACCTTGAACTTAAGAGGTTATACCCCTAATAGGGGTTAAAGGTAAAAATTTAGGACACCTCAAAAATGTATTTTTCTGCTTTCTTGATAAGCAAACAAGTTGTGGAGATTCTATATCAGACATAAATCAACGATATTCCATTAAAGTGGGTCAAGCGGTGAAGGTAATCATGACCTGTTTTTCATGGTCCAGTGATTTTGCCATAAATCTTGAACTTGAAGACTATTTGATTGACGAGAATCAAACCTTTTGCTAATGAGTCAGTAGGACACAAACTCTGACCTCATATTAAATATAGGTCACGGTGACCTATATTTTATGGATCCAGTGATTTTCTTACATCTTGAAGACTTTTTGATGAATGAGCATCATTAACTTTGATCATGTCGGTGGGAAACAACTGCTGACCTCAAAATAAATGTAGGGCACTGTGGCCTATTTTAATGGTCCGGTGATTTTACCTTATATTTTGAACACTATTTGATGACTAAGCATCAAATGCTTTTGTAAGTCAGGTCGGCCTCGGTGTCTCATTTAGATGCTCGTCTGACTGGTGATCACCGCCGGATTCTTTCGTTGAGTTTGCCCTGAAATAATTTCTAAGGTCATTCTCAACATTCCGCTGATTCAAGAAGGGTAGTTTTCAATTTCTGGCGAAAGGATGTGCACAAGCACTGGTTGGTCTAAGCCTGCACAGTAAAAGTGTTGCTAGGTAAATTGATTGGCTCGACATGACATTCACAGTGGTGACTGTGCCGTAAAATTCCAGCTCAAATAAAAAATAAAACAATGAGGCAGTAGGACACAACCTTTGACCTCAAAATAAATGCATGTTAGTGTGACCTGTCTTTCATGGTCCATTAATTTTGCTTTTATATCTTTGAGATTATTCGATACATGAGCATCAAATGTTTTAAAAGATCACAACTTGTTGGGACACAATCTTTGCCCTCAAATTAAATTTAGGTCACTTTGACCTATATGTGATGGTCTGGTGATTTTGTCTTATGTCTTTAAGGCTATTTGATGAATGAACATTAAACGTTTTGAGAACTAGTCAGTGGGACACAACTTTTGACCTCAAAGTAAATTTCGATCACTGTGACATATATTTCATGGTCCAGTGATTTTGCTTCATGTCTTGAAGATTTTGATAGATGAGCATCAAATGTTTTGATACGGAGTCGACCGAAATTTCATGGGTTAGCGATTTCAGCTGTTTTTGCGTTTGAATATTTTCATGTTATTGGCAAAGCGCGATTCAGGCGAGCTAAGCTGTCCTGCGACATCTCATTACTTTTGCATTAGGCTTCAAAATATTTTCATTTCTTCAGGTCATCAGAGAAAGAGTTATCGTTTTTCGATTCTCCCTGTAGATTAAATTGACAAAATCGTCCTCTGAATTAAATGATTTATTAACGTTAGCCAGCTGCGCCCTGTGAACACTAAGGACACTGTTGAAAAAATGTTAGTATATATGTAGGAACACGTGTAGTATACATATTAAAACACACATTAGGTAAACACGCCTATTCAAATATACTGAAAATTTTACCACCAAAAAATGAAAATTTTCAGGGAAAAATGCTGATATTTTTCATATTTCTGCTCAAAACATAGATTGTGGGTACTCGTTAGAACCGCCTCGACGAGGCGGTTCTAACGAGTACCCACAATCTATGTTTTTGAGCAGAAATAAGGAAAATAATATATACCCCTGTAAACGCCAGTTTTACTATATAAAAGTGGGGTTTAAGGGGGTCAAAATAATATAGGTATGTTTTCGTGATGCATAAAAACAGCCCTGTAGACCAAACCAGATACCTGTGCAAACAGTTTAGATCCTAATGAGATGGTTCACAATGAACTGTCTCATCAGAATCTACACTGTTTTGTTTTTATTTTTGACTGACATCCCTATTTGCAACAATGAGCATGTCCAAATTCATGAATGGAAACGTCCATTTCATTAACTCAGGGTGAAAAGGGTTAAAAGCTGTGTCATGGGGTTTCATCCTGTTTTTAGACCACTTGTGTCGCCATACATTACGCGAACTTCCTCACAATTTAAGATTTCAATTCAAACCTCTGCCCCCGTTTGAGTACTACTATAAGCCGTCCATTAATCCCGTTTTGACTTTGGCTTAGAGTACGTTACAAGAACCGAGTATGCTAGAATCTTAAAATTAGATTCTAAATGAAATGACTCTTGGGAACATATTTATAAAACTGAAAACAGCGGTCTGCGGCGTCCGATCTGGGTCCACACGCTTCCTCATTTGTTTACCTGGTTATGTGTCTAAATCGTTTGTACATAATGGCAAACACTGCATACCCTGATCGAACTCTGCCTTTAGAACCAGTTTGAAATCAATGTTTGCCTAGGCATGCTCAAAGACGTATTCAGAACGTGATTATGTTTACACACACCCAAGAAAAATTAGAAAGAAAAACCTCTCCAGTATCGCTTAAAAATAGGGGCTAAGGGAGCAATTTCTTACCTTTAAGAGGAGGAAAATATGTTTTATGTTAGATGACCACTCTTTATTGCAAATATCAAATGTCTGAACATTCCTAATTTTGCCTTTATGTATATCGACTTTATGATTTTCCGAAGTACGATTTTGGTATGTTGGCCTCAGTCTCATTTTCTATACGCGCATGCGTAATTTTCGTAGCGCTACGCATATGTTGTTTCCTGAATATGTAAGGTAAAGATATTATGTTGTGCGAAAAGCACTATGAACTTACATGCGGGGGATTTTGTAGAAATGCAATTTTACGCCTACAATATTCATGATAGTTCAGTATTGTTTTCTTATTATGTTATAGCATTTGGTTTCAGATTTTTACAAGTTCTGCAAGTCATAGAAGGATATTAAAATCTTCTTAAATATTTTCTTTCGCAAATTAAAGTGAAATATAATAATGGCACCTACATTCTTTGAATTATTTGAGACCCCATTTCTGCAAGTCATATGAGGATATCAAAATCTTTTGAAATGTTTTCTTTTACAAATTAAAATTGAAATCTAATATAGGCTCTGTATTCTCTGAATTATGTGAGGCATGTTCTTTGAAGAAAAAGAGTTTATTTATTTATTTTTTATTTACTTATTTATTTTATCGACTATAGAGAAATAATTCACTTGTGTTCTAGGGTTTCCGAGTAAAAACCGAATGAGCTATAGTGAACGAGTTTTTTTTTTAACATGAAAGCCTTAGAACATGTGTAAATTACTTCAAGCAACAAAATTAACCCTTGTCATAAGATGCCACGCCCACTTCTAATTGTCAGCCAATCGAATTGCTCGATCAAGGTTGTTGATACAATTAACATACTGAATGACCATATCAGTCTGCTTCTCTGAAGAAGCCGACTGATCTGGATCTACACTGTTTGCAAAGATAGGGCATATCGAGGTTTAGCAGGATCAGGGTTAACTGTTTATTACATCTAAAGCCGCGTTTTACTTTTGCAATGTTAAAATGTTCAAATGTCGGAACGCTACAACAAGCGCATGAACTTCTGAGGGCGTGGTTTTGTTTTAAAAATCAGTCGCTTTTTTGATTACATTTTGAAAGCATGTACAGTGAACCCTTGTTATAACGACAGCATTTGTTACCAAAGATGTTGCCATTAAAATGAATTTGCTGTTGTAAAGAATCCTTAATGACAGAATGATATGTGAGAAAGACTTTGCTTTATTCTTGCTTCCTCACAGAACATACGTTTTGGATATTTGTTAGAATCGCCTCTGTGAGGCGATTCTAACAAATATCCAAAACATACGTTACTTGAAGTTTTAATATAATATTCTTGCATAATTTCTCATTAACTGTCACTTTTCAGCGAAGGTTTCGTTACATTCCAATTGTCATTATAACAAATTTTGTCGTTGTATCGAGTGTCGGTATAAAGAAGGTTGACTGTACTTGAAATTGTCATGCGTAATTGTATAAAAACTGAAAGTGAATTCTTAGAAAAATCAAACTTCATGTGCCTGCTGGGATCTGATAGATTCTTAACCAGTTTTTGTCGCGACTGCTTTAGCAAGCAGGAACGACATAGGGATCACTTTCCGACGTCGTCGTTGGCGTCGGCGTCAACAAGGTTAAGTCTCTGCGTTTCTCCAACACCAAGGCTACTTCAAACATACATCCGCCATAATGCAATCTGCCCACTGCCATCGACCTTTACTGACCTTGACCTATTTTTTCATGCTCCGTAGCAATCGCGACATAGCCATTCAACGAATTTCTTGTGACAAAAGAGGGGTAACTTTTGTGAATTCCTGTTTGCGTTTTGGCACACCAAGCCCCTTCTGAAAAATGGTCTACTCTAAAAGGAAAGAGTTTGGTTTTCGTGCCTCGGGAAGGCTGCACTTTGTCATTGTGGCATTGCCTTACATTTGAGCCGGGACACAGCATTTCCTACAAGATTTCATTTGCACTCATATACGACTCAAATCAGCCTGCACATTCATTCAGTCTGATCAGGGTTGCAGTGCACTCTGTGGATAGACAACCCAACGAAGACTTTGATCAGCCTGCGCGGGTGCATCATTGAGCCTAGGTCTCTGGGACAATTACTATCGCAAAATTCTCAGAAATTACGGCAATGCCGTAAACGTTTGATAAGGCCATTTTTTACTTCAAGGGAAAAGAATAAGCAATGTTCGATGAACTGTAACGTCCGAAACATACTGTACATATTACGAAAACACGCCTATTCAAATATATTGATGAAAAATTTCACCACCAAAAAGATGAAAGTTTTCAGATAAAAATTCTGATATTTTTCATATTTCTGCGCAAAACATAGATTGTGGGTACTCGTTAGAACCGCCTCGCCGAGGCGGTTCTAACGAGTACCCAGAGTCTATGTGGTTGAGCAGACATAAGAAAAATAATGTATATCCCTGTAATGGGGTGGTTGGGTGGTGCGAAGGTGCCGTGTATCTTACGTCACCAGGGCGTCCAACTGATATTGGCTTACAGTTGGGCAAGGCCTGCTATCCTTGTAGCAAGTAAGGGTAGAGGGGGAATGTTTTTATTTCTTCTGTTTCTTCACTTTTATTCCTGTTCCTATTTCTTCCCTGTCCCTCTTTCATCTTTTCTACTATCTCTTCTATCTCTCCTCCCTTTCTGTGGGAGACGACACAAAATGACCCACAAGGGTTGACGTGTCGTTAAACCCCAACACAATCAAATATATCCCTGTAAACCCAAGCTTTCCTTTATAAAAATGGGGTTTAAGGGGGTCAAAATTATATAGGCATGTTTTCGTGATGTCTTCTGACATGTGCGCCGAACGAAGACTTAAATTAGCCCGCGCATCCGCGCAGTATGATCATAGTCTTCGTTGTCCGCATGAAGAAACGATGCATCCTTCGCTATCTATAATGCGCCCAGTAAAGATTCTGATCAGACTGCGCGAATGCGCAGGCTGATCTGAATCTTCGCTAGGCGCACACTCCGAAGGTATGTTTCTGACATTACGGCTCCAATAATTGTGAAAGGCAGTGCTTCAGATTTCACAAAAATACAAAAAAAAGAGTTCATATTGATTTAATACCTCATAATTGAGTTTCGCAATTTTGTCTATTAAACTGACAAAAAAGATGAGATATTTGAAATTCTTACTCCAACGTGTGTTAAAAGCAATGCTTGTTTACTTAGGAAGACATTTCCTGGTTTTAGTCTGTTTAAATATCATTTTCTTCGTGAGTGGGAGAATTAAAATATGATACAGGGGAGGATTCAGATGGGTTTCGTGCGGTTCAGTCAAACACCCTTTGACTCAAAATTTCATTTTCACGGGAAAAGATGGATAAATCGGATAAATTTGGGATACCGTATTTACTCTAAATATTCAAACTCCTTGACTCTTTACCTTATACTTCTCTTCAACTAGCCCATGTTTAGTTGCACCTGCTTGTAGCAGGGTGCGACATAGGCGTCCGCTTTTCCGTCCGTCCGTCCGTCCGTCTGTCAACATTTATGTCGAAATTCGGCATTTACGTCGAAGTTAGTATTCTAATCAACTACAAGACTAAACATTCACAAACCTGGCATGAAACATCTCCCTGATCTCCTGACTTTGCGACTTAGGCATCCGCTTTTCCGTACGTCCGTCTGTTTGTCCGTCCGTCTGTCAATATTTATGTCGAAGTTAGACATTTACGTCAAAGTTAGTATTCTAATCAACTACAAGACTAAACAACCGTCAAACCTTGCATGAAACATCTCCCTTACATCCTGACTTGGTAGGTATCTTGACCTGGTGACCTTGACCTATATTTAGTGCTCTAGTGACTTTGACACAATTTACGTCGACGTTCCAGATGTTCTCAACTATAAGGCCTACAACTACCAAATCTTGCATAGTGCTTTTTCTAGATGTAGTGACTTGGCAGGTACCTTGACCTGGTGACCTTGACCTATATTTTATGCTCCAGTGACTTTGACACATTTTACATCGACGTTCGAAATCTCCTCAACTATAATGCCTACAACCACCAAACCTTGCATATTGCTTCTCCTCAATGTACGGACTCTGCAGGTACCTTTACCCGATTACCTCGACATATTTCTAGCTCCAATGACTTGTATACATTTTACGTCGACGTTCCATACCTCGTCAACTATAAGGCCTACAACCACCAAATCTTGCATAGTGCTTCTCCTCAATGTACTGACTCGGCAGGTTCTTTGACCTGGTGACCTTCACCTAAATATCACGCTGCAGTGACTTTGACTCATTTTACGTCGACGTTCGATGTCTCCTGAACTATAAAGCCTACAACCACCAAATCTTTCATAGTGCTTCTCCTTAGTGTACGGACTTTGCAGGTACCTTGATCCGGCGACCTTGACTTATATTTTGTTCTCCAGTGACTTTGACACATTTTACGTCAACGTTTGATAACTATAAGGGCTACAATCACCAAACCTTGCATAGTGCTTCTTCTGGATGTACTGACTCGGCAGATACCTTGACCCGGTGACCTTGACCGATATTTTGCGCTGCAGTAACTTTTACACATGTTTACGTCAACATTAGATATCTCCTCAACTATAAGACCTACAACCACCAAACCTTGCATAGTGCTTCATCTCGATGTACTGAATTGGCAGGTACGTACCTTGACCTAGTAACCTTGACCTAATGGCCACGCTCCAGTGACTTTGACACATTTTACGTCAACATTCGAAATCTCCTCAACTATAAGGCCTACAACCACCATACCTTGCATAGTGCTCTCCTCGATGAACTGACTTGGCAGGTATCTTGACCCGGTGACCTTAACCTATATTTCAAGCTCCAGTATCTTTTACACATTTTACGTCGACGTTCCATTATCATTGAGCTGTATAATACAAAAAATCAGTGCAGCGAACTATGCTGGAGATATAGCCATTAGAGGGAATGTCACTGACCGGGAATATATAGGCCCCGCTGAGCACTTTGTCTACATTTTCTTTTAACTCAGTTTTCCAACTAAGCACTACTAAGAATGAAATAAACGTATTTAATAACCACGTTCTGATTGTTGCTCCTGTGACTTTTGCCCCAGCAGGTGCGACGCCGCCTTCCGCGGAATTCTTGTACTACCTGTGAATGTGTGTAAAATTGCTGGGTGAGTGGCAAACAGTATATCCTGATCAGACGCCTGTTTGCCCTGGCCCGTCCGAATACGTGAAATAAGTATGGCAGTTTTATTAAATCGAACCCCTTCAGAAATCATCCTGGCTCCTCCCCTGTAATGCTTTACCAATACAGAGATATCCAGGACAATCGAACTCACGGAACACAGCCCTCCGAAGACACCGGAAAAGGGTTTAACCCATTTTAGTCTGGAGATCCGCAAAAGGGAGTCTGAGCAGGGCTTCCACTGTTTACAATTAGTTAGCCACTTTAATCTAGGAATATCTGCGGTGTCTCTGATCATGGTCTTCACTATTTGCAAATAGTTTAGCCATTGTTCTAAATTCTAAATCTAAACATATCTAAATTACATAGCCTGACACACCTAAAACTGAACTTCGACTCTTCCAATATACGATGTTGGGTAGCTTATTCAGTCTAAAATTGCTAAATACTCGATATGACTGCACAAAACAGCACTTCGTGGAAACAGACAAAACAAGAGAACTAACAAACGAAGTGGAATAGAACATACATACTCCATTGGAACGGTCTACGGTTTAATCATTGGCAGGTTGGGGGAAGGAGGTTTGACCTGTTTTGGGATCGATTGTTTTCCTTCGATCCAGAGTATACATACGCACAAATTTCCTGGTTGTTTTCCACGTGATTGTCTGACCAATGAAATCAAACTGCGCGCAAGACGGACGAGCCAAATGTTCACCATATGAAACCCAAACCTGTTATCTCCGAACCGAACACTATTCTAAAACCTGGACTGGGCTATGTGCTGCGACATTGACAAACAGTGCTGACCCAGATAAGACGCCACAGAACGCAGGATCGGCACGGTTTGTTTAATTTACAGAAAGTTTAGGGTTAGATAAATCAGTCTTGTCCACATTCAGGACCATTTTCCAAACATACATTCAGAGACAGTCGACCCACCACTGCTATCAGTGCTTGGATTATGATATCTAACCCTTACCATTAATCTTGATAAAGTTCCAGCTACATATCACTATTCGGTCCGCATAGGGGTTAGCTAACTCGTCAAAGGATCAAAATAATAAGAAGAAACCTATAAATTAACCCTTTCAACCCCGAGTTTCTGGAATGGAATCTTCCAACTCCGAATTTGGACACATCCATAGTTGCAAATAGGAGTTTCAGTCAAAAATCAATAACAGAAAAGTAAACAATCTAGATCCTGAGCCGTCTCATTAGGATCTGCACTGTTTGCGAAAAGTACCTGCTTTATTCTGCAGAGATGAAAGGGTCAGCTTGTCAACAGTATTATGAAACAAAGATGAGGACGACTGAAAATCAAACTTCAAAACAAAAAAGTCACTAGAACCTTGGGAGCAAACGTTTTTTGTTTGTTTGTTTTTTTTGTTTGTTTGTTTTTTGTTTGTTTGTTTGTTTGTTTGTCTTTTTTTTTGTTTTAGGTCTTTTCAGAAGGTTATTGATATACAGGGAAATAAAGGGGTCGCAAAAGCTGTCTCTCTTGGATGAAATGACGGAAAATCTATCAAATGTCCCTAAACTCTTTCAACTTGGCAGACCGAAACAGATACCTGTGCAAACAATGTAGCCCAAGATGAGACGGCTCGTTGTAGCCCTCTCATCAATGTCTACACTGTTTGCAGTTGTTCCTTTTTTTTTTTATTTTAGATTAAAACCCCTTTTGCATCAGTGAACATGTCCAAATTTAATGACGGGAGAGTCCACTTCAGAAACCCAGGGATGAAAGGGCTAAATCTACTTTTAATCAAGTATAGTCTATATGCTTTTTTCTATTTTCTGTTTGTCAGGTGTTCGATGCTTTTATTGTCATATCATCATTCATCTTAGACGTTATCTTTCTGGACAGTAGATGGTATGAGACAGGGAAGGATGCTACTACTATTCTTGTTCTTCTGTTGCCATGGCGCGTCGTGAGAATTGTAAATAGTAAGTACATGGTGGTCGTGATCTTAAATTTGGTCCTGCTGAACCCAGATATGCCCTCCTTTGAAAACAGTGTAGATCCAGACCAAAAGCCAACATATCTGTATCTGTCCTGTTTGTTAAAGTGTGAATTTTATCAACCGTAACGTCATTACGAAAAGACGCCTATTCAAATATATAGAAAACTTCACCTCCAAAAACTGAAAATTTTCAGATAAAAAACTCTGATATTTTTCATATTTCTGCTTAAAACATAGATTGTGGGTACTCGTTAGAACCGCCTCGGCGAGGCGGTTCTAACAAGTTCAACAATCTATATTTTAAGCAAAAATGCGAAAAATAAAATATACCCCCGTAAACCCCAGTTTTACTATATGAAAGTGGGGTTTAAGGGGGTCAAAATTATATGGGCATGTTTTCATGGTGATTGGTATTTTCTTATTTCTCCAGGAAAACATATGTTGTAAATACTTATCAGAGGCGTTTCTAATGAGTAACTGCATTGTACGTTTTCGGAGAAATGAATTACATTCACCTGTACATCACGCTTATCTAGAGCAATGTAGGCAACATTTCCAATTCTTAATATGATAAAAAAGGATGCAAATTTAATTATAAGATACATTAAACATATCATATTGTGCTGCATAAAAGATTGATAGAAAGAACAAAATAACTTGAATCAGATTAATAAACTAGAAATGTGTCCAAAGGACACGGATGTCCCACTTGAAAAACTTAAACGCAAATTGCTAATGCTAGACGCGGACGGACGGACAGGGTAATACTATATGCCCTTTCCACCATTCATCGAATTACGGGGGTGCATAAAGGAAACTTTTATATCACTTGATAATGTAAACTCATGCATATTCTAATTTTCACTATAGATTTTGGAGAAATATGGGGTCTACAGTACATAGACTTGTTAACATAGTCATGTATCACAGTCGATAGACTGGCTCCAGTCTCCAGTGAATAATTTTTTTTCTTATAATCCTGTTTGATAATACACTAAAATAAAACAAAAAAATGATATCATGACTGCGTCTTGATATAACTTTGGTTTTATTTTAGTAGAAGATTTATAGTCATGATATGATTTGGTTTTATTTTAGTGGATTATCAAACAGGATTATAAGAAAAAATATAATCAGTCACTGGAGACTGGAGCTAGTCTACGCAGTCGGGAGGGTTAGCCGCTAGCCGGGAGGTGTCCTTGTGACTGTCCGTTTGTATCTTTGTTTCTTTTTTTTTTTCAGATTTTCTGATGACCATTAATCACAAACACTACATTGAAATAATGACAGTCAAGAAGGCAAAGAAACGAGGAGATATAAAGCTGAAGAAAATGCAAGGCCTCCTTGTGGAAATAAGGGTATGATGTCTTTTTTTGTTAACGACTAGAAACATCACGAAAACATACCTATATAATGTTGACCCCCTTGAACCCCACTTTTGTATAGTAAAACTGGGGTTTAAAGGGGTACGTTATTTTTCTTATTTCTGCTCAAAAACATAGATTGTGTGATAAGCGTTTAGATAAGCATCTAGTTGGATAATTATTGCTCCGTAGCATGCAACCTACGTCATTTCGTATCGATGAAAGACCGTCTTTAGACACGGACTTTAACCTGACGCACTATTTGGGAAAGCAGACTACACAGTGATGATATGTTTGTTGTTTTCCCATAAATGTAGCATCGACATTTCATGCGAAATGTTATTCCCATAAATGTCAAGCCATGTTCTCAGTGAGGCGAACAAAAAACATTTTTGAATGTCGTCTGCGGCTATTTAACAGAACAGGTTTAATGCTTAGCATTTAGGGGCAAACATTTCAGCAGACGACATATTGCATATTGAAATATATTTCTTATTTTTTCGTAGAAAACAGGATTTCTCCAAGTTTTCTCCAATGGAGACAATTTTCATGAAATGTCAAATACTGTTTTCTGGGAAAAATTGAAAAAAATATATAACCAGTTTGTTGTCTGCTGAATTAGCCAAGAGAGTACGTGCTTTCAGGAAAACAAGCCTGGAAGTTTCTAATCCATAAAATTTATGAGACAGCTCTATTACCGTTTATCTTCTTGACATAATAATTTCTGTCTGCTTCTTTGTAATTAAAAAGGCTGCTTTGTTTTATGGTAAACAGTCGAGGATTGATGAACGAAAGTCACGACTGCATAAATATGAGGCTGAAAGCGATTATTATGCTGGCAAAGATTATGTTGATACACCAATGCCGTTGTAGCACATTTATGTAATACACCTTTTATAGAGTCTGTATTTAGAATGTATGATAAGAGAATTCGTGAAATAGGTTAGATAATGAAAACCTTACGAAGCAAGGAATAAATGTACACCATCAAAACGAAGATAATAAAACTGGTTTTAATGAGTTTTTTTCATGAACAGTACGGTCATATGCAACGCTACTTGCACCCTCGCACACTCAATCGCCGGCTGAAACAGTAAATTAAGCTATTTTAAGCATTACTTAAACGGGCTTATCGATCCAGAAGGACCAGGAAATATAAACCACTATAAAATGAAATAAGGGGCGACGTTTAACAGCCGTCATACAGCACTTTACACCAGCTGTCATGAAAATAAAAATACAATGTAAGGATGGATCCTTCGGAAGCAAGGACCACACAGCAGAAACGAAAATAACAGACTGACTCGGTTTTATCTGAGTGTATATGAGCAATACTGTAATATGCAATGCTGCTTACGCCCTCTAGCGCCGGCTGAAGACGTACTAAGCGCGCACAGTCTTATCTAAACATGTTTCCTTTTCTTTCCCGTTACCATGAAAATGCCATATGGTTTGTGCTATAGAATTGGTCAATAAGGTGCTACTGCTCTTGCAGTTCACCACAGGTGGAACTTAATTGTACTAGGTGACGGACAACCTGTCTGATAAAAATGGTTCACTGTTCAAGTTACCTATGAATAATGATAGATTACAATATACCTGATACTAGTCTGGGTACATGTTCATGTATGACTCAGATAAAACACGGGCTTTCTAGAGGACTTCTGCAAATACATTTAGAAAAGTATGAACATGATTTTCAAAAAAAGCAGTGAAAAAGTAGGAATTATGCATATAAAAATGTAGGGATAGTTGGCTTTTCAAAGGAATGGAATAATTATAAAATGCCTATATAAAAACAAACATTGATGCATTTTATATAAAAAAAGGTAATGGAAAACAAAATCCATTACGAAAACACGCCTATTCAAATATACTGAAAATTTTACTACCAAAAAAATGAAAATTTTCAGCTAAAAATTTCTGATATTTTTCATATTTCTGCTCAAAACATAGATTGTGGGTACTCGTTAGAACCGCCTCGACGAGGCGGTTCTAACGAATACCCACAATCTTTGTTTTAAGCAGAAATAAAAAAAAATAAGGTATACCCCTGTAAACCCCAGTTTTACTATATAAAAGTGGGGTTTAAGGGGGTCAAAATTATATAGGTATGTTTTCGTGATGAAACAAAATATAAAAATATTGCATCTAAAAATACAAATTTATCGTGTTTGCAGCCTGCTCACAAAGAAACAAAAAACATTTACATTTATTTGTTAAATTCGAATAAGAAGCGAATGAGGAAATTTGAGGGAATTTTATTGTGTGGAAGCCTTTTCATTGGAAAAAAGTAGGGATAGTTGTAGGGTAATTTAAAGAAAAAGGAAGAGCTCAACAAAAATGTAGGTAAAAGTAGAGATAGAAAAAAGTGCTCATTTGAAAGCCCGAAAACACTTAACCTAATGATTCTAAAATACTGGTTCCCTGTTCGCAATAATTTTTCTTTGGGGTGTAAAATCATACATTTTGCACGCAGAAAAGCAATTAAAGAGTCGATTTTAATAAAAACATTGTGAAGATGATGAATTTTAACTTCAGATTCGTGCAGAATTGCTGGTTTACTTGATTGATTTTTTTTCAACCGGTATTATTTATTATCGACGCATACATAATGAGTTAGAAATTGCGCCATACAAACAACGATGAGTGAATCTTAATAGTTGTATTGTCTCAACCCTTGTCCTGCTGAACCCAGATCTGTCCTGCCTTTGCAAACAGTGTAGATCCAGATCAGTTGAAGAAGCCAACTGATCTGGATCTGCACTGCTTGCCATTCAGTATGTAAATTTATATCAATAATCTAGATCAAGTAATCTGATTGGCTGAAAATTGGAAATGGGTGTGGCATCTTAATTAATTTAGCATGACAAGGGTTTATAACTCGTACCACCTGGACCAGAGTCACCTTTCGTCTTAGGCAGTAGAAGATTTCTCGGGGTGAAAAAAGATGACACGTGTACTCTACTGTATTTTCGATTTTATTTAAATGGGTTAAGTGATCCCGAAGGACCAGAAATATAAAGTACATTAAAGAGAAGTACGGGGAGACTTTTTACGGTCAACTTACAGCACTTCAAACGACGTGTAGTGAAGATAAATAAACTAAAGAAGGAACCTTCGGAAGCAAAGATCACAAGGCAGAAACGAAAATAACATACTCTGTTTTATTATACCCCTAGCAAACGAAGTATGCTGAAGGGGTTTATAGGTTTCGTCGGTTCCGTCCGTCCGTTCGTCTGTCCGCCCGTCCATCCTTCCGTCTTTCCGTCCGTCCTTCCTTCGGTCCATCAGTTCGTGATTCCGTACATTAACACTTGCTATGACCAAGTTTTACTTCGAAGTTTTTTTATTATTTATATCTCTGCAGCCACAAATCAAAAAAACGTTTCATATTTGGTATGGGGGGTACCTGGGAGGTTTCTCTTCCATTCTACATCTATGAACCCCTGTAGTATATTGCAATTTGTTTATACAAACAACTTCTTAATAAAGAAGGATGGGCATTAGACATGTTTATCACATCAACATTCAGTGTAAGAGGGTCAAGATCATACAGACCTTCTTTCATGAGATTTTGCGTTATATTTTGAAGACTAGTTCATGGATTAATGTGATACTTCGGATATTGGTTCTGTTTGAAGCCACAATTGACATTATAACAAACGAGAGTCACCTTGACCAACATTTCATGGTCCAGTGATTTTGTCTTATATCTTGAACGTTATTTGATGTATGAACATTATTATCTGGGATTATGAGTGCGATCCGACAGTTGACCTAAAAGTAAATGTAGGTCACTGTGACCTATATTTTATGGTCCAGTGGTTTTACATCTTGAAGACAATTTGGTGTATGCCATCATAGTTTGGGATTATGTGACCTATATTTCATAGCCCTGTGATTTTGTCTGATATCGCCTACTATTTGATGTCTAAGTGTCATATTTACATATAGTGACACAGTGTGACCCAAACTTTGACCTCAAAGTAAATATAAATCGCAGGAACTATATTTCATGGTCTGGTGATTTTGCTTAATATCTTTTAGATTATTTAGTGGATTAACATTATAGTTGGTATAATGGATCAATGTGACCATCAGATAGACCTCTCAAGTATATGTAGGTCAGTGACCTATATTTTATGGCCCAGCGATTTTGCTTCATATCTTGAAGACTTTTTACTCCAGAAAAGTTGTACTTGGGATGATTGATCAGTGTCACTCAGAAACTGACCTTGTAAACTATATGTGGGTCAGTGACCTATATTTCATGGTCCATTGGTTTTGCCTTATATCATTGTCATTGACTTAAACATATATGGCACCGACCGGGAGTATTCTTGACCCTCTGGGCACTTGCTCTAGATGAAAACAAATGATAATAAAGATAATGAGTCGGAACATGAACGTGCAGAACCCTTCCCCCAACACCCCCCGCCCCTTACACACACACACACAAACACACACACACACATACACACACGCGCGCGCGCGCGCGTTAAAACATGTCTGAAATACCGGATGAAGGATTAAGTTGATACCTGGACTAGTGTTAGATACTGATCCGAAGTTTTATTCCATACGGGCAACACCCTGCCAGTCATAATCTCAACACAAACAAAAAAAAACAACACCCTGCTTCAGAACTTTGAAGTCAAGGTCACGTATTTAGAATTTTTCACACTTAAATATTAATGTTTTGCATTAAAGATTTAAAGACCTGTATCTCCTGAATGCCTGGACAGATTTAGTTGATGCTTAGACTGATGTTCGATACTGGCCAGTCCAAAGTTTTAACATATCAGCAAGCTCACTTACAGTTTTTCATTATGATATGTATTTAGTTGATACTTTGACTGGTGTTAGATACTGGTCCCGAGTTTTATTCAGTACTAGCAACAGTTCCTCACTGGCCTTGACGTCAGGGTCACAGGCTTAGAAATTATTCACTAAGCCTGTTATGCTTTATCATTTACGTTTTTAAAGAACATTGTCTTCTGAATGCCGGAATGAATCTTATTGTTGTTTGGATTGATGTTAGATACTGTTGACTATTTTTATTCAGTGTAAGTCTGATAGCCAGCCAGTGACCTTGAGGTCAAGTTCATGGACTTTGACATTTTTTCTCATATGATGGACACGTTCAAAATCAGGCCTGCTACCAGTCTCATGACAAGTTTTGATAGTTCATTCTGTTTTAGAGGAAGTACAATAGTGCTGTTATTACATGTTATCAACTGACATGTTATTTGTATAAGATTCTGAAAAGATCAGTTCGTCTAGACCCGGGTAGCCTAAGTAAGAAAAATATTATGTGTTAAAAGACCACCACGAAAACATGCCTATATAATTTTGACCCCCTTAAACCCCACTTTCACATAGTAAAATTGGGGTTTACAGGGTACACATTATTTTTTCTTATTTCTGCTCAAAAACATAGATTGTGGGTACACGTTAGAACCACATCGTCGAGGAGGTTCTAACGAGTACCCACAACCTATGTTTTGAGCAGAAATATAAAAGATATCATTTTTTTTATCTGAAAATTTCCATTGTTTGGTGGTTAAAATTTAAGTATATTTGAATAGGCATGTTTTGTTAATAAGGAAATGATAAAAGAAATCAAGCGCTTCCAAGGAAAATCACAGTCATGAATGCGCAGAGCTCGTGTATTCTTATAATGGCCGAGAATTCGAACAGTGCTTCTTCTTTAAGTAGTTACTTTGTCAAAAAGAAGAAAGGACCGTAGAATTACTGTTAAGATAGGGTTTTCGCTTTTCAAAGCCATCATTGAGCGCTTTGTACTATTGACAGTAAATATCTGCAAAGCTCTTAAGACTGATAAGTTGTTGCAGAGATTCCCAGAAGAGATTAGAGTCACTGGCCCAGCGAAACGCATTTATTATTACCAATCAAAGATCAATTAATATTGTGTAGTTCATGATGTTTTGACGTCAACTGAAAAATTAAACGACCTAGTGAAACATATAATTCGATACTGCTTAAAGACATAAAAATAAGATGTATGTCAGTCATTAGTCTTATCACTGATAAGACACTGGGTACAACATAACCTAGCATACTGTTAACAAACAATAGACAGTTAGCGGTTCTATAGGGGAAATTCTGGCTTATTTATCTGATCCACAGGTAAAATCCCTCCAGAATATTTAACACCCTTCAGAGGGCCTCTTTCCCACTCCATGCACGGATCTCATAATCACCTCTTTATTACTTGCCTTTGATCTCGCTTGCATAGCGTCTAGGTAGAGGCAATAAATCATTAGTGAATGATACCACTTTGAGTCTCATTTTAACTATGTCTTGAACGTTGTAATCATTTAATAATCATTGTTTTGATGACTTGTTAAGAACAATTATTTGGCGCTTCTAATGAATTCCCACAACATACGTTTTACATTACGAAAACACGCCTATTCAAATATATAGAAAATTTCGCCTCTAAAAACTGAGAAGTTTCAGATAAAAAAAACTCTGATACTTTTCATATTTCTGCTCAAAATCATAGATTGTGCGTACTCGTTAGAACCGCCTCGGCGAGGCGATTCTAACGAGTACCCACAACCCATGCTTTTGAGCAAAAATAAGAAGAATAATGTATACCCTGTAAAGCCCAGCTTTACTATATAAAAGGCGTGGGGGATGTTAAGTGGGTCAACATTATATAGGCGTATCGTAGAAGTATCATCAAATAAACCTTCTTAACCAATCCTATGAATCATGCTTTCTCCATAAGTGCTTGGGAGATATTGTATTCAGGTTGTTTTTACGTACTTGCAAGCACGCTTCCATGACTACGTTCATCTATTCAATGCAATTGAAGTGTTTGCGTAATATGTTATTACTCAGAGAAGCCTCTATTTCACAGTATGATGCATATCTATAATTATCCAGGTGACATGTTTATGTAAGACATAGTTTCTTAGATGACGCTTATATGATGCACGGCTGTATAGTCCAACTTCATCAGCTCGAACACCGAGGGCTTGTTTACTATGACTCATTCGAACTCGTTTTCGAGACCCCATCACGAAAACATACCTATATTTTTTTGACCCCCTTAAACCCCACTTTTATATAGTAAAACTGGGGTTTACAGGGGTATACATTATTTTTCTTATTTCTGCTCAAAAGCATAGATTGTGGGTACTCGTTAGAACCGTCTCGGCGAGGTGGTTCTAACGGGTACCCACAATCGATGTTTCGAGCAGAAAAATGAAAAATATCAGGGTTTTCGTCTGATTTTTTTTTTAGTTTTTGGAGGTGAAATTTTCCATATATTCGAATAGGCGTGTTTCGAAATGTGAATGAATCTGCGCAGTTTGCACATATTCAAAGGCACTGTTTCGCTCCATTCGGCCCACTTAATTCCGTGAGGATTTTAGGACAGCATCCATTCTGTCTGTTTTTCCCTTTGACTTGTGTTTGCCTATTTGCTTCTGTGAATACGCGTTGGTCATTATCGAAAACTTCTTTATAACTGATACGACCATCGAATTAAGATCAGCTTCTTATTAACCTTTATCACACTCTTGGCTTATTAAGCAGGCGACAAAGTTGATAGTATTTATTCTTGTATTTTTTTTTTTTTCGAGGAAATAGGCTTTAACATTTCTCCAAAGGAGACATTTAGTATGAAATGTCAGAGGCTATTTTTCTTGAATATATAAGGGAAATATTTCTAAGTGTCGTTTGCTAAATATTTTACCCAGAGTGCTAAGAGTTAAGGTCGAGGAACAACAGAATGGCCAGGAAATTTCCACTCTGTACTTGTGAAATTACACATTTTGGGTCTGACTCAAGAAAAGAGCACGTATGAAACTTTTGTCATACGTGTGTAGTGAAGACTGGAATCAGCCTGCTCATTTGCAAATACAAATTTTACTTTCTGTGAAAAAACAAAACAAAGAAATGTTTTAGATTTTGTCTGCTTTTACTTACAGCCAACAAGTTAACGCATTCAGCTTTGGAACCCTACTAATGTGTTTGCGCTAATTTAAGCGCCACTCCTTTTCAATGGGCGGTGTAACCTTAACCACTGTCTTGGCTAATTCAGTTGACGACAAACTGGTAGTATTGTACTTATTTTTCCCAGAAAACAGGTTTTGACATTTCATGCAAACTTTCTCCATCGGATACAGTTTGCATGAAACGTGAAAATCTGTTTCCTTGGATAAATAGAACAAGTATTTCAAACTGTCGTCTGCTGAAAAATTTACCGAGAGTGCTGAGCGTTTATTAGGCTGACAAAAATGTAGAAACAACCGAATGATGTAGCTCAATAAAATATAATAGTATATAATTTCCTTTTATTAGTTCTTTTTTTTTTCTGCATATACGGGAAAATGTTTTTTTCCCCAAGGACAGTCTGACACAAACATGTATGCAAATACGTGGAAGCTGTATTTACTAGAGTCGCCAAATGCTGTCAGAGAATAATGACATATAAACCACATCGCACAAAAATATAAACCACATCGCACAGAAAGCTACATAGGCGAAAAGCGAGGACGCTGGTCCGACAGCGCATCAGCAGTCGGACCAGCGCCCTCGCTTTTCGCCCACAGACTCTATACAATCCTATACTATGTTAAGCTACACGCCCACTTCAAGGTATTGAATGTACTGCGCTGTCCGCCTGTGTTTGGGTTGTCAATAAGCACTCTTTTAGCATGAGGAGACCAATCTAACGAGCAATTTCCGTCGTCTGTGCCTTTCCTCGGTGACTGATGATTGCTGAGACTGTCTGTGGCAGAAT
Source organism: Anodontia alba (assembly GCA_964016985.1). NCBI lineage: Eukaryota > Metazoa > Mollusca > Bivalvia > Lucinida > Lucinidae > Anodontia > Anodontia alba. Next base: position 59,599,800 of record OZ024834.1, on the reverse strand, counting down.
TATCCTACAAATTTATAAGAATGATGGCTAACAAATGGGGTTATGTTAGTGATGCGATCTAATCAGTGATACTTACGTAGGTAGTTAGTTACGTTGTCTACGCTTGGAAACTTTAATGTTATATACAGAAAAAATATAAGTGAAGGCACCCAAAAATGCCATAATCACAAAGCATAGCCCTCCCGAGGCACAAAAGGAATAATGGACCCCTATACAGACCGAACACATATTGTAATTTTGAGCTGCATCAAAATTGGAGGGTGAGATTTCGCGCGAGTAAAGGTTGTTTGCACCCTATACCCACGTATTTTTTCTACTGACCTTTCCTAGGCGGTTCCTCTGATGCAATGTTCCTTTGTTAAGGCGTGAATGGTTTCATATGTGCCGTTCCTCATCTTCTACCTCAGAAGGTACTGTTTTGCTTTGAAAACTGGAGTTTTAAAAAGTAATCAGATGGTGTCTCAATGTTTCGGAATTATGTCAAGTCCAGGCTTAATGGAGGTCAAATAATGCTTTTAAAGTCAGGAATCGAAATACAGACATTAAAAATAAAAGAGAGACAGCTTTTTAAAAGGGACATTGGTAAACAGTGTAGATTCAGATCAAAATCTACACTATTTGCATTAAATACAGGAATTCCTGTACAACAAAGTAATAATAAAACCAAACAATCACCCTGCTGTTGGAAATAGACCGGTCCAAAGAGTTGTGGTACAAGAGTCCACTTAACGTAAATGGATTAATGGTCTGTTTTATTTAATACAAGGGTTGCCTGTTTTGGACTTATTTTTGTTTGTGTTGCGTTTTACGGCTAAGTCAAAAAAGGTAAGAGAAAAGTCCAGGGAGTGCCTTGACAAACCGCACAAACCGCAGCCCTTCCCAGATACTAAGAGGAAGCAGAAACAGACAAACCAAACAAGCACAAATCGAACAAGCGTACGAAAAGCACTAAGATTAGCTCTCTTTCCCTAAGCGAGGTAATCACAATGCTAAAAGGACTGAAAAACACAAGAACAAAACAACACAAGGTAAGATATAAAACATAAGATATAGCCTCGTAGACTAAACCACAAAGCAACAAAGAGTAAGACTAACACCGCAACCATCGCCTTAGAACGGTCAGTAGAGTAAACCACCAGGGGTTTAAAGCACTTTTACAGCTAACCAACTTCACCCCGGGTCCCGATGCTACTCTTAATACAGAAATACAAAAAAATCGGTTCGCATCAAGGCTCCCAACTCAGTCAATGCATCAAAGCAAAAACAAAAATCAAATTAATCACTATGATAAACAAAGACTCATGGCTAATTCTACTCTATGCCAGAGTAAATGAAAACCAATAGTTGAACCATGGCGGGCCAAGCCAAAGACATATCGTCAAGCCCACATCCACTGGTTAAAGTTTTACGAAAAGGCCGTCATTGAGTCTGAGGCCCAAACCGCCGTCGTGCAATTTAAGAGTGAAGCATAGCCAACAACCCATTGTGGTTATGTCAAACGCGGTCAGTTTACCTAACCACACTTTTTCCTGGGCAGGCTTAGTCCTCTAAGCGGTTAATAAGTATTGTGCACATTCTTTCGCCAGAAACTGACAACTGCCTATCTTGAATCAGTGGAAGAGAATAACCATAGAAAAGAGTTCATGATCAATCTCCACGAAAGAATGTTGCCGACCCCTCGGAAGTCGAACCCGCAACTTCCTGATCACCCGTCGGACGCGCATCCAACTGAGCCATCGAGGTCGGCATTGGGACACTTCGAGAGACATTGTATCAACCCATTATGCCTGCTTGTTTTATTGAACTCTTCCGTCATGAACTTCGGAAGGGTACATTATATATTCAAAGGGGTGTTGTACAGAATTTGCCATAGTTGCTTTTAGTACTGGAACTTTCTAATGCGGCACAGTACTTTTCTTTGGCACAATGCTTTACATGCAGGGCTGGTTTTTATGGCTCCACCCAAAGCGCCCCAGTGTGGTCAAAATGTCAAAAACAGAAAAACAAACTTTATTCCTTAATACTCCATCGGTTCAAATGATACTTCTTGGAAATGGTTTTATATATCACTGGTTATTGCCAAAAGAAATAACATACTATCAAGTTACCTCTGAATACGGCACCAAAAGTGCAGATATAAGCAGTTTGCTATTTCTTACTACATTTTTGGTTTATCTGTATCGATTTCTCCTGCAACTGTCAATCACAATTTTCTTCTCATCTTAGGGGTATTTATTATAAATGGAGCAGATCTTCAATCATTTCTTTATGGTTTGTAGGAGTAACAATCATATCAGTAGCTGACGCTGCTTATACGAGGGGATATCAATAAGTATTAAGCCTGATATATGTAGCCTGGGATTTTTGTTTAATAGCGAGCACAACTCGCGACGCATAAAGCGCGTCGCGAACGCAGTGAGCCTTACGGTAGAGAATATGATCAAGGAAAAGTAACATACAACGATATATATTTTCAGCAGAAATTGCTCTGACATTTTGTTTTTCCTTTTTCTTCCCGGAAGTTGGCAGAACTGACTGGGGCGGACTTGATTATACTGTTATTTACAAAACTTGGGTTTCACTAATAAGCGTCACGAAGTGACAAGAAACGAGTGTCAATAAGTGTCACGAACATATTTTGCTGATTATTTTTATTATTTATTATTGATTTTCATATATTTTTATATACTGATATTCATTCTTTAATGATGCTGTGAAGGACTTTTGAAGAGGCTACAGATAGGTCTGTGCTGAGCTCGCATTTAGGCTAAGCCTATTTTCATATTATTTTTAAACAACCCTTTAACCCTGAGTTTCTGAACTAGACTCTTCTTGCATTTGGACACATCTACTAATGTCAAAAGGGTGGCAGTTGTAAATCAAGAACAGAATGGCAAATGGTGTAGGATCTGATGAGACGGCTTATATTTGCAAGCGCATCTTCTTCGTCTACAGGGCTGAAAAGATAAATTACTGAAGTACCTGTATTAATTTACAACCTTTTTTTAGAATTTTAGTGTGACTGTTAAAAAACGTTTCAAGCGATTGTTGTCTCAAACTAAGGCATGGTGGTTCTGTGCAGCAGGACAATGCTCCAGTTAACACCGGCCAAATTGCAATGGATGCTGTAAGGAATTTGAGTTCGAAGTATTGCCACATCCGCCTTAACCACCTGACCTTGCACCTTGTGATTATCATATGAGCCCTGTCAAGCAAAAACGTGCCTTCAAATACGCGCAAAATACGTGAATTCAGATCATTCTGTCCCCATCTGCGTCTTTGCTCTCCAATTATACATTTTGTAGTACATTTATATCCAGTGATTCTGTAAGCGGAGAGTGAAGATCCTGATCAGACTGTACGGATACTGAACTGATCTGGGCCGTCGCTGTCCGCATATGCCCGAAGACACGTTTTTTGTATGGCACGGCTCATATGTTCCTAAAACTGAAAACAAAACAAAACAAAAAAAACATATGCGTACAAAAAGGTATAAAGTGATGATAATGAACTGCCAGGCTTGGGGTGTGGTAAGAGGAGTGCTTTAGTTATAAGATGGACAAAATCTATTAAATTATAAGGGGACTTTATAGAAAAAATAATGCGTATTAAAATCCATGGTAATTTAGGCTCCTAAGTTTTTATCCCCTACCCATCCCCCTCGTAGGAGCTTTTGTTCAGTGGTACTTAGCCAGAATGGTAATGAGGATTACCTGATACAATGTACCATGCTAATGGAACGTGACCGGCATGCTCCTCGGCACATTCTAAGACCTTCAAGATCTTCACTGTTCAGCAGTAGATTCTACCGCAGCAAATGACAGCGTAAGTGAACAGCAAATCATAACATGCATATTTGCTGTTCGCATATAGGCGTTAATCTGTACCACTCTTTCGGCAAATTCAGCAGACGACATACTGAAATATGTTTTTCTTATTTCCCCCAGAAAACAAGAATTGACATTTCAAAACCTGTTTTCTAGTAAAAATAAGTATTTCAATATGTCATCAATTGAAAATTTTATACAGATTGCTTAAGCTTTGAGGACTCTTACAACGTGATGTGGTTCAGTATGATAGCCTTAGATTTAATAGCTGGCTTTCATTATTCAAATGCATGCTTCGCAATCTTTATGGCAAAAAAGCTATAATTGCAAAATTACCGTATTTACCCTTAGTATTCGGACAGACAGGCTAAGGCGAATAGTCTAGAAGAAGACCAGCCACCGCAGAACACAGTTTCTAATCAAGATCTATCATCACGAAAACATGCCTATATAATGTTGACCCCCTTAAACCCCACTTTCATATAGTAAAACTGGGGTTTACAGGGATATACATTATTTTTCTTATCTCTGCTCAAAAACATAGATTGTGGGTACTCGTTAGAACCGCCTCGCCGAGGCGGTTCTAATGAGTACCCACAATCTATGTTTTGAGCAGAAGTATGAAAAATATTAGAATTATCGTCTGAAAATTTCATTTTTTGGTGGTAAAAAACATTTCAGTATATTTAAATAGGCGTGTTTTCGTAATGAATGCTTGGCACTCATGTAGCATTTTTAGACACATTACGTAACAGATAGTACAATTGCATAAAAGTTGTCACAATATTTGCCTTTACCACACTGGGGGTAATCAGCAGACGACAAGTTGATGATATTTGTCTTGTTTGTCTCAGAAAATAGTTTGATGTTTGAAGCAAATTGTCACCTTATTTTACATGAAGTGTCCAATCATATTTTCTAGAAAAATAAGAAAAGTATTCCAAAATGTCGTCTGCTGAATTTTTTTTTTCCAGCATGCTAAGCGTTTAGGGTAAATACGGTAGTGATTGTAGTAATGTTTAGCACTCTGGGTAAAAAAAAAAATCCAGCGACGACATTTTAAATATGTTTTATTTTTTCTTATTTTTTTCCAGAAAATAGGCTTTGACGCTTCATACAAATTGTCTCCTTAGGAGGCAATTTGCATGAAGTGTCAACGCCTATTTTAAGGAAAAGATAAAAAGATAAAAAAAAAATACAATCAGTTTATCGTCTGGTGAATTTGTCGAGAGAATGGTAAAGGCTAAAACAGGATATGATGACCATTGTCCTGCTGCAAATGAGTCATTTTTTTCTCTGTTAATGAACGTAGCCTGAAACAAGAGTCACGTAAAATATCTTTTAATTTCTTGTTCAGCATGAGAAAATTTAAGTTACCTTAGGACATATGCACCCAGCGAAGACTCTAATCAGACTGATCAGAGTCTTCGTTGAGTCATCTATGGGTGCCCAAGGTCTAAGGATATTTTAAAGAGGGACGTAATATAATATGTAAGTATATCTTGGAGTAAAGTGCTTCACAAGCCATTTATTTTGATGCAAGAGTTTTCAAAATCGGCCTACAAATAAGGAAGTTATGGTGGTTTGAATATATTTAAAATGTCTGTCATGGATGCCGCCATATTATAGGCTTTGCGACGTCACACAGCCCAAATTAAATTTGCAAAAACAAATTATAAAGGGTTTTTAAGAATAATTTTGCTACAGACTTTTTAAATTCTTTTAATTCTAGTGACAAGTAATCATTTCCCCCAAAATAAACCAACTTTATGAGACGAATTTTAATTTTTATGAAACCTCATTAAATAGTCAAAATGGCGGCGCCCATTCCACTAATGTTAAAATATTCAATTATCTATAACTTACTTAATTTTCCACTGATTTTGATCAAATTTGTGTCAAAATTATTTGTTCTTTACTTGAAAGCACAATACCTTTTAGGGTTGCGTTCCCCTTTAAGCAGACAATGGAAATTCTGATACATTCTGGCGAAAGTGCATGCGCTGGACGCAAATATCAAAAAGTACATTTTCTCACGATACGTTTTTTTTTTTCTTCCATTGAGAAATAAGAATCATTTTTATACTAGTCTACTAATTACTCCCAGCAGCGAGGTCATGGTTGACAAACCAATGTAATAACAATGAAATAATTGTCTCAAAGATCATGCAGAAAACGAAGATACCATAAGTTTGAATTGACAAGATTTATTTGTCTGTTTCTAGGTAATTCCTGTAATTCTAGTGTCGGTAAGTCAGAACGAACAACTAAAACCGTGCAAATGCCCGCGGTATGGATATTAGAAATGACATAGTTTGTTCATGAGGGAATTTTCTAGAAATAATAGTTGGCGAGAGAATTAACGAACAAGCAGTAAAATGAATTATTCTGTCATCGTAAAATGGCTGTTTATTACGAAGACGATGATTACAAAGATGCGTTTCCAGGCGTGTAATAGAGAGTTTCGTGTTATTCTGTTCTTGTGTTTCTCAGTCCTTTCAGCACTGCGATTACCTCGCTTGGGGAAGAGAGAGCTAATCTTAGTACTTTTCGTACGTTTGTTCGATTTGTGCTTGTTTGGTTTTGTCTGTTTCCGCTTCCTCTTGGTGTCTGGGAAGGGCTGCGGTTTGTAATTGCGGCACTCCCTGAACTTTTCTTTTACCTTTGTTTTGTAAAGTAGCTTTGGCTTGCCACTGAATAGCAGTAACAATGTAGTAAAAAACACCTTTTCATTACGAAAACATGCTTATTCAAATATACTGAAAATTTTACCACCAAAAAAGATAAGTTTCAGATAAAAAATTCTTACATGTATATTCTTCATATTACTGCTCAAAACATATATTGCGGGTACGTGTTAGAACTGCCTCGCCGAGGCAGTTCTAACGGGTACCCACAATCTATGTTTTTGAGCAGAAATAAGAAAAATAATGTATACCCCTATAATCCCCAGTTTTACTATATAAAAGTGGGGTTTAAGAGGGTCAAATTATATAGGCATGTATTCGTGATGGAAAGACATGAAAATAAGATGTGTCAGACTGGGTACAAAAAACTAGCATACTGTCAATACAAGATAGAAGGGTAGAGGCCAACAAAGGGAGTTTAGTACTTGCTCGTTTGTCTGATCCATGGGAAATATCACCTCCAAATATTTCATACCCCTCAGAAGGCCTCTTTACCACCCCCTGCTGGAATATCATAACCACCTGTTTGACACGCTTTGATCTCTCTTGCATAGCGACTAGTTAGTGGCAATAAATTCCAAGGCTCAGGGTGAGCTATTGTGATCACTCTCCGTCCGTCGTCCGTCCGTACATCCGTCCGTTTACACCTTTGAACGACTTCTCCTCTGAGACCTCTTGGCCAAATTTCTTCAAACTGTACGTGGAGCCTTGTCTTAAAAGGGGGTTGAAAATATGTACAAATGGTCATGGTCCGTTAATCAAGATGGCCGCCATGCCCATATCTAGCTCCCATAGACATAATGGGGAAAACAAAAGATCCTCTTCTCAGAAACCATGAGTATGTAGCAATGTTTAGTGGTCCCCTACATAAATCTTGCCAATCAAGCCCCTGGGCTCCAAACTGGCCATGCCCGCCCCGGGGGTCATTAGCTCCCATAGACTGATAATGGGAAAAACATAAAAAAAACTTCTCTGAAACCATGAGGCCCACAGCTTATATATTTAGTATGTAGCAATGTTTAGTGGTCCCCTACATAAATCCTGCCAATCAAGTCTCTGGGGTCCAAATTGGCCACATCCCAGAGGGTCATATGTTTATATAGAGCTATATAGCTAAAGCACCTTCAAAAAGTTTCTTCTTTGAAACCATGAGGCCTAAAGCTTACAGATTAAATATGTAGGTATGTTTAGTAATCTCCTTCATAAACCCTGCCAATCAAGTCCCTGGGGTCCAAACTCGCCATGCTCTAGGGGGTCAATACCTCCCATAGACTTATGATGGGAAAAGCTTAAAAAAATCGTCATCTCTGAAACCATGAGGCCAACCGCTTATATTTTTAATATGTAGCAATGGTTTGCGGTCCCCTACACCAAAAAAAATCCTGCCAATCAAGCCCCCGGGGTCCAAACTTGCTTCTCTCAGGGGGTCATTAGCTCCAATAGACTTATAATGGGAAAAACTTAAAGAAAAAACTTCTTCTCAGAAACCGTGTGTCCCAAAGTTTATATATTTAGTATGTAGCAATTTTTTAGTGGTCGCCTACATAAATCCTGCCAATCAAGCCCCTGGGCTCCAAACCTGCCACACCCCAGGGGGTCATATGTTTATATAGAGATGTATAGCTAAAGAACCTTCAAAAATCTTCTTCTCTGAAAACATGAGGCCCAGAGTTAACAGATTAAGTATGCCGTGATGTTTAGTGGTCTCCTACATGAATCCTGCCAATCAATCCCTGGGGTCCAAACTATCCATACTCCATAGATCAGTAGCTCCAATAGACTTATAATGAAAAAAAAAAAACTTAAAAAATCAAATCTTCTTCTCTGAAACCATGAGGCCCACAGATTATATATTTAGTATGTAGCAATGTTCCTCGGTCGCCTACATAAAGACTGCCAATATAGTCCCTGGGGTCTAAACTGACCACGTCCCGGGGGTCATTAGTTCCTATAGACTTATATTGGGAATTTTTTTAAAAATCTTATTCTCTGAAACCATGAGGCCCACAGCTTATATATTTGTATGTAGCAATGTTTAACTGTCCCCTACTTAAATCCTGCTAATTAAGCCCCTGAGCCCCAAACTGGCCACACTCTTGGGGGTCATATGTTAATACAGAGCTATATAGCTAAAGAACCTTCAAAATCTTCTTCTCTGAAACCACGAGACCGAGAGCTAACAGATTTAGTATGCAGTGATATTCAGTGGTCTCCTACATAAATCCTGCCAACCATGCCTCTGGGGTCCAACTTTGCCATGCCCCGGGGGTCATTAGCTCCCATAGACTTATAATAGAAAAAAAATAAAAAATCTTCTTCTCTGAAGTCATGAGGCCCACAGCTTATATATTTAGTATGGAGCAATGCGTAGTAGTCCCCTACATAAATCCTACCAAATCAAGCGCTTTGAGTCTAAACTGGCCACATCCCAGGGGGGGTCATTTGTTTATATAAAATGTATTCCTAAAGAACCTTCAAAAATCTTCTTCTCTGAAACCATGAGGCCAAGACTATATAGATTTAGTATGTAGCAATGTTTGGTGGTCCCTACATAAATCCTGCCAATCACGCCCCTGGGATCCAAATTGTCCACGCCCTGGGGGTCATTACCTCCCATGGACTTGTAATGGGAAAAACTTTTTTTTTCTCTGAAACCGTGAGTCCCACTGTTTATATATTTGATATGTAGCAATTTTAATGGTCTCCTACATTAATCCTGCCAATCAAGTCCATTGGGTCTAAATTGGCCACGCCCCAGGAGTCATGAGCTTCCATAGACTTATAATGGGAAACCGTTAACCTTCTCTGAAACCATGAGGCCCACGGCTTATGTAATAAATATGTAGATATGTTTAGTGGTCCCCAACATAAATCCTGCCAATCATGCCCCTGGGGTCTGAACTGGCCATGCCCCTGGGGTCTTTAGCTCCCATAGATTTATAATGGAAAAAAGAAAACTTAAACAAACTTCTTCTCTGAAACCATGAGGCCCACAGCTTATATACTTCGTATGTAGCAATGTTTAGTGGTGCCCTACATTAAATCCTGCAAATAAAGCCCTCAGGGCCCAAACTGGTCATGCCCCAGGGGGTCATTTGTTTATATAGATATATATAGCTAAAGAACCTTAAAAAATCTTCTTCTCTGAAGCCATGCGGCCTATAGCTAACATGATTAGTATGTAGCAGTGTTTAGTGGTCTCCTACATAAATCCTGCCAACCATGACCCTAGGGTCAAACTGGTCACGCCCTGAGGGTCATAAGCTCCCTTAGACTTATAATGGGAAAAAAAAAAAACATTAAAAAATCTTCTTCTCTGAAACCATGTCACCCACAGCTTATATATTGTATTTAGTATGTAGTAATGTTTAGTGGTCTCCTACATAAATCCTACTAACGATTTTCCTGGGGTCCAAATTAGCCATGCCCTGGGGGTCATTTATTAATATAGAAAGATAAAGGCAAAACTTAAAGTAAAAAACTTCTCTGAAACCAAAGAGCCCTAAGCAGATGCGATCATCATGAATCTTGCTCAAAATGTTTGTCTTGCAGAATTCTAGGTCAAGTTTGGACCTGGGTCATTTATGACTTTTATTTCATGGTCAAGTGACTTTCCTAAGTTTTTTTTTTTTTTTTTCCATTTAGGTCAGTTTCTCAGTAACTGTTGGTTCTACAGCAGTGACATTTGGCAATTACTGACATCTTAGCATGGCCTCTTGAATGCAGTCATCTATATTTGACCTTGACCACGGTCCACTGACTTTGTTGTTTTTTGTTGTTGTTTTTTTTTTTTTTTTTTTTTGTTTGTTTTTTTTTGCATTTAGGTCATTTTCTCAGTATTTATCGATCCTACAGCTACTGACACTTAGCACATCTTAGCATGGCCTCTTGAGTGCAGTCATTCATATTTGACTTGGTCTGTATTTCACGGTCCATTAGACATGCTATATTGTCTTTATATAATCATTATGAGTCTTGGTTTACATAATCATTATGAGTCTTGGTTAGAATGTTTACCTTGAATATTTATGGGCCAGGTTCTGTAAGTGCTATGATACTCAGCCTAATGACTCCTATAAAGCGCATTCTGGTTATTTTTGAAAATCGAATACAGCTTGTTGGTGCTATAGGGCGTAAGAGTTACAGAGCCATCATGGCCCTCTTGTTTGGTCTTATTTTAGCCGTTGTAGCCTTCCGACTGACATGGTAGAATACTTAATTGTAGATGTCTGGAGATTAATGGATTAAAACTTATTATCGTTCTTTTTTGCGTTCATTCTTTACTTGGTTTCTAATTTTGAGTTAACGCATTAAAAGCCCAAGTATCTTAAATGCAATGCGCTAACAAGTCTTTGCGCCCCTTACCCCGTTTAAAAACGAAGATTTGCAAGTTAAAAATCTTTAAAAAAAATACCTTTGGAAACCAAGAACACACAAAAGAATGAAAATCGGAGACTCGGTTTTATTAAGTCTCTTCATATATATCAGTGTAATTTGCGAGTCTGTTTACGCCCTATAGCACCGACAAGCTGTATTCGATTTTCAAAAATAACTAGAATGCGCTTTATAGGAGTCATTAGGCTGATTCGCAGCTCAAACAGGTGGGCTGGTCATATACAGTCTCAGAAATAGTTAGATCTGATCGGTCGTAAAAGTAGGTTTTAAGAATACATGATACATTGAGTAGGTTTTCTGCCATTTCCGCCAATTGTGGCACTTGACTTTCTGTTTGCTTTCCTGCTCACTAAAATTCTTTCTTAACAGGGGTCTACTCTAAAAGGAAAAGAAACTAAAGGGAGCAAAATCTTCCCTTTTACAATATACCCCTCTTTATAAGGGAGGCAAAAGAATTTTGAAAGAGTTGCGTCCCCTGAAAGTGAAATAATTCCCCTTTAAGCTGCCAAAACAGCTTTACTGTTGACTATTTCAAAGCCGTTATTTCTATTGCCACTTCCGATTAATTTGTTGTTTTTGTTTTGTTTTGTGATATTTTATGTCATTTAACCTTTATCCTGTGCCTTATCAGTTCCGTTTCATTTGGTGTTCTGTTTACGTTATACTACTTCTCTGAAGTTTCTTCATGTCATTCAATCCTTGCCTGGTGCCATTACAAAAACAAGCCTTTTCAAATATACTGAAAATTTGGCCACCAGATAAAATTCAGATAGTTTTCATATTTCTGCTCAAAACATAGATTGTGGAGTCTCGTTAGCCGAGGTGGTTCTCACGAGTACCCACAATCTATGCTTTTGAGCAGAAATAAGAAAAATAATGAATACCCTTGTAAATCACAATTTTACTATATAAAAGTGGGGTTTAAGGGGGTCAACATTATATAGGCGTGTTTTCGTGATACAAGGGAGGACTGTTTTTTCCGTGACAGTGACATTTCCTGTGTACCCGCAGTTATTGTTTTTACCAAACAGACCAATGTTATACTATATATATTCAAGGCCTGAAAATCGGGTCATTCCTAATGCACGTTCATAGCATTTCATAAATAGGAAATTTCAACGATATTCGATTATATTGAGGACACAGAAGCGTGATAATAAAAGGCTGTGCAATAGAACCCCTCAAGGCCATCGGCGGGATTCGAAACCCGGAACATCGTGATCGGAAGTCGAGATTAAAAACCTCTCGGCACACGGATGCTCCCGATTAGTTGCGGTTTTGTCTATATAAAGAATAAGTCACCAGACGTATTTCCCTTGTAAGGACGCAGAATGTCTCAAACTAATAACACTTTTTGGAATGGTATAAACTTGCAACTGAAATGAATTAGTATTTGGCCAAAACTGTATTTCTGTTGTATATTTCAGAGAGACATAGATTTGCTGATTAATCTATGCAAGACTAAAGGAGCGACGGACAACGAGATATCAGCTTGTATATGTAAGCAGGAGTTTATTTCTTTTTATAACTTCATTCATACTCTCTCATTCTGAGCATTCTTGAGCATAAACGTTTATTCTTTTTTTTTTCTTTGAATCACTGAGCCAACTGAAGTATCTTGGGAAATGAAACTCCACTTACGTAACTCGCTTGAGGCCTTTACAGCCAAGCAATCTGCGTTGCTGTCATACGAAGAGTTATTATTGCATAAAAAGCAGTGTCGCACGTTATTAACAGCCGTACATTAACCGGCGAAAAGCCATGTATTAACAAGGCAATTCACGCGCTGTTAATGCCCGGCTACATAACTTTCAATATGCTCGTACCCGGGCCACAGATTTGCTGCCGTTTAGAGATGTGTATTGCCCGGCCCTAGAACGAGCATAGTCCGTGCAAATTGCGTTCGCGAGACATCGGTGAAAAGGCGATATAAAGTAGTGCAAGACATAACGCGAAAAGTAGCAAACGTTTCCAGCTTTTATGCAATAATAGCCATCGGACATGTTTTTTTAAAGCATTGACATTCGCAAGGTCACTAGGGAGGTGTTGGAAACCGCGGCCTTCGGCCTCGGTTTTCAACACCTCCCTCGGGACCTGGCGAATGTTAATGCATGAAAAACCATGTTTGATCCCTATAAAAAAATCGAGGCACCGAATTTCGATCCTTATTGTTTTCTTGGCTTATCCACATAATCTGATAAGGTCAATTTCTATACACTAATTAATAGTCCATTCTTTAATCGGAAAGCTAGGCATTGATCTGACTGTGGTTTGTCTCCGCAAATGCATCGAAGACCATTTTACTGCTGCATGGATTATACATATATCCAACTGGTGGTTTTCTTTTGCTCTGGTTTCAGATTGCCGTGACCCATCTACTTTGTTTCATTGCAGTTGAGTGGTTTATTGTTTACCATGAGATAAAGAACGCGGACTGAACACATACATGTAGTTTTAATCTAATGATTACATTCAACATATTATTATGTTATAGAGGATCGAAGAAACATCCCCCAATATCATTCGGGTTTACCTCCTGACCTGGCGCTAATAACCCTCGCTGCCTCAAACTACCCATATCTAGAACAAACTTCAATGAACCAAAAATGTTCCAGCCATTGAAGTTCGACTGTATTTTGTTTTATTATTTTATAACTAGCCTTCCCGTAATAACATATCTTCCTCAAAGTCCATAGCGCAACATAGTGCCTGTCTTTTTATTCGCTTTTATTATAAACCGTATTGTGTTACTCTGAGCGACGGTTTTCATTAAATTCTGCCCTCTTTGGCTTCTCTGTCTCAGAGCACTTTAGTGTATTTACTTCCCTAGTAATTGGCATATTTCTAAACAGACTCCTCTCTTTAAATCAGTCATTGAAGATGGCAAATGGCACGAAAAATGACATCGCCTTTTAAACTGTCGTGTCTAATTGTCTTTTATTCCAGCTGCCTTTTAGTTTCGTATGTCAAGTACTTAGCAATGAACATTAGAGAGCGTCAGTTTCGATAATGTACAGGAATCTAGCTCATGATGTCTGTTCTTTCAAAGCACTGCCATAGTGTAAAAATTGATAGTGACAGCGGCCATTAGATCTGTCTTAACCCTTTTCTTGCTAAACACGACATGCCCTAAGCAAACATATAGATCCAGATCAGTTGGCTTCTGAAGAAGCGAACTGATCTGGATCTGCACTGTTTGTCATTCAATATGTGAATTTCTATCAAAATTCCAGATCAAGTAATCTGATTGGCTTGAAATTAGACGTGCGCATGGCATCTTAATTTATTCAGCATGACAAGGGTCAAAGAGAATGGATACAATTTCAGGTCACACAGCAGCCAGTCCTGTTAAAATTGATATTGCATCCCTTATGAAAAAGGTCTACTCTAAAAGGAAAGAATTGGCTCCTAAGAGGAGCAAATTCTTTTCTTTTCGAATCGATCATGTGCAGGAAAACCACCAGGAAGTCAGGAATTTTGCACTTCCCTTCCCGCTTTTGAAATATTTGTGTATCGACAAAGTGTATCCACTTCCCTAATTATAAGCGCTTACATTGAAATTATAAGCGCTTACATTAAAATCTGAAAACAGAAACTCGTTTGTTATTGTGTATGTCGGACGCGCAAAGCAAAAGGACGCTTTCGACCACCTGCAAAAAAAGTATACATAGGCTTTTCCTACGGGATAACATATGCGCGAAGCTAAGACTCTGATCAGACTGCGCGGATCTAGTCTAAGTTGAAATACCCCCGTTTATATTCGCGCAGTCTAATCAGGGTCTTCTTTGTCCGTTTGCATCCACGCAGTCTAATCAGGGTCGTCGGTGTCTGCATGTTCCTCGAAGACAACTTTAAGCTTAGCGCGGCTTCATGGGTTGTTATATTGAATCTATTATTTACATTATCTAAATTGTTTTTAAAATCAAATTGATTCAGTGGAAACTGTTCTTACTTTGAGTGGAGGTGGTAAGTCTTAAGAATACTCAGCTGTCACAACGGAATTTTACTGGTAAGGTGCTTTGTTGCCAAGGACTTAAAAATATTGTGGATGTTTCACTGATGCCATAGAGGGCCCTACGCGGTCCAAACCAATATTTGTAGTTTGGAGTTGCATCAGAATTAAGGGCGATGTTTGGATCTTGGAAAAAATAGCTTAATCCCCCAGTAATGGTTCTGCTGAACGTATGTATGTATGTATATGTGTATGTATGTATGTATGTTGTGTATGTATGTGGGGAGTGGGGTATGTAGGTAGGTGTGTGTGTGTGTGTGCGTGCATGCGTGCGTGCGGATGATGTATCTGCAACTTAAATATTCTACAACACCAGGTACATTGATATCACATCACGAAAACATGCCTATATAATATTGACCCCCTTAAACCCCACTTTTATATAGTAAAACTGGGGTTTACAGGGGTATACATTATTTTTCTTATTTCTGCCCAGAAACATAGATTGTGGGTACTCGTTAGAACCGCCTCGCCGAGGCGGTTCTAACGAGTACCAACAATCTATGTTTTGACCAGAAGTGTGAGGAATATCCGAATTTTTACCTGAAATTTTTCATTTTTTGGTGGTTAAAATGTTCAGTATATTTGAATAGGCGTGTTTTCGTAATGAATACTTAAATTTCAGATGGAAAAGGAAGAAGAACAACGCTTGCTGCAATTACGAGCTTTGCGTCTCTTATGTTTATAAGCACCCTTGGCAAGGATCCAAGTACCGGTCACGTGTTTGATGACGTGTATGGTGAGCTAATTCAAGATATTCTCGATGATGAAACAGCAACTGACAAAGGAAATAGTGAAGACACCATCATGGAAAAAGATGAATTCGATATAGGTAAAGTATATGTTGATTTTAATTTAATTATACTTAATGAATTCTCCTATTTGGCAGTTGGATTGATCGAAGTGGTATTAAAGAGGATGTCGTACAAAACTGCGAGCTTCTGTGTAGTTCAGTGGTAAACGTAGTAGACTCTAATCCAGGGTCTACGCTGTTTAATAATATCCGGATTATGTGACATAAGCCATAATGTGTTAAACATCCTTTCTTTACCACAGCCTACATTTCTTCACATAAGTCCAAAATCGTATCAAGATGATACAATTTTGAACATTACGTATCCTGAGTATTCATAGAGATGGGCATGAGCACACAGTGTAGACACATATTAGATACACTGCATAATGCGGCATCTAATCAGGATGTACACTGTTTGCCATCCATACAGCAGTTTGAGACACAAAATAGGTAATCTGATGGACGTTAACTCATTAAAGACTGAATAAACTTTCGCATACAATATTTTGGAAGAGTCCATTTTCAATTTTAGGTATATAAGGCTGTATTGTATAGAAATTCCTAAAGGAAACTGGTTGAACTAAATGGAAACAGTGGAGACCCTGATCAGACGCCGCGTTCTGCGGCGTCTGATCTGGGTGTGCACTGTTTACCATTTACCCGTATAGGGGTCTCTAGTCTTCAATGGGTTAAAGTGAGACAAAAATGGTCAGGCAATGAGATGGTCGATTATTTGGGGTGATTACGACGGTAGATGAAAAATAACGTTATTGTATAATGCACTGCTTAGGAAATAGCTGAATGACAATCTCATCAGGTAGAATAATATTATATTATTACAAGAAACATAACGCATATAGAACAACAATAACACATATAACTAATTTACATTTATATTGATGAGCATCAATATTAATTATGACAACCGTAAGAATAGGTCATTTTTGCCATACGTCAAGAGTGGAGTGCTAACATCGGCCTGTGATCTGTGCATCTGAACAACTCTTCTCTGTACTTCGATTTATTTTACAGCATCTAATAATTATGAAAACGGGTAACGCTATTGAAGCGATGACGCATTTCTCACTACAAATGGGAGGAACCGAATTTGCAAGTAGTACACCTGTCTGTTAACCGTTACCCAGCAGACTTTAAAGTATTTTGGAGGCAATGTGAATGAAATATCTAGCTTTGTCGTAGCAAGTGACAAATAAGAAAAAGGTATCACTAATTTGTCATCTGCAAATGTAGCCTAAAACTGCAAAGGTTAAAGGTGTACGGCTCGGAACTTTTAATGTCACTGTAATGTGAAGCCACGTTTCTGTTGCCAGTTTCCAGATAATAAACTCATTTATACCTACGTAGTGTACTCTTCTACCCTTAAAATTTGATCAGTCCATTTGTCATTTTAGGGGTGTCTGCTTAATTTTCCTATAATACTTTTACAGCACCTGCTGTATGTATTAAACAAAGTGTAGACCCTGATCAGACGCCGCATAATGCATAATGCGGTGTCTTATCTAGTTCTGCACTATTTGCCTGTGATCCGTTGAGAGGACGTCAGGCATAAGTGGGTGAATGAAGCAGTATGCACTTGGTAGATTTTTGACCATGTTTTACAAGGGCAATAGCTAACTTTTATGATTTTCTGCTTGCATTTCTGCATACCACGCCCCTCCTGAAAATGGTTTACGCTAAAAGGAATTTGTTTCCAGGGGAAGCAAATTCCTTTCTTTTCGAGTAGGCCCCTTTTAAGTTAAGTAAAGCAATTTTGACACAGTTGCCTCCCCATTCCAATTGTATCCGTTTCCCTAATACATGTATCCTTGTACTTGCAGAAAGCAATGGCGAAGCGGATACGTCAACTATATCAAGTAAGAGAAACAGCAGCAAAAAGTCCAGTAAGAAGGACTGGTCAAAGAACAGACGTCGGGCAACGATACCTCGACGTCATTGCAGTCGTAGCACGGAGAATGAAGACGTCTTTTACATCAATGACGGTTACGTGACGTCAGACGAGGGGAAGAATAGAAGCTATAGCATGTATAATAAAAGTGACGTCCGTAGTTTACCTGTGATAACACGACCCAGCAGTAACTACGTGGTAAGTATCTAAGCGAGTCGTGATCATTAGAAGCTATAGCATGTACAATAAATGTCCAGAGTTATCTGTGATAACACGACATATTAACAACTACGCGATAAGTATCTAAACCAGTCGTGATCAATAGAAGCTATAGCATGTACAACAAAAGAAACATTTGTAGTTTACCTGTGATAACACGACCCAGTAGTAACTTCGTGGTAAGTATCTAAGCCACTCTATATCAACAGAAGCTATAGCCTATACAATAAAAGTTACGTCCTTAGTTTACCTGTGATAGCATGTCCTAGTACTAACTATGTACTAAGTATATAAACCAGTGGTGATCAACAGAAGCTGTAGCCTGTACAATAAAAGTGATGTCCAGATTTTACCTTTGATAACTTGACCCAGTATAAACTACGTGGTAAGTATCTAAGCCAGTAGGGATCAATAGAAGGTATAACCTGTACAATAAAAGTGATGTCCAGAGTTACCTGTGATAGCACAACAAAGTATAAACTACGTGGTAAGTATCTTAGCCAGTCGTGATCAATAGAAGCTATAACCTGTACAATAAAAGTGATGTCCAGTGTTTACCTGTGATAAAATGACTCAGTATAATTTACGTGTTAAGTATCTCAGCCAGTCGTGATCAATAGAAGCTATAACCTGTACAATGAAAGTGATGTCCAGAGTTAACCAGTGATAACACGACTAAGTATAAACTACGTGGTTAGTATCTAAGCCATTCGTGATCAACAGAAGCTACAGCCTGTACAATAAAAGTGACACCCGTGGTTTACTTGTGATTACACGACCTAGTAGTAACTTCCTGGTAGGTAGTGAAATCAGTCGTGATCAATTTGTTGGACTCTTTCGTAGGCTTACAATAAAAGTGACGTCCGTAGTTTACCTGTGCTAATATGCCCCATAGCAACTACGTAGTATACAGTTTCCTGTCTGGTACCCGATGTTTCGAATAATAGCTAAAACTGTAGACATTTCAAGAAGCGCATTAAAAGAACAAATCATTACATCCCCACATACTACACCTAAAAATATGTCTGGTGTATGCTCAATCGCATCTTTTCTGATTATAAACCAATTTATGCCTAGCGTCCCATAAAAGAAAAACATTGGCAAACAGTGTATACCAAGATTAGACGCCGTAGATTAGTGTCTACAGTGTTTGCATAAAGTCTTTGTTTTTTTATAAAAGATGGTTATAATAAAAGATAACCATATACCCCTTCTGTTAGTAATAAACCTGTCCAAAGTGTTAAAGTAGAAGAGTCCGTTGGTCATAAATTGGTTTAGATTTAAATATATTGGGAAGGCAGTATAATGAAAAGACTAGTATACCGTATGAGCGATAAGAAGGCCAAAGTCATTCACGCATCTCCTCAGGACATTTGTTGGCGCTTGTATTAAACCTTCTTTAACTATATAGGCAATGAGATATAACATAGAGAGAAGAAAATGTATTTATAGCATACATTATGTTTTTGTAGTACGGTAAATGTCCTAAAATTTCGAATCTTTTATTCCAACCCTTTATTCCATATCTTCGGTTTTTTTAGCCTAACGTTTGCTTTCATGCAGCTGCTTAAAATACCTAGTGGAATAGCAAACAATGAAGACACTGATGAGGCACCAGGCGCAGTCTAATCAGACTGGACTGTTTGCATAGACCATTTTATCAAACACTTTCAAATTGGTATTCGAAAAGTTAGGGCATTTACCGTATAAAAGTTTGATGGAAATAACAAAACGAATTAGAACAAGATTTAGAGACCGAAATATTCTGAAAATTTACTTAATAATGTATACCTCTGCATACCATTTTTTTTTCAATATATAAATAGGGGGATTATGACACTTGTTTGCCATCTACTTCTGTTTCAAAACTACTTAGGAAATTGTTGTTTTTGCTTGGCTTTTTATTGAAGATGATGAAAAAGAAAACTGTTGTGATTACTAATATCTTATTCGAAGACTTTTTTCTTCACAATAATTTGTTCTCAAATTTTGTCTGAAATGAAATTTACAAACAAAGCCGGCGGATAAACATTAATCATTTAAGCGCAGTGCACAATTGTAGCAAGTGACATTGTCTATTATTTGTTTATTCCCAAAAGAAAACGAGGCTTGACATTTTAGGTGAAGCATCTGCCTAAAAATAAGAAAATTCAAGCATTATTTGCTATGGAAACAATACATATTTTCTGCTCATCACGAAAACACACCAATATAAATTTGACCCCCTAAATCCCCACTTTTATATAGTAAAACTTGAGTTTACAGGGATATGCATTATTTTTCTTATTTTGTTAAAAAACATAAATTGTGGTTACCCGTTAGAACCGCCTCGCCGAGGCGGTTCTAACGAGTACCCACAATCTATGTTTAGAGAAGAAATATGAAAAATATCGGATTTTTTATCGGAAAATTTTCCTTTTTTTTGGGTTGTAAATTTTTCAATATATTTGAATAGGCGTGTTTTCGTTATGGAGGTAGAGGACCGCTATGCGGACCAAACATATATTGTAATTTGGAGCTGCATCAGAACTAAGGTTGAGGTTTCCTCACTAGTTTTCCTACTGGCCATTCCTCTGTTGCAGTTCTTCTTTGTTTGTGCGTCAGTGATTGCATATGTGGCATTTGTTTCGTCATCACGAAAACACGCCTATATAAATTTGACCCCCTTAAACCCCACTTTTATACAGAAAATCTGGGGTTTACAGGGGTATACATTATTTTTCTTATTTCTGCTCAAAAACATAGATTGTGGGTACTCGTTAGACCCGCCTCGTCGAGGCGGTTCTAACGAGTACCCACAATTTATGTTTTGCGCAGAAATATGAAAAATATCAGAATTTTTTATCTGAAAATTTTCATTTTTTGGTGGTAAACTTTTCAGTATATTTGAATAGGCATGTTTTCGTAATGTCATTATTGTTCCTCGAATCTCCTTCTTATTATGCCTGGAGAAGGCTGTGCTTCTTGATCGTGACAGTCTCTGGATATCTTCACATATTTTTAAGTATTACTCAGTGATATAAAACACTCAACCATCACCCTTTTAGGTTGGTAATATTTGTATTCCTCTACCAACGTTATATTGGATCTACCAATATATAGGCCGCGTCATGCGAAAGCTGCCTTCGAATGGCGCAATAAGCACATATTCAGATCATCCTGCGCATGCGCAAACTATCACCCGGACCTTTGCTCTACATTCATACATTCTGCAGCATCGTATAAATCTGTTATCAGACATTGTAGGCCCTGATCAGACTGCGCGGATTCGCAGGCTGATCTGGGCCTTCGCTGTCCGCATATGCCCGAAGACACGGTTTCGCATTACGCGGCCCATATAGTCATCGCTGGGTGCACGAATTAGAAGGTGCATTTTCTTGTGTGACGGCTTATGTAATTATGTTTTGAAATGAATCCTAAATTATTTCAGACATTCGAAGTTACTACTCAGGTGACATATTTGTAATGACGTGTACAGCGGCGGTTCAAAGCTCAGGCCGGACAATAAAACAGTGGAGTCTCTAATACGCAAGAACGATTTAACAGTCAGTTTTCTTTGGTGAAACATCCAGCAGTGAGTGTAATGCAGCTAGAACCTTATAAAGAAACGCTAGAGCCTAGTTCAAGGAAATTCACTCTTGTACAGTGTGTTTGTTTGGATGTTTACCACCTGGAATTTCATCGACCGCGGACAATTCCTTCAAAGAACACGTCCATATACAAAACACAAACTAACATAGATATTTTGTATATAATTCATAAACAGCAGCTAAAGGGGACTGGATACTCTTTGTAGATTTTCTGCCATTTTTTAAAAAGGGAGATAACTTTTGTGAGTTCCTGCTAACTTACACACACTGAGACTAGACCCTTTGTCTGAAGAAAGGCAAAACGTTTCTGCAGAGGATCAATTGACTTTAACCCTTGTCATGCTGAATACATTATAATGTCACGCCCATTTCTAATTTTCAGCCGATCAGATTACTTGATGCAGGTGATACAAAATCACATTCTCAATGACAAACTGTGCAGATCCAGACCAGTTGGTTTCAGAAGCAAACTGATCTGGATCTACACAGTTTGCAAAGGCAGGTTATATCCGGGATCAGCAGGACCAGGGATAAGACAAAAAGATAGAGATCTGCTGTGGAAGAAAAGAAATCTCACATGTATAGTAAAGTCCTTGTCCAGCCTGTGTCCTTCACTGAACATAAACCTTGTATACATGAGTGAGGATTAGACTCGCAGGTTACTATGCAACTTCTCTGTTCGAGTAATGAGTGGAAAAATTACATATATGTAGATTGTTAACCGACATAATCATGTAAAATAGTGTACATAAAAATGTAAATCATATAGATATGTGGCGTAGGTACATGTAATCAAAGGTGCTGCAAAATGGCATTCGACTATACACTGATCAACACGACATGTTTTATATCTGACTTGTACCAACCTACAGTCAGTCGTAAATTTAAAACAAAATTTAATAAATTTTAAAGGTTGCCTTTGGAAACAAAGAACACACAAAAAACGAAAACTCGATTTTATTAAATCTCATCATATACAGCTGTTTTTGTTTTTTTTTTTTTTTTTGTTTTTTTTTGTAGTAAGCCATGATGAGATTGCAATGTAAATTAACAACGTCAAATGGAATGCAGCTTCAGTTAAAGTATTTGCAGACTTGATTGTATTTGAAGTATGTACCCCCAAGGGCGGATCCAGAGGGGTTGCGGGTGGGTTCAAATTTTATTTTCATGGGAAATTTTGAATAAATTTGATAAATTTGGGACACTTTCCCTTATACTTCTCTTCAACAAGTCCATTTTACTACCTATGAATGTGTGTAAAATTGCTAGTTAAGTGGCAAATAGTGTAATCCCTGATCAGACGCCGCCCTTTCCGGCGTCTGAACTGGGTCTAGATTCTGCTGAGGCCTGTCTGTCCGAACATGTAGAGCAAGTACGGTAATATGATTAAAATGATTCCTCTCAAAAATCCTCCTGGATTCGCCCCTGACGTCCGTATTTTAAAGTTGGGTACAAAAAAGTGTCTCATTTTTTGTGTTTTGCCCAACATACATGCATTGATGCGGATCTCATGAAACTGAACGGAATTGTTACATATGCAAGGGAGGCAACTGTCAAAATTAATTTGCCTCCCTTTCTAAAAGGGATTCTACTCTAAAAGGAGAGTAAATTCTTTCTTTTTAGAGTAGACCCATTTTCAGTATGAGACAGAACGATCTAGACAGTATTACCACGTCTCCTGAAAATGAATCAACTTTCCTTAATACAAACCTGAGATGCGAGTCAAACAAAGTGCAAAATTATGACTATTTAGAATGAAAGCATATCATAGTTTTAAGTAAACTTGGAAAAAAATATAGTCAACTGTTATTATCTCAAACAAAAGGTACCAGAATATTTGCTTTGAGGTAACAGGAATTAGAGATAAAAGGAGTAGAAATGTAAAGAAAATATAGAAATAGTAAACCAGTATACCACTTTATAGAGTCTGATTTAAGCAGTTGTTTGAGTTATCAGTGTTTGAGATAATGATGGTCAACTGTATGACGTACATGTGCCTTTGTGTTTAAACATAATATTGCAGCGGTATTGTTTCCCAAGTATATATATATATATATACATATACATATACATGTATATATATATATATATATATATATATATATATATATATATATATATATATATATATATATATATATATACCGATAATTGCGACTTGTACATGTATATATAATTTGTAGTCAATGATTGTTATAATTTTTTGTATACTGGTTAAACGCTTTTTTTTTTATTGTTTCATATGCTACCATATTCATAGGAGCCACGCCTTGGGAAAATGTGTCTTCGGGCATATGCGGAAAGTAAAATCCCAGACCAGCCTGCGCATGCGCGTGCGCAGGCTGATCTGGGCTTTTGCTGTCTGCTTACAGACTTACTTTATTTCAAAGTACCTGACCAGAGTGTATGTCTTTGCTGGCTTACCTGGAGCTTAGCTAGTGGCATGTGACCCGGAGAGACCGTTTCATATGGATCAGCTTATATGCACAAAATCGCTGTTCCAGAATATGACATAATGCGGTAAGCTTGTAATTGTTAGTTTCTGAATATAGCGTATATGTGTCCTTTCGAACAGCCGTGCCGAAATATGTAACATATGTAGTTTAAGTTCATTATTGTTATTCTGGTTGTACTGCTTGTAGACTGGCTCCAGGCGTTTCTCGACTTTGTATCTTTTTCATTTATTCTTCCTACCGTAAGCTTGCTCGCGCGAGTAAATTCGGTTTAAGCCCTCACCCCACCCCCACAGACAAAGTTGTTTTTCTACTGACCATTCCAAAGCGATTCCTGTGTTGTACTTTTTCGTTGTTTTTGCGTCGGTAGATTACATATGTGACATTTGTTTTGTCATTGTTTGTTCCTCATCTATCTTCGTTTGAACCCCGGGAAAGCTGTGCTTCATGAGTGTGGCATTTGCTGGGTATCTCCACTTATATTTGTATATATATTCATTTAATCTTCCTTCCCTAACTGTTGGTTTGCTCCTCTCTAATATACCGTTTACCATCTTAGTATTGTCAACTAAGGGATTTAACTGATTAGAAGAATATTGCAAAGTACACTATAGATAGTAGTCCTTGAACAGACTCATAAAATGACAAACACTTTGCATAGCCGTTCAGTAACACAACTGATAAACCCGTAGAAACTGTAATGACTCTAATAAGTTAAGGATATCATTAACTAAATGGCAGTGGACATCTTTGAATGATCATTATGTATGTATCAGGTACAACCCAGTTAGGTATTGTATCAAATTAAAGCTCATCACAATGAAGTTGGAGTGTAAAACAATGCATAAGTATTTTGCTATTCGAAGACAAATATGACTTTTACACATTTTTAGATTCAGCTTTTTATCATGTGATTAAAAGTGTTATTTTTCTCAGAAAGGCATTCATAGCACAAGTACTACAATAATATGTCACGGAGTTTGCAAAGTTTCGGAAAGGAAAATTATAACATTTTTTAACTCGCCTGTACATTTTACAAGGAGAGCAGTTGTCAATTAGGTTGTCCGCGTTTACGTTTATGTTTACGTTAACGTCACGCTGCAATATAGTTTTTATCCCCCGACCGATAGGTTCGTGGGATATAGCGATCAGGATGGCGTCCGTCCGTCCGTAGATGCATCCTAGTGCGCTCCATAACTTTGATATCCTTTGACATATTTCAATAATATTTGGTAGGAATGTAGAGGAGGACCAGTAGGCGTGTCGCGTATAAGAGACACGACTCTCACCGTCTTCATTATGTAGTTATCTCCCCTGAAGCCGAAATCTTGTGCAGGCCATAACTCCCATACTGTTTGAGAGAATTTGATAATATTTGGTAGGGATGAAGAGGAGGACCAGTAGGCGTGCCATTTGCAAGGGAGACAACTCTCACTTTATTCGTTGTGTAGTTATCTTCCCTGAAGCAGGAATCGTAGACTCATCATTGTGCGCTTCATAACTTTGATACCCTTAGACGTATTTTGGTAATATTTGGTAGGAATGAAGAGGAGGACCAGTAGGCGTGTCGCGTGCCTGAGAGACAACTCTCATTTTATTTGTTATGTGGCTATCTTCCCTGAAGCAGAAATTGTACTCATCCTTGTGCATTCCAAAACTTTGATACCCTTAGATATATTTTAGTAATATTTGGTAGGGATGATGAGGAGGACCAGTTGGCATGTCACATGCAAGATACAACTCTCAATTTTTTGTTAAGTAGTTTTTTCCCCTGAAGCCGAAATCTTGTGCAGGCAATAACTCCCATACTGTTTGAGGTAATATAATATTTGATAGAAGTGAAGAGAAGGACCGGTAGGCGTGTCGTGTGCAGGAGAGACAACTCTCACTTTCTTCATTATGTAGTTATCTACCCTGAAGCCAAAATCTTGTGCGCACCATAACTTAAATACAATTAGACATATTTTGATAACGTTTGGTAGAAATGAAGAGGACCAGTAGGCGTGTCCCGTGCAAGAGAGACAACTCTCACTTTCTTCGTTATGTAGTTATTTCCCCTGAAGAAAAAATCTTGTGCAGGCCATAACTCTCATACTGTTTGAGATAATATGATAATTGTAGCTTCATAACTTTGATACCCTTAGACATATTTTGGTAATATTTGGTAGAAATGAAGGACCAGTAGGCGTGTCACGTGCAAGAGAGACAACTCACTTTCTTCTTCGTTATGTAGTTATCTTCCCAGAAGTCAAAATCTTGTGCGCTCCATAACTTTGATACCCTTAGACATACTTTGATAATATTTGGTGGAGGCATTGGTAACGACCAGTAGGTGTGTTACATGTAAAAGAGACAACCTCTGCTGTTGTTGTTTTCTAGTTACCTCCCCTGAATGGATTTCTAAGCCAAATTCTTGAGTATGTGGTTTGAAATACTTTGTTAATGTTTAGTAGCGGCATAGATAGGCATGTCCTGTCCAGTAGGCATTTCGTGTTCGAGTGTACTCTCATTTTCTCCATTATGTACTTATCTCCCCTGATGCTGAGCTTGTGAAGGCCATAACTCCCATACTGTTTGAGATAACTTGGTAATTTTTGGTAGGGACATATATCAGTTCAAGAAGGTGTGTAGCATGCAAGAAGGACAACTTTTACCCTGTTGATTTTTACCCCAATAAACATACAGCAAGTTCCTTTACCTTTACAAAGCATTTATTTTTGCTATTATTTCTGAATATGTACACTCACAAATTCAAAGTATTTACAAATATTGTGTACCCTGTACAAATTATCACATCAGAAGTAACTATTAGATGATTTTGACAAAAATAAAAAAAAAATAAATAAAAGAACACGCAAAAATAAAATCATAAACAGTACACCTATTATTGTTTTCACTTATTACTTTGGTCACATTTCATACTATCTTTGCATCTTTTTACTTTGCCCTGTTTCAATATTTCCATAATATCAATTAAAATACACTAAATTTAGGAATGGCGGGTTGGTCGGGGGATTTGCCATCTCTTCTAATGGCTATTTTTATGCAAGTTTTCGAAAGGCTTATGTCTAGGCAGTCACTCGTAAAGAGGCATTCTTATTCACAATTTGGTGCCTCAGAGGGTCACAGTGGCTCAGTTTATAGAGCGTCCGCTTTGTAAATGGAAGGTTGTGGTTTCAATCCCCGGCCGAGTCTGTTGCAGTTCTTCTTTCTTTGCGCCTTAGTGGTTTCATATGTCATGTCTTTGTTGGACTTATTCGTTCTTCATCTCTTTTTTCTTTGGTGCCTAACGGTGGCTGTGCTTCGTTATTGTGGCATTCCTTTGGTATCTTCACTTATATTTTTGATTTTGAGTATTATGAGTTGAAGGTCATGATGAGGTATATGTCTCGGTTCTGTTTTTTACCTTATGTCTTGAAGACTATTTGGTCAATGACTGTCATATTTAGGATATCGGTTCTATGTTACGCCAAACAAAATTGAACTCATATATAGCTTCGTAATACTGTCGATAGTCTTTTTTTGGGATGAGGATAGTGCGATAAGTGTTCTGTGCAAGAGGAATTGTAACTCCTGGAAAAAACCCTCGGGCATGATTTATTTGTTAGAACAAAGGGAAACGCTAAAACAATTGCGCTTCGGACTCTATCAGGATTCTTTAATGAATAAAAATCTGAAATGATGTGATATTGGTGTGCTGTCGTCTGTGATTGTGGCTCTTTTTTGGATATCTTCTCTACTATGTTTTAATACAGTCGAACTTCAATGGCTCAAACATCTTTGGGACAATCGAAATTTATTCGAAATATGGATAGGTCGAGCCACTGAGGGTTAATCGTGTCACCAGGTCAGGAAGCAAATTGCGAGACTAGGGATTTTTTTCGATCGTCTAGACAATAATGGCATTTTGAGTGTACTCATTAGAATCGCCTCAATGAGTCGATTCTAATAAGTACACACAACATACAATTTCATGATAAAATAAGAAAATTTCCTGAAATATTTGTTTTCTTGATCAATGAGAAGAATTTCGTTGGGACGCAAAAACGAGTTCTAATTAGCCATGGTAAACGAGCCTTCGGGGTTCGAGGCATTGAGGTTCGACTGTATTTGTTTATTTCTTAATGTAATGTGTATTGAGTTGTTGTTTTCGTTACATGTTTGTAGTGCTGCTATTTGTAGAATTTACCGTTAAATTTGTTTTTAAGAGATTTGTTTACTCACATAAATTGAGACTTTTTCCAAAGTTTTAGTAGTTTTGTAAACAGTTCCAGAAAAAATGAGAATCAAACCATATTCTTTGAGATAAATTGACGCTTAGCACTCTGGGTAGAATTTTCAGCAGACGACATATTGACTTATTTTTCGTATTTTTTCCACAAAACATGTTTTGACTTTTCATGCAAATTGTCTCCAAGGAGACAATTTGCATGAAATGTCAAAATTTGTTTTCTGGGAAAAATAAGAAAAAATATCATCAATATTTCGCCTGCTGAATAAGCCCAGAGAGGGGTAAAGGTTAATATCAAATAAATAGTAAATTGATTTCATTCCTTCTTGTTTTATTTCCTTCCCTTGTCAAAAAAGAGATGCCACTGCTACACATACGGATCTCAAAGTGAGAAAGATCCCATTAATACCGATATAGATCTCAAATCGAGAAAGATTCCATTAATACAGATATGGATCTCAAAGTGAGAAAGACGCCGACAACAAGACTCAGATCAGCAGGCGTTTTCACGCAGTCGTATCAGGGCCTTCATTGACTTAATCATTGGATGCTGTAGAATATGTTCATTGCGTTAACACACCTATAAAACATCGCTCTAACAAAGGCATTGTTTTAGCCATGATGTATTGATTTTTCTTATTTCTCCAAGAAAACATATGTAGCAGCAGAGGGGGGTGGGGAGGAGGGGGGCCAATGGACTTTTTTTTTTGGGCCCCACGTACACAAACAATTCTGTATGTACGTCTAGGCAGCTTCCTCGGGCGTGCGGCTGCTTCCTGAGGCCCGAGCCCCTGCGGCTCCCAAGTGAGCATAGTGAGAGCCCCTGGGGACGGCCCCACCCTCGCCGGCCTGGGGGCTCATTTATTAAAGAAGTGGGTGACTGCTGATATACCACTACAAGCGACATGCCCAAGGGACACAACACATGCAAATGGCTGACCGTTAACTCAACGGAGCTCTGTCGTTAAAGCTGTCTTACGGACTTATGTAAAGTTCATCTGGTGAGACTCCGTAAAGGCCCTGCAGAGGTTGTGGGGTAAGGGTTACTAACAAGCAACAGCTCTGTTGTCAGTGCGGGTATAGGAGTAAGTGGCATCGTGCAACAAAAGTGATGCGAAAGGAATTTGCGCGTCTGGCCGCCATCGAGATTTCCATTTAGAGGGCGGTGATACAAAATATATACCCATTTATATTTCCATTTAGAGAGCGGTGATACAAAATATATACCCATTTATATTTCCATTTAGAGAGCGGTGATACAAAATATATACACATTTATATTTCCATTTAGAGGACGGTGATACAAAATATATACCCATCTAACACATGGCTACTATTACTATGGATGACCTGATCGAAGAAATGCTCGCAGAGTACGAGCCAAGGTTCATCCTCGATGAACCCATTCCAGAAGCTGAGGAAAGACTCCTCCCCCGGCCGCTTCGACCACAGTGACCATTTACCGACCTGGATGATCGTGTCCCCAACCCAGTAATACTCCCAGCTTACGAGCCGTGGGTCGAGATACTTAACGACGCCAAAGACGAATTCGAGGTAGTGGTGCCGCCGCGGTCTTCTCTATATGGAGGGTTGAACGAGAAGACCCGCTGGACATCGGTGACGTCGAGATCGTCGTAGGCATGCATGCCAGAGCCGGCAGGTTGGCACTGGACGCTCGAATGGCCGATGTCAGGGCTACCCAACTTCTGGCGGCTCTCCCAGGGGGCACGGAGCTTCTCCTGAGAATCAAGTTTCTCCGGAAAAAAGCTGAAGATGATTGGGTCCTTGAAGACAAGTTTGATCCAGTCCGGGCTGAGCGAAAGAAGGGCCAGGGGGGTCGTCGAGTTCTCTCGGGACACAAAGCCTGGCGTGTTGACTGGAATTGACAGTGTGTTCTATCAGAACGCCTACCCCGTCACCGCAGTTGTGTACGACCTCTACACCGTAAGGGATCCAGACCCTGCCAACCTAGCTCCGTTAAGAAATGGTGACCTCAACTGTGTGGCTCAGAGGGTTGTCGAGCACTTCGGGGGCGCTTTGAGAGGCCGGGGACTTACACCCACACGGCGACATAAGATCCAGGAGTAGGAAGAGAAAGCCCACGAAACCGGCGCCACGGTCGATGACGTGGCCGAGCTGGAGATGATCCTCAAAAGAGCGATCATCCTGAGGGACATCGCCGGCGAGGACATCTTAAACAGTGGCAAATACGGTAGAGGTAGGAATGGCGGCCATAGATCCATAGAACATCTGCCACAACGGCCACGCCTGGCGCAAAGACCCCCATTTCTATCAGAGTAGAGAGGTCCATATCTGCGAGGGCAACGTCTGGCACGCCAGACGGGAAGTCACCTAGGGCGAGCCATTAGCGGTCTGGCTCCTGGGCGGTCAAGACCGACAGCTCTCTGTCCACCAGTTCGTGCTCCAGGACGGCCGCACCTACAGGACACGAGCGGCCCACGAAAGACTTAAAGCGATCTGCACCAAACTGGGCAACCCTGAACTTGCTGAGAGAGCCTTCGGCGAAATCACGCGGCTAGCATTATGGCAAAGGAAAGGGACGGCTGGAAGCCAACCCCAGCCAACCTCCTCCCAGACATCGAGAAGGCCTGCGTGGAGCACGGTCACGGCGACCTCTGGAACTCGATGGGTTATGACACGAGGGAAGTCACTTCTATCGACATGAAGGCCTGCTATCCGTCATCCTTCCAGGGTATGGGTGAAGCCAAATCCTATTTCGAGCGGGTCGGGCATCCGACACCGCATGACCCGCGTGGCAATTAATGGCCCTCTCCCCAAAGACATAGGCACAGACCGCCGAGGTTCAAGAATGGGAGTTTGAGGCTACCTGCCATCCGGTCATCCCTGCCTGGTTTGGAAGGCATTTCTCCGAACGCGGTTGGGCTCCGGCACAGCTCCTTGCCTTCCTGGCAGAGTCTGGCCTGCTGAGGTCTCTCAAAGTTAGGGAGGCGATCATCTCCTTCGAGAAGCAGACTGAGGTTTGGTTGCCCGAAAGCAGGGACCAGGCCTGCCCCGTCATCGACAAATTCACCCAGGGCAGCAAGGCAGATGGAAAAAGGCTCACAAGGAGATTGGTGACCGACCGCGGCGAGCTCGACTACCTTGTCCGGGACACCCGCCTCCCGGGCACTTTGGTCGGAGCACCAATGGAGTGCGAGCTTGGTCACATCCTCACTTACTTCAATGGTTCCCAGCCCCAGTTCGCCCACCTGAGGGCAAGCATGTTGGCCTACGCCCACATCAACCTCCTCTCTATGCTTTCAAGGTTTGAACCCGATGAGGCCGTCCGAGTGGCAACCGATTCCATCTATGTAAAGAAAACGGCGCTCTGAGCTACCTAAACGGTAACGGGGGCAGCGGCAAAACCACGCGAGCGATCGAGTTCTTCCGTCTTCACCCCGACCAATCGCCTGGCCAAAGAGATGCGGGCCAGGGGCGTCCAGGCCCAGACCTATCACAGTTTCTTCCGCTGGAGCGGCCAAACGGACTGGACGCCCGAAAGGATGGGACAGAAATTCGTTCCCCGTGTGATCATCTGGGACGAGGTCTGCACAGTGTCCCGCCCCACTCTGGACACCTTCCTCGATTGGCTCGAGGGTCGGGGCGTCCAGGTCATCTGCTGTGGCGACTAGGGGCAGCCGCCCCCAATCGCCGAAGAAATGCCACACGACTGGCTCCGCGGG
Organism: Anodontia alba; assembly: GCA_964016985.1. Taxonomy (NCBI): domain Eukaryota; kingdom Metazoa; phylum Mollusca; class Bivalvia; order Lucinida; family Lucinidae; genus Anodontia; species Anodontia alba. The sequence goes on along the minus strand of OZ024834.1, from coordinate 59,567,980 downwards.
CATGCCGCCTATTACGAAGAGGTCGAGGTAGACCACAGAGCCAAATACCCTCTTCTCAAGTCCCTCAAGAAGCGAACCCGCCTTCAGCCCGACAGGGTCCAGTGCCGAGAGGTTCGCAAGGCGCTTCCTGGTTGCCTCGGGTTGGAACGCTTCGTGGAGGCCTGGAAGCCATGTGATCTCATCTTGACCTCGAGGCAGAAGGTTCGCGACCGGGCCCAGAGGCTGCTGTTCGAGCGCCATGAGGAGTATTTCCTGGACACCTCCGTGCCTCTGTTATATCGACCCAAGGATACTCGGCGGCAAAACATCATGATCACCATCCCTGGGCCCTTGCTGGATGGCAGGCCAGACCAGCAAGAGCTCGTTCTGAACGACATCGTCGAGATGCCCTTGAAATATGCCCGCGAGGTCCTCGACGGCAAGTGGGGCAAGGACTGGGCTCTTGGCTACGCCCTCACCGTTCACTCGAGCCAGGATCTCACAGTTGCCGACCCCAGAAAGTCTGGATCATAGAAGACTTTCTCCAGTGGTCCAACCTGGCTTATCTTGCAGTCTCACGGGTGGAGTATCTCAGCAAGCTCGAGCGGGTAGTATGCCCCCCCCCACCCCAGAGGAGGGCTCTGAGGGTGCGTGCACCCTCACCGAGCAGCAGCTCCGCGAAGTCATCCGGCCTATAAGTGACAGGACCAAGCCAAGGGGCTCAGGGTTAGCCTGAAGGTTGACCACATTGTAGCACTGAAGGAGGCCCAGAACAATCGCTGTGCCGCGTGCAACATCGAGCTGCTATGGGCTTACCAGCCAAAGGACACCCAGCAGTTCAGTGTCGAACGGTTCGACAACTCCGCGGGCCACATCCACGATGTCAGGCTGACCTGTCTCGAGTGCAACCGAAAGAGAGGAGCAGCAGCGCTCAACGCTTGAGAACCCCATCCGGAGGAAGCTGAGTGTCGGGCGGCACTACGAGGAGTTCCTCCCTGACAAAACCACGCGGCGGCCCATCCTGCAAGTAATACAACACGGGCTCATCGGGCTTGGTCACCGAGCGTCTGGGACGGTGAACCTCAAGAGACCACACAGGGTCTGTAGAGCGTCGACGGCCACCTTCCAGCTCGCCAGGCTGGTACAGATAGCGAACGCCAACTCCCGAGGGGACTTTCCGCTTCTCGAGACCAACCGGGCGGCCAGGAACTACAGAAGAGGGCTTTTGTGTGCCGCAGCGCAGGCTCTTGGCCTTGATGGCATCAGAGGGCTTTTTGCCAGTTAACCTAGTCACTTCGCCGTTCAGAGCGGCTACAACGCTAGGCAGCCGAGCCACCCTCTTTGTTTACCGTTGACACGAAGGAAGGCGCATCTCGTGGGCGTATTGGTGCCCAAACAACCGCTCTGCGAGGGTCCTGTTCCAGCGCTCCACGACGCCTTGGTCCCTGTGAATATCGACCCGACCGCGCCGGACCTGGACAGAGTGCTTTGCCAGCAGCTGGCTCACCGCACTCATCGCGCCCAGGGTCAATCTGAAGGAGCTTTGGCCACCGCAAGGGGCTCCGCTTGTAAATCCGAGCCAGGCCATCGGCAACCTCTGCCGCGGTCTGGCTAATCAGAGGCTCAGCCTCTTTGTAGAGTGAGGCTACCGTGAGAGCGTAGCGGAAGGTTTTCCGCCCAACGCGGTCGCGTGGCAGAAAGAGCAGATCCGCCTGGTGGACCTCGTTGGGCACCGCCACGTCAAATTTCGGCCGCGGTACGCGCCGTGGGGCCAGCAGATAGATCTGCTAGTCCTTGGCCTGCTGCTCGGTCGCCTTTGCTGCAGACGCCAGCTTCTCGATGGCTGCGAGCTCCATCCAGTAGCTTCGGGGGCTGTAGTATAGGGCAGAGAGCTTACTGTCGGCCATTGCTACTAAGGTATTCCAGCAGCTTGACCAGCCTCCAACATGCGGACGCCACAGGCTCAGGAAGCTGTCCAGTTGTCGCCCGGAGTTTGGTCGGGCCAGCCAGCATCCCCGCGGCGAACCGAATGGCTGCCCGTTCATCTTGCCGCCAGAGCTCAAGCGACTTTTGCGCGATATCGATCATGGTGTGGGCCAGAGGACCAGGAATCTTATGGCGGCGGGCCGTGTGCCCGACCTCGAGCATAGCGAGATACAGTTCGTCGGCCAGCATTGCTAGCATATTCGCCACGTCGAAAAAATTCAAACGCGCAAGGAAACATGGATTGGCGAGTCTGTAGGCCACCAGGCCGGTCGCGGCCATCCCCAGAATGACGAAGGCAAGCTCGCTGTCTTTCTGGCCGTCACTCGGGTGATAAAAGTCGGCGAGCTGGGGCTCGGGCCCCAGGGGGTCGAGGTTGTGACCGGTAACCTGCGCATATTCCTGCATTGCAGCGTCAACATCCCGGAATGTCTTAACAGCATGACCTTGCCGGCATAGCTCCTCGTTGATCCAGTCCAGGCGCTCGGTCCGTCTTCGAGACCACGTCGCCTGTGCGGCCTGCAGCTGGTCGATCGCATTATCGTGACGCTTGCACTCTTCGTCGACGCCAGAGCTTCTCAGCATCCCGAGAACGCAAGGGCGTTCACCAGGGCGCCCCCACCGAGCATTGCGATGCTTGCCATTACTTCATGATTTCAGCAGGTATGATCCCCTGTTTAATTAGCAGGTCCCTGGTTCCCATAGCCAGAGCGACGTCTAGCACCACCATGCCGACGTCACGGGGCGTTGGGTCAAGCTTGGGGGTGCTGCCCCCTATCGCCATCTTGCTGAGCCGGGCGTTTCTCATGGTCAAGCCAGAGACGACCGCGCTGTGGTAGAGCGCGTTCACGATCATCTTCCCGTCGGTTGCTGGAATCGTCATGGTTGCTCATTCCATATATAAACGGATCTCGAGTCTTTAATTGCTTAGCATCGGGGGCTGGCTGCTTGGGAGCGGAGTCAACGGGGCCTGTCGCGGGACTCCTCGTTTGTCGGAGAAACACGAGCGCCCCGCCCGCAAGACAAGCTCCAATGACCCATGGGGCCCAGTCTGGGAAAACGCTTGGTCCGGCTCCGTAGGAGGAATATTGGCAGGCGCGGCGGGGGGGGGGGGGGTGGGGGGTGGGGGGCTAAAAGGTTCCTTGGCTGCTCAGAGCTGCTCGAGAAGTCGTTCTTTTTGCTTTGCCTTTCGGGCGGCAGCGCCGGCACGCCCGGCTGCCACTTTTTTTTTATCCTTAACTTTCTCCGTAACTCTTTCCACTGGAGGACTCTGTGTTGGCTCCTCCGCCGTCTCTTGGTTCTCCAGCTTCGTCTGCTCCATCAATACACTAACAGGGCAGCAGTTTCCAAATTGGCAGTGCTTCAAAGTGGTCAGCGCAGCGGTTAACGGTGCGAAGAACATGCCGTAGCGGTGATAGAGCTCGCAGGTGGCGCTGCTAAGCGCATGTCCAAGAAACAGGTCGCTCTCGAGGTCTGCGATAAGCCCTGGCTGGTTTTCGATTGGGAGAAACATGGCCGCCACCCCCGCATAGAGCTGGAGCGCCGCAGACCCCAAGGTCTTCGTCATCGCCGCCCCCAGCCTGGCTTCGTAGCAGGCGTACAGCTTCTCGATTTCGTCTAGCGCGTCGATTTGATCGGCGGTGAATGTTTTCCTGCGGACCATCAGTCCATACTGCCCGGCTTGGCCTCCCGCCGCGATGGCAGCGAGCCGTTCGCGGTGTTTTTGCACCCGTTCATCCTCCTGCGGCGCGTCTGGCGTCGCCGCTGGGGCGGCCGCCGGTGAAGCCCCCTCGGCTAGACCAGCGCCAGCGCCCTGCGGGTCAGCAACTGACATCAGCTCATCGATCAGTTCGTCACAGTCCATTTCGCCTATAACAAGCCGGCGGGCCCGTCTTATAACGAGTGCGACTCGGCGCAGACAAGCAGTACCAAATGCGTGCCTAGCACGGCGACCAGCAGTCCTTCAGTAACAAGAAGCATTGCTCCACCACTATATAAGCAGCAGGCTGATCTGTTTTCAACAGACGCTTGGCGTGCTTTCTCTCGGCTAGCTGCTGCCGCACCAACGCCTGCTGTTCTCGAGTCGGTATCACGTCGTTCTCCCGCAGGCAGTCAGTCGCGATCCTTGCAGTGGAAGAATGCGACCCAGCGCGTCTGCTCGCGCAAGTCCTTCAGGACTGAGTTGCATTTCTGGGTGAGGACCCAGACGCTTATGTCGGCTTGGCGGCCCGAGAACGCCAACTCTGACAGCATCTCTTTCTTCTTCGTCAGAGCCTTCGTGGCCATGCAGTCGTGATTATAAAAAAGTGTTGGCTCGCCCTTAAACACCAGGTAGAAGGCCCGCAGGTAATCGTGAAGGCGCTCACCGGGGTCCAGAACGTAGACCTCAGGGTCCGTCCAGAGCCAGGAGCACTGCTTGTAGGTCTTGTTGTGCTCTATGGTGGGGCACAGGACCACGATGTGTCGAAAGAACCCCCGGTAGGGGCCTTCTTCGAGCACAGACAGGATGAAAACGGTTTTCCGCATCCCGTCTGCCCGCAGACAATTGCCGAATGGGCTCCCTTGGGCAGAAGATGATTAATAAACAGCTGAGACGAACCGGCCATCTTCGAGGTTCAGCTGGGCGTCCATGATGATGTACAGATAGATGTTCAAAGCGCCGGCCGCTCTGCCGTCTTAGTCAACTGGATGGTCACTCCTTCGCCCGCATTCACTATGCGGCGGCCACTGCCATGAAGAAGGTCATCATCGGTTGTCCTGAGGTCAAGTCACAGAGCGAACTTGGAGGTCAAGAACTCCCCGAGAGAGACGTCAGCGAGACCAAGGTCTTTCGCCACCACTGCCACTTCGGGGAGGCGTTTGCCGCCGGATGCAAATAACTTCCTCGCCTTGTCCCACATCTGATAGGCACGCATCCCCTGACTAAAGAGCTGGTTAGGGATCCCCTCGATCGTGACCTCAACCTTCGTTATTTTCGGGTTATAGAAGGACTCCGTGTTGCGAGCGAAGGGCTGTTGCGCGGTAACGTCCTCAAAGAGCATCAAGACCCCCTTCATGCTGCGCGCGGGCACGCTGAGGTTGATATTTCAGAGGGTGTCGCTCTTGTCTCTGTTTATTTTGCGGTGGCGCAGTACCCGGTCATAGAGGAATGCGAGGCGGCCGTTGTACTGATCGGCGATCATGCGAGCCAGCTCGGGCTGAGTGACGATGTCATACTCCAAACTGATGTTCTCAATGTCGTATGAGGCGTAGGCATCGCCTTTGGCCTAAATTTGCGCGGCTGTAGTCGTTAAAGGCGCTTTGGTAGAACGGCATGTGGCCCTCGAGCAGCTCGAAATCGAGCGGGATGTAGAAGCGGTTGCCGAAGGCATCGGCGATGGCCTTGTCGGCCGCGACTGTCTCATCTTTGTTTCCGGCGCCGATGCGAATCCGCGTTGCGTTTCGATTACCAGACGTGTCATTTTTACTCTCCTAGGCCGTCTCCAGAGATCGCCGTAACAGTTGAAGACGTCACTATCGTCGACGGACATCACCTAGTTGACGGAGATGATCACAGTCTTCTTCACGATGGCGCGGCCATGGTTCTGAAACACGGTCCGGTTCGCGCTTTACTATTCAGCGCGATTTTGAAGGCTAGGCGGGCAGTCCCCGGGACGATAACGTCGTGCGCGCCGAGGTTCGGGAATCGAACCAGCAGCTGTTGATTCTTATCAGTCGTGCTCGTGTTATTGGTTATCACGACAGACTGCCGCACGCCTTTGACCCCCAGGGGCTCGCGGAGGCACAGGTAAGGATTAAGCTTGCGCCCGAATTTGCTCGAAGCCATGAGGTATTTGAAGCCACGCAACAACCTTCAAATTACCATCCACTGTCAACGCCGCGATGGACGACGTCACTTTCGAGAACCCCACGTTCGACCCCGACGGACCTGGAGTAGGCGATGATTTCGACCTCCCTGACCCCCCTATGGAGCCACCGCCGGACGTCCAGCGGCAGCTCAATACGTCTGGCGACAATTTGCAGAACTTGCAGGAGGAGTTAAGAGAGGCGGAACTTAAGGCCCAGAAGACGCGCCTCGTTGACAGTTTCTACAACGAAGTGAGCCATACCTATGGGCTGCGCCCCGAAGGCAGGATCGACTATAGCCAGTTCGGGATCGACCCCGACGGTAAGACACTTTACTGGACACCTGAAGACAGGAAAATCTCCATTGCTGCGACAAGGGGAAAATTCCGGTTTCTGGGTCTAGGCACGCTGGCCAAAAGATACGGGGCTGGTGGCGCATATGCAGTGCGGAGATCGCTGGGGCTCCCTGATTATAGATCGGGGGCATCGCGGGGGCTCGGCAGAGAGTCGTGGAGACACTCCAGAGTGCAGAGGAGCCTCCCGAAAAACATTGAGTCCATCGAGCTAAAGGACCTCCCCGGCGTGGCTGATACCACAAGACAAAGCGCAGAAGACGTCGAGACCGCATTGAAGACCATTAATGACCCGCCAATGGACACCGCGTGGGTCACACAGGCCAGAAGAAAACTGGCCAGAGTTTGGGAGGCCATGACGAGATCGAGGGACGAGCTCGCTAACAACCTCGCGAAGCTAAGCGCCATCGACGACCGGAAATCCGAAGTCGAAAAGCGCTTGGTCTGGGAACGCCGAAAACTGGCCGAAACGGGTGACACCGAAATTCAACAAGATATTCGAGACCGAATGGAGAAGCTGCAGGGCGAGCTCTCCGATATCGAGCTTGAAAGACAGGCGAGGCTCGAAGCCCTCTCCACGAAAAGAGCAGCTCTCCGGTCGCAGATCAACAGAATTCGTGAGACCATCAGGCGGCTCCTCCATGAAGACAAGACGCTGGCTGAGCGAATTCGAACTCTACCGCGAACAGGAGATAACGATGGCGAGCATCCTCACAGCAATCGGCATGGCGATAAGCACTCTCGTCCTTGCTGTCACTGGCGGAGGAGCGGGGGGGCGCCCCTCGCCGGCTCCAAAGCCATCCGACAAGGGCGGGTCAAGGAGTGGATAAAAAGCATCTACAGGTCCTTAGTCGTGGTTTGGCCAATTTGGCCGGCAAGGCCGCTGCGGCCTTGCCCGGCATCATAGGCTCGATCGTCTTTTGGCTCCTGAGCACGTTAGGGAAGGCCGCAACTTGGCTCGCCGACAACGTGTGGGCCTTGGCCATCGGTGCTGGGGCCCTTCTTCTCGTGGCCGCAAGGGACTGGCTATCTCAACGACAGCAAAAGCGCCACTAGGCCAACCCCGACCCCTGCGGCTATGAAAGCCGTTTTCTCTTCTTCGTGGCTTGTCGCAGCCGCGACAGACGCGTGTTGTTCTTGACCCCGTTGCTCCGCAACATCAGCAGCATGACCCCGTTGCTCCGCAACATCAGCTGCGGGTTTGCCACTCAGCGGCCCCTTGTGATCAGTCCCGGCCGGTGCTGCGATATTTCCTTCAAAGGACTTACCGATCTGCTCCGACTCGTTGAATCCCGGGTTGTGGCCGATGGCTGCTTCAGATCCAGCAATCACGATTCCATTGTTGTAGCCCAGGACATTGCCCGGGTGGAGGGTCATGTTGCTCGAGGCGAGGTAAAGCCCTAACCCGAAGACATAATCCAGCGGCATAGAGGCGTATTGCAACGTCTTCTGGTAGCGAGCGATGCTGCTGGGGATGTCGACTGGGGAAGCGATTGCATCTTCGACGTAGGCTAGGAACTGCTTTTGAGCGTCGAATCTCGTTTCGACCTTGAGAATGTTCGAGCGCGTCTGGGCCTGCGCTCCCAGTATAGCCCAAATATACGTCCGTATACTGTCGTTGAGGCACTCCACACCCGCTTGCGTGAAGCCTTCTGATTTATCGGGAATGAACATCGTCCACGCCCCTGATATATCCCGGTTATGGCGGATGGCGTCCATCGGATGGAAGAAGGGGCCATCGGAGTAGTGCGCACGCCGGTAGGCGCCCGACGGCTCCATGTACGTGCCCCAAGAACCGAGGCCTTGGCACCCGTGGTCCAGCTTTTGTCTCCAGTCGGTGGTAGGTGCCACTCCGAACTCGGTGCAGAGCTGCTTGTAGACCCTAGCATCGTAGGCGTTCTGATACCAAGAATAGGACGTGTCCCCAGGGAGGGCGACTTTTAGCTCCACAAGCAGACGCCTCGTCGTATAATAGACATGGAAGCGATACAGACCTGAGAGAAGGGTGCGAAATTGGAGATGGTAATCAGCAGATACCCCGCAGCCAGCTGTCGCGCACCATACCGCGAAGTTCTGTTGGCACTGTCACAAGTCCATCGGAGTGTGTTGCCAGCTGCGCCACGCCTTGTTTCCCATATTGACATCTCCAGTGAGCGGGGGGTTTTAATAGTCGGCGAGGATGTCCGGGAATTTCACTTGGAAGCCGTCCCCCTTTGTCATCAGCCATAATCTTCTGGCTGGCTAAAGAGAGCGCCTGCTTCTCTTTGAAATGTCCCCGCCCTATATTTTACATTGCTTTTGAACGAGAAAGCCGACTTGTCCATCGCTATGTACGTCACACTCACCAACATTCAAAATGGGGAACCGGTCTCTGTTCCCGGCACTGCGTTTGGGGGGCTGGAGGTCGCTCTCTGTGAGCTCACGTATTACCACCGCTGGCTCAATATCGGCGCCGAGTTATTGAATGACAAGTCTCAGATATGCGCATTGTGTTGGACATACCTGACGGATACTATAACATCTGTGAGCTGGACAAAGAGGCGTTCCGGCCTTTGGGTGCTGAACTCAGTTTGCATACCCCCACCGGCCGCCTGCAGATTTCCTCAAAAAATCACCTGGCGCTGAATCGCGAGCTTACCAAACATAGGGTTCTCTCGAGAGAGGTTTGAGCCATGCAGCCACATTGCAGACGAGCCAAATCGTCTGGCCATCCATCCGGAGATCTGCGTGCATCTTGTCGAGGTCAGTACGTCGGAGAACCTCCACAACGGTTGCCCCTCCACACTGCTGAAATCCGTTCCCGTCGAGAACGAAAGGTGCGGGGGTCTTGCAGTACAAACGGCTGGCATCGGGGCCTCTTTCCCAGCTGACGATCACGATATTAGACACGAGTGGTAGAAAGTTAGGTTTCGACTATTTGAGTGCAGTCCTACTTATAAGAAGAAATGGCTGACGCGGGTGGCCCAGGCAACGCCAGGAAATGTCCCGGGGTGGCTTAAGCCGATCTCGGGGATACCGAGGGCTTCAAAAAGGGTGGGAAAGAGGGCCAGCTGTACGCTTTCGAGCTGTCCGACGGGGTGTACAAACGAAAAAAGGTCACAGTGGGAGGTGGGGCGCAGAAGCTCGGAGAGTTTAGCGACGTCGACGTCTCACATGCCGTCCCGAGACAGCTTCATACGCTGGCGTTTACTGGGAGCAAGTGGCTCGCCTTCGCAACGGGGCGAGAACACAAGGTTCGGAAGGTGACAAATGCCGGTAAGGGACTGGATACACCACGAGATTTTACAATTTACAAGAAAGACAACTTCTGTATTTTTTGACTGTCTTCCAGCATAATGTATCTGTCTCTTCTGAAAAGAAGTCAACGCGGACATAGATTTTAGGGCTTCATTTCTTTTGTTAGAGCATGATTATAGTCCACAGCAGTTAGTTGTTCAATACCCTCATTTACACATTTTAAACTGTTTTTTTTTGTTTTTTTTTTTTTTTTTTTTTTTTTTGTGTGTGTCGGGTTGTGGCTTGGTAAAATATCCCGGACTGAATAAAAAAAATGTAAATTCAAGGGGAACTGAGCCATTCAGAAACTGTTCATGCCATTACTGATGGTTTAGACGCATCACAGGGAATGTAATTGCAGCTTGTGTACGCATTCGCGCAATCTGATCAGGACCCACTCTCTTCAGGGATGTTTTAGTAGCGAAGTATTTTATGAACTATAACGAATGTTGTTATCAGAAATTTTGAATGGCGTCCGCATATACGAACCGAAGTCACCTTTGTGTTTTAATAACGTACCTATTCTGGTGTGATATGCGCGTCCGGCTGGTGCCTAGGAGGATGCGGGTTCGACACCCGCCGGGTCGGCACCATTCTATCGTGGAGATTGATTATGAAATATTTTCTACGGTCACAGTCTTCCTTCCACTGATTCAAGAATGGCAGTTGTCAGTTTCTGGTGAAAGAATGTGCACAATACTGGTTAACCGCTTAGAGGACTAAGCCTGCCCAGTAAAAGTGTAGTTAAGTAAAGTGATCGCGCTCGACATGACCCATTTCGTTTGACTTGCCGTAAAACCTCAACATAAACAAACAAACAAATCTTTGCGACATGCTAATGTCATTGCAAATAATGGAGACTGTAGCAAGCCAAACGCAAGATAAATCTTTAAACCACGGTTGAACTTAAAACCCTCGTTTGAAGTTTAAACCCCATTTTATATCAAGAAGGGCAGTTGTCAGTTTCTGGTGAAGGAATGTGCACAATAAGGGTTAACTGCTTAGAGGACTAGGTCTGCTCAGTAAAAATGTGGTTAGGTACGCGCTTGACATGACTTCACTGGGTTGACTGGGCCGTAAAACCTCATCACAAAGAAACAAACAAATCCTGACGACATGTTTATGTCATTGCCAAAAGTAAAGACTATGGCAAGCTAAATTCACGATAAATCTTTAAAACCCGATTTGACCTTAAAGCCCGGATGGAAGTTTTCAAACTAGGTTTTGAATACTCGCTTGGGGAAAAGAGAGATAATCTTAGTGCTTTTCGTACGTTTGTTTGATTTTCGCTAGTTTGGTTTTGTCTATTTTCTCTTCCTCTTGGTGCCTGGAAAGGACTGCGGTTTGTGATTGTGGCATTTCCTGGACTTTTCTCTTACTCTCTTACTGTTTTTTAGTTGTTCAATACCCTCATTTCTGAGTGATTCTGGCACTCCCTGGATTTGTTTTACTTTTTTGTGAAACTTCAAACCACGGTTACAAAGAAAATCTGCACAATAATTACTTAAACCAGGGTTTCAACTATCAAACTGGGGAGTAAATGTTTGGTGCTTTCGAACCGCCGTATTAATGCCTGATGCACAATAAAATTTTATCCCAGTTTGAATCAAGAAGGGCAGTTGTCAGTTTCTGGCGAAAGAATGTGCACAATACGGATTCAATGAAATGACCCAATGGGGTTGACTGGGTCGTATAACCTCTACACAAAGAAACAAACAAGTCCTAGCGACACGCTGATGCCATTGCAAATAGTTAATGCACGATAAATCTTTAAACCACTGTTTGAACCAGGGACTTTAGTACTAAAAACCTTGCTAACTTGGCAATGCTTCGGGATAAGACCCTCAAACTTAGATAGGATGTTGGTCCTCACCAGTAGATGACACCGAGGCCAAAGGTCATGGTCAAGATCAACATGACTTTTAGTACTAAAATGCTTATAATTCGGCAGTATTTGAGGCTAGAACACTTGAACTTATATGGGATGTTGGTCTTGACCAGTAGTGACCTAATGGCAAAGGTCAAGTTCACAGTGACCTCTAGTACAAAACTCGCTTGTTTCTGTTGAGGTTGTACGGAGCAGTCACCCCATTGGGGTCATGTCGAGCGCAGTCAGTTTACCTAACCACACTTTTACTGGGCATGCTTAGTCCTCTCAGCGGTTAACCAGTATTGTGCACATTCTTTCACCAGAAACTGACCACTGCCCTTCTTGATTCAAACTGGGGTTTATACATTTATTGTGCATCAGGCATAAAAACGTCGGTTTGAAAGCGCCAAACATTAAAACCCCAGTTTGAAAGTTGAAACAGTGGTTTAAATAATTATTGTGTAGTTTTTCTTTGAAATCGAGAATTGAAGTTTAAAAACACTAGTTTGAAGATTTCAAGCCCTATTTTGAAAACTTCAAACCGGGGTTTTAAGTACAAACCATGGTTAAAAGATTTATCGTGCATTTGGCTTGCTACAGTCTTCACTATTTGCATTGACATTAGCATGCCGCCAGGATTTTTTTGGTTTATTTGTATTGTGGTTTTACAACCCAGTCAACAAAATAGGGTCATGTCCAGCTTGCTCAGTTTACCTAACCACACTTTTACTGGGCAGGCTTAGGACTTTTTTCCTACCTGTTTTTAGTCCTCAAAGCGGTTAACTAGTATTTTGCACATTCTTACGCCAGAAACTGACAACTGTCCTTCTTGATTCAAACTGGGGTTTAAACATTTATTGTGCATCGAGCATTTATACGGCGGCTCAAAAGCATCAAACATTAAAACCGCAGTTTAAAAGTTGAAACCGTGGTTTAAATAATTATAATGCTTTGAAACCGTGATTAGACGTTTGCAAACCCGTTTAAAGTATTCAAACACTAGTTTGAAAACTTCAAAGCAGGGTTTTAATTTGAAACCATGGTTTAAAGATTTATCGTGCATTTAGCTTGCCACAGTCTTCACGACTGTCCATGACATTAGCATGTCTCCAGGATTTGTTTGTTTGTTTGTGTTGAGATTTTATGGCCCAGTCAACTCAAAGGGGTCATGTCGAGCATGGTCACATAAAATTTACACATTTATTGTGCATCAGGCATTAAAATGTCGGTTCGAAAGAACCAAACATTAAAACCTCCGTTTGGAACTTGAAACCGTGGTTTAAATAATTATTGTGCAGTTTTTCTTTGAAACCGCGGTTTGAAGTTTTCAGACCCTAGTCTGAAGTTGTCGAACCCTAGTTTGAAAACTTCATACCGGGGTTTTAAGTACGAACTGTTGTTTAAAGATCTATCGTGCATTTAAACGTTTGTCTACTATTTGCAATGACATTCGCATGTCGCTGGGATATGTTCGTTTGTGTTGAGGTTTAAGGCCCCAGTAAATCCTATTGGGTCATGTCGAGCGCGGTCAATTTGCCTAACCACACTTTTTATGGCCAGACAGTCCCTAAAGTGGTTAATCAGTATATTGCACATTCTTTTGCCTGAAACTAACAACCGCTCGGCCATTCGAAAGCACCAAACATTAAAACCCCAGTTTGAAATTTGAAACCATGGTTTGCAGTTTTTCTTTGAAACCGTGGTTTGAAGTTTTCAAACCATAGTCTGTGTTCAAACTTCAAACTTAAAGCAGGGTTATCGTTATTTTAAACTTCGTAAGGCGTTTTCGAAATTTTATCGCAGACACAGTGCCTTGTTAGAAAAATATAGCGCCAGTCTGAAAACACTTTTGCAACAAGGTATATCGGAACCAGAATTTTACGGTGACTTAGTGTGCAGATTTAAAAAAATTGTAGGTAACTTTTCGGAGAAATTCAGAAAACTTATTAACCGTTATAAAAGAATTGGCTATAGCCTGGATATTATGCGGCAGACTGCATGTCTAGTTGTCAACCCAATCATTTTTGATGGCTATGCTTCACTCTTTAATTGCACGACGGCGGTTCGGGCCTCAGACTCAATGACGGCCTCTTCGTAAAACATTTAACCAGTGGGTTGGGGCTTGACGATATGTCTTTGGCTTGGCCCGCCGTGGTTCAACTATTGGTTTTCATTTACTCTGGCATACAGTAGAAGTAGTCAAGGATACTCGTCTTCGTTTATTATAGTGATTAATTTGATTTTTATGTTTTCGCTTTAATGCATTGACTGAGTTGAGAGCCTTTAAGCGAACCGAATTTTTATGTGTTTCTGTATTAAGAGTAGCAGTGGGACTCAGGGTGAAGTTAGCTAGCTGTAAAGGTGCTTTAAACCCCCCGGTGGTTTGCTCTACTGACCGTTCTAAGGCGGTGGTGCTGGTGTTAGTCTTACTCTTTGTTGCTTTGTGGTTTATTCTACGAGGCGATATATTGTATGTCTTTCCGTGTGTCATTTTGTTCTTGTGTTTTTCAGTCCTTTTAGTATTGCGATTACCTCGCTTGGGGAAGAGAGAGCTAATCTTAGTGCTTTTCGTACGTTTGTTCGGTTTGTGCTTGTTTGGATTTCTCGGTTTCCTCTTCCTCTTGGGATCTGGGAAGGGCTGCGGTTTGCGATTGTGGCACTCCCTGGAGTTTTCTCTTACCTTTTTTTTCTTAAACCGGGGTTTTCAGTTCAAACCGTGGTTTAAAGATTTATCGTGCATTTGGTTTGCCACAGTACACTCTTCACTATATGCAATGACATTAGCATGTCGCCAGGACAAGTTTGTTTGTTTGTGTTGAGGATTTACACTCCAGTTAACCCAATGGGGTCATGACGAACGCGGTCAATTTGCCTAACCACGCTTTCACTGGGCAGACTTAGTCCTCTAAGATGTTAACCAGAATCGTGTACATTCTTTTACCAGAAACTGATAACTACTCTTTTTGATTCAAACTGGGATTTGAACATCTATTGTGCATCATTCATTAAATCGGCGGTTCAAAATCACACTACATTAAAACTTGCTGTTTGAAAGTTGAAACCGTGGTTTAATTAATTATTGGTGCAGTTTTTCATTGAAACCGTGGTTTGAAGTTTTCAAATCCTAGTTTTGAAGTTTTCAAACCGGGGTTTTAAGTTCAAACTAAGAACAAAGGTCAAGGTCACAGTGACCTCTTGTACAAAACAAGCTTATAACTCGGCAATGCTTGGGGCTAGGACCCTCAAACGTCGGAGGGATTTTCTTCTGACCAGAAGATGTCCCTGAGGGCAAAGGTCATAGTCAAGGTCACCATGACCTTTAGAACTCTATTGGCAATTCTATGTATAACATGATTCAGATGAGCGACACAGGGCCATCAAGGCCCTCTTGTTTCATATATAAGTGTATTTAAAGCATGTCGGCCCCGGGCCTTTTTTTATCCAAGGGCTATAATCTGAATAATCTTGGCAGAGGTCCACTAGGTGCAGCTATGTACAAAATATCAAAGACCCGGGCCTTCTGGTTTCAGATAAGAAGACTTTTTAAAGGTTTTTTCTATATAAAAGGTAAGAGAAAAGTCCAGGGAGTGCCACAATCACAAACCGCAGCCCTTCCCAGACCCAAAGAGGAAGAGGAAACCGACAAATCTAAACAAGCACAAATCGAGCAAACGTACGAAAAGCACTAAGATTAGCTCTCTCTTCCCCAAGCGAGGTAATTGCAATACTAAAAGGACTGAAAAACACAAGAACAAAATGACACACGGAAAGACATACAACAAATCGCCTCGTAGAATAAACCACAAAGCAACAAAGAGTAAGACTAACACCGGGACCACCGCCTTAGAACGATCGGTAGAGCAAACCACCGGGGGCTTTAAAGCACTTTTACAGCTAGCTAACTTCACCCTGGGTCCCGATGCTACTCTTAATACAGAAATACATAAAAATTCGGTTTGCATATGTCAGCCCCAGGGCGGGGCCATTTTTGGCCCCAGGGCAATAACTTGAACAATCTTGGTAGAGGTCCACTAGGTGAAGCTAAGTATCAAATATCAAAGTCCTTGGCCTTCTGCTTTCAACTAGAAGATTTCAAAGTTTTTTCCCTATATGGGTCTATGTAAAAAAGTGACCCCCGGCTATAATCTGAACAACTTTGGTAGAGGTTCACTAGATGAAGCTACATACCAAATATGAAAGACCTCGGCTTCCTGGTTTCAGACAAGAAGAGTTTTAAGTTTTTAGTTAAAAAAATCTATTTTTAGTTCCTGTGACCTAGATGTGCAATAGAACGAATCCATTTGGACAACTTTGAAAGAAGACCAACCAAGGATCATTCCTGTGATGTTTGGTCAAAATCCAATCAGCGGTTTAGGAGATGTCGTTTGAAAAAATTGTTTACGGACGGACGCACGTACGACGGACGACGGACAAATGTGATCACAAAAGCTCACCTTGTCACTACGTGACAGGTGAGCTAAAACAAAAGGTAAGTGAAAAGTCCAGGGATCTTTACATACGGAATTTCTAAAATGGACTCTTCCATCTCTGATTTGATCACAAGTCGATTGACAAACGATGTAAATTCAGATGGGATGGCTCACCATGAGCTCTCAATTGTCTCTTCACTGTTTGCAAAAGTATACGTTTGGATCTGCATGGATGAAAGGGTGGTAGTGAGTTGGGAGATAAAGTTTAAGTTTAAACAACGTCTGTTTCGGGCATGTTTATATATTATCAGATATGATGTTTAAATATCTGATGTACATGTATCGTTTGATAACATGAAGGTATATCAAACAAGAAACATCCACAATAAATATTCATACAATGCTTAATAGTATTCAACAGTAAGCAAAATAATTATGCCGTGTTTACCCAAATATTCGGACTATTTATTACCACTCTTATCTTAAACTATGAACAAGTTCAACTTATACTAGTTAATACGTCTAAAACCTGCTGGACATATGATAAATAGTGTAGACCCTGATCAAATGCCGCGATATGTCGCGTCTGATTAGGTATTATACTGTTTATTCAGGACTACCTGTTCGAGTACGTGGAGTAAATGCTATTACGATATATCCAAGAAACATTTAGCTTGATACTTGTAATATATATATATATATATATATATATATATATATATATATATATATATATATATATATATATATATATATAACGATTATGAGGAAATAACTTTGTCGAATGATTCCATGTCTGGACATATATAGAATACTTCAAAGGAATAAAAAGCTAAATATTATATCTACATTTGCATACCCGAACTCATTTTTTTGTTATTTATGTAGTTATTGTTATATTTCTTAACAGAGATATTTATAACGTTAGTATAAAGGCTTTAAATCTATTGTGCAAAATGGAAGTATTTCAGATTTGCATGTTGTTCCTGGTTGGTGCATCTGTCGCTGGATGCGTGAAGCCATGTTGCGGACCCACAAAATGGACTGCAAACATTGTACAGACCATAGGTACGTATGCCTTTACTTACATAATGGTTCATCAGTGACCCTTGTATACCTTGTATAAATTTCGGAATAGGCTTCCCCTCATCCCCCCCCCCCACCCCCCCCCCCCCCCCCACACACACACACACACACACCCGCGAGGAATGATCAAGAATGACCAGAGAATATAAACTAAGCTATAGTGAAGTGCATAGAGACGTTTTATCTCAGCCACGGCACTAACACTAGCTGTACAAGTAATGGATATATACATTCAGTACACATAAAAAATTCAGTAACTCGAACACTGATGGCTCGTTTACCAGGCTGCATTTCAAAAACATGCCTATTCAAATATATTGAACATTTTACCACCAAAAAATAAAAATTTTCAAAAAAATCATATGTTATCATATTTCTGCTCAAAACACAGATTGTGGTTACTCGTTAGAACCGCCGTTGAGGCGGTTCTAACGAGTATCCACAATCTATGTTTTGAGCAGAAAAAGAAAAGAAATGTATACCCCTGTTTTACTATATAAAAGTGGGGTGTTAGGGGTCAAAATTATATGCGTGTTTGTTTTCGTGATGGATTGGAACTAGTTTTTGAGTACCTAGGAAATCCTACCGATAACTTAAGAAAGACATATTTCGATATATATGTGAAGGGAATTTGATGTGCTCATTAGAATCGTCTAATCGTGGTGATTCTAACGAGTCTACACAAAATACCATTATTAAATCATCTCCATTTGCCTCCTGGCCTGGCGCTATGATTAACCCTAAGTGACTCGAACTTCCCATTTCTAGAACATATATCCATGGTAACAAAAATTTTCGAGCCATTGTAGGTTGACTGTATATTGGAATACATGGAACTAGCCGTATGTTAATGTTGTTGGCAGTCGCTATATTCGCATGTCTAACATTTATTCATCATATGAAAATTCTTATGTAATTTTGGCTGATAATCTATATCCTGGGATACTGTTACTCAAAATAGTTATTAATTCAGCAATATTAATGCTGTTTTAAGACATAATGAGCTAGTCTGGTGCATAACCTGAGTTGTATGACATGAGCTTATTAATTTAACACTTAGCATGCTGGGTAAAATGTTCAGCAGGCGACATATTGAAATTAGTTTTTTACTTTTCTCTATATACAGGTTTTGACGTTCCGTGGAAATTGTCTCCATTGCAGACAGTTTGCATGATGTATCAAATCCTTTTTTCTGGGGAAAATATGAAAAAATACGTCATCAATATGTCGTCTGCTGTAGAGTGGTAGAGGTTAATATTCTTGCTACTATTTTGCATTGCTGAATCATAGACTTACTACAGCCGAATTAACCCATTAAATACTGAATAAACTCTCTCACATTATATTTTGGAAGAGTTCTTCAATTTTAGGTATGTCAGGCTATATGATGTAGATATTCCTAAAGAAAAGTGGTTGAACTATTTGCAAACATTGCAGACCCTGATCAGACGACGCGTTTTGCGGCGTCTGATCTGGGTCTGCACTGTTTGTCAGTTACCCGTTTAGGGGTCTCCAGTCATCAATTGTTTAAAGTAACTGAAAGGACTAGCTACATAAGAGATTTTAGTTACTGCTTCTATATAGCTGCTAACAGAATCTGTGTAGCAATATCTAGGGTAGATGGAGCTCTCAAACCCTGGTCGGCAATCCATCTAAGAGTTGGCAACTCCAAACAAAAACCTGCACACCTGGATTTGCCTGTTCCAGTTATGTAATGTCTGCTTCGACAGCTGGGGCGGAAGAAATCATTATTATGATTCAACGGCCGAAATGGCGATGTAGCAGCATGTTGTGGAGCATGGAGAGCATGACAAGGCACAAAAGAAGTCATGGTCATCCACTGCATCCGGGCTTAGCTCCAGATGTCCTGACACTGTCTTGCCTCTGGATCCAGCTAGGTCAGTGCGAGAGAGTGAGGTTGACTCTGCGCACCTCTCCTCACTATAATCCAATTCACAGCGCATGTCATCTTAATCAGCTACACACATTCACAGCAAGCACATATATGCAAATCATACAAAAGCCCTGTGGCGATGGGCGAGCGGCGAAGCAGCAGGTAAGGAAATACTGGAAGCTGTAGTTGCGGACCTGCACACAGGCGGCTTGATTCTATATGGTCGCTTTCCTTAAGAGCGAAGCAGTATGGGGAATTCGGCAGCCGAACTGAGCGACTGAGCAGACCTGTTTAGGATCGCACTAAACACCCCGTAGCATGGGAAGGGGCTAGAAAGGGTGCCCTAAACAATTGCCTGCTTCAAAACTCCTGGCTGGTTAACCGCGATCAGCGGGAATCCCACTTAGCGGTCAAACAAGAAAAAAGAAGATGAAGGTGATACCTCTAACCATCGGCGATTGGAATGTGCGCACCCTAATGGACAGTTCTGGTTCTGACAGACCTGAGCGAAGAACAGCTCTGGTTGGTAGAGAACTTGACCGATACAAAGTCGAGACTGTAGCTCTGAGTGAGACTCGCCTTGCAGAAGAAGGGCTTTTAAAAGAATTTGGTGCTGGCTACACTTTCTTCTGGAGTAGACGCAAGAAAGAGTGCGGCGTGAAGCAGGAGTAGGATTCGCCATCAAGTCACACCTCGTCAGCAAGCTCTCAGGACTTCCCAAAGGCATAAATGATCACCTGATGACGCTGAGACTTCCCTTATCTGGCAAGAGGCATGCAACAATTGTAAGTGCCTATGCACCCACAATGACAACCCAGATGAGGTTAAAGATGTTCTATGCTGATTTGGATTCTGTGATTTCTACAGCACCCCGGACAGACACTCATCCTCCTCGGGGACTTCAATGCCAGAGTGGGCACAGACCACCGGACTTGGGAAGGAGTGATTGGATCTGAAGGTGTAGGGAAGTGCAACAGCAATGGACTCCTCCTTTAAAGGAAGTGCGCAGAGCATGAATTACTGATCACTAACACAGTCTTCTATCTACCAACTCGCAGAAAGACAACATGGATGCATCCTCGCTCCAAACATTGGCATCTCACTGACTATGTCATAGTGCGAAGGAAGGACAGACAGGATGTCAGAGTGACTAAAACTATGTGTGGTGCAGACTGCTGGACAGATCACAGGCTTGTTGTCAGCAAACTCAACCTGCGCATTCAGCCTGTACGACGACCACAAGGAAAGAAGGTGCCAAAGAAATTAGATGTCTCCAAGCTGAAACAAGACAGCAAGAGGCAAGCATTCGTCAACGATTTCTGCAGCCATTTAGATGCACTGGAACACATTCAGAAGATGTAGATGAGAGCTGGACAGTCTTCAGAGACACCGTTCACTCTTCAGCAATGGATTCCCTAGGACCAGTATCTCGCAAACACTAAGATTGGTTTGATGAGAATGACAAAGAAATTCAGGGACTCCTTGAAGAGAAACACCAAAAACACAAGGCTTACCTCAGAAATACCAGCTCAGTATCTAGCAAGACCGCCTATTCAAACATATGCATGACAGGTCAGACGAGGCTCAGAGACATGCAAGACTCCTGGCTGAGAAAAAAGGCTGATGAAATCCAGTCCTTATTCAGACAGAAAGGACATGAAAAAGTTCTTTGATGCACTCAAGTCAGTATATGGTCCCCAGAGCTCAGGAACCACCCCACTCTTTAGTGCTGACTGACAAAGAAGCTATCTTGAAAAGATGGGCTGAACACTTTGACGGTGTCCTTAATCGGCCATCATCTATCAATGATGAAGCTATCAACAGACTACCACAGGTGGAATGTAATCCACTGCTTGATGAGCTCCCAACCGTCTCTAAAACAGTGACAGCAACAAAACACCTGTCATCTGGCAAGGCTCCAGGATCAGATGCAATACATGCGGAGATCTACAAAGCAGGAGGTCTTCCAGTTGCAGAGAAACTGACAGAGTTATTTCACATTATGTGGAGAAAAGAAGCCATCCCTCAAGAATTCAAGGATGCAACAATTATCCACCTATTCAAAGGGAAAGGGAATCTTCAGGTCTGTGACAATCATCGAGGCATCTCTTTATTGTCAATTGCTGGGACGATCGTTACTAGGGTCCTACTGAACCGATTGAATGAACACCTCGAACGGTCAGGGCTTCTACCAGAAAGCCAGTGTGGATTCAGGAAAACCAGAGGAACAATAGACATGATATTTATAGCACGACAGCTTCAAGAAAAATGCCAGGAACAGAATGTGGACCTCTACATGACCTTTGTCGACCTTACAAAAGGCATTTGACACAGTCAGTCGTGAGGGACTTTGGAAAATTATGGCAAAGTTTGGCTGTCCTGTCAAATTCATAGCAATGGTGCGGCAGTTTCATGATGGTACTCTTGCAAGGGTCCAAAATGATGGTGAGTTTTCTGATCCATTTCCTGTGACAAATGAGCTAAGCAAGGCTGTGTACTAGCTTCAACACTGTTCAGCATGATGTTTTCTGCCATACTTACAGATGCTTTCCAGGATGGTGACAATGGTATACCTATTAGGTATCGCTTTGATGGGAAACTTTTCAACCGAAGAAAGTTGCAAGCTAAATCTAAGGTGCAGACAGATGTGCTAGACGAGTTCCTCTTAGCTGATGACACGGCAAAGGGTGCTCCAACAGAAGGGAAAATGCAAAAAAGTGTGGATCAAGTATCTGATTCATGTGACAGCTATGATCTCACAATCAGCATAAAAAAGACTGAGGTAGTATATCAGCCAGCACCTGGAAGGCCTTACAAGGAGCCTACCATCACAGTGAAAGGTCAACGACTGCAAGTGGTAGACAAGTTCACCTACCTTGGAAGCACATTGTCTAGAGTTGTGCACATTGATGATGAAGTCAATGCTAGAATTGCCAAAGCTAGTGCAACATTTGGCCGGCTACATGGAAGTGTTTGGGACCGAAGTGAAATCAGACTTGACACAAAGCTGAAAGTATATAGATCGGTAGTGCTGCAAACACTATTATACGCATGCGAAACTTGGACAGTTTACCAACGGCATGCCAAAAGACTAAACCACTTCAATACAGGCTGTCTTAGAAAACTTCTAAAGATCAAGTGGCAAAACAGGATTCCAGACACAGAAGTCCTGAAAAGGGCAGGGATGCAGAGTGTACATACTCTTCTGAAACTGGCACAGTTAAGATGGACAGGCCATGTTACCAGAATGCCTGATGAACGTTTGCCAAAGAAAATCCTCTATGGAGAGTTTCAAGTAGGAAAACGCTCCCATGGTGGTCAGAAGAAGCGATACAAGGGCACCCTCAAAGCCTCCCTTAAAGACTTCAACATACCAACAGTCATGGGAACAGATTGCACAGGATCGTACAAAGTGGCGAGGCCTCATAAAATGGGGAGCTGGTGAATACGGAGCAAAATGAATCAGCGAAGCCGAGCATAAACGTGCACAGCGGAAAGCCAGAGCTAAGGCATCACCAACAGACCTCTCTTGTTCTATCTGCAACAGGCAGTTTAGAGCTAAGATTGGTCTCATCAGCCATCTTAGAACACACAAATAATAACACATCACACTGTTGATTAGGATTGGTCATTGTCAGTAATTACAGATGAACGAAAAAAAGGAACTGATGCACTTTCAATGAAGGCAAACCTGTCAAAACTACTTTATCGCCTGTTTTCTTTCCTTCACATCAAGACCGTTTTAATGAGGTCTACTCTAATTTCCACACAGTGCTTTGAATCACTGGATTATGGTAGAACATTAGGTAGATTTTCAGCCAGTTTCGCCAAGGGAGATAACTTTCTCTACTTCCTGTTTGCTTTCCTGCACGCCAAGTCGCTTCTGAAAACAGGCTTGCGATAAATGTCCTAAAATTTCGTACTACAACGTGTCTGACAAAATTGCATTGGCAAACAGTGCATTGGCAAGGAGCAGTCTGCTCTTGGTCTAACATATTTGCCATTCTCTTAAGTATTTTAAGAGAGAACTGGATAAAAAGCAAAACTTAGGCATAAAAAAAAATAATTTTGTATAAAGTATAAAAAATTTCAGGACATTTACAGTACTCTAAAAGAAAAGACTTTGCTCTAAGAAAACTTGACACCTTTGCTTGTTTTAGTTTTGTGAGTCCGTTACATTGCTCGCAATGGTCATTTCTTCTAGAATATTTTAATTAAAACGAAAAGGTAGCTCTTAAGTATTTTAAGAGAGAACTGGATAAAAAGCAAAACTTAGGCATAAAAAAAAAAATTTTGTATAAAGTATAAAAAATTTCAGGACATTTACAGTACTCTAAAAGAAAAGACTTTGCTCTAAGAAAACTTGACACCTTTGCTTGTTTTAGTTTTGTGAGTCCGTTACATTGCTCGCAATGGTCATTTCTTCTAGAATATTTTAATTAAAACGAAACGGTAGTACAATTTGGCCACCCCGCACATTACTCATTAGACCTAAGTCCATGTTACCTTTTCTACTTTTCTCCTAACTGTACAAATGTCCCATTTACGGGGAAACTACACTTTTTAGAAATACTTTAGATAAGCGCTTAACAAACTGACAAATATTGGAGACAGTTAATCTTTAAATGTTATTTGTAACAGGAGAATACAACAGAGATTTGGACGCAGCTTCCGTTGCATATGGAGACACAAATGTATACTATGACTATGATGGTAAACAGATGGCCTTCAAACAAACTTTGGACAACCAGACGACCAGTTCTATCACACACAGGTGGATTATCATGAATTACAATCGTGTAAGTAGTTATAATACAGTGCAAACTCTGTTTAAAGGCCGTCTAAACTTGATCTTCCTCATATTTTGTGACCCCACCCCACTCGCCGATTCTTTTTTTTTTTAAATGGTGAATTGGAGGGTTGCCTAAAATCTGAAATAATGAAGCATTTCTTCTTATGGATGTATTTACAAATACAAAAATATGAAACACGTAAACATGGATGTAGCTTTTAAGATGGAAGAGTTGAAAGTATCTTGGCATTAATGGGTCAGTCAGAGGACATGTTAAGGAGTATTCATTGATAAAAATTTAATCATCGTATATTTGTCAACAAATACTGCTTTTAAAAAGTATTGACGAATTATTTGTCACTGAACAGTTTTGTTAATGTAGTTTGTAATCAACAACTCTTATTAATAGTGTAATAGAATGTAGCCATATGTTTTCTCCCTTTGTTCATAAAGCCATCGTCGCTTCAACAAACGATTTGTAGACCGGAGCCGACATGACATATGTCTTGTAGGGCTTATATAGCAAACATTTTCCCTGCTTTCGACATCTTTCAGAAAGCCGTTTTTCTTGAGTGGTACTTTACTCGTTAATTGGCAATCTTTTATCATGATTCAATGCAAAACCTTTGTCGTAACTCCTTAGCTATCAAATGTTTTATTCAACGAAGTGATTCTTAAAACAACAGAATATTTTCTATTATATATATATATTAAAAAATGACTGATTAAAAAATGGCGGATTAAATGCAGGTTTCACATTCCACTTGCTCGAAACTTTTGTAATTTCAAATTATAGTTATTTCTTAAGTAACAATTGCAAAAATCAAGTTTACTATTGACACTGTGTAGGTCAGACCCATTCTCGACGGTATTTTTTTTTTTTTCGGTAGATATTGAAAACAAGACATAGAAATTGAAAAGGTTGCTGACACGATATTGTCAATCACAGTTTTTTCTTCGTTTAGAATAAAAAACACAGAATGAAAATTGTCTTTCAAAGAGATGTCGAAAGCTCAATAGGTTATTTGCCGTTTCAGTGTGCCAAGTTGTACCTTTTCGAATGCATGAGCTCAAATTATTTAATTATAGTAAAACCTCAATGACTCGATCACCGAAGGCTCGTTAATCGTGGCTAATTGGAACTCGTTTTTGAGTCCCTAGGATATCCTTCCGACAGCTCAAGAAAAATATTTAGGGATATTTTAGGATTTTTCCTATTTGATCATGAAAATGAATGTTTGTGTACTTCTTATTAGAATCGCTCATCGAGACGATTCTAATGAGTGCAATCAACATACCATTATTTTATAGAAGACTGAAAATACATCAATATATTATTCCAATTTGTTTCCTAACCTGGCGCAAGGATTAACCTTCAGCGGCTCGAACTCCAAATCTAGAACAAATTTCCAAGGTGAAAAAGATGTTCGAGCTATTGAGATTCGACTGTATCTCAGCCCAGTTTTTACATTAAGGGAAATGGATACACTTCGTAGATTTTCTGCCATTTTTGCATCACGAAAACATGCCTATATAATTTTGACCCTCTTAAACCAAACTTTTATATAGTAAAACTGGGGTTTACAGGGTATACATTATTTTTCTTATTTCTGATCAAAAACATAGATTGTGTATACGCGTTAGAACCGCCTCATCGAGGCGGTTCTAACTTGTACCCATAATCTATGTTTGAGCAGAAATATGAAAAATATCAGAACTTTTTATCTGAAATTTTTCATTTTTTAGTGGTATGTTTTTGTAATGGGGTCGATTGTTACAGTCGGTCATAGAATACAAGGTTACACGCCGCTATTCTCCACAAGTTACAATGATAAAAGTCACAAAGTATCTGACCTGCTGCATTTCCCTGGTCTCACATATGATCCTACCTTTAATGGGATGTAGTAGCCACTTGAGTCAGCGTAAGATGCTTGGACTTTCATGTCTTCTTCACCATTCTGTAACTTTATCATCCTGTTCTGCATATGACAACACAGAAATTCTTCCTATTCAGGTCAAAATCTGGAATTACCAAGGGACTCTTTGTATCACTCCACCAAACCAAGTAGTTCCCTACAGAGTATTTTACTGTCTGGAATTCTTCTCCTCCAGGGCCCTTCATTTGCCTGAAATAAACAGAACAATGCAGACATGTTTTACCGCACACTGTGTACACCCTATATTTTTTATTTAATAGTTTTTACAAATTACAAAACCAATGTGACGTCAATAGCAGTCTGGTTCCACAAACGCCAAAATTTCCTTGAGGTAGTTGCCCATGTGATTATCAGTGACCAATGAAATCAAACCAGGTAACGGTTATTTACAGCCGCGCTATTCTTGTCGCTGTGTCGTAAGCGTACTATTGATAGTGGGTTGTCTGTAAAACCTGGACTGGAACATTTGGGACATTGGCAAACAGTTCAAACCCAGATCAGACGCCGCAGAACGCTGCGTCCTATCAAGGTCTGCACTGTTTGCTTAAATAAAAGGAAGTTTAGGGTTAAATGAAACATTCTTTAGTCCCCGTTCAGGACCAGGACCACTACACTTAGAGACAATCTACCCACCAGTGCTTTCATTTATAAGAGAGACATTTTCCTACTTCAGGTTTGCTTTCCTGTACACCAAGTCCCATGGGGAGCAAATGTTTTCCTTTTAGAGTAGATCCCTTTTCAGAAGGATGGCAGCACCATTTTTATAGATGTTCTGCCCTAAAATAGCATCAATTCCTCAAACTGAAATTCTATTCATTCTCCTTAAGAAGTTGTTGATTGGATGTGACAATAGATATTTAATATATTATTAATATTCCGATACCCTCAATAAAGCATGTGATTGCAAAAACGAACAACTGTGATGTTTCACTGATGAGGCAGAGTTTCTCTATGCGGACAGAAGATATGAACCAGTGCATGACTACTTTTGCGACCAGCGAAGACTCAGATCAGCCTGCGCAGTCTGATTAGAGTCTTCGCTGATCGCATGTGCCTTCTCTAGCCCCCGAGCCATCTAAAGATGAATAAACGAGAACCCTTGCCATAGTGGGTGGACATGCCCAGCTGATAAGCCTTTGCTGGTCACATAGGACTTGTTGTAAATTTTGTCGTGCGCTGGCTCATATGTATCCGAATTAACCTTTGTCATGCTGAAGGTGCCACGCCCATTTCTAATTTTCAGCCAGTC
The DNA here is from genome assembly GCA_964016985.1 of Anodontia alba. NCBI lineage: Eukaryota > Metazoa > Mollusca > Bivalvia > Lucinida > Lucinidae > Anodontia > Anodontia alba. The sequence continues at coordinate 59,541,285 of OZ024834.1, read as the reverse complement.
AGATTACTTGATCTAGATTGTTGCTATAAATTCACATACTTAATGGCAAACAGTGCAGATCCAGATAAGTTGGCTTCCTCAGAAGCCAACTGATCTGGATCTACACTGTTTGCAAGAGCAGGATATATCCAGGTTTAGCAGGACAAGGGTTAAAGGCGATGTTTCGCGCGAGTTAAACTGGTTTACGTTCCCAGTAGTTTTTTTTTCTACTGACCGTTCGAAGGCGGCTCCTCTGTTGCAGTTCTTCTTTGTTTGTGTGTCGATGGGTTCTTGTGTGGCGGTTGTATTGTCATTGTTTGTTCCTCATCTCTCCTTCTTTTTGTGCTTCGGAAAGGCTGTGTTTCATGATTGTGGGATTTCCTGGATATCTTCACTTATATTATGGTTTAGGCAACCGAAAACATGCAAAACACTTGTACATCAATGCATATTGATCAAGGTCACTTCTTAATCTCTCGATACGATACACAAACCTGCGACAAGAACTTGTTAACAGAGTAACACCTGTGTTTCAGTCATCCTTTAAGGTATTTCCGTTTGTCTGTCAGGAACTCTCTGACTCTGATAACAGACAAATGTTACTCGCCGTTCAAACTTTCCTAACAAAATCAAAACGTTTAGAAGTGATACATGATTAACCTATGATAACTAACATTATTGAAAGGTCGTGTCCAACAGGTTTATAAAATTGCTATAAATTGGCAAACTCGTTTAAAATACAATGTTTTCTAATCTCAACTCGTACTATCTCTTTAAGGAACTGCATAAGCTTTGTTGTGGTCGAGAAATGAATCTTACCTAAACCTGGCCTAACGATAGATTAATCTATTGTTCATTTGTTCTACTTCTCCACTTCATAAGTGCAAAATGTATTCCCACATCCCCATTGAGTTGTCATTGGTTGAAAAGATGTACCTTAACAATTGTTCTACTTGAAATTCACTCCGTCTTTTTATCACTGTTAGTTTATTCTGTTTCAAGTCACAAGTTGAATCTGTACGTTTATATCTGCAAAAATTGGAGACGGACTTCATAAGTCAATTGACTTTCTTCTGAATCCCACTGGATGTATAATATTGTAATGTAGTAAACACATGCCTTGTATATGTTCAAATATATTAATATTATACGTGAAATAAACGTTTATACTATTGATCAAGATCAGATGGACGATCGAATTTGAGGATAAGTATGGTAAGGAGATAAGGTGTCCGAACATATAAAAATATATGTGAAGCTACCCAGGAAATGCCACAGTTGCGAATGCGAAGCACAGCCTTCCCGGGGCACCAAAAGAAGGAGATGTGAGGAACAAATCATGACTAAACAAACGCAAGATATGAAATCACCGATGCACAAACAAACAAGGACTGCAACAAAGGAACCGCCTTGGAATGGTCAGTAGGAGAACTTCTTGGGGTGGGGGTGTTGGGATTAAGCCAGTTTTACCCGCGCGATGTAGCCTGAATATGGAAATTAATTATACTTGGTCACGATATACATGTAACCCTACCTCACTTAACATGTTTTATTTTTATTTCATGTATTAGTATGTGAGATGTGATATTTCCGTATTTAATCTAAGTATTTGGACAGTAATAACTTAGCAAACGGTGTAAATCCTGATCAGACGCCGCAGACTGCGGCGTCTGATCAGGATTTACACTGTTTACCATATATCCAGTAATCTTTAGACACACCCATAAAAGTGATAATAAGATGGATTGTTTTTATTTGGGGATATGCATGATAAGGTGTCCGAATATTTTGCCTGATTAATTGAAAAAAAAACCTGGGCATGATAGAACCTTACCTAGCTTAACGCATTTTATTTCAATTTCATGTATAAGGGTGAGAGGTTCGTGATCGTTAACAAGAAATGTACGTCATCAACGCTGAAGGGCGGCATGGAGACACCTTGTATTCCAGGTATTAAAATAGAATATAGACGATGTCCAGGAATCGGTACGAACACAGAACATAGCCTACCAATGACATCAAGAGAACAAAGGAAAGGCAAAGCAAGTAGCTCCCTCTTCCCCAACAAGGTGATCACAGTGCTAGACATCCACTTAAACATATAACAATAAGACAACGGACAAGAAAACATGAGAAAATGGTCCAATAGAATTACCAACACCAGAACCACTTTAAATGCACTAAGCAACATGTTTTTCCTTTTTGTTATTTTTCAGAAAACATAACATGACCTTTCATGTGGCTCGTCTGCTAGAATGATACACACGTGATCTGTAATAAGTTTTTTACGATATTTACACTGAAATGGCAAGTTATGATACAGCAAGGCTTATTTTCTCTGATAAAAAAAATATATTTCAAATGTCGTCTGCTGCAGTTATGACCGGTGCTTGAAGACAGTAACCATGTTATGTTACTATTTTCATCAACGTGGTAACTATAACACTTTAGCCGATAGGTATTATCCTACACAAGTTATATAGAACCACGTGCCACTAACTAATTAACCCATAAAGAGCTAATCAGACATTTTGGTGTGTGTGTGTGTGTGTGTGTGTGTGTGTGTGTGTGTGTGTGTGTTTTGTTGTTGTTTTCTAGACAGAATATATCTTGAACATTTCATGTGAATCGTCTGTCTAGCATGAAATACTAAGTGAAATGCCAAGTTTTATATATTCTGAAAAATGATAAAATAAAAAGTTGTCGTCTGCTGCAAATTTGTCTAACGCCTTTAGGGTTAAAATCGTTAGACTTTTGCAATTTAGATTTCCGGGCAAAGCAAAAATATCCCTGACATGAAAATACTTATCTCCCTGGGCCCAGTTGTTCAAAGCGTCGTTAGCTTAACGGGCTCGTAAGTAGTCAAAATGTTAACTGTTCTAGTAAGTACAGTATCTAATTCATCTAATTAGGTATTTTTGCTAAAAAATGTCGAGTAGCTTTTGCAAATGCATTTTCAGCAAACATATTAGCATATATGCCATATCTAATGATCAAGGATTTAACGATACGTTAACTAACGACATCGTTAGTTTTGAACAACTGGGCCCTGGTCACTTGGTAGTTGAGGGTGCTACACATACAACAACGAATCGCTCATTTTTGGAGCAGACTGACTCCTTTAATAGTAGACCCCTACCCATCCCCCTTTCGGGAGCAAATTCTTTTCTTTAAGAGTAGTCCCTATTTTGGAAGCGTTTCTAGGCATACTTTTTCAAGATTTTTCCTAGATGTGCGTAAGAAATAATTCGGTTTTGGCTAGGTCATTAGCTCCAATTTAAATCCTAGGTTGCCGATTTTCTCTGTATGTCATTTACTACGACTGTGGCGTTGTGTATTGTCCTTCTTCCGGTGCCTCAGAAGGGCTGTGCCTCGTGACTGTCGCCTTTTCTGCTTAACTTTATTTATAGTTTTGATGATCGCATATTCGCGCAAAGAATGCTCATATTAACTTGCGCATCCACGCAGTCCGATCATGGAATTGCTCTTTTCATCTTTAGAGCCTCAAGATGGGAAAATACCTTATGGCATCAGCGCACACTGATCAGTCCTCATTGTCCACATAAAAAAAGCATCCTTGTCTACCCAAAAAGTGCCCAATGAAGATTCTGATCTGAATCCTCGCTGGGTTCACATATCCAAAGGTACGTTTCTGACGTTACGGTCCATCTTATTTCAATAGTATCCAATAATTCTGTAGAAAGTCAACAGGCATTGGCTTTTCGCGTGATTCTCAAACTTGCCTTTCTCATAACTCATTCATTTATTATATTGAGAATAACACCACATGATGCTTGTGCGATATTTTGGTATCTGAGATTTGTGTGGCCTACCGTAGAAAAGGATGTTTTTGATGCATCCAAGGGTAGCTACTAAATAATCAGAGTCGTATGCAGAAGAAACACAATGTTGAAACAACATCTATTCAACGTTAACATTGATTTAACGTCAAGACGTTGAATCAACAATGAATCGGTGTTGTTTAAACGTTGATTCAAAGTCTTGTCAACGTATGATTCGACCGTTTTACCGTTGTGTTCCCGCCGGGGTTGGCTATGTTAACCCTTACCCTGCTGTTTACGACTATTTACGCTTTCAGCGGTTAGGCGTCGTTTTTTTTTCCAAAACAAAACAAAAAACAAACAAAAAAAAGCAAAACACATATGTTGTGGGTACTCATCAGAAATGCCTCTGCGTTGCATTCCTGTTGAGTATCCACAAAATACTTTTTACGAAAAAAAATAAGAAACTATTTATTATAATATCTAGAACAATGTAAATCATGGCATGTTTTTTTATTGATTGTGTTGGGGTTTAACGACACGACAACCCTTGTGGGTCATTTTGTGTCGTCTCTCAGAGAAAGGGAGAAAAGAGATAGAAAAGATAGTAGAGGAGATGGGAGAGAGGAATAGGGAAGAAAAAGGGAAATGAAAGAAAGTGAAGGGACGGAAGAAATAACAATATTCCCCCTCTACTTTACCTGCTGCAAGGACAGCAGGCCTTGCCCAACTGTAAGCCAATATCAGTTGGGCGCCCCGGTGACAAAAGCTACAGGACACCTTCGCCTCACCCAACCACCCCCTCGTGGCATGTTTACAGCATAATATGGGAAATGGGGAAGGCATTAGTTATTAAGCACATTGAGATATATTTGTGCAGTGAAACGGTTAAAGTGACAAACAAATCAACTTTCAGCAGAAGTGCATGACCCGCTTTATCTGGCATGTCGTTTTAGTATAAAATCGCTATGTCATGCAATAACTGACCCACAGCACTAAACATTTGGAAGTTATGACAATGGTAAACTTTTATTTTGTTTTGTTTTGTTTTGTTTTTTTACCTCGTCTCAGTCTCTGGTCGATAAAATCAAACATTTGGCAAGTTTGTTGACTATTCCATACGGTTCCAGGGTTAATGCCATTTTCATATTTTCACATTTTTGTCTCGGCTTAGCCGCTGTCAATGAAAACACACATTTGGCAACTTCACTGGCTAGATCTTGTTGGTATCTATCAATATGCCAAACATTATCAAAATATTCCTAACGGTTGGAACACTATAGCCATTTTCGCTAACTGACCACGGACGGACAGATGGACTCACAAGGTGATTATAGGGCACTCTTCGAAAATCAATCTTTCAATCGGTCGACCTTTCATGCAATTGAGGGTCGGGCTTAACTGCAATAATCTCGTTAGGGACGAGGCAGTAGACTGTTTACTTTTAGTTGGGTTTTTAGTTGGGTTTTAAGATGTGTGCTGTCCGTTGTAAATGTGTGTATTCTTCTGCTTGGTGACATTGATTGGCTATGTTCTATGATCGTTGCTCTTCCTGGACATCTTCTTAACCAATGTTAACAATAGTAAACATCTAAAAATCGTCCCATATTAAGTAGAACCCTATCAATTTATGTTTTCACTAAATATCAAGGAGAAAGATAGGGGTACACATAACATAGCATTGTTAACGTATTTTACTTAATTAGGTTTTAAGCATGATAGACAGGAAGGCAACGTACACCATTTGCAACTATATGTTCTTTTTTGTTTATCCAGACAATGGGATTGATATTGCATGGAGATCATTTGTGATCACATTTTCAATATCATCAACTTGTCGTCTAATGAATGTCCCAGATAAAACACGAGTTAAAATAGAAAATTGTAGAAAATAAAAAAAAAATGAGATTGTATTATAGAACTAGGTTTAAGAGAACAATAAGAAACTCATCACTAATTTGTCGTCTGCTGAGTTTGCCCACATAGAGATTAAAAAAGGAAACTACAGAATAAATGACAATATAAATAGATTCTAAAACGAATTATCCTTGAGGGCAATGATCTGAAACTGAAAACAGCTTAATTAACTTTTGCCATGCTGAATAAATTTAGATGCCACGCCGATTTCTAGTTTTCAGCCCATCAGATTACTTGATCTAAGTTGTTGATTCAAATTTACATACTTCATGACAAACAGTGTAGATTTAGATCAGTTGGCTTCTTCAGATGCCAACCGATCTGGATCTACATTTTTTGCAAAAGCAGGACATATACGGATTAGGCAAAAACAGGGTTGAGTGTCAAGTATTCTGAAGCGGACTTGATCTAGCTACATGTACTTTCGGCCAGTCAATCCAATTTAGAGAAAGCATTTTAGCCTTTTCTTTCAAGTTCGACGTCTAGGATTTCTTTACATATTTATAGTGAGGTACCCTCTTTTTTACGGAGAAGTTCTCGTAATCACTTTGTAACTGCATTTGATAAGGTTCCTTCTCCTTATCGCGCCGCAAATGATAAACACTTAGAATGCTGGGTAATAATTTTAACAGACGACATGTCTTTTCTTTTCTTTTTTAAAGAAACCAGACCCTGACATTTTGCAAATTGTCTCCAAAGAGAATTTGGTTATTTTTTCTGTAGAAAATTACAAAATTATCATTAATATGTCGTCTGCTGAATCAGCCCAGATAGTGGTAAAAGTAAACTAGTGAGCAAAATCTGCGTTTTTTACAACATGTAATACCTCAGCACGCGTAAACAAATAGGGGACATAGGGGACGTTCTTCTATTTTTTCCAGGAGACAGAGTTTGACACTTCATGTCGCAAATTGTCTCCATAGGAGACCATTATTTTGTAGGAAATGTCTGCTCCTATTATATGAGAAAATGAAAAAAAGAAAACATCTTTAAAATGTCGTCTGCAGAGCGTTCGGATAGTTGTTTTAGAACCTTTATTACTTATTAGCTCACCTGACCAGTGCTCAGTGAGCTATTCTGATAGGCCAGTTCTCCGGCGTCCATCGTCCGGCGCCCGTCGTCCGGCGTCCGTCGTCTGTCAACAATTGACATCTCCTCCTAAACCCCTGGGCCAATTTGGACCAAACTTCACTAGAATAATCCTTGGGAGGTACTAACTGAAAGTTGTTCAAGATTTGGAATCCAAGTAGAACTCTGGTTGCAAAAACATTTAAAAATCTTCTTGTCTGAAACCAGAAGGCCCAGGTCTTTGATATTTGGTACGTAGCTTCACCTAATGGACCATTACCAAAGTTGTTCAAATTATAGCTCTGGGGTGAAAATTAGCTCCGCTCTAGGGGTCACATGTTTTACATAGACCTTTATAGGCGAAAACCATTAAAAAAAATAAAATCTTCTTGTCTAAAACCAGAAGGCCCAGCTCTTTGATATTTGGTACACAGCTTTGTCTAGTGGACCTCTACCAAGATTGTTCAAATTATAGCCTTGGGTCAAAATTTGCCCCGACCTAGGGGTCACATGTTATACATAGACCCTTATAGGGAAAAACGTGTAAAAATCTTCTTGTTTGAAACCAGAAGGCCCATGCCTTTGATATTTGGTACACAGCTTTGTCTAGTGGACCTCTGCCAAGATTGTTCAAGTTATAGCGCTCGGACCAAAAACAGCCCTGCCCTAGGTGTCACATGTTTTACATAGACCCTTATAGGAAAACACCTTTAAAAACCTTCTTGTCTGAAACCAGAAGGCCCAGGTCTTTGATATATGATACACAGCTTTGTCTAGTAGACCTCTACCAAGATTGTTCAAATTATAGCCCTGGGGTAAAAATTGGCCCCGCCCTATGGGTCACATGTTTTACATAGACCCTAATAGAGAAAAACCTTTAAAAAATCTTGTCTGAAACCAGAAGGCCCAGGTCTTTGATATTTGGTATGTAGCTTCATCTAGAGGACATCCAGTAAGAAAATGGCCCCGCCCAGGGGCCAACATGTTTTACATAGACTAACATAGGTAAAACCTTTAAAAATCTTCTTGTCTGAAACCGGAAAGCCCAGGTATTTGATATTTGATATGTAGCTTCATCTAGTACACCTCTACCAAGATTGTTCATTTTGTAGCCCTTGGGCAATAAATGGCCCCGCCCAGGGGCCAACATGTTTTACATAGACTAACATAGGGAAAACCTTTAAAAATCTTCTTGTCTGAAACCAGAAGGCCCAGGTCTTTGATATTTGGTATGTAGCGTCACCTAATGGACCATTACCAAAGTTGTTCAAATTATAGCCCTGGGGTTAAAATTGGCATCGTCCTACATGCGTTTTACATAGACCCTTATAGAGAAAAACGTTTAAAAATCTTCTTATCTGACACCACAAGGCCCAGGCTTTTGATATTTTGTACACAGCTTTTTCTAGTAGACCTCTACCAAGATTGTTCAAATTATAACCCTGGGGTCAAAATTGACCCCACCCTAGGGGTCACATGTTATACATAGACCCGTATAGGGAAAACCCTGTAAAAATCTTATTGTTTGAAACCAGAAGGCCCATGTTTTTGTGTTTGATACACAGCTTTATCTAGTGGACCTCTGCCAAGATTGTTCAAGTTATAGCCCTGGGGCTAAAATGGCCCCGCCCAGTGGCCCACATGCTTTACGTGGACTTTTATAGGGAAAACCTTGAAAAATCTTTGATATTTGATATATAGCTTCATCTAGTACACTTCTACCAAGATTGTTCATTTTGTAGCCCTTGGGCCAAAAATGGTCCCGCCCAGGGGCCAACATTTTGAACATATACTAACATAGGGAAAACCTTTAAAAATCTTCGTGTCTGAAACCAGAAGGCCCAGGTCTTTGATATTTGGTATGTAGCGTCACCTAATGGACCATTACCAAAGTTGTTCAAATTATAGCCCTGGGGTCAAAATTGGCATCGTCCAACATGCGTTTTACATAGACCCTTATAGGGAAATACCTTTAAAAATCTTCTTATCTGAAACCACAAGGCCCAGGTCTTTGATATTTGTTACACAGCTTTGTCTAGTAGACCTTTACCAAGATAATTCAAATTATAACCCTGGGGCCAAAATTGGCCCCGCCCTTGGGGTCACATGTTATACATAGACCTTTATAGGGAAAAAGCCTTTAAAAATCTTGTCTGAAACCAGAAGGCCCAGGTCTTTGATATTTGGTATGTAGCTTCATCTAGAGGACCTCTAGCAAGATTCTTCAAATTATAGCCCTGGGGCCAAAAATGGCTCCTCCCAGGGGCCAACATGTTTTACTAACATAGGGAAAACCTTTAAACATCTTCATGAATGAAACCAGAATGCCCAAGTCTTTGATATTTGATATGTAGCTTTATCTAGTGGTCCTCTACCAAGATTGTTCAAATTGTAGCCCTTGTGCCAAACATTGCCCCGCCCAGGGGCCAACATGTTTTACATAGACTAACATAGGGAAAAGCTTTAAAAATCTTCTTGACTGAAAGCAGAAGGCCCAGTCTTTGATATTTGATATGTAGCTTCATCTAGTGGACTTCTACCAGGATTGTTCAAACTGTAGCCTTGGGGCCAAAAATGGCCCCGTCCCGGGGCCCACTTGTTTTACATAGCTTTATATGGGGAAAACCTTTAAAAATCTTCTTGTTTGAAACCATAAGGCCCAGGCCTTTGATATTTGGTACACAGCTTTGTCTAGTGGACCTCTGTCAAGATTGTTCAAATTATAGCCCTGGGGCTAAAGCATGTTTTACATAAACTTATATAGGGAAAAACCATTAAAAATCTTCTTGTCTAAAACTGGAAGGCCCAGGTCCTTGATATTTGGTATGTAGCCTCGTCGAATGGACCTCTATCAAAGTTTTTCAAATTGTAGCCCTGGGGTAAAAAATGGCCGCGCCCCGGGGCCCACTTATTTTACATAGACTTATATAGGATGGCCCCATTCTAAGTATTGAAGCAGAAATAAGAAAAATGCCATAGATTATCATTACACATGCCCATGACTTTAAGGTCTATGAAACACACTTTGAGTTTTTGTGCCATAACTTTTATGTTAAAATATTCAAAGAGTTCATATGTTTCTAACGAAATGATGGATTTAGTTAATATTTGGTATGATGTTAGATATCAATCCAAAGTATCCAAATACCCCTCCGTTTGTTTGTTTATTCATTCATCCATTTGTCCATCTGTTCATCAGGCCTTCAAGAGCCATAAGAGGGGCTGATTTTCCATAAAAGTTAACATGCATACATTGCAACTTTTTCTTTAAAAGACTTCTCCTCTGACACTGCTGACAGATTTTTCAATAATTTCACAAGAATGTTTTTGGCTGATCTTCTACCAAAATTGTTCAACCCGTCCTGCTCTGCTGAACAAGATGGCAGCCAGAGCTAAAAATAAAAGAAACAAAACTAAGGCATCATGGGATCTTGCTTCTGTCAAGCACCCGTCCCTCATTCCCCCAGACCTATAATACTGTACAAGCCAACATGCTTTTACCTGTGCAAAGCACCATCACATACCTCCCAAGGCCTGTATAAGACAGTTCTTATACCTCCAGCCTGTCATCTGAAAACATTCATTTTCAACAAATTTTAAACATACATAGTCCTATGAAGAGAAAATATTGTCTTTTAGAATATACTAGAGACAATGACACACAGGTGAGGGAATTAGGACCCTCTGGGCCCTTTTGTTAACCTTTACCACTGTCTGGGCAAATTCAGTAAATGATAAATTGATTTTGTTTTCTTATTTTTTTCCCTATAAAATAGGCCTTGAACTTTTATGCAAATTGTCTACGAAGGGAGCAACTTTGCATGAAAGGCCAATGCCTAGTTTCTGCCATAAAATAAAAACAAAAATATTTCAAAATGTCGTCTGCTGAAAGTAATTTCCCAGGATACACATTAATTGTTTATAGATAGCACCTGCTTAACTGTTGCCTTTAGGCAACAGACAAGCAGGTGCACGTGGTATCTATTTGCTTCCTGAAGTGAGAAAATATAAATATTCTAGAAGGTAGTAGAGATTGACATTTATATCGCAGCTGGAAATAGTGACTATACATAACAAGATATATACACGTTTGTTGAAATCAAGAGAAACTACTTTAATACATTTAAGCCTAGCGTCACATAAAAAGGACTTTGGCAAACAGTGTAGACCGAGATCAGACGCCGCAAAATGCGGCGTCTGATCAGGGTCTACACTGTTTGCATTAAATACAGGAGTATTTATAAAACTTAGTAATAACAAAAACTAACCAGACACATCTACTAGTAACAGTGGGCCGGTTCGAAAAAGAATAATAGAAGAGTCCACTCGGCATAAATTGGTTAAAATTCAGTTTAATTTAGCTCATTTACCCTGTTTACCTTTTCTTAGGTGGATGCCTGAGCTCATTGTGATAAAACCTTATTTCTTGTTATCTGAAAACAATATTTCCAAACGACATACGGCGGCCCCTAGTTTGCTATAAAATGCTACTGAGGACTGGATGACAAAGTAATATGGTAGAAAACATTGACTATATAGCGGGTAGTCTGCTAACTAGGCTACGTAGCCAAGTTAGGTCAAGGGAGACAATTATTTTATTAATTAAGTAGTGTTATTAATCTACACGCCTGCTTAATATATTGAAATTTTACAACCAAAAACAAAGGAAAATTTTCAGATAAAAAATCCATTTTTTTTTTACATATTTCTGCTCAAAACAGAGACTGTGGGTACTCGTTAGAACCGCCTCGTCGAGGTGGTTCTAACGAGTACCCACATTTTATGTTTTTTAGAAAAATAAGAAAAATAATGCATACCCTTGTAAACCCAAGTTTTACTACATAAAAGTGGAGTTTAAGGGCCTCAAAATTATATAGGCGTGTTTTCGTGATGAAAGGCTTTAAAGGCTGTTGTATATTTGTATTTTTATATATATTCATTACAAGCAAGCATGTTTCTTTCACAATGAGTGTCCAGCGTCTTTAGCAATGAATAGCATGAATTATTGTAAAATTTTGAAAATCATTATTGTAAAATTTTGAAAATCAGAACACTTATTCTAATTAATTCTATGGAGAATTTAATTGTCAAAGCATCCTTCTGAAAAAAAAAAACAGTTTGAATAAAATTGAATCTCCTGTGCATTTTGTTATATCTTAAGTAGCTAAAAAGCTGCTCAGGTGTCGACCTTTAAATAATTGCGTGAGCACATCAATTGAAACTGTATACTTCTCAGACATTGTTCTAGATACGGCAATGGTTTTATGTAAGTGTCTGACATAGTTATTATGAAACAAGCAATCCAACTAAGTGACACCGGAGAAGAACTGGCTGCCAAACAATACAAGACACAGGCAACAATAAAAGTTAGACAAACGTTTTACTCTGATATTACTCGCATATTTTAAAGCTTAGCACTTCGGAAAGAAATTCAATAAATGACATTTTGAAATATGTTTTCTTATTTTTTTTTCCAGAAAATAGGCGTTGACACTTCTTGCAAATTGTTTCCTCATCACGAAAACACGCCTATATAATTTTGACCCCCTTAAACCCCACTTTGATATAGTAAAACTGGGGTTTACAGGGGTATACATTATTTTTATTATTTTGCTAAAAAGCATAGATTGTGGGTACTCGTTAGAACCGCCTCGCCGAGGCGGTTCTAACGAGTACCCACAATCTATGTTTTGAGAAAAAATATGGAAAATATCGGAATTTTTTATCTGAAAACTTTCAGTTTTTGGCGGTGAAATATTCAATATATTTGAATAGGCCAGTTTTCGTAATGTTAAAACAATATGCATGAAATGTCAAAGCCTGTTTTCTGAGGAAAAACTAAATTGTCATCTGCTGAATTTGCCCAGAGAGTAAAAAAGTTAAATCAAAGAATGGTTCGTCTAAGGCACACATTTTGCACTGACTTAACCTGCATTTTATACTATATTTTTAAAAGTAAAATACTAACATTAAACATTTATTGCAGATGATGCAGCTTTCTTTGGAACACACACTTACCCCGGTAACTTGACGGCTAATGTTTGGTTGGTGAAGGACAAGGTGAATGGTGGTACACGGCGTGTAGGCGTCACTGAGGGCACATGTATGCGAACAAGTATGTCACGTATAACAGGAGGACCAGGTATTTCTATTACAGTATTTACCCTAACTTCCAGCACATCTTAATTCCGTACCATAACTGTCCTATATTTTGAGCAAGTTCTTCCATGGAAGAACAAAATCCTTACTTATAGTGCAGAAACCTTTTCAGAAGGGAAGCCAGTTCCCGAGAAGGGTTTGGCAAAACTAAGAGACCAACTGAACCAAAGTATATAAAATGACATTGTAAAATATTTAAATCTCTCTCTCTCTCTCTCTCTCTCTCTCTCTCTCTCTCTCTCTGTATGTGCCTTTCTAGTTAATGTCGTTGTTTTTAGAAATAGGGCTAGTTAAGTTCTGTGAATTGGAACTATCTCCTTTTGCATGAAGCATAAAACCCTATCTCTGATGAATATAACAATGATTTGTATTGTTCTGATTCGGATCATGTGGCATAAAAAATAAACTAGAAATATACAGAAGCTGCTTTTATATCAACAGGATACAGGATACTTTTTTTATTTAACATGTGCTGTTACAGGCACCCAGCTGTCACTTGTATATATTACAAAGTTTATGTCCGTGCTTTGAACTCAATTATTTGTAATACAATCCGCTTTCAGCTTTCTGTAAAACACGTGCCAATATAGAGGGATGTGGACGCTCGATGTGGACACGTGCGTTCAGAACATAGTCGTACACCGTAGGCCCTGATCAGACTGCCCACTCGCACAGGCTGATCTGTATACTCACAGCATCATTTCATAATGTACATTACAATGGCAAGCACCAGAGAGTCTCATTACAAAAACATGCCTATTCGAATATACTGAAAATTTTACCACCAAAACATGAAAATTTTCAGATAAAAAATTTTTGATATTCTTCATATTTCTGCTGAAAACATGGATTGTGGGTAGCTGGAACCGCCTCGGCGAGGTGGTTCTAACTAGTACCAACAATCTATGTTTTTGAGCAGAAATAAGAAAAAAAATATGTATACCCTTGTAAACTCCAGTTTTATTCTATAAAGTGGGGTTTTATTGGGTCAAAATTATATAAGCATGTTTTCGTGATGGCAGATACGCAGGCTGATCTGAGTCTTTGCTGTGTTCGTATATGCAACAAATACCCCTCTGTACGGCCAGCTGAACAAAATCAGATAAAATGACATTGTAAAATATTCTCTCGTTCTCTCTCTCTCTCTCTCTCTCTCTCTCTCTCTCTCTCTCGTCATTTACTAGGTGTCCAATGGAGTAAATATGGTAAGGATTCCTATTAAGGCCTTAATCTTTCAACGACAATTCCATCACGTGAAGAATTAATTTCGTTCACTGAACTCTGTATTGAACTTTGTTCAACTCAAGCTCAGATTCATCGAGCATACTGTGAACTCACAGTAGACACATAACGTTGAAACAACGTTGATTCAACGTCAGTACGTTGACTCGACGTTGTTTCAACGGTGTGCCTCCTGGGCTACATCATGAAAACATAAATACTTCTGTAATATACAGAGCCTGCACTAGAACATGCGTAGTTTGCTTAACCAATTGTAGACTGAAAAGACTCCCCCACCTTATATATCGGAAAAGTCCAATTTCAATTTTAGGTACGTCGGGCTATGAGATATAGATATTCCTAGAAAAATGGCTAAATTATTTGCAAACAGTGGAGACCCTGATCAGACGCCGCGTTCTTAGGCATCTCATCTGGGTCTGCACTGTTTGCTAATTACCCTTTTAAGGGGTCTCAAGACTACAATGGGTTTAGTTTGTTTTAATGTATGAGGCTCGAATATCATTTGGGTGTTTATTCCATGCCCTGATTAGACTGACTGTGCATACAGTACGGTAACAAGACAACATATTGTACGTAGACAACGGCTGTAAAATGAGAAACTTAACAGGCAATTTGAAATACTTTTGGTATTAATATGTCAAACCCACGTGTCGTTTTGTCCACACAATGTCGCATGCGTAAAGTTTCGGGAACAACACCACGCAGCTGAACAAGACAACATATTGATTCACCAAGATAACACCGCGTTTTAATATAATAACATAGTCTTTTACCATAATAATTTTGTTTAACGGTCATGTTGTTTAGTCCACCAAGTGTCTTATTATGTTAAAAGACTATGCTATTATATTGAACACGTATGTTGTTTTCTCCACACAATGTCCTATTATGTTAAAAGGCTATGTTATTATGTTAAAACGTTGGGTTATCTTGTCTACGAAGCATGTGAACTTGTCTATACAACTTGTTATAATGCAAATGGGTGTGTTGTTTTGTGTACATAATATCTTATTATGTCATAAGACTATATCATTATGTTTAAAAATTGGGTTATCTTGTCTATGAAGTATGTGAACTTATCTATACTACGTCTTATTATTTAAACGCGCGTCTTGTTTTGTCCACACAGTGTCTTACTATGGTAAAATGCTATGTTATTATGTTAAAAGGCGGTGTTATCTTGGTGAATCAATATGTTGTCTTGTTCGACTGTGTTGTGTTGTTCCCGAAAATTTACGCATGCGACATTGTGTGGACAAAACGACAGGTGGGTTTGACATAATAACATCGTCTAGACAAGTTACTCTTAGACAAGATGACCCAAACTTTAACATAATGACATACACATTTGACATAATAAAACACCGTGTAGACAAGTCAACGCCATATGCAGACAAAATAACATGCCTGTGTAAGATAATAACGCACTATATAGACAAGTTCACATGCTTTTTAGACAAGGTAACTCCACTTTGTGACAAAATAAAATGGGTCTTTCACATAATAAGACAGTGTGTGGGCATGTCAACACTATATATTAACAAAACAACGCGCATCTTTAAGATAATAACATAATGCATCGACAAGTTCACACAATTCTTAGACAAGACAACAAGAAATATAACAACATAAGATCGTTTTGGCGTGCCATAGTATCTTATGTGGTTCATAGCTTGATCGGAAAAATAATTGAAGATACCGAGGAAATACCACAGTCCCGAGGCACAGCCCTCCCGAGGCACCACAAGAATGAGAGACGTGGAACAAATAAGGAAAACGCAAACCCTACACATGAAACTACAGATGCACAAATGCACAAACAAAGAAAAACTGCGACATAGGAACCACTTGGAACGGTCAGTAGGAAAACTTGTTTTATTCGCGCGAAACCCCAAATACCAAATATATGTCAGGTCCACATAGGGGACCTGAAGATCAAGGGGCGCGTCTTTCTCACGTTGCGGCTTGATAATGTTTTTCTTAATATAAAACTAAATGAAAAATAGAAAGAACTGCGCTGAAATTTATGTCACACCTGCGTCCTGAAATGTGAAAACAAGCACCAGAGAGAGAGTTGTCATCCTTGTTTAGCTCAGTGAGAGTTGCCATTCTTGTATGTGACGCCGCCCAACCCTATTCTATAAGTTTTTCAAACAGCTCCTGAGTTATAGACTGAAAAAAAAAGATATATTAAAAAAGGGGAGATAACTGGAAAACTAAAAGCCTGAGACCGTCATTCTTGTACGTGGCGTTCTTCCTTGTTCAAAGATATATAAAAAGGGGAGATAACTGGAAAACTAAAATCCTGAGGCCGTCATTCTTGTACGTGACGTTCTGCTTTGTTCCATTCTATAATCCTACTAAATATCATAAGAATCTTTGAAACGGCTAATAAGTAACAGAATGAAAACGAATAATGTCGATATAAAAACGTGGGTAACTGGAAAACAAAAAGCGTGAAAGTTCTCATTCTTGACACTCCGCTTCGTCCTATTCTATAATCCAACCAGTTACCATTAAATTATTTCAAATGGTCTCGACTTCCTCTAGGGTGGTCGCTAACGTTGAAGCTAGTGTTGAGGCTAGGGTTGATGCTGGGATGGACGTAAGTACACAGCCAAACGAACAACCGGACGAAAGAAAAGTCGGCAATGTGTACGCCTAACTTGCCCGTGCTAATACAGGTCCCACAAAAAGCAGCATAAACTATAAAATAGAAATGTTTTAGTATGAACATAGCTCTAGATAAGAGCAGACGCCACAGAACGCGGCGTCTGATTAGGGTCTGCACTGTTTGCTTAAATTACAGGACGTTAAGGGTTAAGTGAAACAATTAAGTCCCTGTTCAGGACTACTTTACCGCCTTCATTCAGAGACAATCGACCCACGAGTGCTGTCAGTGCTTTGATGTCTCTGAAACTGGTTATTTATTTTATTATTTTGTTGCGTCATGCGCTTACGTCCGCATATCACACATCTACTTCTGGATGCTTTACTCTGTGATTGTGTCTTTTTCTGGGACGATCGATTTCTAGCTTGTTTTCACTATTTGCATAATGATATATTGACTATTCATTTTCTCTTCGTTTATTTTCAGATTACTTACTTGAAATGAATTTGTATCAAAACATTAGCATTGGAATAACCGATCCAAGTGTTTTTGACATTCCATCATACTGTGGAAAAATTAAGGTATGGTTCTCGTGTCATACCAAGCATTGTTGTATCATTCAGAAAGGCCTAAAATAGATGCAATTAAAAGTTGCCCGAGAGCAACCAGACGGACTTCAACTACGTGTGACACTTGTATAAAACATCGGTAATGACAACATATTCATATTTTTTTTTTTTTTTTTGTGTTTTTTTTTTTTTTTTTTTTTTTTTTTTTTTTGTTATAATGATTTTTAAATAAGTCACCTCGTAGGGCCTGATCCATTAATAATCATTCAATAGATACTCGTTACCATCTTTGTCAAGCAATGCGATGAAACTCCACAGACAATGATCAATGTGCTATTCGTTCTGAGTTACCATAATAATACATCCGTAGGCATATATAACTTCTACTCAGGACTTAGGTATTGTGAGAAAGATACAGAAAATCAAATAAGTTAATGTATTTTCTATTTGTTTACAGTGGAGCGGTGTAGAAAAGCGGCTTGAGTTACAAACGATTTTCTGATGATGAAGAACAAGCCTGTGATATCGAAGTCAAAATTACACGTGTAAAAATATCTAGGACCTGCCTACTTGTCTTATTAACCCTTGTTCTGCTGAACCCGGATATACCCTGCCTTTGCAAACAGTGTAGATCAGATCAGTTGGCTTCTGAAGAAGCCAACTGTTCTGGATCTGTACTGTTTGCCATTAAGTATGTGAATTTATAGCAACAATCCGATTCAAGTAATCCGATTGGCTGAAAGTAGTTGTGGTCATGGTACCCAAGCCATAATCAAAACTCATAAATCCATAAATAAATGTTCAGAAACAACAGACATGGACCAACGAATAAAGGGTGTAATCAGGCATCCGCGGATAGTAAGCATTACTTGGTAAGCAAGCTTCGCCCACCATGCTCATAGGCCTGAACGATGGTGATGTAGGTAGAAGCGTATGTCTGGGATTTTGGAAGTCTACTTATGGCTCGTCATCGGCAAAAACATCAGAAACAAATCTGGAAACTGCCACATTATAGGGATTGACCAGCTCATGATGTCTCCCACAGAACTTCTTAAGCGTTGCTACCACTTTTAGTTTTTTGACACCCCTGGCTCAACAACTTTGTAGTGAGCACTTTCCCACGCTCCATGAAGTCCTGATAATTTGAACAAGCTCTGGGATAACGGATTAACTGTGATACGTAAACGCCGTATGCTGGTGCAGAAGGGATATTACAGCTCAGGTATGTAAAGTTAACAATGGGAAAATTGAAGTCATCCCGTTTGTCGTAAAGCCTAGTAGTAACATTGTCAATGTAGATCAATAACAATCCAAGTATGAGGAGGAAGCTGCAGTCTCCGTTGTTTCCTTTATTTCAAGTTCACGTGGATAGATGAATTCCAAATACTCTGCGAATTTTGTGTTTTTCAGAGACAATACATCTTCTATATATCTGTAGGTGAAATTGAATTGTTGTGCAAGAGTTTCTTGCCTGCTTTGAGGAGATTTTGTACAGATTCCGCCTTATACGAGTATAAAAACAAGTTGACAAGCAACGCTGCACAGTTAGTACCCATCGGTATACTGATTGTTTGCTGAAATATCCCATCACGAAAACATGCCTGTATGATATTGACCCCCTTAAACCCCACTTTTATATAGTAAAACTGAGGTTTACGGGGGTATATGTTAGTTTTCTTATTTCTGCTCAAAACATAAATTGTGGGTACGCGTTAGAACCGCTTCGCCGAGACAGTTCTAACGAGTACCCACAATCTATGTTTTGAGCAGAAATATGAAAATATCAGAGATTTTTATCTGAAATTTTTCAGTTTTTGGAAGTGAAATTTTCTATATACTTGAATAGGCATGTTTTCGTAATGCGTCCGCCGAACTCCACAAAATATTGTCGATTAGCTATTCCAGCATCTTTATGACATCTGCATCTGAGTTTTTTTGTGGTGCGTCAGAGTGATCCCGAACTAAGTACGAATCTGTTTTTGTAGCCAATGACAACATACTGAAAGCGATGGTTATTATTCTTATGGAAGAAACACTGGTTGATAATTTCTTTTAATTTAGATTTCAATTTAGCATGAGGAATAGTTGTGTAAAGAGTAGAGAAATTGAAAGATTTTATACAGTTGACGGAATGAAGAGATTCTGCCTTTAGGTTTTCTAAAAGCTCGTTGGAGTTTTTTCAGGATCCACTTCTGATTAACACCATTCCTGGCATATGCAGTGTCACAAGACTTCTTAAGGCCTTCTTTAACTGCGGTTAGAATCCGTGTTAAAATCTGAGAAAGAGGCTTGGTTGAGCACTTAGCCGAACCCGCAATATATCTCTGTTTGTACGGATTCTTGTGTACAATTTGGGAAGGTCAATATCTTCCTCTGGGAGGGAAATTCCGAATGTCAGCATCACCGAATGGTGGTTTTGTAGCATTTCGTCCTTGGACATAGCAGTAAGATTATATGTAGGGTTTCCAGTCATGGTACTCATACCAAGCTCTTCCATTAAGCAGTTTATATAGTGTTTTGCAAACAAACACAATGTTGTTAGATGCCTTGTCGGCTGGAACAAATTAGAAGTGGGCGTGGCATCTTAATTTATTCAGCAGGGCAAGGGTTAAATAAGTGATGTTGATCTTATTTCCACAGAACATAAGGGTTCACACTTCATTCAAAATGTCTTATATACAATAAAAATGTGAAAATGTTTCTTATTTTATATATTGTCAGTAGGTAAAGTTTAAGCTGTCAGCTTTAGAACCTCTCATTTGTGTTGGAACTAACCCATTAAAGACGGAATAAACTCTCTCACGCTTTATATTGGAAGACCATTTTCGATTTTAGGTATAGGCTGTTTGATGCAGATATTCCTAAAGAGAAATGGTTGAACTATTTGCAAACAGTGGAGACCCTGATCAGACACCGCATTCTGTGGTGTCTTATCTGGGTCTGCACTGTCTGCCAGTTACCCGTTTAGGAGTCTCCAGTCTTCAATGGGCTAAATTAGGCTTTAAATAAACAAAATGTTCCAAAACTAAATCTAAGATTTTAAAAACATCACCATAAACATAAGTGCTTCGTTTATTTATAACTAAAGAAATATATACATTTAACCATAGTTCATATAAAAAAAAGGAAACGCTGCATGGGAAGGAGAGCAATGGCGGGGGTAGGGTTCAGAAATTATAAGAAAGTTTATGTAATATGGATGTATATGTCATGGATTTATAGACTGCGCTTCCTGTGTTTGTTGACGTTTAACCCTTGAGAGGACTTCATGCACTTGGAAGAATTCCGCCATATTTTACAAGGTAGACAACTTTATGGCTTCCTGCTTGCTTTCCTGCATCCATTACCCTTAAATAACACTCAGTGATAGCTTGTCTCATTTGTCTACTTCAGGAAGATGTTACAAATATGTCAGAACATTATGCTGTAAAGAACGTCAAGCGAAAAAGAGCCTTTGAACATGTGCAAAATTGCGCTGATTCAGATAATCATACGCATGCGCAAAATATTATCCGGACCTTAGCTCTCCATTCATACATTCTCAGACTGCGCGGCTGCGAAGGCTAATCTGGGCCTTCACTCTCCGCATACGCCCAAAGACACGTATTCGCATGCGGCCCAGATGTGTTAAAAATATCTTAATTGTCAAATTAATGGCATAGTTTTCTGTCGCACCGCTTTTAAGTATACAAAGCCCACGCTGAATACAGGGACAAGTCAGTATACCCATTTATAAACAATAAAATATTCATAACCAGTTAAAACCAAATTGTAAACAAAAATATTTGAATGTAGATAGAAAATTTAATTTGAAGAAAAAGCATGCAGTGGGTTTAGCAATTATCATGGATCCGGAACATTAGAAAACTGTCCTTACGCAGAGGTGCGGACATTCTAAAAATAGTCTGGCAGATGTCCAGGAAAAAACATAATGACAGAAAATAGCCTACCAATGACACCCAGAGGAAGGGAAAATAAAGCATGACAGACAGTACACCAGCCAAAGACCAAAGAAAAGGAAACAATCAGCTCCCATTTCCCTACCAAGGACATCACAATGCTAGACAGGATTCACTAAACACAACAATAAAACAGAAAGGATAAAACGTGAAAAAAAGCCCCATGGTGAGACGCTAAACGGCCACACAAAAGACAAGCAACATCAGAACCACCGTCATTGAACCATCAATAGAAAAACCTGAGAGAGGCATAAATCGATTTTACAGTTACAAAATCTTTTCCCTAGGTTCAAGTGTTGTAAAATTACAAAATGGTTGTTCGGCTCGCATTGATCAGCCCGAGTATTTGAGAAGTATGATAACGGCACTCATTGCTCGCTTACAGAATGGATTGATAATGTTAAATATATATCTGAATTCTGGACTTGAGAATTATCACAAATAGTTTAAAGAATAAACTGTATATATCTGTTTTCAATAAATTGATACAAGAACTTTCTTGCACAACAGATAAGGAAATCCCTGGCTTTACCCTGAGATAAAGATTCTTATCCTACCTAGGGTAAGTTATATTTCTAAGGATACGATAAAAATCGATAATTATCACGTGTTTGATGTGCGCTGGTTGTATAGGACGTCATGTACGCCGTCATTGAATTTGAACTTAATGATGTCACTCAGTAAGCGCTGCAGCAACGCTAACACAATGCAATCGAAGTGATGCATAAATAAACATCCACGTTCAGAAATGAAAGGTATTCAAGAAAGAAAATCGTAGATGAGTGTGAGGAGTGGATAGAAAAATCTTTCCCTCGGTATCATAGTCTGGCATCACTCGGCAAGTCTCGTGATGCCAAACAATGACCTTCGGGAAGGATTTTTCTGTCCACCCCTCTAATATTCTCATAATTTCGCGTTATAATTAATACGTGCAGAGGTGGAATCGTGATATACTATTTCAGCCTAAATGTCCAAAAACACGTATTTTCATGCTAAATACAGACGATTACGAAACATATATTCACGCTTAGCATGCTGGATAAAACATTCCAAAGGCCACACTTCAAAATATATTTTCCTATTTTTACGAGAACATAGGCTTTGCCATTTTATGCTGATAGTCAATTATGCATGAAATGTCAAGGGCTAATTTCTGGGGGAAAAATATCATAATTTTTAGGAGACAATATGCATGAAATGTAAAAGCCTATTTTGGAAAAAAAAATATCATTAATTTGTAGTCTGCTGAATATGCTCAGAGTGTGGTAAAGGTTAATCTATGTTTTCGAGCAGAAATATGAAAAAATCAGAGTTTTTTATCTGAGAATTTTCAGATTTTTGAGGTGAAATTTTCTATATATTTGAATAGGCGTGTTTTCATAATGGGTTCAAATATTGTCCATAGTGCAAACACAAAAAGCAATGCACAAACAAAAAGAAACAGAAAGCAAAGTTTGCAACCATTGAAGATGACTGCAGTGCTAGCATTCGAACAAGAAAGCAGTGACAGGAAAACAAAACAGGAATCAAAGTGGGCAGCCGTACTGCGGATGACCACACTTCTTGAAAGAAAACAAGACTTAACATGCAGCGTGGCGCCACAAAACCAAAAAAAAAAAAAAAAAAAAAAAGAACGAACAACACAAGCCCCTCCCCTTTCCCCGCGTTAGAACCGCCAGCAGTAAAACCTACCAGTACCTACCACCAGTGGGTTTTTATCGATTTTAGTAGCGATATATCCTTCCCAAGGTTCAAATCTTGTAAAAAATACAAACTATTTTTTTCGGCTCGCAGAGAGGCTCCCTAACTCGATGAAACGTCATAGATATGTAAATCAAATCAAACCACTGTGATGAAAGAAGGATGAGGGATCGTGGCATCACCTCAGACACTGACAGCCAGAGGTACGACTTCCTGAGTGGTAAACCAAGCAACATGGACCTCGATGAAAAATGAATAACTGGCAGCCATGTTGATTACTCATTTATGGCTATTCAGTATAGTTTACACGTGCTATTCATTTAGCACTGTGGTAAAATATTCAGCAGACGACATTTTGAAATATTTTTTCCTATTTCTCCTAGGAAATAGGAGCTGAAATGTCAGATCCTGTTTTCTGGGAAAAATATATAAAAAAAAAATATCATCAAATTGACGTCTGCTGAATTAGCCCAGAGAGAGGTAAAGGCTAAAGACAGGGTTATCCGTATTTACACTGAATATTCGAATTCCTTAGCTCGTATGTGGCCGTTGTTTGGTCTTGATCTGTCCCTCATTTCTCTTTCTTTTGCTGCCTCGGGAGGGCCTAGCTCCGTGATTGCGGCAGTCCCAAGGTATCTTCACTTATAATTGTTTCAAATGTCAACGTTCATAGATTTCATTAGACTGCAGCTTTTGTTTGGTGTCAAATGTCTTGTGGCGGACGTAAATTGCCTCCCTGTTTTTCATAATAGTGCTATTTTATTTATATTTTCCGTAGGGTCATTTGAGCCTATTCTGACTATTTCCGCTTAGACCGGTGCTAGTGGGGACGTATGCAGCCATCAGACTACATTGCCGACATATGAAGGGTCTCAAAAAAGCCGAAATTTCGATTTACGCTCTTCTACGTGTCCTTTGCTTCCAAGAGTAACCTGTTGATATGTTATTTGCCCTAAAGATTGAACCGATCCATTTTATTATATCTTGACGTATCTAAAACAATTACTTGATGAGGGGCAAACAATATAGACCTTGATCAAATGTCGCGTCTGATCTGAGTTTACACTATTTGTTCAGGATCGTCTCTCCGAATACTTAACGTAAATAGGATATTCAGGATGCCTCTACGTTTTACGTATTGCTGTGTATCAAAATTTTATAATGAAAAAGTAGCATGAATCGATCAATATCTAGTAAATTTTTCTACCGCATAATTTGGACAAGTCCATTCTAATTGTAAGGGCATCTGATGTATAATTATTATTATTATTTTTATTATTATTATCATATATATACAAATTGGCAAGTGTCCAAATTTTTATGCATTTCTTTGTTATCTGCAAGTTTGATGAATATCCAATTATAAATAGTCTCTATCAGCCAGACAATATATTAAACCATTTATATGTCTATGGGAGCCTGAAAGAGCAGGTTACTCTCATGCGAATAGTTCGATGGTCTAAAATCAAAGTCGTCCAAGATTTTATGTCCATCTTTATTATCAGCAAGTTTGATGTAGATCCCATCAAAAATAAAGTTGCTATCGCCCTGACGTTTTCCCTATTATGTGTCTATAGATATATAATGGGGAAAATGTTGTCCGGACAATAGTGACTTTATTTTTTATCAAATCGTCATCAAAAAAGGTAAGAGAAAAGTCCAGGGAGTGCCACAATCACAAACCGCAGCCCTTCCCAGACCCCAAGAGGAAGAGGAAACCAACAAATCCAAACAAGCACAAATCGAACAAACGTACGAAAAGCACTAAGATTAGCTCTCTCTTCCCCAAGCGAGGTAATCGCAACACTAAAAGGACTGAAAAACACAAGACCAAATGACACATGGAAAGACATACAACAAATCGACTCGTAGAATAAACCACAAAGCAACAAAGAGTAAGACTAACACCGGGACCTTGCAGATAACGAGGACAGGCATAAAATCAGACAAATTCGATGTTAGCCCAGTTGCGACTGTTGGCATGAGAGTTCTCCACTCTTGAGGGCCTTATGAACTTAGGAAAAGGTTGACCGGACGATAGCAATTTTAGTTTTGATCGAATCTTCATGAGACTTGCAGGCAATGAGAACAGCCATAAAATCTTGGACGAGTTTGTTTTTGGGACAAATCGGACCATTCATAGACTAATAATGAGGTAATTTTGTCCGGACAAAAGCGACTTCATTTTTGATCGGATATTCATCAAACCTGCAGATCACGAGGACAGGCACACATCTCGGGCAAGTTTGATTTTGGACCAGTTTCGACTATTGGCATGAGAGTCGCCTGCCCTTGAGGGCCTCATAGATTTAAGCAAATGCTATCCGGACGATAGCGATTTCATTTTGGATCGATCTTCATCAGACTTACTGGTAATGAAGACAGCCATAAAATCTTGGACGAGTTTGATTTTGGGTCAGAGAAATGTTGTCCGGATGATAGCGATTTCATCTTTATTGGATCTTCATCAAACTTGCAGATAATGGGGACAGACATAAAATCTTGGACATATTCTCTATTTTAGCGCGGTCTGGACTATTGGTATGATAGTTACCAGCCCTTGAGTGTCCCATAGACTCGGAAAATGCTTTGCTGATGATAGCGATTTCATTTTTTTTATCATACTCCATTTAAATTGCAGGTAATGAGGACAGCCATAAAATTTGATTAAGTTCGTCGAACTATTCACATAACAGTCATTTGCCCTTAAGTCTCCCTTAGACATATACCGGGGAAAATGTTGTCCGGACGATAGTGACTTGAATTTGATTGGATCTTCATCAAACTTGCAATAACATGGAATAACGAGTGCAGATTGAATATTTATTGAAAGAATAACAGTCAGTATTGCTGAAAGTATTACTGAAAGTGTTTGTAAAAGTATTCATGGCAGCAATATGTTAGATATATATGCATGTTCTTATTATTGAATCTGATATTACCTGGAATCTGGTATTACCTGGTCGTTATATGGATTTAATATTTTCATATATAGATTTTCAATACCTGTTTAATTGGCCAAATCTGATGTAGCTGCACATAATTCATCAAGGTCTTTTGGTTTCATTAGTTTCAAAAAGGTTACTGAACCAAAAAAGGCCTTGTCACATTGAACTCTAGTGAGTGAGCGTTGCCTCTGGGCTACTTTTTTATTATTATCACTTTTAATAAAACGTATTAAATGTAAACAGTTTAAACCCTGATCCGACGCTGCATTCTGCGGCGTCTGATCTGGATCTACACTATCTGCCTATGTCTGATCTGGTTCTACATTAGTTGCCAATGCATTTTTGTGACGCAAGGCATAAATTGGTTAATGTTATTCAGCAGTATCAGATAATGTTTTGCATGAACATGATACGGGATCAAATTCCTAGCTGAAAAAAAAATGTCTTCAAAAGTGCTATCCAAGAATCAATTATTCCAAGAAACTACAAAATATAATGATAATACTGAAAATAGACTGAATGTCAAAAGTTGAACGGAAAATAGGCTTTAGATACTTCCCAACGCGGACAAAGGACCATGATATCACAGGCGGGCAAATAAGGCCAGGCAGCCTCTGCAATTGCACCGTCTGAGCTACCTATGGTATCAGCTTACAGAACCAGTGAATTTTGTAAAATGTATTGATGGACCTCGATGACCCTGACCTGACTTCGCGGATGCAGACCTGTCTTTTTTTCTGTTCGACATGGAATAAGCGCCCTTTTCACGCGTTACTCTATTAATATGTTTAAGCAGCTGGATCAAAATGGCCATGTCATATGAAAACGTTTCTTCAGGCATATGCGGGCAGTGAAAGCCCAGATCTGATCAGGGTCTTCACTTTCCGCTAACAGAATCATTGGCAATTACAGAATGTATTAACGTAGATCAAAGGCCCGGATGATACCTTCGCGCATGTGCAGGGTGATCTGATGATAACATTTTGCGCATGCTCGTATGCACTTTTTCGCTTGACGCGGCCCAAGTGATAAACATCACCGCGGTAGATTATAGAAAAAAAGCCAATAATGGCGGAAGGCGTGGCGTAATCGTGGACTCTCTTTTCATAGGTGAGAATGCTCAGTGTATATTTATTGCGTAGTAACTGCAAAATCTGTCCATTTGCGCTTCATCACATACGGCAGTAAACTTCTGTAGTTTGGTTCAGCAGTGGTGGACACTCTGAGTGCAGGGTTGGTATACCCAGTTCTATGCACAAATAGTTGGATTTCTGACGATTTCTAAGGTTTAGGCTTTGAACAAGAAAAAAACTGACATATGACCAGCATATACTAACAGTGTAAAATCCAGAACAGACTGTGCAGCCTAATACGAGTCTTCGGAGTTCGTTTTTTAATGGGACTGGATACACATTGAAATAAATGCATCCATCACGAAAACACGCCTATATAATTTTGACCCTCTTAAACCCCATTTTTATATAGTAAAACTGGGGTTTACAGGGGTATACATTATTTCTTATTTCTGCTCAAACACATAGATTGTGGGTACTCGTTAGAACCGCCTCGCCGAGGCGGTTCTAACGAGTACCCACAATCTATGTTTTGAGCAGAAATGTGAAAAATATTAGCATTTTTATCTGAAAATTTTCTTTTATTTGGTGGTAAAATTGTCAGTATATTTGAATAGGCTTGTTTTCATAATGTGACAGGTACATGTTTGTCGTCGTTCTCTATGGAGGCTGTTTTGAATAAGAAAAAAATGTTCCTTCTGTGAGCACATTCTTTTCGTTCAGGATAGGTTTCATTTTGAAAGGACAAGGTAACATAGTTCTTGTCTGCAAAAAGGTCTTTCTTTCACAAATGGCGGAAAAATTTTAGTGTATTGTTTCCCCTTAAACTAGGCATAACGTATTTTTCCTAATACAGACAGACCTGAACAAACATTTTAGACCCAGACCAGACCCCGCAAAACGCGGCGCTGATCAGACTTTACATTGTTTGCCATTCAACCAGCAATGTTTGGACACCAGAATAGGTAGCAGAATGAACTTGTTCAAATATTAGGATAGGTTTGGTAAGGAGATGTCCGTATTTTAGGTTAAATAAGAAAATTTTATCACTATGATGCACACACTGATATTGGACTCGCAGTTTAAAATGTAAGGTATTATGTAGAACTACACACCTATGGTTCGGATTTAATACCGTATTTTGTCGTCAAAATCCTGACATTTTAAGGGAAATGGATTTACGTTTCGGGGGATACAATTTATCCAAACTTGTTTTATCTCCCTTCTGAAAATATGTCTATCGTAACAGGAAAACTACTTTTTGAGTAGATAGTGTTTTCAGAATATGCCGAGTGCGCAGGGATATAAACAGGAAATCACAAACGTTGTCTCCCTTCTAAGTAATAGCGGAACATTTGCTAAGTATATCAAGTCTCTTTGAAGAACAAAACAAACGAATAACCCAGTACACATACAACGTCGTTGTTACGATGTTGAGCGTTACTTTGGATAACCTAAATCATTAAATCGTCATAAATTCATTTTGCACAGGAACTGGGTGTCTCAATTGTAGAATACTTTTGCAGAAGTAATACAGTAACTCGTACTAATAAGATGAACTGTCCAAAAGTTTACATCGTGATTAAACTATTGCTTACCTTCATAACACTAGCAGCAACAGACCTTTTAGAAACGAGGGATGCGTTCGACTGTCCCAGTTGTAGTAACGTGAGATGTCCACACGTGCACAGTGGCTGTCAGTTAGTTCCAGAACCGGGAATCTGCGCTTGTTGTTTAATGTGTGCCATTGGAGAAGGAGAATACTGTGGACTTGCACTAGGCAGGTGTGCAAAAGGCTTACTTTGTCGCCCTCGTCCATTTGAAAGAGACCCTGTATACGCCCTTTTAGTAGGAAGAGCCATCTGTGTTCATGCAGACCAGTCCACGGGAAACAGATCGATCTGAATTAGGTAATGGTATTGTTTTGTTTCTATTGCTATGGCTTGGGTTCAATTTGTTGGGTTGGCAGGGCACATAATATTTGGACATGTCAAACGAAATATATAAATGAAGAAATAGAAAGTCGTCCGCTGCAATATTTATTTGTATTTTAAGTGTTAGTATGTACAATTAGAACCATTATGTCATTAAAGGTTTCAAATTCATTTTTTATTTTCTTTTATTTTATTTTATTCAAAATATCATCATTGAGCTGTAGTGTTTAAATCCTTATATTATAATCGAGAACTAAAAACTTGAACCTATAGCTGATTATTGCGTTCGGTGGGTCCTGTCTGACACTGTGATAACTCTTTTGTGAAAACATGTGCAGATGTCCAGGAAATTCTATAATCACAAAGCACAGCCTTCCCAGGCACCAAACGAACACGTTTTTTCCGTCAGCCCTATTTAAGTGAATAACACAATTTTCACCATTTCAAATCAAATGAACATCCTCCTAATTCCTGACCCATGAATGCTCGTTGTTATAATATAAAGTGGTGAAATAAGGGGTTTGTCTGAATTGTGAATATATGATGCATTTTCTGCTATAACTGTGTTTAAAACTTCAAACATGTATTAGGAAACGTCTTTATTTATTAAAGGGAAAACTTTATAGGGGCGGAGCCTGATGTATTGCAACGATACTACAGATTATCGGAATTGAATGCCTCAACTTTAATCTGTTGATAAAAGCAGACAAAATCTAAATATATATTTCTTGTTTTTCACAGAAAAAACAACAACAAAACACTTGACGTTACCTTCATATTTTCGCCAACGTCTTACTGGGTGCAAAATAAGAAAACATTACTAATTGTTTATCTGATGATTTCGCCTACAAAGCACTAAAGCTTTAAAAGTTTACGAGACAAACACGTTTAGTAATCAAAGCACTGACAACACTGGTGGGTCCACTGGTCTCTGAATGTAGGCTGGGAAAATGGTCCTGGTCCTTAAGACTGTTTCATTTGACCCTTGACTTCCTATAATTCAAGCAAACAGTGCAGACCGTGATCAGACGCCGCATTTTGCGGCGTCTGATCTGGATCTACACTGTTTGCCAATGTCCCAGTCAAAGTTTTACAGATAACCCTCTTTACACGGCCCTCTGACGTCACTGTAACAAGAATAGCGCGGCTCTAAATAACTGTTACCCTGGATTTCGTACAAACACGCGGTCTGATTTCACTCATCAATGATAATCACGTGGACCACCTTAAGGAAATTTTGGTGTATGTATACTTTGGCTCAATAGTAAACAATGGACCCTAAAATAACACAACTTTTGCAGTTATGAAGTTTTCTCCTACGTGTTTGATACTTTTTAAAAAACGGAGGCTACTCTTAAAGTAAACATTGTGCTCCCACTGGAGGTGTATCCATTGCTTAACAGAAGTTCTGAAATCTTAAAACGCCAATAATATTCTTATATTTTAGTTGTTTATTTTATTTCTTTTTTATTATTATTATTTTCATTTATCTATTCATTCATTTATTTATTTATTTATTTATTTATTTATTTATTTATTTTATTTTTGTCAAATTTGCATTTAAATACATGGCTTACCGGGATCATTAATCACAGATACACTGATCATAAACAATGTCTTTCCCTTAATTGTTAAATGTCGTTCAGATTGTTTTCTCTGATCTGTTATCTAATTTTGCTTAGTTATCTTTCTGAAAGTCTAACATCAACCACAACTCTGCTATCAGATGCAATATGATAACATAAATAAAATAAAGATACATAATATAATCATCCGATTAGAAGCTTGTACAGTTTGTTTACTCTACTTCTTGGAATCACTGGTAGGCTATAAAAAAGGTGAGAAAAGTCCAGGGAGTGCCACAATCACAAGCCGCAGCCCTTCCCAGACACCAAACGCAAAAAGAAACAGGCAAAACCAAATAAGCGCAAATCAAACAAACGTACGAGAAGCACTAACATTACGTAGCTCTCCTTTCCTCAAGCAAGGTAATCGCAATGCTAAAAGACTGAAGAAAAACAACACAAGAACAAAACAACACAAGGCAAGACTTAAAACAAATCGCCTAGTAGAATAATCCACAAAGCAACACAGAGTAAGACTAACACCGGGACCACTGCCTTAGAACGGTCATTAGAATAAACCACCAGGGTCGGGGGCGTGGGGGCATAAAAGCACTTTTACAGCCGACTAACTTCACCCTGGGTCCCGATGCCACTCTAAATCACAACTAGTAAAACAGAAAGCAAAACGGGCAGCTGTTGAAGGTGACCAAACTGCTAATATCAAAACACAATGTTGTGTGATTGTGACTCTTCCAGGACATCTTTGTATCTTTTCTGAATACCTGTATTAGGCTGTTGTTTTGAAATACAAGGTAAGAAAATGTATCTTATGGCCTATGCCAAGCACAGACTCAGATCAGCCTGCGTTCCCGCACAGTTTAACTCAAATGAATACCGTTATGTTTCAAAAGGAGACAATTTTTAAAAGACTAGTGTTTTATTCACTGATATTTTAATCCTCCCTTCATTTTTGAAGGGCCACCAGTATAAGTAGAGTAAATATGTCCATGTCAGAGTTATTTCCTTTAAAGTTGTATTCATTCTCCTATATCAAGGCATTTTTATTGTATTTGCCAATACATTTGATAGTATCTGCGGGTATTATAGGCGAACAATGATGACGCTGCTCAGTCTGCGCCAACGGGCTTTTGTCATATTGCAACTCAACTGACTCATTACAAAACACGCCTATTCAAATATATAGAAAATATCACCTCCAAAAAACTGAAAATTTTCAGATAAAAATCTCTGATATATATATATATATATATATATATATATATATATATATATATATATATATATATATATTTCTGCTCAAAACATAGATTGTGATTACTGCGAGGCGGTTCTAACGAGTACCCACAATCTATGTTTTTGAGCAGAAATAAGAAAAATAATCTATACCCCTGTAAACCCCAGTTTTACTATATAAAAGTGGGGTTTAAGGAGGTAAGAATTATATAGGTATGTTTTCGTGGTGTCCTTCGCAGAGCTGGCTGACAACCAATGAAAGCAAAGACAATCTAAGGGCAAAAAGTAGACTAATATTGAATACTTATGTTTTCCTGTATATTTAAAAGGATTGGTTAAGGAAAAAATAACAGTTCTTCGTTTAGTTGTATCCTGCGGAGGAGTCAATTTATAGCAGAATCTCTTGCAATTATCAGGGAATTGATTGTTACTATATGCAGTATATTAAAACAGAGTTAATCCTTTTCCATGCAGCGGTTCAATTATGTAATTACCGGGTTATTTAATGAAATATATGTCGTATACAAAAATAGGAGGTATCCTAATGGAAAATCCCTGATTAATCTCTACCATTATCATGGTTAATTCAGTGGACGACAATCTGATTTTTATCTTTTCCCAGAAAATAGAAATTAACATTAAATGGAAACTGTCTCCTGTGGAGTCAATTTGCAGAATTTTCAAATCCTATTTTCTGGGAAAAATTAGGATACTGTTTCAAAGAGTCGTCAGTTGTGATTTCTATCCCGCATGATGAAAGTTAAAAGACTCGCTAACGTACGAGGAAATATTTCTTATAGAACCCTATCACGCCGCATGATGTGCAAAGATAACAACGTCGCAAAATTTATTGCCGACATTTTGAAAACGACAAGACGGAATCTGCAAAAAAAATCATTTTATGATGTGTAACATATAATTTAATATAAAAAGAATTTATAATACAGAAAAAAAAACAATTCCTCGAGACTTGCATATCTTTAAAACAGACTCTTGCTAAGCCACTTGTTTATTTATCAAATATGAAAATCTCTCGGGAAGTATTTCCTGTATTTTAAAGAGTATGCTTTAATCTCTGTATCTCGACTCGATAATTGCAAACTTCATCTAAGCAGTGACTGATAAAACCAAAGAGGGATGTATTTGATAAGCAAGAAGAAACCTTAGGTACCAACTGTACCAACTCCTTGACCACTGTTACGAAAGAAAAGCACTCAACAGTCCGAAAAAAAAATACAGAGTGGGGGTGGGAGGCGCGTGGCGTGACATAAAAAGAGCGATGAATAGAAGAATAAGATGACGATGGTGAGTTTAGGTTTAACGACACGTTAACCCATGAAGCTCATTTGTGTCAAAATGGTTGAGAAAGATACGAACGAAGATGAAATTAGCAGTTAAGCTATGCTTAAGAAGGAAGAACATCAAAGACGCCTACCAGCTGGTGGAAGACCTTACAAAGGAAAATTGAGTACAGTCTGTGTCCATCAAAGACCAAGCAGGAAATAATTCATCTCTGTAGATTGATCTTGTGCTGCTCTGAGTTTCATAATTATGAATCTGAAGGTAATCCAAAAGTACCAGAGTCATACAAGTCATACAAGCTCCGATGAGGACTACTTCTCAATCATTCGCGAGGACGTTAATGTAGCCATTAAAGCACTGAAGAAGGAAATGTCATATGAAAATTACCAATATATTCGCTGAAGTAGACAAAACAGCAAAGAAGATGTCCAGGAAGTACCACAGAACATAAAGTATCAATGACACCAATAGAAATAGCTAACAAACCATGGCGGATAACACACGAGCTACAAAACAATGAAATACAAAACAACAAACTTTCCCTTGAATCGCCAACAAAACAGCAATAACAATCGCAGCGAGCAGCCACAAAGCCATATGAAGAATGAACAGCATATGAAGCTGGGGCAGAAACGGTGGTTAATGCAATGACATTGGCTTGCAACAATATCTGGAAAACAAGAAAATGTTTTCCCCAATGGACTCAATCAACGTCGATCCTACTCTCAAAGAAAGAAAAAAACATAAGGTGTGTCAGAACTATAGCTAATCAGCTTCAGTGTTTTGTAATCTGCGTAAAACAGTTTCTATCACCACCATCCTAAATTAATTTCAACTATAATGTTGGTTTGAAAACAGGTAGGCAGGAATTTTATGGCGACCTAAATCATCACCAACGCTCCTCAGCAATTTTCTCGAAGGATACTGGCAGATGTTTTAGTAGGCGTTTTAGTGAACATCAGCACTGCAGGCCGAATAGTTGCCAACCTCCAAGTTACAACTGATGTTGCTGGAATTTCCAGACACAGAGAGGGCACTTACGGTACTATTAAATCTTCTTGACAAAGCCTAAAACTGGAAACTGGGCCAGAAAAGAAAAAAAGTGTTGATGAACAAAACAGGTGAATCCGCGTGCAATTCCAAAGTGAATAGCACCAGGTTTCAAACAGTAGAATAGAAAATAGTTTCAAATACCTAGAATCAATCATCGTTGATTAGGGCACGAAAAATTGAGGTTCTGTCCAGAATTGCTCATACAATTGTATAAGCAGCAGAACTGAAGCTGATATGGAAAGACAAAAACACAATTCCACCTAAAAGATTAAGCTGATGTGTTCCTTGTTTGAACCCACTTTCCTATACGCTTGTGAGAGTTGGGCTAAATGGAGATAAGAATACATAAATGAGAAGCTACTGCAAACACCATCTCGTACCTGGACCACAATTAGAATAAGAAAGTTCAGTAGCAAATCCGCTGTTCTTGTGATGACCTCCTCACCATGAGCAAGACTAGTCAGTATTATCGCAGAATAAGGAAAAAACATTTTACTGCATACCCTCTTATCTATAGCTTTGTGTTAAATCCATAAAAGTTCCGTATATGATAAGGAAATATAATACGTTTGATATAGAGCAGAATATTAAGAAGACTTTGCAGTACAAAATGTTGAAAGATATAAAAAAAAAAAATTAAAATAAATAATGGCATGAACACTTCGATTGTGTGGAAAACCAAGTCTTGGTATCGCATTAAACTAGAATTTCAGTATGACAGAAAATCACTTCAGACAATATACATCTGTTTTGTAGACCAGACCGCTCCTTGGATATGAGGATGTTGTGTGGGATAACTTGCACATGGAACGAAACAAATGAACTAGAACAAAAATACAAATTGAAGCCACAATATTGTGACAGGCGTAACTAAAACGCACAACTCTATTATGTCCTTCTTGCCTTCCGTTATTAAAGAATGAAATAAACTCCCCAGGATACTCGTGACTCCGGAAATTTTCTTTCATGAATGCTTATTTGATAGCCACGTCCTTGTTTTACTCTGAAGAAAAAACGTATGGCCCAAATTTATCAAACGCCTAAACTCTCGGGGTAGTGCTGTTAGCAGTAATCTCTATTCAATGAATATTATAGATGTTATGTTAACATCACGAAAACACGCCTATATAATTTTGACCACCTTAAACCCCACTTTTATATAGTAAAACTGGGGTTTACAAGGATATACATTATTTTTCTTATTTCTGCTCAAAAAAAATAGATTGTGAGTATTCGTTAGAACCGCCTCGTCGAGGCGGTTCTAATGAGTACCCACAATCTATATTTTGAACAGAAATATGAAAAATATCAGATTATTTATCTAAAAAATCTTATTTTTTTCTTTTTGGTGGTAAAATTTTCAGTATATTTGAATAGGCTTGTTCTCGTGATGACTCAGAATCTGACAAAATTAGCTCCACCACAAGTTTTACACATCAAAGGGAAAGACAAAGAAATACAAACAACCACAAAAAGATCAGATAACAAGCTCAGTTGGCAGCCCTTTCCCAAAAAAGTGGCAACTATGTTACCCAAACTTACTTGAATATACCTTTTAACTAACATAACTGGTAAAAGAAAAAAAAATATTTTTAAGTGAAACACAACAGAACATTTCACTAAAAATGCTACAATGAAAGTACTACCCTGGGATGGCCCATGGCTTGCCTGTTTTAATAATAGGAACGCGCACCATTTCGAATGCACTAGCATCGCCATTTTTCAACCAGAGATGTTAGATACAGTAGCTCTTCTTCACCAGCCATCGCGAAATGTAATGTAATATAGCAGTTTGGATTTGCCATAACAAGCAAACAAGATTTTTCTGTTATTCAAAACTACATCTGAAAACTAAGCCATGTCGAATTTAATAATCAGGTTCAATTCATAATATAATGAACAGGTAAAATATAAGTGAAGATACCCGGGAAATGCCACTATCACAAAGCACAGCCCTTCCGAGCCACCAAGGAAAGAGATGAGGAACAAATAAGAACACCACAAACGCCATATATAAAATCACAGATCACTGCAACAGAGTAACGGCCTTTGGAACGGTCAGAATAAAAACTACTTGTGGTGTTGGGAGTGGTGGGGCGGATCTTATATAAGATTTACTCAACCGACACCAAATATAATTATTAATAAAACTTATAACAGGCATTTAACCGAAGTATTCTCGATGTCTGTACAGTCTTGATTTTACTGCTGGGAATTCCGTTTAAACCTAGGATTAAGCAACGTTTCTGTTTGTTTTTTGTTGTTTGTTTTTTTTTTTGTTGTTGTTTTTTTGTTGTTGTTTTTTTTTTTTTTTTTTTTTTTTTTTGTTGTTGTTTTTTTGTGTGTGTTTTTTTTTTGTTTTTTTTTTTTTTTTTGTTTTTTTTTTTGTTTTTTTTGTTTGTTTTCTTTTTCAATATATTCAGACCTTTGTAAGACTCTATATGGTTTATTTTGTAAACAGGAAAGACCCACTAAAATCAGTTTATATCGAAGAATGCCGTTTCTCGAGATCCACTGGCTAATTCTTAACATGTTAATCTTTCCATATACGGTGTAGGTATTAAAAGGCTTCAAAATAAAATAATCACAGGTTGCATTATGAAGTGAAAATACCTATTTTCGTTTATATTATTTTGAATTTTAAATAGAAACGAACAGAACACTTAGCTGAAGGCTAAGCTGAGCAACTGATGAGCAATTGATGAAAATCATAAAAATAGAAAGTGATTGAGCTTTGAAGACATAGAAAATGATATCATGGCAATTACCATTTTTTGTCATTACTGTCCTAACCACTTAATGAATAAGAAAAGGAAATAATTAAATCATATCCGAAACAGTAGTTTAATATATATATATATATATATATATATATATATATATATATATATATATATATATATATATATATATAGTTAACTAGCTCCAGTAAATAGCAAATAGCATTTTTCTGTCAACAGACAGCATTCATAAGCGACTGATAAAGTAAATATCTAATTAAATATTCAAACTATAGAAAAAAGGGTAAGAGAAAAGTCCAGAGAGTGCCATAATTACAAACCGCAGCCCTTCCCAGACACCAAGTGGAAGAGAAAACCGACAAAACCCAACAAGCACAAATCGAACAAACGTACGAAAAGCACTAAGATTAGCTCTCTCTTCCCCAAGCGAGGTATTTGCAATGCTAAAAGGACTGAAAAACACAAGAACAAAGTAACAAAAAGGTAAGACATAAAACAAATCGCCATTTAGACTAAACCACAAAGGAACAAAGAGTAAGACTAACATCGGGACCACAGCCTTAGAACGGTCAGTAGAGTAAACCACTGGGAGGTTTAAAGCACTTTTACAACAAGCCAACTTCACCCTGGGTCCCGATGCTACTCTTAATATAGAAATACATAAAAATTCGGTTCGCATTAAGGCTCCAAACTCAGTCAATGCATCAAAGCGAAAACATAAAAATCAAATTAATCACTATAATAAACAAAGACGAGTAATCATGGCTAATTCTACTGTATGCCAGAGTAAATGAAAACCAATAGTTGAACCACGGCGGGCCAAGCCAAAGACATATCGTCAAGCCCCAAACCACTGGTTAAAGTTTTACGAAGATACCGTCATTGAGTCTGAGGCCGAGCCGTCGTCGTGCAATTAAAGAGTGAAGCATAGTCATCAACAATGATTGGGTTGACATCTAGGCATGCAGTCTGCCGCATAATATCCAGGCTACAGCCAATTCTTTCATAATGGTTAATAAGTGTTCTGAATTGCTCGAAAAGTTAGATTTTCCTACAATTTTTCTAAATCTGTACACTAAGTCACCGTAAAATTCTGGTTCCGATATATCTTGTTGCAGAAGTGTTTTCAGACTGACGCTTATTTTCTACCAAACAAACAGGTAGGAGAAAAGTCCAGGGAGTGCCACAATCACAAACGGCAGCCCTTCCCAGACACAAAGAGGAAGAAAAAACTGACAAAACCTAACACGCGCAAATCGTACAAACGTACGAAAAGCA
Source organism: Anodontia alba (assembly GCA_964016985.1). Taxonomy (NCBI): domain Eukaryota; kingdom Metazoa; phylum Mollusca; class Bivalvia; order Lucinida; family Lucinidae; genus Anodontia; species Anodontia alba. The sequence continues at coordinate 59,503,150 of OZ024834.1, read as the reverse complement.
CTAAGATTAGCTTTCTCTTCCCCAAGCGAGGTAATCGCAATGCTAAAAGGATTGAAAAACACAAGAACAAAATAACACAATGCAAAACATAATTCCAATCTCCTCGTAGAATAAATCACAAAGCAACAAACAGTCAGACTAACACCGGGGCACTGTGTCTGCGATAAAATTTGGAAAACGCCTTACGAAGTTTAAAATAACGATTAAAAACTAATAAATACAATAATTTTCGTATTTCTTAGCCAAATCTGGACATAGTTTTTGGTTTCTAAAGCAACTGATATTTTATGACAAACCTTGACTCTAGCGGGCTCTTGCATTTAACAAAATAAGGCATAAATTGCTTGTTTACATTTGTCAGTTGCCGACACACTAATCTTTGTGGTGCTTCTTGTAGTGATGTTTGGAATAGAATAAGAAGACTGAGAGAGAGAAAAGGCGAGCCTGTTAAGGAAAGCTGGCACACTTTCGGGGAAGGAAAATCTCTCAAATATGTTTTACTTCCATTCCTAAAAGGGAGCGAATTCTTTCCTTAGAGAGTAGGTCCCTTTCTAGAAAAGAGCTTGGTGTACAAAGAAGCGAACAGAAAGTTACTAAAAGTTGACTAAAAGGTAAATATAAGTGCCTTGTCCTAATAGCTCTGCTACTGACCGTTCCAATACAGTGCTTTTGGCAATTATATGTGTATTCACTAGTTAGTTATTCTGTGTATACTTCGTTATATTCCTTGATATGATAGCGGCATTTCCTTGATTCTTCTTTTCCGTTATTTAAGTAATACTTTGTCTTATTTTTGCAGATTACAGAGGAACCCTACCACAAGCGTCTTCTCAACGAAAAAACAATCAAGAAAGTCTGCCCTTTGTTTTTTTTTTGTTTTTTTTTTTAGCTCACCTGAACCGAAGGCTCAAGATGAGCTGTTGTAGTCACTTGCCGTCCGTCGTCGTCCGTCCGTCCGTCCACACCTTTGAACGACTTCTCCTCTGAAACCTCTGGGCCAGTTTTTTTCAAACTTCATGTTGAGCCTTCTGTTAAAGGAGGGTTGAAAATTTGTTCAAATGGTCATGGTCCCTTAATCAAGATGGCTGCCTTGCTCATATATGGTAAAAGCACTTAAAAACCTTCTTCTCCAGAACCAAGAAAGCAAGGCTGAGTCTTGGTATATAGCCTTATGGACTCGAGGTCTACCAAGTTTGTTCAAATAATGACTCTAGGTTAGCCTTTGACCTTTATACGGCAAGGTGAAATTTGCGTCCCCTTGCATTTGTACGGGTAAAAGGTTGAAAAGTCATTTTCTCAAAATGTATTAAAGACTAATGGCTGAAACTTACAATAAGTGATTACAATAGTAAAACATTTAGTTATAATCAAAAGTTTGTCCCCTGGGGGTTATCTGCCCTTGCCCCAGGGTTATATACATGTATAAAATTGTGCAATTTTCAAATGCCTTCTTCTATGAAACTACTTAAGCAATTTTCACTAGACTTGATATGGGGTTTACTGTTGAAAGGATATTGCAAATTTGTTCAAATAGTTCCACGCCATTGAACAAGATGGCTGCCATGTCCATATATGGTAAAAACACTTAATTTTTTTTTCTTCTCCAGAACCAAAAACGATGTGGGGCTAAATCTTGGTATATAGTATAAGGACTCAACGTCTACCAAGTTTGTTCAAATAATGATCGTAGATTGACCTTTTTACGGCAAGGTCCAATTTGCGTCCCCATGCATTTGTATGGGGAAAATGTTGAAAAGTCATTTTCTCAAAATATATTAAAGACTAATGGCTGAAATTTGTTTTTTAAATGCCTTCTTCTCTGAAACTACTTGAGCAATTTTCACCAGATTTGACATGGAGTCTTCTGTGAAATGGAAAGGGTATTGCAAATTTGTTCAAATGGTTCCGCGCCATTGAACAAGATAGGCCGCCATGTCCATATATGGCAAAAACACATAAAAACTCTTCTTCTCTAGAACAAAGAAAGCTTTGGGGCTGAATCTTGGCATATAGCATTGCTGTCTCAATCTTTACCAAGTTTATTCAAATGATGATCGTAGGTTGACTTTTGATCTTTTTACGGCAAGGTCAAATTTGCATCTCTATAGATTTATGTGGGGGAAAGTTGAAAAATCATTTTTTTTTTCAATATGTATTTAAGACTAATGGCTGAAACTTACAATGTCTGATTAAAGTATCAAAATTTTGCTCCCCCCTCCCCGGGTTATCTGCCCTTGCCCTTGCCCTTGGGCTATATAAAGATATAAAATCTAGACATCTTTAATTGTTCTTCTCTGAAACCGCTTGACCCATTTTCAGATTTCATACGGGGCTTTCTGTAGAAGGGATGTTGACAATTTGTTCAAATCGTTCTGCACCATTGAAGAAGATGGCTGCCATGCCCATACATGGTAAAAATCTTAAAAATCATCTTCTTCAGTACTAAGAAAGCTTTGAGGCGGAATCTTTGTATACAGCATCGGGGACTCAAGGTCTATCAAGTTTGTTAAAATGATGAAACTAGGATGACCTTTGGCCTTTTTATGGTATGGTCAAATGTGTGTCCCAGTTGCTGTGGCTATACTAAAAGAATGATGCATGGCATTTGCAAATATGCAATAGCTGTTTTTATCAGGTGAGCGAATTTTTTTTTTTTTTTTTTTTTTTTTTTTTTTTTTTTTTTTCCGTATTAGCGTCTGCGTTTTGCTTCTTTTGTATTTGCAAAACTGCGAAATTATCCGAATCTTTCACTTGAATGAGAATATTCTGGTACAAGTGTTGTGGAACAGATATAAACATACATAGAAATAACATGAACTTACTCTTGTACGTGATTTTCTTTTGTTCTGACGTTCGGATTTTAGTAAATCTCCCGTTTTCGTTTACATGCTGGAGGCAAGGATTTGGTGTTTCAATGGAAGACAACTGAATCATTCCTTCATTGAGGCTTCTTCTGTAAATGTACTCGTTCTCTTACCTACAAATAGATATGGAGATCCTAATACTACAACCCATTACGAAAACACGCCTATTCAAATATATTGAAAATTTCACCTCTAAAAACTTAAAATTTTTCAGATAAAAATTCCGATATTTTTCATATTACTGTTCAAAAAATAGATTGTGGGTACTCGTTAGAACCGCCTTACCGAGGCGGTTCTAACGAGTACCAACAATCTATGTTTTGAGCAGGAAATATGAAAAATAATGTATACCCCTGCAAACCCCAGTTTTACTATATAAAAGTGGGGTTTAAGGGGGTCAAAATTATATAGGTATGTTTTCGTGATGAACCACAGAACATGACCCTTCTGTAGCACCGGACAAGGTCTAATGACTTGTAATGACATTATTAAATAGCAGTTCACCGAAAGCGTTACAAACAAAGAAGCTACGCAAGAATTGAAAGACATGAATTTACAATACAAATAAAAACCTTCATCGAAAACATACTCTTTATTTTTTTACACTTGGACAAAGACATTAATATTTGGTGTATACTGTTTACTTGGTAAAAAATGAAATTTACAGTTCTGTGGCAAAACAAACTCTTTTCTATATGTCAAGCCAACCATGTTTTGTTTCCTTCGCAAACCATTCTTAATCGAATTTCTTGATTAAATATAGAAAATGTAATCTTGTATCCAGCCTTATTTTAATTTTTCATGACAATAAGTAGCAGTCTGACTAAGCAAAACTACTAAATGCGGCACGTTCAAACAGCTTATAGTTTGTTTGACCTGCGCATTCACTCTGCGATAGTCAAACGAACGGTCTTCAGAATATGAGAAATCCATAAAACGAAGACATGGACACACTGGTTGATCTGTCTTCGCTTTTGGTAGGGACTACGAAATTGGTATTGCTCTGATTTTATAAACCATAACGTGAGATAAAAGTAGTTTATGATGCGTGCGACTAACAAGGTCTCAGATTATCCTACGCATCTGCACATTTTAATCAGAGGTTTCGCTGTCCGCCTTGATAAACCTTGAATTATTGAATCTCGAGCAGCGAAGACTAATCAGGAAGTGCAGATGAGCAGGTTGATCTGAGTCGTCACTAGGAACATATATCAGCAAGTATATATTGTCATTTTCCGACTTACATAATTTACTTGCACTTTAGGGGTGCCAGATTAGAGCTACATCGTTCGCTTGCAAACACATATTGCATGCAGGTTTCTTAAGGGGAGTTGACACACTTTCAAGAAGGAAATACGTGTTTCTTTCCTTTAAGATAAAATCCCTTTTCAGAAGGGGATTGGTATAAAGGAAAGCAAACAGGAAGTCACAAAAGTTGTCTCAATTGTAAAAAAAATGGTGGAAAACCTACCAGAGCTGTGTTCAGAAGTGCATGACAATCGCGAGCATGTCCCCTGAATCCCTGTTCCTGTTCGTGCTCGTCATTAGGTAGAGAGGTCCAGGACAAATATTCGCTATCACTATCTATTCACCATAAAATGCGACGGTCGCAGCCATACAAAAGAGGTGTAAAGTTTCTCCCGAGTAAAATCGGTTTAAGCCCCACTCCCACCCCCTCAAACTCATTTCTATCCCTACCCAAATAGTGTTTACTGACCGTTTCATGGCAGTTCTTCTGTTGCAATTCATCTTTGCTCTCGCATCGGTGGCTTCATATAGTAAGTGTTTAGTCATTACTTGTTCCTCATCTTTTCTTCTTTTTTGGTGGCTCGGGAGAGCTGTTTCTTTTTTGCGACATTTCCTAGGAATCTTTACTTATATTTTTAGTTGTATTTTGTACATTATGATCATGCGAGGAGGTAAGCTAAAGTTATTATGAAAGCACATTTATGTCTAGCGTCCTTTAAAATGGACATTGGCAAACAGTGTAGACCAAGATCAGACGCCGCATCATGCGGCGTCTGATCAAGGTCTACACTGTTTGCAGTAATTACAAGAAATTGAATTGAAAATGGTGATATATACTTGCTCCCGCCTAACTGACTTTAAATCGGCATAATAGTGATTTATATTCTACATAAATCTAATCGATTGGAATATCTTTCTCTCTGATTTGGCTGATCAGTTATGTGTTTTTGTCAGGTAAGGAAGATGATATGTGTAGAAAAATAGTCTAGGAGGAGTGTTTTACCTTTGTTAGATTAGAAAACTTAAACTTATAGCGTGGGGCCAGGCTAATGGTGCATGTAAATGTAAAACTAATCAGACATCCCTTCATTTGGAAATGGATCTTTTCAAAGAGTTAAGGTAGAAGAGTCCACTAGGCATTAATGTGTTAAAGATTGACTGGAAAGTAAAATCTATACAGATGCCTCATCTACTTCAGGATGTATAATATACATACTGCATTTTCCCCAAATATTGGGACACCTTAACTCCTTACCATACTTGTCCTAGAATTTGAGAAAGTCTATTTTATTACCTGTTGATATGTCTAAAATAGTGCTGGACGTGAAAAAGTGAAGACCATGATCAGACGCCGCGTTCTGCGGCGTCTGTTCTTGGTCTACACAATTGAGGGCAAATACGGTACAGGAAAATTGAGAAAATTAATGCAAGGGTGGATTTTTTGCACAGGATGTATAAGTTATATACTGCGAAAAATCGCACTGTTACGTCGTATAACATCAGTTACAAACCATGTAAATGAAAATTCCCAGGAAATTTCACAATCACGAAGCACGGCATTCTCGAGGTACCAAAAGAAGGCTAGATGGGGCACAAATCATGACAAAACAAACGCCACATATTAAACCACAGACGCACAAACAAACAAAAACTGCAACAGAGGAACCGTCTTGCAAAGGTCAGTAGAAAAACTACTGGTGTGTGTCTGGTGTATGTATGGGAGTGGGGGCTTAAACTAGTTTTACTCGCGCGAAACCTCGTCCTTATTATATCCTGATGCATTTACAAACCGTACAAACAGAAAGAAAACAGAAATAAAAGTGGACAGCAGGTGAAAAAGGTGACCACAATGCTTGCATTACAGAAAGCGAAGTGGGCAGCTGTATATCGGTGACCAAAATGCTGGAATAAAGTATTATCTAATCAACGCGTGATAATGGATCACAAAGGATATTGCTAAAAGCACAATAACGCCGGAATATGGGGTTTAGAGAAAGGTCACAGACTTAAATCATTATTCATTTTATCTATAGGCTATTTTATAAAGAAGCTTACGCCTTCATATGTTTAGTAATTGGTGAAGCTTTTAAACGCTTTAACCGTACTTGCCCTATGTAGTTAGACAGAAAGGCTTGAATAAATATTATAGACTCAGATCAGACACCGCGTTCAGCAGTTTTAGACTCGTAAACCTGTAGTAGAATGGAAATCTTTAATATACAGTTGACTCTCGTTATCTCGATCTCGCTTATATCGAATTACCGCATATCTCGAAGTGAAAGTCTGGTCCCTGCCTAAACATGAAAATCTAACAACAGGTAAACAAAATATTGTGAAAAAGAGGAGAAATTGCTCCTAAGGAGCAATTTCTCCTCTTTTCCACAATATTTTCAATATATCTCTAACTTCAAGAGTCCAATTACATATATATTTGTTAAATGTGGTTGTTCGAATTAGTTTTTCCTCAATTCTGCAAATCTGATGTCGAGGTACCGATATCTCGAAGTATTCATAGAGTCCCTTGGAATTCGAGATAACGAGAGTCGACTGTATTGGACAAATATGGTATTCTAAGCAGTTATGGCGTTCAAATTTTAGGATAAATACGGTAATGCAAAGTTTAAGCAACAATTTCTATTAAGAGTCAATGTTTGTTTTAAACAGAATGAATAGATTAATGTGTTCTATTTTTTTTCACTCTATTCCTTTCATTTTATTCGATTGCATAACATCGAGTTAAAACAAAATGTTAAAAACAATCGATTTAAAGCCGAGTTTTGCTTGGTGTCATTAATAGCGGTCATGTTCGGTGATTGTAATTCTTCCTGAACATCTTCTGTACTACTGTTTTGCAGCAGCGAATTAACCGTATTTATCTTAAGTATTGGAACAATAGACTTGAGAAAACAGTGTAGACCCAGCTTAGACGCCGTGATTTCTGAACGGAGTCAACACTCATTCAGCAGCTTTTTAGAAACACCAAAAGGCAATAAAACAGAGTATTTTTTTTTTCCAAATTTAGGACAAACGCGGCAAGGAATCAAGGTGTCTCAACATCATAAGGGTAAACCTGGCCCAAAAGAATTTGTTAGCTAACGTGACTTTAAATTTTCTATTTTGAAATATGGCAAATACATTGATAGTTTTTGCTAAAAAATGTGAGTAGCTTTAGCATCATATTTTTGCAGCAAAAATATCAATGTATTTGAAAAAAACAATCTTAACTGCAGAAGTAAACAAGTTTGTCATTAACGAGCGCATTAAGCTAACGATGCTTTGAACATCTGGGCAATGAATACCTAGTTCGATTAATTTGTTTTATGTAATATGCAAGAGGAAAGACGGGGAGGCGTTTTTATGGATAAGGTATACAGACCACTTCCACAGTCATGTGATCGTCACGAAAACACGCCTATATAATTTTGACCCCCTTAAACCCCACTTTTATATAGTAAAACTGGGGTTTACAGGGGTATACATTATTTTTCTTATTTCTGTTCAAAACATAGATTGTGGGTACTCGTTAGAACCGCCTCGGTGAGGCGGTTCTAACGAGTACCCACAATCTATATTTTGAGCAGAAATATGAAAACTATCAGGATTTTTTATATGAAAAGTTTCAATCTTTATGGTGGTAAAATTTTCAATATATTTGAATAGGCATGTTTTCGTAATGTGGTGCAAAAAAAAAAAAAAAAAAAAAAAAAAAAAAAAAAAAAGATGTCCCGGAAATACAACAAAAACAGAACACAGACTAAAAAAGAGTAAATAAACTACGACAGACCAACTAAAATCAAAATAACAAGTTCCCTCTTCCCCAACGCGGTGATCAAAATGTTAGACAGGACCACAAAACACAACAATAAGATAATTTTCCTCCTTTTAGATGAATGCAGACGTGAAGTTCAACATTTTGAAAAAGACTATAGGTGGGCATTTTTAATGCCTTCATGTATACTTTATGCAAACAACAATACAACGCTGTTTCCATAAACAATCTTTATGTTATTTAAGTAACTGTTACGGTCCTTAGATGAATCTTCAGGAGAATCGATAAAATTTTCAAGGGACAACTATGTCAAAACTGTTTTGCCTCTATCCCCTTCTGAAAATTATGCGTTAGTCTAGAAGGAAACAAAGTGCTCCCTCCGGAGCAAATTCTTTCTCTTTAGAGTAGGCCCCTTTTCAGAAGGGGATTAAAGTTCAGGCACGCAAATAGGAAGTCACAAAAGTCACTCCGTTGTCCAAAATAGAAGAAAATCTACCAAGAACATCCAGCCCCTTTAACTTGTTTTCCAAAGTCAGCATGTTGCTATAACTGCGGTAATACTCGTATTGCATTTACATGTAAATTCAAAGTATAATAATTTTAAGATAACGACGTGGACATACTTTCTGTTATTGATTTACAAGAAACTACCATTTTTCTTCTCTGAAACATGTCATACTCGTTTTAGTTATAAGTGTAAAAAACTATGCCCTAGCTATATGCTTATCCCTAGAAAATGCCAAATTTGAAACGGGCATAACTCTCACAAAATTAATCCGACTGTTTTCAAAAGCCAATTATGTAAATTTCTCCTCAGCCGCAATAAGCTCACAAAGTTTCAAGGCCCTAGTTTCGAAATATCTCGCTGGAAAGAAAATGAGTGAGGAACAAACGGACAAACAAACGGACGCCGACACCAAAGCAACATATTCCTCCAACTTGTTCGAAGTTAGCAGCAAAAAAATGAATAAACAAGTAGCTGCAAATTAACGTTAATTATTGATAATATAAGTTTTCGGTTGAATTATATATATAAAAAAAAAAACACTTTATGAACACATCTTCTCTTATGATATCCTAATAAAAGGTCATTTAGTTGGACAATCGAATTCATCTACAAAAGAGTTTACGATACAGTGAAAGCAAAATCGCTATTCAACCGTTATTTGAGGTCTAGCGAACTTCCAATTTTAATAATTAATGGCAGAGCAAAACGCCAGAGATTTCATATTTGTCCATTGCATTTTATAAACAGATTCTCTTAAAAAATAAACGTCAAAAAGATTGCTATTTTCCATCAAACGTTGCTGTATTTAAAAATTTCTTTCTCATATTGTACAAGAAATTAATACGAGGATATCGGGACGCAGGAATTTCCACAATTACAGAATACATCCTTATCAAGGAACCGGATAATATGGAAGCCAATAGGGGACATTTTGACTTGCGACTAAAGACTTATGACTTATGAGTTTTGAGTTATGACTTGTGACTTTTGAGTTATGACATGTATAAATCTTGATGATAAGAAAAAGTGCTTAAATGTCACCACTTCCTTTATAAATTCAGCTGACGACAGATTCATATTTATCGTTTTATTTCCAAGGGAATAGATTTTGACATTTCATGCAAATTGCATGAAATCCTAAAACCTATTTTCGAGGAAACATAAGAACAATATTTTAAAGTGTTACCTGCTGAAAATTTACTCAGCATGCTAATTGTTTAAACAGTTTGATAAAATAAATATTTCTGCGGTTGCATTGTGTTGTATTTCCTTGTCTTTCATTAGGGTTTTAACTAAACCTTAAAGGGTTAAGCTGATGTGTAGAAGACGACTTTTTAAAATCGATTATATTATTTTCAGAGTAAACAAGATTTGAAATATTTCTTCGGCAGATTTTTTTCTGAAATAAAAAAAAATAAAAATACAAAATCTTTTACAGTATGTCTAAAGTATGGAAGCCGATGGGGACATTTTGACTTGCGACTTAAGACTTATGTCTTATAAATTTTGAATTATGACTTGTGACTTTTGAGTTATGACTTGTGACTTTTGAGTTATGATTTATATAATCTTGATGATAAGAAAAAGTGCTTAATTGTCACCTTTTTATTGCGACAGATTGATATTTTTCGTTTTATTTCCAAGGAAAAAGGTTTTTATATTTCATGCAAATTGTATGAAATCCCAAAACCTATTTTCCAGGAAAAAAAAGAAGAATATTTTAAAATGTCACCTGCTGAAAATTTACCCAGCATGCTAATTGTTTAAAGTGTTTGATAAAATAAATATTTTTATAAATGCATTGTGTTGCTTTTTCTTGTCTTTCATTAGGGCTTTAAACAAACCTTAAAGCGCTAAGCAGATTTGTAGCAGACAACATTCTAAAATTGCTTTTGTTATTTTCAGGGTAAACAAGACTCGATATCTAGGCAGATTTTCTCCGAAATAACAATAATAATAATGAAAATATTTTAAAGTGTGGTCTAAAGACTTATGACTTATGAGTTTTGACTTATGCTTGTGACTTTTGAGTTATGACTTGTGACTTTTGAGTTATGACTTGTAACTTCGGTGTAATATTGGCGCGCATTTGGAGAACACACGTAGAAGCTGGCTGACGTTGGTAAAAAATATAACACCGAAGGTACTTGTAAGTCATAACTCAAAAGTCACAAGTCATAACTCAAAAGTCAAAAGTCATAACTCAAAACTCATAAGTCACAAGTCTTTAGACCACACTTTAATTTCTTTTTTTTTTTTTTTTTTTTTTTTTTTTTCGAAAAAAAATCTGCCTAGCAAAAAAGTGAAGTATTGTTTACTCTGAAAATAATAAAATCATTTTTTGAATGTTGTCTGCTACATATCTGCTTAGCACTTTAAGGTTTGGTTAAAGTCCTAATCAAAGACAAGAAAAAGCATCACAATGCATTTGTAAAAAATATTTTTTTTATCAAACTCTTTAAACAATTAGAATATCAGGTAATTTTTCAGCAGGTGACATTTTGAAATATTGTTCTTATTTTTCCTGAAAAATAGATTTTGGGACTTCATGCAATTTGCATAAATGTCAAAACCTATTTCTTTGGAAATAAAACGGTAAATATCAATCTGTCGTCTGCTAAATATATAACGGAAGTGGTGACACTTAAGCACTTTTTCTTATCATCAAGATTATACAACTCATAGCTCAAAAGGCACAAGTCATAACTCAAAAGTCACAAGTCATAACTCAAAACCCATAAGTCATAAGTCTTTAGTCGCAAGTCAAAATGCCCCCCATCGGCTTCCATACTAAAGTCTTGTGACTCATGAGTAATGAGTTATGACTTGTGAATTTTCTTTTGTCACCTTTACGTTATGACTTTTGAGATATGACTTGTGACTTTTGAGTTATGACTTACAAGCACCTTCGGTGTAATATTTTTACCAACATTAGCAATCTTCTACGTGCGTTCACCAAATTCGCGCCAATATTACAACGAAGGTAAAAGTCATAATTCAAAAGTCACAGGTCATAACTCAAAAGTTACAAGTCATAACTCAAAACTCCTACGTCATAAGTCACACTTCTATTTATTATTTATTTATTTATTTATTTATTTATTTATTTATTTATTTAATTTTGTTTTAGAAAACCTGCAATTCAAGAATGTCTAGTCTTGTTTAATCATTAAATAATCAAAACATTTTTAGAATGCCGTCTGCTACAAATCTGCTTAGCGCTTTAAAGTTGGTAAATTGATTGTGTTGGGGTTTAACGACACGTCAACCTTGTTGGTCATTTTGTGTCATCTCCCAGAGAAAGGGAGAAATAAGATAGAAGAGATAGTAGAGGAGATGAATGAAAGGAACAGGGAAGAAAGAGGAACAGGAATATGAGGGTCCTGCAAAAAGTTTTGTCACTGGGTTCGGATTACTTCAGTGCTACGATTTATCAAACATATTTTATTACAAAACCTTCAACATAGTCCCCCTTTACTGAAACACATTTTTGTAACCTTATTACCCAGTCGCGAAAAGCAGATAAATAGTCTTCTTTTGGTATCTGTTGGAGACACTGATAAATAGTGCTGCCAAGAGAAATTCTAGACGTATACTCATTTCCATAAAGCATTTTCTTAAGCCTTGGAAATAAAAGGAAGTCACAGGGACTCAGGTCAGGTAAATAAGGTAGATGGTTTAAAACTTTCACCTTTTCAGAAGCCACAAAAGACTTAACAACCTCACACTTATGAGAGGAGGTGTTGTCATGTAAAAGGTGGACTCCTGACCATCCTTTGCTTGGTCGTTTCTTATTGTACAACTCTTTCACTTTTTTCAGTACAGAATTCTTGTAGAATCGGCCAGTGACTGCATGACCAGATGGACAAGGCACTTGAACGACTGGCCCACTTGAATTAAAGAAAATTGCGTACATCTTTTTTCGAACTTATGGTTCTCTTGGCAATACATGGGCGTTTTTTAACTTTTCGCTTCCATTGCTTATCATCAGCCCTTCTTTGTGGCTCAAACATGTGCACCCAGATTTCATCACCTGTTAGCAAGTTAGAAATAACCCGACTATTACAGCCTTTGTATGTTTTCAAAAATTCCCGGGCACATTTAAGGCGTTGTGTCTTTTGCTCCTCAGTGAACAAATGAGGTACCCACCTAGCACAAACCTTTCTCACGTCCAAACGCTTTTTCAGAATTGTGTGCACACTGCCTTCTGATATGCCAGTACAACTAGCTATATCTTTGACAGACAATCGCGCATCCTGTTCGACCACAATCTTTACAGCAGCGATGTTAGCCTTTGTAACAGAGGGTTTAGGCCTTCCAGGACGAGTATCATCTTCAACAGAAAATTTCCCAGCTTTAAAAGTTTTAACCCACCTAAACACTGTGCGCACTGAAATGACCTGAGGTCCATATATACCACACAATTCATTACATATCTTCTTTGAATCTATATTAAGCCTAATGCGGCATTTAAGGAAGGATAATCTGCCGACTACCCAAACATGGCGGCGAAATTTGCTACCTGTACACGTCATAATAAAATATCAACAAAAATCACAAATGAAATGCGCGTCTCATAAATTCAACTGATATCTTAAATGTCAAGGTATATCAAGTGGTTATCAAAAAATAAAAATGCATTTTATAAGTATGAAAAAACTTACCTTCTAACTTGTGCAAATTCGGGAGCCAAAAGTTCTCTTTTCTTTTCATAAATTCATAAAATACTAATGTAAGTTTGTTTCACAATGTTCCGTCTAGAGCAGCCGGAAATTAAAATATCCAAAAGCTTTTAAATAAAAACACAATATGCCTATGTCCACAGGTACCCAAACTGATACACAAAACTAAAATCTTGTCCTTTCATGTATATAACGGACTGGATACCGGTTTGTATTCTATCTGCACGTGCAAAGGGGACAGCTAAGTACATTATATATGTACGGTCAATGTACATTGTTTAGAGCTGTTTGATAGCCTTCTTGGAAGCCAAACTGTGTCTTTATTTGAATGAATTTGGATATTTTATTTTCCGGTTGCCCTAGATGGAACATCGTAAAAGAAAATGACATAAGTTCTTTATGTATTCATGGAAAAAAAAAAACAGGAAATATTTTGTATCAAAATTAGCAAAGTTAGAACGTAAGTTTTTTTTTTTTTCATCCTTATAAAATGCATTTTTATCTATTAATAACCATTTGATATATCCTGACATTTGAGTTAAGAGTTCAATTTGTGAGACACGCATTTCATTTGTGATTTTTGTTGATAGTTTATGATGACGTGTACAGGTGGCATATTCCGCCGCCATGTTTGGTCAGCCGGCAGATTATCCTTAATATAGCTAGAAATTTAAGTCTTCTGATCCATGTTCCAATGTGACAAGTAAACTGGTCAGTGTATATGACTGCATCTATTTCTATTTGAAATAACTCGGTCAGTTGGAAAGCAATTTGCACGAAATAAGCGGGTATGGTTAGCTATTCAACACACCATGCAAGTGCAGTGAAGCATTTTAAAATATACCTGGGATAAAACTAAGGAAGCCTATTAGTGACAGAACTTTCTGCACGACCCTCGTAAAAGTGAAGAAAAAGAAAAAAATAAAAACCTTCCCCCTCTACCCTTACCTGCTACAAGGATAACAGGCCTTGCCCGACTGTAAGCTAATATCAGTTGGACGCCCCGGTGACGTAAGATACACGATACCTTCACACCACCCGACCCCTCCCCCCACCCCATCCGCCCTAAGATTTGGTGAAATCCCTAATGAAAGACAAGGAAAAACAACACAATTCTTTTGTAAAACATATTTATTTTATCAAACTGTTTAAACAATTAGCATGCTGAGTAAATTTTCAGCAGGTGACATTTTTAAATATTGTTCTTATATTTTCTGTAAAATAGGTTTTGGGATTTCATACAATTTGCATTAAATGTCAAAACCTATTTCCTTGGAATAAATCGATAAATATGAACCTGTCGTCTGTTGAATATATAAAGGAAGTGCTTAAGCACTTTTTCTTATTATACAAGTTATAACTCAAAAGTCGCTAGTCATAACTCAGAAGTCACAAGTCATAACTCAAAAATCAAAGTCTTTAGTCGCAAGTCAAAATGTCCCCCATCGGCTTCGTATGGAAGCCGATGAGGGACATTTTGACTTGCGACTAAGGACTTATGACTTATGGTTTTGAGTTACGACTTGTGATTTTTGAGCTAAGACTTCTGATTTTTGAGTTATGACTTGTATAATATTGATGATAAGAAAACGTGTCACCACTTCCTTTATATATTCGGCAGACGACAGATTCATATTTATCGTTTTATTTCCAAAGAAATAGGTTTTGACATTTCATGCAAATTGCATGAAATCCTAAAACCTATTTTCCAGGAAAAATAGGAAGAATATTTTAAAATGTCTTCTGCCGAAAATTTATCCAACATGCTATTTGTTTTAAGAGTTTGATAAATTAATATTTTTACAAGTGTGATACTTTAAAATATTGTTCTTTTTTTCCTGGAAAATAGGTTTTGGGATTTCATGAAATTTGCATGAAATGTCAAAACCTTTTCCCTTGGAAATAACCATCGACACACGAACGAAAAAGAACTGTATTGCGTTTATCCATTTTATATAACTCTCCTCCACTATATATTGAAGAGTCCAATTTCAATATTTTAGGTATGTCAGGCTACGTCATTTAGATATTCCTAGAGAAAAATGGCTGAGCTGTTTGCAAACAGTGGAGATCCTGATCAGACGTCTGCGGCGTCTGATCTGGCTCTGCACTGTTTGCCAATTACCTTTTAGGGGTCTCCGGACTACCATGCGTAAAACAAAATCTATTAAGATTACCCTTCAAAAAACTAAAGTACGCTTTAGATATAAATATTAAGAGACATACGTCTGTATTCTAAATGATTGTACAGATATGGTTAGGTCAGTGAAACATTATATGTTATAACCGACTTAGATTAATTGACTCAAAATGATGCGATGCTATATCCGTATGTCACAGTTTCATAGTTAGTGTCACGATCAATGCTTAGAATTAGATTGCTGAATTAAGATTCAGAAATACACAATTGTATCTTAGAATACAAATGAATTACATTTCTAAACTAAGAGTCAGGAGCATCAAATTGTATTTAAGGATACAAATGACCAGACTGAACTGGACAAGTAATCATTTTTGCAATATTATAGCAAACTAATGTAACACTGATTTTGTAATCGTTGCTGTGAACAATGGCAATATTATTATGTCAAACAGGATCTGTGCCTCCGCAGATAATAAGTGGATCCATTTTCAGAGGGGAGGAAAACCATTTTGACACTAGCCTGCCCTCAAAGTGTATCAATACCCCTTAACAGATATGAGAAAGAGATGTAATAAATAAAATGTAAAATATTGCTTTTGGAAACATAGAATACTCAAAGGAACAAAAATTGGAGACTCGGTTTCATTAAGTCTCTTTTTAACTACTAATTATGCTGGTCTGAACTTTCATTTTTCCTATTGTTGGATGAATTTTATTCGCAAAAGGCCTATCGGCCCATGAACTACACTACCAAAGTGTCAAATAAGTTATATATAATCTCCTATTCTATAACAGCAATTAATGCATTTTAGTCCATCGGAAAAAACATTCCAGTCTTTTCCAGACATATATGACTGTAATTCTGGAGAAGGCTTTACACCGCTCACTGTATGTATATATACATACATGCATATCACATATATATACATGTATATATATATATATTTATATATATATATATATATATATATATATATATATATATATATATATATATTTATGTGTGTGTGTGTGTGTGTGTGTGTGTGTGTGTGTGTGTGTGTGTGTGTGTTCATTGATTAGGTGTAGCTTCCGTTCTCTGTAGGACATATATTATTAACCTATCTATCCCCGAATTAACAGTTCTCCTTCAACTCTTTGGGCAGGTCCATTTCCGCCAGCAGGGTGACTGGTTAGCTTTTTTTTTTATTACTATGTTTTATAGAAATTCCGGTATTTAATGCAAGCATTGAAGACCCTGATCAGACGTCGCATTCTGTGGCGTCCGATCAGGGTCTTCACTATTTGCCAATGTTCATTTCATGTGACGCTATTTTTGTGTGTAAGTACCATGCTAACACGGTCCACACAATCTGCAAATGACATAATGTTTCTTTTCTCATGACATGTTACAATATTTCCTCACAGATGCCTGTCTATGTAAAGATTCATGATTATATGGGCGAAACTGTGTCTTCAAACATGCGCAAAATGCGCAGATTCAGATCATCCTGCGCATGCGCAAAGTATCATCCGGGCCTTTGTTCTTCATTGATAAATGCTATAGTATACATGATTCTGTTAGTGGACAGTAAAGGCCCTGATCAGACTGCGAGGATGCGCAGGCTGATCTGGGCCTTCGCTGTCCGCATATGCGCGAAGACACGTTTTCGCATGGCGCGGCAAATATTACGATAATAACTACCTTACTAAATTTGAGACATGTTGATATTAACGGGAAGAGAAATTATAAAAAGAAAACAAGAAAACAGGAAACAGTTGCCCTGTAATTTTATATAGTTTTTCAAGATATAATATTTATGATTAAATGAAAAGAGAGATTTTCTCAGACACATTCTTGCTTTGGCGTCAGTTGTAATACGCTAATGACAGGATATTCTAAAACAATCTGTATAACAATATATGAGCCAGCGCATGACAAAACCAACAAAATGCCATGTGCGCCCAGCGAAGACTCAGATCACTGATCAGAGTCTTCGCTGTCCGCATGAAAAAAGCTTGGGTCCTTAGCTATCCATTGAACGCAAGCAAAGACTCTGATCAGACTGGGTGGATGCCCAGGCTGATCTGTCTTCGCTGTGCGCACATGCCATTTTGTTGGTTTTGTCGTGCGCTTGCTTATATTTTGTTATTTAGTTATGATACTATTTTCAGTTGACATTGACTTATAATTAAAGTATAATGACTGGAGACACGACGCCTTGTTCACCCTTTCAGCGACATATGCAATAATGATAGACTTCTTGGTATCAGTGGTGGAACTGGGCTGCGTCAAGCAAAAATGCCTTCGAGCATTGCAAAATGTGCGGATTCACATCCTGCGCGTATGCAAAGTATCATCCGGGCCTACACTCTCCATTTATATATTCTGTAGTGCCCAATTATTTTCTAAGCGGACAGTGACGGCATGAACAGACTCCGCGGATGTGCAGGCAGATCTGGGCCTTTGCTGTCCGCATGTGCTCGAAGACATGTTTTTGCATGACGCGGTCCAGATAATGGTCTGTAATTGGGGTTCTTCCTGGAAATAATAATAATAATAACTATTATTATTAATATAATAATAATAATAATAATAATTATTATTATTATTATTATTATTATTATTATTATTATTATTATTTGGTGTTTTACGTCCCTTTCAACATTACTGAAGTCCATGGAAGGGTGATAATGAAAGGTTCTGTGAAGTAAAGTGTCGTACAGCGAGATCGTCCTGGACATCATCTATACAAGTTTGTCCTTATACGTATATACTACTATACTGTCGACTATGTTGAACCTCTCACTATCAGTTGGCTTATATGTATTGGTGCGGTTTCCAATTAAGTCTTTAAAGTGTCGATATAATTTTATTTGTAGGTCGAGATGAGACGTCGCTTCATAGCTACCGGCTCATCAGGATTAACACTTTCAGTCTGATTATATGAGCCACAGAAAACGTACCTTCCGACATGTTCGACGAGCGAAGAGTCAGATGGCTGTGCATCCGTGCAGTTTGTTTAAAGTCTTCATTTTCCACATCACGAAACACGCCAATTTAAATATATAGAAAATTTCACCACCTAAAAATGAAAATTTTCAGATAAAAAATTCTGAAAGTTTTCAAATTTCTGCTCAAAACATAGATTGTGGGTACTCGTTAGAACCGCCTCGGCGAGGCGGTTCTAACGAGTACCCATAATCTATGTTTTTGAGCAAAAATAAGAAAAACAATGTATACCCTCGAAACCTCAGTTTTCCTATATAAAAGTTGGATTTAAGGGGGTCAATATTATATAGGCGTGTTTTCGTGAGGGTATGACGACTCTTTGCATCCCTGTCTGTCCAAAATGTGCAAAAATTACCAGTAAGATTCTGAGCAGATTGCACGAATAAGCAGCCTGATTTGAATTTTTGCTGGGCGCACACTGCCGATGGTGCCTTCTCTAATGTTGCGATTCATATATTTTACTGACACCCGTGTTTGCATTAATGAACGTAACCTATCCAAATTCCAAGATGGCAGAATCTCTTTCCGATAAGGGACAAAGGATTAATCATTGACGGAACTGTGGCTCTGAAAGCGTTATATAAAGTGAATACAAATTAGTTGATCCATAATAGGGCATATAGGTTGGAGCCTATCCGTACGTCTGTCCGTCCGTTACACTTGCATACGGCGAAGAATGGTTGGAGCTAGAATCCTAAACTTTTATATATAGCATGAGTATGAAAAATAAGCAGATTCGTTTTTGTTTTATTTCTTTCGTCATGTTTTCTTTGCGTTATTTCCCTTCTTTGTTGTCTTAGGCATATGGCGATACACGGTGATAACCTTAAGTGCGCAACTCCTCTGATCAATTTGAAACTTTGCAGACTTTTTTTGTCATGGTTTGTAAATATGCCTGTGACATTGGCTTTTTTGTCAATTTATTTTTTGTAACCTTTTTCGAATTTTAAACGTAGCCACTTTGGGGCCTTAAATTCTATTAAAATGCATTACAATGGGTACCTTGTGTATGCAACCCCTTCTACACTTTTATACCGATCAATTTGAAACTTTGCAGGCCCTTTTGTCATGGTCTGTAAATGTGCATGTGGTTTTGGCATTTTCGACAATTTAATTCTTGTCACTTTTTTAACATTTGAACTTAGCAATATCTGTCTGTTAATTCGTTACGCTTTGCATACGGAATGATTAGAGCTAGGATCCTGAAATTTTAAATATAGCATCAGGCGTAAAAAAATAGCTGTGTTTCCGCTAACCCGGCCGATCCTGTTTCAAACACCCGACTCTGCTATTTTTACCAGTAAAAATGCAAAATAAAAAAAGTAAATCACCGACCTTCAACAAAATACCTGTATTTTCATGAAATTACAAGCCCGACCCTCTTCTTTTCTGGAGGAAAAAAAAATAAAAATAAAAAAAGTTTCTCCTACCCACCGACCATTTTTTTTTTTTTTTTTTTCAGCATGTTGGCGGAGACACAGCTATTTAGGACTCCGCATAAGAAATAAACGGACTTGTATTTTTTTTTTTTTTTTTTTTTTTTTTTTTTTGTATTTCGTTTTTCCGTTGGAATTCTCCTTGCGGAGTTATTCTTTTTTTCTTTTTTTTTTTTCGATAGGCATTTGATGACAGACGGTTGTTACCTTGTGTTTGCAATTCCTCATACAGTTTCATACCGATCAATTTGAAACTTTGCAGACTTTTTTGTTATGGTCTGTACATGTGCATGTAGTTTTGACATTATCGTCAATTTTACTTTTGTCTTTAGCCGTTCTTTTGGGGCTTAAATGCTATTACAGTGCATTATCGTGGGTACTTTGTATGCGTAGCTCCTACAGTTTGATACTGATCAATCTGAAACTTCGAAGGCCCTTTTGTCATGGTCTGCAGATGTGCATGTGGTTTGGACATTTTTGTCACGAAAACATACCTATATAATTTTGACCCCCTTAAACCCCACTTTTATATAGTAAAACTGGGGTTTACAGGGGTATACATTATTTTTTTTATTTTCTGCTCAAAACATAGATTGTGGGTACTCGTTAGAACCGCCTCGGCGAGGCGGTTCTAACGAGTACCCACAATCTATGTTTTGAGCAGAAATATGAAAAATATCGGAGTTTTTTATCTGAAAATTTTCAGTTTTTGGAGATGAAATTTTCTATATATTTGAATAGGCGTGTTTTCGTAATTTTCATTTCTTGTTTACTTTGCCATTTTGGAGAGACAAGTGTGTAGTTTTGGGCATAGTGTTTTACAAACATGTTTCTAATTTGTTTGTGTGTCGGTTATCCCAACACTGCCACTGTACCGTCATTTTAATTCCTCATTTTTTTCTTCTTTCCCTGCCTCGGGAAGGCTGTGCTTTGCATTTGGCCATTCATGTATATATTTATCTTATTTCATACACACCTCTTACCCACAGGACTAAGATTCGACTGCGTCAGGGCTGTTTGCTATCACTAACACTCTTCACCACCTTCGAAAGGATAATGGCTCACGCATTAGCACATCATGAAAGGTATGTCAGCAGTGGAGACAACAGTAATATCATCATACGATTCGCAGGTAACAATGTGGAATCCCTAGAAAGAAGAATGAACTCAAAGAGCATGTTGGACGTCTCGAAAACATAAAAAAAAAAAAAAAAAAAAAAAAAAACACCAGGGGCCTACAAAATGGAAATCGGGCTAGAGAAGACAAAATCAATGAGATGATGACCAACTCAGATGAATTCTAGCTTTACATTAGAGTGAATGTCCATTACGAAAACATGCCCATTCAAATATAGAGAAAATTTCACCTCTAAAAACTGAAAAGTTTCAGATAAAAAACTCTGATATTTTTCATATTTCTGATCAAAACATAGATTGTGGTTACTCGTTCGAGCCGCCTTGGGAAGGCGGTTCTAACGAGTACCCACAATCTATGTTTTTGAGCAGAAATAAGAAAAATAGTGTATACCCCTGTAAACCCCAGTTTTACTATATAAAAGTGAGGTTTAAGGGGATAAATATTATATAGGCATGTTTTCGTGATGATCGGGCTTCAAACAGTAAAAAGTTAGAAATACCCGGGGCTCATCATACATGATGGTGACTCCAAACCAGCAATTCTGTCTAGGATTACTAGGACACCTGAAGCTTTTGCAAAACTGAAATCGACACAGGAACAATAAGTTCCTTTCAGATGTCAAGCTGATGCTCTCACTAGTTGCATACACCCTCCCATTGTCTGTAAACATCGAGGAAAAATACAGTCCCTTAGGTTATTCTTATTATTAACGTTTTTCCTGCTCAGTTCAGCTGAGCATGAAATTTTCTCTGCCAGCATTTTAATATCTTTTATCAGAAAACATTTCATGTTCAGCTATTTCTAGCAAGAAATAATTTGCAATCGTTAGTACTTTGAAATGTATTAACTTTTTTCATGCTCAATTCAGCTAAGCATGACTTTTTTTCATGCAATTTAAATTCATATTAGTAACAATTGCAAATTCTATCTTGTTAAACATAGCTGAGCGTAAAAATTGTTGGCATTTGCATATTTATTAGCAGAAAAAGTTTAATGCTCAGCCAAGTTTAGTATAAAACGTTTTAAACCTCGGGGCCAGGTCTTTGAAATGAGATGCTACAGCAAACTACAGAACATCTTGTACTTAGACCACATCACCAATGAGGAAGTACAAGCAAATCCGAGATGCACTGGTTTCCATGATGATCTCCTGATCATGATTAAGAAATGAAATCTCATGTGGTATGGTCGAATCTTAAGTTCATCTGGCATAGCAAAGACAATTCTACAAGGCAAAGCTGCTTGGATTAGAGGAAGGGAAAGGCAGAAAAAAGGTTGGGAAGACAACATCAAGGACTGGATCTATCTTAGCATCGCAAGCTCACAATTGTATCTGTATTTTTACAAATAAAATATGTTTAAAGCAAGCTCACAAAGGACAGTTAAAGACAGATCAACTGGGACATATATAGTGTCAATAATATCAGTGGTGTCTCAACGACCGACTGAAATGAAATGACTGAACAGGTCAACTCTTTCAACCTTGTAGACCGGTACAAATAGCTATGCAAACAGAGCAGATTTGGATGAGACGTCTCATATTAAGGCGTCCAACCAGGATCTACACTGTTCGCCATTCTGTTAGTTAACTCGACTTAATCCCTTATTAGAACAATGGATGTGTCCAACTTCAAAGATGGAAAAGTCTGCTTAAGAAACTTAGGGGTGAATGGGTTAAACAATATGAAAATTCGATATCTTGCCTAACAATGTGTATCGCTGTATACCCCTCTTTTCCTTGTATATCGTAGGGGAAAGAAGAGTTCTATATAACTTGGACATGTTAACGTGATGACGCAATACCAAGGTGTGTTAACCCATTTATGCCTAACGTCCCATAAAAGGCGTCTGATCAGGTTCTACACTGTCTGCATTAAGTACAGAAATTTCTATAAAAATGATTATACTAAAACGAATCAAATACTCCTTCCATTGAAAATGGACCTGTCCAAAAAGGCAGGTACATGTAAAAGATTCCACTAGACATAATAAATGGGTTGAACTTTTTGCACTTCTTTCCTTCTGTACAAAGTAATTATCGCCGGCCTCGGTGGCTCAGTTGGATGCGCCGTCCGACTGGAGACCAGGAGGTCGCGGGTTCAACCCCCGCCGAGGTCGGCAACATTCTTTCGTGGAGATTGACCATGAAATATTTTCTACGGTCATTCTCTCCCTTCCGCTGATTCAAGAAGGGCAGTTGTCAGTTTCTGGCGAATGAATGCGCACAATACTGGTTAACCGGTTAGAGGACTAAGCCTGCCCAGTAAACGTGTAGTTAGGTAAACTGACCGCACTCGACATGACCCCATTGGGTTGACTGGGCCGTAAAACCTCAACACAAACAAACAAAGTCATTATCAATATTTATTAATATCTCGTGTCCAATTATCCGATTAAATTGAAAGCTTCTCTGATTTACGAAAAAAGATTTACCTAGTTTAGCTGAACCTAAACCCTAAGCCTAGTCTGCGCCGAAACATCAGAAAATGCAACATATTACAAAGTACAGAAATTTCTAGCGAACACTCGTCTACGCTTTCCGTGCAGTTTTATCGGGTCTTTATCTGATCGTCTAAAAATTTTGCAGAAACAAATGCTTTTGTAAGCCAACAATGAAGACCTCTTTCAGATTAAGCGACTGGCGTTCTCTGATCTGAGTCTTCGCTGTCCCGCAATAAGGCCGTTTTTTCTCATCTTAGGCTTAAATAGCAAGGCAAATCTCAGGGGGTGGGGGAGTGGGAGGAAAGGCAGGTTGATCGTTTCAAACAGTATTTTAAACTTCATTATATATCATACATATACGCTCGTAGAGGCATAAAAACAAGCCCCAAGGTTATAAAACGTTTTTCATGCTCAACTCAGCTGAGCATGAAATTTGTCCTGCTGATAAATATAAATATAAAATTATAACAATTTCAAATTCACTCTTGCTAAACATAGCTGAGCATGAAAATTTCTCTGCTAATAGATATGAAAAAGCCAACTATTGTTTGGATTTTCAATACCTATTAGAATAGAAAATTTATGCTCAATTGAGTTGAGCATGAAAAATGTTTTATAACCTCGGGACCAGGATTTAAAAGAAAACTTACATTAATAATTGCCTGTGACCAATGACATTAAATATACGTTTACTAGAATGATTCAACATGAATTATAGTAGTTTGCCGAATCTGACCCATATAAAGGGAAGCCTGCTGGGGAGCGTATGAGATATCAGGCCTTGAAAGACGTTTCAATCGTTGTGTTTCTGGAGCGGATTTACCGATAAATGCATATTCCAAATATAGATAAACATGCAAGCTGTTATGCATTTTACAGCTTAGCCTGCTTTTTCCTACAAAGATTTGCCTCGTCTTCACTTCAAACTCATATATGTAAGTATGTTCTACTTTACCACCTGTATTAATTCTGTCACATAATTTAGATAACACAGAAAAATAAACCTCGCCCAAGAATACAATGCAACAAACAAGAAGTCTGATGCACTTTCTGGTTAATTATTGTAAATTTCTGATTGAATAAGTTGGCTTAGCTGTAAGTATGTTAAAGTTTAACTGGAATTTGAAAAATAATAATAATAATAATAATAATAATTTTGCACTCTCTTTGGTCGCGTTAATCATGTTGTTGAATTTCTCCAGTTTAACAATAAAACTTATTGCGATGTTAACAAAACTAATGACGCTGTGCTGTTACGATACAGAGCAGGCTGAGATTATTGCACAGTCTTTAGTTATAATGCAAAGTCTCTTTTCTATTATTTAAGTCCATTTCCTACGTCTATAGAGACCTCGGTTTTTTTTTTTTTTTTTTGTTTGTTTTTTGTTGTTGTTTTGTTTTGTTTCGTTTTGTTTTTTCGGTAAGCGGTATTTTATTCATTTTAATGAAGGTATGAACGTGTGCGCAGTTTCTGTACATAGATATTGAACAAATGCAACTGTGTGCACACATGCGTTTGCGCATGCGTGTTATCATACAAACAGACATACGTACAGTTTATTTCTGATTTGATTTCCTTGATTTCGAATAGGAAAATGAGGTTAAATGTTAATGTGTGAGATAGTTATGCGTAAAAAACAGTTCTCTCCCTTAGATTGTACCAAATCCTTATAAGATATTTTATGAATAATTTAATGGGATAAATCTCTGAGTTTGCCCGTGTAGGCAGCAATATATAGTGTCTTCATAGCATGCAGGTGAGGACATTTGAAACATCATAGCTCTATTTAGGTATTATGAAAAAAATTAAGGAAAGAGAACTCAGAAATTGATATTGTTTTTGAAGAAATGAAGCTTGCGTTTGACTTTTGATGTCGAGCGACGGTGTCGACAGTTAGTGGACTGTTCCCTGTCGGAGGCCACGACGTCGGCAACTGAGAGGTCGGTCACAGTAGAGTCACACCAACGCCATTGATATATCTGTCATGACGTCGATGGCTTGACCGCGACGTTAATGACGCCACCCACTCTACTTGGTGACATGCGTCCTCATTATAAAATAATAGTATTGAGTTGCATAGTAGCAAGTTTCATTCTGTCTTATTGTAGAATTTATAGTTAGAGTGTGTTTGTTCATTAGTTATAGATACTGGCCCTCGCCTTCCCATGTCAGAACTGAGGGATACAAGCCGCTGGGAAGATAAATATCTCTTACGTTCCTCGAATAGAACTGAATGATAAGATCAGCGGGAAAGAACCAACATGGTGGACCAGCCTTCGAGAATGGTCTGTTAAGACAGAACAAGGCTGTCATCACGGTGCTAGTGATATTAAAAAGAAACATGTTCTAGTGATATAAAAACCCAGTGTGCTAATGATATAAAGCAAGTTGGCATAAGTTGCCAAAACAATAAAATCATCAAAAGTCGGAATGAATTATAAATGTAGTAATCATCGATGAAAAAATAAACTGTGCCCCAACGAAAAGAGAAACGACCTAACTAACACACATTAAGCTTATTAGTTATTCAAAGTTAGGAAGGGCATTCTCTTCACATCGGCATGACAACGTTCATCGTATTTGGTCGGGAATTGTACTGGTTGTCAACAAGTCTATGAGTCAAGCCAGACCAATCAAATTATAAACCAGTACTGGTGTTGATCGTGTTACTAACAGTAGCATCGGGACCCAGGGTGAAGTTAGCTAGCTGTAAAAGCGCTTTAAACCCCCCGGTGGTTTGCTCTACCGACCGTTCTAAGGCGGTGGTCCCGGTGTCAGTCTTACTCTTTGTTGCTTTGTGGTTTATTCTACGAGGCGATTTGTTGTATGTCTTTCCGTGTGTCATTTTGTTCTTGTGTTTTTCAGTCCTTTTAGTATTGTGATTACTTCGGTTGGGGAAGAGAGGGCTAATCTTAGTGCTTTTCGTACGTTTGTTCGGTTTGTGCTTGTTTAGATTTGTCGGTTTCCTCTTCCTCTTGGGGTCTGGGAAGGGCTGCGGTTTGTGATTGTGGCACTCCCTGGTCTTTTCTCTTACCTTTTTTGATCATTGTCGGGGCAGGCGCGAAGACAATAGCAGTTGTATTATTTGTGAATGTTTTATGTTGTTAATATATGTGTGTAAATCTTCTTTAAAAATTCTTACGGTGTTAGAGATTCTGTGTACGTGTGTCCCAACCTGGAGCTTAATCAATAGGAAGTCACCTTCGTTCCGTCTTGACCGCTTTCGAGAATAATATGCGGCGACATCGAAACGATGTTGTTACATTCTTTGCTATACATCGGTATACGTAATCAACAATTACGTATGATTCTGTAATTGGTCAGCGAACGCCCTGAACACTCAGCGCGAATGCAGAGGTGGTCTGAGCCTTTGCTCTCTATGAGTTATTAGGCTAATAAAAGGGAATCAACAAGAATATGCCCTAGGATGACTGGATACACACGGCGAATTTTCGGCCATTTTAACAAGTGAAACCTCTTTTGTGACTTATATTACACTGCAGCTGGTGTTTGTGCCGTGTGGCGGCGGTAAAACGTCTCCCCGTACATCACATAGTGCAGATTATATTTCATTTCCTTTGGGATCATTGGGCTTATTGTGGTATATTTGAAAATGGAGTTCTGCTCATGTATACGCTAGAGGGCGTAAGCAGTGTTGCAAACTTCATTACTGCTTATGAAGAGTCTCAGTAAAACCGAGACTCCCATTTTCTAATCCGTAGTGTGTTCTTTGTTTCCAAGAAACAAAAAGTGAATATTATAAGGGATTGCTGTTGTTGACATTCCACTGTACTATTGACATCAGGGCAGTCTGATATAGCCTTTAAAAGAACAGACTTGCGGCATATACTTACATTTTGTGACTATATGGCCAGTTACAGAAGCAAACACTCTAAACGTTGTCCTTGGTAAAAAAAAAAAGCATGAATGAATGAAGAAAGTAGTCTCGGTTTTATTGAGATTCTTCATATGACAACATTATAGTTTGCAGGAACAAATGCACTACGACGGAGGTACGGAGATTTTTACGACCGCCACGCGTCACTTACTACAAGCTGCAGTGAAAATAAATACAATCTTCAACAACAAAAATTTCTAACGGCATTATAGACTGTTTTTCCACTAGAAATAAAGGTAACATATCACTTTGAAAAAAGGTTAATTAAAAGGTAAACCTCGGACAGCACCCGAAGTTATAGAATGCACAAGAATTTGGCTAAGAAATTCGTTCAGGGGAGATAACTAGAAAAAAGAAAAAAAGCAAGAGCTGCCCTTCTTGCATGCGACATTCCTACTTGACCTGATATATGTCACTTCCAGATATTATCTAATATCTTAAATAGTTTGGGATTTATGGCCTGCACGGGATTTCGGTTTCAGGGGAGATAAATACATAACGAAGAAAGTAAGAGTTGACTCTCTTGCACACGACACCTCTTCGTGTCCTTATCTATGCCTCTACCAAATACTATCTATATATTTCAAATCATAAAGACGTTATGGAGTGCACAAGAATTCGGCTTAGAAATTTGTTCGGGGGAGATAATTAGAAAAAGTAGAGAGCAAGTGCTGTCCTTCTTGCATGCAACAACTATTATCATGATCTCAAACAGTTTAGGATTAATAGCCTGCATAAGATTTCGCTTTCAGCGGGAGATAAGTAAATAACGTAGAAATTAAGAGTTTAAGAGTTGACTCTCTTGCATGCGACATCTCTTCTGGTCCATATCTTTGCCTCTACCAAATATCATCAACATATTTCAAACCATTAGAAAGTTATGGAGTGCACAAGAAATTGGCTAGGAAATTTGTTCAGAGGAGATAACTAGAAAAAGTAGAGAGCAAGTGTTGTCTTTCTTGTATGCCACACTCCTACTTGACCTGATATATGTCCCTGCCACATATTATCAAATTATCTTTAACAGTATGGGAGTTATGGTCAGCAAAAGGTTTTGGCTGAAGGAGAGATAAGTACATAACGAAGAAATTGAGAGTCGTTTCTCTTGCACGCGACATGCCTTTATCCGTACAAAATATGAAAGCAATCCACTAAAGAATAAAGGTAACATATCATGTTGAAAAAAGGTTTACCAAAAGGTAAACCTGGGATGACTTCAGGGGATATAAGTACAGGAGAAAGTAGTAGTTGACTCTCTTGCACGTGAGGCTCCTCATATGACAGCATTGTAGTTTGCAGGGCTTGATAGACCTCCTAGTACCCGCTGATGAGGCACTCGAGTTTCACGAAACCAGAATGTACGTAATGATCCAAAGAAAAATAGAGTCTTTTTTGGTCGCACAAGTCTTATTGTAGGTTTTGTCGTGTGTTGGCTCAAATAAAATCTATAAAAGAGGCATTGGCAACAAAGAACGCATAACAAACAAAAACCTCTGGGCCCAGTTGTTCAAAGCTAACGATGTCGTTAGTTAACGATTCGTTAAAATTTACATCGAGTGATACGCAAATATGCTGAAATATTTTGCTGAAAAAATGTGATTAGCTTTTGCAGTGCAAAAGCTACTCACATTTTTTCAGCAAAAAATATCAGAATATTGTACATTGAATCCGCTAAAACAGTTAACGAAATGACCCTTAATGAGCTCGTTAAGCTAACGATGCTTTGAACAACCGGGCCCTGTTTTACTGAGGCCCTTCATATCCGGGCCCTGTTTTATTGAGGCCCTCCATATGATAGAATTTTAGTTGTAGACCTGCATACACCTTCGAGCACCAATTTAAGCGAAATTCGATTTCCTAGACACCAGAATTGGCTCAATGACCCCAAGGAAAATTAGAATTGCACTCCTTTGCAATACCCGCCTTTGAAATTGAAACCGGATTACTTCCCTAAATAATAAGAGGTACTTTTATGTTTAACATAAATGAAAAAGGTATATTATATACACTAATGGATATGTTGTCTCGGCGGATTTCCTTATTAAGTCTTGGCAAATACGAAGAAAACTTGCTGCTATACTTATATGAACGAGTAGCATGCTCGGTAAAAATTTCATCAGCTGATGACAATCTGATTTTTTTCCTTATTTATTTATTTATATTTTCAGAAACTAGGCTTTGACGTTCGATGCAATTTGCATGAAGTTGTCAAAGCCTATATTCTGGGAAAAAAATAAAAAAAAATATTATCACCAGGTCATCTGCTGATTTTGCCCAGAGAGTTGTAAAGGTTAATATTACAAGTTCAGATTTTGTAGGCTAATGAAGGGTATATTTGCGGTGTTTATGTGGCTGTCTCTTACAAAAGTGAAAAGCTATTTATTTTGTTATTTCTAAATTAGTCACATACAAGACTTATTAGCACTAAATATGAGCCGTGCCCTGGAAAAATGTATCTTCAGGGCAAATACGAAAAGTGAAAGCTCACGGCAGAACCATTGAATACAATACTGTTGAGAACAGATTACTTGTTAGGGAGAAGCATTTGATGATGATTCTGGGATATTTTTTTTTTTTTTTCGATTTCTCAGTATAAAGATAGATTGTGGTACCCACAACATATATTTTCGTGGTAAAATAAGAAAAACTATGCCATAAGTATCACCAAATACTTCTCCTTAATAAATCCCCTGAAAATATACCGATGTATATCAAAGACCCTTCTCAGATTGCGCGGTCATCACGAAAACATACCTATATAATTTTGACCCCCTTAAACCCCATTTTTATTTAGTAAAACTGGGGTTTACAGGGGTACACATTATTTTTCTTATTTCTGCTCAAAAAAATAGATTGTGGGTACACGTTAGAACCGCCTCGGCGAGGCAGTTCTAACGAGTACCTACAATCTGTGTTTGGAGCATAAATATGAAAAATATCAGAATTTTTACCTGAAAACTTTCAGTGCGGTGATTTTTTCAATATATTTGAATAGGCGTGTTTTCGTAATGTTTACTCGCTGATTTGCATGTCTGTTATTCGCATATGCCCCGTGTGTCCCTTTCCTGGATGCGTGCTCCAATTATATATAAAATATAGAATTTATAGGCATGTTTGCTCTCTACCCATAAATCTGGTTACAATAAAAGGAGCGAGGTGCTCTGTTACAAAACCATTAATTCCTCCTTTTCATATTCAGACATTTTTGCTTGTTATACAGGGTAGGATTATCATAACAACCTATATTCCAAAAAGGAACAGCCGAATAGAACGACCCGGTGGAACTACTGTCCTTTCGATATCACTTGGAAAATGGTTTTGTTTGGTGTTTTGTTTTGAATGAAATATTTTGTTCCGATTGAGCATATCTTAACCGAAACCATTTGTTGTGTCTATTTCTGTATTTTATTCTCAACTATTTACCTTGCAATTCAATTTACGACTAAAAATTGGTCTGAACCATGCAGTTTCTACAGTAATGTGATTTTTGTTTTGAACTTTACCTAAGGAAATATTTTGTTTTAAATTTCTTTGCTGATATTTGTTTACTGATGTTATATAACCGTATTGAAAAATTATCAGAAAATTTGAACAAACGGAACTTGTTGAAACTGCCTTCAATTTACCTACTCTGCCGATTTTAGCATAATTTATAATCGTTTTTATTATGGTAAAACATGTAAATATTCGATTTTAAGAATCGGCATTTCATTCAAAGTTAATGAAATATCAAGTATTATCTTGCTGTACAAGGCAGACCATTTAAATATTGTTTACTTGTATTTATAATTCACCATGTGCAGTATAATATTTCAACTTTGAAACTTCTCTAATGCGTTTGTCAAAAAGTTATGCTCCGCCCCGATATTGTAGCCGGTTGACTAAACAAAAACATTTCCTAAAATATGTCAGTGGTTTTAAATGCAACTATAGAAAGGAATGCCTTGTATAATCCAAATTCAGGCAAACCCCGCAATTCACTACTTTGTACATCGTCTTAGGGCAGACCTCTTTCTCAAACGGGCTCGGTGTGCAGGGAAGCAAACAGGAAATCACAACATTATCTCCGCTGTAAAATATGGTGGAAAATCTGCCAAGTGTATAAAGGTAAGGAAAAGTCCAGGGAGAGCTACAATCACAAACCGCAGCCCTTCCCAGACCCCAAGAGGAAGAGGAAACGGACAAATCCAAACAAGCACAAACCGAACAAACGTACGAAAAGCACTAAGATTAGCTCTCTCTTCAATCGCAATACTAAAAGGACTGAAAAACACAAGAACAAAATGTCACACGGAAATACATACAACAAATCGCCTCGTAGAATAAACCACAAAGCAACAAAGAGTAAGACTAACACCGTACAAAGTCTCCGCAAGCAGACTCGACAATTATCTTTGCTATAGGGCTTGTAAGTCTCGGCAAGTACCGTTATCGATTATCATTGTTGTTAGTCTAAAAAAAAGGTAAGAGAAAAGTCCAGGGGGTGCCACAATCACAAACCGCAGCCCTTCCCAGACCCCAAGAGGAAGAGGAAACCGACAAATCCAAACAAACACAAACATTTTGAAGCCCTTTCAAAATACTTTAAAAAACTAAAAACATTACGAAAACAAGCCTATAGAAATCTACTGAAAAGGGAGAGTATCAAGATGGGCCTATTTCTGCATACAATCAAATGCCTTTTTTATTTCTTCATATGAAAACCCTATGTGTCTGATTTACCGGGCTGTATGTGACTTCGTGCAGAAAGCCCTAATTAAGGCGCATTGTACAATTTAAAGTGGGTGGGGTATTTTACTGGAGTTCATATATTTGTTACAGACATTAAGATATTTGGTTGATTGATCCACGTAGAGCGCCAGTTCTTGCTAAATTGAATAGGGGGGTATCTAAACATATAGTATGAGCTGTAAAAGTCTATTGAACTTTGTGTTCTGAAAAATTACAATACTTAATTTGCAAATGGAATATTTCACTGATATTTTTTGTCTGAACATTACAATTTTGCTTGTTTTTTGTTCGGTGGTGTGACCAATTCTATTTGTTCGTTCTGAAATACTAATTAATGCAATTTAAAATGGCTTAGCAATATTTAAGACGAACATTTCCACTGTCCCTGGTGTCGGTGTTGGCTTTAACACTCTGTGGTGGCGTCGGGAAATATCAAAAGATTTGCGTTAAAATTTTACTATCTTATAATTTCTAAACCCCTCCATTTTTTGGTTTATGATGATAGGCAAAGGTAAGAAATTTTGCCTACTGCACTCTACGCTCCTGTTCACAATCTAAAGTTCAAGGTCACGGCTCATGGACTTAGCTTTTTTATGCTTCAGTTGTGGCATGTGGTTTAAGGACCTGATTTTCTATAAAATAAGCAGGCATATGTGTTTATATGTAACATAGTGAGATGTATGCATCTTATTTATTGGTTATCCTCACAATTTCCTTGAAGTCAAGGTCATGGACATAACCGCTTCATTTAGTGCCCCCAAACCCATCATGAACCATATTGACCTTCACAAATCAATCATGAACCATATTGACTAGATTTGCTTCAGGTCTACATGACGTAAGTGACATGACTATCTAGTATATCAGCCTTTTATCTTGATATAAGGATATCTAGTTACTTAAATTTCATTTTTGTTTGCTATCAGGGTTGCTGACAGCTGTGTCCCTTAGCTAAGCTTAAGGTGTATGACAATTCACATTATTCAGTACCTGAGTTTTTATCTTCGTCATCGGAACTTGAGCTGTCCTGCCAAAGTCTAGTTTGTTTTTAATCGCTGTTAAGTTTTGCATTTCATGAAGCATTTCTTCACCTTAGACAAATGTGCAACTTGAAGTTACCTTGATATCTGCATAACAGTCTTGACGTAAGTAACATCCATCAAAGTGTTTTGTGTACGTCCTGGCCTTTGAAGAGACAAAACTGCCTGTTTTAGTAAAGGCTTTCGTTCTCTCTGTAGGTTTCAGAACCTTTGAATAGAATGACCTATTGTCTGGCTTTTTATTCCCATAAACAATGCAGCTATAACCTCCGGAAGCGGTTGAATGTATATCTAGTTTAATTTTCTTGTTTGGGATTGGATAATCCTCTGAAGTATCATCAGAACAACCTTGGTTATTGCATTGATTAATAAGACTATGTTCTCAAACACAATGATCACTGTCATATGATTTGGACCAAATAACCTTCTAATCTTATTAGAATCCCCCTATCTAACTCAACATTAATCATTGGCGTACATAGCTAATGATTAATGAAAACGCATTATGTAAATAAGCTTATATTTTAAAACTTATTTATGCGGTATCTTCATGGTTCAGATGAGGGCAATGCACCATAACATTGTTGTATGCTAATGTCAACCTTATAGCAAATAAAACTAGCTTTTGTGACAAAGATAATACTCGAAGTTCAGCCCTTCACATTTTGATAATGTGGATGGCGAGTGGGTGTATATGAAGAAAACTTCATTATACAATGGCAGGTCCTAATGATGAAAACAAAATTAAATCTGTTACTGACGTTGGTGCTGATTGCACCATGTAAATCTTTGGCTGAGTGTTATTATTAGTATGCAATTCATAGCCTAAATCTTTCTGAAAGTCTTGAACAAACGTGCAGTTTGAAGCTCCCTTGATACCGGCACAACAGTCTTTACGTAAGTCTTTGGAAATTAAAGCTCTCCATGAGTAATGACCTTGTCCTGTAGATTGTGAACTGAAGCATAAAATGCAGTGGGGAAATTTTCTTACATTTGCCGAATATCATACTACATATAAACCAAAAAAAAATGAAGGGGTTTAGAAATTATAAGATAGTAAAACTTTCCCTCAAACCTTTTGAGATTTCATGACGCCGTCAAAGAGTGTTAAAGCCAACACCGACATAAGAGACAGTACAAATGTTTGTCTTAAATGTTAATTCTGAACTGCATTTATCAGTATTTCAGAACGAATAAATAGATTCGGTCACACTACCGAACAAAAAAAAAAAAACAAGCAAATATCCAAACTTCAGACGGAAAAAAATCAGTGAAATATCACATTCGCAAATTAAGTATTGTAACTTTACAGAACACAAAGTTCAATAGACTTTTATGGATTATACTATATGTTTAGGCATCCCCCTATTCAATTTAGCAAGAATCTTTGCTCTACGTAGATCGATCAACCAAACATCTTCATGTAAGTAACACATATAAGTATACAAGTAAAATACCCCACCCAGTTTTAATGAACCAGTGCTCCTAAATTGGGGCTTTCTGCACAAAGTCACATACAGCCCGGTAAATCAGACACATAGGGTTTTCCTATGAAGAAATAAAAATGCATTTGGCTGTATGCAGAAATAGCCCATCTTGATACTCCCCCTTTCCAGCAATTTTTATATTAAATATGTAGTCAAAACATGGGGCTGGTTTGTTTAGCATCAATTAGGACCAAAAAAATTTTATAACATTTTCAAAATAATTATATGTCATTCAAGAAAAGAATTTAATATTTAATTTGACACTTGTAGATTGCTGATATGGTTAATAATAATGAAACTGCATCAGTTTCATTATTATTAACCATATCAGCAATATATGGTTAATAATAATGAAACTGATGCAGTTTAACATAAAGTTTCCTATTGACTACTGTGGTTATAATAGCGAAGTCCGAAAAGGAGCAATATTTTACCGAACTCGCTCAAAAGTTAATCAAGTCGTCTAAACGCTGATCCAACACTGTATGCCTAATACCAAAATCTAGGCACAAGCAGTTTTCTAGATATCGTGTTGACAAGATTTTCCCTTTGTAATTTAGGCAATCGAAAGGGCTTATGCCAATTTATTACAGATTTAGCTCAAACGTCAATCAGGTTATATAAACATTGAACCCAAATAGTTGGCAAACTATCGTGATCCTACTTTATGCGGTTCTCTAGATATTGTGTTGACGGAATTTGCTCAAAAGTTAATCAGGTCATCTAAACAAAAGTAAGAGAAAAGTCCAGGAAGTGCTACAATCACAAACCGCAGCCCTTTCCAGACCCCAAGAGGAAGAGGAAACCGACAAATCTAAACAAGCACAAACCGAACAAACGAATGAAAAGCACTAAGATTAGCTCTCTCTTCCCAAAGCGAGGTAATCGCAATACTAAAAGGACTGAAAAACACAAGAACAGAATGACACACGGAAAGACATACAACAAATCGCCTCGTAGAATAAACCACAAAGCAACAAGGAGTAAGACTAACACCGGGACCACCGCCTTAGAACGGTCGGTAGAGCAAACCACCGGGGGGTTTAAAGCACTTTTACAGCTAGCCAACTTCACCCGATGCTACTCTAAATACATAAATATATAAACATTCGGTTCGCATAAAGGCTCCCAACTCAGTCAATGCATCAAAGCGAAAACATAAAAATCAAATTAATCACTATAATAAACAAAGACGAGTACTCATGGCTAATTCTACTGTATGCCAGAGTAAATGAAAAACAATAGTTGAACCACGGCGGGCCAAGCCAAAGACATATCGTCAAGCCCCAACCCACTGGTTAAAGTTATACGAAGAGGCCGTCATTGAGTCTGAGGCCCGAACCGCCGTCGTGCAATTAAAGAGTGAAGCATAGCCATCAACAATGGCTAGGTTGACAACTAGGCATGCAGTCTGCCGCATAATATCCAGGCTATAGCCAATTCTTTTATAACGGTTAATAATGATTCTAAACTGTGTGCAAAATATCATGATTCCAGCGGATTTCTAGACATCGTGTTGACAAGGTTTTCTCATTGCAATAAAGACAAAGTCGAAATGGGCATAACAATGCAAATTTATTAAAGAAATAGCACAAAACTTAATCAGGTAATCTAAATATTGATCCCAAACAATTGTAAAAATATCAGGATCCTATTCTAGATATTGTGTTAACTACATTTTCAACTGATATAATGACAAAATCAAAAAAAGGTACATAACTGAGTCAATATTTTATGGAATTAGCTTAAAAGTTAATCAGGTCATTTAAACATTAATCCTAAGCTATGTGCAAAATATCAGAATCATACCTCAGTTTTCTAGATATTGTGTTGACAATGTTTTTCAATTGTAATACATGCAAAATCGAAAAGAGAATAGCTCTGCCTTTTTTAATAATTTCGCTCACAAATTAATTAGGTCTTCTAATCATTGATCCTAAATAATATGCCAAATACCACGATCCTAGCTCAAGCAG
The DNA here is from genome assembly GCA_964016985.1 of Anodontia alba. NCBI lineage: Eukaryota > Metazoa > Mollusca > Bivalvia > Lucinida > Lucinidae > Anodontia > Anodontia alba. The sequence continues at coordinate 59,466,795 of OZ024834.1, read as the reverse complement.
TTCTCTAGATATCATGTTGACAAAGTTTTCCAAGTGTATTAAAAGCTAAGTCCGAAAAGCGAAAATCCGTCAATATTTTACGAAATTCACTCAAAAGTTAGTCAGATCGTCTACACACGGATCCTAAATTGTCTGCCAAATATTAGAATCATAGCTCATGCTGTTTTCTAGATATCATGTTGACAATGTTTTTTCCAATGTAATAAAGGCAAAGTCGAAAGGGAATGACTCTGCCAAGTTTGTTTTACGGATTTCGCTCAAAAGTTAATCAGATCATTTAAACATTGATCCTAAACAGTAATCAAAATATCAGGATCCTAGGTCAAGCTGTTTTCTAGATATCGTGTTGACAAGGTTTTCCTATTGTGATACTAGCAAAGTCTGCATAACTCCATCAATATTTAACAGAATTCGCTCAAAAGTTGTCTACACACTGTTCCTAAACTGTATGCCAAATATCAAAATCCTAGCTCATGCGATTTTTCTAGACATCGTTTTGACAACGTTTTCCCATTTTAATACAGGCAAAGACGAAAGGGTTGTAACTATGCCTTTTTTTATGAGTTTCACTCTTAAGTTAATCAGATCATCTAAAAACTAATCCTTGACAGAATTCAAAATATCAAGATCCTAGCTCAAGCGGTTTTCTAGATATCGTGTTGACAAGGTTTTCCTATTGTTATAATAGCAGTCCAAAAAGCGGCATAACTCTGTCACAATATTTTACAGAATTCGCTCAAAAGTTAAGCAGGTGTTCTACACATTGATCCTAAACTGTATGCACATACAAGAATCCTAGCTCAAGCGGTTCTCTAGATATCGTATTGAGGTTTTTCTATTGCTATAATGGCAATAGAATAGAATAAAGTCCAAAAAGGGGCATAACTTTGCCATATTAGGTCCGACGGAAAAAATGCGTGTTCGCTTATTTTTATGCTCATGTGATGCATAAAATTTCAAGTTGCTAGCATAAGCCACTCGCTATTTTCACAAGCACCTAAAAGCATAACGCGCAGACGGACAGGCGAGCAAGGCCAAACCAATATGCCCCTCAACGTCTTCATAGTTGTGGATATAAAAACAGCGATAACCATGTCCATACCCGATGAATTAATCATCACAAATCATACTAGTAAATTAATACCTAGGTCGAAAGCCAAAATATTACACAGATAAGACGCACTTGCTATATTTTTGTGGCTTTAATAGTACATTCATTTCATTTATATTTTATCCGAAAATGAACTGATAACAGGTATTAGCTTTTTTTTTAAAAGCTAACAGGTCGTTTAGCTTCAACAATTGCGTGCACGCTTATGACGCTTACACAGCACATGATGGCATATGTATCAAAATTTATTGAACTAACCTACATGATTTTAGTTACTTCCCGAGTTTTGGTACACTCCGAACTGTCAAATTTACCTCTGACATGTACACAAATAATAGGTGCCACAATTACTTTTATGCTATGAGTTTTTCAACATTTTGACTGTAACAGATGACTAGATGTGGGCTAGTATAGGTTGATTTGACACTGGCATGCTTTCATTTTAATGCCAATAAAGCTACACTTTTGACAGGTTCATTTCAGAGGTAAAGGGTGTCTGAAACGCTTTTTTGTATTATCATTTATTATAGAGATTTCTGTACCTAAAACAATGTAGTCGTTTTGCGGCGTCTGATCTAGGTCTATGTTTGCCACTGCCCCTTTTATGGGACGCTAGGCATAAATGGGTCAACAGTACACTCGAAAGAGGCCGTGGATAATAAACCATTATACTATTCTGTTCGTTATCAGATGCAGCACTACTATGTCAACAGTCTTGGTAGTTATTTCTGCTTCCAGGTCGGTTTAATCCCCGTATTTGATTTGTGATTAGCCAGGGCGACCCGAAATAAGACCAAATGGTTTCTAGTTAACCTTTTCCATTCTCTGGGCAAAGTCAGCGGACGATAAATTGATGATTCTCTCTCTCTCTCTCTCTCTCTCTCTCTCTCTCTCTCTCTCTCTCTCTCTCTCTGAGAAAATAGGCTTTGACTTTTCACGCAAATTGTCCTCTAAATAGACAATTTGCATGAAGTGTCAAATCCTATATTCTGGAAAAAATTAAGAAATAATACTTCAAAATGTTGACTGCTCAGTTTTTTTTGTTTTTTTTTTTTTTTTTGTTTTTTTTTTATCAGACTGCTAAGCATTAAAGTAAGGGAATTAAATATAACTGTTACATTTTCAGTCATTTTTATAAGGGAGATAACTTCCTGTTTGCATTGCTTATATTTAAACCCTTTTTGAAAAGGGGTCTAGTCTAAAAGGAAATACTTTGCCTCTATGTTGGAAAACACCTGGTTAGAAAGTTGAATGTATGTAGTGGAAATCACCTTGTTAGAAAAGTGAATGTATGTAGTGGAAAACACCTTGTTAGAAAGTTGAATATATGTAGTGACAAAAAGATTGTTAGAAAGGTGATACGCAAAGCAATCAAGCTCTTACGCCGTATACAAATGGCAAAATGTCTAGATCAGTCTGCAAATCCGTGCAGTCTGATTAGGGTTTTCTTTGTTTGGTGATATATTTTACAATACCTCTGAGCTTTTGACTGGGCTTTGCAAATCCGTAATCTGATCAGGGCATTATCTTCAATTTATAGTTACAGTGTTTAACCATTACGAAAACACGCCTATTCGAATATATTGAAAATTTCATCACCAAAATGTTTTCAGAAAAAAAATTCTGATATTTTCCATATTTCTGCTCAAAACATAGATTGTGGGTACTCGCCGAGGCGGTTCTAACGAGTAACCACACTCTATGTTTTTTGAGCAGAAATAAGAAAAGTAATGTATACCCCTGTAAACCCCAGTTTTACTATATAAAAGTGGGGTTTAAGGAGGTCAAAATAGGAATGTTTTCGTGATGGAGTCTGGAAAAAGGAGGTCAAGAATATAGGATAACACTTTCACAATATGGGCCAATTCTGCAGACGACAAATTGTTTTTTATTATTTTTCCCAGAAAATAGGATTTGACATTTCATGCAAATTGTCTCCTAAGGAGACATTTTGCATGAAATGTGTCTTCCGGGAAAATGTCGTCTGCTGAATTTTTTTATCAGCATGTTAATTAAGTGAGAGAGCGGATACGACGTGAAGTAAATGATGAAGAAGCAACCCACAGAAAAAGCGCAACACACAGAACTGCACAAGGAATTCTATCCTTGAAAGCGCCATTAAATATTGTTTTCTGTGACATTCGGAAATATCTGTATTTGTTTCATTTCCGAAAATAGCAGGCGATTCACATGAAATGTCAAGCCTATTTCCTCCGAAAATAGGTAAAGATCTTAGGATATAGTCTGCTGCTGTTGTACCTGGTGTTTCAGGGGTTAAAATAAATACCTAATACCTCGTAAAGCTGTTTAGGGGATCTGTATTCACTTTCATGGGAGGCAACTCTCTCGAAACCATTTCTGTGTTCACCTTTCTAACAACGTGTTTTTTTGTTGTTGTTTTTTTCTACATATATTAACCTTTCTAAAAAAGTGCTTTCCACTACATAAGTATATTTATCTTTCTAACAACGTGTTTTCCACTACATATATTCACCTTTCTAACAACGTCTCTCCACTACATATATTCACTCCTATCATCAGTTTGTCGTCTGCTGAATTAGGTCAGAAACTGGCGAATGTTAAGAGAAAGAACTGTTGTGTGTGTTCCACAGCTACTGTGTTATGATTACCTGCCTTGTTTTATTTACCTCGCGTTGATTTGGCTGGATAATGTATATACCCAGCTAGCATTCTTTATAAATCTATAGCGGGCCGTTATCGGCCCGTCAGGGTAGCTGACGGGCCGATAACGGCCCGCTATAGATTTATAAAGAATGCTTACTGGGTAGGGGTTATTTCTCATTTGCAGCAGGGTATAGATGGTTCGAACTCCGCCTGGGCCTTGGGGAAATTTTTTGTCTATTATTACACTTTTCTCAAGTGCAAACCGATATGGGAGGGACATCAGCTCGACATGTATGAATAATGAACTTACGCTACGGCGCATGGCCTGCAAAAACACATTAACATGATTGTCGACAGCTAGCGATCTTGTCAATATTTTTCTGAAAGACAACACTTATCAAAATATTCCGAGCATTTTCATATTTCCACAGTATTGCCTCGACAAGCCTATTTATAAGAAATCTGGCATTCGACTATTTCACTAGTTAGGTGTTTTCAGTCTCTATCAATATGTCAAATAGTACCAAACTATTCCAAACGATTTGAGCTTTATGGCAATTATCATATTTTCACATGTTTTGCCTCGTCGAGGCTATTTATAACTACTTATAAAGAAATCTGGCATTTGACAATTTCATCGGTTAGCTCTTGTCAATATGTATCTGCATGAAAATTCATCAAAATATTCTAAACAGTTTAAAAATTATAGCGATTTTCACAAACTGATTACGGACGGAGACGCCTCACATAGATTATTTATAAAGAAATCTGACATTTGAAATTTTTTTGGTTAAATCCTGTCAATATGTAACTGCGTGCCAAAAACTATCAAAATATTCAAAGTGGTTTAAAAGTTAAAGCGATTTTCACAAACTGATTACGGACGGACGGTTCTGCCTCGGCAAGGCTAATAAAACGCAATCTTGCATTTCATTGGTTAGGTCTTGTCAATATGTATCTGCACGCCAAAAATTATCAAATTATTCGAAGCGGTGAAATGTTACAGCGACTTTTATAAACTCATTATGTACGTACGGACGGACGGACATGGCGATTATGGGGCACTACTCGTAAGTCTTCCTTTCTATGACTTTACTGCGGGTCATGAAATTACAGCACAAAGTGTCAATGGACGGTTCATCCCACCAAACACACAATAACGTATCAATGTCGTTCCAATTTAGCTCGACGTCACAGCGACATCGGAACGACGTTGGTAAGATGTTATAGGTTTGCTAGGAGGAAAGCAAAAGTGTACACATGCACAACACACGTCGGCGAACAGTATAACTGAAACTCTGTTCAATGAAAATTACAACCTCAGAACAAAACTGTCACGAGACTATTACACTTTCGGTTAAGTGACAGCACTTCCATAAACTTATTTAATAGCCAGTCTATACCTATTTTGTCACCAGTTTCAATTTTATTTGATTATAAGTATTATAATGACAATGGGCCATATATTTTGACACATGTATAATTAGCCATATAATTCACTATTTTATACGATTCAAAGTAAACTACTAATTTACCTTTTATGACCAAAGAATAGAATAAAATTTAGAAAATACGGTCGACCTTTCGTGCAAATTATCTTCTGAAAAGGCATATTCTTTAGAAGAACAAAAAAAAAAAAAAAAAAAAAAAAAAAAATAAATCCCCTTAAAGACAAATTCTTAAGTATATGATGTTTTTGCGTAAGGATATTTTTACACATTACGAAGAAGTTATATTAAGATACAGACTGCAGAAGAATGTCTGTCCGTCCATTCTGACATATGCAATCCATAAACTTTATTTTGGTAAGAGAAGCTTCATCATACTGCGGTTAAATATTAACTCATTCTGTGCAAATTCAGCAGATGACAAATTGATAATATTTCCCCCAAAGTAGGCTTTCACTTATCATGCAATTTGTCTAATTTGCATGAAAGATCAAAGCCTATTTTCTGAAAAAAAAAATAAGAAAAATATTTCAAAATTTCGTCTGCTGGAACTTGTATCCAGCATGCTTAGCGTTATGAAGTGCAAAATAATGCAAATTATGTACGTTTCCTTCATTTTTATCTCCAAGGCTGTGCGTTTGTCTGAAAAGTGTCAACTCATGACAGAGATGTTTTATCTTTTTCTTTATGATGTATTTTTTCCTTCCACGTTTAAAAATTCCGTTTAATATTCATAAGCATATACGCCGGAAATAGCTAAGATGGTAATTACTTTTAACGCTTAGAATGCTTGGTGAAAATTTCGGCAGATGACATTTAAGATAGTTTTCCGTTCTTCTTCTCGAAAAATATCGTTTACCATGTTTTTGAAAATTGTCTCTTTACGAGACAAATTACAAGAAAAATAAAAGAAAATATCATAAATTTGTCACCTGTTGAATGTACCCAGAGAGTGCTAAAGCTTAGGTCAATTTGCCTTCAGATTCATGTACTTTTAATTTTTATTACATTCTTAATAAATCTTGTGTGGAGTTAGTGGGTCATGTTCACCCAATGGTGTATAAGGGTCATCTTGTTTTATAGTACAGATCGGTTATTCACCTTCCTTTGGTAAATTACTCTTTTGGTTCCATACCGTTGTACCCTAAGAATCAAATTAAGCATGCCTAAGCAAACCGTGTAGGCTCAGATCAAACTGTTCCTCCACTACTAGACAGGGGCGGATTCAGAGGGGGGTCCGTGGTGTTCAGTCGCACCCCCTTTTAACTCACAATTTAATATTCATAAGAAGTGTTTGATGAATTTGGGATACCATATTTACTCTAAATATTAACATGCCTTACTCTTAACCTTAAACTTCTCTTCAACAAGTTAATTTTACCACATATATGTTTGAAAGTGTAGTGTGAGTGGCAAACAGTGAAGATCCTGATCAGACGTCGCGTTCTGCGGCGTGTGATCTGGGTCTACACTGTTTGCTCAGGACTATCTTTCCGAATATATTGAGTAAGTACGGTAGTTTGATCAAATCGAATCCCAACACCCCCCCCCCCCCCCACCAGAAATCATCCTGGATGCGCCACCGCTAGACCATTGCTTGAATTGCAAATGAATTAGAAAAACAGAATGACACCGCACGTCTTTAATGGATCAACAAACATGTTCCCATCTACATGTACTCTGTCAACCGTGAGACTGACTGGGAATCCCTAGCCTCTCGAAGAGAAAAACGAAAACTTACGTTTATTACAAGATGCAAATTAAACTTTCATTTGTCTACATGTCTTTGTGGGTACCATCATTGTATATAACACATGGGTGTTCTATCAGCCAAACGATTCAGTTCTACATTTAATTCACGTCAGCTCCGTTATATGATCATTCTTTTCTGCCTTTCGAGTATCCGGAATTCTCAGAATCGACAGAAATTCTCTCTCTGTAGATACATTTAAACATTATCAACAAACAGAAAATCTCCAACTACTATGATTGCAAACGATCAGGTCAAATACAGCACGTCAGGGCCCAGTTGTTAAAAGCATCGTTAGCTTAACGAGCTCGTTAGTGGTCAAAGTGTTAACTGTTCTAGTAAGTACAATATCTTCTTCACAGGTATTTTTGCCAAAAAAATGTGAGTAGCTTTTGCAAATGCAAAAGCTACTCACATTTTTTCAGCAAAAATATTAGCGTGTATGCCATATTTAATGATCAAAATTAACGACCGTTAGTTTTGAACAACTGGGCCCAGACGTTTCACACCATGTGAGCCGTAACGTCAGAAAACGGACCTTCGGGCAGGTATGCTCAGTCTGATCAGATATTTTGGATAGCCAAAGAGGCAAGGTTTCTTCGCGCAGCCAACGGAGACTCTAATCAGATTGCGCGGATGCACAGGCTGATAAGAGGTTTTGTTGGGTGCACAGGTCAGAAAGTACTGTAATATTATCTCACGTTGCGGTCCATATATCAAAAGCATCGTTTGCATTAGGGCTTAATCCGTACCTGTTCTTTAAGACTTGTGGGGTTGTTGACCCAGTTATGGTTGATCAATTTGGTTTCCTCTTTAATTGCACGACAACGGTTCTGTCCTTCGAGTTATTGCGGTTCGACTGTATAGAATATATAGTAGTTTCATATGTCATACTCCATATAGTTCACTACTGTTACACTATTAGTACTGTACATGGATAAATTCTTTACCATTTGTAGCAGAGCTTCCAATTTCATTACGAAAACACGCATATTCAAATATATAGAAAATTTCTCCTCCAAAAACTGAAAATTTGCAGATAAAAAACTCTGATATTTTTTCATATTTCTGTTCAAAACATAAATTGTGGATACCCGTTAGAACCGCCTCGCCAAGGCGGTTCTAACGAGTACCCACAATCTATGTTTTTAAGCAGAAAAAAATATATATATACCCCTGTAAACTCCGGTTTTACTATATAAAAATGGGGTTTTAGGGGTCAGAATTATATAGGTATGTTTTCGTGATTTTGCCGTTTAGTCATGTTGCGCTTCTTTTGCGGATTAGTATACCATCCCGATCAAGGTAACTAGCTGCCTATTAATGGTTGACCCAGTTTTCCGGGTAGGAAGAGAAGTTAGTTGTGCTGCGCTTCTTTTGCTGATCCGTATACGTATTCCAATCAGATAAACGAGCAGTCCATTAATGTTTGACCCAATTTTATATTGTGGGAGACAAAATGGCGACTTAATTACAGTTGTAATGATCGTTTATGTTTCTGTGTTAGTTTTTATATGCAAATGTACAGTAATACAGATTTCCAGATTAATGAATTACTTATTAATGTTCGCACAGAACATTAGAGCCAACAATTCACTATACAGAACATTAACCGTATTACAATAGGTCCAGATGTTGTCAATATATACGACAATATAAAAAATGTTACCCTGAAAGGCCACATTCACGAAGCACAGGCTTTCAAATGGATCAAAAGAAGCCGAGACGAGAAAACACAAAGACAAAAGCCAACGTCGCCGACGAAAATAACATACAAAAAATACTTTGGAACGGTTAGGTAAAACAACTTCTGCATATGTGTATGGAAATGGGGGCGGGGGGAGGAGGGGCCGGGTCCGGCGGGGAGGTGGGTTTAAACCGGTGCTTCACCCTCTGTTCTGATGCTGCTCAAAATTGCAAATATTCGTTTGATCCGCGAAGGGTCCTCTATCTCATAGTGAGACATTTAATTGATAAAACTACAATAAAACAAAGGGTCCAACAGTAATCTGAAGCCAGATCAAAAATACCACAAGCTGGATCACGAAGAGTCATATCACAGACAGCAATAGTAAGACTCCAACTTTCTGAAACAGATTTAGGAAGGAGCCATTATTCAGTAGGAGGCCCGACATACAGTCGTGCAATAAGAGAAAGAAGCAGTGTTGTCCACCATAACTGGGTTAACAATAATTCATGCAGTTGCCTTATAGTCTACATGTTGTAACCTATCTTTTTGTAACGACTGACAATTTTTGGTTGTTCCGAAAAATCAGTACTACAAACAATCAAAATGTTTGAATATCTAATATCGTGAAGGCATACTGCAGAAACATATGAACTTTATACTAAGCACAAATATTGCTGATTAAACTGTCTTTGATAAATGCAAATATACTTTAAAGATCATCTACATAAAGTCAAGGTCAAAGAAACATGAAAGTTGCTAAAATACGTTATCGCTTTCTTAATTTTATGTTTATTTTGCCAAAATTCACTGTCATATTGTCCTTATGGTTGTCCTATATATGAACCATTGCACTGTCCCTCAAATACAAATATATTGCATCTACAAAAATACCACCAGTAACTGTAAGACTGAAACTAAACATTTTTTCATCAATAAATCATTTTGTTAGGTTTGTTAAATATCTTCAATGTTTTAAAAGGTTTCTTTGTCTCATTACGGAAATATGATGCACGATTAGCTGTCTTCCATGAAATATGATTCTCATCTCTAAATCATCATGATATGGTCAAGGCCAAAGTCACCGAAACCAAAAAAAATGGCTTAACAATGTCATTTTTTTCTGTAATTTAAGTTTATTGTCATATTTTAATTGTTCTTGGTCTTTCTTTATACCTTACTAATACCATTACTATGCTCTTCAGTTGACAACTGCATTGCTTTTACAAAAAATATCTCTAAGGTCAAGGTCGATTTAACTGAAACAGTTTTCATCTTTTTCATCAGTAATGATAATCCAATCGAAATAATAATTCTAGTTAAATATAAATAAAGATAGCCAGCACCGCTACCTAACGCTTGAAAAGAAAAGGAAATAAGAAATGCACAATGATAAAAAAGAAAAGCCATATGTCAAAAAAAGGTAAGAGAAAAGTCCAGGGAGTGCCACAATCACAAACCGCAGCCCTTCCCAGACCCCAAGAGGAAGAGGAAACCGACAAATCTAAACAAGCACAAACCGAACAAACGTACGTAAAGCACTAAGATTAGCTCTCTCTTCCCCAAGCGAAGTAATCGCAATACTAAAAGGACTGAAAAATACAAGAACAAAATGACACACGGAAAGACATACAACAAATCACCTCGTAGAATAAACCACAAAGCAACAAAGAGTAAGACCAACACCGGGACCACCGCCTTAGAACGGTCGGTAGAGCAAACCACCGGAGTCAAACCACTGACGCACGAACAAAGAAGAAAAAAAAAGAACAAGGAAAATACAGTAAGAATTTTTTATATATTACCTTAAAGAAAACCGTTTAAATCTTATTTTAAGGACAGTCCTCTCTGTTATTTTTAACGCTTTATCGAGGTTCGCACTTGGCTGACATTCAGGTCTGTTTTGTGGATATGGTTCCAAAGCGTGGGCTACGACACTATAGTACCTGTGTTTGTGACATTTAAGTTTATTAAACTGCAAGCGAGGACCTGTGCTAAATACTTTTACTGTTAGCGTTACACATTTACTGTTGTAACAACTGTCGGATATGTGTGCGTTGGTCATAAAACAGTGCTTGACACTTTAGACGGTGTACGATAAAATCCATATTTCATGCCTGGAAAATGACGACGAAGAAGAAATTACACATACCCTTCACCTGATCAGCCTTCTATGTTTTGCACAAACAAACGAGAGCCACACGAACACAGAACAAACAAATAGTGTTGTGATATAAGGATCTATCATTGGTGTAAGGGGTTGACAGAAAAATTCTTCCCGAGGATCACTGTCTGGCATCACAAGGCTTGCTGAGTTATGCCAGACTGTGATTGCGAGGTTCTTCTATCTACCCCATGATACATCACGAGGCTTGCTGAGTGATGCCAGACTGTGATCGCGAGGTTCTTCTATCCACCCAATGATAGATCCTTTTTCTTGCACACCTTTCATTTCTAAACGTAGTTTTTTTTAATAATGCAGTCACTTCGATTGCTGACGTCCGCCATATTGCGATGCCATTACTGTAGCGTTATATGATCTCATTACATTCACTAACGTAAACCTTAGTGATGGCCTACTTGACGTCCATTACAACCAGTGCATATCAAACACGTGAGAATTCTCGATTTTTATCTTACCCTGGTTAGGATAACCTGGATAGGATAAGAATTTCTATCCCAGGATTAAAGCCAGGATTTCCATCTCTGTTGTGCAAGAAAAATAGTGTTGTGGAATGTCCTCGGCTTTCCTTGTCTTGTACGGCATTTATATTGTTTCTCTTAGCTTCGACACGTCCTTGGCTACATGTATATCAGTCAATTTAAATAACACAGATTTAAATGGTTAGGTTTTTCTTTTCTCTTACACTTAGACTACAATTCAACCGTCAAATTGATCAGGACCCAGTTTTTCAAAACTTAACGAAGTCGTTAGCTAACTGACATTAAAATTTCTATCTTGAAATATGGCAAATATATTGATATTTTTCTGTAATCATGTGAGTAGTGCAAAAATACTCACATTTTTGCAGCAAAAATATCAATGTATTTGAAACTACCTTAGCTCCTACAGTTAATGATTTTGTCATTAACAAGCTCGTTAAGCTAACGTTGCTTTGTACAACTGAGGCCTGGGCCCATTTGTTCAAAGCGTCGTTAGCTTAACGAGCTCGTTAAGGGTCGTTTCGTTAACTGTTTTAGCGGATTCAGTATACAATATTCTTAATTTTTTGCTGAAAAAATGTGAGTAGCTTTTGCACTGCAAAAGCTACTCACATTTTTTCAGAAAAAATTTCAGCATATTTGTGTATGACTCGATGTAAATTTTAACGAATCGTTAACTAACGATGTCGTTAACTTTGAACAACTGGGCCTGTATATTGTCTATACCTGACAATTCAAACCAAACAGAGAGATCCTACACTGCAAGATTTATCTCCATTTTCTAGCAGAAATCTCCTTGATTAGCAGGTTATAAGCCACAACGTGAGAAAGCGTACATTCTAGCATATAAGCCCAATGAAGACTCAAACAGCTTGTCAGTCCGCACAGTTTACTCCTTCTTCGTTGTCCGCATGAAGAAATTTTGAATCCTTTGGGTATTTAGAATTCTTCTGATAAGACTGCGCAAATGTGCAGTCTGATCGGAATATTGCTGGACGCATATGTCCAAATGCTCGTTTTCTGACGTTGCGTCTAATATAACTTCCTTAAATTACCGGTCAGAGTGATCTCCCTTCGAGTTACTTTCCTTCACATTGACATATGTGACTCTGGAAATAGAGAAAAAGGTGGGTATCTGAGAATTGTGCCAAATTACAACACAAAACTTAGTCTGGTTCGGACCGAACGGGGCGTCTGATCAGGTTCTACACTGTTTGCCACCTATTCAGCAGGTTTAGTCATATCAACAGATAGAAACATTGAAGAGGTAGAGAATCCCTATGAGGATCGAACATATGTTTCTAATTTGGGTATCTTATATGTTTATCCAGTTTCAAATATGTTAAATGGGATGTCTAAATAGTAAAATACATGGTAAACGGATTATATTTAAAACAGTGCTTCTTGCCTTCTCGCGGGCTAACTGATGCTAATTTAGGGTAGGGGTGTGCCGTTGGCGCTCTGAAAATCCAATATACTTTACACGCACGTAAACAGTGACAATCTTATCCATTTTCAACTTGGAAAAACAATTCAATGATACGGGTAGTTTCTGTGCTAAAAACGCATGTTTTTTCTCTTCATCTTCAAGATATGTATATTTTACAAGTATAAATTATCGCAGTTCCACTAACGTGATCAATATGGCTATTTTGGATCTGAAATGACAGCCCAAATTCTTGTTACTTTCCTATACACCTTTATACATGAAGTTATCTTCCATTCTATTCTGCGTGCGGATAAGGACCACCTTATATACCCTTAATCATGCATGCAATGGAATGCAACACAATTAAAGGCGAATGTTAAGCGTCTTTTTGCCCACCCCCATCCACCAGTTGTTTTTTCTACTGGTCGTTCCAAGATGGTTCTCTGTTGTAGTTCTTCTTTGTTCGTGTATCGGCGGTTTTATATGTGACGTTTGTGTTATCATTGTTCGGTTCTCCTTCTGTCGTTGCCTCGGGAGGGCTGTGCTTGTGATTCAGGCATTTCCTGGGCGTCTTCATTTATATTTCTATATTTGGCGTAAGAACTGTATTAATGATTTTATGGATGGTCGATACATGTACAGGCACAAATTTTAGGTTTGCGGAAACGCTGAAGACCGCGACCCAAATTGAGCCAATAAAAACGGTAAAGCCGGATACTATAAAATAAACATGAAGATTAATCATTTGTGTAACACTGTCTAGTCAGTCTATGACAGTAATAGTGGTATAAAGTTTCATTCATTTAAATGTTCATATTTCATTTTGTAAGTTTGCTTGCTACATGTATTACGTGCATCAAAGGTGCAGTATTACAGCCCGACTCCTCAATTCGGTAACAACAGGAGACAAAATCAAACACGAACAATAATAACACTGTCTTAGTTGCATGTTCGTAAAACCAGGCTTTAGTTCGGCCCACGATCCCTGGCAACAGTTTTCTTGTTTACCTCTTCTAATGAGGTATGTCTGTTGCCGTGCCCCTCCGTATTATTGTTTTTTTTTTTGTTTTTGTTTTTTTTTTGTTTTTTGTTTGTTTTTTTGTTTTTTTTTTGTTTTTTTTTTTTTTGTTTTTGTTTGTTGTTGTTGTTTTTTTGTTTGTTTTTTCAAGTGCTGTTTTAGGGTATCTTCTGATATATTTTACCCTTTTTAGCTGCATTATAGGGGCTGTGTTCTGTTCTGTGTTTGTGCTTTCTTGGGTGTTTCCTTATGTTTCTTAAATGAAATATTTTGTGTGAAGTAAGCTCTGCTTATAGACATTTCTAGGCTATATACAAAGCAGTAGCAGGTTATTTTTCAGTGTTTTGTGGTACTGCATTTACTGTGTTGTTGCTGATAAGGTAGTAGTGGTGGTGATGGTGGTGGCTTTCAATCTTTTATTTATATACTGCACATACTTTTCTGAAATTGGCACAATTAAGCTAGACAAGTCATGTTACCAGAATGTCTGATGAATGTTTGCAAAAGAAACTCTTCTACGGAGAACTACAAATGGAAAAAATGCCCCCATGGTGGTCAGAAGAAGCGATACAAGGACACCCTCAAAGCCTTACTTAAAGACCAACATACCAACAGAGTCGTAGAAGAAGATTGCACAAGTTCAAGCAAAGGGGCGAGGCCTCATAAAAATGGGTGCTGGTGAACACGAAACAAAACGAATTAGCGAAGCCGAATAGAACCGTGCTCAGCGGATAGCCAGAGCTAATGTATCACCTACAGAGCTTTCTTCCTCAGATCTCTCTTGTTCTATCTGCAACAAGCAGTTTAGAGCTAAGATTGGTCTCATCAGCTATCTTAGAACACATAAACAGTAGCATTTCACGCATTTGATTGAGATTGGTCACTGTCAGTAATGACAGACGAAATATTTTATAAACTGCGTCTTTACTTCGTATTTCGGTTACTTAATGAAGAAACTGTACTAAATAAAAACAAATTGTTTATTTACAATACTATGACAGAAACTTGTTGGACGCAGTCCTGTTTCAATGTTAATGACCTATTTAGTTTATCCATTTAGAATTGTTTACATGACCACAAGCTATGTAGTATTTGCCTCCAACACGTCTGATTTCAGTCTAACATGAGAATATTACTGTCGTACAATTCACCGGAGACTATTTTCTTCTGCGGAAACAGCTAACAAACCGCGGAGTAATACTACATGGTGTTTTCTGTCGAACTTTTACCAAAACGGTGTTTGTTTTGTCTATGAATCTTGTTGCAACATTCATTTTTACATGTATCATTACATCGTCTTTTCAGTTATCGTTATCAACGCCTTTATGCAATCCTAGAGAGCTAGCGAGCGGCGCATACCGTAAATGATTGAACTACGCCTTTTAAAAATGACAGTATGGTTTTACCTATTTATGCCGACTGGACTGGTCCATTTCAAGTAAAAAGGGTGATTGGTTAATTTTTATTATTACCACGTTTGATAGAAATTTCTGTATTTATTGCAAACAGTGTTATCCTGATCATACACCGCGTTCTGCGACGTCTAATCGGGGTCTACACTGTTTGCCAATGTCCCAATTTATTTAGGCATAAATAAATCAATTAAAATATCTAAGTCCAACCTTAGCTTATACCTACACCCATGTTGTTGATGTTTTTATTTTGTTATGAAATATACTTAATGTAATCTGTACTTCAACACTTAGCATGCTGGAAAAAAAATTTCAGCTGACAACATTTTGAAACTTTTTGTCCCCTGCCTTTCCGAAGAAAAGCGGAGGGACACTGTTTTTGGCTTTGCGTGGTGCGTGGCGCGTGGTGCGTGGTGCATGGCGCGTGGTGCGTAGTTCCGAATTTTTAGTAAGTATCTTGTCCCCTTAACTCCTCCTACAGTTTTTGTCCGATCCTTTTGAAACTTTACAGGTGCTTTAAGGATGGCCTGAAGATATGCATGTGGATTTTTCAGAATCCTGATATAATTTTTTATTACTTTTTCTGCATTTTTAACTTAGACATTTTTTGAGATCTAATATAACAGAAGTGTATAGGGAGTAGGTACTTTGTCCCCTTAACTCCTCCCACAGTGTTTGGCCGATCCTTTTGAAACTCTACATGGGCTTTTAGGATGGCCTGAAAATATGCATGTGTTTTTTTTTCAGAATCCTGAAATAATTTTTTATTACTTTTTCCGCATTTTTAACTACAGAAGCGTATTAGGAATAGGTACCTTGTCCCCGTAACTCCTACCACAGTTTTAAGCCACATCCTTTTGAAACTTATCAGGTGCTTAAAGGATGGTCTGAAGATATTCATGTGTTTTTTTTCAGAATCCTGAAATTATTTTTTATCACTTTACACATTCTGAACTTAGACAAAGGATGGCCTGAAGATATGCATGTGGAATTTTCAGAATCCTGAAATAATTTTTTATCACTTTTTTCGCATTTTTAACAGACATTTTTTGAGATTTAATATTACAAAAGTGTATAGGGAGTAGTACCTTGTCCCCTTAACTCCTCCCATAGTTTTTGGCAGATCCTTTTGAAACTTTACATGGTTTTTTTAGGATGGCCTGAAGATATGCATGTGGTGTTTTCAGAATCCTGAAATAATTTTTTATTACTTTTTCCGCATTTTTAACTTTTATCGCAGACACAGTGCCTTGTTAGAAAAATATAGCGTCAGTCTGAAAACATTTCTGCAACAAGGTATATCGGAACCAGAATTTTACGGGGTCTTAGTGTATAAATTTAGAAAAATTGTAGGTAAATCTAACTTTTCGGAGCAATTCAGAAAACTTATTAACCGTTATAAAAGAATTGGCTATATCCTGGATATTATGCGGCAGATTGCATGCCTAGTTGTCAACCCAATCATTGTTGATGGCTATGCTTCACTCTTTAATTGCACGACGGCGGTTCAGGCCTCAGACCCAATGACGGCCTCTTCGTAAAACTTTAACCAGTAGGTTGGGTCTTGACGATATGTCTTTGGCTTGGCCCGCCGTGGTTCAACTGTTGGTTTTCATTTACTCTGGCATACAGTAGAATTAGCCATGAGTACTCGTCTTTGTTTATTATAGTGATTAATTTGATTTTTGTGTTTTCGCTTTGATGCATTGACTGAGTTGGGAGCCTTTATGCGAACCGAATTTTTATGTGTTTCTGTATTAAGAGTAGCATCGGGACCCAGGATGAAGTTAGCTAGCTGTAAAAGTGCTTTAAACCCCCCGGTGGTTTACTCTACTGACCGTTCTAAGGCGGTGGTCCCGGTGTTAGTCTTACTCTTTGTTGCTTTGAGGTTTATTGTACGAGGCGATTTGTTGTATGTCTTTCCATGTGTCATTTTGTTCTTGTGTTTTTCAGTCCTTTAGTATTGCAATTACCTCGCTTGGGGAAGAGAGAGCTAATCTTAGTGCTTTTCGTACGTTTGTTCGATTTGTTTGGATTTGTTGGTTTCCTCTTCCTCTTGGGGTCTGGGAAGGGCTGCGGTTTGTGATTGTGGCACTCCCTGGACTTTTCTCTTACCCTTTTTTTAGACATTTTTTGAGTTCTAATACTACAGAAGCGTATAGGGCGTAGGTACCTTGTCCCCGTAACTCCTACCACAGTTTTAAGCCGATCCTTTTGAAACTTTACAGGTGCTTTAAGGTAGGTCTGAAGCTATGCATGTGTTTTTTTCAGAATCCTGAAATTATTTTTTATCACTGGTTTCCTGCTTCAATACTTAGGTAAGTGATACAGGACCAATGGTCCTCTGGTTAGCTTACCCATTTTTAACACCTCAAATAAAAATAAGGCGGGGGACATGAACTCCCTATGGAATTTGTTTGTCTTATTTTGTTCCAGACAATAGCTTTGATATTTCATGGAAATTATCTCCTGAGACAATTTGCATGAAATGTTAAAAATATAGGTGAAGATACCCAGATAATGCCACGATCCTGCAACACTGACTTCCCCAGGCATTAGCAGAATAAAAGCTCGTTGCAAGCAAGCGTACTCACCCCACCCCACCCCCAACTCCCTCCGACGTCATGGATTTGTTAATAAAGGGTTGTGAGTTTTAAATCTGTATAATAGAAAAATTACCCCAAACCACACTCACATCTTCAGACCATGTAGAAATATGCATAGTTTCAATGTTCCGTAGCAAAGTCTAGGAGCTAGGAGGAGTTGCGCCCACAAGGTATTAATTACATGGAAAAGAAATAAATTGAAAAAAAAAGTGGAAAAAAATTTGATCAAAAATAATGGGAGGATAAGCACCCCCCCCCCCCCCTTCACCTCCCCCCCCCCCCCCCACACACACACACACACACAAATAAATAAAAAAAAAACATTCACATCTTCAGACCATGTAAAACAAGTATGCATAGTTTAAAATGATGGACGGAAATTTGTAGGATGAGTTGCGCCCACAAGGTATCTATTTTGTTAGGAATCGGATCTGAAAAACAAAGTCGAAGAAAGAGGAAAAGGCAGGTTGATAAAAATTGATGGGAGGATACTCCAGAAACACATGCACATGTTCAGTCCATATCAAAAACACTCGCAAAGTTTCAAAAAGATTGGTATAAAACTGTATGAGGAGTTGCGCCCTCAAACAACTTTCGTTATCGTGTAACAACTAAAACAAACCTAAGTTGAAAAGTGCTAAAAGTTGGAAAAAGGTAATGGCAGGATAACCCCAAAACCACGTGCATATATTTAGACCATGAAGAACAGGTATGCATAGTTTCCAAATGATCATTGGAAAAGTCTATAAGGAGTAGCGCCCACAAGATATCTATTCTAATACTAATCGGGCCTGGAAAAAATTAAGTCGATAAAGTAGAAAAATGATAACAAATATGAGAGGATAACCCCAAACCACATGCACATTTACAGACCATGTTAAACCAGCATAGTTTCAAATGATTGGTGGTAAACTTTAGGAGGAGTTGCGCCAACAAGGTATCTATTCTAATAGTAATCAGACCTGGGAAAATCTAAATCGAAAACATGGCAAATGCTGATAAAAAAAAATAGCGAGAGGAATATCCAAAAACCACATGCACATTTTCAGACCATTATAAAACCACCTGCAAAGTTTCAAAAAGATCAGTTAAAACTGTAAGAGGAGCTGCGTCCACAAGCTACCCATCTCATTGTGTCTACGGACGGACGGAATCTCGGACGGACGGACGAACCCATTTTATTAGTCCCCTTCTACTTACACCGGGGGACAAAAAAGAAAAACAGGTGAGGAAAAAAGAATGGTATAAAAAAAAAAGTCATTTATAAAACGACCGATGCACGAACAAGGAAGAACTGCAACAGAAGAGCCGTCTTGGAACGGTCAGTTGAAAACCAGATTTACTAGAGCGAAACCTTTACCGTCATTCTGATAGAATCCAAAGTACAAATACATGCTCGATCCGCGTAAGGGTCCTCTACCTCATCAGTGAATGATCACAGAGAAACATATAGAATTAAAAACTGATGTGATGAAACAAATCAGTATATATATATATATATATATATATATATATATATATATATATATATATATATATATATATATATATATATATATATATATATATATATATATATATATATATATATATATATATATAAACGGACAGTATACATCTAACCGTTAATATTGACTATAAATCAACGGGTTGACGTCCTACTGACTGTTCCAAAGCAGTTCCTCTGTTCTAGTTCTTCTTTGTTTGTGCGTCTGCGGTTTACTTCGTTTTTGTGGCATTTCCTGGTATAGTTTTTCATATGTGGAGTATGTTTTGTCAAATTATCTCCTTCTTTTGGTGCCTCAAGAAGACTATGCTTCGTGGTTGTGGCCTTCCTGGGTATATTCACTTATATGGTTTTGTGCTGGTGGCCCCAGAAGGTGAAAACAAAGAGAATACAGTATGGCAGAAGTAATTACGAGAGTACAGAATATATATAAATAAAACAAATTGAATTAAAATAATGTATACTTTTAAGAAAGTAAAATAAGACGCACTAATAAAAAAAAAGATAAACGTGCCCCAAGAAGCTTTTGATTGATCAAGACAAGACCAGTCAGCCTCCTGTGACCGTTCAAGGGCCTTACGTCCCTGACAGCACATCTCCTATCTTGATGAGACAAAAGGCAAACGGGTCCTTACCAATTGCATTTGTTTTCACAGTTAAGGATACTGCTACTTTGAAATAAGCTGGGCACCAGAATTTATCACGTAACTATATGTAACACTGTACTAGACGACCATGCAAACATAAACAGTTTAATTCGTCTGTCCCTTCATGCTGGATTATGCATTCTATGAATGCACTCGCACCCTAATTATATAGTTTTATTTTAGCTATAAACGTCCGTCTTACTTCTGACGATGATAATTTTCTCATTTGTGTCAAAGGAATTGCTTGTCCTTTATTTTAATCCTGGTAACCAACTGCATATCTGCACGTACCACCAAATGCTCCATAATTGTAGTGCGAATAGTCAAACGGTATATCTCTAAATTATTGAAACAACTAGTAGCAGAGTTTTCATAGAAAACAGATGCTCCCCTTTGTGAATATTTAGTTTTTCTACTAAAATGTGACCTTGAATTTTAGGTCAATGTCACCAACTTTGTTATGTCTCAATTATATATCCATAAAAATTTGAAAAGAATCCAACCACTGATACACAAGATATTGTGCAGACAAAAAGTGTGACGCCAACGCCAACACCGACGTCAACGGGATTCGTACCAAAATAAATACACCCCTCCCCTTGGTGGGGGCGGGGCATAACTATCATAACCCAGCAAACTATGTTGTAGGGGGGAGGAGGTGGAAAGGGTATACTGTTTTCACGTTGTCCGTACTGCTAAATAATTGAACAGAAGGCAGTCATTACCTTGCAGGGGTAACTAATAAGCACTGCTTTTTGATGCTTCTTATTTCAGTTGCGATGGTCTTGTAGATTTTGTAAAACGAGGCGTTTAATTCATATTTTCGATATCTAGACGAGCTGATAGATTCTGAAAAGACGGATCCTTTGGAAGGAAGCAAGAAACTTGTCAGTTAAATTGAAACAGTAAGATATTTGCTCATATGCTGTTCATGAAAAGAAAGGTAACGTTAAATGGGAGCAAATTCTTTCCTCTTTTTTTCATCGATACGTTGCATCAGGAGACAAAAGAAAATTGTCAGCTATGGCTTACCTGAAAGTATAGTCTTTCTCGTTAAATGCACAGGTAAAAGTTTTAACACTTATACTTCAGGGCAAAGGTGTTCAAAGCATCGTTAGCTTATCGAGCTCGTTAGTGGTCAAAATGTTAACTGTTCTAATAAGCACAATATCTAATTCACAGATATTTTTGCTGGAAAAAAAAATCCAAAAACTGCTCGCATTTTATCAGCAAAAATATTAGTGTATATGCCATATTTATTGATCAAAGTTTAAACGATACGTTAACTAACGACATCGTTAGTTTTGAACAACTTGGCCCAGGACTACTGATACACTATCAAGAAAGACAACTCTGTCAAAATTGTTTTAGCTCCCTTTTGAATAGAGATCTACTCTAAAAGGAAAGAATCTGCTCCCCTTGGGAGCAAATTCTTTCCTTTTAGAGCAGACTTCTGTTTCAGAAAGGGACTGGTGTACGATAACGCAAACAGGAAGTCACAAAAGTTGGCGCCCTTGTCAAACATGGTGGAAAATCTATCAAGTGTATCCAGTCCTCTTCAACAATTTTACCTTATATTAACTCATTCGTCAACGGAAGAGGCGCAACGATATACCGCATAAAACACTGCGAATATTTCATGGTACAAAAATTATGTTAACTCTCAGCTAGACACAAAAAGAAGTTTCGACCTCTTGGTAAAATATTACGCGGAAACTTCGCAGCTGGCATTAATAATGTCTTTAGACACGGGATTTCATGTCAGGCTAATTATTTTCGCCTGAAAGAAATTATTTATCTTTCTACTTTTAACATAAAACAACACTAGTTTATTTCCTTGCTTATATTATTGCAGCTATGACGAGCAAATCTGGGATTTTAATAAATTAACATCTGGGGGATTAACTTCAAGGGTTATCTCAGCTTACTATTCCCTAATATGCATGAATAATATTATATTTGTCTAATTTGGACGCTTGCATTGACAGTTATAAATTCAAGATCCGGCGATAGTTAACCTTTAAAGTTTAAATTGAGTCTGCGACAAACGACATTCTTATTTTATTTTCAGAAACAGACAATTCACACGAACTGTCAAACCTTATGTGTTCTTCATCTATTCTTCTTTCTATGCCTAAGGAAGGCTATGCTTCGTCACTGTGACCTTTCATTAATATCTTCATTTGTATGTTGCTAGAGGAGTTTAATTATTAACAGTTAATTGCACGATCCGTAGAAAAGTCGACCGATTGAAAGGTTGACTTCCGTGGAGTGCCCTATAACCACATTGTGAGTCCGTCTGCCCGTCCGTCAAGGCTTTAGATATGGGTGTTATTTAACTGTTGTCCGTACATTTATGTGACCCTCGTACAGTCACATAACACGCATTTCATCAGATCTATTCCGTCAGAATGAGTGTTATGTGATACAGCTTTCATTCAGTTGTATAAATAAAAAGTCACATAATAACCATTTCGTAAGAACGTCCGTCTGTCCGTCCGTTATTTATTATTATTTTTTTTTTTTTTTTTTTTTTTTTTTTTTTTTTTGCAAACTGATAGATATTGACAAGATCTAGCCCATACATTTGCCAAATGCCACTTTTCTTTGATCAAGGCAACGCTGAAGCAAAAAATATGGAAATCACCATAGGTCTTTTAACCATATGGGATATTTTGATAAAAGTTTTATACATATTAATACTGACAAGAGCCAGACAAAGAAATTGCCAAATGCTAAGTATCCTTGACCGAGACAATGCCGAGGCCAAAAAGTGAAAGTTAGCGAAAACACCAATAACTCTTGAACCCTAGGAATATTTAAAAAAAAAAAAACATCACACACAAAATGATACCGACAAGACCTAGCCAATGCTTGCTAAATGTCAAGTTTTATTGACCGAGGCTGAAATATGGGAAAACCATAGGACTTCAACAATATTGATTTTTTTATTGATAAAGTGTTGCATACATATTAATATTGACAAGATTTAGCCAAAGGAGTCGCCAAAAGCGCGAAGGTTAGTAGAGGCACCTGCGTAAATGGGGCGTGTCTTGCACCTTAACCATTGTTGATTATGGTTGTTAAAGTCACTATTGTGATCAGAGGATCTGGCAAAAGGGATACGCAGAGTTTATATATATATATATATATATATATATATATATATATATATATATATATATATATATATATATATATATATATATATATATATATATATATATATATATATATTATTCCACAACCACAGAACAAAGTCTAAAACAAACATTGATGGATAGTACATACGTCACAAAACAAGGAAAAGCAAAGCAACCAGCTCTAGTCTCTGATCACAATGACAAAACATAAAATATTAAATAGGACCAAAAAAATGTCTCACAGGTACAATGCCCACAAAGAACGATCATTACAAGAACCTCCGCCTTGAAGCGGTCAGTAGTACGGGGTAGGATGCGGGAGAAGTTAAATCAATTTTACTGGTTCCAAATTTTTATCCTGGGTTCAAATGTTGAAAAAATACAATAACCAAATGTTAAGCTCACATAAAGGACACCCTAATCCATTAAATGAATCCTCACAGAAAAACGTAATCAAAGTGATACAAAAGAATACTACAGCTCTAAAATAGTATTCTATTCCCAGCTAGCATTCTTTATAAATCTACAGCGGGCCATTATCGGCCGGTCCGCTACCCTGACGGGCCGATAACGGCCCGCTTTAGATTTATAAAGAATGCTTACTGGGTTGTTATTCCGTGTTGGTATTTAAGATGTTATCGTTGTTGTTTTTATACAGTGGGACAGTAAGATCTACTTTATTTGATAGTATTTTCGCAAACTGAGTTGTGTAAGCCACCTAGTTCGTTCAAAGTATTCCGACTGCACTTCAAATAGGGCATGTTTGTAAAAGCTTTACGATTTTTATTACTATCAGATAGGCTCGCAGCTGTAATTTAACAAACCCGAGCTAGCATTCTACATAAATCTAAAGTGGGCCGTTATCGGCCCGTCAGCTACCCTAACGGCCCGCTTTAGATTTATGTAGAATGCTTACTGGGTAAATATGATTTACAATGCTTCAGTCGCAATAATTAAATATGGAGAGACACAGGAAAGGCCACACTGACGGAAAAGCCCTCCAAGGGCATCGGTTAAGGACTTTGTTTGTGCGTCGGTGTTTTCATAATTGGCGTTTATTTTATTCTTATTTGTTCCTCATCTCTCCTTTTGGTGCCACGGGGGAGCGGTGCTTCGTGATTGTGGCATTTTCTGGGTATCTTCACTAATCTTTTAATTGTATAAAACAGCATTTCGTCAAGAATAGAACTTACAAACGAAAAACAATCAATTTCCAAAACAAACAATGCATCGAAAAAAATCTCTAAGAACAGTCAACAGAAAAACTCAAGTATGGGGTCAGAGTTGGTGATATTACTCCGCTGCCTGTTTGAAGACGTTGAGATCAGAGTATTGGACAACAACATCTTAGCAGCTTATTCCAAAGGTAAGAATAAAACCTTGTAATACCTGGTATTAAATCTTAGTACTTTGACAGACAGGCCTGCGCAAGCAATCCACCTTCCTAGAAATTGTAGACACACTAACAAGTAAGATAAAAATTACTCGCTTAAATTTTAGGACAATTATGGAAGACGTTGAGTTGTCCTAATATTTAGGGTAAATAATAGTAACTTGCTACAATGCGGATATTTTGTGAAACTATGGTAATTTTCGGATATTCAACTTAATGAAAAAGAGACCATCAGACGAGTACCTCTCATAGGTCCTCTAAATTATTCCAATAATGGAATTTGTATATGAATGAATCGACCAGCATTGCCCGAATTAATGAATATATGTCATCTATACACTAATTACTTTTGTTAATTATACAGGAAATATACATCATTTTTGACAGTTAACGTCTGCCAAAAGAAACCGACATTTTCAACTTTCTGCCAAGCTCGTCGCATATACATGCTTCATATTCCGTAATTATCCTAATTATTGGGACAACAAATCCTTACATAGAAGCTGTTAAGGAGGAGTATTTTTACGATTATCCTGGGATAATCTTCTCCAGTTCGCCATAAAAACATATGTTGTGGATACTCATTCCAAGCGCCTTGCTGAAGCACTTCGAATGGGTACCCGCAATATATGTTTTTTTTTTATGAAGAAATAACAAAACAAAATGTCACACAGAATTATCATCAAACACTCCTCTTTAAAGGCTCCATATTCCTCAAAAAGATCAAAAATGAAACGTTTTTTTCTTTGTTTTTTATTTTTTGTTTTTTTTTTGGCAGCATTAATTCAGAGATAAGATAAAAAAAAAAAACACATTTTATGATTGTACTCATACCATATATCAATTTGTTAAACTTTTTTTAAACTATTCTTGGATAATAAAATGTCTATTTTAGAGGAATATGGAGCCTTTAATAAGTCCTCTGCCCTTACCATACTCGTCCTAACATTTGAAAAGATCTGTTCTACTAGTTGTTGACGTGTTAAATATATTGCTGGATGAGTTGCAAACATTATAGACCCGGATCAGATGCCCCAGATCCGATCAGAAACCGTGTATTGCAGCGTCTTATCAGGGTCTACATTGTTTGTTTAGGCATGTCTGTCCGAATTATATGCACATGAATTTTAAACTCGTTGAACGGGAAGATTAATACTCTAACGTACTAAACTATAACCTATCGACTATATATCAAATTGACTGACAATTCGTTTCCTTTCTAAATCTTTCATGTTTTGCACGAAGAAACTCAGAAGAATAATATTCTTCTAAACAACAGACTGGCTACTAAATTTTCAACATCTTTTGATGCAAAAACTTTTTGTCAAAACTATCTATGCACAAGGTTTTATTCTATTCAGTGGTCTAAGAAATCGAAAAAAAAAATCCATTTTCTTATAGTAAAAACGGCTGCAAATTACATAAAAATCGATAAGGGCAGGTATTTTTGATGCAGGTTTTCAGCAAGTTCCACTCGTTCAAAAGTTCTGAAATTTTCACAATATTGTTATGGAACATCAATAAATTAAAATAAGTGAAAAGATACGAAACAAAACCAACAAATTTTAATTAACATTTCAAAAAATCCAATTTACTATAAAAATACATAGGTCAGACCCATTTTGCACCGTAAAATTAAATTTACAGTAAATATTTGGAAACAAAGCGTAGAAACAGAAAAAAAAAATGGTTTCTGATATGGTAAATCAGAACAAAACATTTTCATTTCGAATAAAACGCCAACCAAGAGAAAAACATCTTTCAAAGGATGTCGAAAGGCTTGTAGACTGATACCATGTCTTTAAGCATAAATATGTATAGTTAGCAAAAAGAAAAAAGTTTCCAGTTTTCCCATCACGAAAACATGCCTATATAATTTTGACCCCCTTAAACCCCACTTTTTATATAGTAAAACTGGGGTTTACAGGGGTATATATTATTTGTCTTATTTCTGCGCAAAACATAAATTGTGGGTACTCGTTAGAACCGCCTGGCCGTGGCGGTTCTAACGAGTACCCACAATCTATGTTTTGAGCAGAAATATGAAAAATATTAGAATTTTTCATCTGAAAATTTGCCAGTTTTTGGTTGTAAAATTTTCAATATATTTGAATAGGCGTGTTTTCGTAATGCAATAGAAATTCTAGATAATGCACTTCGGTACTTTTTAAACTTTCCATGATTATGGTTTGCTAGACATCAAGCAACAATATGCTAAATCATGGTCATTAAAATTTCAACTTGGTAAGAGTTATCTACGCAACACCGATTTTCAGTACTTTGTTACATTTTGTAGTAAGGTAGGTGCTCGCATGCGGAGGAATAAATTTTGTTTTGCAGTTAATTCTTTACAGTCTAGACACTAATACAATCATGGGAAATACTTAAATTAAAACAACTGAGTCTCGCTATTTTTGAAAATTTCTCACTTTAAAGTTATCTCCCTTGGAATTAAACATAAAGAGATTTTTGAAGTGCAATTATTTCTTTACGCATTCATTAAAAATTGAATGTTTTCTTTTTGTTTGTTTCTCTTTTTTTCAAATTGTGTTCCTTACATTACAGTCTTTATTGTAGGGATGCAACTTATGAAGAAAATGCATTCTTTCGGCAGTTATAGCAAACTGAATTTCTTACGGAAACGCTATTATAACCGGAATTTGAACAGAAAAAAAGTCAGAATTAAACATATTCTTTGCAGCCTTGATACACAGAATAAAAGCAATTACTATATAGCAGATTTACAAATATCGGTCCATTAGTGTATGTATATTAGTTGCTGTCAGAACTTGTAGCCCAACCCCATTGCTATTTGAGGCAATAAAATATGTTTAAACTAAACTAAATTAGGGTATGATTTGAGATATTGTTCACTCAAATTGCTGTTTCATTGCACAAAAGCATTTTCTGCTGGCACTAAAATCTGCGACTTTCAAAGTTTTCATCCGTAAAACAGAAAACAACCCTTTTTTGCGTTTGAAGTAGAGTACCATTCATTATTGACTCAGCATTCCAAAATTAGTCTGACCTGCCACATAGCCAGATGGTTCATGTTTCAAAACATGCATCAGACAGGGACGAATTTTCATCCGTGTTCACTCGAGCATGAAAAATATTACCTGGATATTTTCTTTTTTTTTTTTTTTTTTTTTTTTTGTTTGCTGAGTATATAATTATAAATTGTAACTGACTCTCGGTAAAGCAAGTTGACCACGCCCTTATCAATTTCCTTGGACAAACGTTACATGTTGACCTTTAAAAAGATACATGTAAAATTCGGCTTGGAAAGTTTTCGAACCTTTACCGTTTGGGTCTCGCGTGTGCCTTCGCTTTCATTGACTGCCAGCCACTTCTGCGGAGTAAACCATTGTCCTAACGCAGGTCTTAATTATTTTCTTGAAGCCAGTTTTTGTCCTGTTTTTATGACATATATACTTCAGAAAATGATATAATGATATCTTAAAGGAAATGAACAAATATTTGGTTGAACACAGAATGTAATTCTATCAAATATATCTAAAGAATATTATTGCATAAAAAGTAATGCAATGTTATTAACAACCGTGCATTAACCGGCGAAAAGCCGTGTATTAACAAGGCAATTCACGCGCTGTTAATGCACGGCTATGCAACTTTCAATATGATCGTACCGGGGCCACAGATTTGCTGCCGTTACGAGTTGTGTACTGCCCGGCCCTAGAACGAGCATAGTTCGTGGAAATTGCGTTCGCGAGACATCGGTGAAAGGCGAAACAAACTAGTGCAAAAAAAAACGCGAAATGTAGCAAATGTTTTCAGTTTCTATGCAATAATAGCGATCGAATATGGTTTTTCAATGTATTAACATTCGCCAGGTCCCTTAGGAGGTGTTGAAAACCGCTGCCTCCGGTTTCGGTTTTCAACACCTCCCTCGGGACCTGGCGAATATAATTCTATCAAATATATCTAAAGAATAATCAAAGAACTTCAAGAAGTGTCACAATAAAAGATCGCAGTCTAGCTGCTATATCGAGAGAAACAACGAATACATAGGAACATCCACGACCAGAAGATATACGGTGAATGTCCTAAAATTTCGAACAGTTTATTCTATACTTTTTTGGCCTAATTTCCTATTTTTGTGCAGTTGTTTCTGAAAATACTTAGTGGGATGGCAAACAGTGTAGATCCTGATCAGACAAGTGGAACTTGTTGAAAACCTGTCTCAATTCAATTACCCTATCGGTTTTTTTTTTTTTTTTTTTTTTTTTGCACAATTTGCATCCATTATACCTTGGAAAAGATGAAAATAATCTATTTTCAAAGGCTAATAGATAGGTTAAAACTTTTGGTTCATCGGTAGTTACGACAAAAGTTCTGCTTTAAAAAAATAACTTTGCGTAAAATGCCATGCAAAAAGATGTCGAAAGTAGAGTACAGTCGAGCCTCAATAGCTCGAGTACCGACGGCTCGTTTACCATGGCTAATTCGAACTCGTTTTTGAGTCCCTACGAAATTCATCCGATAGCTCAAGAAAATAATATTTAGGCAAATTTTCTTATTTTATTAGGAAATTGTATGTTGAGTGTATTAATTAGAATCGCCTCATCGAGGCAATTCTAATGAGTGCACTCAACATACCATTATTATTTAGAAGATCGAAAAAAATCACTAAATTACTGCCTTTGCTCTCCGACCTCCGACCTAGCGTCATGAATAACATTCAGTGGGTCGAGCTACCCATATATCGAACAAATTTTCATGGTCCCAAAGAGATTTGAGTTGTTAAGGTTCGACTATAAGTGCTCAAAAAGGGGTTTGACCAGGGTCTACACGTTTGCCATTCAGTCTGCAGCATTTTTGTAAACAGATCATTAAAAAGCGAAATGAATGTTTTTAGTTTTTGAAAAAAGAAATACGGTATAGTGGCCAAATATTTAGAGTCATTATGATATTGTTGGAATTAAAGCACTTTCGAGCAAGACAACCATATCAAAACTGTTTGCCTACTTCTGAATAGGGATGTACTTTATAAGGAAAACATTAGCTCCGGGTTGGTAGAGCAATATGTTTGCTTTTAAAGTACACCAGTGTTTAGAACAGACCCCTTTTCAGAGGGATTTTTGATGCATGTACCCTAGAAAAAAGTGTATATGAAGAAATATAACGAGCGTAGTGGCTCAGTGGTTATAACGGTTGTTTCTGAATTACTAGGCACTGTGACCGCAGCTGGTGTTGTTTCGAGACTCGGCCTGACAGTACTACTTTATATGTCTCCTTATACACTTTTTTTCATGCATCAGACATGATCCTAGTCTGGAGTTCTCTGTTGTCATTTGATTAAATCTTAAGTAATATATCGGTGCAATCATATTAGGTTTTGTTGCTGTACAGACGCCATAAGGTATAATTTCTGACGATACGGACAGTAAAATGCGGTTAGCCAACGCTTTTAAAAGGACATACAATTCTATTATAACGTATATGAGACTTTATTAATGATTATCCTTGAAACGGGACAAGTTGGGATACCAGTGCAGTAAACAAACACCTATTTATAGTGCTTATATAAGTAAACAACTCTTGTCCGAAACGAGTTCGAATTCACGCATACATAAGCGTTCGCGTGTTAATGTATGTATGTATGTATGTATGTATGTATGTATGTATGTAAGCAAAAGCAAGAGTATGTATGTATGTATGTATGTATGTATGTATGTATAGAAGAAAAAAGAATGATGAAACTGCTGTAAATTCTCTCCTTGTACATCACTATAGTGTAGTTTATATTTTCTTGTCCTTTGAGGTCACTGAACTCTTGGACTAAACTGTCTAATCTGGCCCAGAAAACTTGACACTTCAGTTATTTACTTTTGTGTGTGTGTGTTCCTTGCTTATTTATATGGATACCACTATTACCTGGAGCTCTGCTTAGACAAGTACATCATCGTACTTCGAGTAAAAGTACTTTTGTACCTTTGTGGTGAATAATAAGAAAAACATCGGCAAATGTATAATCTGTATACGTCTAGTGACACAACCTACTAAATTCACCATAGACTATAAAACTAGAAGTTAATAAATCTAACCTGATAGAGCTCCCTGGTCCCAAATGAAATCCCGGCTGTGATGTGATTACCACTTGAGTCAGCAACAGATCCTTGAAGTTTCGGATCCTCCTTAACACTTCGATTACATAAGTCCTTTCTCTCTACAAGACTTCCCTTAAACTCTTTCTTTTAATGCCACAAACCGGAATGAGCGACCGACACTTTGTAGCGCTCCACCTAGCCAAAGTGTTCCTAAAAAGTGTTTTACTGTGTCCTTCAAGATTCTCCTGTTGCCTAAAAAAAGGAAATAATTTTGTCAACCCTGTACACGCTAGTTTTATTTGGGACTATTTTTCAGGGTAACAAAACACTGTGACGTCATGAATAGCCTGGTTTCATCTCGGTGATAATATGAAGCTTTGCACGAGAGATGTGGAACTTCTACTTTAGGAAAAGGTTCGACGCACCATAAGAAACTAAGGATACATATAGAATAGTACTGAAAGTGCCCTAAAATGCCACAATCACGGAACACAGACCACCCAAAGCAGTAGATAAAGGTTTCACGCTATGTACATACCGTGATTACACTAGTCAACGTTTTATTCTCAACAAAGGAAGGATACCCGCAATGACAGTACCGACAGTGAACGGTCAATATCACTCTGAGTAGTTAAGCAGTAATAAGGCTTCGCTGCGCCCAGAAACGTCAAAACAAATCCGATAAGAGGGGTCATTTTGAAGTAAAAACACCTCAAATAAACAAAAATAGCAAACTCAGTTTTAACTCTTTCGGCGCCAAATTTCAGACGACATTTGTCGTCTGCATTTTTATTTTAACAAACTGTCGCTTGGAAAGACGTTTATATGTAAAGTTGAACGACTGAATGTCAAACAGGTAGATTCAGATGAGCCGTCTCATCTGGATCTATGTTGTTTGCAAACGCCTATTATTATCGCCTGTGGCAGTGAAAGAGTTTAAGTGTTTATTTATGAACAGTACCACACTGCTCACACATCCTGGCCTAGGGTTGAGCGACATTTTCTTTTCAAATAATCTAAACGAACCGAGTGGTCCCAAAGACCAGAAAGTTAAAAAAATAAATGGTCGCCATACAGCACTGAATATCAGCTAAGGTGACGCTTGTTTACAGGCGCCAAATCGTCACCATAGGTTCAAATGTTGTAAGCTGTACAAAAGAAATATTTTGCTAGTATAAAACTCGCTAGCTCAATCAGTAAAACATCACAGAAAAAGAATCAAATACAGTGAACCATTGTTACGTACAACGACAGCATTTGTTCCCAAAGATCTTGCCACTAAAATGAATTTGCTGTTGTACAGAATACTTAATTAGCAGATTGATATGGAAGGAAGGTCTTGTTTTGTTCACATTTCCTCATGGAACATATGTTTTGGTATTTGTTAGAATCGCCTTACTGAGGCAATTCAAATCTAATAAATATTCCAACAAATATACAAAACATAGGTTTCTTAAAAGTATTAAATACAATATTTTTGCATAATTAGTGACTATTTGTTCCCTCTTAGGCGAAGGTTTCGTGACAGTCAAATTGTCATTATAACAAAGTTTGTTGTTGTATCGAGTGTCGGTGTAAAGAGAGTTGTCTGTAAATCAAATTAAATCACCATAATAAGACGAGTATGAGGGTTCTTGGCAAACATTTAAGACACTGGCAGAGTTAACTTGAGAAAACCAGTCGTTGAACTACGGAGGACAGAACAAAGAGATAACATCGCGCATCAACCCTCTAATGACATAGGTCGTTACCGTATTATAGTCCATACCGTCGTGCGATTGAAGAGACTTGATTATATTTGTATTTCCTTTTGGATCATTGAGCCCATTATGGTTCATTTGAAAATCGAATACCGCTTAAGCCGGTGCTAGGGAGTGTATGCAGCCTTACAAACTACAGTCAACTCTCGTTATCTCGAATTCCAAGGGACTCTCTGAGACACTTCGAGATATCCGTACCTCGACATATCAGATTTTCAGAATTGAGGAAAAAATAATTCGAACAACCACATTTAACAAATTTATGTACATAATTGGACTCTTGAAGTTAGAGATATATCGAAAATATTGTGGAAAAGAGGAGAAATTGCTCCTTAGGAGCAATTTCTCCTCTTTTCCACAATATCTTTTACTTGTTGTTAGATTTATATGTTTAGGCAGGGACAAGATTTTCACTTCGAGATAAGCGGTTATTCGAGATAAGCAAGTTCGAGATAACGAGAGTCAACTGTATACTGTTGCATATGAAGAGATTAATAAAACCGAGTCTCTGGTTTCCGTTCTTGTGTGGATTCTTTATTTCCAACGGTAACCGTTTAGATTTTCACTTTGATACACTTGTTAGATTTTCCGCAGTCTGTTTACAAATAAGACATTTTTGTGATTTCCTGTTTGCTTTCCTGCACACCAAATCCCTTTAAAAAAAGATCTACTCTAAAAGGAAAGAATTTGCTCCCCCTGGGAGCAAATTCTTTCCTTTTAGAGTAGATCCCTTTTTAGAAGGAAGGGAAAACAATTTTGACAGCGTTGCCTCCTCTGAAAATGTATCCATTCCCCTTAAAGAGGAAGGCATAGCTATGAATTATGACTGGGTTAAAAACTGAGCATGCATTTTGTCGTCTTACTTTCATCGCGTCCCCACAACAACGTACGACGTCATGTGTAGCAAGGCAACAAACATACTGTACCGTGTTTTTTCACAAGTATTGTGGCACACAGGCCTAAGGGAACAGTGTAGACCTAGATCATATGGCGTCTGTTCATGGTCCATACGTTTTATCACTCATCGAACAATTTCAGGCACATCATCAGGTAGTAAGACGGGCATGTTTAAAATCTATGGTAAGTAGGTATGGAGTATGTGATAAGGAATTAATATGTCCAAATATTTAGGATAAATGTGTTATATCGGTGTCCCTATAAAAGAAGAAATACATATTTTATTATATTTTCGACTACAGATTTGCCTGGTTTATCACTAAATAGAGTAAGAATGAATGCAAATGTATTTTCTAAATACGTTAAGTGTTTGTGTTGACGCCGCATTTTTGTCCATCCGTAAATGCATAATACTTTTCTAGTTAAAACGTGAAAATATTACTTATATCACTGGCTTTGAAAAGCGGGTATGCATTAAGTGTTCCGTCGCATATGCATATTAAACTTTATCACTGCTGGCTCAATCATCAGATAAGAAATAGAGGCATGTTCTTAATTCTCAAAGAAAATAAGACACTGTCTTCTCCCTTCGGCGATATATTAAATAGAATGTAAAATCTTAGTTTCTGAGAAAAATAAGAAAATCATATTTTTTAATATTGTCTGTCATTATTTATAATCAGTAGGTTAGAGTTTAAGCTTTCAACTTCCGAACTTCTCTAATGAACTTGCCCAAAGTTAGAGCTAATAAAAACATGTATTAAATTATGTCTAAAGTTTTAAATACAACCATAAAAAGCAATTCTTCACTTGTTCAGAATTCAGGCAAATCGTCTAATTCACCACTTTTAATAGTACAAAATGGTAATCATGACGGGGGCAGTGTCAACTATTATATCGGCCACGCCCTTTAAAAAATGTACGTTCGGGTCATGTGCGGACAGCGATGTCCCAGATCAGACTGCGTGGATGCACAGTCTGAATAGAGCATTCGCTGTCTGCAAACAGGATCATTGGCTACCATAAAATGTTTAAATGGAGAGCAAATGCCTGGATGAGACTTTACACAGGTGCAGGACGATGTGAATTCGCAAAGTGCATGTTCAGATGCACTGTTTCGCTCGATGCAACCAATATGGAAATTCGTGTGACGAGACCATATACAAAGACAGAAACATCATCCTGTCTATGAAGGACCTATGTATATTTATAACACCTGGGCCCGGTTGTTCAAAGCGTCGTTAGCTTAACGAGCTCGTTAAGGGTCATTTCGTTAAGTGTTCTAGCGGATTCAATACACAATATTCTGAAATTTTTTGCTGAAAAAATGTGAGTAGCTTTTGCACTGCAAAAGCTACTCACATTTTTTCAGCAAAAAATTTCAGCATATTTGCGTATCACTTGATGCAAACTTTAACGAATTGTTAACTAACGACATCGTTAGCTTTGAGCAACTGGGCCCTGGACTTTTGCACCTGAACTTGTACGAGGATTGACCTCGTGACCTGTTAAATTGTCATTCAGGTGGGTTTTGATGCAGAATGTGATTTATATGCAGCTGGAGACGCCTGACAGGTGGTAAACAAAACGTAAGAAAAAATCGCCTTGAATTGAGAAAACAGACTAACTAGCGTATGCAGATAGTTTATCTTGTAACGTTCCAAACAATGAGAAATGAAAGTTGGATTGATAATTTGGTTCAAATGCGTATACTGTCGTCACATTTTGACCATCATGAATGACCTTTGCAGGGCAAGAAGGTCATGATAATTTTATTTAATTTATTTAAAGGTCCATTGTGGTATACGCAGCCAAATCAGCCTATGCAAACAGTGTATATCCAGGTGAGACGGCTTTTAACGAGTGGTCTCATCAGGAATTACACTGTTTGCTATTCAATCTTATTTTTAGACTGGAACCCAGCTAGCATTCTACGTAAATCTACATCGGGCCGTCATCGGCCCGTCAGCTACCCTGACGGGCCGATGACGGCCCATATAGATTTACGTAGAATGCTGACTGGGGAACCCTATTTGCATTGATGGACATGTCCATATTTAAGGATGGTAGTGTCTTCTTCAAAAAAAGAACATCGCCAGAGCTAAGAGGTGTGTACACTGCATGACGTTACATTACTATTCATGAACAAACACTATAATACCAAGTCTACTATTTTGGTTTATGTTACTTAAATCTATAGTCGACTCTCGTTATCTCGAATTCCAAGGGACTCTCTGAAATACTTCGAGATATCCGTAGTTCGACATATCAGGTTTGCAGAATTGAGGAAAAAATAATTTGATTAACCACATTTAACAAACTGATAGGTAATTGGACTTTTGAAGTTAGAGATATATTGAAAATATTGTGGAAAAGAGGAGAAATTGCTCCTTAGGAGCAATTTCTCCTCTTTTCTACAATATTTTCCATCTGTTGTTAGGTTTTCATGTATAGGCAGGGACCAGATTTTCACTTCGAGATAAGCGGTTATTCGAGATAAGCGAGGTCGAGATAACGAGAGTCAACTGTATATCGGTCCGTTATATAGTTTCCCGCTGAAAATGTGCAAATGCTATGTAACCGAAGTTACGAATAGATTAGGCAGACCTGACAGTGCATGGTAGAGCTGTTTACAAACTTTGTTGCCTTGTCATAGGTGTTGTAGGATTAAAGAAGATATAAGCCAGCCTCGGTGGCTCAGTTGGATGCGCCGTCCGACTGGAGACCAGGAGGTCGCAGGTTCAACCCCCGCCGAGGTCGGCAACATTCTTTCGTGGAGATTGATCATGAAATAGTTTCTACGACCATTCTCTCCCTTCCGCTGATTCAAGAAGAGCAGTTGTCAGTTTCTGGCGAAAGAATGTGCACAATACTGGTTAACCGCTTAGAGGACTAAGCCTGCCCAGTAAACGTGTGGTTAGGTAAACTAACCCCATTGGGTTGACTGGGCCGTAAAGCATCAACACAAACAAACAAACAATAAGAAGATATAAACATTGTGGGCAGGGACCCTCTAATAAAAAATCAACTTTAATTATTTCAGAGAGAAGTTGAAAAAAAAAAAACAGTTGACGAAATATGCGGTATCTTAATGCAAACATCAACTTTTGATTGAGTTGGGGTTTAATGACACGTCAATCTTTGTGGGTCATTTTGTGTCATCTCCCAGAGTAAGGGAGAAAAGAGATAAAAGAGAGGAACAGGGAAGAAAGAGGAACAGGAATGAAAGTGAAGAAATAGAAGAAATAAAAATATACCCCTTCTACACCTTTCCCTCCCTCCCCCACCCCCCACCCCCCGACGCACCTACCCATACCTGCTACAAGGATAGCAGGTCTTTCCCAGCTGTAAGCCTGTATCAGTTGGGCGCCCCAGTGACGTAAGATACACGACACCTTTGCCACACCCGACCACCCCCTGCAAATATATTTATGCATTGGTAGTTCTGAGGCGAGTGGAGGGAGAAAGTGGGGGATGGGACTCTGAAGGGATAGGGTGTTGAAAAATAAAAAAAAAATGTTCAAACGCCAGAACTAAAATGCTCTGAAAATGGTTTGCGAAAACAAAAATGTTTCTTATGTTTCAGAAACATATGTGAATTTTCTACCGTGATGATTAACCCACGAAGCTCCATTTAACATTGCAGCAGACGACATTCCAAAATAACCTTACTTTTTAGAGAAAGAATGACTTGACATTTGATCTGAATCCTCTTACTGATTCACATGAAATGTCAAGTTTCATTACCTTGGCAAATATTTATTGTCGTCTTCTGCTGTTGGACTGCCGCTTTACGCTGATTAGATACGATATCAATCAACATTACAGGACGCGCAAAGCGCAATAACCATAATTGTTGCATTTATACTTTTTGAATTATTTTCCTTGGAAGCTCATAATATAATTGTTCGCTGAATGTACAATACAATTTGACACCAAAAAAAGAGGAGAATCTGTAAAATATTGATGCAGTTATGCCCCTCATTTTTTACTTTGCTTTATAGTAGTTGGAAATCCTTTTCAAAACAGTATCTAGAGAACCGCTAAAAGTAGAATCCTGATATTTTGCCATCTATTTGGGATCAATGATTATACTTTTAACTTATGAGCTAATTCTGTTATGCCCCCTTTCAAAAAAAGTTTAGGGGGCATATTAGTTTGGGCCTGTCCGTCCATCTGTTTATCCGTTACACTCGCATACGGTCAGGAATGGTTAGAGCTAGGATCCTGGAATTTTATATATAGCATCAGCATGAAAAATAAGCGGACCCATATTTTTTCGTTCCTTTTTTCATGTTTTCCTTTTTTTCGTACACCTACATTTTCTGTCTTTTTTTAACAATGGCGGTAACTTTTGTGACATCTTTTTCGCTTTCCCGCACAACAAGTCCCTTCTGAAAAGGGACCTACCCTAAGAGGAAAGAATTTGCTCCCCTTAGGAGCAAATTCTTTCCTTTTAGAGTAGACCCCTTTTCAGAAGGGAGCAGAAACAATTTTGACAGAGTTATCTCCCTTAAAAGAGCATCATTTCCCCTTAAGATTTAATGATGATACAGGTGATTAGCACAATTTCGTGCTATTGTGTTTACTAGTTTGTTAATTAAATATAATGAAGTGGATTTTACATTTCGGATCATTGCATTCATATCACTTTCAGAAAATGAGCTGAATTGCTAAATTTTGCGACCATGATAAATTTATCTAACTAATTGCATACACTTTATATAAAACAAATGTGAAAGTAATATTTCGATCGTACGATCCATAAATAAAACGCTTGCATAATTTTAACTTGAGATTATTTAGTCTCATAGTGTCGGAAACTGCTTACTAACACTTTGCATGCTGGATAGAAATTTCAACGGGCGACATTTTGATTTTTTTCTTCTTATTTTTCGTAGAAAATAGGATTTGACATATCATGCAAATTGTCTGCTTAGGAGAAAATGTACATGTTATGTCAGATCCTATTTCACTAGTTTGTCATTTGCTGAAATTGCCCATTACATAGCAATGTATTTAAAAGCATTGGCACCGACATCATAGGAAGGTAAAGTGTAATACGAGCACCGCGTCATGCGGATAAGTATATTCATGCATAAATACACATGCATGAAGCCGCGGTTGAATGGGCGGATCCACCTTCTGCTTGAATTAAGTGTTTGCTTAAGTAACCCAAACCGAGCCGCAGCTTGTTAACGTAACGTTACATGATATAAAATTAACTCCCCTGGAATAAGCATTTTGTACAAGCGGGTTGTTGGCGTCAGTGTCATTCTTGTTTTCCAGAATAAAGTCAATGTATACAACGTACTAAATGCGACGATTTTTATTATTTTCGATGATCTTAAACAAAATTCTGCAAGAAAAGCAAGAACAGAGATCGCACATGTTTGTTTCATTGCATTAACATTTTCCGGGTCCCTTGGAAGATACATGAAACTTCGTCCTGCGGTTTTGCATTAAAACAACTTCCTCGGCACCATACAAAAAACGTGATCCTTAGCTCGAAGCAAATGTGGACAGCAAAATCTCAGATCAGATTGCGCATGCATGCATTTCGATCAGGACGTGCCATCCGATTTGTACGCTTACAGAATCATTTACAACTACAAAATATATCAATGGACTAAGTTGATCTATGCCTTCGTGATCCACATACGCCCGAAGATATATTTTCCAAAGGCGCGGCGCAAATGCAAGAGCCTTCCCAATGCTTCAAAAGTAGAAGGAATAAAAACTTGATACGTATTAAGGAATCTCAATACGCAAACTATACCTAGACAGGACCTTATGAAACAAAACACAAAGATACAACATTTACCATAAATATTCAGACATCATAACTCCTTTCCATACCATACTTGTTCTAAAATTTGAGTATAATGTTATTAAATGAATATTTTCATACTGGCCCTATAACAGGTCCGAGGGTAGTCGTATTGGCCTGAGAATTGCTGTATTGGCCCGAGGCCTGTAACAGGACCAATTTGAAAACATCCATTTCATGACATATTTTTTAATGAACTTTTTGTTTTCAATTTTTGAAGTGTTTAAAGTCAATAAAACCTCATCGACTGCTTAATACCGTCAAATATTGACCCGGTTAATACCGTAAAATATTTGCCCTCCTGAACCCCTCGGTCTTTATCCGCTATACCCTTGTAGCTTTCAGTATTAGCCTTCGTATAAAGCCCGGACAAAAACCGTATAGAAATCATGCCAAATATTGCATTGGTATGATGCAGGCTGTTTTTGCACATATTAGAACAAAAATTACTTAGTTATTTAATAATCTTTTTTTTTCTATCTGCTATAAGTAAAAATCTTTTGGATGAGTTGCAAACAATATAGATCCTAATGGGACGCCGCACAATGTCTAAGCTGTTTGCTCAGGCCTGACTGTCCAAATAAAATATGGTAACAACAACAAAAGGTAATTCGACTTGTAACCCTTCGTGGTAAAATTACTCTGTGTATTAACCAGTTTTCGCATGAACACAATCTCACCCTCATTTCTCGAAGCAGTTCCAGACTACCAAAGTGATGGAAATAAAATATGTTACAACCAAACTGATGGAAGTGGAAAGAGAAAAGAAAACTATCGTGTGGTGGGCATTTTGCCCATTAGCATTTCAAAACCAAATCTCCACAATATCAATGTACATACTCAGCTTGGTGAAATCCATTGATATTAACTCAATTATCATTCGGAAACAAAACTACTGACGGAAGTACGACAAACGGACGGACACACAGATGATCAACGTGAAACCATAACCTAGCGTGTGGCGAGCTGTATAAAGCAATGTAGGCGTCCACTGAAGATGGTGGCCACTGTGCTTGTATCACAAGAAAACATTGCGCATGTATATAAAAAAAAAAAGAGAGAAAGTACAAAATGGAAACCGTAAGGTCGAGAATACGTAGCCGTTCATCTATAGCATAGTAGGACTCCGCCAACAGGAAAAAAAATGAACGAAATGATGACGAAGCAATAAAATATGAACTGACTAGATATAGCACTGTCTAAACTTGTAAAGTATAAAATTAATTCAAGGAAATAGTTACAATAAGATCAAAGTTTGTGTCAGAAAATACATAAAACATTTCAAACTTGATGCCCCACTCCTATTGACATGCTTGAGCAGAAAACCGGATATAATTACTTATGTGTAGTTTTAAACATCACCACACCTTTCTAGGACGCACATTATAATCTAATGCATAAAATATATGCTCGTATTATATAACTGGCACTATACCATGTAGAATAGCACATGTCAATCTTGACACTTAAATTTAAGGTAAATTAACAAACCCATAAGGAAGAGCACCCTGGGCTCAAAATACCACTACAGCAGAAAAGAAACTGCTTCTTTAGTATTTCTTTACGAATCCCTTCTCAAACGGAGCTACTCTTAAAGGAAAGAATTTGCTACCATGGGGAGCAAATTCTTTCCTTTAATAATAGCCCCATTTAGAAGGGATGCAAATGCTTTCTTGTCGGCGCGACCTCCCTTAGAGGTATATCTATTAACATCAGATTTTCACCCTTTAGTAAACAGATGACAAATGTTGCAAGAGACAAATAAATGACATTTCTGGTTGTTCTTTCCAAGAAAAAGTGTTTTACGTTACCCGTGTATCTTCTCTTTGTAAGTTTTAATACATGTAAATTATCTCAAACGATCACAATAAGGAGCTAGGGTTCGGATAAGTTTTTTTTTTTTTTTTTTTTTTTATTTTGTTTAATTCAAGGAGATATAACTACCAGACGACCGTCATTCTTAAAAATCATAATTCAGGAGTATTTTGAAATAATTACTGGTAATTTGTGAATATGGTACCCGGGACATGTTATATCCATATGTGTTAATGACAGTATTTAATATGCTATATCCATTTATTTAATTTGTCACTTGCTTACAAAGGATTCCACTTTTCAAAACTTGTTAATACCTGGAATCGCATTCTGATATTTTCCCAGTGTAAATTTGCCTGTCTATATACCTTTGATTTTATTTTATAACTGATATTAGCACTGATATAATTGTTTTGTTTTGTTTTTTTTTTTTTTTGGGGGGGGGGGGGGGGGTTGTGTTTTTTTGTGTTTTTTTTTTTTTTTTTTTTTTTTTTTGTACTTTTGCTAAAGATTTTAGTATCTGCGCATTTCGGTCAATTTTCGCATTTTACAAACATAATGGTTTTTCTGTCTATCGTGAATACCGTGGACTGATCGGATTGCGAGGCTGCGCACACTATAATCGCACGCAACTTACATGTTTGCTTCCCGTGGACCTATTAATCACATTTAGCCTGCTGGGTGAAAATTCAGACGCCATTTTTCTTATCTTTTTTTATTTTTCCCAGAAAATAGGTTTTGACATTTTGCATTAATAAGCAGACAATTTGCATGAAATGCCAAAGCCTATTTTCTTGGAAAAATAAAAAACAAATGTTATCAATTTGTCGTCTGCTGAATTTGCAGAGAGAGTGGTAAAGGTTGATGTTTTCAATTTTGGTCAGCATTTTTTCTATGTGCTGTACGTATTTCCGATTGCACAGCTTTCCGGATACGTAGCACTGACGTAGAAAATGCGAACAAAGTGTCAAAAAGTAACAGTTGTAATTTATGGACATATTAAATGCACATTATCATTTAGTGTATTTGCATTATACATTAACATTAGACATCCCTTTGGAGTGATGTATAACACGCATTCAGATAGAATGGATTAAAATATACATCTTTCAGACTTAACCTATATTTTGAACTAGCTTAAAGGTTGCTTACGGAGCTTATTTTGACATAACGAAGCTCACAAGGGAGTTTCTTTTGTTTCAAACTGATTTTCCCAGACTGTTGTTTTGATAATTATAATCTCTGTAAAATTAATAAGAATATGTGTTCTAATACTCTAAGTTTCACGAAAATAATTTATACTCTCAATGAGGTTCTGAAGAATCTGCACACTCATTGTGAAAGAAATATGCTTATCATAAAAATACATAAAATGCAAATATACCAAAATATTTTTGAAATAATTAGATTAAAATCACCATTTAATTGATAACATTTTTACTTCCCTTGACATAACTTGGCTGCGTAGCCTAGATAGAAAGCTATACGTACTTTGACAACATTTTCTCCTTCAATACATTATTGCAAAGTCCTCAGGATCATTTTATAGCAGACAAGGGACAGTTTAATTCTATGTGGAAATAGTATTTTTAGACAACAAAAAGTAAGGCCACATCAAATTAGCTCCGTTAGCAACCTTTAAGGGGCTTGATACACGTGGTAGACTCCCCGTCAGTTTTTGGGTCGATTGTTTAACAGTCGAGTCTAAGTATAATAACACCAAAATTCCCTTAAGATTGTTGCCAACGTGATCATCATTGACCAATGAAACCAAACGAACTTTGTACAAAGTCAAGGTAACGGTTATTTATAGCCACGCTATTCTAGTCAATGTGACGTCAGAATGCCGTGTAAAGAGGGCTATCTGTAAAACCTGGACTTGAACATTGGCAAACAGTGCAGACCCAGATCCGACGCCAAAGAATGCGGCGTCTGTTCAGGGTCTGCACTGTTTGTTTTAATTACAGGACGTTAAGGGTTAAATGAAACAGTCTTAAGTCCCCGTTCAGGATTAATTTCCCAGCCTTCACACAGACATAATCGATCCACCAGTGCTGCCAGTGCTTTGATTACAAATAAGATTTCATGGTTTCCTGTTTGCTCTCCTGCACACCAATCCCTTCTGAAAACATTGGTCTACTCTAAAAAGGAATGAATTGTTTGCCACTCATCCAACAGTTATACGAGGATCATCAAAAAAATAATCCGAATTCTTATTTCATTCCATAACCGCTAAATGCATGATAATGAACTTAGGCAAGTGAATAAAACTGCATGCGCGCTTCAATGTGACGTCAGTTTTATGACGTCATTATAACTGACGTCATCAATGCATGACGTCGCGTGACATTAGTTAAGACATGGTGGTCGCGTCTTCGTCGGAAGAACAACGTATCTAAGTTAAGTCTTATCCTACGAAGAATGCGCGGGAATTTACGTTGCCTTGCAGGAAGTTTGTGGCAATAGTGCCATGTCTGGTTCACAAGTTGCCAGATGGGCTAACCGATTTAACAACGGTCGGAAAAGTGTTAAAGACAGTGAAGAGAGAGGTCGGAAAATTTCAGCGTGACGCATACTTTTAGAAAAAGTTAGATAACCTCTAGTAAGTGATCTACGATATACTTGTGAGGAACTAGCCTAAGCCTAGGAACTGAATTTAAAGCACGGTACTTTTTAATCAGTTATCTGAAATCGTCTTGGAATGCGAAAGGTGTCAGCACGTTGGCTAGGCTACAACATCATTTCGAGGGTTGATCACAAGACTGTAGCAAGTCAGATGGTTGTTTTTCCCCAAACCTAATCTCCTCACCATGAAGGCATTATGAAGATTACAACATTTCTTTCTGTAAACAATGAAAATTTAGGTGCCATTGCTCGTACGAGCAATGGCACCTAAATTTGCATTGTTTAGTAAAGGGTCCAAGTTGCCCCTAAACAAGAGTTTCAAAAATATGTTTGAGTTACTATAGTCTTACGCTCAACCCTCGATTTGGCGTCCGACCAAGTGCAACGTTTAATTGTCGCCATCAACTTACATTCTCGCTTTGAATTAGAAGAAAA
The DNA here is from genome assembly GCA_964016985.1 of Anodontia alba. Taxonomy (NCBI): domain Eukaryota; kingdom Metazoa; phylum Mollusca; class Bivalvia; order Lucinida; family Lucinidae; genus Anodontia; species Anodontia alba. The sequence goes on along the minus strand of OZ024834.1, from coordinate 59,422,922 downwards.
TAACTTTGTTTCTAGAATCGTTGCTGTTGATCAAGACATGGGTTAGATCATATGTACCTGAAATGAAGAGACACACCACTGAATGGCACACGCCGAATTAGGGGAGACCGGGGCTTGGTGATGCAAGGGGTAAGTTAATGCACCTCAAATAAAATGAAAACCATTCCATATACAGTACCAAAGGTAAGATTCACATGTTACTTATTACCTCCCCTATCTTCCACGGACGTTTCGTGGATATCTGACAAAAGGTGAGCTACGAAAAGGTGTTTTTGATAAAATTTTATATTTTTCACATTTTACCAAGACAGTTTTCAGATATTTCAAGTAAGTTGAATGCATGAGTACAAAGAAAAGACCCGACTTTAAATTCAGATGAACAGCATGGAGCAATTATCTTGTATTAATTGTCTACATAAGCTGAAATCACAAGTGTATGGTGGGAGTAAGTTGAGAATGTGGCAGGTTGATGTTGTGCTTCCCATTGTAATTCATGCCTAAATTATCAAACGGAAAATAATATAAGACTATTCTGATGCACAGATCAGTTTATTTCACACTTGCAAAGTTTTCCGTTGCATTTTAATTTATATTATGCTGTCAATGCACTTATGAAGTATCCATGTAGGTTTAACTGGTATTCGGCTTTGGAAAAATGCCTTTCATGTCATCGCGACCGACGAAACGGAGTACAATTCTGACCATAAAAGTTGTTTTATATCAGCCTTTCAATGGCAGTTTTAGTATTTCGCCAGTCTTGATTGCACAGGAGAGTCATGTATGTGCAAAACCTCTTTTTTGTTGATAATGACGATCACCGATACTGTTAAGATACTGTTAAAACACCAGTGTGCTAAAATAACCAAATTCTGCTAGAATTATATGTGTTTAATGCATAATATTTGCCTGTTGAGTAGATTTTAGCGGATTATGAGGATAAAATCACGAAACTAGTGACCATTTTATCCCAGCAAACAAAGAATGAATAGCATTAACTTGCCCGGTGATTGCATCAACATGCCCCGATATCGGGGCAAGTTGATGCACTGACCTTTACCTCAAAAATACGGTTGGCTCGCAAAGAAGCATCTATATGTTTCTAAGTTATTACACAAAATTAAATGCAGTAAAAAAGAATGTTTACATAGATACATAAATCAATTGGTTGAAAAGATAAGTCCAAAATAGAAAAAAGTGGATCAACCAGCCCCTCCCCTATCCCAGGTTGGCAAAGTTTCGGCACGAGAATGGGAATTGAAAGATGATTATGATATTTACCTATGATATCCGCGGTGTTCTCACCAACCATAGGGTAGAGACTGGCCAAACTGTGAAAAACATGTACTGCAATGGCTATATTCAAAATGTAGTGCTACCTGCTATCTGTAGGAAGCGTCCAGAACTTTTGGCAGCAGGTCCAATCAATCTACATGATAATGCTGCGTAACATCTTTCGGAGGGGATCACGTCACTACTCGCGCGGCGCTACAAATGGGAAACTTTGCCCTGTCCTCCTTATTCTCCAGACCTCAGTCCATGTGACCGACCTTTTCCTTAGATTGAAAGAAAACATGCAAGGGGTTAGATTTGTGGACTTATAGGAACTAGAAGATGCCGTGGCTGAGCAGGTTCGGATGTACATGTATGAGCGCGGTTGTCTACTAGCAACGGGAATACAGAAGCTGCCGAGTCGATGGACGTCGGTGACTGAAAAAAAGGGACACTAATTTGAAGGATTTTAGTAAGGTTAGTTTGACATTTCAAATGATTATTAATTTAGAGACAATTTCGCATTATATTTATACAATAATTATGACCCTAGTAGACACGTCAGCAGGTGGTAAAATGGACTTTTATAAAGACCGTGCATGCCGCTTGCCGCATAATATTCATTTTGTAAACCTGGTTAAAGAAGATATTTTTTTTTTTTTTTTTTTTTTTTTGCTTTTCCTGGACATGTTCGGGCATATCTGGATCCCGGATCTGGATCTTCGCAGTTTGATTATGAACAATGGCCTGTTATTATGACGTGATATGTCTGATATAATGGCTGACTCATTTTCGTGCCGTAATACAGAAAAGATGAGTAAAACGCCCGGTCATAATGATAGCCAAAATCCCAGTATAAAACCACAGTGGTAAAATTAAGACAGTTAAAATGACATGTTTTCCGAGTTCATTAGCATAATTTGCATTTTTACTACTGACCCATATTGGATGATGTAAGTTTCTATTCTCAGGGCTTTACAAACCACACGTTATAAAATGAGCCGCAACGTCAGAAAACGTACTTTCGGACATGTGCGCTCAGCGAAGATTCAGATCAGCCTGCGCATTCGCGCAGTCTGATCAGAATCTTCACTGAGCGCATTGTGGATAGCCAAGGATGCAAAACGTCTTTATGCGGAAATAAAAACTCTGGTGCGGATGCGCAGGCTTATTTGAGTCTTCGTTGGGTGCGTATGTCAAAAGGTGCTTTTTCTCACGTTGCGACTCTAATGTTGACGTGCGATTTAGACCATCGCTATGATTTTTCTCCATGCGCGTCACAAGAAAACGTGATGCTTGTCTAGTGGAACAGACTTCCATTGTGTTGGCGGCCTTGACATAACACACGAAGTATAGTGGTAAAGGAAAACAATTCCAAAGGATTAAAATCTGCAAGGGTTCCTCTGGTGTGGAAATGCTTGCCTCTGTTGTTGCTTGCGGCTACTCTTACCCTGATTCTGCTGGCCCCAGATATGCCCCGCCTATGCAGACAGTGTAGATCTAGATCAGTTGACTTCTTCAGAAGCGAACTAATCTGGATCTGCACTGTTTGTCGTTCAGTATATGAATTTGTATCAACAACCCGGAATAAGTAATCTTATTGCCTGACAATTAGATGTGGGCGTAGCATCTTAATTTATTCAGCATGACAAGGGTTAAAGCAACAAACTCGCTCCCACATTCCGGAAGCAGGTTTTTGCCTTAAGACTATCCCCCATTTTTGAAAAAGTTCAAGTTTTACTAGAAAGACAACTTTTTGTCAGCAAAAGCGGTCTTCCTAAAAGGACGAATACTTTCACAAAATATTAACCCTTTCACTCCTTAGTTTCTGAAATGGACTCTTCCATCTCTGAATTTGGACACATCCACTGTTGCAAATAGGGGTTTAGTCAAAAATCCATTACGGAATGGCACTTAGTGTAGGTCCTGTTTTAGCATATATTGCCAACATAAGATCAGGGATAGACATCACTGATGGAAATTCGAATTGACAAAGAGTGGAATTAAGTCAAAAATAGTCGTCAAAATTTCAAAATCCCATATACATCTTCACGTTAAATTATGCAAAGTAATTCTGCACATCTTCAAATGAATCCGAGGAAAGCCACAAGAAAGCACAAAGTTTATGGATAGAAATTCTTAGTTTAAACGGCCTGAACTCTGTCGAAAACTTTCAAATCTAAACTCCAAAACAAAGTCTACATCGTCACATCGTAAGGAGAAAGGTCAACATACCAACACTGTATTCCGGAAAAATCATAAAGTCGACATACACAAAGGCAAAATTAGTGATATTCAGACAGGCAGACATGGACCCAAAATAAATGGTGTAATCAGGCAGCCATGAAAAGTAAGCATTACTTGATAACCAAGCTTCGCCCACCATGCCTATCAGTCTGACAAATCTAAACTCCAAAATCAATTCTACATAGTCACATAGACAGAAAACCATAAACTTTCAAAATGATAATATAAACAATATAAAAGAAATTTCCTGTGCAAGTTAAGCTTATGAACATTCTGATACCAAATTGGTGGCAACTGTCAAAACCAACCAAACCAAGAACTCTATTTCAAGTACATATCTTCACATCATAGGTAGAAACTCAGCAAAATTTCAAAAGAATCCGATGAAATGTAGGTTGAGTATCGAACTCAAAATTTAAGACGGACGTACTGTCACGCACACACGGATGAGGTCATTTCAATAGAAGTTCCTTCTGCCTATGTCAGGTGACAACAAATGCACTAGTTGTGCATAATGATTTAAAGGATATAGGGCATAAAAGTTCGTTTGAATAAACAATACGCTAGCTCTTTCTGCCATATAAGAAAAATAGTACTTTGTCGCATAACAAAGCAAACATTTGGAGAAATGATTTTTGAAAGCGATGGGCGTTCATTGCTTTTAAAAATCATTTCTCCAAATATGTGCGTTATATATGAGCAATGTATACGCCATGATCACTGAGCTTACATGCGCAGCCTATTCTAGTTGAGAGCATTTTGTTTTTGCGATAAAGTACCTTCTCTCTGTCCACAGTACGTTATAGAATATGAAAGCCTTCACGTTTTATTTAAATCTACGTGTGGCCTAAAGTTAAATAAATCAAATTCATTATATAACTTAATTAAGCATACGGGATGAGACTTGTGTGAAAATTGACACTTATTACATAGATGTTTCCATATCAAGGAATATTTTATCACTGATGTGTCACTAAGTCTATTTATTAAGCCTTAGCAAGCAGGGGATAGGACTAACAGACGTCGCCCTCTTGTCCTATTTTTCAATAGAAACTCGCACTTAAAACTGGTTTAACATCACAAAAACACGCCTGTATAATTTTGACCCCCTTAAACCCCACTTGTATATAGTAAAACTGGGGTTTACAGGGGTATATATTACTTTTCTTATTTTGCTAATAAAACATAGATTGTGAGTACTCATTACAACCGCCTCGCCGAGGCGGTCCTAACGAGTACCCACAATCTATGGTTTGAGCAGAAATATAGAAAATATCAGAATTTTTTACCTGAAAATTTTCCATTATATTTGAATAGGCATGTTTTCCTAATGGCATCCAGTAGTTTTCCAACTGACCGTTCTAAGGCGGTTCCACTGTTGCAGTTCTGCTTTGTGCGTCTGTGGTTTCATATGTGACGTTTGCTTGGTCTTTATTTGTTCCTCAGTTTTCCTTCTTTTGGTGCTTCGGAAGGGCTATTTCATGTGTATTGTCTCCAAAACAGGAAACGAACCGCATGAAATGCTCTGCATTTTCACAGAAACTGAAATAAAAGTATTTAAAAATGACCTATTTAAAGATATGAACACGTCCAGGAAAGGTCACAATAATGCAGTCATTTCAATTGCTGGCGTCCTCCATATTGTAATGACATTACTGTGGCGTTTAATGACGTCTACGTTCTTAACGATGGCGTACGTGACGTCCATTACAAGTTACAACCAGTACATATCAAACACGTGAGAATTCTCAATTTTTATCTTACCCTGGGTAGGATAACCTGGGTAGGATAAGAATTTCTATCCGAGGGTTAAATCTATGATTTCCTTTGATGTTCAAGAAAGAAAAATCCGTCCCTCGAGATCACAGTTTGGCATCACTAGTGATGCCAGACAATCATCCAAGGGACGGATTTTTCTATCTACCTCTCACATCAATGATAGATCCTTATATACTACCACATTTGACAGAAAAAGTCTCTCTTGAAAGTACTTTTGTTCTGCTTCATTGTTAACAGATCAAGAGGTCAGTAAGCACATGAGGAGAAGCTGTAATTTGCATTCGCAATTTAAGGAAAATAGACACACTTGGAATATTTGCAATATTTTTATAACTGAAGCAACTCTTTGTAATTTCCTGTTTGCCTGGCAGCATAAAAAGCCTCTTCTGAAAAGCTGTCTATTCTAAAAGGAACGAATTTGCTCCCCTCCTTTTAGAATAGACTATTTCAGAAGAGATTAGTGAAACAAATCCTTTCATTTTAATCCCTTTCATAATAGAGCAAAAATGTGTGAAAATACCCAGGAAATGCTACAGTTGCAAAGCACAGTCCTCCTAAGGCACCCAAAGAAGAAGTGTTGAGGAACAAATAAGGACATAACAAGCTCTATAAATGAAACCACTGACGCACTAGAAAAAGAAGCAAACCTTATTCTGACAGAGTTTTTTCCCAAGAAATTGCATTTTTTTTCTCTTCAACTGTCATGTAGTAATACACACCGAGGGATCACATTTTCTCTTCTTGTACGCGTGGTTCTAAAGAAGTTAATATTATGCAGAATTTATTAACATTTTGGCCTAGGTCAGGAACAATTATGCATTAACGTTCCGTAAATAACATATTTATGTCATAAATTCTCAAACAAATACAGACGAAACCCGCCGTGAGAAATTGTGTATCCGCGCATTTGAGTATGGCAGTCCATGGGCCGTTGCCAATAGTATATAGTCGAGAGATTGCGTTTGTCAAATGCGCAGACTCTGATCAGATTGCGTGGGTGTGCAGTCCAATCTGATTCGACGCATTTCACTTATGCCCGAAGAGCTCGTTTCGATTAATTAGGTCCATGATCAATCACACGTAATAAGTTTATTTTGAAAGCAAATTTATGCACTCATTGGTCTAAGTTAGGGATCACTCCGCTCTTAGATATTAGTATTAATGTCATGATCATAGCAGTTCAAACTGATCTGAGTTCCTTATCAAAGACACGCTCATGGCAAAACACTAAATGCTTTGTTTGAATTAGCTTATTTTATTCACACTGGTGTCTGTTTTGGTTCATGTGTTCGTTCTGGTATTTCTATTAAAAGTTATGTTATATGAATGCTGTCGATAGGTAAGGACACCATTTAAACATCGCCGCAATTAAGTTGCCGTTTTTACCCTGATCAATCGGTAAGACATGCCTGTGCACACAATCTAGCTCCATATCCGACGCTACAGACTATTGCGTATGATTGGAGTCGACCTTGTGTGCCATTCATCCAGCAATTTTAAGCAAATCAAAATGGATCTATCCTTACAGACTTCATTGTTCAAATTTAAGGACAAGTACGGTAAAGGATTAAGGAACCGAATACTTATGGTAATACAGGTGACTATCGTTATCTCGAGACTCTCGTTATCTAGGAGACTCTCTAAAACACTTCCGTAACTAGACATATTAGATTTGCAGAATTATAAAAAAAAAGATAACTCGAACAACCACATGTCACATATGAATATGTAATTTGACCCCTGAAGTTATTGATATGTTGAAAATATTGTGGAAAAGAGGGAAAAATGCTCTTTAGGAGCAATTTCTCCTCTTTTCCACAGTATTTTGTTACCTGTTGTTAGATTTCCATTTTAAAACAGGGGACCAGATTTTTAGTTCGAAATAAGCGGTTATTCAAAATCAGCCAAGTCGAGATAACTAGACCACAGTAAAACTCTAAAATGATTTTGGTCCGACATACAGTAAAGACGTGCAGGATCACAATCACAGAACATAGCCTACCAATGACAACAAGAGGAAAGGTGAAGACACTACGACAGACAGCAAACACGTTACAAGTCAATGAAAAGCAAAGCACGAGCTCCCTTTGAAAAGCAAGTCGATGAGTTTCCTACTTCCCAGCGAGGTGATCACAATGCCAGACAGGACCAAGCAAGCACAGCGATAAGACAACAAACGTGACGCATCACAAAACACGATAAAACACCCGCAGCAAGCAACCACAAGACCTTATAAAGGACGAAAAACAACAAAATCACCTCCTTCGAGCGACATGTAGTAAAACTTACCGATATTTAAATCGATTTTCCAGTTCCCAGGAATGACATGCCCGGCTGGTTGAAATAAAAAAATTAAATACAATCTCAGACAACAGGTGTCCTTGTTTTATCACTGAGATCTAAAACCAGCGTTTTAAAATAAAATATGGTATTACGAATAGGTCTGTCATATTTGTAACAAATAATTGAGAATTCGGTGTTCCTAAAATAAAACGGACTGCCTATAGACTTACAATACTTGAAATTACTGAAAGTACACCGAGTCACGACGAATACGACATAGTGATGAATGGTATCCATACTGTCGCTGAGCGCTTGGTGAAAATGTGCATTACTAAGTGAATTCAATGAGTAAATCAGTGCTTACATTATTAAACTTTCTGGTCCTTTGGAACTATTGACCTCATTCATTACCCATGCAAATGATGCGCAACGCGCGAAAAGGGTCCTTGTGTATTTTGCGGACAACGCAGGCCCTTCGTTGTCCGTCCGCTTTTGCATTCGTTGTCCGCTTACATAATCAGTGGATATCGTAGTATATGTCGACCAACGGAAAACGGCCAGATTAGACTGCACAGATGCGCACGCTGATCTGTGCCTACGTTGTCCACAAATTGGATAGGGGTTCTTTTCGTACGTCGTACATCTAACAGTATTCCATTTCGGGCGCTGTTAGGCAGTTCGGGGACATTAGGTATGTTACATTGATCAGAAAATAAAAACGAGCATTATCATCGTGTGACAAGTACAGATACTTTAGTACAAGTAAATTATCAACTATTTTCAGACATTTACATATATGTTTATAATATATGCTTTCAGCATGAAAACAAAAAAAAATCAATAAAGGCTTACAAAGAATCGATATGCTTTCAGGGGATGAAATCCGTCAAAGCAGAGTTTACCTCACAAGGCTCCCAGAAGGATTCACATCAGTTTGCACGGGTATGCAGATTGATTTGTGCCTTTGCTAGCCGCATACCATTTAAGGTACACTACGGAGCCCTGTGGACAGTCGTGAATAAAAGGCTCCTTCCAGCAGACTGAGAAGACATTGCGCAGATGGATTGGAGTATTTACTCGCGCTGTGGTTCATCTGTTTTTGATTGGACCAGAATTATGCAGACTTAAATTATGATGCCTATATTTGCTAAATATTATTTAAAAATGTAGTTTCTTGTCTATTCACTAACTGAACGATATCGGACGCATTGTTGACAGTATAAGGAGTTAATTTATCTGATCAATGTTCAATATTTTCAGCTACTATTTAACTCTACACTAATCGTACGTGTTACTCATATAAATATTTTGCATGTTTTTGTTTCTCTCGCAATTTAAGCAACTAATTTTGCCACGGTCAAAAATAGAAAACCCAGGTGACGAAGTCCTATGAAATGGCAAAGATAATTCTGCAAGACACAGCTGACGGGATCAGAAGAGAACGCAGATATAAGTAAATACTGAAAGATAATATAAAGGACTGGACCGGTCTTAAATTCGCAAGCTCGCAAAGGACTGCAGAAGGCAGACTAAAATGGTGAGAGACATCTCATCGTTACCAGTGGTGTCCTAACAACTGACAAGATCATGGTGCTGAAGTGAAGTGATCTTGCCATTAGTGTCCATGTACCCTATGCAAGTAAATACGTGTTGCTTACAAATGAAAGGCATTGGACCCAAAGCATATATGAGCCAGCTCATGACAACACCTACAAAATGGCATTGGGCCCAGCGAAGACTCAGATCTGCTTGGGCATCAGCCCAGTCTGTTCAGTCTTCACTATGACTTCAATGGGTAGCTAAGGTCCCAAGCTTTCTTCATGCAGACAGCGAAGACTCTGATCAGACTGGGCGTATGCCCAGGCTGATCTGGTCTTCGCTAGGCTCACATGCCATTTGTTTAGGTTTTGTCATGCACTGGCTCATATTAAATATGCACTTGAATAGGATGTAAATGGTGAATATGTGAACATGAAGTAAAAACTGTAAGATAATTATCTTTAGTGTTTCTGTTATTTATATGCGTACTTATTTTCAGTAAATGAATATTTTGAGTTTTAGTTAATGCAGTCAATTTGTTACATGAAATATGTAATTACAGACTAGCCTTACAACAAAGGATGAATTTTCATAAGCATTTCTATGTTCTAACGAACAATATTGTTATAGTTGCAGTGCAAAGAAATGCATCACTCATATTATAACGGTTGTATATTAAATTATGAAACTGGGCAACAAAGGCCCTTGTTTATCAAACTCTGCGAATGCGCCTTCGATATCTGCAGGGGTGTGACACAGAAGCCCTTTTCCTGCGTTGCAAGTGTTGTCTGTTTTAGATCGGTATGTACTGTATAGTGTTTGGGGATCATTAAATGCGACAAACCTAGAAAAAAAAAAACAATTAGTGTCAATGTTGCTCTTGTTTCTTGTAAGATGCGTTGTGACGTGCGACTTATCACACATGCCAGACTAAAGCAGATAATGTTGGTTGAAAAAGGTCAAAACGGTCGGTCACCATAATGACCAAATTCTTTTTCGATCTTTTGTTTTTAAAATGAAAGAAAAGAAACCCATCAATAGTACGGATGTAGCAAAATGCCCTTAATTGTTATTGATTAAGCTGTAAATAACAAACTCTTTCCGGGGACCAAGATGCCTTAAAATAGTTGCCACACATATATGTTTCAGGCAGTACACATAATAGTCGGCTTGCACTTGTAGCATTAATCTTCCTAGTTGTTGTATCTAATGTAGTAAATAACACTGTTTTCCTGTTTCATAAATATAAAAAAGTAGTTTCCGAGGATTGTCCCGGGATTTGGATGCCACAGAAAGAGCAAACATAGTCTTCCAATGATACCTGAAGACGGAAGGAAGACAGGGTTTAGAGAAATAAGTGATAAGACCAAAGGACACTTCCTCGAAAACAGAACGAGCTTTTGGAAACTGCAAAACAAACTGCAACAGAAGCATCGCCTTGGAAATTTCTACAGGCATGTCAATTTGATTCTCTTACATTTGAGCCGGGGCACAGTACTTTTCCTACAAGACTGCATGTGCGTCGAGCGAAGACCCAGGTCATTCTGTGCACCCGTGCAATCTGATCAGTCTTTGCTGTGTGCTCTATGGACAGCCAGTGACCCAAAGCTTCTTCATGCTATAAGCGAGCACACTGACTAGACTGTGCTGATGCGCAGCCTGATCTGAGTCTTCGTATGGCGCTCATGCAATCTTGTAGGATGTGCCCATTTTATTTGAGATATGGAAATAGGGATTATGTTGCTAGTAAAATTCAATGCCAATAGTATAAACATATTTTATTGCATCGTTACATCAGGCAATGGAGTCGGGCCACAAGTTCTACCAACATTAGTTAAGGCCCTCCCCCTACAGAGTTTTATTACAGCAATATACAGACACATGATAATGGCAAATTATAGAGAAATTATTTGAATACTTCGTACAGACTAATTGTTAACAAATATTGACTCAAAACAAATATACAATACATAATTTCAATAGGTCATGGATTATATGGAATAATGAGTAAGTAAAATAAATAGTTAACAAAAAAGTGTAATAAGATAATAATGGAATGTCATGCTAGCCGTAAGTTAGCAGCAGGCTAATCAGTGAATCTTCTGGCATCCTTAATAAACGTTTGGAAGACAGTGAAAATAATAGTATTTTCAGCAGTTGTCAGATTTTCATCTCCAAACAAAAGAATATTGATATTCAATGGATGGAAATCCCTGGTAGATCGCAAAAGTGTTTCTTTTTCATTTCTGAAGTTTGAGCATCTAAAGAAATAGTGCTCTGCATCTTCGACTTCCTCAGAGCAACTACAAGTAGGACTAGGTGAAAAATGATTTATATATAAATCATAAAATAAATTACTACAATTATTTCTAATTCTTGCATGTAAAACTGAAATATATCTATTACCAGCTCTATAGTATGTTGGAACTTTTGAATAATTTTGATGCGTTTTCAGCTGATACTTAAAGCTTGCCATAGATGGTGAATTACGTAGTTCTATATCAAGAGAATTCCATGCCGAAATAGATGATGGAATACATGATATACGTGAAATTTCAGTCCTGCAACATTCCTTCCTGCAGGTTGATAATGAAATGTTTCCTACGTTTGTCCTGTCCCTTCTGCTGATTCAAGAAGGACAGTTGTCAGTTTCTGGCGGAAGAATATGCACAATACGTGCAACAAGATCTGTCACTAATAGGTTTTCTTAGTTTTATCCCAGGAATATTTTAAAATGCTTCACTGCACTTGAAGGGTGTGTTGAATAGCTAACGATACTCGTTTATTTCGTGCAAATTGCTTTCCAGCTGACCGAGTTATTTCAAATTGAAATATATGCAGTCATATATACTGACCAATTTATTTGTTACATTGGAACATGGACCGGAAGACTGAAATTCGTAGCTATATTAAATACCGTATTAGGCTTAATATAGATTCAAAGCAGATATTTAATTAATTGTGTGGTATATATGGACCTCAGACCATTTCAATGCGCACAGTTTTATGTGGGTTAAAGCTTTTAAAGCTGGGATATTTTCAGTTGAAGATTATACCCGTCCTGGAAGGCCTAAAACCTCTGTTACCAAGGCTAACGTCGCTGCTGTAAAGATTGTGGTCGAACAGGATGCGCGATTGTCTGTCAAAGATATAGCTAGTTGTACTGGCATATCAGAAGGCAGTATGCAAACAATTCTGAAAAAGCGTTTGGACCTGAGATAGGTTTGCGCTAGGTGGGTACCTCATTTTCTCACTGAGCAGCAAAAGACACAACGCCTTAAATGTGCCCGGAAACTTTTGAAAACATACAAAGGCTGTAATAGTCGGGTTATTTCTAACTTGCTAACAGATGATGAAACCTGGGTGCACATGTTTGAGCCAAAAAGAAGGGCTGATAATAAGCAATGGAAGCGAAAAGATAAAAAACGCCCATGTATTGCCAAGAGAACCATAAGTTCGAAAAAGATGTTGTACGCAATTTTCTTTAATTCAAGTGGGCCAGTCGTTCAAGTGCCTTGTCCATCTGGTCATACTGTCACTGGCCGATTCTACAAGAATTCTGTACTGAAGAAAGTGAAAGAGTTTTACAATGAGAAACGACCAAGCAAATGCTGGTCAGGAGTCCACATTTTACATGACAACGCCTCCTCTCATAAGTGTGAGGTTGTTAAGTCTTTTTTGGCTTCTGAAAAGGTGAAAGTTTTAAACCATCCACCTTATTCACCTGACCTGAGTCCCTGTGACTTCTTTTTATTTCCAAGGCTTAAGAAAATGCTTTCTAGAAATACGTATACGTCTGGAAGTTCTCTTGGCAGCGCTATTTATCAGTGTCTCCAACAGATACCAAAAGAAGACTATTTATCTGCTTTTCGCGACTGGGTAAAAAGGTTACAAAAATGTGTTTCAGTGAAGGGGGAATACTTTGAAGGTTTGTAATAAAAATATGTTTGATAAAACGTAGCACTGAAGTAATCCGAACCCAGTGACAAAACTTTTTTGCAGGACCGTCGTACTGGTTAACCACTTAGAGGACTAAGCCTGACCAGTAAAAATGTGGTTAGGTAAACTGACCGCGCTCGACATGACCCTATTGGATTACCTCAACACGAACAAATCAAAACAACAGTGTTGCATTGTTACGATACACCTGTAAACTCGTGAGTTTAGAATAATTCGCATTGTGTAAAGAAAGAAACATTCTCTTTCCATTGACGGATCATATGAACCACAAAGTGAGACGACGTACCTTCAGACATGTGTGCCCAACGAAGACTTAAATCAGCCCGCGTGGATCAGAGTTCGCTCTCCGCATGAAGAAACATTGCATCCTTGGCTATCTCAAATGCGCCCAGTGAAGAGTCTGATCAGCCTGCGCGAATGCGCGAATGCTCAGGCTGATCTGAATCTTCGTTGGGTGTATATGTCAAAAAGTACGTTTTCTGACATTGCAACTCATACCATGTATGAGTCAATTGTACATTTTATTAGTTTGACTTCCGTGTATCCAGGACAGGTATACATGCGAAATAAATCGCTTACTAACGACCGCAACATGAACGTTTTACAATACATGAAGTTTCAGACAAAGTTTAGAATTAATATAGATACGCCGTGGTATGTTTAAAATCTTTGCGTATTGCTTACAGGACTTATACATATTGTGGCTTACTATGTCGAGTATCAATTGCTCTAACTAGACTGTCCGGAGATGACCCATCACGGGTGACTGGTTGGTTTTTATTATTACAACGCTTTACAGATTTTTTTTGTATTTAATGCAAACAAAGTAGATGCGTTTTGAAGCGTCTGATCTAGGTCTACACAGTCTGCAATGCCCCTTTTATGGGACGCTAGACATAAATATGCTTAGACAAGTATAGATCACGCGAAACATTGTCCTTAATTTTGTTGCTGCTCCAAACTACAATCGTGCTCGGTCCGCGTAGGGGTCCTCTACTATATCAATTAACCGCGCAGAGCAGTGCAGATACTTTTTGCAAACAGTGCAGATCCAGATGAGACGGTATGTTGTACCACTTTTGTCAGCTTTATCATAGAGATGCTAAATATGCTAAATCTATTCCGATGAACTGAATGTCATCCTAAGTAAAATAGAAAGCACACGAAATGACCTGTTTAAATCATACTTAAAAGCATTATAAAACAAGACATCGATGGTGTCTCTGTCTGAAGAAAAGAAACAATAAATGTTTGTTGACATGCAAATGCAATGCACTATTTATCGTTTTAAGGGCATCACCGTATTTGTCGTACTCAGACTGAGCAAAAGGTATAGATCCAGATTGTTGCAATAAGCAATTAAAGGAAATGTGATATCCTTAACTAAATACAAGATCGGTGAACTATGTGGTCAGTCTCATAATGATTATTGCGACAAATTGGTTATTGCATAGTTTTAAATTTCACGCCTGACGGCTCGTAATTTAAAACTATGCAATGACCTATACTTAGCCGCTGCGTTACAAGCTCTGCGGTCCATACTATTTGCCACTCATCCAGGGCCTATTTGTTCAAATTATCGTTAGCTTAACGAGCTCGTTAGTGGTCAAAATGTTAACTGTTCTAGTAATTACAGTAGCTAACTCACAGGTATTTTTGCTGATAAAATGTGAGCTACTCACATTTTTTCAGCAAAAATATTAGCGTATATGCCATATTTGATGATCAAAGATTTAACGATACGTTAACGACATCGTTACTTTTGAACAACTGGGCCCAGAAGTTTTCAAACACATTAACATGTAGCAAATGGAGTGCTTTCGCAACGTCGCATAAAACATAACCACGAATAGGTTCAATAAAACAAGAGTCTATAGTTCTTGTTTCCTTGATGCGTTACTTAAATCCAAAGTACGCGAGTGCCATTATGAACTTTTCTAACACTGATACCTATGTATTTATTGTTGAGGAATGACATTGGCGGGCCAGGTATTACAGTAGAACCCACTGATTTTTGTTTGCCCATTCTGCGTGTTAATTTACAATAGAAGATTTCTAGAAAGAGTCGCAATCACAGAACATGGCCAATAATTGGACACCAAGAGAAAGAAGTAACAAACCATGACAGACAAACCATAACATGACAGACAATACATATGCAATAAACGGTAGAAAAGCAAAGTAACAGCGAGGTGATCATAATGCTGGGCAGGATCGATCAAAATCAAAAAGATAACGAACATGCCAGTGCAAAAAAAAACCGCAGCGGGCAGCTACAATGTCTCAAAGAACAAAACCACCGCCTTATCACGGTCAGTAGTAAAACCTACGTGGGGTTTAAATCGATTTAACTGGTGCAACATCTTTATCCTATGTTCAAATGTAGTACAAAAACCAAACGACTGTTCGGTTCACATGGACGCTCCCTAACTCTGTCAGTGCAACATCACAGAAAACCGTGTTCATTAAATTAAATAGCTATGAAGAAATTAGAATGAGGGCGGCTCGTGACAATCACTTCAGACACTGGCAGCTAAAATCTAAACAAAAATACTAGTTGAACCACACAGGGTCCATCCTGCATGTGAGATTTTAATCCTTGCGATACTGAAGAAATTAAGATACCACGCCTACTACTAATTTTCAACCAATCAGGTTACTTAATCAAGGTTGTGTATACAAAGTCATATATTCAATGACAAACCGTGTAGATCCAGATCAGTTGGCTTCTTCAGAAGCCAACTGATCTGCATCTACACTGTTTGCAAGGGCGGGGTTTATCCGGGTTCAGCAGGACAAGGGTTAAAATTACATGTAGATATTTGTGTGTAAAGTGTAATTTATATGTTTTACATAATGTTTCGTTTTTGATTCACAACGTTTTCTTTCTATATCTAAACAGAAAACAGCTTTGGTACTGATACTCGTACAAACAATTAGTTTAGTATCAAAAATAAAATCAGCTTCATTCAAGATTCCAAAAATAATGGCTTTCTTTGTATGATGACTTACTTTGACAGCTTCCTGAGTGTGATCAGAAAGTACGAGAAAGCGGACCAATAAAAAGTTATTTTTGTTTGTTCTTGTTCTGTCTTCGACGGTTAAATTTTTAACGTAGCTATATATAATAACATGAAACATGCATTTTCTATATAATGTTCGAATGAACTTTAACGTTTAGTAAAACAGTAAAGAAGATGGCCAGGAAGAAACACTAGAATATAGCCTACCAGTGGCACCAAAAGGAAGAGCAAATAAACTACGACGGACAACATACAAGCTACAAACCAGCAAAACAGCCAAATTCCTCTTCCCCAACGGGGTGATCATTTGACCAGACACTACCCAAATAGAACAAGCAGGACAAAAAACGAAAAACAAAAGCAGCGAGCAGGTGTTAGAATCCAGGGTGCAAGTTTGGTGCCAATAAAATTCATTTAAAACTCTGGTATACCAATTTTACTACTGATAGTTCTATGGTGGTGATTTTGGTGTCGTTCGTTCTATGTGGGGTTTTGGGGCTGCTCGCTACGGGCCTTATTTCAAATTCGGTCCAGATGACTGACGTTGTTGTGCTTGTTGGTTCCTGTCTAGCAATGTTCTTCTTTACCATATTTCCAAAAGAGTCTGAATTTGAATTGGATACAGTGATACCTTGAATGACCTTTTAAGAAGGGTGTGAAACAAGAAGATTAGACTCTTGACCGCACCAGTGACAAAAGCTTGAGACATTTTCCACAGTATTATAAGCTGAGGACCGTATGGAAGCCGGAAGTACATTTCGATCTCTATAATTGTAGCCGGGATGAAGCTTGATTTTTAAATCCTGGCGTAGAGCAATTGAAAGATAAGAGGATGCCGTTATCTACCCAATCTGTTTGGCCTTACGAAATTAGGTGTCAGTATCTTTGCTTGATTCAGCTCTCAGTAAGCTGTTTTGTTTAACCTCATTAGACTTAATGAAATACTTCTGCAGAGGATATCCAAAATTCTATTTGACTGTGTGCAATTTTTACTGATGTGAACATTCCCTCTGGAGATACTCACGATAGTGGCTCCAAGGTACGTATTTAATGCTGCTGGTATTTTACAGTACCCTACCTTTAAGGGTGAATGGATCTGTTTGATCTACTTCCTAGCAATTAATTCCATCGTATTGCATTTTACTGACTAGAACCCAATTCCGCATTTATTTATCCATGTACCAAGCCCGTTGATGTATTTTGAAGTTTTTACTAGCATTGGCCGTTTTAAATCAGCCTAAAGCAAACGCTTTCATCAGCAAAAACACGGACCTCAGCCTGTCATGATATAGTCAATATATAGAGATAGGCCAACAGGATACCTGACACCCTACCTTGGGGAATATCCCAATGAGAAATCACATCATTTAAGACAAAGTATTTCTGTTTATAACACAAGAGCGAGTTAATATGTTTCAGGATTTCCCTTTTATCCCGTATGAATGAAGGTTTCACTTTTGAATTTCTTATGGAAGGTAATCAGAACGTGCATTAACACACACACACACACACACACACACACACAGGGAGTTTTGTTTGCTCTAATTGTCGTTTTTGATCGAGCCCTCACCTTTGTTTCATCATCATAGTGTTTAGAAATTAATTTATATGTTGTTGTTTTTTTCTGTGTTGATCAACTGCTGCGTTAGCGACACCTTCGCAGGCGGACTGAGCAATTATATATAGCTAGAACAGTATCATAATCAGGATTAAGGACGATTTGGGAGGGTGGGAGTGAGGTGGGGTTGGCATCTGTAAAACCAGGTTTAAGGCCCCTACCCACCATCTGTTACAGTTTTAGTGATGTCAGTTTTAGTGTTACAGATCCTCTTCGTTTGTCTGTTCTAACTTTGTACGTTCTATTTTAACCCTTCTCTTGCTAAACACGACATGCCCTGTTTTAGCAAACAGTTTAGATCCAGATCAATTGGCTTCTGAGCCAACTGATCTGGATCTGCACTGTTTGTCATTGAATATGTGAATTTCTATTAAAAACCTGGATCAAGTAATTTAATTGGCTATTAGAGGTGGGCGTGGCATCATAATTTATTCAGCATGACAACAGTTAAACAAGGCGTTCTTTTGCATGCTCTTTTCATGTAATTAAACCCTTATCCGGAGCCGTGGGAGGGCTATGTTCGGTAATTGTGATCCCGTAGTATTACCATATGTTTACGCCTACACTCACACACAAATGCAATCCATACTGGCCCCATTAGTGAGCAAAAAGAAAGCAAACAAAGACCTCACGGTGGAAAATGTGAAAATTTTAATTTAGATCGATTAGCCCCTAGTTCGTATTTTGCTTAGCGCTAAACGGATGAGCGTTTTGTATGAGATAGCTCATAGAGACAGTCTCATTAAAGTGATATATTCTGTAGTTCCAGTTATTCTGTGAACGGACGGTGACTGCCCAGGTTAGCTACAATTATTCAGAGACAGGCAGTCATGTAAAATAACTCGCGCGAAATACACCTCAAAGTCGTAAAAATGGCTTAATTCTTCCAGAACTGAACAAAAGACTTTGCAAGGTTAGGTACTTGAAGCTATTATATGAACTGTGTTAGCACGATGCAAGCGACAATTAATCTTGGTTTTAACCCTTTCAGATGAGAAACATAAAGTACGGACTCGTCAATGAAGTGTCTTGGATATTCCATTATTTTTGCAATAAATATTCACAAAAAATATCTTCCCCGATACTTTTATAATACATTTTCTGTACTATGGTTTTGTAGGCCATCCCCTCGCAATAAGTATTAGGTCAGTTGTCAACTGATTTAAGTATTCAGCCTCTTCTTGAAACTCATATGGAAAAAAAGCGAGCGTTTTTGAAAAGGTAATACTTGTCTATATCCACGCCATGTGCCGATCCTCTGGACATAAGCAACACGCGAAGGCCAAGATGAGCTTGCACATCCGCCCGATCTCTTCAGGTTATTTATTAGAAGTCGATCCACAGGCAGCTGATGTCCTGAACAGACTACGCGGATGAAGCAGTCGATCTGGCTGTCCACATGTGTCCCAAAGATGCATTTTATGCGAATAGCGAACGCCATGTCTATGCTGCCTAGCGTCACTCTCGTCTGCAACTGTACTGAATCCGGATATACCCTGCCTTTGCAAACAGTGTAGATCCAACTGATCTCGATCTGACTGTTTGCCATTCAGTGTGTGACTTTATATCTGCAATCTGTATCAAGTAATCTGATTGGCTGAAAATTTGAAAAGGGTGTGGCATCTTAATTAATTCAGCAGGACAAGGGTTAAGGTAGAATGAACATATTTTCAGTGCAAGTCTATCATAATTGTTTGCCTGTCTTCTGAAAAGGAGTCTGCTCTAAAAGGAATGACTTAGCTCCCCGTTGGAGCAAATCATTCCGTTTTAGAATAGACCTTACAAAAGGGGCTTGGTGTACAGTAAAGAAAACAGAAAGTCACAAAGTTATCTCCCTTGTGAAAATTGACGGAAACTCTACATACGGATCGCGCAATACGAAAAGATGTCTTCGAGGCAGATGCGAACAGTAAAGATCTTGATCAGCCAGCGAGGACGCACAATCTGATCAACGCGGTTTCGCTGTTCTTCGATGCTTTTCGCAGTATCTAGTGATTCCGTAACTGAGTAAGGACCTAGGTAGATTTCGCTGTCGCGCAGTCTGATCTAGGCCATCGATGCTCACATATGCGCAAGAGATACATTTTTGTAAAACACAGCCCAGTTAAAATATACCGTATGTACAATAAATATACGGACACCTTAACTTAGGTCCATTCTTGTCTTAACAGTTGACGCCTTATTCAAAGGGTCCTTATGCAATTTGCGGACAACGCAGGCCCTGATCAGCCTGCGCATTTGTGCAGGCTGATCAGGGCCTTCGTTATCCGCTTACCGAATCAACGGATACTGTAGTAGAATCAATGGCTACACTACTATATGTCGACAAACATAGAATGATCAGATTAGACTGCACGTATGCACATACTGGTCTATATCTACGTTGTCCGGAAACTGCATAAGGGACATTTTCTTGCGTTCAGCGTCATATGAAAAGCCCATTTTATTATCATTTGGTGTGTATTAATTGTTGGATGAGGAGCAAACAGTGCGGACCCTGATCAGACACCGCGTGGTAAACACTGAAGACCCTGATAAGACGCCGCGTTCTGTGGAGTCTGATCTGCATCTATATTGTTTGTACAGGCCTGTCTCTCCAAGCACTTATGGTAAACACGGTAATGTCATACTTATTCTGATTGTTTTAAACAGATGACATATTAACTGCACACATGCATTTTATGATATATTGGCAAATTGTAATTATGTATATTTATTATAATATAATTACTTCTAAATGACGGCAAATATTGTTTAATTGACGACAGTCTGTCTTATTATATTTGAGCTGATTAAGACAGCTCAGTGGCATATTCAAGAGTAGAAAGTAATTAAGACATCAATGAAATAATTACACCAGGAAATGACACGTTTATTGCATACACGAACAACGAAGGCCCAGAAAAACCTGTGCATTCGCGCGCAGTCTGATCTGGGCCTTCGATTGCTAGATTATTGGATGATTACAGAATACATCGATAAAAAGAAAAGACGCTTGCTGATCCGAGTCTTTGCTTGCCTCCCGTCAGAAGTTTTTTTTTTTTTTTTTCAATCTCGACCCTTTGGACCCTACAATTTAATTTTTTATGTCGTCATTTAGCCGTATTGTTGATTTTCTTTTACTGTTTTATTGTTGTTGTTGTGTTGTTGTTTTTTTTTGTTGTTTTTTTTTTTTTTTCATTGTTTTTCCTATAAAAGCGGTTTCAAGCGAGTAAAGACGATTCGCATGTCATAAGCCATTCTTTTTCATGGAAAGAGGAAAACTATTCTAAATGTGATCTTACAATCTTTAAATTCATCAGGTTAATTTGTTACATGAGGATTAAGATAAATTGCACTTTATCATAACCTGTAAATGCGTGCAGATCAGCCCACACATAGATACAAACAAATGTGTATCTTCCCTTCTTGCATGTCATCACGAAAACACGCCTATATAATTTTGACCCCCATCAAACCCCACTTTTATATAGTAAAACTGGGGTTTACAGGGGTATATATTATTTTTATTATTTCTGCTCAAAAACATAGATTGTGGGTACTCATTAGAACCGCCTCGTCGAGGCAGTTCTAACGAGTACCCACTATCTATGTTTCGAGCAGAAATAGGAGAGATATCAGAGTTTTTCATCTGAAAATTTTCAGTTTTTGGAGATGAAATTTTCTATATATTTGTATAGGCGTGTTTTCGTAATGATAACGGTACAGCATACTGGGTAAATATTTAACCCGAAAAGCACTATTAAAAAATGTAGCAAACGACTTCCTATTCGTTTTCTTATTATCTTTTTCAGAGAAAATAAGACTTGGCATTCCATGTGAATCGACTGCCCAACAGACGATTCATATGAAATATCAATACTTATTTTCTCTGAAAAAAAAAACAAACAAAAATCATATGTCGTTTGCTGAGGTCGTATACTGACCCAAAAACAGAAATGCAACACTTCTGAATTGTAAAGATAAGTAAGAGTAAAAAATGATTATTTCGATTGTTTACAATCGAGCCAAAGTATACATACACTAAAATTTCCTTAAGGTTGTTGGCCACGTGATTGTCATTGACCAATGAAGTCAAATCGCGAGTTTGTACAAAATCCAGGGAATGGTCACTTAAAGCTGCGCAATTCTTGTCACTGTGACGTCAGAGTGCCATGTAAAGAGGTTTATCTGTAAAACCTGGACTGGGACATTGGCAAACAGTGCAGACCCTGATCAGACGCCGCAAAATGCGGCGTTTGGTCAGGCTCTGGACTGTTTGCATAAATTATAGGATGTGTTGGTTTAAGTGAAATAGTCTTACGTACCCATTCAGGACCATTTTCCCAGCTTCACTCAAACAATCGACTCAATAGTGCTGTCAGTGCTTTGATTTTTTCTGTTGAAATGTAAATTTTATCTGTACAAATTGGCCCACAATTTCTTGCATGTATACCCTATATTGAGAAATAGACAAACCAAATATACTCTCAAGTGTTGATTTACACAAATAATAAGGTATTAGTCTTCCTTCTTTTGCCATTTAGTAGCATTGCATTTCTTATTTGGGTCAGTATATTTGACAACTCATTTTAATACTATACCATGCATCTTCCTCTCCAAGTATCTTTATAACAGCAACAACCCTTTCCGACACATATGTTGACAGCCTCCCAGAACGGAGCTCGTCCTCTCCTTATAAGTCCAAAATAGACAAATCCATCTGGCGACAATATTGCAAGTTAGAGCACTCTCCATAAACATTATACGTCCGCTTTTATTTCAATGGTACTATATCCAAGTTTTCCGCGAATTTTGCAATACTCTCTTACTGCGTCTTGAACATTATCACCATTATCTGCAGCCGTTTTGACCGCTGCAAATGACTAGGTCAGTTTTAAGCGTCATTTATACATACTCGTACCTTGCACGTGCAACACGGGTATTTAACAGGGAAAAATGTTTTACCATTTGATGTATACTATGTACAGGTTTTTACGGAAACTGGATCCGTTGTCCAGGGGCTGATTCAGAGGGGGTTCAGGCTATTGTATTTACCTTAAATATTCACACCCCTTTAACTTTACTGTATACCTCTCTTCAATAAGATATTCCTTTTTCTTTTAAAAAATGTTACCCTTCCCTCCCGGCTGAATAAATAAAATACGGCTTCTTTAAGTCAAATATCACAATATGGCTACTTCTGCTGCTTCATAGAATGTGTATCTTCCTAAAAATACCAAATATAATAGTATGGAGAAATCATGGAATCTGGGATAGCCCGTTAAAAAAAGCAGATTCCCTTTGTTACCTTCAGAGGTCCTTTACATATGATTTTTGGCATCGAAAAGAAGATTTTCAGACAACAGCCCCATCAACACTCTCAGTGCTTTGATTTTGTAAAACGGAAGCTTTTAGAGTTTTTGGCTCTATTGTACTACACGCATCTAAATGCGCGCAGTGGAAGTGTTTTTGTTAAAGAGTCTCTAATTTGTCGTGCATGTATTGTTCGTCTTGTGCGTAGATTTCCTTCAGTTTGATCGAAATAGTGCTCCCCACAACCATAACAGGTAACTACATAGAGAACATTTTGTACATTACAGGACATCACATGAAATGTCAAAGCCTATTTTGTGGGGAAAATAAGAAAAAATCAAAATGTTACCTGCTAAAATGTTTTGCCCACATGCTAAAAGTAAAGTGCAACAATATAGAAGAAACATCATCAAATAATAGGCTGTCCGTTCTGTGTCAACAAAGGTGTTCAACCCAAGTGTAAAAAAAGGTTCCATTTCGAAATATTACTTTCCCGAACTCTACTTTTGTAATATTGGTTCCGAGTGCAAATATTACATTTTTCCGAACTCTACTTTTGTAGAATATTGGTTCCGAGTGCAAATATTACAGTTTCTTTAACTCTACTTTTGTAGAATATTGGTTCGGAGTGCAAATATTAGTTTCTTTAACCAGATTAACTCTTCTTTTGTAGAATTGGTTCCGAGTGCAAATATTATATATTTTGTAAATATTGGTTCTGAGTGCAAATATTACATTTTCCCGAATTCTACTTTAGTAAAACTGGTTCCGAGTGCCCTACTTTTACCTTATCCAATCACAAAGTGGCGTAGTCTCGACCAGGATTAAAAGTATAGACATTTGAGGAACTTATTCAAGACTATAAAGGTGAAGAAGATCACGATTGGGTTAACCCATGTATGCCAATAGGACACTGCTAGGCTACCTAAACCCTTTGAACTCGTCCATTTCCAACAGAAGGGGTGTCAGCTAAGTTTATATTAGTATCATGTTTCATAGAAAATTTGATATTTAATGTAAATTGTGTAGACCCTGATTAGACATCGCGTTATATGGCGTCTGATCTGGGTCTACACTGTTTGCCATTGTCATTAGAGGAGATGCTAGACACAAGCAACCGTAGACCGAGATAAAGAAAAAAAAATGACCTGATACACAATAAGACACGAGCAATTAAAATAATTACAACAGTATTCCATTGTCTGCAGGTGGGTTAGGCGATAAAACTGTCGCATATGTAGGCATATATGCATGCATATGCTGCATTAATGCATGTGCTTCCTATTTTAGGCATAGATTATATCGAGGGTTGAGCGCAAGACTGGTGTAAGTCAGATGGTTGTTTTTCCCCAAACCTAATCTCCTCACCATGAAGGCGTTATGAAGATTACAACATTTCTTTCTGTAAACAATGAAAATTTAGGTGCCATTGCTCGTATGAGCAATGGCACCTAAATTTGCATTGTTTACAAAGGGGTCCAAGTTGCCCCTAAACAAGGGTTTCAAAAATATGTTTGAGTTACCATAGTCTTGCGCTCAACCCTCGATATGAACTTGTCAAAATCTATAAGATGTCAGATCAGCCTGCGTTCCCGTTTTTCTTTGGTCGTATTTTTGTTTGCTTTTTTTTTTTTTTTTTTTTTTTTTTGGAATCGTTTAATTTAACCGTGATACTGTGTGGGCGAAGACAATCACTACACGGATGCGCAGACTAACTTGCTTCATTTCATGTTTTCTTAAAGTTTAGCATGCTTGGTAAAAATTCAGCAGACGACTTTTTAAAATATTTTTGTTATATATTTCCCAGAAAAAAGGTTTTGACATTTCAATTTGTATGAAATGTGAAAGCCTATATTCTAGGTAAAATAAAAAAATCGAATATCGTGCACTGAATAAGCCCAGACTAAGGTAACGATCAAACAGCATGTAGTGTTTTCGTTTTTTTTTTTTTTTTTTTTTCTTTTTTTCTTTTTCCTGTTTCATTATGACATAATTGGTAATACAATGACCCGTTCTTTAATTAAGGACTTCTGCATTCGGCATGCAAATATTTGGTTATTACTGGGGCGAAAAAAAAATCTCGGGGATCCTGCGCCATCTGATTACGACAGACTATCGTCTGTTTATATTGCACCAGAAAACTTGGATTGTGTCACGTGGTAACATGCCTTATAGTATTTGCGAACAGCGGAACATCCGATCGGGCAGCGCATGCGCACAGTCCATTCAGGGCCCTATGTCATGTGTTATACTGATTTTGGTCAACCAACGGATTTACGAAATCAGATGCCTCTGATTACGCCGCTTACATGCAAAAGCAGCCTTAAATCTGTATTGAAAGTCTCTATTGTTAGATGGGTGTCAGTTTCATTATTCCCTTTGAAGTAAAATTTCTTTAATATATTCTAGACAGAAGAAACCCCGCCAAACCATAAAATGTGGATCTGTCAGTGAGTCTGTAACACAAAAGATTAAATTAATCTGACGTGCAAAACAAGAAAAATATGCTTATGAGGACTAATTAATTGAAACTATCTAGTCTGGCCCAGCTGGTACTTCAGCTGTTTCAGTTTTATGAACGTATTCATTGCTCTCAGGGATATTTCCATTTACATAACATAAACATTCCTATTCAAATGTACTGAAAATTTTACCACCAAACAATGAAAATTTTCAGATAAAAAAATTGATATTTTTTCATATTTCTGCTCAAAATATAGATTGTGGATACACATTAGAACTGCCTCGACGAGGCGGTTCTAACGAGTACCCACAATCTATGTTTTTGAGCAGAAATAAGAAAAATAATGTACGAGAGCGTGTCAATAAATAACCAGCCTATCCCATTTTGGATGGACCGAGACGGTCACGAGTTTCATGCTTTGTTTCAATATATGATTTTATACATGGGTACAAAATTACACGCGTATCGAGTCATTCTTTAATAAGATATTGAATGTCAAACATGGCTAGTGATGCAAAGGCATGCTTTTCATCTAAAGTTGAGTACCGTGCTGTAATTCGGTACTTGTATTCAAAAGGTAAAACAGGCGAGTTAGCCGATGTTTATGGGTCTTCTGCACCATCTTATGCTCAGGTTAAATTCTGGGTAGGGGAATTCAAACGCGGTAGAACGTCTTTAGAAGATGAAGCCAGTTCTAGACGCCCACTGGATGCCACCGACGAAGAAATTACTTTTTCAGTTCTGGGCTGATGGCACTTGAACACCGTTGGTCTAAGTGCATCACACTAGAGGGCAATTACATCAAAAAACAAGAGGTGGATCTCAACCGGAAATAAGTTAGGCTGGTTACTTATTGATTCACCCTCGTATACCCCTGTAAACCACAGTTTTACTATATAAAAGTGAGGTTTAAATGTGGGTCAAAATTATATAGGCATGTTTCGTGATGAAAATCATTTATCTTCACTGCAGCTGGTGTTGGTGTCGTGCGACGGCTGTAAAATGTCTCCCGCACTTTTTATATTTTCTGATCCTTTGTGATCAATGAAACCATTCCCCATTTTTTGAAAATTTGTATGAGGGTCACTGATATGACCTAACTTGCCGAGACTAGCTAATTTGTTCGACAAAATTCGACACTTCAGCTGTGACTGTTCCCATAGCTCACAAGGGTCTTTCCTTTCATAATTGTTAATCTACACTATAGCTAGTATTAGTATCGTGTGGTGGCTGTAAAACATCTCCCCATACTTTGCTATAGTGTAGTTTATATTTCTTGGTCCTTTGTGTTCAATAAGCCCATTATGTGATTTTTTTTTAATTTATATGCGGGTCACTGATGAGATCTTATTGGCCTGACTTTGCTAGTCTGGACCAGAAAATTGACACTACAGCTGTTTTCAGATTTGTGAATGTGTCCATTGCTCTTAAGGGGTATTCCGCTTAGAATCTTTTTTATCTTCGCTACAGGTGGTGGCAGTACCTTGTGGCGGCCGTAAAACCTCACCCAATTAGGTACTTTGAGACATCCAAATTTGAGATAAAGCAAGTCGACTGTATACTGAGTCAGCTATGATTTAAAAACGTAAATGAAAAACTAAAATTTAGGTGAAAACACAACTTAGAACCATTGCTGGCATTCTGTCCTGATGTGATAAAATAAATTAGAATTTTTGTTGTATGGGACAGGTCTCTGTCGCAAAGAAAGAATTTGTCCTGCATTAGAAATACTCAACATGCCATGTGAAACAAAAATAGTAACGCTGTTTGGGCCGCGTTAAGCTAAAAATGCCTTCGAACCTGCACAAAATGGGCAGATTTAGATCATCCTGCGCAAAGTATCATCCAGGCGTTTGCTATCCATTGATACATTCTGTAATACCCAATAATTCTGTTAGTAGACAGTGAAGGCCCTGCGCGGATGCACAGGCTGATCTGGGCCTTCGCCGACCGAAGACATGTTTTATATGCCCGAAGACACGTTTTCGCATTGCGCAGCTTATTTGACATTCGACCAACGTCGGCTAAAAGTACGCACATCAGCATATTTTTCGACGTAAAAAGAAAGTTATGCGACCCGAAACTACATGACATTCTCTTTTAGGATTTTAAGGTAAATGGACAAACTAGATAGAATCCCCGCCCTTTTTGACAAGGGAGACAATTTTTGTGACTTCCTGCTTGCCTTTCTTTACACCAATTCCCTACTGAAAACTGGGTCTACTAAAAAAGGGCAGAATTTGCTTCCCCTGGGAGCAAATTCTTTCCTTTTAGAGTATACCCCTTTTCAGAAAGGAGTAAAACAATTTTTGTAAAGTTGTCTCCCTTGAAAATAATTTCTTAAGAAACCGCATAATTACTGGATTCAGGAAATAGGGGCATTCTAATGCAATGCAATAATTATATTTTCAGTCTGACATAATTTATGTGAAATGTTACCAACTGTCAGTTTGTAAGCAACATAGAGCTGGTCACGAGAAATTGTCCGTATATGCAAGCGGCGAACGCCCGGGACTAGTCTTAGACATTCGTCCAGTTTGGTTAGACCATTTTGTGCTCGGATTTTAGAGCTGGCTAAGTTTAAATATTGCAAATGCGGACTGCGAAAATATTCTGGGCCTTCGCTGCAAGCCTTCCAAGTAATGCCTCGTTTGACCACTTAATGCATAGTGTCCTCGAAAAAGATGCCTAGACAAATAGTGCAGGCCCTGATAAGACGCCACAGAACTATTTGCATTAAATAATTTCTGTCAAAGAAATAATAAAAATAAATTCAATCCGACTCCCCTAAAATTGAAAACGGATGTTTCTCCTTTTAATAACTTAATTCATAGCGTGCTCGAAACAATGAAATCGGCAAACAGTATATACCATGATAAGACGTAGCAGAACGCGGCGTCTTATCAAGGTCTACACTGTTTACATTATACATAAGAATTTATGTCAAAGAAATGATGAAAATAAACTAGAATGTACTCCCCTTATACTGAAAATGGCCCTGTGCAAAGCTGAAAGAGAACACTAGGCTTTAATGGGTTAAAGCGAGTTTTACGTTATAAAACCGTTTGCAGCTTTGGGTTTATTTAGTCTGTGGTAGAGGTTTAGTCAAACCGCATCATTGTGTTCTGAATGCTCAGTGTTTGAGTAACTCAACAAATGTAAAAATGCACAGAAGCAAGAGACCAAATTGGGCCTGATTCGCTTACTGGGTAAACATCTGAGAAGAAGCATTATGGCGCCACACGGCACTGAACTTAAAACCAGCTGCACTAAAGGTAAATGAATTTTGAGAAGAGTCAATACTTTAAATGCAAAGAACAAACTAAAGAAATCGAAATACAGTTAACTCTCAATGACCCAAGCACTTGTTTACCGTGGTTAATTCGAACTCGTTTTCGAGCCCTAGGTAATTCTTCCGACAGCTGAAGAAAACAAGTATTTAGGGATATTTTAGGATTTTTCCCCTATTTTATCATGAAAACAGATGTCGTGTGTACTCATTAGAATCGTTTTTATAGAAGATCGAAATGACATTCATACATTATTCCCATTTGTCTCCTGACCTGGCGCTATGGTTTACCCTCGGTGGCTCGAAATACCCATATCTAGAACAAAGTTCCATGGTCCCAATGCTGTTCGAGCCATTGAGGTTGCAGAAGAATCGATTTTAATGTGTCTGTTTATGAACAATAATGTGATTTGCAACGCTGCACAAACATCCTCGCACCGGCTTAAGCGATCTTCTATTTTCTAATCTACCCATAGTATACAAACGCCAAAATTTGTTTAAGGTAGTTGTCCACGTGACTATCATTGACCAATAAATTCAAACGGCGCGTCTGTACGAAATCCAGGAAGCGGTTATCTCGTATAGCCGCGCTATTCATGTCACTGTGACGTCAGAGTGCCGTGTAAAAAGGGTTATCCGTAAAACCTGGACTGGGACACTGGCAAACAGAACCGCAGAACGTGGCGTCTGATCAGAG
The DNA here is from genome assembly GCA_964016985.1 of Anodontia alba. Taxonomy (NCBI): domain Eukaryota; kingdom Metazoa; phylum Mollusca; class Bivalvia; order Lucinida; family Lucinidae; genus Anodontia; species Anodontia alba. Next base: position 59,393,459 of record OZ024834.1, on the reverse strand, counting down.
TCTGCACTGTTTGCTTAAATTACAGAAAGTTAAGGGTGGAATGAAACAGTCTTAAGTCCCAGTTCGGGCCATTTCCCCAGCATACATTCAAAGACAATCGACCCATCAGTGCTGTCAGTGCTTTGATTTCAAATGGGTTCAGTGATCCCAAAGTTACAGAAAGTATAGGCTACGCTATCAAGGAGTACTGGGGACGTTTTACAGTCACCACACGGCACTTAACACCGGTTCATTTGACTTAAATATATTTAAGTCAACACTGTGTATGCGCGGTGTGTGGTGGGGTATTTGTAAAATTGTGACGTCTTCATGCAGAAGTTGTATGGGCTCCGACTAACTAATGACCAACCTGACCGAAGTTAAGTTCAGTAATTTGGTATGACATTTGAATCGCTAAGCATGTTGAAAATGACAAAAACAACTAAAAGCTGGTTCCTAATATTAAAAAGAAAAAACAAAAACGTGAAAAGCTTGCCACAAGGAACAATGCGAGCTTAAAGGACTGACATCTGTTTATTTCAAAAGTAACATATGGTCCTGATGGTTTGTCTCTGTATGTGGCTTCCCAATTAGTTTTGCACACATTTAAGATCTTAACTAGTAACTCGAAGAAATGAAAACCAGCTTCATTAAATAACAAAAAAAAATGTAAAATGGCACCGCCCTTGACAAGTTTTTCTGTATTTAGACGACAAAATACCTTTTTAAGAGGAATTGATACACTTTCAGGGGAGACAACTGTCAGTATGGGTTTAACTCCTTTCTGTAAAGTGTCTAATCCAAAAGGAAAGAATTTGCTCTCCCTGAGAGCAAATTTTTTCCTATTAGAGTAGACCCTTTTCCAGAGGGGACCTGCTGTGCGGGAAGCTAACAGGAAGTCACAACATTTGTCTCCCTTTTAAAATTGGCTGAAAATCTACCAAGTTGTCCTATCCCCATAAATGCGCAAAAAATAGAAAGAAAGAGATAGAAAGGTTGGAGTCATTCCTAAATGCGCCAAAATATAACATGTTATTGTAGCTGTCCCAAAGCTACGCATGACATCAAAATGTACTTCCGCCATGTGTGACCGTTGCATGAGCGAAATAGTAATATATCCCATGAAATCAAAATACAAGCTTCATGATATTTATAATAATAAAATAACAAATAGGGGTAGCGCTGCTACGAGCTAACAAGTTTAGTTTCTTTGAAAGTTCAAGTGAAAACAATTTAGGTCGTTCTAAATGCAAATCGTTTTGACCCACTTTCAATTAAAATAGTGTCATAAATACTATGTATAAGGAAACTTGAAAACCAACTGCCAATTAGCATAACGTAATAAATACAACGTACAGGAAAACTTGAAAAACCAACTGCCAATTAAATAGCTTAATAAATACAATGTACAGGAAAACTTGAAAACCAACTACTTGACTTTGTATTGACATGGTATGGTATCAAAAGGTAAACTAAAAAAAAAAATTTGATTTAAATCGATAGACTGAATTGTTCAGCCTAAAATAAATAAATAAAAAAATAAACTGCTCACTATTTACAAGTAAGTGTACTTATTTGATTAGACAATAGAGTAGTTCTAATTATTTTAAGGAATTAAGTCATAAACGCTGTCATGATGAGAGAGCATTAGCTACTTTAAGACAAACGATAATGGATAAAACTGAGGTGAACTAGCGGTGAGACAGTTATTCACCTCAAAGGAAACATTGCAGTCCTTTACCTCGGAGCATGCTGGGTAAAAAATTCTGTAGAGGACAATTTGAAAAACTTCCTCATTTTCCAAGTAAATAGGTTTTGATATTTTATTCAGAATGTCTCTTGCAGAAACAATTTGCATGAAATTTCAAATCCTATTAGCTGGGAAAAATAAGAAAATATATGTAACAATAATTTGTTATCCGCTAAATTAGCCCATAGAGTGGTAATGGTACATGCTAGCAATTAGCCCGGAACGATCTATATGCACCTAATGTGTAATGTTATAAATATTTTATTTTTTTTTTTTTTTTTTTTACGTTTAATGACGTTGAGGACGTTGTCATAAGCATCAACGTTTCCCTTCGTAACAAGCCATTTGTCAGTTACGTAACTGAACTTTTTATTGTTGTTGTTATTTACTCTTCACCTGGTATAACCATATTTTTCATAGCCAAAAAATTCACAAGGATGTTGGTTAGGCCATAATTCTTCTCAATTTTATTTACGGTCTTGCCTTTCACTAACTTCTAAAAATAACCAGAAAAGTCCATCCAACCTTTATATATGTTTTTTTTTTTTCTTTGTAAACATTTTGTTATATGTTAAAATTTCGTATTGTAGACAAATATTTTCAACTGAGATTAAAATAGGGATAATATTGCGTTTTGTTCAACAAAACGGGAGGTTCTTAATTAGAAATTCTAATTTCTATCACAGATTTTCAAAAATAAATGATAATAATAAAACTAGTGAAAATAATGCTAATGACCAGTATGATCTAAATTTGCGTATTACACCCAGTAGGCTCAAAGAAACCTTTTTATCACATGACCGTCACGTTATTCAGTGAAATAACCCATGTCATAAAAATCATATAACCACACGTGTTATAACACCTGCAAGGCTTCCCATTGGTTAGCCTAATTACCCTCATTAATATTCGTATTACACCGCTTATTGATAGCAACCAAGATGGTGTCCGCGTTCGCCGATACAACTTTTACTTTTGAAACAGATCCTGCCTTCAGTTTTGAGATGATTTTGAGATGAACGATAAATGTCAGACCGATGGAGGGAGAAGACACAAAACAATCACAATGTGAATAACACGACTACCAGAAATATTCATGGTGATAAAAATTCGATGTTTTCCCGCAACATATTTGGAGGCACTCGAGATCTCAACATCGATATCGTCAAACCGTCAATGAAAAAAAAAAAAAAAAATCACCTCCTCCAAAAAACATTGGAGGATGACATGGCTCAGATAGTCAATTAATGTGTCAAATTAAAATCCAAACTACAGTTAAATGTTTTATAGTTTTGAAATCTGTCGTTTACTTGAGTGTGTCAACCTCGGCATAAAACTATATTGATCAAGGTCAGTGACCTTTAAATACGACAGCTGACTGTGGGGGATTTCCCTACTCATTCTCAGTGACGTATTGACTCGCTGAATGACGTTGTTCAAAGGAATATTTAGTTTTGAATTGATTTATTCAAATGAAATATTTATTAGCTCAAACAAAAATCATCATTTTTTCCTTCAGTTTAACAAATGGCATATTTATCTTGTTTCTAGTTATTTTCGGTACTTATGCGAACTATTTTTGTTGCGTAGTACTATTGAATTTTTGGTAGCGATTTGTTCCGCTTAGCTATGGAAAGCCGTTATCTTTAAAAATATATTTTGTGCATTTTTTGTCATCGGAAGGGCCATGTGATAAACAGAATCTTACATTCGTGGTCATTTAATATGAAATTTATGAAACTCGTTGGGTAATTTCTGTATTTTGCTCGCTAAAGCTCGCAAAATACAGAAATTACCCAAACTCGTTTCATAAATTTCATATTAAATGACCACTCATGTAAGATCCTCTATTTGCTTTAGGTGGCCCATAGAAAACAACACTACAGCCATTTTAATAGTTTAGTCTTATTTCTCAGTACAGGTTTAAGTATTTGTGCCGTGTAGCGGCGGCAGAACGTCTCCCCGTACTTTACCATAGTGCAGATTATATTTCGTTTCTTTTGGGATCATTGGGCCCATTATGGTACATTTGATAATGGAGTTCTGCTCATGTATACGCTAGAGGGCGTAAGCAGTGTTGCAAACTTCATTACTGCTAATGAAGAGTCTCAATAAAACCGAGACTCCCATTTTCTGATCTGTAGTGTGTTCTTTGTTTCCAAAGGCAATCTTTTTGACGTTTATTAAAACTAAATAAACATAGTAATAAAATCAGTTGGCTTATCTTTACATATGGTATTTACTCCGAATATTCGAACAGACGCTATTAACTAATCAGTCTACACTTTTTGCCACTCATTTAGCATTTAGCGGAATACTGCTATGCAATATACATGTAAATGCTCTATTTCACACTGTTGCTTCTTGTAAATATTGTACTTTTTCTACTGGTACCTATGTTATTTACATATTTGGCGAAAAGCATTTTGTATGTTAAATGCCAATAAAACAGTTTGTATTTTTATATTTGTATATGTATCATTTTAGACATGCCACTCATCTAGCATTTTAGACAAATCAACAGTAGTAAAATAAACATGTCCAAATTTGAGGAGAAGTGAGGTAAGACCGTTAAGGTGTCCGAATATTTAATACGGTGCATGAAAACAAAGAGAGAATAGACGTCGTTCCTATAGTACGAAAACGATTTAAGGTTTCAATCTACAAATAAAATATTCTGATGCTAAAACGTCATGTGCCATGTACAGTCGTCGTCGGCTTAAATTTGTTGTCATTGTTCTGTTTCATTGCGCTAATCAATCAACTAGTTAAGTCTTACTTTAACTCATTAATGCTGGGTGGATTCTTCTACTTCAACTCTTTGGACCGGTCCATTTCCAACAGAAAGGGTGTCTGGTTAGTTTTTAATATTACCATGTTTTACAGCAATTCTTGCCCTAAATGCAAACATTGTAGACCCAGATCAGACGCCGCGATCTGCGGCGTCTGATCTGAGTCTACAATGTGTGCCAATGTACTTTTATGGGACGCTAGGCATAAATGGGTTAATTTAACTGTTTACATTATACGCGATAAATGTTATTTACACTATGATTTTTATTTGATTGTACAATAAAGTATTGCATTACGGGAATTTCTCCTTGAAGAAGTTAACCCTTATTTTCTGAACATACATGGGAAAACCACGGATGTCTCTCGTAAGGGATGCATGTAGTCAGAATTGATGCTTCTTTAGTAAAGAATCAAAGAAAAACATGTATTTCTTTAACAATTGTATACCCCACAATCACGAACCACAGCCTTCCCGAGGCATCGGAAAATGACGAGACGAGGAACAAACAATGAAACAACAAATCAGAATCTTTTAATAACTGACACATGAAGAAGGAAGAACTGCAACAAAACAAAAGAACCGCCTTGAAACGGTCGGTAGATATGGAATTTTGGGCTTAAACTAGTTTTGCTAACGTGAAACCTCGTAACAAACAAAAATAAATTAGTAGCAAGAGCTGTACAATATTAGTCTTTTTCGGACACCCACAGTTTTTCTATATAATTTAGTACCATGTTTAATAATGATATCATAGAGAAGAAGCCTTGATCCAGTTTGTCTTTACCCATATGCCGGCCTCGGTGACTCAGTCGGATGCGTGTCCGACTAGTGATCAGGAGGTCGCGGGTTCCATCCCCACCGGGTCCAATAAGATTGTTTTGTGGAGATTTATCATGAAAAAAATTCTACGGTCATTCTCTCCCTTCCGCTGATTCAAGAAGGGCGAAAGAATGTGCATACGTACTGATTAACAGCTTAGGTGACTAAGTCTGTCCAGGGAAAGTGTGTGGTCAGGTAAATTGACCGGTTCGACTTGACCTTCACATTGTTGAATGGGTCGTTAAACTCCGAACCAACCAACCAACTGCTTGTATGCCGGTTACTGCAAATGTGTTGTTCGGTTTTGTCTCTATCCCACACCTCTTCTTTCGATTTTTTTTGGGAAAACTGTGTTTCATTATTGTTGCATTTCCACAGTTAAACATTCGACTCAATAACCCCGATGGCTCGTTTACATGTACCTTAGCTGATTCAAACTTGTGTTTAAGTCCCTACGAAACTCTTCCGATAGCTCAAAACAAAAAGAAAAAAAAATAGTTACGGAACTTTAATATTTTATCACGCAACTGTATTTTTTGTTTACTCATTAGAATCGCCTCATCGAGGCGGTTCTAATGAATACACTCAACATACCATTATTGTATAGAAGATCGAAAAACTGTCCTAAATTACCGTCATTTGCTCCCTGACCTAGCACCATGATTGACCATCAGTGGCTCGAACTACCTATGTCTCGAACCATTTTTATGGTCCTAAAGATGTTCGAGCCATTGAAGTTCGACTGTATCTTTTTAAATTAACCAAAATAAGATTTTTATCTTATATTTCATAAATTTCTTCACAATATTTAATTGCATGGCTTTAATGGCGCTAAAAACAAACAGGAAGTCACAAAGTTGTATCAATTGAAAACAGATGGTGAAAAATCTATCAACTGTCTCGCGTCCCTAGAAGCAGTATTAAATGCCTCAATAAAATTGGATTGGGTTTCTGCAGTAACAAAACAGAAACAATCAGGAATAAGCGGTCAATAATAAGTACCCATCGTAATACCCACAATTTATCTTTATAATTTGCTTATAACCGACCGCTGTAAAATTATTGTAGTTGCACAAATATTTCTGCACATGTTTAGCCTTGGATTTGTGTAAATATAAATATATTTGAGTCCAGAAACTAAAACTTGTACAGAGTTTAGAAACCGGTCTGTTTCTTTTGTATTTCAGTATACAACGTCATTTTCTGCTACATTTTGCATTTTTTGTCACATGCATCAGTTTAATTTAAACTAAGTTCCACGAATCATTGTCGTGGTTTTGTGATGAATTATAATTTATTATAACAGAGTTATCGTTTGACAAATATCTGACTAACTTGTGAAAAGGGTCCTTTTATGTATAAGTGGACGACGAATGCCACAATAAGACTGATTGTGACCTGCGTTGCCCGCTAACCGAGGTAATGGCTACCGTAGAATATCTCGACGAAGGGAGATATTTCGGATCTGTAGGCTGATTTGGGTCTGCACAGTTGGCATGTGGCATAAATTGTATTATTGTCATAATTACCCCCTATTTTAATCGGTCACCTGATTCTTCAGTCTAGCACTACTGACCTTGACACCCAGTTGCATGTAACAGGCGTGCATGATGTTTCAAATGGAAGATGCCTATCCTAAGAGGTTATATTAGTCTATATATACACAAAACAAAATTTGTACCGCTTATTTAGATTTCGTTATTTTTGTAATAAGCGCGAAATTGCGGCTTGATATTTTGTTTATAATTTGTTCAGGCTTCTCCCAGATATCCGCAGTGTGTTTTTTTATTGGAGAATCACAGATATGTTCCTGGAGAACAACACACACACACACACACACACACACACACACACACACACACACACACACACACACACACAATGAAGCTCGCGAAAGAATGTTTTAATCATGTACAATGAAAAAGCGTACCTTCGATGGAATTTGTTACCTGTTGATATCAAATGATTTGATATTTTATTAAAGTGTATTGTAGTCACTGTTACATTTTCAATGACATTCATTTTATGAAAAAGACTAAAATAGCGTAAAATGCATTTTTACCAAAAGCATATCGATATTCGAAAAAAAAAATAATAAGCAGCAGAAAAGTAACTCGGATTGAAACGTTGGGTTTCAGAGCCAAGGAAGCAGGAACACGACTAGTTTTGGCACAGTGAACGTTTTGCATAGAGATGTTATCATTATCCTGACATGTTACATTACAACAGTATTTACGTTTTCGTGTGTTGCTTCACTAAACCTCCATCTCCATCGGTTGCTAAGGCATGAACGTTAAAAGCTCCGCAAAAGCTGCCACCTACACTGTCTAAGAAAACAGGTTTTGTGACAAAGCTACATCAAACACCGCATAAATTGTACATGTGTCATCAACAAAACATACCTATATAATTTTTACCCCACTTTTATATAGTAAAACTAGGATTTGCAGGGGTATATATTATCGTTCTTATTTCTGTTCAAAAACATAGATTATGGGTACTCGTTAGAATCGCCTCCTAAAAAGTCTGAATTTTTATCTGAAAACTTTCAGTTTTTGGTGGTGAAATTTTCAATATATTTGAATAGGCGTGTTTTCGTAAAAGTTTAGTAGACACAAAGAAAGCCATAGTGTATTTTAAAAGTTGGTCCATTCCATGCCTGTTTAAGCGTTGGTAGTTGTTAAATTATTTGGTGTTAATTTGGAATTTTCAGGTAGGTTCACTTCCTTATTGAGGTCATTTGACTTTTGAAAGGGTATTGAAAGTTTCAGGAAGTCTGCTATGTCAAAATTGTTTTACTTTCCATCTGAAAAGGGGTCTACATTGAAAGGAAAGAATTTTCTTTAGGAGCAACTTCTTTCCATTTAGCATCACGAAAACACGCCTATATAGTTTTGACCCTTAAATCCCACTTTATACAGTAAAACTGGGGTTTACAGGGGTATACATCAATTTTCTTATTCCTGCTCAAAAACATAGATTTGGGTACTCGTTAGAACCGCCTCGCTGAGGCGATTCTAACAAGTACCCACAATGTATGTCTTGAGCAGAATATGAAAACTACCAGAATTTTTTCATCTGAAAGTTTTCATTTTTTGGTGGTAAAATTCTCAATATATTTGAATAGGCGTGTTTTCGCAATGGAGTAGACCCTCTTTCAGAAGAAAGATGCTTTGAAGATAAGCAAACATGACGCTAAAACAAATGTCTCCCCGGTAAAAATGACAAGCACTCTATTAACCCTTAAAAATTCCAAGAAAACCTGCCTCTGAAAATGACGTCTAAGCACACTATTAACCCTTAAAATGCCAAGAAAACCTGGATCTGAAAATGTCGTCTATTTATGTCGTCTGCTGAATATTCTTGTAAACTTTTCAAACCTAAGTTTGGATACATGCAAACATTGTGGACCCTGATCAGACTGCTCCGGGTCCACACTGTTTGCAAAAATGACTTTTAAAGTCACAAGCAGATGACAAAGCAGACGACAATTGTTGTGATTGGTAGCTTAAGGGTTAAGAGTATACAGTCCTTTGAAACGTTTGCGGCTTAAAATGTTGATTAAAAAGCTCTGCAAGTTTATTTTGTTTAAGTTCTTAAATTCGAATCCACAAAAAGGCTCGCTTAATTCACACACACAAGAAGAGAGTGATGCAAACATTTTTTGAGAGGTGTAAACATATTGCTCCAAGTGGCCTTGAGCAAATACTTGAAATTTCATGTATACAGATTATAGAATTTCTGTTTTCTCGTACGTTTTGTTGGGTCTCATGCTATCCTATTTTTGATAAATCGTTTAGCTATCCGTCACGTTTCTTATTCCGACATAGTACGTGTTTTGAAAGTAAAATTGAGCTTGGCAACTAACGTATTCGGGCAAAAGGACCTGAATAATTAATGTAGACCAAGATCAAACGTTGCAGAACTCCTCACCAAACTTATTCTAAAAGTTCAACCACTATTTTGTTTTTTGTTAATGTGGCTAAGACTGCTGGAAGAGTGGCAAACAATGTAGACACTGATCAGACGCCGCGTTTTGCGGCATCTGATCTGGGTCTACACTGTTTGCTCAGGCCTGTCTGCCCAAATACTACAGGCAAGTACGGTAAGTTGTTTTATATGTTGTATAATTATACTTTGTTTATTTTCTCGTAGCAAATTTCTATACTGACCTCAATAAGTAAGGCAACACTCCTGAACTACAAAGAAAAGTAAGATCAATGTCTATTTTCTGTTGCAGTAAGATAATAAAATGTATCTGTGTTGGTTCGCAATTTATTGTGTGAATAGAATCTACTTAAAACTGAGTCAGATAAACCTCAATTGTTGATTTACGTGCATGTTTTACATGCTAGGTTAGTTTTACAATCATAAGCTATTAGTCTTCAGCCTTCATTTCATTTGGTAATTTTGCGTTTCTTTTTTGAGTCAGTATATAATGTACCAATCTAAACCATCTGTCAAGGAAAGGCAGTGAGTTGGAAAAAAAAAACTGACGCAAGATCCTTCTCTCAATATTACCCATGCCATCCTAAAGAAGAGCAAATAGCCTTTAAAGGTCACAGTCACAAACCGGAGCATTCCCATGGCAATGAAAATAGAAGGACTATCAGAGGAGTAATCACAAAAAACACGCACTTACAGTACTTACCCCAAGTATTCGGACAGACAGGCGTGAGCAAACAGTGTAGACCCAGATCAGGTGCTACTAATCTAGCCGTTATATAGCCACATCAAAAGGTAGAAAAAAATGTACTTTTTAAAACAAATTTAGGAGATGTATTGTAAGGAGAAAAACAATGTCCGAATATTTAAGGTTAATACAATATACAGTCAAACGTCAATGGCTCGAACATTTTTGTTCGAGAGATTGGTAGTTCGAGCCAAAGGGATTTAATCATGGCATCATGGCGCCAGGTCAGGAAGCAAATGGCGATAATTTATGGAAATGTTTTCGAGCTTCAACAAAATAATGGTATGTTGCGTGTACTCATTAGAATCGCCTTGATGAGGCGATTCTCATGAGTACACCCAACATACAATTCCATAATAAAATAAGAAAATTTCCCTCAATAGTGTTTTTCTTGAGCTATCGGAAAAATTTCGTGGGGACTCAAAAATGAGTTCGAATAAGCCATGGTAAACGAGCCATCGGTGTTCGAGCCATTGAAGTTCGTCTGTATGGTATATACAGACATACAGACCAAACGAACACAATGGAAACGTTTTTATTATTCATTGAAATGTCCAGCAGTTTATGTGTGTCTTTCGCAGATTGTAGAACTAAACATTTACATAACATTTTATTGCATCCCTTTTCTGAAGGGATTTGTGTTGTGCACGTAAGCAAACAGGAAATCACAAAAATGCCTTCTGAAAAATGGCGGAAACACTACCAAGTCCCCTAAATTCTTGGCAGTAATTTTGAATTTCCAAGTAGGACGACTTCATTATTGACATCATTCAGGCCTCGCCATGCGAAAATGAGTCTTCGGGTAACCATTTACCAGTTGGTCAGTATCACAGCTTCAATTTTGTTGTTATAAATCTTCCAGACATGGATAAGGAAAAATACAGCTTACAAATGCCCAGTTAAAATTTTGATTATAAACGCTTAACATGCTGGGTAAAAATTTCAACAACGACATTTTGAAATAGTTATTTGCTTTTCTCAGAGCTAGGGTTTGACATTTCTTGCAAATTATCTTTCGGAAACAATTTGCATGAAACGTCAAATCCTACTTTCTGGAGAATAAAGTAAGAATTTTGTCGTGTTGCTGAATTCGTCCATAGCATACTAAGTGTTAAGTATTACTTTTAACTTTACGGTACAACCTTTACTTGTGCGTTACGTTATGTTCGTGTGCAACAAAAAAAAATGCTAAAGTCAGACTGACAGTAACATGCTGAACCGGATTTAGGGATTTAGACGTAACTTTAACGCTTAGCATTCTGGGTAAAACTTTCAGCAGACGACGTATTGAAATATTTTCTTCTTATTTTCCCCAGAAAACAGGATTTGACATTCCATCGATGTGTCTCCATTGGAGACAATTTGCATAAAATGTCAAATCCTGTTTTCTGGTAAAAAAAAATATGATAAATTTGTCGTCTGCTAAAATAGCCCAGAGAGTGGTAATGGTTAAACGTCTTTTACTAAAATGTCTTTTACAGGAAAAAAGAGGCGTGGCTTATGCATAGAATATCTGGTGTCTCAGGTAAGCAGGTCCTAAAATATCTAATAGAAACAATAGTAAATCATCAAGACAATTAAGATGGACAGTTTCATTACCGAATCTGACAGGTATAAAAGCAGGCCCGTTTGTTCCTATTACTTTTATTTTTTCTACCTGGACGTAGAGTAATTATGAAATAGCAGGAACATGTAAGGTTTCGTTTTGGCTTCAAACTTTGGATAACTTTTTACCATTTTTGTAAGTATAATTACAGCTATAATTTTCTATTGTAATTATTATTATTATTATTATTATTATTATTTTTAAGTATTAGTAAAGCTATAATAATAATATTAAATAATAATAATATTATTATTATTATAATTATTATTATTATTATTTGTAAGTATAAGTACAACTATAATATTATTATCTTTATTATTATTATTAGTATTATTGTTGTTGTTGTTGTTATTGTTTTATTAATATTGTTATTATTAATTATTATTAATCGTTATTACTTTTATTATTGTTATCAGTAGTAGTAGTAGTAACAATATTATAATTATTATAGAAAGAAAAGAAAATTAGAGAAAGAAGTTGTTCAATGTATTTGTCCGCAATTCATATACTGGTACTCTGTACACAACTGGAATAAACAGACTTGGTCATGCCATGAACTATAGCAAAACGTTGCGAGAAGTGCTGTTTTTGCTCTAAATGGCGACTCAATAAAACATCTTTCTCAAACACTCTGAATTCAATAAAGGACTTGAATTCGTTTTTAAATTGTTGGGTCTCATATAATTATCTATTATTTTCCCAGTGCCTGTTAAATGTGCGCAAAATGCGCAACTTTGAAAAGGATCGATTATAAAATGTGCGAACAGTGAAGGCCTAGCTCCGCGGTCTGATAATGGTATTATATTTTCCGTCAGTACAGTCTTAGACATAGATTCTGAGAGTTGGAGACACATCACGAAAACATACCTATATAATTTTAACCCTCTTAAACCCCACCTTTATACAGTAAAACTTGGGTGTACATAGGTACGCTTTATTTTTCTTATTTCTGCTCAAAAACATAGATTGTGGGTACTCGTTAGAACCGCCTCGCCGAGGCGGTTCTAACGAGTACCCACAATCTATGTTTTGAGCAGAATAAAAAAATCAGATTTTTTTATCTGAAAACTTTCAGTTTTTGGTGGTGAAATTTTCAATATATTTAAATAGGTGTGTTTTCGTAATGAAAAGCGATGGTCAGGCTTTGCGAATACACAGGCTGATCTGAGATTTTGGTATGGTCCTCTTTGCGATTTCGGCATAATATACTTTGCTAACTCCTTATTTAAAATACTGACACAACCAAAACCAAGCTATTAGACCGTATGTGCTGTAACTTATGCTGAATTGTTACAATTGGTAAATTTTCTGCCATGTTGATAAGGGAGGCGATCCAGTAAGCATTCTAAATAAATCTATAGCGGGCCGTTATCGGGCCGATCACGTCCCGCTGTAGATTTATAAAGAATGCTAGCTGGGGACTGTTGTTACTTTCTGTTTGCTTTTCTGTTCATCCGTCACCTTCTGAATAGGGATCTACACTAAAAGAAAGGAAGTTGAGAAGGATCCTAAGGGAACACAAACACTTTCCATAGAGGTGTCTCCCCTGAAAGTGTACCAATATCCTTTAATACTACTTATTTTCAGTTAAATTAATATATTAAAAGCACTGAGTTTTCTACGAGCATTTCTGTGCAACAATGCTGGATAAGTAGCGAGTCATAAATGGATACACCTTTAATGGAACTGAATCTGACCTGAACTCAGCAAAGGAGCTACTCTTAAATAAAGGAACATCCTCCCCTTCTTGCTTTTGAAAAGGAATTTCTACGCCAGGGAACAACCTTTTTTTTCTGCTGATGTGCATTCCATTTGAAAAAGAAAGCAAAACTTTCAGCTTAGGTTTTTTCTGTCTTTGAGGTGTTTCCACTAACCTGAATTCAAATGGCAGCAACATGAAAAGAAATCAAACATAAGCATATATCGATTGCATTTGAGCCGTCCGATGAGAAAATGGATCTTCGAAAATATACAAATAGTAAAATGCCAAGATCAGATAGCTAAGCCACACACTCTGATAAGAGCTCTTTTTTTACATCCATATATTTTACATTATCCAATGCCCTGCTCAGACTGCGTTGATGCAGAAAAAAAGACCCGATCAGACTGCGCGGAGGCGCAGTCAGGTCGGGCCTTGGTTGTCCGCATATGTCTCGAAGACCCCATTTCTCTGTGGCTCTTTTGTAATAAAAGTTTCTTAGCCTGTTTCGTAATGGCGCGGTAATTGCTTTTGGCATGTTACATGTACTACTTGGTCGAGGCCGTACGTCGCTACTCATTGTTTATATTGTCAGATGTATGTATATTATTCATGTAGTAATATGGAAACTATTTATTATTATTTCCCAATCTGTCATCACTGTTATATTATATTTATTACGTACCTGTAAAAGCATGTATTATTACAAATATGAAATAGGAACAAGAAGGAAGGGGAACCATCTTTTAGAAAACTATAACAACTATCGAAATTTTTTATTTTTGTGGATTGTATCGATGTGTGAACGCCAGCGAATCACTAACAAGCTGAATAAAGCCCCGTATTTACACGTCGAAGAAATCCACAATTTAGACAGAATTCATTTCTTATTTGTTTGTGTTGAGGTTTTACGGCCCAGTCAACCCAATGGGGTCATGTCGAGCGCGGTCATTTACCTAACCACACGTTTACTGGGCAGGCTTAGTCCTCTAAGCGGTTAACCAGTATTGTGCACATTCTTTCGCCAGAAAAATTTCTTATCATTCCAACTTGGCCATGCTTTCGTTGAAAGGGCGAATAAGGTAGTATTTTTTTTTTAAAAATCACGCAAAGAAAACATATGTTGTTCCAAGATTCTTGCTCGTTAGATTTATCGAAGTAGGAATGCTCTCGGCCATCAAATTGCTCTAAAATACTGTTGGCGAATTAGGTAGCACATTTTACAAATTACGCCATCACGAAAAAATACCTACATAATTTTGACCTGCTTAAACCCCACTTTTATATAATAAAACTGGGGTTTACAGGGGTATACATTATTTTTTCTAATTTCTACTCCGAAACAAAGATTGTGGATATTCGTTAGAACCGCATTTATCTATCTATCTATCTGCATGCCTGCCTGCCTGTCTCTCTGTCGATCAGTCGGTCGGTCTGCCCGTCCGCCTTCCTGTCTGCCTGTATGTCTGTTGTATATTGTTTTTTTTTTGCACCACATCTCACTTATTGCTCAATTAGCGACATTACTGTATGTCTGTTGTATATTGTTTTCTAGCATCACATCTCACTTATTGCTCCAACAGCGACATGCCTGTATGTCTGTTGTATATTGTTTTCTAGCATCACATCTCACTTATTGCTCCAACAGCGATATGCCTGTATGTCTGTTGTACATTGTTTTCTAGCATCACATCTCACTTATTGCTCCAACTGCGATATGCCTGTATGTCTGTTGTATATTGTTTTCTTGCATTACATCTCACTTATTGCTCCAATAGCGACATGCCTGTATGTCTGTTGTATATTGTTTTCTTGCATTACATCTCACTTATTGCTCCAATAGCGATATGCCTGTATGTCTGTTGTATATTGTTTTCTTGCACCGCATCTCACTTATTGCTCAATTAGCGACATGCCTGTATGTCTGTTGTATATTGTTTTCTAGCATCACATCTCACTTATTGCTCCAACAGCGATATGCCTGTATGTCTGTTGTATATTGTTTTCTAGCATCACATCTCACTTATTGCTCCAACAGCGATATGCCTGTATGTCTGTTGTATATTGTTTTCTTGCATTACATCTCACTTATTGCTCCAACAGCGACATGCCTGTATGTCTGTTGTATATTGTTTTCTAGCATCACATCTCACTTATTGCTCCAATAGCGACATGCCTGTATGTCTGTTGTAAATTGTTTTCTTGCATTACATCTCACTTATTGCTCCAACAGCGACATGCCTGTATGTCTGTTGTATATTGTTTTCTAGCATCACATCTCACTTATTGCTCCAACAGCGATATGCCTGTATGTCTGTTGTATATTGTTTTCTTGCATTACATCTCACTTATTGCTCCAACAGCGACATGCCTGTATATCTGTTGTATATTGTTTTCTTGCATCACATTTCACTTATTACTCCAATATCGACAATTTAAAATTACAACAAAACTATTGAAATAAAAAAGCTGATCTATATTGGGGATAACCCGCCAATGTAGGCACACCCTCCCCGGGTAACACAAATGAAATCTTCTGCGAAAATATTTTACAATATGTATGGCTATCTTTTCGATCTTGGGTAGTTATAAATAAAAGATTTGTTCAAAAACAAAATGTAAAGTAATCTAAATAGTTCCCATACTTAAGATAATTCTTATAACGCAGAGGACTTGTGAAAGAGGAGTATTTGAATCTAATTCTGGAATGATTTGCTAAATTTCTTCATAAAAAATATGTTGTGCAAACTCATTGTTGGTGTCTCAGTGAGGCGCTTCTAATGAGTACACACAGTATATGTTTTATATACATATACGAGCGTAGTAATAGGAAAATAATCCCAGAAATGTAACTAAATATTCCTCCTTAAGAAAAGTCCTCAGCAATTGGGTAGGACGGGTTGCATTATCTTCCATAGTCACATTTTGATATAGGGGATGACCGTTTGGACTTCTAGTTCTTTCTTTGTGCTGACTGGTCAAGAAAATGCCAGCCAGAATAATACGATCGACATCCAGCACACAAAGCCTTACGCTTGTTGTAGAGCGACAATCCAGACATTATACACTGTTTTGTGCATCTTTCAGAAAGTCGTTTTTGGTGGGATCTGCAAACTTTTGCCATGATTCAATGCAAACCATTTTGTCGTAGCTATCTAAGTACAAATATTTTATTTGTTTCATTGCTTTAACAATGCTTTCATTTTCCCGTATAGTGAAAATGGCTAAAATATTGGCAAGAATCGATAAGATAGCGAGATTGGAGGCAGGTTTTCAAAACAAATTAAATAAACCTCTTGTTACAATTTTCAAAATTTTTTACAATAGTGTTTTGAAACATCCGTAATTTTAAATTAGTGGAGAAAAGAAAAAGATACTTTCTTATGTAAAAATTCCAGAAATCACTCTACTATAGAAACTGCATTGGTCAGAACAGGTTTTGGCCATTAACTTTATTATAACAAACCACAGAAACAGAAAAAAAAATGGTTTCTTATGAGATATGGTCAATCAGAACAAACGAAAACGTATTTCCAAGTGATGTCGAAAAACTGGAATAGTAATAGATTCTAGGGTCTTACGTCCACCGTCACTGGAAATGATTAGCCTACTAGAGTATGCAAATATGCGCTATTAATGATTTGCAACGTCCGAAAAGGATTCGGCCCAGATCAGTAAATGTGCTTTCACGCTGTACGATTCGGACCGTCTCTTTTCGTCGATATACCCTACAAGATCCTAGGATTCTGTTAGCGGGCGACGAAGGCCCTGATCAGCCTGCGCAAATGCGCAGGCAAATCTGGGTCTTCGTTGCCCGCATATGTGATGATCCGTTTTCGCATATTCCGAATCAATTTATTATCTAGAAGCGATTGACATGTGCAGATGTACATTGAGGAAAAACACATCAACATGTAGCTTGACAGCAAAAGTGTTACAAATTCGTCATAAATGACATTCAAAGTACATATCATAATTGACGGCGCTGACAATTATATCGCTCGGTTTAAACTATAAATTATCAAACCTGTCAAACACAGGTCTGGCACATGGCTAATTTTTGCCAGGCGTCTTCTTAGCTGGCCCTGCAGTTCCAGGTATTGCTTAACCCTTAAAGCGCCAATCACGAATGCAGGTGACGACCCATTGTTTTTGTTTTTATTATTTTCTTTTCCGTAATGCAGTAAAACCTCAGTGGCTCGAGCATCTTTGGGACCACGGAAATTTATTCGAGACATGGGTTGATCGAGCCTCTGAGGGCTATTCATGGGCGTCATGTCAAGAAGCAAATGGGAATAATTTGGGGAAGCCTTTTTGATCTCCAATATATAATGGTATATTGTTACATACACACTCAAGGGAGTTGCTCTATGAAGTTCAACTTGTGGTTTTTGTTTCTTGCCATTGAGCCCTCTACCTTACTTTATTGCAGCTTTGCTTGATAGAAATGCACATGACCTTACGAGATGAATGTGTTTGTCATTTAAAGACATTGTTTGTGTTTTTCACTTGCTATTTTGACAGAACTTTTGTCATTGCGTTCGCAACACCGTATTTTATGTTGAATGTGTATAAGCCTACAAATGAACAAACTTTAAAGAGACTGAATACATTTTATGGGCCGCGCCAAGTGAAAAGATGTCTGCAAACATGCGCAAAATGCATAGATTCATCTTCATTCCGCGCATGCGCAAAGTCACAACCGGGCATTTCTTATCCATTGATACATTCTATAATGTCCAGTAATTCTGTTAGCGGACGGCGAAGGCCCTTATCAGACCGCGAGAATGCGCAGGCTGATCTGGGCCTTCGCTGTCCGCAAATGTTATTATCTTATTTATATTACCATCCCAGACAGCATGGCCTTGAATGTTGGTGCGAGTCGTTTGTTCAGAGCTGCGTACGGGCTTATAACACAAGGGTAGTGGAGGGAAAATTCTTCGAACATTTCATACCGAGATTTAAACACTGTATCGTGTTTAAATCAGAATTAACCTAATAGAGACCTTTGCAAACACTGTAGACTTTGATTGGATGCCGCAAAATGCAGCATTTGATCCGGGCATGCAGTGTCTCTCATAGCATTAGCAATTTACAATGACAGTATTACATGTAGCTATAAAACCCTTTCAATAGATAATATAGGATCCATCCATCTTGAAAGAGCGCATTACAGGTGGTTGGGCATAAACAGAAGTTTTTATTGTTGTATTTTTTTTCTCCTGTTGCGTGTATGATGTCCGTCTTGGTTTCTTTATTCTTCCTCTTGATGCGTATATAGTAGTGGACACTTTCTTCACTAATATTTTCCTTCTTGAGTGATTCATCTTGATTTTCTTAACTAATCTTTTGTTTATTGAGTGATTCATTTTGATTTTCTTTATTATTGTTTTATTTATTGAGTGATTCATCTTGATTTTCTATACTATTATTTTAGGTTTTAGTGGTTCATCTTGATTTTCTTTATTATTATTATTTTGTTTAGTGAGTGATTCACCTTGATTTTCTTTACTACTATTTGTTTATTGAGTGATTCATCTTCATTTTCTTTATTATTATTTTGTTTATTGAGTGGTTCATCTTGATTTTGTTTATTACTATTTTGTTTATTGAGTGATTCATCTTCATTTTCTTTATTATTATTTTGCTTATTGAGTGATTCATCTTGGTTTTCTTTATTATTGTTTTATTTATTAAGTGATACATCTTGACTTTCTTTATTTTTTTATTTGTTTATTTAGTGATTTATCGTGACATTACGGCGACGTCGTTGCTACATTTTGTTTTTCCTGGGAAGCGGAATGAATGTGACTAAAAGTGGCAGACTATGACCTGTCATAATATAAAACACCAAAATATTCTAACCACTATTGGAATTTTATCTAGACGTTATCATTTTTTGAATATCAAATTCAGTTTCGCCCGCACACACTCCGAGATGACTCATTTTTGTCTGCTTGTGTATACATATAACGTAAAAAATGAAGGAAATCCAATGTCAAAACTTTGCATATTAATAATAGTCTTCTTTGTTTTGTGCGAGGGACGTTCGAAAAGTACTTGCGGAGTTGGCTCACTAATGTCATTATCCTAAAACCATGCGACTTTCCGAATAATTTCTGATTTACACTCTAAACACACACCCGATTCACTTATTCTTCTATATGAAGGGTGAGCCAGGGGACCATGCTGGATTCCTAAAAATTTTATACATTTTTACACCTTCCCATGAAAACATATTGTTATCGAAACATGGTGTCCGAAGCTGCAAACACTCCTTTAACCTGCTGACTGTAAATAATAGCAAACAGGGCCAGTTGTTCAAAGCATCATTAGCTTAACGAGCTCGTTAGTGGTCAAAATTTTAACTGTTCTAGCAAGTACAATATTTAATTCACAGGTATTTTGCTGAAAAATGTGAGTAGCTTTTGCACATTTTTTTCAGCAAAATATTAGCGTATATGCCATATTTAAATATCAAACTTTTAACGATACATTAACTAACGACATCGTTAGCTTTGAACAACTTGGCCCAGCATTTTAATATACACGTTTTAATAATTTTCATCACGAAAACATGCCTATATAATTTCGACCCCCTTAAACCCCACTTTTATATAGTAAAACTGGGGTTTCGAGAGGTATACATTATTTTTCTTATTTCTGCTCAAAAACATAGATTGTTGGTACTCGTTAGAACCGCCTCGGTGAAGCGGTTCTAACGAGTACCCATAATCTATGTTTTGAGCAGAAATATGAAAAATATCAGAGTTTTTTATCTGAAAATTTTCAGTTTTTGGAGGTGAAATTTTCTATATATTTGAATAGGCGTGTTTTCGTAATGTCACGGTCTAATTGTTTTCTCTGGCTCATCTGGAACTTTACAATGGAACTTTCTGTTCTTATATACCAAAGAATGCATTTTCTCGTAGCGCGGCTCGGTATCATATAAAAGCGTCCTGATGGCAATCAACAATTCTGTTTCCTTGTTAAACATTAACAACAGCGTCTTGTTGCATCAAATACCATATTTATGTGTCAACGAATATGTAAGTTACGTGAGTTTTATCTCTAGAAAGACATTGCATGTAGTTTACAAGCACTAGGAACATCTGTACGATAAGACGAATACGAATTCTACAGTGAACCCTCGTTACAACGAAAGCATAAATTTGTTCCCAAAGATGTTGCCATTAAAATGAATTTGTTGTTGTAAAGAATCCTTAACGCAACCGAATGATGAGTAAGAAAGAGTTTGTTTTAGTCTTATTTCTTCATGGAACATGTTTTGACATTTGTTAGAATCATCTAGTTGAGGCGAGAAGTCACAAAAGTTTGTCTCCATCGTAAAATATGGTGGAAGCTCTACCAGGTACAGTCAAAGTTCAATGGCTCGAACATCTTTGGACAGTGGAAGTTTGTTCGAGACATGGATAGTTCGAGCCACAGAGGGTTAATCGTGATGCCTGGTCAGGAAGCAAATAGCGATAATTTAGGGAAATATTTTCGATTTTCTACACAATTATTGTATGTTGAGTGTACTCATTAGACTCGCCTTGATGAGATGATTCTAATGAGTACACACAACGTACAATCTCATGAGTAAATAAGGAAACAAATCCTTAAATATTTGTATTCTAAAGCTATCGGAAGAACTTCGTAAGGCCTTAAAAACAAGTTTGAATTAGCCATGGTAAACGAGCCATCGGTGTTCGAGCTATTGAGGTTCGAATGTATATATAGTCCCTTTCATCTTTTTCTGTTATGATTAACTTGGGGTTACTTCCTGCTAAAACATGTGTCCCAATACTTAGTATTATTACGGTACAGACAACCCTCTTTATACCAAACCTCGATACAACGACAAAATTCGAAATAATTAACAATTTAACTGTCATGAAACCTTCGCTTATGGGCAACAATTAGTCACAAATTACGCAATCATATTGTATTTAATACTTTAAAGAAATATACGTTTTGGATAATTGTTAGAATCGCCTCAGTGAGGCGATTCTAACAAATCTCCAAAACATGTGTTTTATGTGGAAATAAGAACAAAACAAAATTTTTCTTACGTATAACTCTGCTCCGTTTAAGGATTCCTTTCAACAGCCAATTCAACGTCTTCGGGAACAAATGCTGTCGTTGTAACAATGGGCGCACTGTACTTTTGGCAACGTCTTCGGGAACAAATGTTGTCGTTGTAACAATGGGTGCACTGTACTTTCAAGCATGGAATTAAATTGTGTGTATGTTAGTACGCTTACTTACTTAAGGAAGATTAGAAAACCAAGACAAAATGACGTAATTATTCGTTCTTATTTCTTGAGGTTCAAATTTTAAATTCTTTGAATACTCTGTCATTCATTTGATGTTGAAATCTGTCTGAATCTGACAGAAATAATGAGTGTTTCTTAAACGAGGAAACGTTGAAAATGGCAACATTAAAAATATGAGAAATTTATGGAAAGTTGACAAAAACATTTATAATACGGACTTTGTCGACAAACAGGATTTCTTACAAGAAAAAAAGTAAATATTGCTCTTAACTGAAAAAGTCATATAATTATTTTAAGGGGACTTGATACATGTGGTAGGGATTCTGCCATTTCTGACAAGGGAGATAATTTTTATGACTTCCCGTTTGCATTCCTGCACACCAAACCCCTTCTGAAAAAGGGTCTATTCTAAAAGGAAAGAATTTAAGGAGCAAATTCTTTCCTTTTTGAGCAGACCTTGTTTCAAAAGGGAGGCAAAACAATTTGGATAGAGTTGTCTCCCCTAAAAATGTATACTCTTTCCAATGAGGCAACTCTGTCATAGCTGGGTTGGTTCCCTTCTGTAAAAAGGTTTAATCTAAAAGGAAGGGCTTTGCTCCACTGGCTGGGCGGAAACATGATAATGAATTTATCTTCCAATTACAGTAAAACCTTACTGTCTCGAACATCTTTGGGACCGTGGAAATTTGTTCTAGACATCAGTAGTTCGAGACACTGAGGGTTAATTATGGCGCCAAGTCAGGAGGCAAATGGGGATGATTTAGGCATGTCTTTTCGATTCTCTATAAAATAATGGCATGTTGAGTGTACTCATTAGAATCACCTAATCGAGACGATTCTAATGAGTACACATATACATTTTCATGATAAAAGAAGAAACTTTCCCTGAAATTTCCATAAATAGTTGCTTTCTTGGGCTATCAATTGAATTTCCTAGGGACTCAAAAATGAGTTTGAATTAGCCAAGGTAAACGAGCCATCGGTGTTCGAGTCACTGAGGTTTTATTTTATCTATGCCATACCGTTCGAAAATGGTGTGTATCGCATACGCGGTCGGAGAAGACCCTGATTAGCCTTCTCGCAGTACGATCAGGGTCATTTTTGCACTCTTCCATAAGCGATGGGTTTTGTAAAAGATACATTTATCGGTGAACAGATAAGATCAGACTGCGACTGCGCAAACCAGTCTGTGCCTTCATTGTCCGCTACGATAAAAAAGGACTTTTGTCTTCTTGTTCCACAGCTCAGTTACCTTATTTTACCCAGTACTGGCATACCTTCCCCCTTACCGTACTTACCCTAAATTTCGAACAAGTTCAATTTGACCATATTTCAAAATACCTATATCATGCTGGATTTGCGACAGTGTAGACTGATCTGGTTCTACACTGCTTGTTCAGGAGGTCTGCTTCAAATATCGTAAATATACTGCATCACATGCAAGTCTTTGTGGTATAGAAAACGTTGACCAGATGTTGCTACCGGACTGTAACAGCTATACGAGGAGCACCGTCAAAAATATACCTTCTGACGTGTGCGCCCAGCGAAGACTCAAATCAGCCTGCGCATCCGCACAGTCTGATTAGTATTCCTTGCCCGCATGAAAATGCTTTGCACCATTGACTATCAAAACGCGCCAAGTGAAGATTCTGATCAGACTGCGCGAATGCGCAGTCTGATCTGAATCTTCGCTGGGCGTACATTTCCGAGGGTACGTTTGCTCGTTGCGGCTTATATAACAACTTGACAGCAATGACCTTAAACAAATGACTTTTGCGTGCAAACGTTCTACTGTTGTCCTGCACCCGCACTAATTGGCCATTTGTAAATTATTATAGGTGATTACTTTCAAGGTGCGACACATGTCATAATTAACTTACTACGGACCTCGGGGGAACCATAATATCATGTTGTTTTTTTCCCTTGGTGTCGAGGTACGGTAATTGTTTTTTGTACGGTACATGTGTCTGACATCCGTAAATTTTGACCAATCAGCTGATCCTGCTCCTTTAACCCCACATTCCAATATTTTGTTTTGTTCATTTAACATATTTGGTACGATAAAAATCAAAACCTCTGATTAAATCAAAGTTTACTTGCTCATACATGGTATACAAAAATAGAGTTCCGCTTAAAGCTACTATGAGTATGAGGAATGTTGCGTTTTCTTCAGTATTCCTCATGAACAGAGTCAATCACACGGAGCCTTATTTCTCAAAGGATCTTCATTTCAGATTATAAAATGAGCATTGTCGTAAGAAAATGTTCCCATTCGCATATGTAGACAGCGAAGACCCAGATCAACCAATACCTGCGCGGTCTGATCATAGCCTTCTGTGTTCATCGATATATTCTGCAGTTATCGACAAGTCTATAAGCAGACAGGTTCGGCTTGGACTCATAAAAACGTACTAAGTATAGGCTATTTATTCATTTTTAAACTCCAGGTGTCAGGCAAGACTTTCAAATTACAGTAAAACCTCAATGGCTCGAACATCTTTTGGACCATGGAAATATATTCGAGGCATGGGTAGTTCGAGCCACTGACGGTTACTCATAGCGTCGGATCAGGAAGCAAACGGTGATAATTTAGGGAAGTCTTTTTGATTTTCTATACAATAATAGTATGTTGAGTGTACTCATTAGAATTGCCTCGATGAGGCGATTCTAATGAGTACATACAACATACAAGTTCATGATAAAATAAGAAAATTCCCTGAATATTTGTTTTCTTGAGCTATCGGAAGAATTTCGTAGGGACTCAAAAACGAGTTCGAATCATCCAAGGTAAACGAGCCATCGGTGTTCGAGTCATCGAGGTTTTACTGTAATCAACAAGAAATTTGTCGGTGCTTTAATATATGAATCATTAGGAAGCAGTCAATTATTAACATCGAACTGGATTTGACTGACTAAGTAGCAGTCAACTATTGACATAAAAACAGCCGTTTTGATTGGCTAAGAATTTTCAAAATAACCGTCTTGATTGGCTTACGGAAACATACTGCTGTCTTTGGATCACTGGCTATTCAAATTCGAGCCGTCAGGCGAGCACCTTCTAATTCAATTTGCCGGTAACGTGGCCGCATCATTCCATTGTAAGTATTAATATAACAGTTTCCGTTTGCTCGTGGGGGACAGTGTGCCAACCAATCAACGCTTCGTTCTCTGGCATCTGATCTTGACCTGGGCCCAGTTGTTCATAGCGTCGTTACTTTAACGAGCTCGTTAAGGGTCATTTCGTTAACTGTTTTAGCGGATTCAATATACAATATCCTGATATTTTTTGCTGAAAAAATGTGAGTAGCTTTTGCACTACAAAAGCTACTCACATTTTTTCAGCAAAAAATTTCAGTATATTTGCGTATCACTCGACGTAAATTTTAACGAATCGTTAACTAACGATGTCGTTAGTTTTGAACAACTGGGCCCTGCTGTTTTACTCAGGTCTGTCCCTC
Source organism: Anodontia alba (assembly GCA_964016985.1). Lineage (NCBI taxonomy): Eukaryota > Metazoa > Mollusca > Bivalvia > Lucinida > Lucinidae > Anodontia > Anodontia alba. Next base: position 59,368,382 of record OZ024834.1, on the reverse strand, counting down.
CTATTACTTAAGGTGAATACGGTAAACAGAAAAAATATGTGTCAATTAGAAGGATAATTATCAGTACGGACGTTGACAATATTATTGTAAGTACAAGTCATCCGCGAGCGACTGATTGAAAGTCAGCGAAATTAATAAAGGGAACTTGATACACTTGGTAGATTGTCAGCCATTTTTATAAAGAAGACAACATTTGTGACTTCCTGTTTGCTTTCGTGTGCATTATGCCTCTTCTGAAAAGGGTCTACTTTAAAAGAAGTGAATAATTCATTACGAAAACACGCTTATTGAAATATATTGAAAACACTACCAAAACCTGAAAGTTTTCAGATAAAAATCCTGATATTTTTTCATATTTCTGCTCAAAACTTGATTGCGGGTTCTCGTTAGAACTGCCTAGAACAATATATGTTTTTGAGCAGAAATAAAATAATGTATACCCCTGTAAACCCCAGTTTTACTATATAAAAGTAGGGTTTAAGGGGGTCAAAATTATATAGGTGTGTTTTCGTGGTGTGCCCCAGGAGACTACTTCAAAAAAAAAAAAAAGAATTTGTTCCAAAGGGTCCTTTTCAAGAAGATCCCTTTTCATAAGGGGTGCAACACAATGTTAACATAGTTGTTTGTTTGTTTGTGTTGAGGTTTTACGGCCCAGTCAATCCAATGGGGTCATGTCGAGCGCGGTCAGTTTACCTAACCACACGTTTACTGGGCAGGCATAGTCCTCTAAGCGGTTAACCAGTATTGTGCACATTCTTTCGCCAGAAAATTAACATAGTTGTTTCCGCTGAAAGTGTAGCAATTCCCCTTAAATACGCTTATATATGTTCCAGTTGGTTTACTGAAACTGACCAGCCTTTGCGCGCTTACACATATATACTTTAATTGTTATCTATACATGGTCTAGATGACTCAAATGAACTGTTTGCATGTCATTATACCGACCATTCAACACAAAATTCTCACTACGCTTTTAACCCTTAAACTGCCAATCACAACAATTGTCGTCTGTTTTGTCATCTGTTTGTGATTTTAAGTCATTTTTGCAAACAGTGTGGACCCAGATCAGACTGCTCCTCTAGGAGCAGTCTGATCAGGGTCCACACTGTTTGCCTGTATGCAAAATATGTTTGAAAAGTTTGCAAGAATAGTCATCAGACGATATAAACAGACGAATTTTCAGATGCAGGTTTCTTGGCATTTTAAGAGTTAATACCTTGAGAGTTACTTTTCTACTTCTATTCAACTTTTGTTTCTGAGTCGTTCTAAAGAAGGGCGTGGCTATTTTTCTTCCTTGCTTCGTCTTTCCCGACTTCCACCGCGATGAACTTTCTTGATAAAACTACATTATTTCTAATCTTTTTTCTACCTTGCATGTTAAATTTTCCTGGTATTTATTTCAAAAATATAGTTTCTACAATATGCGATTTGAACCTAATTAACCCTTTCACCAGGGTTCTTCCCTCGTTATTTGGAAGCATCGTTTTATGCAAATAGCAGTGTTAGTCATAAATGATAAGCAGATTGGCAAATAATAAAGATTCAGATGACAGGACTCATTGTGAGACGTCTCATCTTGATCTACACTGTTTGCAAAGATATTTGTTTTGGTCTCTACTACTGAAAGAATTACGGTCAAAGTCAGCTGTTTAGACGTTGCTAAATGTGTTCAGGGAGGCCAGTTTAGATATGTCTTTCTTTGACTTTAAACGACTTCCTTATGCCAGTCAATTTTTCTGGTTAATGCATCCAATTGTATGTACCAAATTATTTGTTTTTATGACTTGTTTTATATGAACTGATAACTGAATAGATTACTGTTTACAACAAACCGATTTCCGAGCCCAACAACATTATTTCATGGAGACTGACCATGAATTCTACGGCCATTCTCTCTCTTCCGTTTTTTCAAGAAGGACAGTTGTCAGTTTCTGGTGAAAGAATGTGTTCAAGTACATGTTAACCGCTGAGAGAACTAAACCTGCCCAGTAAAAGTGTGGTTAGGTAAACTGACCGGCTCGACATGACCTAAATAGTAATGACTGGGCCGTTAAACATCAAACCAACCGACCATTAACCAACCAACCTGATTCAATGCAGAATCACAAAGGTTCAACCAACCAAACCGATTCCATGCAGAAGCGCAAAGGTTCAACCAATCAAACCGATTCCATGCAGAAGCAAAAGTAATAAACAAGTCATAAATTAAAGAAAGCGAGTACATTCATTTATCCTACGTAGGTAACTGTCACGAATAATTGCGGTAACATAGACAAACAAATTATTAATAATAAAAGAAGGCATCCGGAAAAAAATGAAAAATGTCCAAAAACTGAACAAACATTCTTCATTTTTATGTATGTCCTGCATTTAATTTGCGTATTTCCTGTAGAACTCTATATACTTCACCCTGTACTTGCGCAGAACTGTTAAATAGATACGTATACTTTGTCATAACATATACTAACTCCAAAAATGTATGTCATGGGTCTATATTTCAAACTTTTCTTAACGCTTAGCATGCTTATTAATAATTCAGCAGATGCCAATCTAAATTTTTGTCTTATGTTCCCAGAAAGTAAGCTTTGATATTTTATGCAAATCGTCTCCTCTGGAGACAATTTGCATGAAACGTCAAAGTCTGTTTTCTAAGAAAAAAAATCATCAATTTGCCGTCTACTGAATTTGCCTAGAGAGTGGTAAAGGTTAATTAGATGGAAATAAATTATTGTTCTTGACAAGCAGATAACAAGTGGAAAACAAGAGCTCAATGTGATTAGCCTTTAAAGCGTTAATCACAACTGCAGCAGCCGACATATTATTGTACTTTTCAGAGAAAATAAGGCATGGCATTACATGTAGACGGTTCAAATGAAATGCCAAACCTTATTTTCTGCAAAAATAATACTTTAAAAACTAAAAATGTCATCTGCTGCACTTTTGCTTAGCGCTTCAAGGATTGAAATGACTGCAAACAAACGTTAATTAATGTGTGGCGTGGGGACCATTAGTCATTGTGCTGCTGCATGTGACATAAAAAGTTAAATAAATCATCAGTGAATAATGCGCAACTTGTGCGAGAAATGGCAGGCCTATGTCATATGCGTACAGCGAAGGCCCAGATAAGACCTATAAGGACCTTCTCTGATCGTCGACATCACGAAAACATACCTATATAATTTTGATACCCTTAAACCCCACTTTTATAGGGAAAACACGGGTTTACAGGGGTATAAATTACTTTTCTTATTTCTGTCCAAAAACATAGATTGTGGTACTCGTTAGAACCGGCGAGACGGTTCTAACGAGTACCCACAATCTATGTTATGAGCAGAAATATGAAAAATATTAGAATTTTTATCTGAAAACGTTCAGTTTTTTGTGGCGAAATTTTCAATACGAGTATTTGAATAGGCGTGTTTTCGTAATGGATATGTTCTACCTATCTAATGATTCTCGGACTAAACTATATGGATATACAGGCTGATGTCGGCTTCGTTGTCTGCACAAGCACAAAAACAAACAATTATGCGCATTACACATCATATACGGTTGAGAACAAGAATCGCCTACATACATATATATATATTTTTTCAACAGTATTAGATCTGTCTCATTTGTTATTCACCAATATTGTAAACACATGAAATTAATTTTTTATATCATGGACAAGGCGAAAGAAAAATTACACTGGTGCGCAGGCAATAGCCTATAAGAACAGCGAAAGCTTGGTGTAGCATGCACAAAAGGTGCATAGTACTTATCAGGACATTTACTGTTACCACATACAATAGGTAGTTGTAGTAACTCTAAACAGAGAACAGCATTTCTGACCAGACTGCAGAGATGTACAGTCTTGGCTGGACCTTTAGCTGTTGAATACTGTATTCTGAAGTCTGATTAGACAGTGCGAATATAGGTCTGAGTCTTCACTGAGCGCACATGTCATAAGGCGCATCTAGTTGCAAGTGTAGCGTATAACTTTCGATTCGTTTGCCAGTAATAACACATGGTTTTATTTTCACTTTGCAGAACGGGGTTGACTGACTAACGACCATGAGTCAATACCAACGTTCTAACTCTGTCGCAGAAGGCGTCCCGATGAAAGGTGGCCGACGGTTCTCTTGTCCACCGGCATATGCCGTGGAAAACGCTGTCATGATCAAACGCCCGCCATTCACACAAGCTTCATTCGATGAATTACATCTGAAATCTGACAACGAGGACGAGGAAACATTTAAGCAGCGTTTAGTGAAAAAATGCCAATGCTCCAAAAACAAATTGTGGAAAATATTTTCTGGTTATTTTCCCCTGATTAAGGTGATTCGATACTACAATATCAAAGAGTACTTGCCGATTGACATCCTGTCTGGAGTTACAATAGGTATCCTCCATATTCCTCAGGCGCTTGCCTTTGGGTTGTTGACCTCGGTGAAAATTGAGAATGGCCTTTTTACGTCGGTTTGGCCGGTCCTCTTATACGTCCTCTTCGGAACTTCAGCCCATGTTTCCATGGGAACCAGTGCCGTCATCTGTATTGTAACAGCAGCAGTGGTAGACAGACAGGCGGATGGATTCAAGCTTGAAAACGCGCATTTAATGAGTAACCGATCAGGGAATGGGACGTTGGAATGGACAGATATTCCTGAATTCATGGATTTCAAAGAACAAACTGCAATGGGAATCACTTTCTTCACTGGCGCTATACTGATAGCTATGGGAATGTTAAAACTTGGATTTATTACCGCCTATCTGTCGGACTCGTTTTTCAGTGCTTTCACATCCGGTGCTGGGGTTCACATCGCAACGAGTCAAATACCGGCAATATTTGGACTGAAAGTACCGCGATATGGTGGCGTTTTCAAAATTGTTAAAACGTATGGTGCCATCTTCAGTGTTATTCTGGAAGCTAATGTTGCGTCCCTGATTACTGCGATATTAGCTGGTGTTGCCATTTTATTAGTGAAAGACTGCATCAACGAAAGATTTAAGCATAAACTTCCCATTCCGATCCCAATTGAACTTTTCGTGGTAATTGTGGCGTGCCTAGTGTCATATTTTATGGGAATGGACGAAAAATATGGCGTAGATGTTGTAAGCTCGATTCCTAATACGATTCCAGCCCCAGTTCTACCGTCGTTTACTGGTGTTGAAACGTACATCGTTGATTGCTTTGTCCTGGCCATTCTTATCTTTGCTAATACCATTGCCATGGCAAAGATCTGTGCCAAGCGACATAACTACGAGGTGGATGATAGTCAAGAATTAATTGCTTATGGCATGTGTAATTTCGGAAGTTCGTTCTTGCGCTGCTTTCCTTCCGCTGTTGCCCCACCACGATCCATGGTTGCAAGTTCCATGAATACTAAAACAACGGTGTCTGGCATCTTCTCTGCGGCTCTTCTTATTCTTCTCATTCTAGTCATGAGTACTCTATTTGAACCACTGCCAAAATCCGCCCTAGCTGCGATCATCGTCGTTGCTCTGAAAGGCCTGTTTATCCAGCTGAAGGACTGTGTGAAATTCTGGAAAGTTAACAAGATTGACTTTGTTATCTGGTTCTTCACGCTTGTCAGCGTCGTCTTTCTTGACATCGATTTCGGCCTTGGTATTGGTGTCGTTGTGTCTCTTATTACCGTTGTCTTTCAAGCTCAGTTTGCAAGAGGTTATAGAGTGGGCAGAACTATGAAGGATATTGCTATGGTAGAGCATAAGCGCTATATAGATTCCATTGAAACATCTGGTATAAAGGTGTTCCGGTTCCATTCCAATCTCTTCTTCGCAAACGCTGAAATCTTCAGAATGGCTCTATACAGGGCTACAGTCAATCCAAGGAAACTGCTGAAATTTATTAAGAAACAGGAACGTAGGAATGCTAAAGCTGGGAAAGAAAGCGTTTCAGATGCAAGTCAATTCGACAGTAAACATGAGTCAGACTTTATAAAGCAGGACACAGAAACAAAAGTCGATTTGAATGGTCTGTCAAATGGTGGTGTAAAATCAGACAACAAAGAGGACCTCCCACCGCTTCCGGTTATAACGGTGATCTCGACCAATAATATATCTAACAATAACGGACATCAAAAGTTCAAGCGTATTGATAGTACATCTTCTAATGGATCTACAAGAAGTCTAAATGGTATGGATAATCCGGTGTTCGTTTCTAAAGAAGAGGGCGGTTCTTTATCTATGACAACGCTGGAAGTTCCCGGTAACTATGACCTTTACCGCAGAAACATGAGCATCACCACTCTCACCACTCTTGGAGATGATGACTTGGAAGACCCAGAAGACGGACAGGAAGTAGTAACTGAAGATAAGATAAAGCGCATGCGTAAAATACATCACGTGATTGTGGACTGTTCAACTATTAATTATATGGACATATCCGGTGCAAATGTCATTGGCCATATATCAAAAGAATATGACCATGTAAATATAAAACTTTTTCTGGCAAATGTTTCTGCCGATGTTCGTGAGACAATGGAGCACGCGGGTGTGTTCGAAACTATTCCAAAGGAACGCGTGTTTCTCGAAATTTATGATGCAATTGCCGTTGCAAAATTAGAAATGGTTGTTCCAATATCAGGGTCATTAGAGGATTTCACGTTCGAAGAGGCAGAGGAAGATAAATATGTAACGAATATGTAAATATCCTATAAATAGACAATTAATGGACCGGACGAGTAAACTTACGGAAATATCGTGCTTCGCGGGAGGTCGTAGCTCTACTAAAGAGACTGTATACACAGAGATTTTTCGTCATTTCCGCCAAGGGAGACAACTTTTTGTGATTTCCTGTTTAACATACTGCACACCAAGCCACTTCTAAAAGTACTCTATAATTAAGAATTTGCTCTCTGGGTTCAAATTATTTCCGTATAAAGTAGATCTCTTTCCAGAAGGGGACATATACAAGTTTGACAGAGTTGTCTTCCCTGAAAGTGTGTCAGTTCCTCTGAGCTGTTTTTTTTAAATGAAATGAATTGTTTCGCATTTCTCCACGAAAACACGCGTTATGAGTACTCATTAGAAGCGCCTCTGCGATGCACTTCTAATGAGTACCCACGACGTACCCACGACCTTGGCTTCTAATGACTACCCACGACGTACGTTTTCGTAGAGAAATAAGAATAATTCTTAGCTGAATAACCTGTCATCTATAGGTATGGAGAAATATCACGTACGCTGTAAGAATATTAAAGTGGTGAAAGAAGGGGAGGCTTTGCTGTCAGAATATTGAAATGGCACCTAGTCATTAAAGATAATGAAAATGAGAGTCGCTGCTGTTTTGTACACGGTGTTATTGCATACAAGTTAAAAGAAGAGAGAGAGACAACGGTCTGATTTTTTTTTTTCAGAGAAAACAAGAATTTATATTTCTTGTGAGTCGTCTGCCTCGGATTCACGTGAAATGCCAAGCCTTGTTTTCTCTACTGAAGAGAAAGCGATTCTATCGCAAAAAATGTCAAGTCTAATTCTATATGAAAAATAAAAAAAAATCAGAATGTTGTCTACTGCCGTTGAGGTTAGAATTTTAAGGGCTAACTTTTGATACGATATTGGCAATATCAACAGACTATAAATCCGTAGCGTTTTTTCTTGTTTTTTTTTTTTTTAACAGGATTTGTAAAATATTCATATTCCCAGTCAGCATCCTGCGTAAATCTATATCGGGCCGTCATCGGCCCGTCAGGGTAGCTGACGGGCCGATGACGTCCCGATGTAGATTTACGTAGAATGCTAGCTGGGTTGTACTCTTCGACAAAAATTCAATACAACGTCAATTCTTATCGTGAAGTGAAAAAGTAAGAACATTATTTGGAGGGAAATTGAATGAAATGTCAGCTCTTGTTTTCAATACTATGAAAATTATTTCAAAATATCGTCTGCTGATATTTTAAATTCAAAAGGTTATTGTTTAACCCGTATTATATACAAAACCTACAATAAGACGTGTGATCAGCAAGATTTCAGATTAGTCTGCACATCTAACCAGTATGGCAAGGGTTCTCGTTCGTCCCTCTTTGGATAGCCTGGAGGCTGCAGAAGACACGTGCGGTCTGCGAAAGACTCTGATCAAACTGTCCAGATGCGCAGTCTGATCAGTCTTCGCTGTTCGCACTGGTCTTATTGTATGTTTTGTGCGCAGGCTCATACGTTTCTATTGGCTTTATAGACTTGCGCTAATTACGCTTAGCAAGCTGGGTAAAACTTTTGCAGATGACATTTTAATATTTTCCCATTACGAAAACACGCCTATTCAAATATATTGAAAATTTCACCACCAAAAACTGAAAGTCTTCAGATAAAAATTCTGATATTTTTCATATTTCTGCTCAAAACATAGATTGTGGGTGCTCGTTAGGACCGCCTCGCCGAAGAGGTTCTAACGAGTACCCACAATCTATGTTTTTGAGCAGAAATAAGAAAAATAATGTATACACCTGTAAACCCCAGTTTACTATATAAAAATGGGACTTAAGGGGTCAAAATAATATGGGCATGTTTTGTGATGGAAAAGAGCCTTTAAGAACATTTCATGCAAAAAAATCTCCAAAGGAGCATCTTTTCTGGGAAAAAGTAACAAAAAAATATCGCCAGTATTGTCGTCTGCCGACTTTGTCCAGAGAGTGGTAAATGTTAATCGGCATTTGTTAAAATATTGTTACATGTAAATTCTTTACACTTTACTTATAAATATGTATACTTATGACTTATCAGTGTACATTTAGTTAAAAAGGCTAATTATACCCAGAATAATTGTAAATACATACTGATAATTTATGCGTAAACATTATATACAATATTAATATTTTCACGTAAACGATATTTTATTTTTATGCCTTGTGTTTAACCCTTATCCTGCTGCATTCTTCTGATCTGTGTTTACAGAAGCGGTATCCTTACCTTGGCATCCGCTGTTTCCCTCGTTTTTCACCGGTCTTATTCCAACACGCACGTGTGATGTACCAATTGCATGCTTACTATTAGCAGATCAGTCGTGACCACGTGCCTGTCATGTGATAACGAGTCACATGATGTAATGAAAAAAGAACTCCAGGAGGCTATTAATGGCCAAATGTGGTTAATGCGAGGAAGGAGTTGACGATTTGCGATATGTCAGCCATTTGCGTACATTTATCACCGGAAGTTGTTTAAGTTGAGGCCGCGTGTTTGGCCCAGGAGCTTTTTTGATCGGACAAGGGCGAGACCTAAACATTTAAAAAAAATGTAAAATTTGACTGATTTTGGAGAATCATTTCATCAGTTGGCCTTGAATGCGGACAACGAAGGTTTGTGCTAAAGTACATTCCCTCCCCCGTCGGACAACTAGAGGATGAGTCTTGTTTCTGTGGGTCCTGAGATGTACTCAAATTGGCCTACCCTGTAAATGCGTAAACAGATGCGAACAGTAGGAAAAGGGTTGAAAAACTTGAAAAAAAAACGATGTGGACTGCGCCAAGTGAAAATGTGTATTCGAGCACACGCAAAATGCTCGGATTCTGATTCATCCCGCGCATGCGCAGAGTATGATCCGGGCATTTGCTCCACATTGATACATCCTTTAATGTCCAATAATTCTGTAAGCGGATAGTGAAGGCCCTGATCAGACTGCGTGGATGCGCAGGCTGATCTGGGCCTTTGCTGTCCGCATATTTTCGCATTGCGCCACAAAAACTGTTTTTTAAATTTCTAGATGAAAAGTTCACTAATGACGGATTGTAAAAGTTTGTTACAATTGACGCACAGCTCATTAATTTCGTTTACTTCTAGCCATCACGAAAACACGCCTATGTAATTTTGACCCCCTTAAACCCCTCTTTTATCTAGTAAAACTGGGGTTTACAGGGCTATATATTATTTTTCTTATTTCTGCTCAAAAACATATAATTGGCCTCGGTGGCTCAGTTGGATGCGCCGTCCGACTGGAGACCAGGAGGTCGCGGGTTCAACCTCCGCCGAGGTTGGCAACATTCTTTCGTGGAGATTGATCATGAAATATTTTCTACGGTCGTTCTCTCCCTTCCGCTGATTCAAGAAGGGCAGTTGTCAGTTTCTGGCGAAAGAATGTGCACAATACTGGTTAACCGCTTAGAGAACTAAACCTGCCCAGTAAACGTGTGGTTAGGTAAACTGACCGCGCTCGACATGATCCCATTGGGTTGACTGGGCCGTAAAACCTCAACACAAAAACATATAATGTGGGTACTCGTGAGAACCACCTCGCCGAGGCGGTCCTACGATTACCCACAATATATGTTTTGAGCAGAAATATGAAAAATATAAGAATTTTTATCTGATTTTTTTTTTTTCATTTTTTACCGGTAAAATTTTCAGTACATTTGAATTGGCTTGTTTTCGTAATGCAAGGAATTCGAAATTGCATGCTGGTTTTTGTGACCTTAGCTGACAGCTCTTGGAGTGCGCTTTTCGCTGAGTTAAAGAAAAAGACTCAATAACTTTATTTTACACATAGAAATGTTCCATTTTAGAAAACAAGCATTTTCTTGCAAATTAAATCAGATTTTTATAATCATCATCATTTTGAACATTTAATTAGATGTTTAAAGATACAAATTAAAACTTTGTATTGACAAGAATATGTTGCTTATATGAATTCGTTGTTAATATATATTCATATGAACAAACTGGCATACGGCAATAAAGTACATGTATTGTTGCAGATGCGATTTATTTGTTGTTTTTTGTTGTGTGTTTTTTTCTTTGTTGTTGTTTTTGTAGTTATTGTTTTGGGGGCTATATATTTAATTAAATGAATATGATGTCTCTAAGTCAAAAAAGGCGGTTTCCAGGACAGCATTCTTTTCATCCTCAAAGCCAAATAATTTTCCGGAGCTATACTTGTATATCATTATCTGCTTATTTTGCTTAAACTTATAAAAATGACCAAAGTATAAAAAAAGCTTTCTGTTGCTATCAAAAGTTTGTCCCCTTATGGTCTGCACCTACCTCGTACTGTGAAGAAAGCCTCATAAAATCAGACGGTGTGTCTGAAATTTACAGACAAAAATTAATCCTGGGTGTTTTCTGCCTCTATATCGGGGCTCTACAGAGTAACTCCCATAATTTTCGAAGCAATGCTATAGATATCTGTTTGGATATCCGTAAAAATAATTCTGTTCTGGCTACGCTACTGTTTAGCATTCCACATTTAGCTCCGGGCATATTTCGCAATCCGTAGCTAAGGATGATTGCATATTGATAGCTTAGTATTCATGTGAGCGATTCAGGCCAGGTTGGGCCTCTTGTTTATTCATTGTTTTTTTATGTGCTTGCTTTTGACTGCAGTCTGCAAGTTTCAAGAAACTCTTAAATAACTTTCACTTATTCTCGCCATTATATTAATAAGTTGTGGTCCTTGCTCCGGGACAATATTTTATCAAACGAAGCCTTCCAGACCCTCTTGAAAACAATGTAATTTTCTTCACAAGTTGTAAATCAACTATGCAATACTTATCAAGTTAATTTACATTTAAGGAGGAAAATGTTTTAATTTTCAAACAGATTTTAACATATTTTACATAAAAGTTCCAAAAGTTAAATAACACCATTTTAACATAGTGACAAACGTTCTTAGTTTTTAATTAAGATAAATGGAAAATCGGATTTGGTCTAGTCTGGTGTCACAAGCATTCACATCCACAGAATAAAGCTAATACATACTGTAATTGTTACCAGCTCCATGCAAATGCTGCATGAGAGGACGGGATACATCTGGTAAATTTTCCGCCATATTTTACAAGGGAGACAACTTTTATGACTTCCTGCTTGTTTTACTAAATACCAATCCCCTTCTGAAAAGGGGTCTTCTCTAAAAGGAAAGAATTTGCTCCCTTGGGGAGCAAATTCTTTCCTTTAAGAGAAGACCCCTTTTCGGAAGGGAGTCAAAACAATTTTAACAGTTACCTCCCTTGAAACCGTATCAATTCCTCTTAAGGGGAAGGGATACACATTTAAAGAGAGGCAATCCTGTCAAACCTTCCAAAAAGGGGGTCTTCTCTAAAAGAAAAAAAGTTTGTTTCATTCTGGGAGCAATTCTTTTCCTTTTAGACATTTTGAGTAGACCCCTTTTCGGAAGGTTTTTGGAGTGCAGGGAAGCAAACAGGAAGTCACAAAAGCTGTCTTTCTTGTACAAAATGGCGGTAAATTTACCTAATGTATCTACAGTCTACTAAGAGAAGTTGTTATGCATAAGAAAGCCCACGATTAAACGGAATTTTCAGATTTGTTTGTTATTTACTTTAATCCGTATTGCATGTACCAATCTGACGCTTGAAATGATTTTTAACTGCCCATCAAAAGGTGTTCAGTCATTTCGATTCAGTGGCTAGTAATGCCATAAGATATGTTCTATGCATGGAAATGAGATTAGTAATGAGAACTAGAGCCGTTTTAATGCTAAGCATGCTGGATAAAATTTTCAGCAGACGACATATTGAAATATTTTCTTTCATTTTTCCCAGAAAATAGACTTTGACATTTCATGCAAATTGAATTTGCATGGAATGTCAAAGTCTATTTTCTGGGGAGAAATAGTTCAAGATGTCTACTCTAACCCAAAAAGTGGTAATGGTTAACTATCCATCAATAGTTGTTAAGTCATTTCGATACAAAATGGGAAAGCTTGAAATACCTTCACGGGATAAAAGGGAGACTGTGTCATGCACATGTAATCCTGTTAAAATTATCTCGAAAGAAATAGTATTAAGCACATGATCATTTCTGTGAAGTTTAATGAAAATCGAACAGAAACTGTAGTAGTAGTTTGCATCACAGTCTCGGACAGATAGACCAAAGTGCCAAGAATATAACTCGCACAGCTTATCATCGTGCTGACAACTGTGAAAAATGTATGAACTAGAAAATTCCTAAAGGGGATGAATGCCCCCGCTTCTGCCAGTTTGGCTTTGTAGATTTATTATTCTGATAAAAAAAAAGCAAAAGAATAGTGATTTTATTTTCATTTCTAAGTAAATTAAGGGCATGTACTAGCAATAAAAATTGATCAGAGTTCTATGATCTTCATGTACATGCACTGCCTATATTCTTACTTTGCTGCAAGTTTCATATCATTATCATGAAAACTGTAGAAGTTGCAGAGACACGCACCTTCCTACGCCATGTGTATAAGGCGAAATTTCTAAGTAAATCCAGGGTCTGTAACTCTAACAATGAAATACTTAATCAGAGTTATGTGACCTTTATGCGCATGCCCTGTCCATATTCTTACTTTGCTGCAAGTTTCAAATCATTATTTTGAAAACTGTAGAAGTTGCAGAGACACGAACCCCACTATGCCATGTATATAAGACAAATTTTCTATGTAAATCAAGGGTATGTAACTAAGAATACAAATTCGAAAGAGTTGCGGAGATACGGACAGTACTGTAAAGTGTGACGGACGGACGAACACACGGACAGGCAGACAGACGGACGTAGGATGGAGGTAAAACTATATGCCGCACGTCTACCCACCATAATCATCACGAGAAAACGTACGTTCTGACGTGTGCCTAATGGATACTCAAATCAGCCTACGCATTCATTCAAATAAACTGAATACATATCTTTGTACATGCGTGCCCAGCGAAGATTCAGATTAGCCTGCGCATCCGCGCAGTCTCATCATCTTCGGTGTCCAAAAAAAAAAAAGGTAAGAGAAAAGTCCAGGGAATGCCACAATCACAAACCGCAGCCCTTCCCAGACACCAAGAGGAAGAGGAAACCGACAAATCCAAACATGCACAAATCGAACAAATGTACGAAAAGTACTGAGATTAGCTCTCTCTCTTCCCCAAGCGAGGTAATCGCAATGATAAAAGGACTGAAAAACATAAGAACAAAATGACACAATGTCAGACATGAAACAAATCGCCTCGTAGAATAAACCACTAAGCAACTAACACCGGGACCACCACCTTAGAATGGCCAGTAGAGTAAACCACCGGGTGGATTTAAAGCACTTTTACAGCTAGCCAACTTCACCCTGGGTCCCGATGCCACTCTTAATACAGAAATACATAAAAATTCGGATCGCATAAAGGCAAGACATAAAAAAAATCGCTTCGTAGATTAAACCACAAAGCAACAAAGAGTAAGACTGACACCGGGACCACCGCCTTAGAACGGTCAGTAGAATAAACCACAGGGGGATTTAAAGCACTTTTACGGCCAGCCAACTTCACCCTCGGTCCCGATGTTACTCTTAATACAGAAGTACATAAAAATTCGGTTCACCTAAAGGCTCCCAACTCAACGTTTTGTATTCGTGGCTATCCCATATGCGCCCAGTGAAAAATCTGAACAGAATTAGCAGGCTGATCTGAATCTTCGCTGGGATAACATTTCCGAAGGAACGTTTGTTTTCTGACGTTGTGGATCATATTTTATACGAATTAACCCATTGTAGACTGAATGAACTCCCCCACACTATATATTGGAAGATTCTTATTTCGATTTTAGGTATGTCAGACTAAATTTAGATATTCCTAGAGAAAAATGGTTGAACTATTTACAAACAGTGGAGACCCTGATGTTCTGCGGCGTCTGATCTGGATCTGCACTGTTTGCCAACTACCCTTTTAGAGGTCTCCAAACTACAATGGGTTAAAGAAAGGACAACAAAAATAAATATTTATTTTATAAATTTGAATGTTTTAAAACGTGAACAGTAAAGTCATCCAAGAACTGTTTAGCCCACTTTAGTCTGGGTAAAGGTAATTGGTAAAAGTGCGCACCCAGACGCCACATAAACTGCTGCATCTGATGAAGGTCTCCACTCTTTGCAAATAATTTAGCGATTTTTCTCTAGGAATATCTAAACCGCGTAATCTGACATACCTAAAATTGAAATTGAACTCTTCCAATTTATAATGTGGATGGGTTTATTCAGTCTCAACTGGTTAAAACTGCTACTAAATTCCCCGGGACGATCTAGGAGACGTGTTTAGCTCGTTTTCCTTTCACTACAATACTGGTTCGATAAGAATCAAGCTAACAAAAATATCAAGGAAACTACCTTAGAAATGTCAAAACCGCGAAGCACACCCATTCCGAGGCACCCAAAGAAAGATAGACGAGGAACAAAGACTAAACAAACGCCACGTATGAAACCACCGACGTACAAAGGAGAACTACAACAGAGGGACCGCCTTTGAACGGCCAGATGGCTTAAGCCAAAAATTCTACGCTTTTGTTATTTTCCCGTTTACCTTTTGCAAGAAAGAAAAGTTAATTTATAAACCTAGGCCATACTGCCCCTTGAGCACATGGAACAAATATACAAATATGGCCTACAAATTATCTTCTAACATTCTAACAACACAAAGCCCATTTAGGTATTAAACACCATAAAACAAACAATAAACATAATATTGATCGACGTTTGCATTCTCTCCGTAAGTCACATACGGACAGAATGCGAGCATTAATATTCATTTCAAATATAATATGACATAATTTCACATCATTTTTGATAATCGCATTAATGGGGGTAATGGTTGGTGTCTGATGCCCAGTCAACATGGAATACAGACGATCCAGGATGTTCCACAGAGGTAGAGAAGACGGGTTTATTATAAAAACTCGCTTATTCAAACACATGTATATTGAAATTTCGCCACCAAAAACTGAAAGTTTTTAGATAAAACATCTGACATGTTTCATATTTCTGCTCAAAACATAGATTGTGGGTACTCGTTAGAACCGCCACGCTGAGACGGTTCTAACGAGTACACACAATATATGTTTTTGAGCAGAAATAAGACAAAATAATGTATACATGTAATCATGTAAATCCAAATTTAACTATATAAAAGTAGGTTTAAATAGGGTCAAAATTATATAGGTATGTTTCCGTGATGTCCAGTACTATTGATGGAGAAAGACTGCGGAAACCTATTTTTTTTTTTTTTTTTTTTTTTTTTTTTTTTTTTTTTGTTTGTTTTTGTTTTTTTTATTTGGGGTTTACGGCCATTTCAAGAATATTTCACTCATATCGAACCGATCGTTCATCAAAGGTGGGCGAAAACCGGTGAAGCCGGGGAAAAACCACCTACCAGCAGAATTTGGCTTTCCCACATGAATTAGCATAGAACTTTAGAACTATTGTAACAATTATTATCAATTTCTAATAGTATGACGTTTTGATTTCATTTCATTTCGCGGCGTCTGATCAGGGTCTCCACTGTTTGCAAACAGTTCAACCATTTCCTCTCTGACTGCAAATAGTTCAACCATTTTCTCTCTGAATAACGGGTATCTAAATCACATAGCCTGACATACCTAAAATCAGAATTAGAATCTCCCAATATATAGTGTGGGAGAATTCATTCAGTCTACAGTGGGTTAAACATTACGACAATGTGGATTATTCAAATGACATTCACAGGAAAATAACCATATTATAATGATCATTTGAGCCTTGCTATGGGAAAAGGGCCGTTACAGCATATGTGAACAGCAAAGGTTCAGGCGAGCCAACGCACCCGCTGTCTCACCAGAGCCTATGCTGTTTCAGAAACGTAAGCAGTATGCCAAGGGAAACTTCAGCCAAAGAACGATATATGGTCTCGCAAGAGGGCCGGACATACACACTGAACGAATGAATCGACGGAAAGACCGAATAGCCTTTTTCTCACGACGCGGCTGGTTTCATTATGCTACCGTGAGTATTTCCATTTTCTTTGCGACAACTTTATTTTGTTATTCTTATAGAAAAAAAGTTCTTTCCATGCTCATATAATTTCCAGATTCTCTTATACATGGCATGCAATGCCAGGAAACTGATGTAAAAAAATAGCACGGCTATGCTTACATATAGTTCAGTTGATACGTTGCAAAAGATAGCAAAGACATCATTTCGGGTAGTTTATAATTGAATGGGCAAACTGTTCAAAGTTAGCATTCAGCACTCTGGGTAAAATCATCACGAAAAAATGCCTAAATAATGTTACCCCCCTCCCCTCCACCCCTCACACACACACACACCCTTAAACCCCACTTTTATATAGTAAAACGGGTTTACAGGGGTATACATTATTACCCATAATCTGTTTTGAGCAAAAATATGAAAAATATCAGATTTTTTTTTTCTGAAATTTTTCATTTTTTGGTGGTAAAATTTTCAGTATGTTTGAATAGGCGTGTTTTCGTAAAGTTTTCATCAGATGACTTATCGAAATATTTTTGACCAAAAAACAGGTTTGGACATTTCATGCAAAGTGTCTCCAATGCGGACAATTTGCATGAAATATCAAATCCTGTTTTCTGGGAAAAAGAACAAAAGCATCACCAATTTGTTGTATACTGAATTAGCCCAGAGAGTGACAAAGGTTAAATCTATATCGGACCGTATCGGCCGGATTCCTGCCGACCAAATAATGGCCCGATATAGGTTTAAGCAGAATGCTAACTTGGCAGCTCATATTTTATCTCATGTAGTATAAGTGAGTTTGTTTGTGTTGAGGTTTTACGGACCAGTCAACCCATTGGGGTCATGTCGAGCGCGGTCAGTTTACCTAACCACACTTTACTGGGCAGGCTTAGTCCTCTAAGCGGTTACCGTAACCAGTATTGTGCACATTCTTTCGCCAGAAACTGACAACTGCCCTTCTTGAATCAGCGGAAGGGAGAGACTGACCGTAGAAAATATTTCATGATCAATCTCCACGAAAGAAATGTTGCCGACCGCGGCACAAATGAGTTTGTACAAAGTTATAGTGGTCAGATAATATAAAATAGTATGGATCTTTTGTAACAAACAGTGGCGTTGTCTGCATGTCTTTACTCGTATCAAAAGGACGCTTCAAGCAATATGAAGGAATGACATTTATATAGAGTTCGTGGGCATCATAAACCGGTATTTGGTGCGTTATATCCCTGAACTAATAGAGGAATAAAATCTTCAACAAGTGGATTAACTCTAACACGTTGAGTTTCTAAATTCCAGTCATGAATATGTATTTTTATCCCGACATTTTATTCCTGTTGTCTCAGTAGCGAGTAATAAATTTTTGCAAGTGTCGTTTTTTGACTTTTTTACTAATAAATTTTTGCAAGTGTTGTTTCTAACATTTTGTATTGTTGATCTGTAGCGGAGCTCACTATCGTTACTCATTATTAAGACAAGATGTACATTTTATCCCCATAAAGGTGATTTGTGGAATAGTGTCATGGGAAAATCTATCAGGTACATCTACTGTGAGCAGTACATTTAAATCTTACGATTAAACGATTATTTTACCCGTTCGGAAGAAGTAAAAATCTGTCGGACATATAAAATTTAACAGAAATCTGAAATTTTAGCTTAATATGCAAAAAAAAAAAAAAAAAAAATACATAGTCGATTCGCATACCTCTCTCAACGCCTTTTCATACTGAAAAAAAAAAACTGATATATATTTTTTTCAAGATGTCTCAATTATAAAACCAAGGTTCAGATATCCCCTAATTTCACTGCTTCTGCGTCAGCTGAACACGCAAAGCGTAATAACTTGACAGTCGAACATGTACACGGCGATGAAGCTCAACCGCAAACACTCTAATGAGCAGTAGCAAGAAATATAGTATCACGTCCGTTGGTTACTTATCGTATTATCCTAGGTATAGGACAGACACACCCGAGCAAACAGTGTAGACCATGATCAGACGCCGCATAATGCTACACTGTTTGCCACTCATCAAGCAGTTTTAGACAAATCATTACAAGCGTAGGTAGTAAAATGGACGTGTTCACATTTTAGGACTAACATGGTAAGGATTTAAGTGCACCAATATCGAGGGTAAGTATAGCAGTCAGCAAACTGGGTTACATAACCTTTATCACTCTGGGAATATTAAACTGACGACAAACTGATATTTTTCTCTTCGATTTTGTTCATAGGCTGTGACATTTCATGCAAATTCTCTCCTTAGGAGACAATTTGCATGAAATATCCAAATCCTTTTTTTATTTAGGAAAAAATACGAATATTTCAAAATGTCGATCGTCTGCTATAATTTTACACATACTAAGGATTTGGACAAATCATATACAAAGCATGAGCTTTGTAAATGGACTTGTCCAATCCTTAGTATGAGTAAGGTAACCATCTGACTGTGACAGAAAGACTGGTTGAGTCGGATACAGCATTTTCTACAAGATTGCACGTACATCCACGCTGTCTGATCAAAATCTTCGCAGAGCATTATGTGGGTAGCCGTTCCTAAGCGTCTTCATGCGGATAGCGAGTATTGATCAACTCTGATTAGCAGCACAGGCTGATCTGAGTCTACGTTGGGTGCACATGCAATGTTGTAGGAAATGCTGTGCCCGGGCTTATCAATTTTTCAACCAATGACAAGTTGACTGGTTGCCGCGTTAGAACAATTCTACTGAGCGTCATTCAAATAACGTACAACAATTTAGGAGATGCATTTTAAGTGTAATATATTATACGGCCTAGGCAACTGGACCAATGCCATCTTGAAAACAATTATATACTTTAATCAAAGAAATATTGGTCCCATCAAATTTCCATAAAAAACTGTTACAGCGGCTTTTTAAGAGGTAAACTGTTTCACTCAATCATTTACCAGTTTTTGGCAACGCAATTTAACCATTTTACTATTCCAAGTCCGCTGTTTAGCCTGTTTTTTGGTATGACACCCCAAATGCTAAAGTAGTAAATCCCTTCTTTCTTCAAATACTTATCCTTGGCCTGCATTTCCTGGTTCAACTAGACAAGTGACCAGTGGGTCACGTACGCCAATCCATCAACTCGCCTGATTCTCTCTCACACAATACAAGCCATACGAAATGTTTGTACCAAATTTCAAAATCCTAGGTCCAGTAGTTCCTGTGAAATCTTTGACGGACACACATACACACACACACAATTGTTACGGAAAATACAAGAACTCTATACCTCCTACATACTTTGTATGCCGGGGTATAATAACCATTTGTACTGGGTAGTTGTTATATACCATAATAGCCCTTAATACTGGGACAGACAAGCCTGAGCAAAAACTGTATGTTTGACTACCCTTTCTCGAGCATTAAGAAGGCAGAAGAGCGCTAATGCAAAAGCTACTCACATTTTTATTCAGCAAAAATATGTTTATATGCCATATTTAATGATCAAAGTTTTAACGATACGTTTACTAACGACATCGTTAGTTTTGAACATCTGGGCCCAGATCTCCTGGATGGAGGAGCTATAGAATTCATAGAGTATGTCAGGGCGACTTTCGAGGATACACGTGTTGTGACAGCATACCAGGCTTTACAGTGGCTTCAGGACCCCAACTTCAAATGGCAATCTGACAGACTTTGGGCCATGGCAGTGTTGAAGAAACAGGGAAGATTAGGATAGTTAAGATTAAAGCAACCTATAAAAGTTAAACTACTTTAAATAACATACAACAAAACGTTACCCTGCATTGTGGTCATATTCTTGACACAAATGAACACTACACAGATGCAGACTTACTTATTCATTACGAAAACACGCCTATTCAAATTTAAAGAAAATTCACCTCCAAAAGCTGAAAATTTTGAGATAAAAAAAAAACTTGATATTTTTCATATTTCTGTTCAAAACACAGATTGTGGGTAACGAGTACACACAATCTATGTTTTTAGCAGAAATAAGAAAAATAATGTATACCCTGTAAACCCCAGTTTTACTATATAGAAGTGGGGTTTAAGGGGGTCAATATTATATAGGCATGTTTTCGTGGTTTATGCTGTTTGAAATGTGAACATGTTCTCTGTTTGCTGACAGTTTAAAATAAATACATGTAAAAAATGTTTGACTACCCTTTGATGTGTCTAAAAAGTACTGATAGAATGACAAACAGTGCAGACCCTGATCAAACTGCTCCTATAGGAGCAGGTTTATCTGGGTCTACACTGTTTGCTCAAACTTACCTGTCCAAATTTTTAGCATAAATATGGTAGCACAAATATTTTTATCCTAGCAAGACCTGTTTTTTTTCCTTTGAGAAAAAATAAATAAGAGCTGTCAGTAGACAACATAGCTCGCCTATGGGGGCTGGTGGTGGGGGAGGGGGTGGAAACGGGGGGCATAAGTTGGAGGAGGGCAATTAAGTTATAGATATTGCGAGCTTGCAGGTAAACTTTAACCAAATGCGGACAGCTAAACTTCAAGCATAAAGTCTAAGTACTAAGTGACCTTAACGTTCTGAAAACATTTGCCTTAGTAAAAAGTAAAATAGACTGCAGCATCTGATTTTTATACCCCGCCACACAACAGTGGCGGGGTATTATGGTTTTACGTTGGACGTCCGTGTATCCGTCCGTCCGTCCGTTTTTCATTTCCGGATGATAACTTGACTAAAACATCAATGGATTTTCACCAAACTTGGTATGTGCACTGATACTGTGGAGATCTGGTTTGGGATTGCTAATGGGCAAATTTCGTCAAATTTTACGGAGTTATCTGCCCGTGACACGATAACGTATATTATATTATATTTATATTTTAACGTTTATATTATTATAGTTTAACGTTTTTGTGTGTGTGTGTGTTGGGGCTTAAAAACACGTCAACCCTTGTGGGTCATTTTGTGTCGTCTCCCAGAGAACGGCAGAAGAGAGATAGAAGAGGTAGTAGATGAGATGAAAGAAATGAACAGGGGAGATAGACACAAAGGGGATTTGATTGAGTTGGGGTTTAACGACACGTCAACCCTTGTGGGTCATTTTGTGTCGTCTCCCAGAGAAAGGGAGAAAGAGATAGAAGAGATAGTAGAAGAGATGAAAGAGAGGGACAGGGAAGAAAGACGAAGAGGAGTGAAGAAAGAGAAGAAATAAAAACATTACTCCTCTAGCAGGCCTTGCTCAACTGTAAGCCAATTATCAGTTGGACGCCCTGGTGACGTGAGATACACGACACCTTCGCACCATCCAACCACCCCCACCCAAAGGGGAAATGAATGAAAATGAAGAAACAGAAGAAATAAAAAACATTCTCCCTCTACCCTCACCTGCTGTAAGGATAGTAGGCCTTGCCCAACTGTAAGCCAAGCTCAGTTAGACACCCCGGTGACGTAAGATACAAACACCTTTGCATCACCCAACCATTCCCCATCCCCCAACCCCTTCAGCATCTGAAAGAGAACCAAAAAGTACCCCTAAGAACTACTGAACAAGAAATCCTGTCACTGGATGTGTCTTATCATAATGAACAAGAATGGATACGGTTTAAGAATGGGGATCTGAAGTTTCTGAGATATTAGGCATATTATGAACTGGAGGAGGTGGGGCATACAACAGGGGATCCTTTGGATATGTCTTATCATACGGGAGAACAATATCAATTTTAGCTATTTTGTGTCTACTAGGTGCCTCGGTGCTCCTCATTAAGTTTCAACTCAATCTGGATAATAGTCATTAGAGGAAATGTCCAAAATATGAATTCTTAACATTTTGCCCATATAAATGTATAGGCTTATACAAATGCATGGGAAAGCAAATTTGACCTTGCCGTAAAAGGGTCAAACGTTAACAAAGGACCATCATTTTAGCAATTTTGGTAGACCTCCCGTCCCCAATGATTTGTGCAAAGATTCGGTCCCAGGGATTATTTAGTTCTGGAGAAGAATATTTTTAAAGGTTTAATTACCATATATGGGCATGGCGGCCATCTTGGTAAATGGACTGCGACTATTTTAACAATCTTTTGCAAGGAGGCTCCACTTGAAATTTGATCAACACTGGCCCGAAGGCTTCAGGAGACGTTTGAAATTCTCAAGTTTTCCATACGAATGTATGGGCCCATACAAATGCATAGGGAAGCAAACTTGACCTCGCATTAAATAGGTCAAACGTCACTGTAGGACCATCATATTAGCAACTTTGGTAGACCTCTGATGATTTGTGCAGATTCAGCCCCAAGGCTGAAGAAGACTGAAGGTTCTGGAGAAGACTTTTAAAGGTTTTTACCATATATGGGCATGGCGGCCATCTTAGTCAACGAACCGCAACCATTTTTGCAGTCTTTTGTTCCCCCAACCTAAGGAGGCTCCATATGAAATTTAAGAAAATTGGCTCAGCAGCTTCAAAGGAGAAGTCGTTTGAAAATGTTAACGGACGAACGGACAAAGTGATTGATCACTAAAGCTCATCCTGAGCATAGCTCAGGGGAGCTAAAAAGTATATGTGTGTTTTGGATAACCCTACTCTACCTAATATTCCTGGTGAAACCTACCAATTTTTTCCCTTTTTTACTTGGATAAAATATTGATGCTAAATAAACTAGTATGTCTGAGCAAACAATGTAGACCCAGACCAAACTGCTCCTACAGGAGCAGTTTAATCTGAGTCTGCACTGTTTGCCATTCTATCAGTACTTTGAGACATATCAAAGGGTGGTCAGACTTGGTTAAATTTCATGTGAATTATGGTGCTGTCCAAATATATTTGAAAATCACGCCTACCAAATGAATGCATGTGCAAACATCGGTTAAGAACGTGAAACAATTAGCCATTGGTGGTTAATCATAAAATAAGTTAATGTTAATAAGCTAGAAGGTTTTATCATTACTGCAAATAAACGGATTAGGGTGGGGGAAGAAACGGACTTGTTGGTTTCTTCTCCCCCATCCCCACCCCCATCTGGGACTTTTTTTTTCAGCACAAGGGCAAACTAGTTGTATATGTGTCAAATACATGGCGGTAATTTTTTACATGTGATACTTTAAATAGCTGGAACAATTTGTCATTACCGCAAAGCACCTTGACTGGAGGGTAGGGGTGAAGAAACTGACTAGTTGGTTTCTCAACCCCCCTCCCCATCAACCTCTGGAAATTTTTTCAACATAGGGTTGAACTAGTTAAATAAAGCAAACCAATGGTGGTAAATCATAAAATAAGATTGATAAGGTAGATTTTCTCATTGCAGCAAAGAGCCCTGATCGCTTGGGGACAACTCACTAGGGTGGGGGAAGAAAATGACCAGTTGGTTTTATCCCCTGCCAAACCACCCCCTTGGACTTTTTTCAGCATAAGGCTTAACTAGTTATATATATGCAAATGAATAGCAGTAACAATAAAAATAGTGGTTAATCATAAAAAAAGTTAATGTTAATAAGATAGAAGGTTTTATCATTACTGCAAAGAAACGGACTAAGGTGGGGAAGATACTGGCTAGTTGGTGTCTTCCTCTCCACCCCACTCACCCTCTTGGACTTTTTTCAGCATAAGGGTGAACTAGTTATATATGTCAAATAAATGGCAGTAAATTGTTACATACGATAATTTAAATAGCTGGAAAAATTTGTCATTACCACAAAGCACCTTGACTGGAGGGAGGGAGGGGAGGGGAGGGGAGGGGAGGGGGGGGGACTAATCGGTTTCTTCCCCCCTCCCCCAACCCTACCTCTGGAATTAACATAGAACTGAACTAGTTAAATACATGAAATGGTGGTAAATCATAAAATAATGTTGATAAGTTTGGTTTTATCATTAAGGCAAAGAGCCCTGATCCCTTGGGGAAACAACTCACTAGATTGGGGGAAGAAACCGACTAGTTGGTTTCTTCCCCCACC
Source organism: Anodontia alba (assembly GCA_964016985.1). Taxonomy (NCBI): domain Eukaryota; kingdom Metazoa; phylum Mollusca; class Bivalvia; order Lucinida; family Lucinidae; genus Anodontia; species Anodontia alba. Next base: position 59,343,803 of record OZ024834.1, on the reverse strand, counting down.
CCCACCCACCATCTTGGACTTTTTTCAGCATAAGGGTGAACTAGTTATATATGTGACAAATAAATGGCAGTAAATTGTTACATTTGCTAATTTAAATAGCTGGAACAATTTGTCATTTCTGCAAAGCACCTTGGCTGGAGGGTGGGGGTGAAGAAACTGACTGGTTGGATTTCTTCCCCCCTCCCCCCTGCCTCTGGAAATTTTTTCAACATATGGATGAACTAGTTAAATACATGAAATAAATGGTGGCAAGTCATAAAATAATGTTAAGTTAGGTTTTATCATTATGGCAAAGAGCCCCGATAGCTTGGGGAACAACTCATTACAGTGGGGGAAGAAATTGATTAGTTGGTTTGTTTTCCCCCTGCCCCCACCCAACCTCAGACTTTTTTCAGCATAAGGGTGAACTAGTTATATATGTGCAATAAATGGCGGAAAATTTATCATTGTCACAAAGTATCTTGACCAGAGGGGGAGGGGATGGGGGTGGGGAGGGGGAAGAAACTTGACTAGTTGGTTTATTCCCCCCACCACACACCACCCCTAGGATTTTTTTCTTTTTTTTTTTTTGTTTTTTTTTTTTTGTTTTTTTCTTGTTTTTTTTTTTCAACATAAGGGTGAACTAGTAAGATATATGAAATATATGGTGGTAAATCATGTTAATGTTAATAAGCTAGAAGGTTTTATCATTACTGCAAAGAAACAGACTAGGGTGGGGGAAGAAACTAACTAGTTTTAAAGGTTTCTTTCCCCTCCCCCACCTCACCACCCCCAAACCCTACTCACCCTCTTGGATTTTTTCAGCACATGGGTGAACTAGTTATATATGTCAAATAAATGGCAGTGAACTGTTACATATGATAACTTAAATAACTAGAACAAATTATCATTACGGCAAAGCACCTTGACTTTGGAGGGGGGGTGGGGGGGGGAGAAACTGACTAGTTGTCCCCCCTGCCCCCACCCTGTCCATACCCAACCACCCCTACCTCTGGGAAGATTTAGACTGGGGAAGAAACAGACCGTTACACCTGGAGTACAATAATAGCTCTTCCTGAATGTTTTTCAGGTGAGCTGCAGCAGTCGTCATGATCTGAATTCTGCCACAGTTGGGATTTGAATACCTAATGATCCAAAGTCAAGACCGCTAAATGTTCTGGAGAATTAAGAAAAATATTTCAGACAGCCCTCTTATCCAGGACTGAAGGCCTTGCCTTGACAACAGGGATGTGCACTGATCTGGGCCTTCTCTGCTCACATCACAATTCACCTTATTTTAACCTTCACCACACTCTAGCTAATTCAGCAGACAGCCAGTTCATGTTATTTTTCTTATTTTCCCCTGAAAACAGAACTGTTTGTTTGTGTTGAGGTTTTACGGCCCAGTCAACCCAATGGGGTCATGTCGAGCGCGGTCAGTTTACCTAACCACACGTTTACTGGGCAGACTTAGTCCTCTAAGCGGTTCACCAGTATTGTGCACATTCTTTCGCCAGAAACTGACAACTGCCCTTCTTGAATCAGCGGAAGGGAGAGAATGACTGTAGAAAATATTTCATGATCAATCTCCACGAAAGAATGTTGCCAACCTCGGCGGGTGTTGAACCCGCGACCTCCTGGTCTCCAGTCGGACGGCACACCCAACTGAGCCACCGAGGCCAAAACTGACATTTCATGCAAATTGTCTCCATTAGAGGCAATTTGCATGAAATGTCAAATTGTGTTTTCTTATTGAAATGCAAATTGTCTCTTTTGGACAGCAAACTGTCTCTATTGGAGACAATTTGCATGAAACGTCAAATTCTGTTTTCTGGGGGAAAATATTTCAAAATGTTTTCGGGGGGGGGGGGGGGGGAGGGGGGGGGGGGGGGACGTTTAGGACTAACCAAAATTCCCTGACATTTCCCTAACACAAATTCAAATTTCCCTGACAGTATTGGAGCCAAAAATTTTATGAATTTAGCAAAAAAGACACATCGGGACCAAACATCCCAGCTTCATCAGGCTGAAATGTATAATTCCCTAACAATTTCGCAGAATTTCATTTTTCCCTGACACATCACAGAATTCCCTGACAAATCCTTGACCTTGAAAAAATTTAAATTTCCCTGACATGTCCGAACCCTGTTTTCTGCTGAAGTTTTTACCCAGAGGGCTAAGTAGTAAAACAATAAACAAAAAAAAAATTTTTTTTTTTTTTTCATTTTTATTTTTTCTTCTGTACATATAAGCCCTACTCATTGTCTTCCGAACGTAACCTAGCATTAGGATTTGTCACTTTGATAGCTAACTGCTGGGCTCGCTCGACAATTGTCTTTCTCTTCTTGCTCGACACATTGTGGGCTATTTCTGCAGCAAATGTTCTGTTTTGCATCAACAAAACTTCCAATTCCTGAAAGTAAAAAATTGTAACCATTACCTGCTGCATTTTTGTTGTTTGGTTTGGAGTTTAACAGACCAGTCAACACTATAAAGGTAACGTTGAGCCCTTCAGTTTACCTAACCCCACTTTTCCTGGGCAGACTTGGCCCTCTAAGTGGTTAACCTGTACTTGTGCACATCCTTTCACTACAAACCAGCAGATTCTATTTTTGTTTACCCCTTCCCTATAACACAATCCTCCCCTCTTCACTAAAAAAAATGTTTTCCAATAACTACCCACCCACTAGTAAAAGGACTAATAATCCTCTATCATCTGGACTTTTGTCTTATTAAAGTACATAATGATGTGCTGCTGGGGGTAACAAAAAAAGACCAAGGGAAATAACTCTCACAAAACAATTAAATGCTGAAGGAAAGATTTATCTATCAAAAGAAAACTAGAACACTGAAAACAAGATAAGTATTGCCCAGATGAAATAACTGCTTTTTTGTTCTTTTTTCTTAGTTCATTACAAAAATGCATGTAATGAAATCACGTCACTCTGACCTAAATCGACCATGCCAATTTTACTGGCTAACCACATGTTTACAAACTATCACTTAACTCTTATAGCGCTAAGCAAAGTTGCAGCAGACAACAAAGTTGCAGCAGACAACATTCTAATTTTTTTATCAATATTTTCCAGTGAAAATAAGACCTGGCATCTTTTTACAGACTGTTCCATGGATGAACTTTCCCCACAAGGAATCTATCACAGTTTGGAGCTTAACGACCCAGTCAACACTATAAAGGTAATGTTGCACCCATCAGTTTACTTGACCACACTTTTCCTGGGCAGGCTTAGTCGTCTAAGCAGTTAACCAGTACTTGTGCACATTTTTTGCCAGAAACTGACAAGTGCCCTCCTTGAATCAGCAAAAAGGAAGAGAATGCCCATAGATGGTTTGGTGTTTTAATTCCCTTTCAAATTTATTTAACCCATTGTAGTTGGGAGACCCCTAAAAGGGTAATTGACAAACAGTGCAGACCCAGATCAGATGCCACATAATGCGACATCTGATCACTGTCTCCACTGTTTGCAAATAGATTAGCCATTTTTCTATCGGAATATCTAAATCTCAGTGCCCTGCATATCTAAAACTGAAAATGGACTCTTTCAATATATAGTGTGGGAAAGTCTATTCAGTCTACAATGGGTTAAATCATTGAGACAATGAAAGCATGATAATGACAGGCTCTGTGCAAAGAAGTGCCAGCCGTACAGTAACGAGCTAAATTCTGCCTCTAGCGTGATTCAAACCCAGGACCTTGTGATCTGAAGTTGGGAGTGCTAATCGCTCAGCCACCCTGATGCTTCGAATGACCGTAAAATATATTTCATGATCAATCTCCACAAAAACATATTGCTGGACCCAATAGGATCAAACATGCAACCAGTTCAAATCAGACCAGCATTCGACAGCGACCGAGGCTGGCCATACCAGTGTTGAGTTAAAAAGTTGAGGTTTTACATCCCAGTCAACAATATTTCAGTCATTTCAAAATGTACCATAGCCGCCGAACTGCTGTGACTTTTAACCAACCTGAGATCATAGTAAGATGAATGAAAAACATAAGTATTGCCTCAAGTTATTAGCTGCTCTGCTGCAGAGCACTGTACCATCTCTGGCATTCACAGACAGGGAACAGCTCTATCATTGTTTGTTTTATTCAGGTTTTACCTGGTATTCAGAAATTAGAAAAATATATACTTGAAACCATCTCTTATCTACAGCTATGAAAAATATTTAAACAAAACCAGGTATGACACTTTTTTCAACAGAAAAGTATTGATAGTTTCCTTATTTCTTGACGAAAACTTATATTGTGGGTACTCATTAAAAATGCCTCACCGAGGCATTTCTAAAGAGTACCTACAATGTTTTCATCAATAAATAAGAAAAAATATTACGTGGCTACCCCTTATACTCTTTAGCTATGTTTAGATATTAAATACCGATATTTTTCTTATTTCTCTGTGAAAAACCTTATATTGAAAGTGGTCATTAGAAGAACCTTGCATATCTCCAATAACTGCATCTGGTTATTACCCTAATAACCCTAAATATTGGGACATATGGGCTCAAGCAAACAGTGTAGACTCAGATCAAATGATCTGATCTTGGTCTTGTTTGTGTTGAAGTTTTACGGCCGTCAACCCATTAGGGTCATGTCGAGTGTGGTCAGTTTACCTAACCACACTTTTCTTGGGCAGGCTTAGTCCTCTAAGCTGTTAACCAGTACTTGTGCACATTCTTCCTCCAGAAACTGACAACTGCCCTTCTTGAACCAGCAGAAGGGAGAGAATGATCATAGAAAATATTTCATGATCAATCTCCACGAAAGAATGTTGCCAGGTCCGGTGGGGGTCTAACCTGCAATCGCTGATCAGTCAACCAAGCATCCGACGGACAGACCAAAGCTGGCTGATCCTGGTCTACACCGATTGCCACTCATCCAGCAATATTTTAACACATCAACAGGCAGTAAATTTACCTTTTCAAATTTTAAGTAAAGTATGGTAAGGAGTCACTGTATGCTGAATAGACTAGCCCCCCACTATATATTGGAAGAGTCCAATTTCAATTTAAGGTATGTTCGGTTATGTGATTTACATATTCCTAGAGAAAAATGGCTAAACTATATGCAAGCAGTTTGTTTGTGTTGAGGTTTTACGGCCCAGTCAACCCAGTGGGGTCATGTCGAGCGCGGTCAGTTTACCTAACCACACGTTTACTGGGCAGGCTTAGTCCTCTAAGCGGTTAACCAGTAATGTGCACATTCTTTCGCCAGAAACTGACAACTGCCCTTCTTGAATCAGCGGAAGGGAGAGAATGACCGTAGAAAATATTTCATGATCAATCTCCACGAAAGAATGTTGCCGACCTCGGCGGGGGTCGAACCCGCGACCTCCTGGTCTCCAGTCGGACGGCGCATCCAACTGAGCCACCGAGGCCGGCATATGCAAGCAGTGGAGACCCTGATCAGACGCCGCATTCTGCGGAGTCTGATCTGGGTCTGCACTGTTTGCCAATTACCCTTTTACGGGTCTCCCGACTACAATGGGTTAAAAAAGTCCCAATACTTAGGATTAATACAGTATTTTTGTAACATACAAGTCAGATCTTTGATTAACCTTCAAAGTGCTAATCACAACCGCAGCAGACGACATTCTGATGTTTTGTATATTCGGATTATTCCAGAGAAAATAAGGCTCAACATTTTATATGAAGCCTCTGCCTACCAGACCATTCAACTGAAATGCCATGTCTTATTTTCTCTATGATTTTGCTAAAGCACTTAAATGGTAAATAAAATGAGAACAATTTACATCCAGGAACTTCTTAATGAAGGAACTTACGCTGACATTATGTACTAGGAACTTCTTGAAGCCATCTGGCATAACATGTTTAGCCTTCTTGGCTGTACCATAACCAATATTGGGCATCTTATACTGTCCCTTGAAACGTCTTCTAACTCTGTTGTCAATACCTTTTGGTTTGCGCCAGTTGGTCTGAAATTGAAGTCCTTTCAGTAAATACACCTAATATCATTTAAAACTACTCCAAGAAACAAATAAAAGCCTTATACCAATCCTCTCAGAAACTTATTTTTCACAGCTCTAATTAGGGGAATGCATACCTTTTCAGGGGAGACAACTCCCGTCATCTTCCTTCATAGCTCTAATTAGGGATATGGATACACTTTCAGAAGAGACAACTCAAAACTGTTTTTGCCCTGTTCTGAAAGGGGTGTACTCTAAAAAATAAGAAGACTTTGCTCCCTTAAATTCTTTTAAAAGCACACCCCTATTATTCATAAGGTTGGCTAATCAGGGCTAAAAAGATAATCGATTATCAGTCCTGCCATTTTGATCAATAATCGATTAGTAATCAGTGGAGATCATAATCTTACCTTTCTGGCTTAATGTCTGAGCACGACACCATATGTTATACTTTACCCTATGTATTCTGACCAACAGGCCTGAGCAAACAGTGTAGACCCAAATGAGATGCCACTGAAGGTAATTAATGTCTCATCACAGTCTACAATGTTTGCCACTCATCCACCTACTTTTATACACAGTCTCAGGTAGAAAATTGTACTTGTTCAAATTTTAGAACAAGTATGGTAAACAGCTGAGGTGTCAGAATCCTTAGGATAAATGCATTTATGTAAAAGAAATCAAATAATCGATTATATGCAAATCAGTAAAGATAGTCATTTTTGTGGAATTTATTGATCGATTAATCAATTATTCGATTAATTGTGCCAGCATTAATTATTCAGAAGGGGCAGATAACTCTGTCAAAATTGACAAAATTTGCCTATTAGCAATCACAGAGCATAGCTCCACAATATCAATGCACATACCAAGTTTGGTGAAAATCCATTTATATTTACTTAAGTTATTGTCCAGAAAGGAAAATACAGACATGTCCCGGGCAGACAACTTTGTAAAAAACTGACAAAATTTGCCCGTCAGCAATCCCAACTCAGATCTCCACAACATCAATGTACACACCAAGTTTGGTGAAAATCCTTCGATACTTACTAGTTATCACCCAGTAATGAAAATATGGACATATTATGGGCAGATAACTCTGTCAAAAATTGACAAAATTTGCCCATTTACAATCCCTTTGCCAGATCTCCACAATATCAAAGCACACAGCGAGTTTGGTTAAAATCTATTGATATTTACTCAAGTTTTCATCCAGATACGAAAATACGGACGTACGACGGACAGACAGCCAACGTGATACCAAAAAACCCCGCCACTATCGTGTGGCGGATATAAAAATGTTAAAAAAAATATATATAATCCCTACCTACCCTGCCTATTTTAAACAAGTTACCCTAAACACAAAACTTTTACTTGGCCCTATGCACATGTTGTTTAAATCAAATCCATCAATTACATTATAAACGGTATCTGATGTTTGTATCACTTTGAGTAGATACATGTATTCCCAAACCACAGGATCACATAAGATGATTGTGTCACCAATATACAAAATTTTTCATGGCACAGTTAATTTATATTCTGAAAATCCCTTTGGAAATGACTTCACTCAATTTCGCTAAAAAATTCTAAGCTACCTTTCCCCACATTTCTCATTTACTGTGCTGTGAATAATTAACCCTAGTCCTGCTGACCCCGGATATGCTCTACCTTTGTGAACAGTGTAGATCCAGATCAGTTGGCTTCTGAAGATGCCAACTGATCTGGATCTGCACTGTTTGGCATTTAAGTATGTGAATTTATATCAATAATCTGTACTTAGTACTCTGATTGGCTGAAAATTAGAAGTGGATGTGGCATCTCAATTTATTCAGCATGACAAGGGTTAATGAAGTAATATTTAATATATGGAATCAAGTTTACTTTTATACATTATATCGTTATACCATATACTATGTCGTTAGATTTATTACGCTAAAATCTGCTGAATGAGTGTCAAACAGTGGTCACCCAAATCAGATGCTACATTCTGCCATGTCTAACCGGATGACACTGTTTGTCAGACCTGTCTTACTAATATATGTAAATACAGTATCTGCAGCACTCTACAAGCTAATTAGGCCTAAAACAAAAAAAAGTGTATGTTTCAGGTTACCCAACCGTGCCTAATTTTTCACCACCGACCCTAAAGTTTTTTTAAGGTTTTTGTGGGGATTTCCCTGTTTGGCCATATTGTTTTCCTATTAACCTCACATAAAAACTTTTTAACAAAATAAAAATATTTTCCAACCTACCGTCCCTATTTTAAAACTCCATCTACATGTAACCTGTAACACATTTTTTATTTGGCCTCATGACAAACAGATGTAAGAACCTACCTTCAGTTTCTTGTATCTATCAGACTGATGTCTGATGAATTTTTTAGTCCTCTTATGGACATTGCGGACTTTGACAAGGGGTTTGACGGCCATGATGTAAGGCCTTTAATACCTGTAAAATAAAATAAGAGACAATAAATCAGTTATCTGCCGAAACAGACCCAAATGCAGTATAGTCCTAAAGCAGTCAAAGTTAAAAACATTGCAACATTATAAATCATTTAACTGAATTGTATGCACTATTTTTTTTTTTTTTATTTTCTTGTACTTAAATTTATCTTAACAGAACTGCTAAGTGATAATGCATAGCTCTAGATAAGAGTGTGTGTCAGGTGGTGAATATTTTTTTTCTTATTACTGCACGAAAAATGTTGTGGGTACTCATTGGTGGGTACTCATTGGATGCACCTCAGAAAGGCTCTTCTAATGGAGTAATAAGGAAAACTTTTTTTTTTTGTTGATAAAGGTACCTTATCTAGAGCTATGATAGTTGTCAAATCATTGGCCTAAGGGCAGAATTGTCACCAGCTCATACAGAATGACCTTCTTTTCACTGTATCTTCTATTTTTGTGGGAGGGAGTTGGGGTTCACTGACCACCTATCTCCTTGGAGGCATTTTGGGGAGTGGGGTGGGGCCTAAGTTCATACTATTGTGACAATGGGTGATAATGAAAGGCTCTGTGCAATGATACAGTCATGAGCTGAATTCCGATTCTAGTGTGATTCAAATCTGGAACGGTCCGACCTCGTGATCTAAAGTAGGGAGTGCAAATCACTCGGCCCGTCGGCCACCTGGATGCTTCTGACAGGTGTCAGGCAGACTATGATCAAGTTTCATACAGTCCACCTGGATGCTTCTGACAGGTGTCAGGCAGACTATGATCAAGTTTCACACAGTCTGCTGTCTGTATTAGGCATACATTTATTATGATCATAGCAGCTAGCCACAAATCACAAACAAAATAATTTATATAACTATATATTGCAATATGCCTTCACGGGCATCCTTAGCAGGTCTTCATGTGTAGAAACAAGTACTAAGCAATGTGGATAGTGTTTTGCTCAAGGACATAACACTCGCAGCCGCTACTTGGGGATCAAAGCCACTACCTGAAAGTCTAGAGTCTTGATGCTTTAGGCAACAGTCATTTGTATTCATATACTCGCCAACCCCAACTCCACCTCTACCTAACCTACGGGGATGGACAGGGATAGCCTAGCGGGGATAATGCGTGGTGCAATGATCTTTTCAGTTCCCCGCAGTGCCGTATTGGTGCCAAGTTTGTGTTACTGTTCAAATATATCCAGGGATTTACATGTACTTAACATCTATTGGCCCCTGACCAGCAAGTTTTGGGCAGGACAGCTGATTTTAACAAAGTGATCCTCCAGACAGACTAATTAAATTTATGTTTTAATATCGCAAACAGATGAGAGACAAAACCAGCAGAAAGACCAAGAGGATATACGAAAGCTCATCCTTAAGACCAGCTGTGGTTTGTTTTTGTGTTGAGGTTTTACGACCCAGTTAACCCAATGGGTCATGTCGAGCGTGGTCAGTTTACCTAACCACACATTTACTGGGCAGGCTTAGTACTCTAAATGGTTAACCAGTATTGTGCACATTCTTTCGCCAGAAACTGACAACTGCCCTTCTTGAATCAGCGGAAGGGAGAGAGTGACCGTAGAAAATATTTCACGATCAATTTCCACGAAATGTTGCCGACCTCAGCCCAGCTGTGGTTTAATCCTTAACGAAATCCCTGTATATCCCAGTGAAATTCATTATAACCTGCAGGGCTATGACTCGGCAGGTGGTACATAGAAATACCGGAACACAGTGAAACACCGGGACACACTGGTAATTACCGGAACACACTCCAATTTTTTTTATTTTTATTTTTTTGGCTTATTAAATAGATTTTTTGGGGAAATTGGTGGCCCTTTTATGTATCCTCTGTCTTATTTTATCATTTGTACCCCGTGAACATAATCTATTAACCTTAGCTCAAATGAGCATCAAATATTTATTATTATTATATGGCAGTTTGATCCGATGAATTGTTCTCATGGTGAAGTTATAAAAAAAGAACTCGTCAGAATCGCCTCAATGAGGCAATCCAACGCGCATCCTACATCCCATATTTTGACCAGGAATATGAAACATTACTTCATGAGGAATGAAAGATGCCAATTTAGCATACATCGTCGTTAATGTATTGTGAGTCTATTAGCGGACAGACCTTGATCAGACTCATCAACATAGTCTGATCTGGACCTTCGCTGGCAACATCCCTGCAGGCACATGACGTTTATACAACATTGTCTCAATGTCAGTGCAACGTCATGGATGGATGGATGGATATTTTGTTTATAGACGCTCAACCCTAAAAGGGCATATAGCGTCTAATAAGTTTTATGTTATATGATGATTTTATTTAATGAGAAATTTAAAAATATCTAGGATTCATGTGTTTATTTTAAAGAGATAAAGTATCAATGATTTTAAGTGATTAAAAATACTGATCATATTTTATTAAAAAGTCCGATCTCTTTAAGAAAGTCGAGTATTTTCTGAGTTGGCATATCAAAAAGTTCCTTTATAGTTTTTATATTAAAATACTTTGTGCGAATGTGATTAAATTCAGCACAAGTGATAAGAAAATGTTTGACTGTGAAAGGTTCATTACAAGGAATGCAGAATGGAGCTTGTTCATTATTTAAAATATAAGAATGAGTAATTCTAGTGTGTCCAAGTCTACATCTCGTGATTTTTGTTTGTTCTTTTCTGCTGAGATTAGAAAATGTGCATTTGCTGTTAAAATTTGGTTTGATTTCATTTAATTTATTATAAGTTTGTGTTTCCCAAACAGACTGACATTTGTTGTTAATGTATTGACAAACGTTTGATTTTAAGTCGGAGTGAGGAATTTTGAAATTGGTTATTACTAAGGATAATGCAGATTTGGCTTCTGAATCTGCTAATTCATTTCCACGAATATTAACGTGGCTGGGAAGCCAACAAAACACAATTTCTTTTGAAGCGGAAAGATAATAATATTTTTTTAAGAATTTGCTGAATTAATGGGTTTCTATGGTGTAAATCTTTAAGAGATTTTAATACAGAAAGAGAATCTGAATAAATGATAAACTGTTTTTCAGATTGATCTCTGATATGGTAAAGTGCAATATCTATTGCCTTGGCTTCGGCGGTAAAAATGGAGCTATTATCAGGTAATCTGATACTGTCAGTAAAATTTGGACTAATAACAGAACAAGCAACTTTCTCATCTTGTTTCGAACCATCTGTATAAATTGACAGGTAATGTTTATAATTTGATTTGATTTCTAAAAATTCAGTCTTAAAAATATGCGACTCGACTTCTGTTTTTTTATTTTTATGAAGGTCTAAAATAATCTTTGGAGGGTTTAACGTCCATGGCTCTTTTGATGGAAAAGAAAAATGCTGAACATTTTTAATATTGATATTGGCCTCTTCAAGTAACGGTTGTATTCTCAGGTGTGCAACGTCATGACGTTGCATCAACGTTGTATAGACATCATGTGTCCGCTGGGATATGTTTGATGACACGTTTTCGCATGGCATGACAAATCTAGCTGCATCTTCAAATTATTGTTTAATAAGTTGATCTTTGAATATACATTGTGTTTTTATATACTTAATGTTGTTTTGAGAGAGAGAGAAAGAGAGAGTTTTATTACATTGAATTGATGAATGATGAAATAAAACTGTGTAATTAATAAACATGTCTTGCTATATTCAAATACCAAAAAAGATAAGCGGGTACAATCTGGTTCGACATGACCTTACTGGGTCGTGAAACATACAAACAACACAAAACTACAACAGGAAATCTGGAAAGAGTCGCTACCTTTCCTACACTGACATAGCACTCTGGGTAAAACAAAAGTTCAGTTAACATTTTGGAATATTTTCTCCACTAACGGTTTTGACATTTCATGTTTATCATTTCCAACGTGTATAATTGGTTGGAAATGTCAAATGTCAAAACTTTTGTGATGGAAGAATATGCAAGATGTCTTCATTCTGTCATTAAGCTAAATTAGATCAGCGTGTGACAATCATAAACTAAACTTCTATAATAATTACTTGTGAGTATTCAGGCCCAGTGGACAGGAACACATTTTTGTAAAACACCTTGAATGATGTGAATTTATTGTAAACTAAGATCAGATTTGATATCAACAACATCCTACATACAAACACTAATTAAGTTATAAAAACAAATTTTAATAATATAAAATAAAAATTTAAAGTGTGTTCCGTTAAGTACCAGTGTGTTCCGGTATTTCTATGTACCCCTCGGCAGGTCCCTGCTGTACAGGGCTGTAATGGACAAAAGTTATACCTGCCATTCACTGTACGTATTGGGACAGAAGACACAAATGACTGGTGCATTGCCACTGCACTATAACATTCCATCTAAAATGTGATGCTCAAACTTGTCTCTGTCCAGGGATAAACTATTTCGATCTATCATGGTCAACAGTCATGACACTCACAGTGCCTGTATGGATTTATGGAAGACGGCCGGAGAAACGTTCTCGATGGTCCCGTTGTGTAGTACCTTCGCAGGCAACTGCGACTTTCTCCTTTAAATCTGGGAACGAATCGGGTGATTGCCTATTTCTTAAGAGAGTTTTACATGGTACGGCTTTATCTGATCAGGGCAGTGCTAATTTCACATCACGTTATTCACTCAAACCTGGTATAACGAATAGCCCATGCCAGTTTTCTGCTTGGAATTTAGGCTTTGCATGGACTAAAGTGGTCAAATTGTATAACAGGCATATCTAACAATTATTGAAGAAGACGTTCTATTCTAAGTGCGAAGCAGATAAGATAACACGAGTCAGCACAAGTGAGATATAAAGTGGTAGTTTATCAACAACCTTGTTTCTATAAATTTCAAACCGGAAAAGGAAGTTATATGAAGCGCGCCGTCTAGTGGTGATATCTAAGGAATCGAACCTAACCGTTCAGCAATTAACAAAACTGTCCGAGGTTAACAGAAATACCAAAAAAAAAAAACAGTCAACTAGTGAAATAAAACAAACACCTCATCTATGTTTGAATTCTTATCAATCCCGTTTAGTAGACTGTTGTGCATCTTGCGCAAAGTATTCATGTAAGAAAGTTAAATAAGTAAAAGTGTGACAACTTAGGTTGGCGCAATCTGGAGCAAAGATGTGCAGACGCACACCCATGTGTCTCTTTTATAAAATTGTTTAAGAAAGTTTACCTTCTTGAACTATATTCAGAAGAGCACCAAGGCTTCTTGATTTCATTTGATGACTTTTAGATAGGTGTCTCAGCATTATTCTAAATATTCATTTTTCCACTGGCTATTGTCCAGTGTAATGCCCTTCCTGAGTCTGCTGTATGTCGGCCCAGCCCTCAAGCCTTCAAGGCAGAAGTTGGCAGACCACAGCACTCACAGCCCTAGATCCCTGATTTACTCATTTTTAACTGGCTTTTAAACTCATCTTAACTATTATAACCTGTAACCTTTCATCCACTACCACTACCTTACTTTTGCTGTTTTCAAACTTTGGAAGTGGCTATAAAGATCCTGTAACAGACGGTCTGCCTTCAAGACAACTCAGTTTTCAACATCTTTCAGAAAGTTGTGTTTTGCTTAGCGCATTCAGAAACAAAATCAGAAGATTTTACTGGTGATACATCAACAGACATTCATTCACCAGGGTTAACAATTGCAAAGGCTAGTCTCTAGATCTCACAAGTGATGTGAATCTAGCGACAGGGTCCTCAGAACTTTCAGCAGAGGAGATTATAGATGCAGGGAGTGTATTCCAATCCCTAACGATGTCTTGGAAGAAACTGTACTTATAAATGTCAGTTCTAGCATATGGCACTTGAAATGTCATTGGATGCCGATTCCTACTGAGCGGAATAGCAATATGAGTTTTATTACCTTTGTGTCTCTTGTGAAGAGACTCCCACCCTAGCTGTTCAAGAATGCTAGTCATACTTCCAGTTTCAAAGTTGTAGTATCCAGTCACAATTAAACCTAGCTGCACGATTCTGAACCTTTTCTAATTCTTCCTGGACTACTATTCCATGTGGGTCCCAAACAGGGCTAGCATACTCCAGGTCACACCAACCGCTTGTATGTCATTTCCTTAACATCCCGAAGGCATGATGATAGGTTGCACCTTAAGAAACCAAGAGTTCTGTTTGCTTTTGTGCAAACATTGCTTACATGTCAGTATTCCGTTTCAAATCCTTAGAAATTGTCACACCAAGGTATTTAATATTATCCACATTTTCCAGGACTGTTCCTTCTAAGGAGTAAACTGCATTGATCTTTTTTATCCGCTTCCTAGTAAGCTGCACAATGTTATATTTCACGGGCTGAAATCTAATACCCCATTTCCTGGCCCATTTGCCCAGTTGATCAATATCCTTTTGGAGTTCCGATGTGTCAGTGCTATCAACCTGATGGTAGCAGACACAGTCATCAGCGAACAGACGAATCTCAGATTCTATTCCAACCATGATGTCATTTATATACAAGGAAAACAACAGTGGACCGAGAACAGTGCCCTGCTGCACACCAGACAAAACAGGTGCCCATTGCGATTTTGCACCATTGACTACAACCCTTGGTTGCCAATTGCACAGAAATGAATCAATCCATACTGAAGTTTTTCTGCATGCCATATCCATGGCATTTGCATTTCAGAAGTTCATGTGGAGGAGTGTCAAAGGCCTTCTCGAAGTCCAATATGAATGTGTCTACTTGACCACCTACATCCAAAATTGTAGTCCAATCATTTACTACTGTGATCAACTGAGTTTCACAGCTATGGTTCTTCCTGTTGCCTGTCTGATAGAAGCTTGTGTTCATCAAGATGAGCCATAAGATGAGCTTGTGTTCATCAAGATGAACCATAATATTTGTACATACATGTACTATGTGTTCAAGCATCTTGCAAGGAACATATGTCAAGGACACTGGACGTTAGTTACTTGGTAAAGCTATGTCGCTCTTCTTATAAAGTGGACAGAATGATGTTAGCAAAAGACCATTCCTTGGGCATTTCACCCTTATCAAGAGATTGTTGGAACAAATGAGCAAATACAGGACCAAGTTCTAACACAAGTTCTTTAAGGACTCTAGGATGAAGTTCATCAGATCCCAGTCTTTGAGGGATTCAAGCCTTTAATCATTTTTATAACACCTTCATTTGAAATGTGAATGTCGCTCACAGGCGGAGCCAACCTCAAGTAGAGGGACCTCACTTTGCAAAGTTTTGGAGAATACATCTGTAAACTGAACTCCTCAGCCTGCTCAGTTTCAGACTCAGCCAAACCACTGCCATTTCTCCTTTTGAGAGGAGGGATACCCTGATTGTCTTTCCTCTGATTGTTGGTATGCCAATATAAGAAATCTGTCTTACACAGAAGAAGTAAATTTTCAAATTTTTGTCATGATTTAATGCAAAAACCATTTGTCGTAACTACTGATGCACAAATATTTTTTTATTCTGTTCAATGGTTTTTTACTTGAAAATCAAAAATATTTTCACTTTTTCCCATAGCACAAAAAAAAAAAAACAAAAACAAAAGACTGCAAATTATGCAGAAATCGGTAGGTCAAGTAAATTAGAGACAGGTTTTCAACAAGTTCTTTTGGTTCAAATGTTCTGAAATTTTCACAATATTGTTGTGAACTATCAAATAATTAAAAATCAGGGAAGAAAAGTAAAGAATAAATTCTTATATAAAATATCCACAAAATTGCTTTACTATAGAAATTGCTTAAGTCAGACAAATTTTCGGCCATTAATTTAATATTATGGTAAATATTTTAGAACATAACACATAATAAGAACAGACTAATGGTTTCTTATAAGATATGGTCAGTCAAAACAAAATACTTTCATTCAAAATAAAACGCCAAGCAAAAAACGTCTTTTCGGGTGATGTTAAAAGGATAGTAGAGTTCCAGTCTACCCCGCCTAGCCATTCCTACTAGGCTAGAGGTAATTGATAATTCATTTGTTATTTACACGAATAAAGGTAAACCAGCTATATAATCACGACTTGTGATTTTCTTCCATCAGTTAGCCGCTATCTTGAATTGGGACGTCACACATATGGTAATATAGTAATTGTGATCAATCATTATTAGTTTGTTGATCTCGGAGAGTGCCCTATAATCACAATGTGAGTCAGTCTGCCTGTCGGTGGTGTTAGTGAAAATGGCCATAGCACTTAAACTGTTGGGAATATTTTGATAATTTTGGCATACTGATAGATACCGACAAGATCTAGCCAATGAAGCTGCCAAATGTGATTTTTCATTGACAGAAGCTAGGCACAGGCAAAAATGTGAAAATATGAAAATATGAAAAAAGCCATAACCCTTGAACCATGTGGAATATTTTGGTAATTTTTCACGTATTGATTAACATCAACAAGATCTAGCCATCTGACTTGCCAATGGTTTGATTTTATCGACCCAAGGAAAACAAACAAGTAAAAAACCAAAAAAACTTCCAAAGGTTCAGTGCTGCCCAACAGTTATAGCATTACATAGCTATTTTATACCATGACATGCCATATAAAGCGGGTCCTGCACCTCTGCAAAGTTGACTCGGGCTTTATTCAGTTTGTGAGTGCTTCGACTGTCAGGGTGCGGGACTTGCACCTATAAAATATTTTGGATCAGTATATAACATCAGTGCAAGTATGAAGGTAACTGAGCCACATCAAAAAAAAGAGCCATTATAGCATATGTGAACAGCGTACCTGCGCATCCGTGTAGTCTCATCATAACCTTTGCTGTTCAATCACGTAAGCGGTAGTCCAAGGGGAACTTCAGCCAAAGACATGTGCCCTAGCTAAGGGGCTGGGCATGTGCACTGAAAGATTGATCAACAGAAAGTCCGCTAGGCCCTTTTCTCACTCAAATCTATTCAAGGATTGAGGAGATACATGTATCTCTTAGAAACTGGCATAAAACTTTAGCCAAAGTATTACAGACGGACAAACAAACTTAAATACGGACGGACTATCTATTATACACCGGGCATCACCCTCTTGTGAGAATCATGTTCACCTGTCTTCTCCAAAAGAAAAGAGTGTGATGGAAGAAAGTTTAGGATTTAGACAAACGCATGATGGAAATGGGACGATGATGACAATTTGGTGTTTGAACGTCTCTTTCACCATTTTGAGAGGCAGACACAGAGAGAGAGAGAGAGAGAGAGAGAGAGAGAGAGAGAGAGAGAGAGAGAGAGAGAGAGAGAGAGAGAGAATGTTTGTAAAATGTCTGTGTCAGTCTGGAGAGAGAGAATGTTTATAAAATGTCTATGTTGGTCTGGAGAATATTTACGTCAGGAGAAGGACCTTGACTACAGATGTACACGGTGCCAGGGAACTGCACGCCCCATGGATGGCAGACCACAGAAGGAAGTCCAGGTCGGACCTGACAAGCTTGAGGTGGTAGCTTCCTTTTGCTACCTAGGCGACATGCTCTCAGCAGCAGGTGGCTGTGAACTTTCAACCACAACACGTGTGAAAACCGCCTGGAAGAAGTTCAAGGATCTGCTACCAGTCCTCTCTTCATGCCACCTCTCTTTCAAAACACATGGCCGTGTGTACAGCTCTTGTGTGCGGAGCGCAATGCTCCATGCCAGCGAGACTTGGCCATTGACAAAGCCGAACCTCTAGCGTCTGCAGTGAAATGACAGGGCAATGATCAGACAGATCTGCAATGTCAGGCTGCAAGACATTGTCACCACCAGGTCCAATGAGCTACTTGTGCGGCTTGGCATTGAGGATCTGGACTTCATTCTGAAGGAGAGAAGACTCCGATGGTATGGACATGTGGAAGGCTCCAATGGTGCAGTCAAGACAGCCTTTGACATATAGGTTGATGGAAAGCGTGGGCCTGGGAAGCCCATGACATGGAAGCAGCTGACAGAGAGGGATTGCAGAGTGGAAGCTCTCGGCTATCAACCCTCATGATAGACGTACCTGGAGATCTGGTGTGAGATCTGCCATGCGTGCAGCAAGCCAGCTATAATCTGGAAGGGGGCCCACTGACGTGGATGTTGCCCCTGTACCTGCACATTAATCAAAAACTCCGATTATGATATTATGATGATATGAGATAAGGGCGAGGTTTCCAGCGAGTGTAACTGGTTTAAGGCAACCAGTAGTTTTTCTACTGACAGTTTTTCCACCATATTTCTTTTCTTTACATATATGCTTTTCTAAAGGATCTTTTCTTGACTAATATTCAGTTTTGAAAACATTTTAATATTTTTAGATGATCATTTAAACATTAATTGCGTGTTTATATATATACAAGTTTTAAACTTGTATTTTGTCGTTTTTAGAATTATTATTTCAGACTGCAAGCCAACATATTTTGGCAAAGTCAAACTTGCAGATGCTGATTAAACTGCTCATCCACAGCACTTTGATCTGGGGTCCACTCTGTTTGCTCAGGCCTTTTATTTTATAGCACATTAAAACATCATTTAAATCATTTTAGATCAGAATTTACATATAATAGTCCAGTGATTTACCTAAAGACAGTCCGTTTCAAGTGTCCATATTTCTGTGTCTGTAAGTACAAATGTATTCCTTCTTTCCTTTCGGCATCCACCTGTGGATTGAGGGAATTGGATAAACTTTGTAAATTTTCTGCCATTTTTCACAAGGGAAATAACTTTTGTGACTATCTGTTTGCTTTCATTAATCCCCTTCTGAAATGGGGTCTATACTAAAAATAAAGAATTTGCTCCCGGGGGGGGGGGGGGGGGGGGGGGGGGGGGGGAGCAAATTCTTTCCTTTTAGAGTAGACCATTTTTCAAAAGAGGGGCAAACAATTTTGATAATTGTCTCTCATAAAAATATATCGATTCCCATGAGCTGCCTGAAGCCCTTGTCACTGCTACCTCCTTGGACACCTTCAAGCATTAACCTCTATGAGTCACACCTCCAACTATACTGTAAAGACTTTTTTCTCTTTTAACCTTTACCATTCTCTGGGCTAATTCGGCAGATGACAACTTGATTATATTTTTCTAATTTTTCCCAGAAAATAGGCTTTGACATTTCACAGAATTCACAAGAAATGATAAAGAATATTTTCTGTGAAAACTGTTACTTTAAACTGTGCCTCACAAGCAGCATGTACAGTTTTCTCAGTAACAATACTCCAGAATGGGCCCTGCACCTCCAGGGTGGGCCCTGCACCTTACTAGAATAAGAAGATTGAATTTACAAGGGAACATGTTCAGTAATCATTCGACTGAAGTTTAGAACCTTGCTGCCTGACAATGAACTGGTGTTTTGTGTCCCTTTCAACAAAATTTAAGTCATTCCAGTCAGTCTACTTTCATCTGTGACCACCTCTCAAAGGATCTAGTCCAATCTCCACTATAGAGGATTTGTCTCAGTTGACCCAAATCAGGCTAACATAAAAATGGTAAATTTATAATATCAGTGGGAAAAACACAACAACAACAAAAAACAAGAGGGCCATGATGGCCCTGTAACGCTCACCTGAGCAACATAGCACTTTGAGAGACTGATCTAGAACTGATCAAGGCAAACATTCTGATCAAAGTTCAAAATGATTATATTAACAAGTAAGACAATGTAGCATGTCTAATGGACTGTGAAATAAAGGTCAAGGTCAAACATGGATGACTGCATTCAAGAGGCCATGCTAAGATGTATGCATGTACTAAGTATCACTGGCTGTAGGAGCAATAGTTACTGAGAAACTGACCTAAACACAAACACTTCATAAGTACCAAATATCACTCTGTAGGACCAATAATTACTGAGAAACTGGCCTAAATGGAAAAACTTAAGAGAGTCACTGGACAGAAAACTATACATCACCTTGAAATCATCAAGACAAACATTTTGAGCAAGATTCATGATGATCACTTCAAAAATGTGACCTCTAGAGCATCAACAAGGTTTTCCTTTAATTAGGCCAGGTGAACTAGTTTTTGATATCAAGTGACCCAGTTTTAAACTAGACCTAGAAATCATCAAGACAAACATTTTGAGCAATATTTATGATGATTATTTCAAAAATGTGACCTCTGGAGTGTTAAGAGTTTTCTGCTGATTTGGCCAGGTCACCTAGTTTTTGACCCCATGTGACCCAGTTTCAAACTTGACCTAGAAATCATCAAGACAAACATTTTGAGCAAGATTCATGATGATTGCTTCAAAAATGTGACCGCTAGAGTGTTAACAAGGTTTTCTGCTGATTTGGCCAGGTCACCTAGTTTTTGACCCCAAGTGATCCAGTTTCAAACTTGACCTAGAAATCATCAAGACAAACATTTTGAGCAAGATTCATGATGATTGCTTCAAAAATGTGACTGCTAGAGTGTTAATAAGGTTTTCTGCTGATTTGGCCAGGTCACCTAGTTTTTGACCCCAAGTGACCCAGTTTCGAACTTGACCTAGAAATCATCAAGACAAACATTTTGAGCAAGATTCACGATGATTGCTTGAAAAATGTGACCACTAGAGTGTTAACAAGGTTTTCTGCTGATCTGGCCAGGTCACCTAGTTTTTGATCCCAGGTGACCCAGTTTCAAACCTAACCTAAAAATCATCAAGACAAACATTTTGAGCAAGATTCATGATGATTGCTTAAAAATTGTGACCGCTAGAGTGTTAACAAAGTTTTCTGCTGATTTGGCCCAGTGACCTAGTTTTTCAGTTTCGAACTTGACCTAGAACTCATCAAGACAAACATTTTGAGCAAGATTTATGATGATTGCTTGAAAAATGTGACCGCTAGAGTGATAGATTTTACGCTGACTTGGCCAGGTGCCCTAGTTTTTCACCCCAGGTATTCCAGTTTCGAACTTGACCTAGATATCATCAAGACAAACATTTTGAGCCAGATTCATGATGATTGCTTCAAAAATGTGACCGCTAGAGTGTTAACAAGGTTTTCTGCTGATTTGGCCTGGTAACCTAGTTTTTGACCCCACGTGACCCAGTTTCAAACATATCCTAGAACTCATCAAGACAAACATTTTGAGCAAGATTCACGATTATTGCTTCAAAAATGTGACCGCTAGAGTGTTAACAATGTTTTCTGCTGGTTTGGCCTGGTGACCTAGTTTTTGACACCACATGACCCAGTTTCAAACTTGACCTAGAAATCATCAAATCAAACATGTTGAGCAAGATTCATGATTATTACTTGAAAACTGTGACCGCTAGAGGGTTAAAAAGGTTTTCCGCTGATCTGGCCCGTCGACCTAGTTTATGACTCCAAGTGACCCAGTTTTGAACTTGACCTAGAAATCATCAAGACAATCATTTTGAGCAAGATTCATGACGACTGCTTGAAAAATGTGACCACTAGAGTGTTAAGGTTTTCTGCTGATTTGGCCGGTGACCCTAGTTTTTGACTCCAAGTGACCCAGTTTCGAACTTGACCTAGAAATCATCAAGACAAACATTTTGAGCAAGATTCATGATGATTGCTTCAAAAATGTGACCGCTAGAGTGTTAACAAGGTTTTCTGCTGATTTGGCCCGGTGACCTAGTTTTTGACCCCAAGTGACCCAGTTTCGAACTTGACCTAGAAATCATCAAGACAAACATATTGAGCAAGATACATGATGATTGCTTCAAAAATGTGACCGCTAGAGTGTTAACAAGGTTTACTGA
The DNA here is from genome assembly GCA_964016985.1 of Anodontia alba. NCBI lineage: Eukaryota > Metazoa > Mollusca > Bivalvia > Lucinida > Lucinidae > Anodontia > Anodontia alba. Next base: position 59,321,795 of record OZ024834.1, on the reverse strand, counting down.
TCCAGCCTGGTGACCTAGTTTTTGACCCCAAGTGACCCAGTTTCGAACTTGACCTAGATTTAATAGAGGCAAACATTTTGAGCAAGTTTCATCAAGATTGGGTCAAAACTATGACCTCTAGAGTGTTAACAAGTTTTTCCTTTGATTTGACCTGGTGACCTAGTTTTTGACCCCAAGTAACCCAGTATCAAACTTGACCTAGATTTCATGGAGGCAAACATTCTGACAAAGTTTCATCAAGATTGGGTCAAAACTGTGACCTCTAGAGTGTCAACAAACTAATTGTTGACGACGAACGACGGACGACGGACATAGGGTGATAACAATAGCTCATCCTGAGCTTTTGCTCAGGTGAGCTAAAAAACCAAAAAAAACAAGAGGCCCACTGGTCATGGTGCTCAACTGAGTGAAATAGCCACTGCAGATGTTTTAATCTATGTTCACCAAAATACAGGGACTTGTCATGTTCTCATCTTTTTTGAAATAGGATAGAAATGACAAAAGAAAAGGTATTTCAATTGCATGTTGCCACTCCCACCTATGCTTTAAAAGGCCTGACATGAGATAAATTCAACAGGGTCTTCTTTCTAAGCTGATGCTTAACAGGGCCTTCTTTCCTTGCTGACGCTTTACAAATTTACTACATTAAAATTTTGCCATGGCAACCAAACAAAATGATAGCTGGTCATAAGACACAAAAACTGGCTAGACAATCATCAAATGAACATAACTGCCACATATGCTTCACATCACTTCACTGGTTAAGGAGAAAATGCAATTTAACCATTTTCCCATTATAAGTCTATGAGAGCTTTCTGTTGCCGTGGCAACCAAACCAAGAGGCAGATGACCATACTTTTATCTCTTTTGAATTGCCCTTACCCAAGCAACATATGTACTAAATTATTAGACTTTAGAGCCATAGTACTTCAGTGATTTTGGAGTTGTCATTTAAAAATCATTTTCGAAAATTCAATGTTGCCATGGCAACCAAACAAAACCATTTTCCCATTAGAAGCCTATGAGAGCTTTCTGTTGCCATGGCAACCAAACCAAGAGACAGATCACCATAATTTCAGGTACTTTGAATTGCCCTTGACCAAGCAACATATGTACCAAATTAAGAGTCATTCTGCTTCAGCAGTTTTGAAGGAGCTGTCATTTAAAAAAATTCTTTTATAAATTTAATGTTGCCATTGCAACAAAACAAAATGGTCACTGGTCATAAAACATAAACTAGGTTGATCATGACTGCCAAATAAGGTTCACAGCTCTTCACCGGTTATGGAGAAAATGCAATTTAACCATTTTCCCCATTATAAGTCTATAGGAACTTTCTGTTGCCATGGCAACCAAACCAAGCGGCCGATCACCATAAATTTAGCTATTTTTTTAATCCCCCTACCCAAGCACATTTGTACCAAATTAGTGACAAATCCCTTCAATGGCTTTGGAGGTGTTGTTGTTTGAAAGTGTTAACAGACAGACAGATGGATGGATGAAAAGTGATCACTATAGCTCATCCTGTCCTGAGCATAGCTCAGGTGAGCTAAAAAGGTCAAGGTAATAAAATGATAGCACATTGCTTGAGTTCAGTCTGAGTTTAGTTGAGAGGTTCATGGCACAATCACTGTACATTGCACAAAAACTGTACAGGTCATGTCAAGCCGGTCAGTTAAACTACTCAAACTTTTCCTGAGCAGGCAGAGTCCTCTAAGTAATTCACCAGTACTATGTGCACAAACTTCTGCCAGTAACTGTCAATTGCCCTTCTTTAATCAGCAGAACGGGTAAAATAACTGTGGAAATGATTTCCACAAAGGTATGTGGCCGAGCTGGGATTCAAACTTGCGACTCCTGGACCTACATTCAGATGTTCTACTGAATGTTCTATGCAGCCTGGTTTATTTGAGTCCATGTTAGGGAGAAAGTATGTATAAGATTATTACGGCAGAATGATAACAAAACAACTAAATATGTATGTCAACATCTCATCATTTTAATGATAACATTGAAAAAATGAACCATGGCAATCAAACAGGCACATCAGATATATGCAAAATGTGCCAACCAAGATCAAACTCTACACATGTCCAGTCTAATCAGGGTCTATGCCTTTTACTTATAGATTCTACAAGGCCCCTAGTCTGGCTCCAGCCTCTAGTGAATAATATTTTTTTCTTATAATCTGTTTAATAATCCACTAAAATAAAACCAAGGCAATATCATGACTATAAAGCTGGTCACCAGTGACCAGCCTTTATAGTCATGATATTTTTTTGGTTTTATTTTAGTGGATTACTAAACAGGATTATGAGAAAAAATATTTAGTCACTGGAGACTGAAGCCAGTCTACAAGGCCCCTAGAATCTGGAAACCCTACATCTCTATAGGTATGGCATACTGACACTCATTAGGACAAGTGAATTGGGCATTTCTCCACAAAAATATGTTATGGGCAATTCCAATGAGTACCTACAGCATTTGTTATTTTGCGGAGGAATGCGGAATTATCAATATTGTTTTATTATGTTATGACCAAATGGACATGCCCTGATCAGCAGTCTGTGCAAATGTGCAGGCTGATCTTGGCCTACATCACAGCTCTAGATAAGAAAAATATTTTTCTTATTGCTCCACGAAAACATATATTGTGGGTACTCGTAGAGGCGCTTCTAATGAGTACCCACAACATATGTTTTCGTGGAGAAATAAGAGAAATATGAATACTTTTTGGTTGAAAAATCGCCTTTTCAAGAGCTTTGCTACATGATTTGCATACACCAAGCAGTACCTATTTGCTTGTTGCAGTGAAACTATCTGACAAATGAGCAGCAACAATTGAAAAACTGCAGAGGTCCAGATAACAGGAGTATTCAGATTTTTTTGTTCATTTTGCATAAAAACATACCTTGTGGGAAGCAATTCCAACTAGTACCCGTAAGCTATGCTTTCATGCAAAAATAACAGAAAAATTTAAAAAAATCATCACCCTATCTGGAGCTCTGGAAAAATTATTCCATACCGTATTTAACCTTAATATTCAGACATACCTGAGCTAACAATGTATGCCCCAGGTAGTTGAGATAGCTAAAGAAGCTGTGGGATCAGGGTCTACACTGTTTTGCCATTTACCCAGCACCTTAACCTTAAAGTGCTTATCAGAACTGCAGCACACAACATTCTGATTCTCTTGCATTTTTCAGAGAAAATGAAGCTTGACATTTCATGTGAATCATTTGTCTACCAGACGATTCATATGAAATGGCAAGTTTTATTTTCTTTGAAAAAAAAAAAATTTTTTTTTAGAATGTCATCAGCTGTAATTCTGATCAGCACTTTTACAGTTTAAGTGCCAAGCCAAATTATAATAGATGAAGGTATAGTTGTTTTTCATTATTTTTTTTTTTAAAAAATAAGGCTTGTTATTTCATGTGAAGCATCTGCTAGGCATGATTCACATCAAGTGTTAAACCTTATTTTTTCTGAAATATAATGAATGAAAAAATAAAAATCCAAAAAATCAGCTGCTGAAGCTGTAATTAGTCCTTTAACTTTTATCGCTCTCGGGACAAATTTAGCAGATGATAAATCATTGATATTTTTTTCTTTATCCCAGAAAATAGGCTTTAACATTTCATGCAAATTGTCTCCTAAGGAGACAATTTGCATGAAATATCAAAGCCTATTTTCTGAGGGGAAAAAATCAAAATGTCTGCTGAGATTCTTTTTATTACGCATGCTTGGCGTTAGGCTGGAATTGAGCAACATTACGCGAGCTGCCTTCAGAAGTGCAAGACACAAACATTTGGATCTGGATCCCTGCTCCTATTAGCATTTGTCATTAGGTACAGGGAGCCAGAGTAAAACGTTCACGATCACTTTGCACTCTGAGTGCAGCTCTGGTTGTCAACTGAACTAGTTCACATTTTAGGACAAAAACAGTATGGTCTGGTGTCTGAATATTTAGGGTTCTCAGGTTCAAGTGAGCCAGTACATGTATATCAGTTGTCTGATCAGGGTCTGCATTAACACTTCATAACATATATCAGAGGAATAGTTAAGGAGTATTTGGTGATAATTATGGGACAATTTTCTCCTTTTCACATAAAACATATGTTGTGGGTATTGATTAGAAGCACCTCGGCGAGGCACTTCTAAAATACCCACAATGTATGTTTTTGTAGAGAAATAAGAAATATTATGCCAAAATTATCAATCACCAAATACCCCTCCTTAACAATTCCTCTGCTATATTCTCTCAGTTTGTGTCTCTAATATTGAATGCTAATTCCTGGAACTCATTATGGTAAAGATAAAAATGATGATGATGGTGTTTTACGTCTCTTCCAACATTATTTAAGCCATATCAAGACAATGAAGGGATGATGATGATGATGAAAACCTTTGTGTAATGAAGCACCATGAAGTCACGAGCTAAATTCCACCTTTAGCAGCAATCGAATCCAAGGCCTTATGATCCTAAGTTGGACAAGCTAACCACTCTGCCAAGCAGATAAAATTCAAAAAGGATGATAAAAAATAGGTTTTATACTATCCATACAGCAAAACCACTGACCCTGACCACCAGACCCCAACTGATCTGGCTCAACCTCATATGCTCAATGGGGAATGGATACAACTCCATGGGAAATAACTCTGACATGGACACATTTGCCTACATTCTCACTGGGGGCCACTCTTAAAGGAAAGAATTTGCTCCCTGTGGGTGCAAATTCTTTCTTTTAAGAGCAGCCCCCATTTTCAAAAGATTTTTTTAATACTGAGGATGCAACTTTCTGTCTACAAGTTATCTCCGTTTGGGAGCAAATTCTTTCCTTCTAAAGGTTTTGAATACTGAGGAGTCAATTTTCTGTCAGCAAGTTATCTCCCCTTGCAAAACAGTAGCAAAACTCCTTCCAGTGTATCCATTTACCATGAGTAAGTTATCTTTTTTTCACTTGTCGCTGTTCAAATGATCACGAAAACAATTTGGCAGAATTCCTAAAACATGATAAGATACACAAATTGCAATATACAATAACAACAAACCATTCTGGGCCTAAGTCTTGTACCATATTTGCGCCAAGTATTTGGACAGACAATCCTGAGCTAACACTACAGACCCTGATCAGATGCCGCATAATGTGGCATCTGATCAGTGTCTTCATTGTTTGCCACACATCCAGCAGTTTTAAACACCTCATCAGGTAGTGTATGGTAAAGATTTAAGGTGTCCAAATATTTAGGGCAAATACTGTACAATATCAACAAACCATTCTGGGCCTACACTTATATATTGCTCACCTGTACTTAACTCTTAAAGCGCCATCACAACTAAAGCAGACGACAATTTTGATTTTTTTTTATTTTCAGATGAACACAAGCAGACAATTCACATGAAATATCAAGACTTGTTTTCTCTAAAAAATAAAAAAAAAAATAAAAATTTTAGAAAGTCATCTGCTGCATATTTTGCTTGGCGCTTTAAGGGTTAAGCTAGCAGGACCAGAATAAAGAACAATGATAAGCCAAAAACTCCTGACTTCATTACATTTACCTTCAGAATTTGATGATTTGGTAGTTTTGGGGAAAAAGAACCACTTCCCTAGACCCCCTTTCAGGGAAGGCAACTCTGTCAAACAAGAAATTTGCCGAATTGTTATGCACAACTGCAGGTGGTGTTCTAGAAATGGAGCTAAACACAAAGACCAAACACTGTTCAGCCAAGCGTGAAAAGTAGGTCAAGGTCAGTGCATCATGGTGGATATGTGTATGAAGTTTCATTAGTATTTGAGAAATGGAGCTAAATTAAATGCACAGACTTAACAATGTTGACTCCGAAAACAATACCAATGTCCGTGTCAACGAAGATATCGGAAAGCAGCTGTGACAAAAACTGATTTTGTCCCCTCCTGCAAAGGTCAACTCTAAAAGGACAAAAAAAATTCCCTGTGGAAGTCCAACCAGAGACAAGGAAGTGGTTCAAATCTGATGAATTCCAAAAACAACAAATTCTTAAGAAAACAAATTGTCAGGAGTACAACAGACTCAAATTTCCCACAGAAATCCCTGTAGTGATGAATTTATCCTAACTATTTGAACTGAGAAGCCTGAACAAAGTGGCAAACAGTGCAGACCCTGATCAGATGCACATTCTGTAGTGACTGATCTGGGTCTACACTGTATTCCCAAGCCTGCCTGTCCAAATACGTAGGGTACCCTAAAACCATGGACAGACAAAGCAAAGAGAGCAGTCCCAGATCAAACTGCTCTGAAAAGAGCAATTTGATCTAGGTTTATACTGCTGCCACTCTTTCACCATACTTTCCACACCTCACTAGATATTCAAATGCATTTGTTAAAAAATTTAAATATGGTAAGGAGTTAAGAACTCAGAAGACTTGTTAAGGAGTAGTTGGTGATAATTGTGGGATAATTTTTCTTATTTCTCCATAAAAACATATGTTGTGGGTACTCATTAGAAGTGCCTCAGCGAGGCGCTTCTAATGAGTACCCACAACATATGTTTTTATGGAGAACTGGAGAAAATTATCCCATAATTATCATCAAATACTCCTTATCCTATTCTCTGTAAGGTATCCAACCACTGAGGGTAAATCAGGTACTGGAGAATACACTAAACTATAAAGACCCTAGTTAAAGTGAATGCATATGCTTATCCAAGTCTCTACTGTTCCCATCTGACTGGAAGGCCCATTTTTCACAGGACAATGCCTTTTCTACAGGGGGCTAATCTTAGCATCAAAATCTGTGAGAAATTTCAGCTAGTTACTTCTATTTTGGCAAAATAAAACACTCCAAATGTATCATTACTGCTTTACATGCTAAATAAAAAATAGTAGCAGATGACATTTCATGTTATTTGGTTGTTTATTTATTTATTTCTTTCTTTTTTTTTTTCAGATAATACAATTGGATAAATCATCACATCAATTGTTGATTCATATTTTCAAAAGGAGAAATATCACTTGCTATTTCCTAATTCACTACCAGTCCAGAATATAACTGTTTGTTAATGCCAGATCAGCCTGGGCCTTTGCTGTTGGCATATGGAGTCAAACCACCTTATAATTCTGCACCCTGAAAGTGAATTCATATCAGAAGACATACAAGTGATATTTTTCTATTTCTTTTCCAGAAAACAGGACTTCATAAAACTCTTAATGTGTCAGTCACAACAGAAGCAGATGACATTCACAAATATTTTTTTTATATATATTTTTCCAAGAAAATAAGGCTTGTCAGTTCATGTGAATTGTCTGCTAGGCACAAGATTCATATAAAATGTTAAATATTATTTTTTTCAGAAACATAAAAAAATAAATTAGCATGCTAAATTTTGAACCGCACTTTATGTGTTAATAAGAACGAGTCTCGGACAATGCATGTGAAATTTCAAAATGACATATTTGCTGACATTTTTATTTAGCAAGCAAAGCATAAGATTAACAGGGCTCAGCTGATAAAAACCGTGAGGACAATAACAAGCCCCCAATGACTGTGCCTCTGGCACAATTCCAATTAAAATTCATGATACATGTATACAACAGAACCAACAACTAAAAGAATGGCACCAGTCCATCGTTATCATAGATATAATTACACAACAACATAGCTACACATAAGAAGAGGGGGTATCCACAAAATATTTTTTCTCACTTCTAGATAAAAACCTATCTTGTGGGTACTCATTAGGAGCGCCTCACCGAGGCGCTCCTAATGAGTACCCAAAAGATAGGTTTTTATCGAGAAGTAAGTAAAATATCAGTACTTTTCAGTTGAAAAAAGCGCCTAATCCGGTGCTATGACAACAAGTTGAAAACCCCTTGACTTACATTGCTAAAACCACACTGCCGAGGATCACTATCAACTTACCGGTGTACCTGGCATGTAATACTTAACACTTTGTATGCTGGGTAAAAATTTCAGCAGACAACATTTTGAAATATTTTTCGTACTTTTCCTTGAAAATAGGATTTGACATTTCATGCAAATTGTCTCCTTATTAGGAGACAATTTGCATGAAATATCAAATCCTTTTTTCTGGAAAAATAAGAAAAATATCATCAGTTTGTCGTCTGCTGAATATGCACACAGCATGGTAAGTGTTAAAATGCTAAAGAATACATTCTATTTTTTTTTTTTTTTATTACAGATCTACCAAACTGACCTTTCGCTTTGACCTTGATATTTAATATTTATAAGGATACCTCCACTGTTCACTTTAGTACTATAGCAGTCATATAATCCTGCATTACACGTGAATCAGCTATTCACTCACCTTTACAATACAGGTAATATCTGTTTAAGCAGTAAACATACACTTAAAAATATTATAATCAAAAGGTTAAAGCCACAGATGAATTTTTGTCTGCCTATAATATTATTTTTCAGAGTAAATAAGACTTAGCATTTCATGTGAATGATTCACATGAATATTAAGTCTCATTTTCTCTGAAAAAAAATAATAAGCTATCATCAGCTGTAGTAGATTAGCACTTTAAGATGAACCTTTAGCATGCAAATTCAGCAGACAACAAACTGATGATAAGTTTCCTAAGAAAATAGGGTTAATATTTAATGAAAACTGTTTCCCTGGGAGAAAATTTGCATGAAATATCCTAACCTATGTTTCAGAAAACATAAAAAAAATATTTCAGAATGTTGTCTGCCAAAATATTTACCCAGCAAGCTAAGTATTTTAAAATTATGAGAAGCATTATGCAAACAGCGAAGCTGGGCCCAGCTGAAAGTGTGTAAGAGTGAATCAGTTATATTAAATTCATTCAAGACAACAGGAATAATACACAGATAATCTAAAATTATATTTTCTTACTTCTCCGTGAAAACATGTTGTGGGTACTCATTAGAAGTGTCACTGTGAGAAGCTTCTAATGAGTAACCACAGTGTATGCTTTTTTGTGTGTGTAGAAATAAGAACTTTGCACTTTTGCCTTGACAAAAATGATGAATAGCAGAGGACTGGTTAAGGAGGAGGATTTGGTGATAATTCTAGGATAATTTTTCTTATTTCTCCATAAAAACTAAACTTGTGGCTACTCAATATAAGTACATTTTAACATAATTATGTTTTCATGGAGAAACTGAGAAAATTATCCCAGACTTATCAACAAATACTCCTTCTTAACAAGTCCTCTGAAATAGCACCTAAAAATAAAAACGATGAAAAAAAAAAAGTCAACAAGCAATGCTTATTTGATACTCCCCGCACAGTAATGACCAGAAAAGAAAACTGGCTAAACACAACTTTTTGTTCAAAATGGATGACACTGATTTGTAAGACTTGTAGCTCACACAAGTGGCATAAAGAGAACCAATTTGGTCAAATTCCAGCTATTGGTTCAAGAGATAGTATGCACACATTTTTTTCTATAAAAAATTGAGTTTCAAAGTGCCAGTGTGACACTGAATCAAGAGACAGTGTGCACACAAGCTTTCTTCTATAAAATTTGAGTCAGAAATTGCCAGTACAACTTGGTTTATCATGTGAATGATTCACATGAAATGTCAAGCCTCGTGTCCTCTGACAAACTAATAAACATGAGGTCAAGGTCACCAAAATCTAATCATTTCTTTCCCCCATCCCAATGGAGTAACCACGTTAGTTTGGTCAAATTTCATCTATTGATTCATAGAATGCATACAAGGTTCATTTTTAGAGTCTTTATGATGTAGTGACCTTGAATATGATGTCAAGGTCACCAAAATGTAATTGCTTCTTTCCCGTGTCCTAATGATGTGTCTGTGCTAGTTTGGTAAAATTCCATCCATTGGCTCAAAGCAGTGTACACACAAGCTCCTTGTATCAAACATTGATTTTCCAAGTGCCAGCAAGACCATGACAATGAGATAAAGGTCAGCTAAATCTAATCACTTCTTACCTCGATCCCAATTATGTATCTGCTATTTTGGTAAAATTCATGTATTGATTCATGAGATAGAGAGCACACAAGGCTCACTTTTAGTCTTTATAGTGCAGAAACCTTGAAAATAAGGGAAGGTCACCAAAATCAAATCACTGCTTTCCCCCTTCCCAACTAATTACCTGTGCTAGTATGGTCAAAGTCCAGCCATTGATTAAAGAGACAGTGCGCATACAATTTTTTTACTGCAATGAATTTTATAAAGGGCAATAACTGTATAAAGAGAATTGACCCCTAGCCCTTACTTTTTCTTATGTAGGTACATCTTACCAATATCAATGCGTCTGCATAAACTGATGAATATCCATTACTGCGTTTTCAAGATATTAGGAAAAAGAGTGCACAGGAGGCTCATTTTTTGAGTCTTTAAAATGTAGTGACCTTAACATTAAGGTCAGGGTAACCAAGAACTAACCACTTCTTTCTCTTGTCTTAAGGATGTATCTGTATTAGTTTGGTCAAATTCCACCCACTGGTACAAAAGTTTTTTTACTGCATTTAGAAATTTTACAAAGGGCAATAACTCTTAAGAGAACTGGCCCCTAACCCTTACTTTTTCTTATGAAGGTACACTTTATTGATATTAATGTGTCAACATAAATTGATGACTATCTATCACTGTGTTTAAGGCTCACTTTTAGTCTTTAGAAAGTAGTAACCTTGAAACTAAGGTCAAGGTAACTAAAATCTAATCACTTCTTTCTCCTGTCTTAATAATGTATCTATATAAGTTTGGTCACATTCCAGCAAATTAGTTAACGAGATAACGTACACACGCCTTTTTTTTTTTACTGCATTTAGGGCAATAACTGTAAGAGAAGTGACCCCTAGCCCTTACCTTTTCTTTAATGTAGGTACATTTTATTGATATCAATGTGTTAGCATAAATTGATGAATATCCATTACTGCATTTCAAAATATTAGGAAAAAGGAAATTGTCACAAACAGACACACGGATGGACAGTTTGTTTGTGTTGAGGTTTTACGGCCCAGTCAACCCAGTGGGGTCATGTCGAGCGCAGTCATTTTACTGAACCACACTTTTACTGGACAGGCTCAGTCCTCTAAGCTGTTTACCAGTATTGTGCACATTCTTCTGCCAGAAACTGACAACAGCCCTTCTTGAAGAAGCTGATGGAACAGAATGACCGGAGAAAATATTTCATGATCAAATCTCCACCTAAGAATGTTGCCGACCTCAGCAGGGGTCGAACCCATGACCTCCTGGTCTCCAGTCGGACACGTATCCAACTGAGCCACAGAGGCTGGCACACAGATGGACAGACGAATGTGAAAACAGTATATCCCACCACAAAGTTTGCAGGGGGTATAATTACAAAACACAGCTATAAATAGAGTTATAAGAAAATTAATGACATTTTTAAATCACAACATACCATATTTGACCTTATTACCGCAATGTGCGCTTAGGTTTTTCAAAATTACTGGAAAAATTTGTGGTAAAAAGCTTACCTAACAAGGTTAAAGAAAGATGAGCAGAAGACTTCATGAGTGGATAATTTTATGAAGCATATGCGATATTGTTCTGGGCCCAGTTGTTCAAAACTAACGATGTTGTTAATTAATGTATCGTTCAAACTTTTGATCATTAAATATGACATATACGCTAATATGTTTGCTGAAAAAATGTGAATAGCTTTTGCATTTGCAAAAGCTACTCACATTTTTTCATCAAAAATACCTGTGAATTAGATATTGGAACAGTTAACATTTTGACCACTACCAAGCTCATTAAGCTAATAATGCTTTGAACAACTGGGCCCTGATTTTCTTTATAAAAGAAGTCGAGACAATTCAAATGAGTACCAACAAGATGTGTTTTTATGAAGTAGATACTAGTAAAGGCAATTTAAATGAGTACTTACAACATATGCTTTCATAAAGATTTGATAAAAGTACACAGCCAGTAATCTTAACCTAAACCTGCTGACCCCGATCTGTCCTGCCTTTGCAAACATGTAGATCCAGATCAGTTGGCTTCTGAAAAATTCATATCAACAACAGGCAAAAAGTGGGAACCCTGATCAGACTGCTCCTAGAATTCATATCAACAATCAGGATCGAGTAATCTGATTGGCTGAAAATTAGAAATGGGTATGGCATCTTAATTTATTCAGCAAGACAAGGATTAAGACTACAAATTTGCTTGACTGTGTGCTTACAGGAGTATATGCAGTAATTAGATTGAACACTGTATCTTTTGACTACTCACTGGTATCAAACTAAAGAGATTCCATTGAGTACCCACAAGATATGAGCCACAATGTCAGAAAACATACTTTTTGGACCTGTGCAACCAGCAAAGATTCAGATCAGCTAGCACATTCACTCAGTCTGATCAGAATCTTCACTGGGCGCATTTTAAATAACCAAGGATGCAAAGTTTCCTTCTGTGGACAACCAAGACTCGATCAGACTGCATGGGAGTACAGGCTGATTTGAGTCTTCCTTGAGTACATTGTCTCAAGTTATGGCTTGTATGTTTTGGTGTAAAACTAACACCTCAGTTATCACTGTATCTGGAACTAACATATTTACCCTTAAACCTTAAACTACCAATCACAACAACTGTTGTCTGCTTTGTCATCTGCTTGGGTTTTTAAAAGTCATTTTTGCAAACAGTGTGGACCCAGATCAGACTGCTCAGCAGTCTGATCAGGGTTCCCACTTTTTGCCTGTATGCAAAAACAGGCTTGAAAAGTTTGCAAGAATATTCAGCAGACGACATAAACAGACAACATTTTCAGGTGCAGGTTTTCTTGGCATCTTAAGGATTAATATTGGATAACTTTAACTCCTTACCATATTTGTACAAAAATTTGAAAAGTCCATTTATCTACACGCTGAAGTGACTAAAACAATGCTGAATGAACTAAATGAGTGTAAATTAAGGCTGGCTAATTACAGCTAAAAAGATAATCGATTATCGGTCATGCGATTGTGATCGATAATCGCTTGATAATCACGGAAGATTTGGTCATGATTTTACCTGTCTACCTGAGTTATACTTTACTGTATGTATTTGGTCAGACAGTCCTGAGCAAACAGTGTAGACCCAGATGAGACCACGCAAAATGTGGCATCTCATCAAGGTCTACACTGTTTGGCACTCATTCAGCTATTTTTAGACACAACATTGGGTAGTGAATCGTACTTGTTCAAATTTTAGATAAGATATGGTAAGGAGTTGAGGTGTCTCAATACTAATGGTAAATACGGTAAAGTAACAGACACAGAAATCAAATGATTGATTATTAGCAAATCTGTAACGATAATTATTTTCATGGAATTTATCGATCAATTAGTCGATTCTGATTAATTTTGCTATATTTGAGCTGGGGCTGCACAGTATGCTCAGGCATGTCTGATAACAATTTGGTGTTTTTCGTTCCTTTCAATATTATTAAAGTCAGCGGGATTCGAACCCGACATCTGATCCAAGTCGTAAGTGCCACTTGGCCACAAGGGCACTCTACAAGGCCTGTCTGTCCCAATATCTATGGTGATTATGGTATATGAAACAAATCTACAACCAGAATTCAGAAATCCACAAGGAAGTATTTTCAAGCATAGAAGCAGGGCTCTAGATGCCACAGGTATTCCAGAGATAATATTTAAGACATTACATTGACAGTACTCATTACAATCTCCTCACTGAGACAATTCTAGTGAGTGTCCCAAACATATGCTTTGGCACACAACTATTAAAAATTGCCATACTAACTCTAAATATTGGTACACATCTCACCCCACCATTTTCTCTAAAACTTTTGAACCATGTTGATTTGACTTTTAAGTGTATGTCACAAGATTACTGTCTGAGTGGCAAACGGTAGACATCCTGATCAGACTGCTCCTTAGAAGCAGTTTAATCAGGGTCTACACTGTTTATGGCATTTTGTCCCAATACATGTACAAAGAAATATTACGGTGTTCTAAAATATCGCCAAAATGATCACTTTACCTAGCACTGAAAATGATCTAACGTTGTTTTTTTTTGTCGTTTTTTTTTTTTTTGTTTTTTAATTTAAGGTATAAACTTATTTTACAATGAAATGTTGTAAAACAAATTTACTTTAGCTTAGAGTGTTCCCTCTCTGATAATAGCACTACTGTGTATGTACTTGTTTTCTATACAAATAACTGGCACATTAACTGAGCAACTACAGGCTTTCAACAAAATAAATAAGGGATGTTATGGAAAAACATTCTCTGAGTGACCTCATCCACGCAGTCCAGTCTCAATCTTTTTGTGGGCATGTATATACAGAATTCGCAAACTACACTGCTGTATATGAAGACTTAATAAAACTGAGTCTCCAATTTTCGTTTTTTATGTGTGTTCTATGTTTCCAAAGACAACCGTTAAGATTTTTATTTTATAGGTGGACAACTGAGGCCCAAACCACCACGATCATGTGTGCAGTCTATTGTCTGGTTGCAAAAATGACTGGCTACTGTAGAATAGATAGACAAAGAACCCTTTTCCTATGACATGCTTCTATTTTTTTTCCAGCAAACATACCTCATTTCATCACAACAACAAAATATGCCACAGCATTCACACCTTACAGCTGGCAAATCTACAGAAAACTATAGTTTAAGATTAAAGGGTATTCAGATGCATTTTTTTTTCTATTTCTCCATGAAAACATATGGGTACCCATTAGAAACATTTCTGTGGTACCATTACTGAGAATCCACATGTTTTTTTGTTGTTGTTTTTTGTGATCTTTTTTTCTTTTTGTTTTTTTTTTTAGTTGTTGGTTTTTTTGCACAGACATTCACAGGTATAAGAAAAAGGTAATTGTATTAAAGAAAATGTTCATATCTAAATTCAAAGACCGAAAAGACCATACATATAATAAGGGTTGGAAAGAGCTGCATGTATCAGTAACCAAGTTTCTGACACAGCTCCAGATAAAGAACTTTTTTCCAACCAAAACCTTTCGATATTTGCCTTCTTTCTCCACAAAAGCATACGTTGTGGGTACTCATTATAAGTGTCTTACTGAGAGGCTTCTAGTTAGTACCCATTAAACATTTTTGTGGAGAAAACAAGAAAAAATATAAACTTGTTATCCCCTCTTATCTAGAGCTATGTGTTTGGTCATAAGAGGTGCCCCAACCACTGACAAGGTTAAGGGACTGAGCTCTTTGGTGTTCCTGTATAAATAACAGAAGTACAAGATCATAAGGTACTTTATTTCTAGAGATCACAAGAACTCTATTGGCATGAATTAAACAGTACTTCATTGAAAATATTCATGTTTAAGAAGTCTATCAAATGCATTCCAGTGCTGTTTACACCTCACTACTAACCTTAACACACCGTGACCTCTTTCTAACACTCTATGGCTGGGATCCAAACAAAAATCGTGTAAGCTAAACAACTGTTTTGTATCTAAACAAAAATGTATAGATTATATAGAAAAATGACAATAAATGGTCATTCTTCTATATAATCTATACATTTTTGTTTGGATACAATACTCTTGGGGTCCATCATTAAACCGTCTTATATTCAAAACCGTCTTGTAATGAACCGTCTTATAAAGGGGTTCTAGTTTAGTTCATATTACTGAACCTGTATTTTAGATGATGGAGATTCTAATGCAGGCCTGAAATGCTTATTGGGGCTAGAGACCCTTTATGCATTTTCTGCTATTTTCTCATGGAAGAAATTTTGTGACTCGCTGTTTCCACATCAACCCCGTTCTGACAAGCGGTCTACTCCCAAAGGGAGCAAATCCTTTCGTTTCAGAGCAGACCTCATGGCAAAAACATTTTGACACAGTTGCCACCCCTAAAAAGTATCCATTCCTCTTGAATGCTTAAGGTAAATACAAAAGATTTTTACGAAAAGCATATGGCAAAAGGGACCTTATAACTTGACAGAGAAGGACCAGATCAACCCATGCCAAATGATCAAGGCCTTTGCAGTATGTATACAGAAACAATACATGAAGGGGCTGTGAAGAGCCCTAATCAGACTGCATGGATATGTAAACTAACTGGGTTCACAGTTTTCTATGTATGTGATAGGAATTGTTTCTGATGAGTAGGAATGAACAAACTTTTGGGATTTAATGCCACTGATGAAATTAAATTAAGAAATGAACAAACCTGCCACATAAAGTCTGGGACAGTTAACTTAATTAACCATACTTACACTAAGTAATGGGATAGACAGATCTGAGCAAACAGTGTAGATCCAGATCAGACACTGCAGACTGTGTTATTACTGTTTGTCATATTTAAGACCCATAACTGATTGTAAAGACTTGTTTGATTTAGATTTTAAGACATATGGATAGGAATGAGGCTGTCCCATTATTTAGGATAAATATGGTATGGTATATTGTAGAAAACATCAGCACATCCGGAGTTGTTTAAGGCTCCATATTCCTCGAAAATAAGACATTTTTTATCCAAGAAAGGTTAAATAAATTCATGTATGGTATTAATATGATCATAAAATGTGGCATCTGACAGCCTGTAAAATTTCAGTCAGTCTCTCATTCTTGAACTGAATCAAAAATGAAATGATTTTTTATCGTATCTCTGATTAAACGATAGCAACATTAATTCTGAGATACGATAAAAAATCATTTCATTTTTGATCCAGTTCAAGAATGAGAGACTTACTGAAATTTTACAGGCTGTCAGGTGCCACATTTTATGACTGTATTAACCCTTGTCCTGCTGAATAAATTAAGATGTCACGCCCACTTCAAATTTTCAGCCAATCAGATCACTTGATCAAGATTGATGCTATAAACTCACTTTCTTAATGGCAAAATGTGCAGATCCAGATCAGTTGGCTTCTTCAGAAGCCAACTGATCTGGATCTACACTGTTTGCAAAGACAGGACATATCCGAGTTCAGCAGGGCAAGGGTTAATACCATATATCAATTCATTGAACTTTTCTTGGATAATAAAATGTCTACAGTTAAACCTGTCCCAAGCAATCACCTGCCTTTAGAGCCACTATTTCAGATCCCATTAAAGGGCAAAGAAGGGGAAATCTATCTGTATTAAGCAAGATCTGTCTTAAGCAACCAGTTTTTGACTTTCCCATAGGTGCTTGCTTAACACAGGTACGACTATTTTTGAGAAATATTGAGCCTTTAAGAAGGAGTATTTGATGGTAATTCTGGGATAATTTCCTTCAGTTCTCAATAAAAACATACATTGTGGGTACTCATTAGGAGTGCCTCGCCGAGGCGCTTCTAATGAGTACCCACAACCTATGTTTTTATTGAGAAATAAGAAAAAATTATTCCAGAATTATCACCAAATACTCCTCAACAACTCCTCTGGCACATGGATGAAACCTTATTAGCCTGCACAGATGTACACGCCAACCAGGGGGGGCTGTTTACACGACAAACTGATCTTTTTACCAGCTATTTTAACCAAATCTCCAGATAAGAACATTCTCATTTCCCCGGGAAAACATACCTTATGGTTACTCATTTGAAGTGCCTCAGCAAGGTGCTTCCAATAAGTAACCACAATATATGTTTTTTTAGGATAAATAAGAAACTATCGGCACTTTTCAGTTGAAAAAAAGTGCCTTTTCTGCAGTTATGCATATGTTGTGGGTAATCATTAGAAGCACATGCCTGAGAAACTTCTAATGTGCACCTACCAAGTGTTTTAATGGATAAATAAGATAAATACCCAAATTTTTTGGCTGAAAAAAAATCTTATCTGGAGCTTAATCAAATGTCATCCATGTATATCTTACCAACATTACCAACACTCTTAACACACGCTAAAAGCACCAAAGACATTTAATTTAAAAACAAACAACAACAAGAAGTCTAGCTATTGCTACTTTTCTCACCAAATAACAGAGAAAAGATACCCTATAAAGTGGGCCGTGCCATGCGAAAAAGTGTCTTTGGGCATATGTGGACGGCAGAGGCCTAGATCAGCTTGTGCATCTATACAGTCTGATTAGGGCCTTCACTGTCTGCTAACAGAATCACTGGCTACATTAGAATGTATTTACCCTTAAACTGCCAATCACAACAAATGTCGTCTGCTTTGTCATCTGCTTGTGATTTTAAATGTCATTTCTGCAAACAGTGTGGACCCAGATCAGACTGCTCCTCTAGGAGCAGTCTGATCAGGGATCACACTGTTTGCCTGTATGCAAAAACAGGTTGGAAAAGTTTGCAAGAATATTCAGCAGATGACATAAACAGATGACATTTTCAGATGCAGATTTTCTTGGCATTTTAAGGGTTAATGGACATCAAAGGCCCGGATGATACTTTGCCCATGCACAGGATGATCTGAATCTCTGCATTTTGAGCATGTTCGAAGGCACTTTTTCGCTTGATGCAGCCCATTTAATGTAGACCTAAAGCTTTGGGTAAGACTTTTTTAATCAGAAAGTACAGTGTATCAATATTTTTCTCCATGAAAATACAGTTGACTCTCGCTATCTCAAACTCGCTTATCTCGAATAACTGCTTATCTCAAAGTGTAAATCTGGTCCCTGTCTAAACATGAAAATCTAACAACAGGTAAAAAATATTGTGGAAAAGAGGAGAAAATTGCTCCATAGGATATTGAAATTATATTGAAATAAGAAATTGATCCACAATATTTTCAATATATCTCTGACTTCAAGAATCCAATTCATATATATTTATTAACCCTTAAAGCGCCAATCACAACAATTGTCGTCTGCTTTGTCTTCTGCTTGTGATTTTAAAAGTCATTTCTGCAAACAGTGAGGACCCAGATCAGACTGCTCCTTTAGGAACAGTCTGATCTGGGTCCACACTGTTTGCTGGTATGCAAACAATAGCTTTGAGAAGTTTGCAAGAATATTCAGCAGACGACATAAACAGACGACATTTTCAGATGCAGTTTTTCTTGGCGCTTTAAGGGTTAAATGTGGTTAATCAAATTATTTTTTCCTGAACTCTGCAAATGTGATATGTCGAGGTACGGATATCTCGAAGTATTTTAGAGAGTCCCTTGGAATTCGAGATAACGAGAGTCGACTGTTCATTGTGCATATGCATAAGATTCACCTTGAGGAGATGATACAAATGAGCACCCACAGCTCTGCATAAGGCTCTTTTTCAACCAAAGTATATTGATATCTTTCTTATTTCTTAACATTAAAATATGTTGTGGTACTCACTGGAAGCGCCTCATTTAGGTGCTTCCAATGAGAACCCACAACACGTTTTCATGGAGAAATAAGAAAATTATTAATCTGATGGCCCCTCTTATCTGGAGCTATGAGTAACCATGATACATGTTCATGATGAAATAAGAAACATAGCAACAGATAAGGCGCTTTTTTCATCCGAAAAATGCTGATATCTTTCTTATTTCTCCACGAAAACATATGTTGCGGGTACTCATTAGAAGTGCCTCGGTGAGGCGCTTCTAATGAGTACCCACAACCTATGTTTTGTGGAGAAATAAGAAAAATAATATGTGGATACCCCCTCTTATCTGTAGCTATGAGAAATCTTATCTGGGTACTCCTGTTATCTAAAGCTATGTGGGCCTCACTCAGAAAACACACGTTAAACCTCATTTTAGGACAGAAAAGTCACAGACCAGCCTGACCAATTGTACAGTCTGATCACTGCCTTCACAGGTCACCAGAGCTCAAAATAAGACACTTTTTTCAAACAAAGCGTAATGATATTTTGCATATTTCTACACAAAAACATATATACCCCTCTAATCTTGAGCCATTCTAATCAGGGCCATTCCTGCTTGTACACTATTAAATGCTTCTGCTAGTGGACAAAGATGAATCTGACCAGACGGGCATACCTGGGCCTTGGCTCTCTGCGCATGCTGCAAAAGGCTTTGCTCTAACTTTGGCCCTGATGAACCTGTATATACCCTGCCTTTGCAAACAGTGTAGATCCAGACCAGTTGGCTTCTGAAGAAGCCAACTGATCTGGATCTGCACGGTTTGTCATTTAGTTAGTGAATCTGTATCAACAATCTGGATTAAGTAATCCGACAGCTGACAACTGAAGGTGGGCATGGCATCTTAATTTATTCAGCATGACACGGGTTAATGTATTTATGCTTGACATATGACAACACTGAAACAGACTCCAATAAATTATCTTACCAATAATAACTCCCATCAAATCAAAATAGGTCTTGAGTTACTAGGTAACCAGCATTGACCCCAATAAGGCCACATTCATATGACAATACAGCCTTACATATATGTGTTCATGAGTATGTAACACTGGAGCCTCCCGATATCATTATCCATTATAACACTATTTCGTTATAATACTATCATGGCTCCAGATCAGATAGCATCCCAGCTAGCATTCTACGTAAATCTACATCGGACCGTCATCGGCCCGTCAGCTACCCTGACGGGCCGATGATGGCCCGATATAGATTTACATAGAATGCTGACTGGGATATTGATATTTTTTATTTCTCCATTAATACACATTATGGGTATTCATTAACCCATTGTAATCTGGAGACCATTTAAATGGTAATTGGCAAACAGTGCATACCTAGATCAGACACCTCAGAATGTGGCATCTGATCAGTGTCTCCACTATTTGCAATTTCTCTAGGAATATCTAAATCACATAACCCAATATACCTAAAATTGAAACTGGACTTTTCCAATAATAGTGTGGAGAAGTCTATTCAGTCTACAATGGTTTAAAAGTATCTGTAAATGGTGCTTTTAATGACTACCTACAATGTATATTTTCCATGGAGAAATAAGAAAAAAAACAAAACAATATTTATCTGGATATCTCTCTTCTGTAGAGCTGTAACTATTTTTATTATGATACTTTCTGCTAATAGTGGTCATTTTCATACCAAAACACATCTTGTTGGCACTTATTGAGAGGTTCCTGTTGGCACTTATTGAGAGGTCCCCCTTATCTGTACCTACCTAACAACATCAGCTCCATTTTAATTTGAAAGGGTTCTACATCGAACTTCAATGGCTCAAACATCTTTAGGACCATGGATATTGTTCTGTACATGGTAGTTCAGGTCACTGAGAGTTTCGAAACACCAGGGCCCGGTTGTTCAAAGCGTCGTTAGCTTAACGAGCTCGTTAAGGGTCATTTCGTTAACTGTTTTAGCAAATTCAATATACAATATTATGATATTTTTTGCTGAAAAAATGTGAGTAGCTTTTGCACTGCAAAAGCTACTCACATTTTTTCAGCAAAAATTTTCGGCATATTTGCATATCACTCAATGTAAATTTTAACGAATCGTTAACTAACGACATCGTTAGCTTTGAACAACTGGGCCCAGGTCAGGAGGCAAATGGGGATAATTTAGGGATGCCTTTTCAAGCTGTTATAAGTAATGGTATGCTGTGTGTACTCATTAGAATCACCTCTGAGGCTTTTCTAATTACACACACCATACATTTACAAGATATTGTAAGGAAACTTCCCTAAAAGATCCCTAAATATTTGTTTTCTTGAGCTATTGGAAGAATTTCCTAGGGACTCAAAAACAAGTTTGAATCAGCCACCATAAACAAGGCATCAGTGTTCGAGTCATTGAAGTTTTACTCTATTTTCTTGTGATAAATCAATACATGAGCTGTGCCACTGCAAAAAGGATTTTGAGGGAATGTGAAGACACTGATCAGAATGTGCATTAAATGTTCTGATCTGAGCCTGTTACTTCCTTACTGAATTACTGAATCATTAAATCCAACAAGGAAGAACACAGACCTAGGTAAGATGCAGTTTTCTACAAAACTGTTGATAATTTTTTCTTATTTCTCCATGTAAACATATGTTGTGGGTACTCATTAGAAGCGCCTCGCCGAGGCGCTTCTAATGAGTACCCACAACATATGTTCACATGGAGAAATAAGATAAATATTTATTTGGATACTCTTCTTATCTAGAGCTCCCAGGAAAAGCAAAGTACTAGTTAGTCTGCATGGATGTACAGGCTGAACTGGGATTTTGCTGTTTGCATATGCCTCAACAAACCCTTTCCTCAAAGTATGGCCCACGCATGCATGAACGGCGAAATCATCAGCTTGTGAAAATATCACACAAGTGAGCTGGAGTTAAATGAGACACAAAAACCTGTCGAAACATCACTGAAATTCGTTCATAACATGAAACCGTAAAATCCACGGAAGTCTCACATTCAGTGAACTTGTGTCACCAAAATCAGTTATCACAATAACGCCGCAGTGACCTTGCAGGCACCCTGGCAACCCCTCCACATGGACTAGTGACTCTCTAGCAACCATTGCTATGGCAACAATGAACCAATAACTGTCTCTACGACACTGAGTATCACACTATATCACTACATATATTGTCCATTCATTTTTAGGAACTGGAAAAAGAAAGGAGACAATTTGCATAAAATATCAAAGCCTATGTTCTGTGAAAATATCAATGTTTTTGGTCTACTGAATTAGTCCAGAGAGTGGTAAAGTTTAAAGCACCATTAAAGATTAATAGCACACATTTTAACTCGTTTTCTAAAAAAAAATAGGGCTTAAAATTTCATATGAGCAGACATGGGAAGAGGTTTTGTTGTTTTTTTTGTTTGTTTTTTTTTTTTAGTAAAATAAAGAAAATTTGTTGCTGATTATTGTAAGAAAAGGTAACAAAACAATCTCTCATATCTTTTTACAAACGTTTAGGACTATAATAAAGAATATTATGGATATTTTTTTACAAAATTCAACATAATAATACACACATGATTACTATGTGCAATCCTTCCCTGCTATTGTAATTTCAGCTTCCAAAAATAACAGACTTTCCTAAATTCAAAGACAGGCCCACTTTTCATATAGATGGGTGAAAGAAGTTGTATTTTGACTTACCTGTATGACTAATGAAGGTCCTCGAGCTACTATTTCTGGTGGTAATTTACTAAGAGGACAGTTTTCAATGCTCATTATCTGTAGATTATAACATAATGCTAGCTCGTATGGTAGGTTATGGAGATCCTGGTTATCATTGATGTATAACGTTTCTAAATTCTGGAGAGCACCTGTAGGGGAAAACAAAAAAGTTGGCATCGCAGAGATCTAGATAAGGCTTTTTTTTTTCTTTTTTTTTCAACAAATAAAAATGTTAATATTTTTCTTATTTTTCCCTAAAAATATACTTTGTGAGTACTCATTCTGTACATTGTTTGATTGATTGAGTTGAGGTTTTACGGCCCAGTCAACCATTAGGGTCATGTCGAGCCAATCATTCTATATATAAAGCGTAGAAATACCAGAGCAAGTAGATTATATTTAAAGGAAAAATAACATCACATGGTACGTCTAAATAATTATAATATTCCCAACCAGTTTTGTTTGCAACTCATCAGGGGAATAAACAATAGCAATAGAGCATTAAAAATTCCAACGTTACTTAGTAACAATAAATACGTGTACATACTACACAATGTTAAAACATCACGGCGTCTACACGGCGTCATAAGTCTTTGTTAAGTTTGGGGTTAAATATTTTTATGAGATAACCTTGCTGAAACATCATTGTTGTGAAATTTGTAAAAAGGGAAAATGGAAAATAATGGGTTTATAAGAGAGCACTGCTCTAAATGAGAACTGAGAGGTAATTGTCTTGTTGATGGGTCCATCATTTGTTGGTCATGAACTGTCCGTCTGTTTCGAAGTTTGTCTCCCGTCTGTCCCATATAATATTCACGACAACCATTGCAAATTAAAACACAAAAAACATTTTTTACGTTACAATTCATATTTTCTTTTACATGGAAAACCTTATTGTTGAGTTTTAATGAAGATCCTTCTATGATATAATTACAAAGTCCGCATCGTGGTTCGTTGCATTTACTAACTGAGGGTAAAATGTTGATTCCTTTGAGTTCAGATTTTACCAGCAGTCTCTTTAAATTTGGAAGTTGTCTTTCGCTTTTTATCACCTTAGTATTGTTCAAAATCGTTCTCACTGTTTCGTTCTTCTTTAAAATTTCCATATTAGTTTTTAAGATGCCAAAAGCGTCCTTATTCTTTGGATTGTATCTTGATATAAAAGGGGTTATGTTTTTTTCATTCTTTTCCTGGACCAACAGACATATATGATAAAGCCACAGATTCTAAACAATATTTAAATTTTAACTCATGCCACCCGAAACACACAAAAATTAACATACCCTTTTCTTTAGCATGTAGACTTTGTACAATTATTTCAAATAAATCCACACTCGATACCCGTTTGAAAGAACTAACCATAACCTTAATTGAAAGAAAGAATCCACTGCAAATAATAAAGTCAGGAATAACTAGAGCTTGGAAATACCTAGAGAAGATTTATGAAGGGTCCAGGAAAAGAATGAAGAAAACATAACACCTTTTATATCAACATACAATCCAAAGAATAAGGAAGCAGGACTTAATGAAGCTTGCGACCAGAAGTACCATATTTACTAAAAGTATTGGGACATACAGGCCTGAGCAAACTGCCCAGATCAGAGATCACAGCATTTACTCAGCTACACATGTTGTCAGATTATCGCTACATTAACCCATTATAGACTGAATAGACTCTTCCACACTATATATTGGAAGACTCCAATTTCAATTTTAGGTACATCCAGCTATGAGATTTACATATTCCAAGAGAAAAATGGCTAAACTATTTGGAAACAGTGGAGACCCTTATCAGATGCCGCATTCTGTGGCATCGATCTGGGTCTGCACTGTTTGCCAATTACCCTTTTATGGGTCTCTCGACTACAATGGGTTAACTTACCTATTTCTGTTGGGATGGAAGTTAAATTATTTTCCCCAGCACCTAGATACTGTAAATTACCCAAGCATCTGAAATAAACAATATACATGTAGCTAAGGTCATCCAGCTAAAACAAAAATAAACAACAACAGCATTATTTTAATCACACTGACCAAAAATGTAAGCCTTTTCAAACAGTATGATTCCAGATCAGACAGCTGAAATTGAGCTTTTTATTATCAGAATTAACACCGTGATTTCTGTCAAACACCACAGCTTGAAATAAACATTGTTCAAGTTCAAAGAATCTTAGTCTTTCTGAGAAGAAGTTACGATGAAGAACATACATGTATGGCAAAATGACAGAAATTTTTATCTTGAAAAACTAATAAACTGACTGTGAAAGTGTGAATCCTAGTTTATGCACAGGATGTTTACCCATGATGACATTTTCGAGGTGAATGTATACACCTGAAGAATTTTCAGAGAAATGTTAAGGAGGAGTATTTGGTAATAACTCTGGGCTATTTTTTTCTTATTTCTTCATAAAAACATACAATGTGGTTACTCATTAGAAGCACCTTGTCGAGATGTGCTGTGGGTTCTGAGAACTCCTCAGCAAGGTTTATGGAGGAACTGAGAGAACTATCCTAAAATTATCCTCCTTAACAAGTCCTATGGATTTTGTCTTCTATTCCTTTTAGTGCATGTCGGGAGTTGTTTCCTTCAGACTTGTATCTATTCAATTTAAAACAAATACTTCCCATGCACATCACAGTCAGCCATTTCATTATGGAAACATGCCTATTCAAATATACTGAAAATTTTACTACCAAAAAAAGAATATTTTCAGATAAAAAAATTCTGATTGATCAAATCATAGATTGTGGGTACTCGTGAGAACCACCTCAGAGGCGGTTCTCGCGAGTACCCACAATCTATGTTTTTGAGAAGAAATAAGACAGATAATGTATACCCCTGTAAACCCCAGTTTTATTACATAAAAGTGGGGTTTAAGGGGGTCAATATTATATAGGCATGTTTTCGTGATTTTAACAGTAATATAGTATTAATTCAGCAAATTTAATGAGAACCCACTACATATTTTTGTGGATAAAATAGAAAATAGAACAAGAGCTGTCGTAGGACAGCGTAGCTCGCCTGCTGGGTACATTTTATATTGTAACATTTTTATCATTAAGAAATTCAAAATGTATAATAATAATAAAACACAAACCCATCATGAGTTCTTGCTCCGTTTAAAGTAATTATCCTTGGAGCAGTTAATGTTTTGCAATGTTCTCATTCAGTTTTGATTTTGTTTGTTTTTTCACTTGAGGTTTAACTTCCCTGTCAACACTGTGTAGGTTATTTTGGGAGACGTTGCTTCCAATTTTGTGGGACTTTTACCCGACATTGAGATGACATGACATCTCAAGCCCTGCTGCCCAACTAAACCAATAGGATTTATATGCATGGACCGTCCAACTCGCACCACCTTTCCTGGGCAAGCTTAGAACCTCTAAGCAGCTAACCAGTACTTGTGTGCAGTTGGTTTCAGCTCTGCGTGGCAGCATCATGCAGCCCAATCTATTTCTTAAAGTCCCAATGAGCCGGTGCCGCATTCAGTTTTGAATTAAAAGTGTAATGTTATGAAGTAAAAATAAAATAAGAAGTTATGTGTAAATGTAGGTACATCTGACTAAACATATCAAGAACTGATTTTTGAGGACCCACACATTTTGTGAAATATTGTTGTAAGTTGGTCAAGAGCAGACTTTCTTCCTATTTTGAGAGAGGACATAAATAGGACTTAAATAAGTTTTGAGTCTCTCCCTCTATAAATGTTAAAGGAAATCTCTGTGTTAGATGTACCACTGACATATTTTTAAGTCAACCCTTGGGATCACATGGAAGTAGATTGACAAATGGAATTGCTGATCAAATAATTTCAAGATATAAGGCAAAAATCCCTGAATCATGAAATGTAGGTCACACTGACCTAGATATATTTTGATGTCAATCATAGGATCATATGGAACTAATATTTGATTTATGGTATTGCTCAATGAAATAGTATTCAAGGTAAGGAAAAAAATCAGTGAACCATGAAATATAGGTCAAACTGAACTATACTGAGGACAATCTTCGGGTCAGATGGAAATTATAATCCAGGTATGATATTTCTGCATCACACTGTCTTCCTTTATAAGGGAAAATCAGTGAACCATGAAATATAGGTCACAGTGTCCTAGAATGATTAAGTCAAATGGGTATGACATATTTCTATGAAATAATTTTCAAGTTATATGGCGAAATCATCCAACAATATAATATAGGTCACACTGACCTAGTAATAAAAATAAAAGGCAAAATCACTGAAGCATGAAATATAGGTCACAATGACCTAGATATAGTAAGTGGTCATTCATTGGGTCACATGGAACTAATATCCCAGGTGTGACATTTATCCAACAAATAGTATTCAAGATATAAGGCAAAATCACTGAACCATGAAATATAGGTCACACCAACAGAGATATATTTTGACGTCAATAATCGGGTCACAAGGAACTAATATCCCAGGTGTGACATTTATCCAACAAATAGTATTCAAGATATAAGGCAAAATCACTGAACCATGAAATATAGGTCACAATGACCTAGATATAGTAAGTGGTCATTCATTGGGTCACATGGAAGTAATATCCCAGGTGTGACATTTATCCAACAAATAGTATTCAAGATATAAGGCAAAATCACTGGACCGTGAAATCTAGGTGACCTGGACCGTAAAATGTAGGTCACCATGACCTTCACTCTCTTACACTTAAACCGATGTCACATAGTTAGCTGATGTATAACCAGTTGTGTCTATAACCTGTAGGCATATAAGATTTTACAAATGTGTCCTAGATTTTGACCCCTAGCCCCACTCCAAGGCCCACCCTGAGGTATGAACCCAGGGGTATGTTCTTTTGGAATCTCAGAAGACTCCTCCAGGTACCCAAATTCTAAATATGAATGCTCTATGAGGAGTGAAAGTCAAGATATAAGAATTTGAAAAACTTTAACACAGTATTACAAAGGTGTCCTAGATTCTGACCCCTAGCCCCACCCAGGGGCATGAACCCAGGGGTTTATTCTCTTGGAATCTCAGAAGACCCTCCAAGGTACCTAAGTTCCAAATTTGATGCCTCTGTGAGGAGTGACTGTTGAGATATAAGCATTTGAAAAACTTTAACGCAGTGTGACGGGAACAGGAACGCAAACGAAAACGCAAACGCAAACGCAAACGACCGGGGTGACTACAACAGCTCTCCTTGTACTTCGTACAGGCGAGCTAAAAACACTTGGAGCTATGATACACCTTTTTTTTCTAAAATATACATTAACCCATTGTAGACTAAATAGACTCTCCCACACTATATATTGGAAGACTCAAATTTCAATTTTAGGTATGTCTGGCTATGAGATTTACATATTCTTAGAGAAAAATGGCTAAACTATTAGCAAACAGTGGAGACCTTGATCAGACGCCGCATTCTGCAGCGTCTGATCTAGGTCTCCACTGTTTGCCAATTACCCTTTTACGGGTCTCCCGCCTACAATGGATTAAAATTAGTCATCTGACAGTAAGTTCTAGATGATGATGATCTGGTGTTTTACATCCCTTTCAACATTAAAAGCATATTGAGATGATGGAGGGATTATGATAAAAGGCTCTGTGCAATGAAGCGCCATATAGTCATGAACTGAATTTTGCCTCCAGCAGGATTCGAACCCGGGACCTTGTAATCAGAAGTCAGAGTGCTAACCACTTGGCCACCTGTATGCTTCAGTAAGTTGTAGATTATTTTAACATATCTTACCCTATTGCCCTTGGTAAAGA
Source organism: Anodontia alba (assembly GCA_964016985.1). Lineage (NCBI taxonomy): Eukaryota > Metazoa > Mollusca > Bivalvia > Lucinida > Lucinidae > Anodontia > Anodontia alba. Next base: position 59,293,168 of record OZ024834.1, on the reverse strand, counting down.
TGACAGTTGATTAGTCTGAACCACTAGCCGCCGTAATTCCCGAAGCTGACCTGGATAATACAACAATTAAGAACTAATGAATCGGATATACTTTTATGACTTGACTGCATGTTTTTTTGTTGTCTGTGGATTTTTTTTAAACTAATTTTTTTTTAAAAAATCTTTCAGGAATACCATCAGAGTGTCAGTTTAGATCCAGATCAGACCTGACGTTTCAGTACACGATAAAAGTCGTCATCAGTGAGGAATTAGTTAAACATTCAGTTTTTTTTATAAAAAAAAAAAAAAATGAAAATTTTTAAGGTTTCTTCTATTTTTTGGATATATATAATCCCAGACATTATATGAATTTAAGTTTTAAAAAAAGCTCTTTTACTAAAAATGGGTTTACTGACAATGGAATAGGACACTATCTTTCCTTGTCAAAATTTGGAAAATATAATTCATCTGTAATTTGTTCTCATAGTTTGGCCCCAGAATGCAAAAATGTTAAAAGTAGTTGCGGTCATGGTACCTAAGCCATAATCCAAACTCATAAATCCGTAAACGAATGATGAATCAGGATGTTCAGACCAACAGATATGGACCCCAGAAAAAAGGGTGTAATCAGGCTTTCGCGGATAGTGAGCATTACTTGGTAAGCAAGTTTTGCCCACCATGCCCATAGGCCTGAACGAAGGAAATATCGGTAGAAGCGTATGTCCGGGATTTGGGAAGTCTACTTATGGAGCGTCATTGGCAAAAACATCAGAAACAATTCTGGAAACTGCCACATTGTAGGGATTGACCAGATCATGATGTCTCCCACAGAACTTCTTAAATGTTGTTAAAAGTGATATTTACCTATTTCCTGCGGCAGTGACTCTAATTTATTTTCCTCTAAATCTAACACCTGTAACTTCTTGAGATTACCAATACTAGCTGGTAACCGCTGAAATAAAATACAACAGTTTCAGGAAAAAAATTATAAAGGCTGCCCTTGAAACACCAAACATATATATAAAAGAATGAAAATCAGTTTCAGTTCCATTTCTACTCTTCATATGACAGGAATATGCATGTTAACATGTTGTAGTCTGGTGACCCCTTAAAGGGTAATTGGCAAACATTGCAGACCCTGATCAGATGCCGCAGAATGCGGCATCTGATCAGGGTCTCCACTGTCTGTAAACAGTTCAACCATTTTTCTCCAGTAATATCTAAATCACATAGGGTGGGGGGGGGGGGGGGGGGGGGTGGTCAGTCATCAGTCTACAATAAGGTTTGACATTTCAGATGAATTGTTTTCTAGTGGATGATGCACATGAAAAAATTACACTGTCATTGGCTACAATTTTGCTTAGCACTTAAACTTAATGGTTAAAGGAAGTACATGTATATGAAGATCATTCCGGGATAACCTTTTCTATTTTTTTCACAAACATGCAGTCGGTGCTCATTAGAACTACTTCATTGCTGAGTCAATTCTAATAACTAAACATCATGCTTTATAGAGAACTAGAAAACTCCTGACTTTATCATTAAATTCTCCCCTTGTTAAGTGACTTTCAGGGACGTCCGATAACATTAAAGCACTTTTTAGGGTCTATAATATTGTTTCATTTTGAAATTCACTGTAAGTCTTATTTTCAATGAAAAATAAGGAAAGAAATCGCTAATTTTGATATGATGATTTAGCCTATATAGCGCTAAAGCTTAAAGTATATAGGAGAGGGAATACTTTATGACTTGTATTTGAAGATATTTCTGGGATAATTTACTTTGTATTTAAACATTAAAACGTAAACCATTATTTACCTTTAACAAATTATTACTAAGAATAAGAACTTCTAACTTCTCCAGATTCTGAATATCCTCTGGTATTCGAGTCAGCTGATTAGTTCCTAGATTTAACTCTACCATGTTTGTCCAATTACCAATATCTGAAAAATAATACAAGCTACAACATCAGAACACAAACCTTCAGACATGTGCGCCCAGCAAAGATTCAAATCAGCCTGCACATTTGTGCAGTCTGATCAGATTCACTGGGTACATTTTGAACAGCCAAGGAGGTACAGTTTCTTCATGCTGAAGACAAACTCTGATCATACTGTGCGGATGCATAAGCTGATTAGAGACTTACTTGGAAGAATATGTGAGAAGGTATGTTTTCTCATGTTGTGTCATATATACTGCATTATATCCTAAATATGGATACCTTAACCCGTTAGCATACTTGTCTGCCAGCCTTGGTGGCTCAGTTGGATGCGCCATCCGATTGGAGATCATGAGGTTGCGGGTTCAACCCCCGCCGAGATCGGCAACATTCTTTCGTGGAGATTGATCGTGAAATATTTTCTACGGTCATTCTCTCCCTTCCGCTGATTCAAGAAGGGCAATTGTCAGTTTCTGGCGAAAAAATGTGCACAATACTGGTTAACTGCTTAGAGGACTAAGCCTGCCCAGTAAACATGTGGTTAGGTAAACTGACCACGCTCGACATGACCTCATTGGGTTGACTGGGCCATAAAACCTCAACACAAACAAAACCATACTTGTCCTGAAATTTAATCCTCTACCTCCAGTCTTTGGATGAGTCTATTTCCAGTTAAAGGGATATCTGGTTAGATTTTATTATTACTACCATATTTATAGAAATTCCTGTATTTAATGCAAACAGCGTAGACCCAGATCAGATGCCACAGACTGCAGCATCTGATCTGGGTCTATACTGTTTGTCAATGTCCCTTTGATGGGGGGCACTGGGCATTAATGGGTTAAACAACTCAATTTTACTACTTTTAGTTATGTCAAAAAAGTGCAGGACTAAGTGCCTTAGTGGCAAACAGACTAGACCTTAATCAGATACTGTATTCTACAGCATCTTATCTGGGTTTTTCACTGTTTGCTTTTGTTTGTGTTGAGGTTTTATGGCCCAGTCAACCCAATGGGGTCGTGTCGAGCGCGGTCAGTTTACCTAACCACACGTTTACTGGGCAGGCTTAGTCCTCTAAGCGGTTAACCACTATTGTGCACATTCTTTCGCCAGAAACTGACAAATGCCCTTCTTGAATCAGCGGAAGGGAGAGAATGACCGTAGAAAATATTTCACGATCAATCTCCACGAAAGAATGTTGCCGACCTCGGCGGGGGTTGAACCCGCGACCTCCTGGTCTCCAATCGGACGGTGCATCCAACTGAGCTTGCTCTGGTCTTTCTGTTTGTCCCTGCCAATATGAAGAGTTATTATGGTTATGGTATAACAAATACAAGTAGTGATATTGTATTTACTCTAAGAATTTACACATCTTAACTCCTTACCATGCTTGTCCAAAAATTTTAACGTGTGCATCTGATTACCTGTTGATGTATCTAAAAAGTGCTGGTTGACAGCCAAACTGTGTAGTCCCTGACCAAAAGCCACTTCCTCTTGTTTGTTTGATTTGGGCTTAACGTCGCTTTCAACCTTTTTCAGTCATATCGCGACGGTGTCTGGATGTGGCAGGGAGCTCAATGCTCACTTTTAGAGTGCTGCCTCACTGAAATATCACGCCCCAGACACTTTGACATGATATTCCACCCAGTCACATTATACTGACACTGAGCTGACCAGTTCTAGCTCTACTTTCTTAATGCTGAGCGCCAAGCGAAAGAGCAGCTAGTACCATTTTTAAAGTCTTTGGTATGACCCGGCCGGGGATCGAACCCGCAACCTACCGGTCACAAAGCGGACGCTCTACCACTGAGCCACTGTGCCGGTTACCACTTCCTCTGTGGCACCTGATCTGTATCTCACTTTGCTTAGACCCACTGATTAGACACCATAGTCTGCAGCATATGGTCTGGGTCTATACTAAGCACTTGCATCAATTTGTTTTTTTTTTATTAAGTTGGGGTTTAACGACATGTCAACCCTTGTGGGTCATTTTGTGTTGTCACTGCATTGGTTTTCACTGCTCTTAGCACATACAGTCGATTCCCATTATCTCGAAGTCCAAGGGACTCTGAAATACTTTGAAATATCCGTACCTTGACAAATCAGATTTGCAGAAGTGAAAAAAAAATAAATAAACCGCATATGACAAATGAATATGTAATTCGACTTCTTAAGTTAGAGATATATTGAAAATATTGTGGAACAGAGGAGAATTGCTCCTTAGCAGCAATTTCTCCTTTTTTCCACAATATTTTGTTACCCGTTGTAAGATTTCCATGTTATAACAGGGACCTGATTTTCACTTTGAGATAGGCAGTTATTCGAGATAAGCAAAGTCAACTGTAAATATCAACATACTGACTCATAATAATTCTTATTCTTGGGATACATTTTATCCTGTCATATTTCCTCAAAATCTCTTAAACCATGTTGATTTGACTATCAATTCATTTGTCACAAAATTACTGCCTAAGTGGTAAACAGTGTAGCCCCTAATCAGACTGCTCCTCAGAAGTAGTCTGATCTGAGTCTACACGATCTGCTCAAGTAATCCTGATCTGGGTCTACACTGTTTACTCAAGTAATCATGTCCTGGTACAAAGCTATTACAGTAAGTTGAGTCATTCCTTCAATTACTGACTGAAAGGCAAACAGAGCAGCCCCTGACCTTATGAGCAGTCTAATCTGGATCTACAGTATTTGCACAGGGGATCTTGTCCCAGTACAATAAGTTGTCACAGTAAGCTGAGACTTTCTATCACTTTCATAGAGGTAGAGAGGTGAGCTTATCATCTTTCATGTTTAACTTAGAATTCCCTCGGGCAAAACTTGATATCTTGTTTATGTTCCATGTTGATAGCCATCAATTACTGGCTGTGTGGCAAACAGTATAGACCCTGGTCAGATTCCTCAGCAGTCTGATCTGGGTCTACATTGTTTGCTTAGGGGAGGCATTCCATCACTTACCTAGAGGTAGAGAGGTGAGCTGATTATCTTTCATGTTTAACTTAGAAAGATATCGGGCCTGGGAAAATATCCCGTACGGTATCTTGTTTATCTGATTATGTTCCATGTTGATAGCCTGAAATATACAATTCCAAAATTAGGCAAAATAAGCCAGATTAAATTCTGACTCAGGTCTAAGGCTGAAGACAAAGGGACTATTATATGAATACTTCTATTGTGTTTGCATTAAAATGTACATTGTTCACTCTTTAGAAGTTATCAACAAAACCAGAACTTATTCTAGATTTATATATCAAATATCTATTTATCAGGGTTCCATATAAACATATGGCGTCATTTTGCTGAGATCATGTTTTACAGTAAACACTGTTAAGGTCATGCTGAACCAGTCACTTGACCTACTCACACTTTTCCTGAGCATGCTTACTCCTCTAAGTGGTAAACCGGTACTTGTGCAAATATTTTTGTCAGTAACTGGTCGCTGCCCTTCTTGAATCAGCAGAAGAGGGTAAACGACTATAGAAATTATTTCATCATCACAGAAGTTAAGTGGCCGAGCTGGGATTCAAACTAACTTGTGAATCTACAGTCTGATATGCTACCGACTGCTCAGCGTTTTACATCTTTCATTTGTCCATGTAAACATCTGAGCCCAGTTGTTCAAAGCATCGTTAGCTTAACAAGCCTGTTAGTGGTCAAAATGTTAACTGTCCTAGAAAGTACAATATCTAATTCACTGGTATTTTTGCCGAAAAAATGTGAGTAGCTTTTGCAAATGCAAAAGCTACTCACTTTTTTTCCAGCAAATATATTAGCATATATGCCATATTTAATGATCAAAGTTTTAACGATATTTTAACCAACGACATCGCTAGTTTCAAACAACAGGGACCTGATTAGCCTTGCCAAGACTGGCCACAGAATATCTAGAATAATGGGACCTAAGCTGGATGCTCAGATTGTCTGAGAGTAGCTCCCCATAAAAGAAGTGTCCATATAAATATTTTCTTATTTCTCCATGAAAACTTCATTTTGTGGATACCTCTTAGAAGTACCCGAAAGTATACCGGAATAACCCAAAGTATTGAGACAGATAGGCCTTTGCAAATAGTGTAGACCCACATTATGAAAACATGCCTATTCATATATACTGAAAATTTTCCCACTAAAAAATGAAAATTTTCAGATAAAAATTTCTGATATTTTTCATATTTCTGCTCAGAACATAAATTGTGGGTACTCGTTAGAACCGCCTCATCAAGGCGGTTCTAACCAGTACCCACAATCTATGTTTGAGCAGAAATAAGAAAAACTAGAGCTGGTGTTTGTAAAACACTATGCCCCCAACTGCCTGACTCTAACACTGTTTGACTCCAACACTGCTTAGCCATGACGGTAACAACAGTACAAATATATGATTTCAATGTTATTTTATCAAAGGGAAATAACTCTAAAATAGGAGATGACTGGGATAAGAAAAAAATACGGATCACCTATTTTTTCATGAGGAATCAAAACATGAAATTTCAAAACATTAGCATACATGGTTCTAAACTTATGCTATACACAATAAAGCAATGACATTAAATGGCCCGAAATTGCGAAGGGCCATAACTCCAACATTTCATTTAATTGGTTCAAAATTTATTCAGGTGATCTCCTCCTCAATCCCAATCAGTATACCAAATATCATGGCTCTAGCTTAAATACTTTTTGAGACATCTTGCTGAAAAAGTCAAAATGCCTAGAACTACAAAGGGCCATAACTACATCAATTTTTCATGGAATTCCCTAAAAAACAAACCAGGTAATCTCCACATCATCCCCAATCAGCATATAATATTTCAAGACCCTAGCTTAAGTGCTTTTCGAGTAATCTTGCTGACAAGGTCAAAATGAGCAGAACTGCAAAGGGCCGTAACTTTATCAATATTTTCATGGAATTCTCTCAAAATATAATCGGGTAATGTACACATCATTCCCACTCACTGTATCCAATTTCAAGAACCCAGCTTAAATACTTTTCAAGATATCTTGCTCACAAGATTTAATTCTGATTTTTTTCAAAGGGGCATAACTTTAAATAAACATGCTAGACAAGAAACAAAATATGGGTCGGCTATTTTTTCATTGGGAACCCAAATATAAAATTTCAAAACCCTAGCGTGCAGGGTTCTTAAGATATGGCATGCACAAAAAAGGCTTGATGAACGGACAAACAGTCGGATGGACAAATGAAGGCAAAATAATATGCCCCATCAATTTCATTCGAAACTGGGGGCATAATCAGGTCATCTACTCATCGCTACCAATCTATTCATCAAGTTTCAAGGCTCCAGCTTCAATAGTTTTTGAGATATTTTGTTCACAAGGGAAACATGCCCAAATTTACAAAGGGCCATTACTTATGAAATATTTTTCAGAATTTACAAAAAAATTAATCAGGTCATCTACTCATCATTACCAATCAATTCACCAAGTTTCAAGTCTCTTGCTCTAATAGTTTTTGAGATATTTTGCTGACAAGATAAAAATGCCCAAAATAACAAAGGGGCATAATTCAAGAAGTATATTTCAAAATTTCTTCAAAAGTTAATCAGGTTGTCTACTCATCACTACCAGTCTATTCATCAAGTTTCAAGGCTCTAGTTCCAACAGTTTTTGAGATATTTTGCTGACAAGGTAAAATTGCCCAAAATTACAAAGGGCCATAACTCATGAAGTATTTTTCAGAATTTCTTCAAAAATTAATCAGGTCATCTACTCATCACCACAAATCCATTTACTAAGTTTCAAGGCTCTAGCTTTAACAGTTTTTGAGATATTTTGCTGACAAGATAAAAATGCCTAAAATTACAAAGGGGCATAACTCAAGAAGTATATTTCAAAATTTCTTCACAAGTTTATCAGGTTGTCTACTCATCACTACCAGTCTATTCATCAAGTTTCAAGGCTCTAGCTTCAATAATTTTTTAGATATTTTGCTGACAAGTTAAAAATGCCCTAAATTACAAAGGGCCATAACTCATGAAGTGTTTTTCAGAATTTCTTCAAAAGTTAATCAGGTCATCTACACATCACTACAAATCCATTTACTAAGTTTCAAGGCTCAAGCTCTAACAGTTTTTGAGATATTTTGCTGACAAGGTAAAAATGCCCAAAATTACAAAGGGCCATAACTCAAAAGGCATTTTTCAAAATTTCTTCAAAAGTTAATCAGGTTGTCTACTCATCACTACCAGTCTATTCATTAAGTTTCCAGGCTCTAGCTCCAACGGTTTTTGAGATATTTTGCTGACAAGATAAAAATGCCCAAAATTACAAAGGGCCATAACTCATGAAGTATTTTTCAGAATTTCTTCAAAAGTTAATCAGGTTGTCTATTCATCACTACCAGTCTATTCATCAAGTTTCAAGGCTCTAGCTTTAATAGTTTTTGAGATATTTTGCTGACAAGATTGCATCCATATTTTTTCAAAGGGCCATAACTCAGAAAAGGGGCATAATCCTGTCAAGAAAAAAAATACGTATCAGCTATTTTTTCATGAGGAATCCATATATGAAATTTCAAAACAGTAGCATTCACGGTTTTAAAGTTATGCTATGCATCAAAAAGCGTGACGAACGGACGGACGGACGGACGGAAGGACGGACGGACGAACAACCCAGAAGCAATATGCCCCTCCAACTTCTTTGAAGTTGGGGGCATAATAATGTATACCCCTGTAAATCCCAGTTTTACTATATAAAAGTGGGGTTTAAGGGGGTCAAAACTATATGGGCGTATTTTCGTGATGCAAATCAGACACCGCAGTATGCCACATCTGACCAGGATCTACACTGTTTGCCATACATACAGAATTAATTTAGACACATCAAGAGGTAGCAGAATGGACTATTTCAAATTTAAGGACAAGAATATTGTCCCAATACTTAGGGTAAATACTGTATATGCACGTTTTCCTGCAGAAATAAAGGCGTATCCATACTTTTTTGTTGAAAATTTTTTATCTAAAACTATGAAGTGTGGAAATGCATGGGCTGATCTGAGCTGTCATTTGTTCACATATGCTAAGAACCCTTTTTGCATGATGTAGAACAGCATGCTTTCTCAGATACAACATTCTGTAATTTGTTTTCTCTATTTTGCATTAAACTTGCATTACTGCTGAAAACACGAGCAGCACCGCTGGAAAAGAGCCATTACAGCATATGCCAAGAGCAAAGGTTCAGGCAAACCTGTGCATCCACACAGTTCCACCAGAATCTGTGCTGTTCACTCATGCAAGTGGTAGGCCAAGGGAAACAATCAGCCAAAGAACTAGATATGTGGCCTCACTAAGTGGCCAGGCATGTGCAATGATATATTGATTCAATGGAAAGTCTGAAGAGCTTCTTTCTTGTGACGTGGCTCATATGTTCATGTGCATTATATTTACAAGTTCCTCACAAACTGTTAGAACTCCTCCTTTAACATCAGTACTTTGCTCTTGACAGATAATGTGATAATAGATAAAGGAACCATCAAAAGACATAGCTCCAGATAAGAGGGGTATCCACAATTTATCTTCCTCATTTCTCCATGAAAACATATGTTGAGGGTACTCTTAAGAAGCACCTTGTTTTCATGAAGAAATTAGAAAAATACCATGTACTTTTTGGCTGAATAAAGTGTGCAAGCCCAACCCCAATAGCCAGGCCATGTCTAGTTCTGTGGCTGAAGCAGATCAGCCTGTACATCCACCCAGTGTGGTAAGGGTTCTCGTTTATTCGTCTTTGAATAGACCGGAGGCTGTAGCAGGTACATTTAATCAGCAGACTCTGATCAAACTGTACAGATGCGCAGGCTGATCTTAGTCTTTGCTGGTCTCATTGTAGGTTTTGCCATGATTATTAGGATCCTGTCTTAAAGATCAAGAGCCATGGGAAAGGGTTGGTATTCTTACAGATCAAGTCTGAAATTACCTCAACGGAACAGAACTGTGACGGCCCTCCTGTGGGATAAGACTGGAACGCATTCCTAGGAACTGTTATACTTTTTAAATTTGTTAAACTAGATAATAATCCTTCCTGGAAAAACAGAAGAAGAAACAAAATAAATACAAAATGCTATTTTGATTATCAAAAGGGAAACTGACACACATTAAGTGTTCAGGGAGGCAACTCTAACAAAACTGTTTTGTCTCCTTTCTGAAAAGAGGTCTATCTTAAAAGGAAAGAACCTGTTCCTCTTGGAGTAAGCCCTTTCCTGTGTAACCTATATATATTCAAACACCTTAACTGCTTACATACTTGTAATAATTTAAATAAGCTTGAGTAAATTTGTTTTACTACTTCAACCCATTTACTTCAAGTGGATTCTTCCACCACAACTCTTTGGACTGGTCTATTTCCAATACCAGGGTGTCTGGTTAGTTTTTATCAGTAGTATTTTTGATAGAAATTCCTGTATTTAATGCAAAGTAGACCTTGATCAGACAACACATTCTGCAGTTATCCTTTTGGAGACTCCAGACTAAAAGGGATCAATACCTGTTATGTGTTGGAAAACTACTAGATAATTGGCAAACAGTGTAGCTTTGGATCAGATGCTGTATTCTGCATCCTCTGCTCTGGGTCTACACTGTGTGTTCAGGCCTATCTGTCCCAATATTGTGGTTAATATGCTATATTAACACCTCAATTATTAATATATGGAGAATCACACTTCCTTGTGGTAAACTATGTATCACCTCTGTCAATTTATTAGTAACTTTCTCACATATGATCAATATCTAGCTTTTCAATTATCACAAAGAAAAACTGTGAGCGAAAAGAGGCTGGAAAGCAAACGTTTTAGACAAGATGACTTAAGGAGCACCATCTGACAATTCACAAGAAATGCCAACCTTATTTATTCTGAAAAGATACAAAAAATATTTCAAAATGTTCTTCTGCTGCTGTTGTGATTTGCAGTTAACCTGGCGCAGTTGTTCAAAGCATCGTTAGCTTAACGAGCTCATTAGTGGTTAAAATGTTAACTGTTCTAGGAAGTATACTATCTAATTCACAGGTATGTTTGCTGAAAAAATGTGAGTAGCTTTTGCAATTGCAAAGCAAAAGCTATTCACATTTTTTCAGCAAAAAAAAATTAGCATATTGGCCATATTTAATGATCAAAGTTTTAACAATATGTTAACTAACGACATCCTTAGTTTCAAACAACTGGACCGTGACTGTAGAGAAGCATAGGTCCCCATGCCTGGAGTATTCAGAAGGTTATTTTTCCACAAAAATGGTACTCACTGGTACTACCTCAGTGAGAAAATTCTAATGAGTACAGAATTATCACCAAAGACTCCCTCATAACAAGTCTACTGAATATGATAGTTTCTGTGTCTACTCACCGGTAACTGAGCTATGTTATTTCCTTCTACATTAAATTCATCCATATTTGTACAATTTGCCAAACTGGCTGGAACGCACGTTAATCTATTATACCTGAAATTTAAGAAAGTGTTTTAACACTTAGCACACAGAGTAACAATTTCAGCAGATAGTATTTTAACCCTGAATCTGCTGTGAAAGTCAGGGCCCAATTGTTCAAAGCTAACGACGTCGTTAGTTAACGATTTGTTAAAATTTACATCGAGTGATACGCAAATATGCTGAAATTTTTTGCTGAAAAAATGTGAGTAGCTTTTGCAGTGCAAAAGCTACTCACATTTTTTCAGCAAAAAATATCAGAATATTGTGTATTGAATCTGCTAAAACAGTTAACGAAATGACCCTTAACGAGCTTGTTAAGCTAACGATGCATTGAACAACTGGGCCCTGGTCTATTAGGTGTATATGGTGCTGAATTTCTTTTTTTCAGGATAGTTTGGCACACTCCATAGAGGCTAAGAAATTCATTGACTATGGTGTTAAGTCAAATTCTAAGTAGAGGGCTTCTCTGTAATCTGGCTACCTGTGTATTCTTGCCATATTTTGTATTCTAACAAGTGGCCAGAATAGAGATGTTCCATAGGAAAGACTTAGGATGAGGGTTAGTATGCATATCCATGCACTTTGGTGTTCATTGTTCACAGTCGCCCTCAGTGGCTCAGTCAGATGCACGTCCGACTGGTGATCAGGTCGTGGGTTCTATCCCCATCAGGTCCGGAACATTCTTTCGTGGAGATTGATCATGAAATAATTTCTATGGCAATTCTCTCCCTGCCACTGATTCAAGAAGGGCAGTTGTCAGTTTCTGGCAAAAGAATGTGCATAAGAACTGTTTTAACCGCTTAGAGGACTAAGCCTGGCCAGGTAATAAGTGTGAGCATGTTAACTGACAGCGCTCGACATGGTCCTACTGGGTTGACTGTGTCGTAAAATCTCAATCAAATCAAACAAAATCATTGTTAATTATATATTTACCATAAATATTCAGACACATCTATCTAAACATTGCAAATCAGGGCCCAGATGTTCAAAGCTAACGACATCGTTAGTTAACGATTCGTTAAAAATTGCATCGAGTGATACGCAAATATGCTGAAATGTTTTGCCGAAAAAATGTGAGTGGCTTTTGCAGTGCAAAAGCTACTCACATTTTTTCAGCAAAATATTTCAGAAAATTGTATATTGAATCTGCTAAAACAGTTAACGAAATGACCCTTAACGAGTTCTTTAAGCTAACGACGCTTTGAACAACTGGGCCCAGAGGTCTAGACAAAATGCTGGAGTACAAGTTATCTAACCCTATAATTTCAAAGGAAAAAGGTACTTCTAATGAGTACCCACGATATGTTACACACAGAAATATTAATATCTGGAGCAACAGTATGTAATTTTTTCTGCCTGCTAAGAAAGCCTGATTTATCAAGTGGTTAAACTACTTAAACATAACCAACCTTAAGCCAAGTCTTGTTAACGACATGAGATTACCAATTGAGTCTGGAATATCTAGCAGTTCATTGTGTTGTAAGTCGAGGGAACTCAACATTACACAATTACCAATCTCTGAAATACAGATGAGAATGAAAAATAAGACACAAGTATTCTACATTTTCATCACTACCTGATGTTAATGTATCCATTATATGAAGTCAATGGCTGAATGGTTTAATTTCCTTCAGGGGATTTTGTTTTAACTGAGGTTTAACACCAGTCACCTATCTTTCAGTCATGTTGTAACAGTGTCTGAATGTGACATTAGAAATTGGTGCTGCCTCACTGCAGTATTACAACCTATATGTAAGTCATTTAAAGCCATTATTTACACAAACTATAATAATTGTTACAAATAATTGTTTCATCTATATCATTAGTCTAATCAATTATTACCAAGTAGTTGAATAACATCGCATATGATGTCAGTAGCATTCAGCTTACACGACACTAGGGCTGGCTAATCAGAGCTGAAAAGATAATCGATTATCAGTCCTACCATTGTGATCGATAATTGATTAGAAATCACTGAAGATTAGGTCTTAATTTTACCTGTCTGTCTGAGAATGACTCTTACCATATGCCAGACAGGCCTGAGCAAAATGTGTAGACCCAGATGAGAAGCCACAAAATGCAGTGTCTCATCAGGGTCTACACTGTTTGCCACTCATTCAGCTAATTTTTGACACAACATTTGGTAGTAAATTGTACTTGTTCAAATTTTAGAACAAGTATGATTAACAGTTAAGGTGTCCGAATCCTTAGGATGAATACGGTATTGTAACAAACACAGAAATCAAATAATCAATTATTAGCAAACCAGTAAAGATAATTATTTTTGTGGAATTTATCGATCAATTAATCATCCGATTAATTGTGCCAGCCTTACAAATGGCTACTAGCCTTGAAAATGTCATTCAAAAATACATGTAGTTTGGCAATTTTCTGGCTTTCACTTGGCAAGTTCTAAGAAATAGAGCTGACTTCAAAACATTTTATTTTTCTTTTGTTTCTAAGTGGTAAATCTGTTTTAACAAGAACACGAAATGCATGTGCACAAAACTGGTGAATTAGACTATAGACACACTGGTGTGATGCTACCACCAGTCACATTGAATTAATATAGCTGGTGCCAGTCCTAGTTTTTCTTCCTAATGCTGAGCACGCAACAAAACAGTAGCTAGTACTACTTTTAGAAAGTCTTACCGTGTAGGTACATGTTCAGACATTCTTGTTAAGGAGGAGCCGCTGTATTGTCTGGTATATTTTTTTCTGTTTCTCCGTCAGGTGCTTTTAACAAGTACCCACAACATACATTTTTATGGAGAAATAAGAAAAATAACCCCAGAATTATCACCAAATACTCCTCCTTTACAAGTCCTTTGCAGTTCTACAAAATCCAACCTTACCTTCAGGTAAATGCTCTAAATGATTGTGGGAGATGTCAAATGTGCTTAAATGAACTAAATTTCCTATCCCCTTTGGTAACTCTCGTATCTTGTTTTCTCTTAATGTCAACATTGTTAAATTCTGAAAACAAATAGAAGAGAAAATAAACAAATAAAACTAAGCTATGAATATAAAAAAAAAAAAATGTTTACTGTATTGACTTAAGTATTCGGACAGACAGGCCTGAGCAAAGAGTGTAGACCCAGATCAGATACCATGGAATGTGGCATCTGATCAGGGTCTACACTGTTTGCCCCTCCTCCAGCTGTCAAATCAACATGTAGTATAGATAGATTCTTTTCCATTTCTAGAAGAGGTACATGTATGGTAAGGAGTTACTTGCGGGTAAATACAGTAGTCTAAGATATCATATCGAGGGTTGAGCGCAAGACTAGCGTAAGTCAGACCGTTGTTTTTCCCCAAACCTAATCTCCTCACCATGAAGGTGTTATGAAGATTACAACATTTCTTTCTGTAAACAATGAAAATTTAGGTGCCATTGCTCATATGAGCAATGGCACCTAAATTTGCATTGTTTACAAAGGGGTCCAAGTTGCCCCCAAACAAGGGTTTCAAAAATATGTTTGAGTTACCATAGTCTTGCGCTCAACCCTCGATATGAGTACTACTCTGCTCTCATAATCTGCCTCATGAGTTGAGTTGGTAACTGAAATTGTCAACAATGTTCAAATGAACTGGGTGAGGGTGTATTGATCACAAACCTCATAAACATGTATGGTAAACAAGAGGGCCATGATGGCCCTGTAACGCTCACCTGAGCAACATAGCACTTTGAGAGCCTGATCTAGAACTGATCAAGGCAAACATTCTGATCGAAGTTCAAAATAATTATAACAAAGTTTTCTGCTGATTTGGCCCGGTGACCTAGTTTTTGATACCAAGTGACCCAGTTTCGAACTTGACCTAGAACTCATCAAGACAAACATTTTGTGCAAGATTCATGATGATTGCTTGAAAAATGTGACCGCTAGAGTGATAACAAGATTTTACGCTGATTTGGCCAGGTGACCTAGTTTTTGACCCCAGGTGTTCCAGTTTCGAACTTGACCTAGAAATCATCAAGACAAACATTTTGAGCAAGATTCATGATGATTGCTTCAAAAATGTGACTGCTAGAGTGTTAACAAGGGTTTCTGCTGATCTGGCCAGGTGACCTAGTTTTTGACCCTAGGTGACCCAGTTTCGAACTTGACCTAAAATTCATCAAGACAAACATAATGAG
This sequence comes from Anodontia alba, assembly GCA_964016985.1. NCBI lineage: Eukaryota > Metazoa > Mollusca > Bivalvia > Lucinida > Lucinidae > Anodontia > Anodontia alba. Next base: position 59,277,677 of record OZ024834.1, on the reverse strand, counting down.
CAAGATTCATGATGATTGCTTCAAAAATGTGACCACTAGAGTGTTAGCAAGGTTTTCTGCTGATTTGGCCCAGTGACCTAGTTTTTGACTCCAAGTGACCCAGTTTCGAACTCGACCTATAAATCATCAAGACAAACATATTGAGCAAGATTCATGATGATTGCTTCAAAAATGTGACTGCTAGAGTGTTAACAAGGGTTTCTGCTGATCTGGCCAGGTGACCTAGTTTTTGACCCTAGGTGACCCAGTTTCGAACTTGACCTAAAATTCATCAAGACAAACATAATGAGCAAGATTCATGATGATTGCTTCAAAAATGTGACCGCTAGAGTGTTAGCAAGGTTTTCTGCTGATCTGGCCCTGTGACCTAGTTGACCCCAGGTGACCCAGTTTCGAACTTTACCTAGATTTAATAGAGGCAAACATTTTGAGCAAGTTTCATCAAGATTGGGTCAAAACTATGGCCTGTAGAGTGTTAACAAGTTTTTCCTTTGTTTGACCTGGTGACCTAGTTTTTGACCCCAAGTAACCCAGTATCGAACTTGACCTAGATTTCATAGGGCAAACATTCTGACCAAGTTTCATCAAGATTGGGTCAAAACTGTGACCTCTAGAGCTTTAACAAACTAATTGTTGATGACGAACGACGGACGACAGACGATGACGGACATAGGGTGATGACAATAGCTCATCCTGAGCTTTTGCTCAGGTGAGCTAAAAACTGAACCTCGCTGAAGTGTTGAAATGTATGTTAAACTGGCATACTTTGATAAAAACAAGCACAAGAAGAGTGAAAGTTGTCATCCTTGTTTAGCTCAGTGAGATAAAACAATCAGTGAAATGAAACCAACAGTAGACTTTTACAGTTTGTAGACTTTCTTTAGGGTGGTTCCAAAGGGTGGACGCTAGGGTGGACAAAGTACACAGACAAACAGGCAGAAACTTGCACACCTAAGTCACCAATGCTAACGCAGGTGCGACAACAACATCATACTGTCATTTTTTTTTTCCTGGTATGTCCATCGCCTCACTGAGTAGACTCCAATAAGAATCAAACAAGCTAAGTTTTGTTTCTAAAATAAAACAAGAATTCCGCGGAAGGCGTCATCGCACCTGCTGGGGCAAAAGTCACAGGAGCCACAATCAGAATGTGGTTATTAAATAAGTTTATTTCATTCTTAGCAGTGCTTAGTTGGAAAACTGGGTTGAAAAAAATCTAGACAAAGTGCCTAGTGGGGCACATATATTCCAGGCCAGTGCCATTCCCTCTAATAGCTATATCTTCAGCACTGTTTTTTTGTATTATACAGCCCAATGATAATGGAACATCGACGTAAAATGTGTAAAAGTAACTGGAGCGTGAATTATAGGTCATCGTCACGGGTCAAGGTACCTGCTAATTCAGTACATCAAGGAGAAGCACTATGCAAGTATGGTGGTTGTAGGTCTTATAGTTAAGGAGTTATCAAACATCAACGTAAAATGTGTCAAATATAGGTCAAGGTCACCAGGTCAAGGTACCTGCCAAGCCAGTGCAATGAGGTGAAGCACTATGCAAGGTTTAGTGGTTGTAGGTCTTACATTTGAGGATACGGAACATCAACATAAAATGTGTCAAAGTCACCGTAGTGCAAAATATAGGTCAAGGTCACCAGGTCAAGGTACTTGCCGAGTCAGTACATCGAGAAGAAGCACTATATAAGGTTTGGTGGTTGAAGGCCTTACAGTTGAGGACATATGGAAGTGCGACGTAAAAGGTGTAAAAGTCAATGGAGCGCGAAATATAGGTCAAAGTCACCCAGTCAAGGTACCTGCGGTGTCCGTACATTGAGGAGAAGCATTATGCAAGGTTTGATGGTTGTAGGCCTTATAGTTGAGGAGATATTGAACGTCGGCGTAAAATGTGTAAAGCACTGGAGTGCAAAATATAGGTAAAGGTCACCGGGTCAAGATACCTGCCGAGTCAGTACATCTAGGAGAAGCACTATGCAAGATTTGGTGGCTGGAGGTCTTACACTTGAGGAGATCTGGAATGTTGATGTAAATTATGTCAAAGTCACTGCAGCCAAAATATAGGTCAAGGTCACCAGGTCATGGTATCTGCCGAGTCAGTATATTGAGAAGAAGCACTTTGCAAGGTTTGATGGTTGTAGGCCTTTTAGTTGAGGAGATATCGAACGTCGACACAAAATGTGTCAAAGTCATAGAAGCGCAAAATAAAGGTCAAGGTCACTGGGTCAAGATACCTGCTGAGTCAGTACATCTAGGAGAAGCACTATACAAGGTTTGGTAGTTGTACGCCTTATAGTTGAGAAGATCTGGAATGTCAACGTAAATTGTGTCAAAGTCAATGGAGCGCAAAATATAGGTCAAGGTCACTGGGTCAATGTACCTGCCAAGTCAGGCGGTCAGGGAGATGTGTCATGCAAGGTATGATAGTTGTTGTAGAATTGTAGTTGATTAGAATACTAACTTTGACATTAATGTCAAACTTCGACATAACAGAACTGTTGACAGACGGACGGACGAATGGAAAAGCGGGCACCTATGTCGCAAAGTCAGGCGGTCAGGGAGATGTTTCATGCAAGGTTTGATGGTTGTTTAGTCTTGTAGTTGATTAGAATACTAACTTTGACATAAATGTCGAACTTCGATGTAACTGTTGACAGATGGACAGACGAACAGACAGATGAACGGACGAGCAGACGTCTATGTCGCAAAGTCAGGAGGCCAGGGACGGAACGGAAAAGCGGATGCCTATATCGCACCCTGCTACAAGCAGGTGCAATAAAAACAGTCTTCTGAATACTTGCCCTATCTGGATAAATGTCAAAGCTCAATAAAATCTCACTTACAGTTAAATTGCGAATGTTTTCATCTACTGACTTGATTCTGTTAAATCTTATTAAAAGAGTAGTCAATGACCGTAACTGGTATACAACTTCAGGTATCTGAAAATATTAAAGAAACAAGAATATGACATGACAAATATGCCAGCCTCTGTGGCCAAGGCGGATGTGCGTCTGACTGGTTTTCAGGGCATCACAAGTTTCATTTGTTTGTGTTGAGGTTTTACGGCCCAGTCAACCCAATGGGGTCATGTCGAGTGCATTCAGTTTACATAACCACACTTTTATTGGGCAATCTTAGTCCTCTAAGCAGTTAATCAGTATTGTGCACTGTCTTTCACCAGAAACATCGCCAGTTTGATCAGATCCAGCAACATTCTTTCGTGGATATTGATCATGAAATATAATCTATTGTCATTCCCTCCCTTCCTCTGATTCAAGAAGGGCAACTGTCAGTTTCGGGCAAAAGAATGTGCACAAAAACTGGTAACCCACTTAGAGGACTAAGCCTGCCCAGGAAAAGTGTAATTAAACTGACAGTGCTTCAGATGACCCTAATAGGTTGACTGAGCCATAAAGCCTCAAATCAAAACAAGAGGCCCACGGGCCACGGTTTGCTCACCTGAGTGACATAGCCACTGCAGATATGCAGATGTTATGCAACATTTTTCCAATCTTATCATCGCAACTAATGAAAATATCATCATTTGAGCAGTTCTTAGTTTTGAAGAAGAATATATGGGCCTGACAGTCAATGGAGCATGATTATTTGAATAAACGTATGTAATCAATCACATTTCAACAGAAGGATCAATGTGAAATTTGGTGGAAATTGGCTAAGTGGTTTCTGAAGAATCATGATTTTATACATGTAAACAGCACAGTGGCAGGGAAATATTATAAATATAAACCAGATGATGGCCATCTTAGATTTCCAATCAGAACAATTTTAACTACTGTTGATCTACAAGTCACTTTTGATACTTTCAATATAAATGTATATGGCCCATACAAATGGGGAAGCAAATTTGACCTTGGAGGTAAAAAGGTCAAATGTCAACATAGAACCATCATTTTAGCAATTTTGGTAGATATCCTGTCCCCCATAATTTGTGCAAAGATTAGGACCCAGGGCTTATTTGGTTATGGAGAAGAAGATTTTTAAAGGTTTTTACCAAATATGGGCATGGCAGCCATTTTGGTCAATGGACCATACCCATTTTAGCAATCTTTCATTCTCCTGCCCACGGAGGCTCCGCATGAAATTTGAGCAACACTGGCCCGGAGGCTTCAGAGGAAAAGCCATTTGAAATTATCAACATTTTTTCCATACAAATGTATGGGGCCCATACAAATGCATACAGAAGCAAACTTGACCTCGCCGTAAAAAGGTTAAATGTCAATGTATGACAATTATTTTAGCAACTTTGGTAGACCGCCCGTTCCAGATGATATATGCAAAGATTCAGCCACAAGCCATCCTCGGTTTTGGAGAATAAGATTTTTAAATGTGTTTTCCCATACAACTGCATAAGGAAGCAAACTTGACCTTGCCGTAAAAAAGGTCAAATGTCAATATATGACCATTATTTTAGCAACTTTGGTAGACCCCCTGTCCCCGATGATTTACGCAAAGATTCAGCCCCAAAGCATCCTCGGTTCTAGAGAAGAAGATTTTTAAAGGTTTTTACCATATATGGGCATGGTGGCCATCTTGGTCAACGAACCGCGACCATTTAGCAATCTTTTGTTCCCCCTACTTAAGAAGGCTCCATATGAAATTTGAGCAAAATTGGCCCAGAGGCTCCAGAAGAGAAGTTGTTTGAAATTCTGAACATTTTTCCCATACAAATGCATAAGGAAGCAAAATTGACCTTACCATAAAAAGGTCAAATGTCAATGTACGACCATTATTTTAGCAATTTTGGTAGCCCTCCAGTTCCCGATGATATATGCAAAGATTCAGCCATAAGGCATGCTCGATTTGGAGAAGAAGATTTTTAAAGGTTTTTCCCATACAACTGCTTAGGGAAGCAAACTTGACCTTGCTGTAAAAAGGTCAAACGTCAAGGTACGATAATTCTTTTAGCAATTTTGGTAGACCTCCCGTTCCCGATGATTCCTACAAAGGTTCAGCCCCAAGGCGTTCTCGGTCCTGGAGAAGTAGATTTTTAAAGGTTTTTACCATATATGGGCGTGGCGGCCACCTTAGTAAACCGAAAGTGACCATTTTAGCAATTGTTTGTTCCCCCACCCAAAGGAGGCTCCATATGAAATTTGAGCAAAATTGGCTCAGCGGCTTCAGAGGAGAAGTTGTTTGAAAATGTTAACGGACGGACGGGCGGACGGACGATGGACAGAAAGTGATAATAATAGCTCATCCTGAGCAGAGCTCAGGTGAGCTAAAAACAAAAGACAATGCCAACATAACTAAAATAACCCATTGTAGTCTGGATACTTCTAAAAGGGTAATTGGCAAACAATGCAGACCCAGATCAGACGCCGCATCATGCGGCATCTGATCAGGGTCTCCATTGTTTGCAAAAAGTTTCCCCATTTTTCTCTAGGAATACCTAAATCTCATAGCTGGATGTACCTAAAATTGAAATTGGACTCTTCCAAAATATACTGTGGGAGAATCTCTTCTGTCTACGGTACAATGGGTTAATGCCGATAGCTACACATAAGATGCATTTTTCAACTAAATGTTTTTTTGTTTGTTTTTTTTTTATTTTTCTTATTTTTCTTATTCTCTATGAAAAAGTTTGTTGTTAGTACTCATTGGAAGTGCCTTACCAAGGTGCTTCTAGAGAGTACCCACAACATGTTTTCATGGAGAATTAAGAAAAAATATTTCCTGCTACCCCCTCTTATCTGGAGCTATCATGCAATACAGTTCAAATAGTGCCAGATAAGGAGACAACTGTTGTGATGATTTATTATTACATTAACCTTTGTCATGCTGAATAATTTAAGATGCCATGCCCACTTCTGATTTTCAACCAATCAGTTTGCTTGATCTGGATTGTTGATATAAATTCACATACTTAATGACAAACAGTGCAGATCCTGATCAGTTGGCTTCTTCAGAAGCCAAATGATCTGGATCTACACTGTTTGCAAAGACAGGGCATATCCGGGTTCAACAGGACAAGGGTTAAAGTGTTTCTTGTGGATCTTCACAAATTATGAGAACCCACAATAATTCCAACCCAACATGCTGATGGTAAATGTCCTAAAATTTTGGACACTTTATTCCAAAATTTTGAACACTTTATTCCACACTTTTTTTTTTTTTGCCTTAATTTTGCCTTTTATGCAGTTGCTTCTTAAAATAACTGCTCTGAGTCTGCACTATTTGAATATACCATTTTGGCAGACTCTTTGGTGTATGAAATTTTAAGACATTTACCGTACACTAATTTAGTGTAATTTGCTTGGTCAAGAGTAACTTCTACATGGCATTTATACTTCAATAAGTCCATGAGCAAGAATCCTGGAGCCATTTTCTTTCTGTTCATTTTAAAATTAAGTATTTTATATCATTTAACCTATTAAAACAGGACCAAGTTGGAATTGAAAAAAATGAATTTCATTTCTGCAGATTTTATTGATGTGCAAACACCTGTAAATCACTACATTTGTATATGTTTTTATTCAGTCAGTGAGTGATTCCCAGGAATTTACACATTGATAAAAAAATCCTCAAAAATGACATTCATTCCAGTAATATATGTTTGGTGCAAACCTAATGGAAATTATAGCTTCTGAATTCACCTCTGCCAACAATTTATCGATAATTCAGGATAGTTTTATATCTTCACCAAAACACATTCTGTGGTTACTCCAGTGACTTCCCACAAGATATGTTTTGCAGCAAAAATATTATCCCAAATTATGTCAGATTTATCACATCACGAAAACATGCCTATATAATTTTGACCCCCTTAAACCCCACTTTTATATAGCAAAACTGGGGTTTACAAGTGTATACATTATTTTTCTTATTTCTGCTCAAAAACATAGATTGTGGGTACTCGTTAGAACTGCTTCACTGAGGCAGTTCTAACGAGTACCAACAATCTGTTTTGAGCAGAAATAGGAAAAATATCAGAATTTTTTATCTGAAAATTTGCATTTTTTGGTGGTAAAATTTTCAGTCAGTTTTGAACAGGCCTGTTTTCGTAATGTCGTGCTGGAGCTATGTTTTATTGCCATCTACAGTGAAACCTGTGTAATTATACCCCTGGCTATTCTATATTCTTGTGCTGTTGTTTGCTTTTTTTTTTTGTTGTTGTTTTTTTTTCTGGTAAAATCTGTTCGCTTTTTCATACCCCAAAAACTCTTGATAACTTCTTTTTTTTTTTTCAATCAAGAAGTAGTGACAATTTAATCATTGTATCTTGAAAACATATGTTGCATGTGCTCATCTATAGCATCTCAATGAGGCACTTCCAATGAGTATCCATAGCTACAGATAAGAGGGGGTATCCCCAAAATATTTTTCTTATTTCTCCATGAAAACATATGTTGTGGGTACTCATCAGAAGCGCCTCGGGGAGGCGAGACACTTCTAATGAGTACCCACAACAAATGTTTTCGCGGAGAAATATGAAAGATATCAGCATATTTCAAATGAAAAAAGCGCCTTATCTGTTGCTATGGTACCCATAAGTTTACATGAAGGAAAAATAATCATACACTGTATTTATCTAGATACGGTACCCCTCTTATCTAATTATGATTACTTAATGCTGTTAATGTAAGGCTACATCATGGGAATTTCAAGTTTTCACTCCATTATCAGCATTTCTTCAGGTTCTGTTTATATCTGGGTGGGACCTATTTGAGAACAACCTGCTTCTGGCAATGAAACCAGCTACTGTTTCACACACAAAGTAGTAAAAATCTCATCTACTGTGAATTTGAAATGTAATGTACGGACAACACGAAAGGTCAATAAGCAGTGCTTATTAGATACCTGCCATCCCCCCCCCCCCCCCCACCCCTCCAACAAGGACCAAAACATAACAGACATAAGGATGGACAATGTGAAAATATACCCCTTCGGACCCTTCCCCACAAATACAGTTTGCAGGATTTTAAAAAAAGACCAATTACTGTAGGCTGTGTTCCATGAAGTGTTAACATCTCTTAGTACAAGTCCTACACTTGGAAAGAAACTTGACTTTCTTATGAAAAATGTTTCTATTTCCAGAGGACTTTTTAAGGATTGGTATTTGATGATAATTCTGGGATAATTTTCTAAATTTCTTCATAAACACATATATTATGAGTACTCATTAGAGGCAACTTGGTGAGATGCTTCCAATGAATATTCTTGGAGAAATAAGAAAACTTATCCCAGAAGTATCACCAAATACTCCCCATTCAATAGTATGTCTCGTTTTTCTACAAAAAAAAAACATGGAGATTCTAACAAGTAGCTATAATAAATGAGCCAGCACATGACAAAACCTACAATAAGACCTGTGTGACCAGCAAAGACTCAGATCAGCCTGTACATCTATCCAGTACGGCAAAGGTTCTCATTTTAAGTGAACCTTTTTGGATAGCCAGGAGGCTGTAGAAGGTACATACATTCGGCAAAGACTCTGATCAGACTGCACAGATACAGAGGCTGATCTGAGTCTTTGCAGATCACACGTCTTATTGTAGTTTTTGTCTTGCACTGGTGCATGTTATATATCTATTTGGCTATCTGTATTGTCTGCACCACTAACTTACCTCAGTGAGTCTGTTATGCCGTAAATCTAAGAGTCTAAGTTTTTCCAGATTCTCTAGAGAGTCTGGTAATGTTGTAAGAGAGTTCTCATTTAGAGCAAATTTCTCTAAGTTCACTAAACACCCAATTTCAGGTGGCAATTGCACTATTTTATTTCCGTAGATGTAGAACTCCTTCAAAAAGGTCAACTGAAAGAGAGAGTATAGGCATATAAACTTTTACCATCGGCCAATTCAGCAGACAACAAATTGATATTTTTCCTATTTTTTTTCCCAGAAAAAAGACTGGCATTCCTTGCAAATTGTCAGACAGCAAATTGATATTTTTTTTTTTTATTTCTTCCAGAAAAGACAATTTGCATGAAATTTCAAAGCCTATTTCCTTGTGAAAATTAAAAAAAAAAAAAAAAAAAAAACTAGAAATGTGTCTAAAGAACACAGATGCTCCTACCTGAAAAACTAAACGATGAACGTTGGTAGCAGACGGAGACAAACCGACGGTTGGACAGGGGTAACACTATATGCCCTTTCCACTATTCTTTGAATGGCTGGGGTATAAAAAAATGTTGTCTGCTGAAATTATTACTCAGCAAAGCCTTAACAAAGGGCAAAGGCACAACTACTCACAGCTCCAGATATAAGGAGTATCCTGGCAAATATTTTTCTTATTTCTCAAGGAAAACATATGTTGTGGGTACTGACTAGAAGTGCCTCAGTGAGGAGCTTCTAATGAGTACCCACAGCATTGTTTATATGAAGAAATGAGAAAAATATCCATACTTTTTTATTCAAAAAAAAAAGGCATTATCTTGAGCTATGGCTTTTGATAAGGAAAGTATCCACAAATATTTTTCTTCTTTCTCTAAGAAACTGTCTTCGCAAAAAGTGCAGGACTGCCTGACAAAACTGGCATTTTTTTCATTTTGTCCTGCAAAAACTTTTAGTCTGTCTGACAAATTTCCTGTGAATCTTAGCAAAGAAAATAATATTCTAACAACAAATATGCCTTCAGTCCTACAGATACTTATCTTTCCTGCAAAAGATTACAATCTGTCTGACAGCTGTCTTGCATCAGCAGAAAAGATTTCGCGAAGACTGCCATGAAACCATACTAGCCTCTCCAAATATTGTTCAATCTTATAACCTGCCTACCAGCACACTGGCCACAGTCTCATCGAGAAATTTGCTGTTCATTAATAGGATGTTTAATGGCCATACATAATACAATCTTTTCATTCTAGAATTGTGTGCTAAAATGTTGTACACTATCTTTTCTGACAAAACTGCAAAATGCAATGCAGACCAAGATAAGACTGCTCCAGAAGGATTTTGTGAAACAAATGCATAAAAAATGGCATTCAGACCAAAAACATAGTGTAAAATGTCAAAACTGTAAAACATTTACCATAGGAGATTAATCATCATCACTTTAATAAGTAAAACTGGTTGGACTGAAAAATGAAACTTGAGATTTGTACAGGAATGGGGAAGTGCATAATAAAGTGAGATTTTATCTAGCTGCATGAGACTAGGCTTGTATGGGTCAATCAAATGTATACATGCAAACAGAAAGGCCTATTTTTGCAGGTTTATAGCTAAAGAATGTTTCGATATTTTTCTAATTTCTCTATGAAATAAACCAATGTTGTGTGTATGCATTATAAGTCCTTCTACTTCTTAACCCTTATCCTGCTGAACCTAGATATACCATGCCTTTGTAAACAGTGTAGATCCAGATCAGTTGGCTTCTTAGAATCCAACTGATCTGGATCTGCACTGTTTGTCATTCAGTATGTGACTTTATCACATGACTGTCAAGTGAAATAACCTATGTCAAAAAAATCATATGACCACATGTGTAATAACACATGCAAGGCTTCCCATTGGTTTGCCTAATTACCCTCATTAATACTTATTACTCCACTTATTGATAGCAACCAAGATAGTGTCAGCATTTGCCCGATACAACTTTCACTTTTGCAACAGATTCAGTTTTGATATGAACAATAAATATCAGATTGATGGATGGGAAAGACACAACACAATCACAATGTGAAAAACATGGCTACCAGAAATATTCATGGTTGTTAAAACTCCATGTTTTTCTGTAAACTATTTGGAGGCACTTTCAACATCAATATTGTCAAATAGTCAATGAAAAATTGTTCACTTCTTCCAAAAAAGCACTGGAGGATAACATGACTCTGACAGTCAATAAACATGTCAAATTATTTACATGAATACTCTTTTGTGACCTTCTTATCTGGAGCTTTTATTTGCGTTGCGGTTTTACGGCCCGGTCAACTCTTTTGGGGCATGTCGACGCAGTTAGTTTTCCTAACCACAATTTTTCCTGGAAAGGCTTAGTCTTCTAAGGGATTAACCAGAACTTGTGCACATTCTTTTGCCAGAAGCTGACATCTGCCATTCTTAAATCAGCAGAATGGAATGACCGTAGAAATTTGTGATCAATCTCCACTGAGGAATGTTATCGGACCCATGGGTGGGGGTTGGGGTTTGGAGGGAGATCGAACCCTTGACCTCATAATTACCAGTCAAATGCGTATCCGACTGAGCCAGCGAGGCGTTCTCTTATCTTCAGCTACATGTATATGGCCAATCAGTTCCTTTGTTATTTGCCAACAGAGATATATTTCAAAGCCTGCTGCTAAACTCTCCCTTAACTATCTGTCCATATCTCATAATACCGCTTTGAATCAGTTGATCATATTTTGATCATTACATAGTGTAAGCAATTAAACTCTAAAATCATCATGCAGTTATTTGATCAAATAATGCTTATAACTCACCTCTTTGACGGTAGCAGGAATCACTGTTATCTGAAAAATATTAAAGAAATGTTTCAAATGATTATGATTCCCTGTATAAATTACTATTAAGAGGTTAACTTTATTGAAAACTCAAGAATATCTCCGAATCGCTATGTCACAGGACTCACCATTGCTACAGAGCTAGATGCACAAACCAAACATTGTTTAGTCAAGTGAGAAAAGTACATGTAGGTCAAGGTCAGTAACTGTTGATGGCAGTGGGCTGTGTATCATGACGGATGTGTGTATGAAGTTTCACAAGCCTATAAGCCTTCGTGTTTGAGAAATGGAACTAAACACACAGACTTAACCTTGTTGACACCTTCGCCACCAACAGAATGTGACACCTACATTGTATGTCGCCCATGCTTGCTAAAGTAGTAGCGAAAAAATGCTTTACTTTCAAAATCTGTTTTCAAAGCAGATGTGCATTCCTAAATTTCACAATTGGAATTCTGTTTTTACACAATATTCAGATGTTATTATATTTTTGCTCAAAAAGCACTACATATTAGCACAAGGTTCACAGCTATAGATAAGATGCAAAATGCTTTACAATTTAATGAAAAAAAAAAACAAAAAAAAAACCCACTACTTACAATATATCATACTTACATCTTACATCTGAATACCCACACATTCTATCTACAAATGTACAGAAACTATGAAGTAAGGGGGAAGGATGTGTGTGTGTGCGTGTGTGCGTGATTCATCCAGCAGTTTTCACAGACATCTGTGGGGTTTGTCCAATTTTTATGATAAGTAGGCTTTGTAGTCATGGAGTTGGATTACTCATGATGAACAGGTTATCTGTCCTTTAAGAAGTATTGTAAATGCGCTAAAATTTCGAACAATTTATTTCATACTGTTTTTATCTAAATTTTGTTATTCTATGCAGTCATTTCTTAAAACAAATCACAGAATAAACAGCAGAATGGCAAACAATATAGAGTCTGATCCGGATCTGCAATATTTGCATATGCAACTTTGTCAAAACCTTTGATACATGTATGAAATTTTAGGACAGTTACTATATATACTGACCTGAGCTTTACTGAGATCCAGTCTCTGAGAACTCTCCTCTTTGGCTCTTTTAAATACCTTTGCGAAATCCTGAAATGATAATGATGCACATTTCATACATGTGTAGCTCCTGAAGTCACTTTTTTAGCTGAAAAGTATTGATATTTTTCTTACTCCTGTATGAAAACATATGTTGTGGTTATCTTTTCACACTCAAACATGTACGTAGTGGGCACTCACTAGAATTGCCTCAGCAAGACACTTCTAATGAATGGCCACAACAAACATTTTCCCAGAAAAATAAGAAAAATATCATACAGATAACCCCGCATATCCAGTAAGAGACAAGGCCCTCTTTTTAACCACATTTCTTATTTCTCAAAAAAAAAAAAAAAAACATGTTGTGATTACTGGTACTCATTACTGGTCTCTCAGTGAGACACTTCTAACCAATAACAACATATGTTTTTATGGAGAAATAAGATAAACATTTATCTAAACTACTGTGAGTGATACCACTTTTGGTCTCAAATTAGCATTGTCTTTAAGGAGAATTCATATAAAGTTTCTGGGGGAAAGAACTATTGACAACATTTTGTCCCCCTTCTGAAAAAGGGTCTACTCTAAAAGGAAATATTTTGCACCAATTTGCTTCTCATTTCAGAAGGGGCTTCTTGCACAGGAAAGCTAACAGAGTCATAAAAGTTGTTTCCCTTGTTAACATGGTGGAAACTCTACCAAGGGTATCCAGTACCCTTTAATGTATTCTGGTGTCTTCTTTCAGAATATGTCACAAGGTATATTTTCTCATGTTGAACATAGCTTCAGATAAAAGAGGGTATCCACATACTACATGTATTTTTCTTATTTCTGCATGAAACATACGTTATGGGTACTCATAAGAAGCGCCTCTGTGAGGCGCTTCTTATGAGTACCCACAACATATGTTTTCGTGCAGAAATAAGAAAACTATTGGTACTTTTTGGAGGAAAAAAGCACTTCCTCTGGAGCTATGGATGAAGCTGAATTTTATCTTTCAAACAATCCACCTTGAATACTCAATCTAGACAATACTCACCAAATCCGCTTTCAAAGGATTTCTTCTATTGATTGGCCGTGGCTTTGGTTGTCCGGGTACATGGACGCACACTGATCGTGGAGTATGGGCTTGTATTACTGTGTTACTGGCAGTACTAATGTTCTGTTTGTCTTTTTTCTCCTGAAATATACAATATTCACCCTAAGTATTCACAGGAATTTTCCTAGCTTAAATTTGGGGCCGGAAATTGGCCCCCAATTTTTCCAAATTTAAATTCCAAAAACCTATAGAAATTCCCAATTTCTCAGTTGTCAACATCTAGAGTAAATTACTGGTAGAATCATCATTCATTATTTATTAGTTTATTATTGCTAAGTAATTCTCTATGTTCAAATCAATTGCAGCATTTAAAAACAGACAGAATTAGGGTTTTAACTGATTTGAAACAAATATGTGTTATATTTCTTCCAATCCAGTTTTCCCAATTTTGTAGATTTGCACGCTAACGTATATTTCCCAAAGTCAACGGCCTCTGGTCCTAAGTTTGAAGAGTAGGAAAATCTGATTCAGACAAACAGGTGTGAGCGAAGAGAACAAACACAGATCAGAAGCTGTATTATATTGTGCAGCATTTGATCTCAGTCTGCACTGTTTGCCACTCATCCAGCAGTTTTTAATTTAAACTCTAAACAGGTAGCCAAATGTAAAGCGTCTGAATACTTGGGATACAAGTGAATCTAATAGCATAATTAAAAATGTTTGGTTGGACAACTTAACCCTTGTCATGCTGAATAAATTAAGATGCCATGCCCACTTCTAATTTTCAGGCAATCAGATTACTTGATCTATGTTGTTGATATAAATTCACATACTTAATGGCAAACAGTGCAGATCCCGACCAGAAGCCAACTGATTTAGATCTACACCGTTTGCAAAGGCAGGGCATATCTGGGTTCAGCATGACTAGGGTTAACTGTAAAATCCTGGGCCCAGTTGTTCAAAGCGTTGTTACATGTAGCTTAACGAGCTCGTTAAGGGTCATTTTGTTAACTGTTTTAGCAGATTCAATATACAATATTATGATATTTTTTGCTGAAAAAATGTGAGTAGCTTTTGCGCTACTCACATTTTTTCAGCAAAAAAATTTCAGCATATTTGCTTATCAATGTAAATTTTAAGGAATCGTTAACTAATGACATCGTTAGCTTTGAACAACTGGGCCCTGGTCTTTACAGTATTTGAACCTTTTCTGCTAATGTGTCTAAACTATAGTACTTAACAGAATAGCAGACAGATTAGACCCTGATCAAACTGCTACTTTAAGAGCATTTGATCTGGGCCTACACAGTTTGCTCAGGGATGCTTCGTGAGTATATACTTGGGTAACTAGAAGGTTTAGTATTAGAAGTCTGGATACCTGCACTTAATGCTACTGAGATTTCACTTTTCATATCAAACTGCCAAATGACACTAAAATGCACAACCCAATTCACTTTTAAAGGTCATCAGTATGCTGACTCCACACTCAGCTTAGCCTGTCAATGAAAAAAATGCATTTGTCATATGTGTTCTGTCTTTGAGTATTGATGAACTGTCCCCCTACAGTTGTACATGTTATATTGTATATTGTACGTATGACAACTTACTATCACTGAAGTTTTGTTCTGAGTATTAAACTGGAAAATTCACCTGAAATTTTACCCAAGAAACTCTGCAACAAAAAGTAAATTCTTGGCTAAACTATGTAACATACTGGCTGGGACACAGGATCATGAAAATCATTTCTGCGGTCATTCTCCTCCATCTGCCGATCCAGGAAGTGCAGTTGTCAGTTTTACTGGTGAAAGAACCAGTATGTGCACAAGTACTCGCTAACCACTCAAAGGACTCTAGAGGTTATGAACTAGGGCCCAGTTGTTCAAAGCTAACGACATCATTAGTTAACGATTCGTTAAAATTTACATCGAGTGATACGCGAATATGTCGAAATTTTTTGCTGAAAAATGTGAGTAGCTTTTGCAGTGCAAAAGCTACTCACATTTTTTCAGCAAAAAATATCAGAATATTGTATACTGAATCCGCTAAAACAGTTAACGAAATGACCCTTAACAAGCTCGTTAAGCTAACGATGCTTTGAACAACTGGGCCCAGATAATCCAGATTGCAGACTAAGACATTCACATATTTATGGTTTGTCAGACAGCTATCATTTCAGCCTTTCATAATAAATACCCACAAATGAAAATTCAGATCATCTATATTAATATTGATAGAACAGATCAAGGGAAGAAGTAACAGTACAGTATTCATGTACAAGAACACTCGGTGCCAGCCTGCCAGAATACAATTACATGTAGCTGATAAGCAAGCAAGGGTTCTTCATGATACAAGTAACCCAACTGATGGACAAGAGAGAGAATGCAAATGACTGAGAAGTGGGAATTGAAATTTGTTGTCAAAGAAATTGGACCAAACCAAAGATATACATAGCTCCAGATGAGATTTTTTCTCAAAACAGAAAAGTTTTTCATCCACAAAACGAAAGGCTGAAGATACTCATTAGAAGTGTCTCACTGAAGTTGAAGCACTTCTAATATGTATCTTTGAATTTGTTGAGAAAGAAGGAAAATATTTACCTGATAATCACACCTCTCATCTGGAACTGTGTAAGTGGGAAAGAGGAATTGCAGTGAAGAGGGCAGGGTTATTCTGCTCTGAACCAACTGTTACAATGTATGTGGTCAATCTACATGTAGGTGAAGTACCTGAGATGAGCACTAATGAGATTAACAGTACCTACAAGAGGCCATAGGCAAACTCGTTATATACAACACATATTACTGCAGAGCTCACACCCTTTTTTGGGAATGGGGCTGGGCCTTTAGAACTAGTAAAAGTAGCGGCATTTTGAATAAAATTGGGAAAAAATGTAATGTTCTACATGTATGTCAGGGGTCAAGCTG
This sequence comes from Anodontia alba, assembly GCA_964016985.1. Classification (NCBI taxonomy): domain Eukaryota; kingdom Metazoa; phylum Mollusca; class Bivalvia; order Lucinida; family Lucinidae; genus Anodontia; species Anodontia alba. The sequence goes on along the minus strand of OZ024834.1, from coordinate 59,261,227 downwards.
GCTCAGAAATTTAGGGAGAAGTGACTTCTCCCTCCAGACAAAACAGGGAGAAGTTTTGTAGGATGAGGGAGAAGTAGGTTAACCTATCACCTTACTGAAAGCATGACACTTTAAAACTCTCAGCTTGCTTTACCGCATTGTCTTTGGAATTAACAACAAGAATTCCGCAGAAGGCGTCATCGCACCTGCTGGGGCAAAAGTCACAGGAGCCACAATCAGATCGTGGTTATTAAATAAGTTTATTTCATTCTTAGCAGTGCTTACTTGGAAAACTGGGTTGAAAAAAATGTAGACAAAGTGCCTAGTGGGGCACATATATTCCAGGACAGTCCCATTCCCTCTAATGGCTATATCTTCAGCACTGACTTTTCGTATCATACAGCCCAATGATAATGGAGCGTTGACGTAAAATGTGTAAAAGTCACTGGGGCATGAAATATAGGTCAAGGTCACAGGTCAAGATACCTGCTAATTCAGTACATCAAGGAGAAGCACAATGCAAGGTATAGTGATTGTAGGCCTTATAGTTGAGGAGTTATCAAACATCAACGTAAAATGTGTCAAATATAAGTCAAGGTCACTGGGTCAATGTACCTGCCAAGCCAGTGCAATGAGGTGAAGCACTATGCAAGGTTTAGTGGTTGTAGGGCTCATATTTGAGGAGATACCGAACATCAACATAAATGTGTCAAAGTCACTGGAGTGCACAATATAGGTCAAGGTCACCAGGTCAAGGTACCTGCCGAGTCAGTACATCGAGAAGAAGTGCTATATAAGGTTTGGTGGCTGAAGGCCTTACAGTTGAGGACATAAGGAAGGGTGACGTAAAAGGTGTAAAAGTCAATGGAGTGCGAAATATAGGTCAAGGTCACCCAGTCAAGGTACCTGCAGAGTTCATACATTGAGGAGAAGCACTATGCAAGGTTTGATGGTTGTAGGCCTTATAGTTGAGGAGATATTGAACGTTGACATAAAATGTGTAAAAGGCACTGGAGCGCAAAATATAGGTCAAGGTCACCGGGTCAAGATACCTGCGGAGTCAGTACATCTAGGAGAAGCACTATGCAAGGTTTGGTGGCTAGAGGTCTTACACTTGAGGAGATCTAGAACATTGACGTAAATTATGTCAAAGTCACTGCAGCCAAAATATAGGTCAAGGTCACCAGGTCAAGGTATCTGCCAAGTCAGTTCATTGAGAAGAAGCACTTTGCAAGGTTTGATGGTTGTAGGCCTTATAGTTGAGGAGATATCGAACGTCGACACAAAATATGTCAAAGTCACTGGAGCGCAAAATATAGGTCAAGGTCACCGGGTCAAGGTACCTGCCAAGTCAGTACATCTAGGAGAAGCACTATGCAAGGTTTGGTAGTTGTACACCTTATAGTTGAGAAGATCTGGAATGTCAACGTAAATTGTGTCAAAGCCAATGGAGCGCAAAATATAGGTCAAGGTCACTGGGTCAACATACCTGCCAAGTCAGGAGGTCAGGGAGATGTGTCATGCAAGGTATCATGGTTGTTGTAGAATTGTAGTTGATAAGACTACTAACTTTGACGTAAATGTCAAACTTCGACATAATAGAACTGTTAACAGACAGACGGACGGACGAACGGACAGACGAATGGAAAAGCGGGCACCTATGTCGCAAAGTCGGGAGGTCAGGGAGATGTTTCATACAAGGTTTGATGGTTGTTTAGTCTTGTAGTTGATTAGAATACTAACTTTGACATAAATGTCAAACTTCGACATAACAGAACTGTTAACAGACAGACGGACGGACGAACAGACAGACGAATGGAAAAGTGGGCACCTACGTCACAAAGTCGGGAGGTCAGGGAGATGTTTCATGCAAGGTTTGATGGTTGTTTAGTCTTGTAGTTGATTAGAATACTAACTTTGACATAAATGTCGAACGTCGACATAAATGTTGACAGACGGACGGACGAATGGACAGACATACGGAAAAGCGGACGCCTATGTCGCAAAGTCAGGAGGTCAGGGAGATGTTTCATGCAAGGTTTGATGGTTGTTTAGTCTTGTAGTTGATTAGAATACTAACTTTGACATAAATGTCGAACGTCGACATAAATGTTGACAGACGGACGGACGGCCGGACTGACGGACGGACGGACGGACAGAAAATCGGACGCCTATATCGCACCCTGCTACAAGCAGGTGCGATAAAAAAAAGGAAACAATTACATGTATTACTGTACCGTAACATAATGTACATGTACTGGTGTTTATATTAGCTGATGTCAAAACAACAGCACTAGATGTTTTAATGCAATTTTGCTACTGACACAACTTCAATTTTCTCAGACCAAGTAGAAGTTTTCTTCTGCACGGGTGGACATCAGGGGAGCTACCCCGAAATCGCGTCAACGTAAATTTGTTCCCACGACACATCCGGGAACTCTCGCGGTAGTTCCTAGGACCTGGAAATTGTAAACAAAGGTAGATACTCTTGCGTGTTTTTATTTTAGAAGAATAAGCAAATAATATAAAATTTCAGCAATGCTATTCCATGTTAATATGATTTACCTTTCTAAGCAGGTCGAAAGAAATACTGAAAAAAAATCGTTAACAAAAGAGGCGACTGTAAGTTACAAAATTGAACACAGGGTCTGACTTCAGTTTTATGTCAGCACGAATGAATGATGTACTTGTTTTGTAAGTTTTCGCTTAGAATGAGATCCTTTGACGAATGTTCTGGATACATGTATGTCGGCCCTTATTCATCATTTAGATGTAAAAATTTTAATCAGTCCATGTACTGTGAAGGAGTAAGGCCAAATAAAAAAATAAGTGTGTTTCAGGTTACATGGAATTTTAAAATAGGGACGGTAGGTTGGAAAATATTTTTATTTTGTTAAAAATTTTTTATATGGGGTTGATAGGAAGATAATATGGCCAAATGGGGAAATCCCCACAAAATCCTTAAAAAACTTTTGGATCGGTGGCGAAAAATTAGGCATGGCCGGGTAACTTGAAACATACACTTTTTTATTTTAGGCCTAATGCCGAAATTATCAGACGGAGTAGCTCCCACGTCATCGCAGCAGCTCCCAAAACACGCTCTAGTTCCCACGAGCCTATCATGCCATCACCTGGAGAGGTTTATAGTTTAGCTTATACATGTGTGTCGATTTAAACTACCAGGCAACCAGTCGCATCATATAAATGACTTATTGTCACAAGAATGGAATACACCGGGTTTTTAAGGCAAAGCAATTGCCTTCTCTTCTTCGAATACGCTTTCCTAAACTAAGACCAAAGTCTAGTCGTTATAGAAAATTTAGATAACTAAATTGGTAAAACTTATGATTCATGATCAGTTTATCATGATACCCTACCCTAAACTACAACACACCACCCAGACCCACCGAACGGAACCTCACACTACCATATCTTACAAAATCCCTTTTCGCAATACCCACGCAAATTTAAAAGTGAGACGATCCAGAGCCCTTTTCTACCCTATATGTTGGCCAAGAAACAGACAAAAGATTCCAACTCTGACCAAATAATAAATAGACTTAAGCCTGAGCCATCATGGAGTCTGAATTCCGACCCATCGGCATGCAATTAAAGGGTAAAACCATCCTTTCAGCGATTTGATAGCTGAACTATCATGATGTTTGTGGATAATAAGATCAAAATACCAGCGGCATTATATGGCAGATGAGTCGGTGAATTTGACTAAAACAAGATGACTTCTAATTATATTTTACAATGCTAGCTAAACTTCTCTCCAGGTGATGGCATGATAGACTTGTGGGAACTAGAGCGTGTTTTGGGAGCTGCCACGATGATGTGGGAGCTAATCGGAACTTCGCCTGAAAATTTCAGCATTACTCCTTCACAGTACATGGACTGATTAAAGTATTCTAAATGATGAATAAGGGCCGACATATCCAGAACATGCGCCAAAGGATCTCGTTCTAAGCGAAAACTTACAAAACAATTGCATCATTCGTGTTGACATGAAACTAAAGTCAGACAACCCTGTGTTGGATTTTGTTACGGTCGCCTACTTTCTGCAACGATTTTTTCAATATTTCTTTCGGCCTGCAGGGTTCTCGGGGTCGCAGAATCCTGCGTCCCGGGACACATAAATCAGGGTCCAGACTCCCAAAAATTCCCAAAGCCGAGTCCGCCAGACGCATGTTTTTTCCCCGTGGGACTACTACTAATTATGGTCGGATTATCTGACTGAAGTCTAAAGTCCTCTACGTGTTATTCATATCGTCGGTAGTACTTAAAAGAACAGTAATAATCCACCGTGTGCTTTTCATACCTGCGACAGTACCGTTATTTGCAAAGCAAGTGGTAGTTAAACAGGTGTTGGCAGTTCACACTTCAGCGATCGAGTAATTAAAGCATGCGACTGACACCTGTATGCGACCCCTTCCCTCACTGTGTATTGCCTGCACCACCGACTGATTCATCGAAAATACACGCGCAGGTATCATGATTTCATCTCTTGATGCTGGCGTTTATGTTTTTGGTTGTTGTTTTTTTTGTTATTAGTAGATCATTTTTTTTTTCAATTTAAAAATTTTCGGAAGCTGAATTTTCGTCACTAACATCAAAAACGCCCGCTTTTTTTTTTTTTTTTTTTGTTAAAAGACGACAAGTGTCTCAGACAAGTGTACATTATCCCTTTGCGAGATTTCAGTCTGCGCCCAGGTCTGCGCATCTAAACGGTTATTCCTGCTTGTCACTAAAAAAAAAAAGTTTCCCAAGTCTCAGAGAATCTATCCCGTAAGCCATGTGAAGAGTCTAATGGGACTGCTCAGATGCACCCCGGACGATGGTATATGATTCGGGACCGTTATAGTTTAAATTACATTTTCTATTGCTCCCGCATGAAGAAAGCACGTGCTCATAATGGTAGCGCGTGCTCGTAAGAGTAACGTCATTTGACAGTGTGGCGGGAAGCCGTTTTGGGAGAAAAACAAACTGTTACCATGTTGCATAGTAGAGCACTTTCTTGTCAGAAATTCATATGAATTAGACACATATTAAAAATAGAACTAAATTATCAAGATTTTTTTGGCAAATCGAAGCAGTTGATCGAAATTTCAGATAGTGAAGAAGTCCCGGACATTTTTCATAGCCTGTATTGATCGCAGCACGGTGCAAATGTAAACACTGAAATGACGTTTTGCGGGAAGCTCAACAGAAGTGTCCATGATCAGAATGTGCGGATATATTGCATATATCAGTTTGTGATAGAATATACCGGAGCTTTAATAAGTTTTGATTAAAGTATTTTCTCTTATATACATAACACTCAAGATCACTTAATACAGACAGCAACGAACCAAACTTTTTGGGTTGGGATGGGGTATTGAATTTAAGTGCGACAATTTTTGCCATGCAAGTAAAATAGGTTATGGTTGTCACGTCTGCAGTCATATCTTCCTGGTCTGCAAAGATATGTCTATTTTTCCCATCAGGGAGACATGACGTCATCCTAATTTATGGGTAAACTCTATTGAATTAACATCCTCGGGATGTGTGATAATGACTACCAGTTGGTTACACACACATTGCTCGGAGTAATACATAAAGCAAAGCAGAGACCAAAATCAGTTGGTAAAAAACAAAAACAAAAAGTATGTGAAAATAAGGAAACTGATTCGCCATTCGATATTAACAGAGTGAAGTTAGCTGGGACATGCTCACTATTAAAGGAGAGTCATGGAAAAAAAAAAATGGGACTCCAATTTTTGGGGAGTGGGACTCCTACTTTTTGGCTGGGACTCCTACTTTTTATAAAAAGGGAGTCCCGGACTCCCACTTTTAAAATCCTAGTGAGAACCCTGGAAAGGTAAATCATATTAAGTTATTAACATGAAATAGCATCGCCAAAATTTTATACATATTCGCTCTTTCTCCTAAAACACTCAAGAGTACCTACCTTTGTTTACAATTTCCAGGTCCTAGGAACTACCACGAGAGTTTCCGGACGTGTCGTGGGAACAAATTTACGTTAACGCAATTTCGCTGTAGCTCCCCTGATGTCCACCCGTGTTCTGGAACTGGGAAAAAAAACATACTATTTGGCACTGGGAATGGGGCCCAAGATTTTGGTGATTGAGAGCACTGTGGCTCTCAATAGGCATTTTATTTCAAATTTACAGATAAAAATTTAGTAAAATATATTCCTAATCAGGGCACACATTAAATGAATATGAGATTGGGTGCGTGTGTGTGTGTGTGTGGGGGGGGGGGGGGGGGGGGTGGGGGAGCAGGGGCATAGTTTATGATGCTTATGTGATAAAGTACTCTGAGTTTTTTTACAAAATTATTTAGCAAACATTGTGGGTACTCATTTGAATAACCTCGACAAGTTTATAGATGCATGTGTTGTGGATACTCATTTGAACTGTCTAAACTTGTCAAGGCAATTCAGATGAGTAAGTACAACATATGCTACAAGTATTCTGTTATAAAGAAGATAACATTACAGAAACTGCAATCTGAAGCCTACAAAATTGCCCTTGTGTGCTTATAGAGTATGTGCGGTAATTGGATTGAATACGGTATATACCTTTGATGAATCTAATCCTACTGCTCCCTCCAGAGAGTTTGCTAGTTCATCAACAGCTGGGTCTAATTCTGATCCTGAATATGTATCGTCTTGTTCTTGTGAGCCTGACATCTTGGTATGTCCTGCTATTGGCACTTCCTTTTCTCCGGTAAAATCAGCTAAACGCGAAGCAACAACATCATTTCCTTTTTTAGGTCCCTTTTTAGATATAGACATGTTCAAGTAAACATAAAGTCAGTTTACTTTTCTTTGGCCAACAAAAGAGTATATATCCAGATTCAATCATATCACAAATCTGTTATAAATTCTCCTTCAACACAATTATCGAACACCTTCACAATATTTTTTTATATTAAAGCACAATTTTAAATTTAAAACATCCCACTGGTATTAAACCAACAAAATTTAAATATTCTGGAGTGACAAAAACTTATCGCATTGGTATTTGGTGTATCTTATTACAATTGCTTTGAATGTGTCACATTCTTTCTAAAGAATGTTGTTTAAATACACCACCAAATATTTTGAAGATGATGACTTCAATTAAATGGTAATCGTCTGCCCACACATAAAAGATTAGGGTGATAAAATCACATATGACTAGGTTACAATAAATAACAGACCACAGGGAAATATCATAAAAGACTAAGTTTTACTGAATTAATTGTGATAAACCAAATTAATTGGTTTCAATCCAAAAGCATGGTGTTTATGCTATTTATAAATACAGAAAAACGTGAAATTCACATCGAGGTTGCCAGCCATGAAAAAAAGAACCGTCTTCTTGATATTTTCACAGAACGTCAACTGGATACAGGGCTTATATCAGACAACCATTTCGAAGTTGATCTGGCCGAATTCACGACAATCAGCTGTTCTTTAAATATACTACAACGACACAGTCGATGTTTTCAGTTGATTCTACATCGCACAATCGAGGCTTTGACCCAGATTTCGGATATGTCTGGAACCTGCAAATAAAATCATTGCTTACGGTCACTGCATTCTCAAACCGCGCGGACGGTGGGGGAGTAATTGGAATAAATATTGGTTATTTGGTCTCAATTATCATCGCGATCGAGATCTTTACCGATTTTGCAAAGGATTGGCGTAAATGTCAAATACTACTACTCACAGAGTTCTAGTTTTCGTGCGCAATATTTTGCGCATTTAAGTCCGGAAGTGGTTGAGATCAAACGTGCAAGCGCCTGACCAAGTATGGACTTTTTGTATATGTGATCACTTTTTGTTCACTACAGTTGTTAAGTGTGTGTTAAGTGTAAAACATCTCCGCCTATTTCGCTTTATTGTAGTTTATATATTTTGATTCTCTGGTCATTTGGATTTATTTGAAAATAGAATATCGCGTAACCATGGACTAAGGGGAATAAGCAGAGTTGCGCTTGACCATTTGTACTTTAATTCTGAAATAAGTATATACAGTTACCCAGCATGCACACAACGTTGAAACAACGTCAATTCAACGTTGATTCAGCGTCAATGCGTTGAATCGACCTTGAATAGACGTTGTTTCAACGCTGGGGTACTTACTTCAGATTCAGTTCATTGGTGAATTAATTTCATTTACGTATCACTGTAACTGATTCAGATTCAGGTTAATGTTCATGAACAGACCCAGCAAATCCGAATGTGCTAGTTTTGTTTAATTGGTATGTATTCTGCAGCAACGCTAAATCTCCGACTAAATCCAAATATAAGATCAAAGTAATACCATGCGTGTTTCAGCAAATACTAAAAAACATTTTGAGACAGATGACCTCACATAACTGACATATCAAAAGGACTCTCCATGCCAGGGACAAAGAAACCGCTATGAGTTTTAAGAAGCCCAAGTACTGGCCCGACTTCCACAAATTACTACCAGACGTCATTATTTATTAGGGAAACATCGTCCAAAGTTTGATGAGCGTTTCCCCTTTATATATCACGAGTCCACCACTTTTGTAAGTGTGGTGCGCCGTGCTTCATTCAAATCGAATGTTTATGAATTCTGTGTTACTTTGTAAACCGTTTTACAAATACCCATGAAAAGTAGTTTAAAAAAACAACAACAAAAAACAAAACAAATAGATAAATGAATACACACATACAAGATAGATTGTTTTATTGCGTTCTGTTAAGCGGTTTATGTGACATACCTGGACTAGCTGGGGGAAATGCACAACAGTCTTCAACAGGTTACAGTACTGCAGATGAAGATTTTTTTTAGCTTTTAAAATGTAGATCTACAAGCTTTTCAACTTCACAAACTCCTCTTTGTATGCTCAGAGTTTGTATGGGGTGGCAGGTGTGAATCCAGAGTAGATTCGTCGAATCTCCTTTCACTCACAATTTCACTTTCAGGGAAATTTTGGATAAATCTGATAACTTTTGGATACCGCATTTACCCTAAATATTCATATACCTTACCATTTACATTTCTTCAACAAGTTCATTTTACTACCCGTGAATTGCTGTATTCTTTTCCATAGAGGGTTGTAACGACCAAGCACTCCTCCTACCATTCGATTATCTGCCTTGACAGATTACGCATAGCTTGTAGGTATAAATTCAGTCTCTGACAAAAACGTCAGGAATTGATTCTTAGGCACAGTGGTAAGAGCACTGGATTTTTATCCGGGCAGACCGGGTTCGCCCGAATCCCACGATAGGTGGTATCATTTTTCAGATGCTTCATCCCTTTGATACGACTTTCATGCCGTAAGATGGGGGATCGTCCGGGATCGGACTTTACTGCGCCGAAAATGGCTTCGCGTCATCATAAATGACTTCCTTGAAAGGTGTGTGTGTGGGGGGGGGGGGGGGGGTGGTGACGGGGTGTTACGACCAAACACTCCTACTACCTTCGAAATCTTATCTGCCTTGGCAGATTATGCATAGCTCATAGGTATACATTCAGTCTCTGACAACTGCGACAGGGAGTCGACTCTTCGGCTCAGTGGTTAAAACATTGGATGTTTTACCGGACAGATCGGGTTCTAATCCCACGATAGGCGGGATTATTTTTCAGCTATGCTTCATTCCTTTTTTACGACTTTCATGTCGTAAGAGGGTAAAAACAACGCACGAAAAGTCAACTTTGTCAGAATAAAACAAACGGCATAATTTCCAGAAATAACAGTAAAAGCAGTCTTACATTCGTTCTAGAGTCATTTTTATCATTAAATGTTCTTTAATATAATGAGTATTGTTTTGTGTTTATGTGTGTATTGGGATCCTGTTTGTCCCTGAAGAAGAATGCTAAAAACTAGAAAGAGATCTATTATTCTTTTCCGTGTCTACCGGCGCTCTTGGACTAATACTTTCTCTTGACTGTGATACGGGTATTCCTTATATTCCTTAAAGTGATGTAGAACTTTTATTTTGCTTTATTAGCTTTAATTTATCATTTGTCATGATTCTGTGATGTTTGGCTTGGGCTTGGCTTGCTAAGCCTAAGGTCATAGTAGTCATACCAAAATTTCAACCCCTGCCAAATCATTTACGAAAACCCTGAGTAAAAGTGCAAAGTACCGCCTGCAACTATGCTTAAAAAGGCCCGTGAAAATAAATATATATTCGGGTTGAACATAATAGTAAGGTTTATGTTTACAACAAACTTAGATATATGTACAATGCTTCTCATACGAAACTGTTTTAGTAAGAATTTTGAGCCCTGATAAGCTTATTCATAACTGCAAATCATTACGCTATATGGAGATAGCCTATCTTGATAGCCAATTGTAGAACGGAAAAGTACGAACATTTGCGTATCTGAAAAGCCGAGAAAAAACGTCAGCCGATTTTGATGTTTGAAACCGTATTGATAACTTTCAGATATATTTACTGTTAAAAAAATAATAATTAGATATTAACCAAAGAAAGACAGACTGGTACCTGAAAATTTCTCCACGGGTTTTACATAGAGTACAATAAACAGAGAGTCAGTCCCGTACATATTGTTACAACTGCGCAACTCAAAGCGCAACTGACGCTGCTGCATTAAAATCTAAACACAAAATTGAATTTCTCAGACTTACGGTAGAGTTCCAGGCCTTGCAGGCAAAGGTGCCTGAGCGTCCGACTGTCTGGCTATATGTCCGTCTGGAGTTATCTCCTTTTTTTTTCTTGTTCGTCTGTCATTACTGACAATGACCAATCCTAATCAACTGTGTGATGTGTTATTATTTGTGTGTTCTAAGATGGCTGATGAGACCAATCTTAGCTCTAAACTGCCTGTTGCAGATAGAACAAGAGAGGCCTTAGGAAGAAATCTCTGTTAGTGATGCCTTAGCTCTGGCTTTCCGCTGTGCACGTTTCTGCTCGGCTTCGCTGATTCTTTTTGCTTCGTATTCACCAGCTCCCCTTTTTATGAGGCCTCGCCACTTTGTACGATTTTGTGCAATCTGTTCCCATGACTCTGTTGGTATGTTGAAGTCTTTCAGGGAGGCTTTGAGGGTGGTCTTGTATCGCTTCTTCTGACCACCATGGGAGCGTTTTCCTACTTGAAGTTCTCCATACAGGATTTTCTTTTAACACGGCCTGTCCATCTTAACTGTGCCAATTTCAGAAGAGTATGTATGCTCTGCATCCTTGCCCTTTTCAGGGCTTCTGTGTCTGGAATCCTGTCTTGCCACTTGATCTTTAGAAAGTTTTCTAAGACAGCTTGTATGGAAGTGGTTCAGTCTTTTGGAATGCCGTTGGTAAACTGTCCAAGTTTCGCATGCGTATTGTAGTGTTGGCAGCACTACCGATCTATATACTTTCAGCTTTAATTCCACTTCGGTCCCAAATACTTCCACGTAGCCGGCCAAATGCTGCACTAGCTTTGGCAATTCTAGCATTGACTTCATCATCAATGTGCACAACTCTAGACAATGTGCTTCCAAGGTAGGTGAAATTGTCTACCACTTGCAGTCGTTGACCTTTCACTCTGATGGTAGGCTCCTTGTAAGGCTTTCCAGGTGCTGGCTGATATACTACCTCAGTCTTTTTGATGCTGATTGTGAGATCATAGCTGTCACATGAATCAGATACTTGATCCACACCTTTTTGCATTTTCTCTTCTGTTGGAGCACCCTTTGCCATGTCATCAGCAAAGAGGAACTCGTCTAGCACCTCTGTCTGCACCTTCGATTTAGCTTGCAACCTTCTTAGGTTGAAAAGTTTCCCATCAAAGCAATACCTGATAGGTATACCATTGTCACCATCTTGGAAAGCATCTGTAAGCATCATGCTGAACAGAGTTGAAGCTAGTACACAGCCTTGCTTAACTCCATTTGTCACAGGAAATGGATCAGAAAACTCGCCATCATTTTGGACCCTTGCAAGCATACCAACATGGAACTGCCGCACCATTGCTATGAATTTGGCAGGACAACCAAACTTTGCCATAATTTTCCAAAGTCCATCGCGACTGACTTTGTCAAATGCTTTGGTAAGGTCAACAAAGGTCTTGTAGAGGTCCACATTCTGTTCCTGGCATTTTTCTTGAAGCTGTCGTGCTGTGATCATGTCTATTGTTTCTCTGTTTTTCCTGAATCCACACTGGTTTTCTGGTAGAAGCCCTGACTGTTCCAGGTGTTCATTCAATCGGTTCAGTATGACCCTAGCAAGAATCGTCCCAGCAATTGACATTAAAGAGATGCCTCGATGATTGTCACAGACTTGAGGATTCCCTTTCCTTTTGAATAGGTGGATAATTATTGCATCTTTGAATTCTTGAGGGATGGCTTCTTTTCTCCACATAATGTGAAATAACTCTGTCAGTTTCTCTGCAACTGGAGACCTCCTGCTTTGTAGATCTCTGCAGGTATTGCATCTATTCCTGGAGCCTTGCCAGATGACAGGAGTTTTATTGCTTTCACTGTTTCAGAGACGGTTGGGAGCTCATCAAGCAGAGGATTACATTCCACCTGTGGTAGTCTGTTGATAGCTTCATCATTGATAGATGATGGCCTATTAAGGACACCATCAAAGTGTTCAGCCCATCTTTTCAAAATATCTTCTTTATCAGTCAGAAGACTAGTTCCATCTGCACTAAGGAGTGGGGTGGTCCCTGAGCTCTGGGGACCATATACTGTCGAGTGCATCAAAGAACTTTTTCATGTCCTTTCTGTCTGCAAAGGACTTGATTTCATCAGCTTTTTGTCTCAGCCAGGAGTCTTGCATGTCTCTGAGCCTCGTCTGAACTGTCTTGCATATGTTTGAATAGGCTGTCTTGCTAGATACTGAGCTGGTATTTCTGAGGTAAGCCTTGTGTTTTTTGGTGTTTCTCTTCAAGGAGTCCCTGAATTTCTTTGTCATTCTCATCAAACCAATCTTGGTGTTTGCGAGATACTGGTCATAAGGAATCCATTGCTGAAAAGTGAACGGTGTCTCTGAAGACTGTCCAGCTCTCATCTACATCTTCTGAACTGTGTTCCAGTGCATCTAAATGGCTGCAGAGATCGTTGACGAATGCTTGCCTCTTGCTGTCTTGTTTCAGCTTGGGGACATCTAATTTCTTTGGGACCTTCTTTCCTTGTTGTCGTCGTACAGGCTGAATGCGCAGGTTGAGTTTGCTGACAACAAGCCTCTGATCTGTCCAACAGTCTGCACCACACATAGTTTAGTTTTAGTCACTCTGACATCCTGTCTGTCCTTCCTTCGCACTATGGCATAGTCAATGAGATGCCAGTGTTTGGAGCGAGGGTGCATCCATGTTGTCTTTCTGCGAGTTGGTAGACAGAAGACTGTGTTGGTGATCAGTAATTCATGCTCTGCACACTTCCTTTAAAGGAGGAGTCCATTGCTGTTGCACTTCCCTACACCTTCAGATCCAATCACTCCTTCCCAGGTCTGGTGGTCTGTGCCCACTCTGCATTGAAGTCCCCGAGGAGGATGAGTTTGTCTGTGCTGCAGAAATCACAGAATACAAATCAGCATAGAACTTGTCTTTAACCTCATCTGGGTTGGTCATTGTGGGTGCATAGGCACTTATAATTGCCAGATAAGGAAAGTCTCAGCGCCATCAGGCGGTCATTTATGCCTTTGGGAAGTCCTGAAAGCTTGCTGACGAGGTGTGACTTGATGGCGAATCCTACTCCTGCTTCACGCCGCTCTTCTTTCTTGCGTCCACTCCAGAAGAAAGTGTAGCCAGCACCAACTTCTTTTAAAAGCCCTTCTTCTGCAAGGCGAGTCTCACTCAGAGCTGCAATCTCAACTTTGTATCGGTCAAGTTCTCTACCAACTAGAGCTGTTCTTCGCTCAGGTCTGTCAGAAGTAGAACTGTCCATTAGGGTGCGCATATTCCAGGCACCGATGGTAAGAGGTATCACCTTCATCTTCTTTTTTCTTGTTTGACCGCTAAGTGGGATTCCCGCTGATCGCGGTTAACCAGCCAGGAATTTTGAAGCAGGCAATTGTTTACGGCACCTTTTCTAGCCCCTTCCCCATGCTACGGGGGTGAGCAGTGCGATCATAAAAAAGGTCTGCTCAGTCGCTCAGTTCGGCTGCCGAATTCCCCATACTGCTTCGCTCTTAAGGAAAGTGACCATATAGAACCCAGCCGCCTGTGTGCTGGTCCGCAACTACAGCTTCCAGTGTTTCCTCACCTGCTGCTTCGCCGCTCGCCCATCGCCACAGGGCTTTTGTATGATTTGCATATATGTGCTTGCTGTGAATGTGTGTTGCTGATTAAGATGACATGCGCTGTGAATTGGATTATAGTGAGGGAGAGGCGCGCAGTCAACCTCACTCTCTCATCCTGAGCTAGCTGGATCCAAAGGCAAGACAGTGTCAGGACATCTGGAGTTAAGCCCGGATGCAGTGGATGACCATGACTTCTTTTGTGCCTTGTCATGCTCTCCATGCTCCACAACATGCTGCTGCATCGCCATTTGGGCCGTTGAATCATAGAAATGATTTCTTCCGCCCCAGCTGCCGAAGCGGACTTTACATAACTGGAACAGGCAAATCCAGGTATGTAGGTTTTTGTTTGGAGTTGCCAACTCCTAGATGGATTGCCGACCAGGGCTCGAGAGCTCCATCTACCCTAGATATTGCTACACAGATTCTGTTAACAGCTATATTGAAACAGTAACTTAAATGTCTTATGTAGCTGAGTTTACTTATACTCTGACTGCACTCTGTTTACTTATCACCTTTACTTATACTCTGAATGCACTCCTTATTTTTGCATTCTTTGTTGAAAATCACTTACTAGGGGACACAAAACTGGGGTTCTTAGTCTTATGGATTAAGAGTTAAAGGCCTTACAGGCAAAGGGCCTTATATTTTCCTTATTTTTGCATTCTTTGTTGAAAATCACTTACTAGGGAACACAAAACTGGGTTTCTTAGTCTTAGGGTTTAAGAATTACAGGCCCTGCAGGCAAGGAGCCTTATATTTCTCATTATTTCTGGATTCTTTGCTGAAAATCACTTACTAGAGAACAAAAAATTGAGTTTCTTAGTCTCATGATTTAAGAGTTACTGACCTTGCACGCAACGGGCCTTATATTTCTCATTATTTTCGGATTCTTTGTTAACTAGAAATGTGTCCAGAGTACACAGATGCCCCCGCATTGACGTAGGCTGAGACTTTCTATTGAAATATTCATCATATTAGACTTTACAGATTTTGTGTTTATATTGGAAATCTGGTGAGCTTTGAAGCCCCTGAGCCTTCTGATGCCCAGGCCACCTGCGCCTATACAGCGCTTTGATTGCTTAAGTGATTAGTGCTTAATTATTTCGTCATTTTATTCTCCAGTGCTGAAGTATTTATATTTTTTTCTCCTTTTTCAGAATTTTTCTCATTTCAAACTTTTACCTTAATCTCCCAACAAACATGTAAATATGGGACCCATATGGACAGAATCTGGGCATTTATCCCATTTGGGTCCTACATGGGCCCCATATAGGCTTTTTTGCCCATATAAGGCCCATATTGGTACAATTCGGCCAACAAACATGTATATATGGGAACCATATGAGCAGATTCTGAGCATTTATCCCATTAGGATCCTAAATTGGCCCCATATAGGCTTTTTTTTTGCCCATATAAGACCCATACAGGTCCCATATTTGGTAATATTCGATAACTATAAAAAATAAATTCTAATATGTGGGACCAAGAGATTAGATTGAAATAATCCTCGAAAATTGATAATTTCAAGATATATAATTGGGGCCCAAATGGCTCCCATAGACCTCTATGGTTCCAGTGTTGACCTCCCATTACTATATGGGACCCATATGAGTTCAATATGGATATTAAGGGGAACAACTGTACAAAATATCAAAAATAGTAAATTTCCTGACTTAAATGCAAATAATAATGATAATAATAAAATAAAAATAATAGTTTGTTCATTACAAAATGAACGTATCTATTAAATTTATCTTGACTAGTTTCCCGACACGGACGTAGATTCATAGTCATATTTTTATTTTAACTCGTATGTCCCCATTACTTTTAAAATTGAGATATATATAAACACGCTAGTCTGGCCCCAGACTCTTTCTTTATATTTTTTTTTTTTTTTTTTTTTTTTTTTTTTTGAGGGGACACAACACTTGTATAGCTTGTAGAATTTTTGTTTACTTCAGTCCCTTGGCTAGAAAGAAAGGCTAGAAAGTTTTTGTTCAGCCATAGGTAACTTGAAGTTGGATTAAAGAGGATCATGATAAAAAAAATAATGTAGAGAAAGAGAGAAATAGATATAAAACAAAAACGACTGGAGCCAGTCTATAAACACGCATGAGGCCACCATTTCCAACTTTTGAAAATGACGCCTTTATCTTTAAGGCCTCTTGGTTCTAAACATGTGCAATAACTTGCACATGTACGTAGGTCTCTCCCTGTTGGGATCTTACCAGTCCATCAAATGGGCTGGGGCTAGGGACTTGTAATCATTTGTATAAAAATGTGTAAAAGTTTTTGTTTTTTTTTTTTTGTTTTTTTTTTTTTGTTGTTGTTTTTTCTCTGGAAGATAAATATGGGTTGATTTTTCCCATACTAGACCCATATGGCTTTGCCCATGTTGGTCCAACATGGAACCGTATTGCAAATCCCTCACGAGTCCCTTATGGGTTGCCCATATAGGACCCATATAAATACCCATTTGGGGCCCATGTGGGTCCTATAATTTTTGCTTGCTGGGCTTCAGTTTAATTTATATTAATGTTATATTCAAAATTGAATCTTGCCCATTTTATATGTACATGTTGTGTTGATTTTACCGAATAAACATCAATCAATCAATCTTATATTACCATTATAATGACAGGTCTTGAATCCAACAGGTTTTTTTTTTGCTCGCTCTCTCTCTCTCTCTCTCTCTTTCTCTCTCTCTCTCTCTTGAAGTGGTAGTAGCATATGCTTAGAAGTCGGTATCTAAAGCAACCATATAGGACCTATAGTAGAACTATGTAATAACAAATATAATTACGATAAACATATAGCCTTCATTAGTTATTCGTGGACCTTGTGGGCCAGTCATTAATATTGCTAGGATAATTAATTAGCAATCGCACTGGTTTCTCAGTGTCTTTTCAAAGTTAACATACAAACAAACACATGATTGTGACTTTTTATTTATTTATTTATTTTCAAGTAGAAAATTTGTCATCCTACTAATTATACAACTTGAGACCTCTGTTCCTTTACCATCTACCATCAAAGACAGTGCAATTTGAGTCGGACTCGCCTTTTGATTTGGCGGTTGTTTTTTAAAATATTTTAACTTGGAAAGACTTCCCTAAAGTCCTAGCGACATTAGTGCTCAAATGAAATGGATGATTTAGAAATAGTCTTTGAAAAAGATTTACAGGTGGCAGATATGTCATTCTGACACTTTCTGGGCATGTTTCATTTATCGTTTACCCTTCATTGTTCACCTTCCATACGTTTAGATGGCCGTGCTATTAACCAACATAGCCTTGGAATGAACAAGTCGGGACACGTGAGGCAGTAATTCCATATTTGTCCCTTGATATTTTAATCCTGTTTCCGAGCTATATTTTGTAAATATATTGAAAGAACACCACCTAACCGGGTGGATTTATACTTCTAAGGATGACGATGTGTCACCTTCACAAACTGGGTTATGTAATGTGATACTTCACAATACTTAATCTTTACTTCAGCTCTGTGAAGACCGTAAAACGACCCACGTACTTTTCTATAGTGTAGTTTATATTTTCTGGTCCTTTGAGATCACTGACCCATTCCCGGATGTTTTTGAAAATTATATGAGGGCCTCTCATGAGTCCTTATTGGCTGAAACTAGTTATATAGTCTGAGCCAGAAAACCTGACACTTTAACTGTTTCCACTTTTGTGAATGTTTTTACTGTTGTATTTTTTGTTTGTTTGTTTTTTGTTTGTTTTTGTTGTTGTTGTTGTTTTTGTTGTTGTTGTTGTTGTTGTTGTTGTTTGTTTGTTGTTGTTGTTTTTTTGTTGTTGTTGTTTTTGTTTTTGCTTTTTTGTTGTTGTTTGTATTCCTTTCAGAATCTATTTATACATCTAAGGATGGAGGTGTGTCACCAACACAGACAGAGTTATGTAACACGGCATCTCCAGAGTTGGCTTAACCTTTACCACCCTCTTGGAAATTCGGAAGACAACAAATTAATGGTATTTTTTTTTATATTGATATTATTCCTTAAAAAGAATTTAAAAACTCATGCAAAAAGTCTCCGGCGGATATATTTAATTCTGTCGGTTGCTGAATATTTTATCCAGCATGCTAAATGTAAAACATGTGTTTGTCGTGACATAACAAAGTCTATAGTATCTGAATCTGACAAGTAAGCATAAAGCTTATTTCCGACATTTCCTGACCATATAAGAATTACACCATATGTGAACAGTCGTTAAATACGTATTTACTGATCATAAAAACTAATGCCCCAAAAGGGTGCTCCTTTAAGAAATACAGAACAATACAAAAAAAGATAGACTCGGCCGTTGGAGTGAGTGTGCTCTTGAGTGATAATGTAAAACTGCAACAGCCTTTTACGCACTCTAAGGCTTAGCTTTCTGGGTAAATTTTCAGCAGACGACATATTAAAATCTTTTTTCTTATTTTTCTTAGAAAAAGATTTTGACACTTCATGCAAATTGTCTCCAATGGAGACAATTTGCATGAAATGTCAAATCCCGTTTTCTGGGGAAAATAAGAAAAATATCACCAATTTGTCGTCTGCTCAATTAGCCCAGAGGGTGGTAAAGGTTAAGCAGAACTATATTTACACATGACATTTAGGATCCCAATAATATCAAAAGGGCCAGAAAAATGAAACTGAAAGCTGAACAAAATTGAAATGATCCATTTATTATTTTTCAGTCGCATGTCACAAAACTAAATATTGTGGGTAACAAAACTATGCATTATTGAGCCACAACGTCAGAAAGTAGACTGCTCCACATGACCTCGTACAACAATAATAAATTTGTCGAACTGTGGAGCAGTCTTGTCAGAAAGTGCACCTTCGGGCATGTGCGCTCAGCGAAGATTCAGATCAGCCTATGCATTCACAGTCTGATCAGAATCTTCACTGGACACATCTTGGAGAGCCAAGGATGCAATGTTTCTTATCAGACTGCGAGAATGCGTAGGCTGGTTTGAGTCTTCGTTGGACGCACGTGTCAGAAGGTACGTTGTCTCACATTGCGGCTCAAATGAATAAAGTATTGTCAGAGGTAGGATTTAATGTTGTCACAGCCTCCAGAGAATAGTACCCTCTCTGGGCTAATTCAGCAGGCGACAAATCGATGATATTTTTTATTGTTTCCCAGAAAACTGGTTTGACATTTCATGCAAAATTTGCATGAAATGTCAAAATCTGTTTTCTGGGAAAAATAGAAAAACATATTTCAAAATGTCGCCTGTTTAAATTTTTAGCCAGAGTGCTAAGCGTCTGTCATAGGAATCCTTCCTGTCTAGAAAGGCTCGTCGAAAGGGTATTCTGGATGTCCAACCGCTCTGAAAGAAAATACAATAAAACGAAAATCTAAAAAATTCTTTTAACCAAATAAGCCTAATGGAATTTCCCATCCTTATACATTGGGTGAGTCAATTTGTCATTTAAGGGATGTCAGGTGTATTTTCTTTCATTTTTCTTCTATTTGTAGATGAAAATCCTGTAAGCAAACAGTGAGGACCCTGATCTGAAACTGAAAGGACACGAACATGAGTCAAATGAGGCTTTTAGTTGGGCTGGACACACTCGGTAGATGTTCAGCCATTTTTTACATATAATTTTTTCACAGAAGGATCGCAAAAAATAATGTACACATTTTCTTTACTCATTTAAGCCGAGTGGACTCTTCTACCTTAACTCTTTGGACAGGTCCATTTTCTGTTTAAGGGATATCGGTTAGTTTTTATTATTATCATGTTTGTAGAAATTTCTGAATTTAATGCAAACAGTGTTAACCCTGATCAGACACCGCGTCAAACACACTGTTTGTCAATGTCCCTTTTATGAGGCACTAGGCTCAAATGGGTTTATACTGCAGTTTGAACAGATCCATTTTGGTTCCTAGTAATGTGTTTAAAAGGTGTTTGCAAAACGGCATACAGTGCAGACCTTGATCAAACTGTACCTTTCAGATCAGTTTGATTTAGGTCTACACTGTTGCTCAGGTCCCCCTATCCAAATACTTCTGGTAAATAGGTAAGTCTACAGCGATGAGATCTGGACAAATTAGTCTGGGTCTTCATATCTGGGTTGATCTATTGCAATTCTTCTTTGTGCGTCTGTGGTTTCATATGTGGCGTTTGCATTGTTCTAATTTCTTCCCCATCGCTCCTTCCTTCGATGCCCCGGGAGGGCTGTGCGTCATGACTGTGGCATTTTCTGGATATCTTCACTTATTTTGTTTTCATAATTCGCAAATGATACAAGACTGTTACGCTTGAAATGACCAACACATGACCAATACATACACTGGCTCCTTGTAAACACGGAGATCTCTGTTTAAGGCTGCGATTCTTTGCATATCATCTGTGGATAGCTCAAAGTCATAAACCTAAATAAACACACAAAATTATTTTACAATTTCAAAAATATCAATAAAATTATACTCAGTAATTACGCAGCACAGCCTTTCCGGGACACGGCAACAAGAAGATATGAAGAACAAACAATGACAATACGCACAATTACAAGAACCGACATTCAAAAAAGGAGAACTTCAACAGAGGAAAAGCATCGGAACGGTCAGTAGAAACAACTACTGGGGCAGGGGAAGGGGACTTCAACTAGTTTTACTCCATAGAAGCCTCATCCTTAATCCTGCTCCACTACAAAAGTACAAATGAGCCAGCGCACGACAAAACCTACGATAAGAATGTGAGAGCAGCAAAGATCAACCTGTACATCCACCCACTAGGGCAAGGGTTCTCGTTTATCCCTCTTTGGGTAGCCTGGAGGTAGTACAAGGCAATGCGATCAGCGAAGAGTCTGATCTGTGTCTTCGCTGGTCGCACAAGTCTTACTGTAAGTGTTGTCGTGCGATGTCTCAAATAGGAGTTCGGCCCGCATAGGGTCATCTATTTCATCAGTGAACTTCAAAGTAAAGCACAAATGATCAGAAAACCTCAATAAACAAAGTAGAGGCCGCTACGACAATCTGAATCTAGACTGGCTCCAGTCTCCAGTGACTATTTTTTTTATTAAAATCCTGTTGATAATCCACAAAAATAAATCCAAAAATATCATGACTATAAAGGCTGGTCACTAGACCAGCCTTTATAGTCATGATATTATTTTGGTTTTATTTCAGTGGATTATTAAACAGGATTATAATAAAAATATTTAGTCACTGGAGACTGGAGCCAGTCTAAATCTGGAGTCAGAGTAAACAGCAACGGTCTTTTAAATTTGGAAAGTAATTTACAACATGGTTTTCTTTTGCTCTGGTCTCAGAATACCATTGAGCCCTTTACTTTATTGTATTGCAGTTTTGCGATTATTTGTGATTTATAGTGATGTTTCACTGACGATGTAGAGGACCCGACACAGACCGAACACATACTTGTAATTTTGAGCTTTATCAGAATTAATGGCGAGGTTTCAGTTGAGTAAAAGGTAAAAGTAGTTTAAGCCCGTAGTTTAAGCCCTATACCCAGCTAGCATTCTTAATAAATCTATAGCGGGCCGATATAGATTTATAGAGAATGCTTACTGGGTAGTTGTTGTCTCTGCTTACCGTTCCATGGCTGTTGCTGTTTTGTTGTTGTATTAGTTTTTTTTTTTTTTTTTTTTTTGTTTTTGTTTTTGTTTTTTCTGTAAGCAAGTTTGCTGTTGAGTCTTGTCATGTTTCTTTTTTGTACTTTGTGATTGTAGCTCTTCCTTCGTTAAAGATCCCTAACAATCTACAGTACTTTATAACGATGATGAAGACACCTACTAGGTGTTTCGCTAGTCACTAGTTTTACGGAATATTACTGAACAAACTAGGGTTTTATGAAATTCAGAATATTCCGTTAGTGCAACAACTTCACCCTCATATAGACTTGCTTTCGAAAAATCGGGCTTCTGAATATCGATGGATAGTTAAACACTTCGACCATCAATGTTGATATTCAATAACAGTAATTATGTACGCATAATTATCTAAAATAACTAGAATACGCATGGAGTTCGCATTTTTGGTAAAAGGCAGTACATGTTATACTCATTCGGTTATTTTTCGCTGTATCATGCATTCTTTGTGATTTTGTCATAAATCCGAACGGATGTAACAGTCGCGGCTATGTGGATATCTCAAGGTTGATGACGAAGGCTTTTGCCCTTATATTTATATGCTTATTTGACAAGGCATATTCTATGGAACATTTGATATTATTGATTAAAAGCAAAAAAAAAAAAGACTTTTAGTCTGTCTACCGTTTTTTAAAACTACTAAGAATAAAGAAGTTAAAACAAAACAATAAGTTTTGCTATCAAATGCATATGATAATAACAAGAAGCATCTTCAAAAACGGAGATAAGCGACAAAGAATAGCAGATCATTTTTGGCATTATTATCTTTTTTTCCCAATATTATAGTAAAGGTTCTTAAAAAGAAGCTCACTTACACCCGACGCTTTGACAGTTTCCTAGTCAAAGTCACACCCCGCTCCATGTAACGCTGGATACGAACTGATATATAATTTCACCGCGAAACAGGCCTTTCTTTGCACGACAGCTAGCTTCTCGTTGTCATTTAGACATACCGCAATATAAATTTATGGAATGACTGTCGCAATCCTTAAGTTCCTAGGGCGCCTGATTGCATCCTTTCTTTTGGGGTCCGTGTCTGTTCGCCTGAACATTCTGACTTGTTTCTGGTTCAAAATTCTGTGGTGTCTGATATGGGTCTACAGTGTTTGTAAATGGTTCTTTTATGGGACGCAATGCTTAAATGGGTTAATACTGATTCATGTGGTATAAGGTACGTGTCTAGAAGTAAAAACAAAAAAAAAAACAAAAAAAAAAAAACATAAAAACCTGCAAATCTGGTTTGAAACTGTCAAATCATGAAAATACCGATAATAACGTAGAGCCCAACACACCTTTGTTTTTACTATATATATTATGGGGACGGGGGACATGGAGTGAACACATTACGTAGACTTGTTTGTAGTACATTAGAAACGTAAATTGGCAAGCTACATAACAACCTCAAAATGAGTAAGAGAGATGCAGCAACATACTCTTACTCTTTGGTTCTTTGTGGTGTATTCTGCGAGGCGATTTGTTGTATGTCTTACCTTGTGCCATTTTGTTCTTTTGTTTTTCAGTCATTTTAGCATTGCGATTACCTCGCTTGGAGAAGAGAGAGAGCTTATCTTAGCGCTTTTCGTACGTTTGATCGAGTCGTGCTTGTTTGGAGTTGTCGGTTTCCTCTTCCTCTTGATGTCTGGGAAGGGCTGCGGTTTGTGATTGTGGCACTCCCTGGACTTTTCTCTAACCTTTTTTTTATACTTACATCCAAGTTTTCCTTAATCCTGGCAGGAGTAATACTTTTTGGTACAACGCATATCCCACTTTGAAGATGAAAGCGAATGATAACCTAAAGGAAGATAAAGAATAACAAAACGAAAACAAGGAAAGCAAAGTTTCGAACCAACTCTGTCTGTGGACACAGCGCCTAACCTTTCAGAGACAAACCACAGTCACTAGACTCGGACGGGCTCATTTGGTCACTTAAGATACATGGATACATTTTGTAGATTTTCCGCCGTATTTGACAAGGGAGACAACTTTTGTGACTACCTTATTGCTTTCCTGTATACTAGTACCTTCTGACAAGGAGTCTACTCTAAAAGAAAAAAAAAACATTTGCTTCCATGGAAAGCAAATTCTTCCCTTTTACAACAGAACCCTTTCGGAAGGAAGGCAAAACAATTTTCACAGAATTGCATCCCCCTGAACGTGTGTATCCACTCCCCTCAATGCAATTACTTTTATTTAGATAATATTTTAGGTTT
The DNA here is from genome assembly GCA_964016985.1 of Anodontia alba. Classification (NCBI taxonomy): domain Eukaryota; kingdom Metazoa; phylum Mollusca; class Bivalvia; order Lucinida; family Lucinidae; genus Anodontia; species Anodontia alba. The sequence goes on along the minus strand of OZ024834.1, from coordinate 59,237,196 downwards.
TGTTTGTTTACGTTTATGTTTTTTTTCCCTTTCAGACACACAGTACAGGAGACACAATGCAATTTAGTAATTTGTTTGAATCTATAAAAAAACTTGAATATGTAAACAAATCAATGAAGAGTAACTTCAAAACCACAGAGGAGAAAGTGTTGGTGTCGATGTGTCACATTGTACTCAAGACCATTGAAGGAACTGATACACTTTCAAGAGAGACAAGTCTGTCAAAACTGTTTTCCCCATTCAGAAAAAAGGAGGAACAAATTCTTTACTTTTAGAGTAGATCACTTTTTAGAAGGGATTAGTGCACAGAAGGAAATCAGGAAGTCACAAATGTTGTCTCCCTTGTAAAAAATGGCGATGACGAAAATCGGCCAAGTACATTGTATATCCATTCCCCTTAAGCGTCTAAAATCCCTGTTCATGTTTACGAAAAACTGCAGTACCCGGTGGTACTTTCACAGGTCCATATTACTTCACTGAAAACTCCGAACGCATATATAAACATTTGCAATACCCGGTGGTACTTTCACAAGTCCACATTAAGTCTTTAGAAAACTCCACACTCGTATATAAACAATTGTAGTACCCGTAGGTACTTTCACAAGTCCACATTACATCATTACAATACTTTACACACGTATATAAACTATGACGGCAAAACCCGATGGTACTTTATAAGGCACATTACGGAAACTCCACACACTTACATAAAAACTGCAGTACCCGGTGGTACTTTTACAACAAAACATCTAAATGGTTGCCTTTGGAAACACAGAACACCTAAAAGAACGAAAATCAAAGACTCGGTTTATTCGAGTCCGTTCATAAGCAACAATGCAGTTTGCGAGGCTGCATACGCACCACCTCGCACCGGCTTATAAGCGGTACTTGATTTTCAAAGTACATGTATAACTAGAATGGGCTCAATGATCCCAAAGGAAATAAAAATATAATCTGCACTATGATGAAGTACGGCCGCCCCACGACACTTAACACCAGCTACAGTGAAGTTAAATAAACATCTAAACGGTTGCCTATGGAAACAAAGAACACACAAATGAACGAAAATCGGAGACTCGGTTTTTTTGGTCGATTGTTTACAATCAAACGACAAAAGGTAGCTGTCCACATGATCTTCATTGGCCAATGTAATCAAACCGCGCGTTAGACGAAATCCAAGTAACGGTTATTTATAGCTGCGCTATTCTTGTCGCTGTGACATCAGAGTGCTGTTTATAGAGGACTATCTGTAAAACCTAGACTGGGACATTGAGATTGGCACACAGTGCAGACCCAGATCAGACGCCACAGAATGCGGCGTCTGATTAGGGTCTGTACTATTTGCTTAAATTACAGGAAGTTAAGGGTTTAATGAAACAATCGTAAGTCTCCGTTTAGGACCATTCCCCAGCCGACACTCAGAGACAATCACGTCAATTAGGACACTCCATACACACGTATATAAACCAGAGCAAGTCGATGGCGCGCCATCGCATCTCCCCGCGCCATCGCCATTGCATATCTTCGTGCACATCAAAATTCCAAATGCATTCCTCCCAGTCCTCAGCCGTAGGGCTATAACCTGTGACAGTTTCAAGGTTCTAGCTCAAAAAGCCTAAGAATTGACAATACAAAAAGGACCCCACATCCAACTTTTTTACCTCTAGTGACCCCCAGACATACCCTTAGGACGAAATTTTTGCACCACTGTATTCTACTCTTCATTACCGTTTCATATGCAACATGACTATGTTTGTACAAAATGGATTTTGGACACTTCGTGGCCACACATCCCCCCTCCCCTGGCCCTGCCCCCAGGGGCTGCATCAAAATTCCGAATGTGTTCCTCCAGTTCTCATCCATAGGGCTTTCGCCTGTGAAAGTTACGAAATTCTAGCTTAAATGGTCTAGGATCAATAGTGTGACATTACAGACGGCCAGACGGACGGGGAGGGTGGGTATCACAATATCCCCGCTTTTGTTTCGAAAAGCGCAGGGATAACAACTGCAGTACCCGTTGATAATTTCACAAGTCCATATCACTTCATTAGAACTCTTCGCCTACGTATATAAACAAATGCAGTACTTTCACAAGTCCATATTATAAAACACTTACCTGAGCGATGCTTTTTCCAAGCCTAGTAGCGATCTCTTTTAGCAATGCCTCTTCAAATAGGCTGGGTTCTCCTTCTTCTCTCCTGGAGATATTAAAAAAAACGATAGTTGCCGTATACGGGCAGACAGATTGAGCAAACAGTTTAGACACAAATCAGACACTGCACAATACAGCGTCAATCAGAAGCCACAGAAAGTCTGATCAGGGCTGTACTGTTTAGCACCTATCAAAAGCAGCCGGAAACTAACATATCCCCTAACAAGTCGAGTAGTTTGTTAAAAACTGTAGTCTGAAATTTGGCGCTGAAAGAGTTAAAAGAAGATATGAGGAACAAATAATGAAAAAAAAAAACAAACATCACATATGAAACCATCGATGCGCGACCTAAGAAGAACTGCTACAGAGGAACCGTCTTGGAACGGTCAGTAGGAAAACTACTGGGGTTTAAAACAGTTTAATTCGCACGAAACCTCACCATTAAGTCTCATGCAGCTCCAAATTAAAAATATTCGGTACGCATATCCTTTCGACGGCGGTAGAGTATTTATGCGCAATTGCTGTCCAACATCTTTTGAACGACCCTTACGGCGAGATTAACACAAGCAATCTTCCATTTCCAGTACCATTTAATACGATAGTATGCGGGGTAATAATAGTATGGACATGAGCTCTCTAGCATGTGAAGGAAGGGCGGGAAAGGATTTCGAATTAAGAAAAAAAAATGGTCAAATTTTCGAACCAAAATATTCGGTTTACCGTTCTACGTAATGCAGCCCCGTCAACACCAATCAAAGGCGACTCAAATGGCTCTCCATGCGCATACATTTTCCGAGCGTGACCCACTGCGCCATGACCTTTCATGAGTAAAATATTGGCGGTACTTGATTGTGAATAATAACATATCTACTTTCGTTTACAAGTAAGCTGTGTTTGATCAGTTGCTTTAAATATGTTGGATTCCAGAGGTAAATATCCAACCATACCCTCATAACTTTGGCTGCATTTTTCAAAGCCCTCGGCCGTTTTAAGGATGTAGGTTTTCTGCCACATCTGTGAAACATCACAGAGAAGCACATATAATTAAAACAATGTGACGAAACAAAGCAAAGGTCTCGATGGCGATCTGAAGCCAGAACACAAGAAAACCACAAACAGGAGCACGGTGGGCCCAACCACAGACATGTCTGAAGCAAGATCTGAAGCCAGGACACGCAGGCCTCATCATAATAAGAATGTCACAAATTTTAGTACAGTATTTTTAAACCATCGAAGATTGGAGACCCCTAAACGAGTAACTTACAAACAGTGCAGACCCAGATCAGACGCCACAGAACGCGGCGTCTGATCAGGGTCTCCACTGTTTGCAAATAGTTCAACCATTTTTCTGTAGGAATATCTACATCATATAGCCTGACATACCTAAAATCGAAAATGGACTCTTCCAATATATAGTGTGGGAGAGATAAGGAGAATAGATACAACTTCAGCGGAGGCAACATAATCATAATTGACTTGCTTCCGTTTGCGGGCAAACGCTTTCCCTTTTCGAGTAGAACCCTTTTCAGACGGGACTTGGTGCGCAGGAAAGCAAACAGGAAGTCATAAAAGTTTTCTCCCTTGTAAACACTAAAAAAAGGATCCAGATTTCTTAAGAGGTTTAGTGATATTAAGTAATACAATATATTAAACAATTTCTTACCAGGGTCTTGAGGAAGCACCTAGCGGAGCATAAGCTGTGACCACCATTCCTCTCTCTTTGCAGAAATCTATCAGACGTTTGTTGGTTAAGTAGGGCGACACTTCTATCTGTGATATAAATTATTGATAAAACCATCTTTTATGGTGAATAGATGAACAGCCAAGGGAGACAACTCTAGGCTGAAATGTTTTGCTTACCTTCTCAAGAGAGGCTACTCTATCGGCAACAACGTGATTTTCTGCATTGCATCAAATTCTTTGCTTTAACGGGAATAAATGCACTTTAAGGGAAGGTAACTCTGTTAAATCGTTTTGTCTTCCTTCTAAAAAAGGATCTACTTTAAAAGGAAAGAATTTGCCCCCCCCCCCCCACCCCCTTGGGAGCAAATTCTTTCCTGTTAGAGTTGATCTTTTACAGAAATGACTTGGCGGACAGGAAAGCAAACAGGAAGTCACAAAAGTTGTCTTCTTTCTAAAATTGGAGATCACCTAGTACCTTTCTTAAATTGGAGATCACCTAGTACGTGTATCCTGTCCTGTTAAGAGTATCCTCTTTGATATACCAAGGAAGACAATTAAGCAAGCGCGCGACAAAATCTACAATAAAACCTGTGCGACCACCAAAGACAGATCACCCTGTACATCCACCCGGTATGGCAGGGAAAGTTGTAGAAGGTACATGCGATCAGCGAAGACTCTGATCAGACTGATGCACAGGCTGATCTGAATGTTCGCTGGTCGCACAAGTTTTATTGTAGTTTTTTTTTTTTTTTTTTTTTTTTTTTTTTCATGCTCAATTATCTTCTGCCGTAGTGGCTCCCTTTGAAAGGGGAGACAAACATTTTCAACTCATTGGTCACTTTAACACTTAGCTGGTAAATGTTTCAGCAGACGACATTTTGAAATAGTTTTCTTATTGTCACAGAAAGTTGGCAATAGCATTTCATGCAAATTGTCTCCTTGGGAGACAATTTGCATGAAATGCCAAAGCCTATTTTCTGAGGAAAAATAAGAAAAAAAATCAATTTGTCGTCTGTTGATTTAGCCCAGAGATTGGTCAGGGTTAATATATTACGCTGATGACGAAACTATAAGCTGCCAAACGAGTGACTTATAAGCTGCCAAACGAGTGAATTATAAGTTGCCTAACGAATGAGTTATAAACTCCCAATACACCGGCACAGTGGCTCAGTTGGTTTTGTTTGTATTGAGGTTTTACGGCCCAGTCAACCCAATTGGGTCATGTCGAGCGCGGTCAGTTTACTTAACCACACGTTTACTGGGCAGGCTTAGTCCTCTAAGCGGTTAACCAGTATTGTGCACATTCTTTCGCCAGAAACTGACAACTGCCCTTCTTGAATCAGCGGAAGGGAGAGAATGACCGTAGAAAATATTTCATGATCAATCTCCGCGAAAGAATGTTGCCGACCTCGGCGGGGGTTGAACCCGCGACCTCCTGGTCTCCAGTCGGACGGCGCATCCAACTGAGCCACCGAGGCCGGCAGCTCAGTTGGTAGAGCGTCCGCTTTGTGACCAGGAGGTTGCGGGTTCGATCCCCGGCCGAATCATACCAAAGACTTTAAAAATGATACTAGCTACTCTTTCGTTTAGCACTCAGCATTAAGAAAGCAGAGCTATATAGGAGTCAGAACTGGTCAGCTCAGTGTCAGTATAATGTGACTAGGTGGAATATCATGTCAAGTGTCTGGGGCATGATATTTCAGCGAGGCAGCACTCTAAAAGTGAGTAGTGTGCTCCCTGCTACATCCAGACACCGTCGCAATATGACTAAAAGATTGTTGAAAGCGACGTAACGCCCGAATAAACAAACAGTAAGCTTCCAAACGAGCGACCTACTATCCATTCAGTATGAATTAATTTTGCCAACAGATAATTATTGCAGCAATAGTATGAATGAGATATTAAGGTCCAGCAAGCACACATTGTTGAAACAACGTCATTTCAACGTTGATTAAATAGCCTATAAGTTGAATCACAAGCGCTTGAAGTTCTATATCAGCAATCCTCTCTAGGAATATGAAACCAGGGTGCTTAGAAAGCAACTGATGACAGAACTTCAAGCGCCCGTGGTTTCATCAACGTTGGGGGAATTCATTATGCAATCAAGGTGATGCAATGACAATGGCAATTCAACTGGTAGGAGTGGAATAGTCCATCCTATCCATCATAACAGTCTTAAGAGGAATTGATACACTCTCATGGGCGACAACTCTGTTAAAAATTGTTTTGTTCCATTCTAAAATGGGTCTATTTTAAAAAGAAAGAATTTGCTTCCACTGGGAGCAAATTCTTTCCTTTTAGGGTAGCTCTATTTTCATAGGGGGATTGGTATACATAAGCATAAACAGGAAGTCACAAAAGTTGTCTCTCTTGTCAAACAATGGTGGACAATCTGCTAAACGTATCTGGTCACCTCAAATAATCTTACGAAAATAAGGCATATAAATTCCGTGATTAGGGATTCATTCTCTTCCTTCCGCTGATTGAAGAAGGAAAGTTGTCAGTTTCTGGCGAAAGAATTTGCACAAGTACTGGTTAACCGCTTTCAGGACTAAGCCTGCCCAGTAAACTGACCAGCTTGACATGGCCTTAATACTGCTTGCCGTGAAACACAAACTCAAACAACTTCCGTGTTTAGGGGAATTTTCGTTCAGGTTCGGGTACTGGTAAATAATAGACCAGGAAGTCCCGCGTGCAAAACAAAACCATGTACATGTACATGCTGAATTTGAAGATTGGTAAAATCAGCGAAAAACCCCTCCACAATTTTTCTTTTTGTTACCGGGAGACAATTTGCATAAAATTTCAAATCCTGTTGACTGAGTAAACTAAGAAAATATTTTAAAATGTCAAGAGGATAAATATTAAAATCACTCTTTTGTAATCTGTCAATGTCGCCATCAGCGTACCAAGGATTTGTGTAAATGTATGTCTCTTGTCTATAAAACTGCTTTTAAACACGAAAAAATCCATCACGAATTCTTTGGGCAATAAATAAACACTGATCAGCCGTTTTGTCTGTCACAGGATCTGGTATGAAATCATATTTTTTCGCTTTGAAATTTGTATCTACACTGTCTTCTGGTAGTTAACATTTTCACTTTAACTACTCCCTGGGCATATTCAGCAGACGACAAATAGATAACAGTTTTCCTATTTTCGCAGGCTTTGAAATTTCGTGCAAACTTTCTCCATTGGAGACAAACTGCATGAAATGTTAAATCCTGTTTTCTGGGTAAAAAAAAAGAAAACTATTTCAAAATGTCATCTGCCGAAAGTGTTACCCAGAGTGCTAAGCTTTCTCATCCTTTCTTTGTCTTAAGAAGAATGGATGTAATTTCAGGGGAAGCAACTGTGTCAAAATTGATTTTGCCTATTCTGAAAAAGGCCTCTATTCTAAAATGAAAGAATTTGCTCCTTTCAGAGTATTTTTTTTCTTTTAAAATACACCCCTTTTCAGAAGGAGACTGATGTGTTGGAAAGCAAACAGGAAATCACAAACGTTCCCTCCCTTTTCAAAAATGGCGGCAAATCTACCAAGCGTATCTATTCACCTGAAATAACCTTACAAAATCAAGCCATACAACTTCCATGATTAGAGGACTTTTCAGGAAGTCACAAAGTTGTCTCCCTTCTACAAAATGGCACAAAAACTATCAGATATAACCGTCCCCTTAATTAAGCATAAAATATTTTGTCACCTCGCAGATATTAAAGGTTATACTTTCTTTACATATAGTGGGTGGTGTTTGAAAACAAAACAAAACAAAACAAAGAAATAAATAAAAAAAAATAAATAAATAATAAAAAAAAAAAAAACAGTCTGTTAAGACTAAGTTTAGACCGTGATATCATCAGGTAGTAAAGTGTGACACCAGGTGACAAAATGTGATACCATCCTGTGGTTAAATGTGATATCAGGTGACAAAATGTGACGTCATCGGTGACAAAATGTGACATCACCAGGTGGGAGGCGTACGCTAAGAAGTTACCTTCTTTACCCTACGTATTGAAACAGACCGATTAAAAAAAACAACAACAACAGTGTAGACCCGGATCAGAAGTCACAGAAAGCGGCATCTGAACAGGGTCTACACTGTTTGCCACTCATCCAGCAATTTTAGACATATCAACAAGTGGTAGAACGGCTTGTATATATTTTAGGACTAGTATATATATATATATATATATATATATATATATATATATATATATATATATATATATATATATATATATAAGATAAGGAGTTAAAGTGTCCGAATATTTAGGGTAAATACAGTACGGTGCCACAATATTTTGGGTAACCCTGTTGATTGTATTTGGCACGATTTGGTTTCTGTATGTTAATTAGTTGATTTGGTTTCTGTATGTTAATTAGTTGTATTTTAATACAAATGCCACGACAAAGTTATCTATTATAAATTATAGATTATTATTAAGAAAACACCCAAGAAAAGGCACACTCAGACTGAATCCCACCCGGAGTTAAATGATATAAAACGATGTAAAACAACGTCACAATAATAACATTTTATCGTAACACGATAGAACAAACAGGAAGAAACCGATAAAAGAATCGACAAGAGCACAACCCAAATGCATATAGATTTAATCATTAAGAGTGCACTTAAAGTAAGGTTATTAAATCGTGAGTTACTTTCTCTCCATGAGGCTTTTATAATCGATTCAGTTATAGGGATATAAATTTATCTTTATCTGCCGTGTATTTTTGTGGCTATTTAGATACCCGTATTAGTGCTTTTCTGAGACGTTACATTGATATATTGTACAATGATCTCATATTCACTTTTATTTTTTCTATTTATTAGCAGGTTGAAGGAGAGACTTAAATACGCGCAAAATTAACATGGATACAATTTGTCTGATAGAGGATGATACCAAGGTAAGGCTTCAACAATGGAGTAGCTAGAAGGGAATTATTTTTATGCACACCCAGGTAAAAAAAATCTCCCTGTTATCCTTTCTAAAATGATGACTGCTCTTAAAGGAAAAAAAAAGTCTTCCCAGAGGGAGCAAATTCTTTCCTTTAAGAACAGCCCTTATGATTACGGAGAAAATATCTTATATCAATAGGTGACGGTTCGTTGCGAATATTTTCCTTACGCACATGCGTAATGTGCAAAATGAGCTCTACGCCTATGTTTAAACAAAAGTTCATAATAAATGTACTAGATTGGTGATATTTTGTTAAAACTTTAAGAGAACTTAGCCCTAGTGTCCTTTAATCTCTAACAATATACAAGTATAAGCTTTCACAAAGAGTTTTGTCTACGCTTTGCACACAATAAATGTTAAAGCCAATTTTAATAGTCTTGGGTGCAAATCTTAGCTAAATCAGCTAAAATTCCAAAATGCAAAGGGTGTATTAGTACCAATGAGATCTCGTCTAAATGAGAATGACCCTAGCTCTCATTAGAAATAATTACAGCTAACTTCACATCGATTTTAGGCTTACCTCATCAAAACTAAAATAAGCAGTTAACAGAATATCATAGTTTTGTCACACTGTCCCGGGAATGGCATTGCATCCGCCCACTTTAAAAGTGAAATTGGTAAAATAAAATGTCCCATAACCTTTGATAAAGTACTATAGTAGTAACCTTTTAGAATATCTACTTAAGGATGGTGTGCCGAAACAGTGCATGTCAATGGAGAACACAGTCTGTATATGTAGGTGTTCCAATAAATATTATGCTATTCTATTTTATTTATCTAGGCTGATTCCGAACATCTTGTGCTGAACTAGATTATATGACATTAGTGGTTCAGATGATATTTGACCATTAATAATTAATTGATTCGGACCCAAACATGTATACAAAGCAGGTACGAAAATTGCATTAAAACGTGGTTGCCCCAGACTTGAATATTGAAACGTTTCATTTGAATGTTTGACATTTAATGGAGCCTTAAATATCTCTTGATGTGTTTTTAATAAATGCTAAACGGGATGACCCTTGAGTCAAAGTGTCAAAATTTTCTTTGCTAGGTAAATAGTTTCGTCCAATTAGACACCATCGGTGACCCTTATATTAATGGTCAAAATTCCCGGAATGAGCTCAGTGACACAAAGAACCAGAAAATATAATCGTCAATATAATGATGTACGGAGAGACGTCTTACAGCCTCCACATGGTCTAACACCATTAGATTTTGAGACAGACTATATACCGTAATCTAGGACTCTCTTGACATTCACAGGACCTTATAGATTACGACCACTGAAGCAAATTCTAATATGATGGCCACCATGGACGCGACAACGTAGCTCCTCATTTAATACTTACTCGTACATACTTTGTGTTCAAATAGAGTAGGTTTATCCATACTCACACATATGACATTTTACCTTAGTCTTGTTAAGGAGTAGTATTTAGGACAATTCTAGGCTAAGTTTCTCCAGTTCTCCATAAAGACATGTTGTGAAAAATTATCACTTTTATACAAAAGGGAATCAGAAGAAAGTCAAACGGCATACTAATATCGTTTTTACCTCAAAGAAGTAGATCAGAAGTATCTGCATTTCATATTCAGAATGTATTTAGCAGGTAAATATGGAAGTAATAAAAGAAGAAACTAGAAAATGTATTTGTGAAATACTATGCCCCAACTAACTCTTTCGCTTAAACATGCATTGACGGTAATACTTAAGCATCAAATATGGATAATTTCAAAAGTCCAAAAGTGTCACAAAAATTAAATTGATGATAATGCCAAAACCACATGCACATCTACAGGCCATGATAAAAGGGCCTGCAAAGTGTCAAATTGATAGGTATAAAACTGTAGGAGGAGTTGCGCGCACAAGTTACCCACGGTAATACACTTTAATTGTAACTAAGCCCAAAAATGGCTAAAAAAAGTCACAAAAATCAAATTGACGACCATGCAAAATACACGCATATATACAGTCTATGACAAAAGAGCCTGCTTAGTTTCATATTTATCGATATAAAACTGTATGAGCAGTTGCGCACACAAGGTACCCACCATCTGTCTTCAAATGCCTAAGTCGTAAAAGGGGAATTACTCCGCAAGTAGAACCCCGACGGAAAAATATGGATCCGCTTATTTTTCATTTGACAATGTATATAAAATTTCAAGGTCCTAGCCCTTACCATTCCTGCCCGTATGTAAAGCATAACGGATAGACGGACAGAAATAGCTAATTTCAAGAGTCGAAAAAAGTGACAAAAATTATGACGATAAAGCCAAAACCACACGCACATCTACTGACCATGACAAAAGGGCCTATAAAGTTTCAAATTGACTGATATAAAACTGTTGGATGAGATGCATGCACAAGGTTCTCACGGTAATGCACTTTAATAGTATTTAAGCCCTAAAAAGGGCCAAGTTCAAAAGTCGAAAAAAGTAACAAAAGTTAAAATGACGATCATGCAAAAACCACATGCATATCTACAGACCATGAAAAAAGTTCCTGCTAAGTTTCAAATTGATCGGTATACAACTATATGAGCAGTTGCGCACACAAGGTACCCACCATCTGTTTTCAAAAGCCTAAGTCGTAAAAAGGGGAAGAACTCCGCAAGAAGAACCCCAACGAAAAAAAAAAATATAAAAAAAAATAAAACAATATGGGTCCTCTTATTTTTAATGCCGATGCTACATATAAAATTTCAGCATCCTAGCTCTAACCATTCCTGACCATATGCAAAGCATATAGGATAGACGGACAGAAATGGCTTAGTTCAAAAGAAGTAAAAAGTGAAAAAATTAAATTGCTGTTAATGCCAAAACCGCATTCACATCTACAGACCAAGGCAAAAGGGCCCAAAAGTTTCAAAACCATCGGTAGAAAACTGTAGGAGGGGTTCTGCACACAAGGTACCATCTGTAATGTACTTAAATAGTATTTGAAATAAAAGTAAAAAAGGATTGCCTTTGGAAACAAAGAACACACAAAATCACGAAAATCGGAGACTCGGTTTGACTGAGTCTCTTCACATGCAACACTATAGTTTGCGAGGCTGCATAGGCCCGCACCCCCCCCCCCCACACACACACACACAGAGCCCCCCCCCCCCCCACCCCCCGCCCTAGCGCCAGCTTAAGCGGTATTCAATTTTCAAAATAACCAGGATGGGCTCAATGATCCCAAAGGAAATAAAATATAACGTGCGCTATGATGATGTACGGGGAGACTTTTTACGGCCACGACCGCCACACGGCACAACACCAGCTACAGTAGAGTATAATAACACCAGCTACAGTAGAGTAAAATAAAAGTAAAAAAGGATTGCCTTTGGAAACGAAGAACACACAACAAAACAAAAATCAGAGACTATGTTTGATTTAGTCTCTTCATATGCAACACTGTAGTTTGCGAGGCTGCATACACCCCCTAGCGCCGGCTGAAGCGGTATTCGATTATCAAAATAACCAGAATGGGCCCAATTAGATAAATATAATCTGCACTATGATGATGTACGGGTAGACTTTATTACCTTTTAAGCCCCGAAAATGGCTAAGTTCAAAAGTAAAACAAAAGCAACAAAAATTAAACTATCGACAACTCCAAAATTACATGTTTATCTACAGACCTTGACAAAAGAGCCCACAAAGTTTCAGATTGACCGTTATAAAACTGTATGAGAAGTTGCCCAAACATGGTACCCACCACCTGTCGTCAAATGCCAAAGTCGAAAAAGAGGAATAACTCTGCAAGGAGAACCCTGACGGACAAAACAAAAAATATAGGTCTGCTTATTTTCCTTGCTGATGCTATATATTAAATTTCAGGATTCTAGTTCTAACCAATCTTGACTGTAAGTGTAACGGACCGACAGACGGACGGACGGACGGAAGGACAGGCCCAAACCACTATGTCCCCTCTACGTCTTTAAAGATGGGGGCATAACCATGTCATTGAAAGATTGATTCCAAATAGTTGTCAAAATGAGGATCGTACGCCAAGCGGTTCTCTAGATATCGTGTTGACAAGGTTTTCTAGCTGCTGTTATGTCAAAGTCCGAAAATTGGCATAACTCGATCAATTGTTTACATAATTCGCTAAAAAGTTACTCAGGTCATCTAAATATTGATCCTAAGCTGTGTGCAAAATATTCCTAGCTTAAGCAGTTTGTAGATATTGTTAAGACAATGGTTTCCCATTGCAACACATGCAAAGTCGAAAGGGGCATAACTGTCATTTTTTATGGAATTCGATCAAAACGTTAATCAGGTTACCTAAACATTGATTCTAAACTGTAAGCAAAATATCACGATCCTAGTTCAAAGGGTTTCTAGAAATCGTGTTGACATGGTTTTCCCACTACAATACTAGCGAAGTCGGAAAGGGACACCACAGAATTAGCTCAAAAGTTAATCAGGTCATCTTAACATTGATCCAAAATAGTTGGCAAAATATCAGGATTCTGCTTTTAGCAGTTCTATAGATATTGTGTTCACAAGGTTTACCAACTACTATAACGGCAAGGTCCGAAAAAGGGGGCATAAATGAGTCTATATTTTATGGAAAGTTCAGGTACTCTAAACATTGACCCTAAATTGTGTGCAAAGAATCAGAATCCTAGCAGTTGTCTACATACCGTATTGACAACGTTTTGGCAAAGTCAAAAGGGATATAACTCTCAATGTTGTTGTTTTTTTTCAAATTTCACCCAAAAATTAATTAGATCATCTAACCATTGATCCTAAACAGAACGCAAAATATCAGGATTCTGCTTTTAGCAGTTCTCTAGATATTGTATTGACAAGGTTTCCAACTACTACAATGGCAGTCTGAAAAAGGGGGCATAACTGAGTCTATATTTCATGGAATTTCTCAAAAGTTCAGGTACTCTAAACATTGATCGTAAACTGTGTGCAAAGAATCAGAATCCTAGCTCATGCAGCTGTCTACATATCGTATTGACAATGTTTTCCCATTGTAATACAGGCAAAGTCAAAAAGGGCATAACTCTCAATGTTCTTTACGAATTTCACCCGAAAATTAATTAGATCATCTAACTGTTGATCCTAAACAGAATGCAAAATATCAGGATCCTAGCTCAAGCGGTTCTCTAGAGATCGTGTTGACAATGTTTTCCTATTGTTGTAATAGCTAAGTCTGAAACGTGGCATTATTCCGTCAGTACATTACGGAATTCGATCAAACGTTATTCAGGTTGTCTATACTCTGATCCTTAACTGTATGCCAAATATAAGAATCCTGGCTCAAGCAGTTCTGTACTTATCATGTTGACAACTTTTTCCCATTGTAATACAGACAAAGTCGAAAGGAGCATAACTCTGCCATTTTTTTTTTCCATAAATTTCGCTTTAAACTTTATTAGATCATCTAAATATTGATCCTAAACAGTATGCAAAATATAAGGATCCTATAGCTCAAGCGGTTCTCTAGATATCGTGTTAACAATGTTTTCCTATTGTTATAATAGCTAAGTCTGAAACGTGGCATAATTCCGTCAGTACATTACAGAATTCGATCAAAAGTTATTCAGGTCGTCTATATTCTGATCCTTAACTGTATGCCAAATATAAGAATCCTGGCTCAAGCAGTTCTGTACTTATCATGTTGACAATTTTTTCCCATTGTAATACAGGCAAAGTCGAAAGGAGCATAACTCTGCCATTTTTTTTATTTTTTTTCATAAATTTCGCCTTAGACTTTATTAGATCATCTAAACTTTGATCCTAAACAGTATGCAAAATATAAGGACCCTATAGCTCAAGCGGTTCTCTAGATATCGTGTTGACAAGGTTTTCCTTTTAATAGCAAAGTCCGCATAACCATTAATATTTTACAAAATTCACCAAAAAATTAACCATGTCTTCTATTCTCTAATCCTAAACTGTATGCCAAATATAAGAAACCTAGCTCACGCGCTTTTCTAGATGTCGTGTTGACAACACTTTCCCGATGTAATACAGGTTAAGTCGAAAGGGGCATAAGTCTGCCATTGTTTTACGAATTTCGCTAAGGTCATTTAAACACTTATCCAAAACAGTTTGCAAAATATCAGAATCCTAGATTAAGCGGCTCTCTAGATATCTTGTTGACAATGTTTTCCTATTGTTATTATAGCAAAATCCGAAAAGGGGCATAACTCTGTCAATATTTTATAGAATTTGCTCAAAAGCTAATCAGGTCGTCGACACATTGATCCTAAACCGTATGCAAAAATAAGAATCCTAGCTCGAACGGTTCTCTAGATATCGTGTTGACAAGGTTTTGCTATTGCTATAATGGCAATATTTAAACTAGAGTCAAAAACCGGGCATAACTCTCACATACTAGGTCCGACGAAAAAAGAAATACGGGTTCGCTTATTTTTTGTGCTCATGCCATGCATACGTTTTCAAGTTCCTAGCATAAGCCATTCTCTAGTTTCCAAGCACCTAAAAGTGGTAACGCGCTCACGGACAAACGGGCAGACGGACAAGGCTCAACCAATATTCCTCCCAACTTTCCAAAGTTGGGGGCATACAAATCAGGATGGATCAAGTAATAATAACACAAAAATATGTTCCACGGGGAATGGTGTTTTAATTTGGGTTTAGATGGGGGCGTGAGATGGGACGGTTTAGAATCTTTATTAGGAAAAGTATTTAATGGGCGTGATTCTGCTATAATTTCAGTCTTTCTCAGAACTAGACGCACAAGAACTGATATTCACATGTGAGAATAGGTACATGAAAGAGATGGGCCGATCGGTAAGTTCTATTGAAAATACTCGTAGTATAGAATATGTCTAGGAAGAGCCACAATCACAGAACATAGCCTACCAATGACACCAAGAGGAAGAGCATACAAACCATAATAGACAGCACACATGGCCACAGGCTGAAGAATAAATCACCTAGCACCTCCTCCCCACGGAGGTAATCACCCAGCCAGACAGGATCCGTCACACACAAGAATAAGACAACAAACAAGACAAAACATGACAAAAGCCACGCGAGCAGCCACAAGACTTAACAAACAACAAACAACACTAGAACCACCATTAGAACGGTAAGTAGTAAAATCCAACGGTATGTGTGGGGCGGTTTAATCGAATTTACTGGTACCAAATCTTCACCCTAGGTACACAATAAAACAAAAGCAAAAAGAGAACCAGATAACCAAATGGTCTTGGATTGCTCACCCGAACATATGGCTCTGGAGTATTAATAAGTTCTTCCATTTATTTAATCTGATAAGCGCTTCTCGACCGCGTGTGGTCACGTTTCATATACTATCTGGAAATTAGTAAGATATAATTCAGTCTTACGTTCATAAAAAGTAAAATTATATATATTGCCTATATTTGCCTTGATAACCTAGCATTTGACCCTATATGACACAGCATCATTGAGCATTAACTAAACACAAATGCAACAACTGTCTCCGGATTATCTTTATGATACAAGAAGCTTGGAAATAATAAAATGTAAAGCTTGGAAATTATAATATATAAACTCTGCTACTTCTGTACAGATTCCCCGTTCTACTGCTAGCTTTAACTCTTTGTTAACTACTGTTAACGTTTCGCCTTTGAAATTTCACTCTGTATAATATTTAAATTTATATGGAGCTTCCAATTATAATATTTTATTTAATAAATTTAATATTTGGACAGACCAGACGGGCCCTTGAAACTAGGTTTAAGGAACACTTGTTTAAAATTAAAAAAGCTAAGAATATTGATACTTTTCTTTATAAACATTTCCGGAGAGCTGGTCATTCATGATCATCTAGTAAAGGTTAGGTTCAACCTGTTGAAAAAGTTATACACAAGTCCAATTCTACCGATGGAAAGAGATTCAAAAATATTTTAAGACATGAACTTTAACTTTAATGGATTAAGCGTTTACAAATTTCTTTTCCACTTGGCTTTAATGATAATATTAACGATGAAGGAAATATTTCTAAAATGCCGGATTTCGATGTTTTATTTCCTTTTAGATATTAAAAAACGTAAGAAACGATCCCATGGTAAGCGAAAAAATGGGAATTTTAAACGAAAACATAAAAGTGTCTTAACTCTTTTCGATTTAAACACTTCATCAAACTTCCATTCATTAATAAAGGTATTGATTCACAGATTTACCTAGCATATTTCGAGATAATAATGTTCTATCATCTATACCTTCATATTTCGAAAACACGGAATCTCCTATTATCTATTACAAATATAACAAACCTATCCGCAATACTATACTTAATTTCAATAAATTAGTTTCTGATCTTGATAATGAAACTAGTTCCCCTGATTCTTGAGATTGTAAAGATTCTAAATTTTGTTATCAACCAGTGGGTCATATTGTTACTGGTAAATTGAAGATTATAACTGATTCACGAATCCGTTCAATTATTTCAAAAGAATCTAAATATAGATTCCCAGCCCACATCGACTTCAGTAAATGTCGGGAAACAATTGCCAGTGCTTTAAAGAATTATTGTACACGTTGGCGTAAACGAGAGCATGTTAAGTCTAATGTTTCAAATAACTGGAAATTAAAAGATTTTAAGATCATTGATGAACGTGTGTTAGTTTACTCTAATAACCTTGATCTTCTCCCTCCTAAGACTAAATTATCTTTTCGATATTTGAAACAAGGTATCCAAGAATTTCATAGGAAGTATGTTTTCACTCCAGCTGATAATGCTGCTTATAATGTTGTTGTTTTGTGACGACTTTATTATATCAATACTCTAATACAGGAACTTTGTAGTACCAATACATACGAACGGATTTCTACTGACGAGAGATCTATTGTTAATACCCATTCAGTCAATATTACTGCTAAGTTTGCAGTGGGTATTAAAGAAAACCAAGACAAACTTCCTACATTATATTGGTTACTGAAACTTCATAAACGGCCTTATAAAGCACGTTTCATTGCAAATTCTAATTCATGTACGACTACTATTCTGTCCAAACTGCTACCTTCATGCCTTACTGCTGTCAAAAAAACAACAAAAAAACAACAACATTGAATTAGATACTATGATACTGTTTACGAAAGGAACGGAATTAACTATTTTTGGTCAATTAAAAATTCAAATGAAGTTCTCAATAAATTTAAATCTAAACACTTTAAGGCTTCTAAATCGTCTACATATGATTTTTCTACACTGTATACTACGTTACCTCATCATCTTATAAAAGATGAACTTATTGATTTAATTAACCGAACGTTTATTCGGGAAAATACCCAATGTTTGGCTTGCAACGAAGAATGTGCTTTTTTCACTTCTGATGTATACAAGGATTACAGTTTATGGTCTTGTCAAAACGTTTGTGATGCCCTTGTTTATCTTTTGGCTAACATTTTTATTAGATTTAGACCTAAACTGTATAGGCAAACTATTGGTATTCCGATGGGAAATAATTGTGCTCCACTTGCAGATTTGTTTCTTTTTTGTTATGAAAGAGAAATTTTTAAACTTTTTATAATTTTATTTTCAAAACCATGCAAATTGTACATTCAATAACTAAATACATAAATATGTTTATGACTAAGAGTATTAATTCAGAATTGTTATTTCTATCTATTTGTTAGCAGTATAGTTATGAAAGAGATTTCATGAAGTCTCTCTCATGGGAAAACAGGCTGACATTATTGAGGTTTTCAATTCTACTTCTAGATACCTTGATGATTTATTAAATATTGACAATATTTACTTTGACCATATGGTGAACCGCATATACCTTACTGAACTCCAGTTAAATAAAGCCAGTTTTTCCGATACCG
This sequence comes from Anodontia alba, assembly GCA_964016985.1. Classification (NCBI taxonomy): domain Eukaryota; kingdom Metazoa; phylum Mollusca; class Bivalvia; order Lucinida; family Lucinidae; genus Anodontia; species Anodontia alba. The sequence goes on along the minus strand of OZ024834.1, from coordinate 59,218,610 downwards.
AGGCACCTTTTTTGGATTTGAATCTAATGGTATAGATCCCACAAAAATTTATGATAAACGGGACGATTTTGATTCTGATATAGTAATTTCCCTTTTCTGGATGGCGATGTCCCCCGGCGTACCTCATATGGGGTATACATATCTCAACATAATATATTAGATTCGCCAGAGCTTCTTCAAATCTTAGTGACTTTAACTGCCGTAATAAAGTCTTTACTGCCAAACTTCTTAGGCAGGGCTATCGTTATTTTAAACTTCGCAAGGCGTTTTCGAAATTTTATTGCAGACACGGTGCCTTGGTAGAAAAATATAACGTCGGTCTGAAAACATTCTGCAACAAGGTATATCGGAACCAGAATTTTACGATGATTTTGAAAAATTGTGGGAAAGTCTAACTATTCGGAGCTATTCAGAAAGCTAATTTACCGTTATAAAAGAATTGGCTATTGGCTGGATATTATGCGGCAGACTGCATGCCTAGTTATCAACCCATCATTTTTGATGGCTATGCCTCACTCTTCAATTGCACGACTGCGGTTCGGGCCTCAGATTCAATGACGGCCTCTTCGTAAAACTTCAACCAGTGGGTTGGGACTTGACGATATGTCTTTGGCTTAGCCCGCCGTGGTTCAACTATTAGTTTTCATTTACTCTGGTACACAGTAGAATTGCCACCAGCACTCGTCTTTGTTTATCATAGTGATTAATTTGATTTTTATGTTTTTGCTTTGATGCATTGACTGAGTTGGGAGCCTTTATGCGAACCGAATTTTTATGTATTTCTGTATTAAGAGTAGCATCGGGTCCCCGGGTTAAGTTGGCTGGCCGTAAAAGTTCTCCCCCACAAACACACACACTCCCCAAACGCCCCCCACCCCCCCACCCCCACCCCCCACTCGCTGTGGTTTATTCTACTTACCGTTCTAAGGCGGTGGTTCCGGTGTTAGTATTACTTTTTGTTGCTTTGTGGTTTATTCTACGAAGCGATTTGTTTTGCCTTGTTTTTGCCTTCGTGTTATTTTATTCTTGTATTTTTCAGCCCTTTTAGCATTGCGATTACCTCGCTTGGGAAAGAGAGAGATAATCTTGGTGCTTTTCATGCATTTGTTCGTTTTGCGCTTGTTTAGTTTTGTCTGTTTCCTCTTCCTCTTTGTATCTGGGATGGGCTGCGGCTTGTGATTGTGGCACTCCCTGGACTTTTCTCTTACCTTTTTTGGAAATTATATACACATTGAAAAATGTTTTAGCATCTCTGGCAAAAACGAATCATATACTTGTTTCTTCTTACAGGTCGATGAAAATAAATGCACCTCCATGAACCAGAGCAGCACGAAAGCTGGAAATGCTGATACCAATAAGAAATTCGAAGAGCAATTGAGGGACAAGTGTGAAAACATTTTCGGCTGGGCGCAAGCGCCTGCCTTTTTAGCGCTTCTATCTTTTATTTGGTTTTGCATCGTCTCTGAAATTGCGGTATATTTTATAGCCGGGCTTGCAATTTTGGTATTTTTAATTTGTGCTTTGCTACAGCGGATACTTAGGAAATGTTTTGGAGAGCAGCCGAAGATTTGTCGATGTATTGGTATGAGTGCCGGCATTATTTGGGTAATGATAGTACGTTTTGTGTTCAGGATATTTTGCTGTATGCCTTGTCACATTGAAATACCTTGAAATAATGATCTTTGCGAGAAAATAAGACTCAACACGCTTAAGGGGAATGGATATACCTGGCTGTTTTTTTTTTTTTTTTTTTTTTTTTCTGCCGTTTTTATCCAAGGAAGGCATCTTCCTATATGCTTCACTATAATATAGTTTATACTTTCTGGGTCTTTTATGATCAGTGTGCCTATTCCGGGATTTAAAAAAAAAAAAAAAAAAAAAAAAACTATATAAGGGTCACTGATGAGGCCTAATTGACCGAAACTTAGCTAGTTTAGTCCAGAAACTTGACACGAGCTATTTTCAGTTTTGCGTATGAGTTCATTGTTCTTAGGAATAATTCCTTTTTGAATCTATTCCTATTTGCTATCCTGCACACCAAGCCTTTCTGAAAAGGGTTTTATTGTAAAGGAAACAAAAAATGCTCCCATAGCGAGCAAATTCTTTTTGTGGTAGATCCGTTTTCAGAAGAAAGGTGAAAGTATTTTGACAGGCTAGCCTCCCCTAAAAGTGTATCCATTCCAATTAAGGGAAATGGATGCACTTTCAAGGGAGACAACTCTGTTCAGGATGTTAAATGTTCCCTCCTAAAAAAGGCCCTACTCTTAAAGGAAAGAAATAGCTCACAAGGGGAACAACTAATTTTACAGTAGACTCCTTTTCAGAAGGTGATTGGTGAACAGAGTAGAGAACAAAATGTGTATACATTACCGAAAATGCCGGAAAAATCTACCAAGTGTATCAAGTCCTCTTAAAGGTATTATTCGAGTCTGAGCTTGCTATGAGAAAAGGGGTCCTAATCACATATGCGGACTCTGAAAACATAAAATCAACCTTCAATCTGGCGCAGTCCGATCAATGTCTTCGTGCCAGCCTCGGTGGCTCAGTCGGATGCACGCCGACTCGTGATCAGGGGGTCGCGGGATCGATCCCCGCCGGCTCCGGCAACATTCTTTCATAGGGAATGATTATGAAATGTTTTCTATGGCCATTCTCTCCCCTGCGCTGATTCAAGAAGGGCAGATGTCAGTTTCTGGCGAAAGAATGTGCACAAATACTGGTTAACCGCTTAGACGACTAAGCCTGCCCAGGAAAACTGTGGTAAGGTGCTATGACAGGCTCGACATGACTCCAATGGGTTGTCTGAATCATGGCTACTACAGAAAATATTTATGAATAAAAGCATCGCAGCCACTGCATGATACCCCGCCACTGCAGGGTAACAAAACATGTAGAGAAGATGGCTGTGTTTAATGTGTAATAACTCTACTAAAAATTGGTGTACTATAACCTCGAAACAATATGTGCTGTATCACGTCATAGTTTTAACTGGTACTGGTGAAAACTGTAGGAGGAGTAGCCTGAAAGCAAGTGAGAATGCTTTAATAAGTAATAACTCTATGAAAATTTGGCGCACTGTTACCTTGAAAGAATTTGAAAATTTGGTGTAACCTAGCCGCAATTCTCCACAGCTTCTTTCTATCCAACAACATACAATTAACAGCTTGATCAGATAAAAACTATAGGAGTGAGCTGGAACAATATTTAAAGAGCTTTAACTCTATCAAAATTTGGTGTACTGTAACCTCAAAACAACATGCACTGCATCACCTTATAGTCTAACTGTCCAACATGTTTCAACCCGATCGGATGAAAACTGTAGAAGGAGTTATCCGGAAATTAAGTCAAAGTCCGAAATATCGTTAAAAAGCGTAATAACACTATCAAAATTTAATGTAATGTAACCTGGAAATAATATGCGGTGTACTACCTCATAGTCTAACTGTCCACTAAGTTTCAATACGATCCGATGAAAACTGTAGGAGTTATCCGGAAGCAAAGTCAAAGTCTGAAAAATCATTGAAAAAGCGCAAAAAGCTTAATAACTTTACCAAAATTTGGTGTACTGTAACTTCGGAACAATATGCGCTGCACCACCTCAAGGTCTGCTATCCATCAAGTTTCAACGCGATCCGATGAAAACTGTAGGAGGAGTTATCAGGAAACGGACGGACGGACAGACACCGGAAGGTATACCATAATACCCCGCCACTATCGTGTGACGGGGTATAAGAAAAGGGGCGGCGATAAGACTCCACGGTTTTACTCGCGCGAACCCTCACCCTTCTGATGCAGATCCAGATTGCAAACATGAGTAGTATAGGCTGGCACACCAGCACACCAGCCTATACTACTCATATGTTTGTTTGCTCTGAATAGGGGTCATCCGCCTTATCAGTGAAACATCACAGTGAAACACACGTAACTACAAACACTATGATGAACAAAGCAATGTATTACCTGTATATTTGATGGTTTTATTTGGCATGATCGTAGCACTCTGTCCACCTGTTTACTGTTGAAGTTGGAGATACCAATATTCTTGGTTAAACCAGCTCGAAGACAATTCTCCGTAGCCTGCAAATATTACAGTTGTTAGAGTGTGATCATAGAGACAGGTGCTGATATCGATAAAATCCAAACGGGCACATGACGTTTATAAAATGTCGCATTAACGTCGACGCAACATCCTATCGACTTTAATGCGACGTGGTATAAATGTGTCATGTATCCACTGAATAGACTCGATAATAATACTGTATAGTTATGTCTAATGATGTAACGTCAGCTTTCCTGCGCATTAACGTAACGTAAAAAAAAAACTATCATGATGCTTTTAATAATTCGCGGTGTTATGAGCTAACAGTCTTCGGAGTGTTTGCAAACAGCAACAGCTCATATCAACCAGCGCATCCGCTCCGTTTGACCTGTATCTCAATTTGTAGACATGTTCTTCATGGCCCGATGATTCTAAAAGTGAGTAGTAATGGCTGTTGGCGCGGATGAGTAAGCTGATCGGGCCGTCGTCGTTCGTATATGCTCCGGAGACCTAGTTTCTCATGTCAGTGCCAATAAGTCAATTTCAAAGTACGCCACAATGTTTTTACTTTGGTCGACCTCATTAAGAGGTTTCTGTAGTTTTGTTCCGCAATCAGGGCTGCTTTCAGTCAAGCGAGACATTAAAACTCGCAAACTATAGTACACTTTCCGTTCAGTTGTGACAGTTTTCGGTGGACGGTAGCGAATATCCGCAAACTATTCTCAAGCTGTCTTTAGGTAAAACGAAAATGGCAGCCTATGCAAATAAAATTTTTATATGCTTGTTCGTAATAAAAACTATATACAGATAATATACAGTCAATCCCTTATAACATGAATAATTATTGATATAATATCAAGTCTCGTCAACGAGAATAACGGTTACTCTCTCATTTGAGGTCACATAAGACGGGTAAAGGTCACATAAGACGGGTTACAATAACCGTTCAAAAGATGCAAAATAGTTTGGAAGAAGAAAGCTCTTGCGAGTTACTTGCTTTATTGAACGCAGCCCAGGTTTCAGATTACGATTTTCTTCACGCGTCTTGTCCCAGTGGGCACATAACGTTTACACAACATCGCATCAACGTCGATGCAACGTTATGACGTTGCATTGATACTAATGCGGCGTTGTATAAACGTCATGTGCCTACTGGGGTTATATTGCTATCTGTTCATTTTGGAATTATTTTGTTAAAAAAATATTAAACCCATCAAAAAATCACGGCTATGTCTCAATATATCCACACGCATTCTGCTGTGTATATCGAGGGCTAAATGTGCCTTAATAAAATAATGGCGGTTAATGACACTTATCGTTTTACATTAAAATTGCATTGCATTTTGAGGCCGGTTTCCTAATAAGAACAATAACAGATTTTTTTAGAATGCGTATTGCTCAGAAAAACAAACAGACAAAAAAAAAAAAAGAAAACAAAAAATATGTTTTTAAAATGTATTTAAAAATATGACTTCTACTGTGTACACAAAACTAAAAAATCATATCGGTTACTTTTGAAACAGAGAACATATCAAAAGAACGAAAATTCATCACGAAAACATGCCTATATAATGTTGACCCTTTTAAACCCCACTTTTATATAGTAAAACTGGGGTTTACTGCTCGAAAACATAGATTGTGGGTACTCGTTAGAACCACCTCGCCGAGGCGGTTCTAACGAGTACCCACAATCTATGTTTTGAGCAGAAATATGAAAAATATTAGAATTTTTATATGAAATTTTTCATTCTTTTTGGTGGTAAACTTTTCAGTATACTTGAATAGGCGCGTTTTCATAATGGGAGACTGTTTTATCGAGTATCTTCATATATAGCAAAATCTATTGAGAACGATGCCATGTGGCAGCAGCAGAAACGTAAGCCGAAACAGCATGATTGAGTGTCCTATCAAAGTGACAGAGGCTTGTGTTTCTGGCGCATATGTCTTTACTTTCAAGTAATCGGAAGTCCATGTTGTCTCAATCCGGTAAGGAGTTAATGAGTCCAAATATTTAGAGTATTGTAAAAACCCTAAGTGTTGAGACAGACAGGTCTGTGCAAACAGTGTAGACCTAGATCAGACGCAGCAGAACACGGCGTCTGATCAGGGTCTTAACTGTTTGCCACTCATCCAGCTACTTTTAGACACATCATTTTGATTGTTGGGTTTAACGACACGTCAACCCCTGTTGGTCATTTTGTGTCGTATCCCAGAGAAAGGGAGCAGAGAGATTTTGAGATAGCGGAGGAGATGAAAGAGAGGGACAGGGGAGAAAGAAAAATGAATGGAAGTGAAGGGACAGAAGAAATAAAAACATTTCCCCTTTACCCTTACCTGCTGCAAGGACAACAGGCCTTGCCCAACTGTAAGCCAATATTAGTTGGACGGTCCGGTAAGATACACGACACTCGCCCAACCATTCCCATTTAGACACATCAATAGGTAGTCAAATGGAGTTGTTCAGTTTTGGAAGAAGCATGGTAAAGAGTAAGGGAGTCCTAATATTTAGGCTAAATATGGTAATTACGGTAACACTGTTATTTTAGATAACTAAACACAAAGGGTTTTTTTTTCCATACTTTTTGTTGAGGTTTATTCTACTGACCGTTCTAAGGCGGTGGTCCCGGTGTTAGTCTTACTCTGTGTTGCTTTGTGGTTTATTCTACGAGGCGATTTGTTTTATGTCTTACCTCGTGTTATTTTGTTATTGTGTTGTTCAGTCCTTTTAGCATTGCGATTACCTTGCTTGGGGAAGAGAAAGCTAATCTTAGTGCTTTTCGTACGTTTGTTCGATTTGCGCTTGTTTGGTTTTGTCTGTTTCCTCTTCCTCTTGGTGTCTGGGAAGGGCTGCGGTTTGTGATTGCGGCACTCCCTGAACTTTTCTCTTACCTTTTTTTTTTTTTTTTTTTTTTTTTTTTTTTTATGCCCAGTCAACCCATCAAGATCATGACGAGCGCGGTCAGTTTACTAAACCACACTTGTCCTGGACAGGTTTTTTCCTCTAAGCGGTTAACCAGTATTTGTGCACATTCCTTCGCCAGAAACTGACAACTTCACTTCTTGAATCAGCGGAAGGGAGAGAATGACCGTAGAAACTATTTATTGATCAATCTCCACGCAAGAGTGCATACGTAAGCCATTGACATTCAAGATTATTAGGGCCACGCCATGCGAAATTATGTCTTCGGGCATATACGGACAGCAAAGGCCCAGATCAGATTGCGAATCTGCACAGTCTGATTAGGGCCTTCGCTGTCAGCTAACAGAATCATTGGATACTACAGGATGTAGAAATGATAAGAAAAAGTCCGGATGATACTTTGCGCATGCGCAGGATGAGCTGATTATGCACAATTCGTACATGTTTCAAGGCAATATTTCGCTTGATGCGGCCAGTTTTATGAGAAATGTTTCCTGAATCTTGACAACCCATTACCTTGTATGTTTCCAGTAAGTTTTCATTTCCAAAGGTAAGGTTACCATCTTTGTCCTTGGGGAAAACGGTATCAAAATCATCTGACTGCAAAAAAAAAAACGAAATTAGATGTGGCATGAAAGAAAGTCTAAATGCATGTACGAACAATGAAGTCCCAGCTTAGCCTCATCTTCTGCTCAGGCTGATTTGGGCTTTTGCTCGTCGCCTAACCTACTAGCGTAATACAAATACACTGATCTGATGCTTTTACTACTTGCATATATATCTTAGGCATTTTGACAAATTTAGAAATACATGGTAAATAAATGATAAATACATTTTTATAGAATTGTTTTCACAAAAAAAAAGTTGTATTCAACTAAGTCTACTACACACATATTTCTCTTGAATGTGACAAAAGTTTCGGACAAAATAATTCTGAACAAGTCAACATTACGCGACAAACTTCTCGTACAAAACAATTCTGTTCTGTGCCTTACGAAGTGCATATGTTACAAATGACAAATATCTAGTACAAAAACCTGTATATTTTATCAGTCGGCATAAGACATACATCTAACACACAATTGCCTATGTTACAAAGGGCAAACGTTTAGTAAAACAATACATATGTAATATATGATCACATAAGTCAAATGTATCGTAAATAATGTATATTTACACATGAAAAACTTATAGTACAAAAACAATTGTATATGCTATAAGTTGGGGTTTCTCAATTCCTGTAGCTTGCAAAAAACGTAACCCTGACATAGGAAAGATATCTGGCTGGATTTTTGTATATATAAAGCTTGGCTATTGGTTCATATAAAACCGCTGTATAGCAATGCGAAACTAATTGCATTTTGAAGAAACGCATGCATTTTGCATGATACTGGTTTGGAGAGCGTATAGTACACATGTATATACTAACAGGTAAAATACACTCAATATACACCCAACGCGCGATAAATCAATCTGTTCAGTTGATGTCTGAATATAAATTAGCACTGATTGTTAAAAATTCTTGTTGCATTTTGTAAAACGGCGTTTCTTTTATGGAATTTTGATGAGCATTTTAACTGCGGAAATTACGTCAGTTATTATGTGTGAACTTCAAACATTCTTACCCAGTACAGTTCGTCAAGAAAGGTTTTGAAATTATGGACATGAAGAAATAAGCGACAAATCCCCTGAACATGCATGTTTAAGACACGTGTGTACAATACAGTGTTCTATACGAAGATCGCATACGAAATTTAAAAATTGATGTCAGACAGGAAAACGGGGCACTCTCCCTTAAATATGGAAAACAATCGGGGTGTCACTAATGACATGATGTTTGCATATGCGCATGAGAAAATAAACATTTTGCTTTCTGTTTTGAGCATTTTATCTTTCTTTTTTATGATTTTAACCTGAACACACAAGGTTTTGTATACTTAGAAAGTGTTAAGTATCAACTGGGCCTCCATAGAAACATGCAAGTTTTCGCGAAATGCAATGTGTGCATATCCGCTATACAGTTATTTTATATACATTTCCAGGCTTTCTTCCTATATCGTAATAACTCGTATATCTTTCCGATGCTAGGGTTAGGAAAATTAGAGTACTGGAGTCCTAACTATATATGAGTTACGTTATGTAACAACTTCCATTACAAAACTGTGTTATAAACGCTCCAGTACAATGCACCAGTCATTTGTATCCACTGCCCGCCCCGTCCCGCCCCGCCCCCCACCCCCAACATACACACATCCACATCCATGGGAAATAGCGGGGACAACGACCTTTCCCTCCATCACAGCCCTGCTAAATACACCCCACTGAAGGGACAACTGGATAGTTAAAGCCCAGCTCTCCCCACACCAGAAGAATATAATAAAGGTAAATATAAATCTTATAAGTATTGTTTTAGTGGGAAATCATAATCTCGGTACTTTCCCGGCACTGCAGGGACATTCAAATGGTCATAGACCCGCACATTAGCCCGACCATACCCCACCCTTCCCCGTGGATGGGGGCAGTGGATACAAATGGCGTGCACAAATATGTTTTATACGAATGATGCATATAACAAACGTCCTGTACAAAATATGGATGTTATGTGCTTTATACAAGATACGTACAAGATATTTATTTATCGAATTTTCGGCGCACAGAGGAGCACAAATAGAGGCATGTAATGGTTAGACACAACACAAAACCAAGGAAAGAGGTCCAAATGAAAGAGCATTAACAAACGATTTTCTAGAATCTACCCAGCGGGTACACAAAGCCGACCCACCGCTGATTCAACGTCTTGACGTCGGATCAACGCCGACTCAATCTATATTTTGAGCAGAAATATGAAAAAAAAATCAGAGTTTTTAATTTCAAAATTTTCTGTTTTTGCAGGTGAAATTTTCTATATATTTAAATAAGATCAACAGAATACATTTGCTGCAGAGCAGTTATTTAAATAAAAAATGGACACTTCCAACACAAACTGAACAAGAACTGCGAATAATAACTGTTCTAGATACTCTGGCTAACCTTGAACGAATGAGGCCAATGGATAAGGTACATGTCGACGTAATTCAACTGCAATTTCTTCAAAGAATCTTGAAGAGCTCGTTTCACCATGTCAGGATTATGATGAGTACTCCATAGCTGCAGCAAAAAATAGTATAACAATTGAGTCGTCACACATAAAAAGGGACCTTATGGTTTTCCGGTTTGTGATACTACAAATGCATACGCGCAGCCCCCTATTTGGGCTACAGACACGTTTTTTTTTTTTTTTTGCTCAGCAAAGGCTCTCACAAGATTGCGCTTACAAGCAAGCTCACCTGAGCCTTGGCTGCTCGCCTATGTAAAAGTACCCTTTTCTCATGTGATGGCTCAGTTATACTTTTAGAAAAAAGTAGCTACTTGAGCCACAATGTCATAAAACGTACCTCCGGACATGCATGCGCATTCGCACAGTCTGATCAGAATTTTCCCAGACAGCATTTTGGATAGCCAAGGATGCAAAGTCTTATTATACGGACAACGAAGACGCTGATCAGTCTTCTTCGGTGCATATGTGAAAAAAGTGCGTTTCCTCACGCTTATTTTATCCAGCACACAGAAAAAGCAAACAGATTGTAGTCTCGTCATATCCAACCATAGTCACTGGAATAAAAGATTATTTAAATTTAAGCAAAGCTGATCGACTCCCTACTCCCAACTCACAGATACAACAGATACATATAAAATCCGAAATGATCTAACTGGGATAAATTCTCTCTCTCTCTCTCTCTCTCTCTCTCTCTCTCTCTCTCTCTCAAATGGGTATGTGTAGTTCTGTTGTGCTACAATTTACTGATGCAGCAGACTAAACTGCCTTTAAAAATGGCTATCATTATTGCATCAAAAGCGTTTTGCGTGCTTGCATTTTCTGTCTAATCACATTGCTGTTTATTTGTTGTTGTTTTTTATTTATTCATTTGTTTATTTAATGACTCACTTAAATCTTAAATCAGTTAATGACAGATTGTCTCTACTGAAACACCGAAGTAAGATTTACAAACCTTCGTCGTTACAAACAGATCTTCTCTTTTGATCATTCCGGCATCGAGTTTTTCTTTTATAGCCTTTCCAACTTCAGCTTCATTCCCATAATTCCAAGCGCAATCAATATGGCGGTACCCTGCATCAATGGCTGTTTTTACAGCATCTCCTACTGCTTTTGCATTTCCCTGTTCGCGAAAATTGTATACTGGTGTAACTTGCAATGTGAATAATTGGGCATGTCATGCGAAAACGTGTCTTCGGGCATATGTGGACAGCGAAGGCCCAGATCAGCCTGCGCATCCGCGCAGTCTTATCAGGGCCTTCACTGTCCGCTTACAGAATCATTGGCTACTACAGAATTTATGAAGGAAGCGCAAAGGCCCGGATGATACTTTGCGCATACGCAGGATGATCAGAATCTGCGCATTTCGCGCATGTCCGAAGGCACTCTTTTGCTTGACGCTGCCCAATTATGTGTAGCTGAAACTCTACCAGGATTAATGGTAAGGTTTGGCATCTATAAAACTGCCCAGGCTTGGGCAAACAGTGTAGATCCCGATTATACGCCGCCAAACAGATCAAGATTTGTTCACGTTCACATTCAAAACAAGTATGGGTATTTTAGGAAAAGTAAAGAATTTTTAGGGTTGGAAAAGTAATCTAGGACAGACACGCCTATGCAAACGGTGTAAACCCAGATCAGGCGCCTGGCCAGGGTCTATGCTGCTTGCCACTCGTAGAATAATTATTAGACACATCAAACGCTCAAATTCTTTAAGAAGTATGGTAAGGAGAGAAATTGTGTGAAAATTTATCGTATATGCGGTATAACCCATTAAAGACTGAATAAACTCTACAACACTATATTGGAGGAGTCAGTTTTCGATTTTAAGTATGACAGGCTATATCATATAGGTATTCCTAAAGAAAAATGGTTGAACTATTTGCAAACAGTGAAGACCCTGATCCACGTATCTTGGTGTTTCTACGTAGAAAAAAAAATGCTTTACTTAGGCTCCTAGAAAGCAATATGAGCCTCGTCATGGGAAAAAAAGCATGTGCGAGCAGCAAAGGTTCAGGCGAGCCTGCGCGTCCGCACAAAACCTATCTTGTTCGCTCTCGTAAGCGGTAACCTAAGGGGGGTGGGGGGAGGGGACTTCTGCCAAGAACTAGACATGTGGCCTGCTAAGTGGCCGGGCTTTGTGCATTAAAAGAATGATTAGACGGAAAGTCCAAAGAACCTTTTTTCTTCCGAAGCTGCTCATTTTGTGGTTTTGAAACTAAGACTGAAAATATAGCACACAAACTCATAGTCTATTGAGGTCCGAGGCTGTAATAGAGGTTTCAACCACCCTCAGGTATATAACAATAGCCTTCAGTGCTAAAAGTTACACTTCCGTGTGGAGCTGTTTCCACTTGCTGGACATATAGACTGGCTTCAGTCTCTAGAAAATATTTTTTTTCTTATAATCCTGTTTGATAATCCACTAAAACAAAAATAGAATAATATCATGACTATAAATGCTAGTCTCTAGCTAGACGCGTCTTTATAGTCATGATATTATTTTAGTTTTTTTTTTTGTGTGTGGATTATAAGAATAAATATTTAGTTACTGGAGACTGGAGCCAGTCTAACTGGACATGTAGTACATTCATTTCCGTCAACAAACTTGAAGGGACCAGGAGCGTAAATACTTACTCATAAGCTTCCCTCCAGTTCTGCTTAAGTTTGTGCTTGGGGCGTGTACAGCTCTGCAAACTACGTACATTCGGCTGTGTATGATGAGTTTCGATTAAACCGAGACTCCTATTTTCTTTCTTTTAGGTGTACGGTGTTCCCAAAGGAAACATGTATAGATTTCATTCCATTATAACATTTGCCTAAATGCTGACCCTCGTAATATTCCTTGACACCCACATTTGGTCTCAAATTAAAAACCAGCCTTAGTCTGAAAAAACACATCATAAGAAAGAAGGGATCTTTCAGCTGGTTTTGGCATTGTTTTTGCCCTTGAATACATGTGTTCTCATTTCGGGAAAAAATAAACAAAAGAAACGAAGATTACCGGCACAGCCCACTGAAATATCATTGACTAATTTAATTTAGGCAGTTGATTCACATGAATTGTGAAGCCTTATTTTCCCTGAATAATATGAAAATAGGCTTAGCCTAAATGCGAGCACAGCACAGACCTATATCTGCACTCAAAGCACCATTAAAGAATGAATATCAGTATATAAAAATATTATGTAAATCAATAACAAATAATAAAAATAATCAGCAAAATATGTTCGTGACGCTTATTAACACTCGTTTGGTCACTTCGTGACGCTTATTAGTGAGACCCATAATCAAGTCCTCCAACTTCCGGTGACAACTTCCGGGAAGAAAAAACGGAAAAAATTGGTCAGAGCGATTACTGCTGAAAGTATATGCCGTTGTATGTTACTTTTCCTTGATCATATTCTCTACTGTAGAGCTCACTTTGTTCGCGACGCGCTCCGCGCATCGCGAGCTGTGCTCGCTAATATGAAAATAGGCTTAGCCTTAATGCGAGCACAGCACAGATCCTAGCTGTAGTCTCTTCAAAAGTCCTTCAGAGCATCATTAAAGAATGACTATCAGTATATGAAAAATATATGAAAATCAATAATAAATAATAAAAATAATTAGCAATATATGTTCGTGACACTTATTGACAATCGTTTCTTGTCACTTCGTGACGCTTATTAGTATCAAGTTCGCTCCAGTCCTGTCAACTTCCGGTGACAACTTCCGGGAAGAAAACGGGAAGAAAATTGGTCAGAGCGATTTCTGCTGAAAGTATATATCGTTGTATGTTACTTTTCCCTGATCATATTCTCTACCGTAGAGCTCACTTCGTTCGCGACGCGCTTCGCGCGTCTCGAGCTGTGCTCGCTATTAATGATAATAATAAACATCTTCAAAGTGCCATCTGCTGCAGCTGTAATTCGCACTTTAACCCATTGTAGACTGAATGAACTCCCCTACACTATATATTGGAATTTTCTTATTTCGATTTTAGGTATGTCAGGCTATGTGATTTAGATATTCCTAAAGAAAAACAGTGGAGACCCTGATCAGACGTTCTGTGGCGTCTGATCTGGGTCTGCACTGTTTGCCAATTACCCTTTTACGGGTATTTGGATTACAGTGGGTTAAGACGTATTCTAACACTCCTCGCCTATATAGCCAATGGTTAAACTCAGTGATTTATCTGCAATAAATCACTGGGCGGAAGCGCGCGACACTATCTGGTGCCATTCCGACGTCATGTTGACTCTTTGCTGACGTCAGTCATCGTTTCCACGGCGTTAGACGGTGTAACGTCGTTTTTCTCGCGTCAACAATGTAAGAAATGCTTGTAAACAACAGCGTTACAGTCAAACCTGTCTGCGGGATTTCTTTATGTGATGGCGGACAGTTCGAATAATCTGAAGGATACTTTTACGTCGTTTTCTATGTGTTAGAATCAGTTTAAACATATTTTATTGCATCTAAACAAGCAATAGGGTCGGGCCACAAGTTCTGCCAACATTAGTTACGGCCCTCCCCTAACAGAACTTCATTATAGCAATATTCAGACACATGATAATGGCAAAGTAAACATGTAAGCACTACAAAAATACAAAAAGGTGATGGAGTGAAAGGTATAATAATGTAAATAATATACAAATCAAATAAATAATAAGATAATGGAATGGAATGTCATAAGATGAATTGTCATACTGGCCTTAGTGAACAGCAGACTAATCGGTGAACCTTCTGGTGTCCTTGATAAAAGTTTGGACGGCTTTGAAAATAGTAACATTTTCTTCTGGTGTGAGATTTTCATTTCCAAACAAAAGTTTATTAACATTTAGTGGGTTGAAATTCCTCGTTGATCGAAACAGTGCAATTCGTTCATTGATAAAGTGTGAGCATCTAAAGAAATAATGCTCTGCATCTTCAACTTCTTCAGAACAGCTGCATGTAGGACTTAGTGACAGATGATTAATATATAGATCATAAAATAAATTACTACAGTTGTTTCTAATCCTTGCATGTAGGACTGAGATGTATCTACTACCAACTTTGTAGTATGTTGGAACTATTGAATTATTTTGTGTTTTTTTCAACTGATACTTAAAGCTAGACAAAGACGGTGAATTACGTAATTCTATGTCAAGCGAATTCCATGCCGAAATAGACGAAGGAATACATGATTTTCGGGAAATTTCTGTCCTGCAAAAGGGGACAGTAATATTGTTATTATTTCGTAAATTATAGGCATTTGTTTCTCCAACACGCGGAGGAATTAAAACAGACACATATGAAGGAACAAGACCATTAACTGATTTATACATGAAGATAAGTTTCTGCTGCTTCCGTCTTTCGATAAGTGACACCCACCCACTCTCTTTGTAAAGGTTATCTAAGGAAACTGATCTTGTTAAGCCTGTAACAATGCGGGCAGCTTCATTCTGAAGTTTTTGGAGAGACTCAATGTCTCTTTCTGTGCAGCCGTCCCATACAACACAAGAATACTCGATGATGGGCTGTAAGTGTGAAAGGTATATTTGGTTTAGAGCAACACGACTAAATGTATATTTGAGTTTCCTCATTATACCAATAACTTTAGAAGCACTTTTAAGGATATTTTCAATATGATTATGCCATTGTCCATTATTGCTAAATGTTAAACCTAAATGTTTATGTTCTGTTACAAATTTGATACGTGTACCGTCAAAAATTAAATTTGGTAGTGATTCAATAACTCTTAGGGTAAAAAGCATTGCTTCAGTTT
The DNA here is from genome assembly GCA_964016985.1 of Anodontia alba. Lineage (NCBI taxonomy): Eukaryota > Metazoa > Mollusca > Bivalvia > Lucinida > Lucinidae > Anodontia > Anodontia alba. The sequence goes on along the minus strand of OZ024834.1, from coordinate 59,202,811 downwards.
TAAGGGGATTAAAATTGATTAACCACTGAGCTGCCCAGCTAACTAACATACGTAAGTCGTGATTGATAATACCTTCAATGTCTTTAATGTTTGCTGCAGAGTAAAAAAGAGAGCTATCATCAGCAAATAGACGTGTAAGACTAAGTAAAGATTCAGATATATCATTGATATAAACCAAAAATAATAAAGGGCCAAGAACAGAACCTTGAGGAACCCCAGCATTAACTCTCCTCAAGCTTGATGAGCTGTTTCTTATAACAACTTTTTGCTTTCTCCCACTTAAATAGTCACTTATCCATTCGAGTAATTCCCCTTCTATGCCAAATTGTTTTAATTTGAAGATAAGTCCTTTGTGCCACACTCTATCAAAAGCCTTTGAAACGTCTAAGAAAACCATGCAAGAATATTGATTATTATCAAAAGTTTGACAGATGTGATGGTATATGTCAATAAGTTGGAAAGTTGTAGAATGATTAGGCAGAAACCCAGACTGATATTTATAAAGTAAATCATTTTCATGTAAAAAGTTAAAAATATGTTTAAAAGCTATTCTTTCCTGCAGCTTACCAACGTTAAGAGTGAAACTGGTCGAAATGTTGAAGGATCAGAGTTATCTCCCTTTTTGGGTAATGGTATTACATTAGAATATTTATAGATTTCTCCAAACTTACCTTCCCTGAAAGATCTATTAAAAAGAATACTAAGGGGTACAGCAATTTCTTTAGAAACAGCTTTTAACATTTTATTACTAATTCCATCTGGCCCTGTTGCCTTGTTGGGATTTAAAAGTTCAATGAGGGAAGCAACTTCATCTGATGTACATGTTATACTAGATATTCTATTTTGACATTTATATTCAAAAGCAGGCAATGTTGCATTTTCATCATTTACAGTGGAGATAGATGTAAAATATTTATTTAACAATTCAGCCTTTTCTTCGATTGAAAAACAGAAGTCATTTTGACCAGTGACCGGATAGGAATTGAGAGGTGGAATTGAAGGAGAGCTGCTATTTCCTTTAACAAAGTGACGTACAACCTTCCAAAATTGTTTTCTATCATTTGAGTGAAAGTCAGATATGGAAAATTCCAAGTTATTGTAAAATTGCTCTTTTGCATACCGTTTTAAATTATTAACTTTATTGCGAAAAAACTTGTACCTTGCCAAAATGTTATGATTTCCTGATTTGTTGAATTTACGTTTTAACCTGTCTCTTTTTCTAGACACTCTTCTTATTTCACAATCATACCAAGGTTTATCGTCAGGTCTGATAAGTACATTTTTTGATGGAACACACAAGTTAACAAAGTTAAGAAAAGTATTATTAAACTTAGAACAGGCTTCATCCAGAGTTCCTTCCCTTAGACAAGTCCAATCAAAATTAGATATTTTTTTGTTTCAGTAATGTAAAATTTGCCCTTTTATATAAATAAATCAATCTATTGAAAACACCTTCCATATCATATTGAAAGGGTAATGTTATATATGTTGCTTTATGGTCACTAATATTGGCTGGAACAGCTATGGTGCCAGAGTCAAGAAAAGAATCGAAATAGATCAGCTCTTGTGCGTGATTTGTTGAGTAATAAATCACTGTTTGTGGGTCAGTTGTAAGTAGATAAATCACTCGCACTTCGCGCTCGTGATTTGATCTACTTTATAACTGACCTCCAAAAAGTGATTTATTACTCAACAAATCACTGCTGGAGCTGATCTATTTCTTAAATAAAATATACGCACTTGTTGGCCGAAGACGGTAAAAGTTCCCAGTCCGATTCTCGGCATCTGCCCATGGCCGTTCGGCTCCAAAGAAATACACTTTTCAACCTTGGAGATCATGGTTATATTAAGACTTGAACTTACTATAAACCAAAGTTACAAATTTCACGGCCAACAGCAAGTCAGCAGATTCAAGCAAAACGGTACCTTAGCAGATACACGATCGGAGAAAGGACTAGTTATAATAGGTTTTACGCGCAATGTGCACCGGACATTCACACTTCGTTAAAACATTCTCCAGTATAAAGGCTTCGTAGAGACAAATGGAGATTATATTTGCAGATTTCACAGAACGTCCACGTTAATCTGGGTGTTCGTTGTTCAGAACACCCACTAAGTACCTTTGTGTGTGACGTGACTGGATTATCTAATCTATACACAAACATTAGGGCATCACTAATCTTCGCCTTTTCCTTTTGATATCCTTTGTTTACTTTATCTGACGGGGCTGTACATGTTATCAGTAATCGCGGAAAACTGCATTCGGCGAGGACAGTTTACATACACGATAGTATTCATTATGTAACACCTGCTAAACTTCAAACACTAAGACAATTTATAAAGACATATGTAGAATAACGGCAATTACCTACTTGCCTACTCACCAAACTCCTACCTACCTATCCAATCCCTACCTATCTACATAAGCCCTGCCTAACTACAGTTGACTCTCGTTATCTCGACCTCGCTTATCTCGAATAACCGCTTATCTCGAAGTGAAAATCTGGTCCCTGCCTAAACATGAAAACCTAATAACAGATGGAAAATATTGTAGAAAAGAGGAGAAATTGCTCCTAAGGAGCAATTTCTCCTCTATTCAACAATATTTTCAATATATCTCTAACTTCAAAAGTCCAATTACCTATCAGTTTGTTAAATGTGGTTAATCAGATTATTTTTTCCTCAATTCTGCAAACCTGATATGTCGAACTACGGATATCTCGAACTATTTCAGAGAGTCCCTTGGAATTCGAGATAACGAGAGTCGACTGTATCTACCTACGTACTTCAAACACGAAAGACTCAGTTTACAAACACAGGTGCAAACTAACGGCATTTATACCTACCTGTCTACCTACCTACATGTCCTGCTACATAGTTTCATGGAGGTTTGTAAAGGAAGACAATTCTAAAAGCATGAACAAAACAGAGTTGCTAAAACGGAATAATTTTAAGCGTGTAACCCTTGTCTTGCTGAACCCTGATATATCCTTCCTTTGCAAAAAAAAAAAAATAAATAAATAAAATAAAAAATAAAGATCAGCTGGCTTCTGAATAAGGCGACTGATCTACATCTGCACTGTTTGTCATGCAGCATGTGAATTTATATCAACAACCTAGATCAAGTAATCTGATCGGCTGAAAATTGGAAGTGGGCGTGGCAACTTAATTCAGTATGGCATATGGTTTAGAGGAATAGATACACTAATAAGAGTGGTAACTTCTTAAATCTGCTCCCAGAGGGAGATTTTTCCCTAGAGAGTAGACCCTTTTCAGAAAGGATGACCCCTTTTCAGAAAGGCAAACAGGATGTTACAAAAGTTATCCCCCTTTTGAAAAATGGCAGCTAAATCTGCAGGTGTACCCACTCACCTTAAAAGACCACTGACCCTGCAAATTATAGCCAACAAATAGTGATGTAAAGATTCGAAGGAAACGGAGGCATTATTACTTTTCCATGGACTGCTGTTGGACTTTAACTTGAGCTGCAGAACTGGGGAAAAAAGCGAAGCCTTAGAAATTATCCCAGTGAGCATCCTGCTTAAATCTACATCGGACCGTTATCGGCCCGACAGGACACCTGTGGGGCCGATAACGGTCCGATATAGATTTAAGCAGAGTGCTAGCTGGGTAGACGCTGCCACATATTTCTGGGCATCTCATCACTGAGGAGGGGATACACAAGCAAATCTTATATGCCACCGACGCTCATGATGGGCTCCTCGCAGCGGCCATGTGGCTGCTCGCTGCGAGACTTTTTCATGTTCAGTCCTGTGTGTTGTCATATGTTTGTATTTAATGCGTTCTGTTTGGTATTTAATGCGTTCTGTTTGGTATTTAATGCGTTCTGTTTAGCATTGTAATCACATCGTTAGGGGGAGGGAGCTGTCTACATCATTGTTATTGGTTTGTAGCATGTGTGTTGTCCGTCGAAATTTGTTTACTCTGCTTTTTGGCGCCATTAGTAGCTATATTCTGTGATTGTGACTCTCTTGACATCTTCTTTACTATTTGTTTGACTATGCATGACAGTATCGAATAGACATACCGTATTCGACCCAATAAACGCACTGTGCGCTTAGGTTTTCAAAAATACTCGGACAACTTGTAGTAAAATATGTTCCTACCTAAACTAAGGGTACATTTTAAAAGAAAGGAGATCAGCAATGGACTCATCAAATGACGCTTATGTGATATCTTTGTGTTGTTGTTTTTTTCTTTGTGATTTTCTTTATAAAAAGTTTGTGTTGTGGGTACCCATTTGAATTGCATCGGCAACATTTGGCTTCAAAAAGTACACTGGCTTTAATCTGAAGACTACGGAATTGCTTGACGGTGCGCTTATAGGGGTATGTGCGGTAATTAGGTAGAATACGGTAACTAACGCACAGGCATACTGCTACAACCAGTAGTCTCATTTTATGTATGACAACAGAAATGGAGTTTTAATTTCATGAAGTGGGGATCCTTTGGAAATACAGAACAAATTAACCCTTCTCTTGCTGAACACGACATGAATTGTCTTAGCAAACAGTGTAGATCCAGATCAGTTGGCTTCTGAAGAAGCCAACTGATCGATATCTGCACTGTTTGTCATTATATATGTGAATTTCTATCAAAAACTCGGATCAGGTAATCTGATTGGTTGGAAATTAGAAGTGGACGTGGCATCTTAATTTATTCAGCAAGCAAAAGGGTTAAAACAGAAAATAGCATACTCGTTTTGACTGAGTCTGTTTATGGAGAAATAATGAAAATGCAGCATGTCTCACACTCCTATATAGCAACCTTTGAGTTGCACTCTATTTTCACATATAATGTATGAGTCCAACAATCCTAAAGCACCAGGAAAAGTAATAACATAAGTATTATATCGAACTCGACGTTTTACGACCTCCAAATATGCTCTTACGATAGCTGCTGCAATCATAAAATATTCCAAAACGGAGATCCGTCCTTTGGACATACCGACCAAATTTTAAATATATTTTCGATATAACAAATATATAAGTTAAACAACTTGAGACCAATGAACAATCACACAAAACTGAAAATAAATGGAGTATTCAAATTTTCTGGGCCATACTAGCTAGTTTGGGGCCTGGGCCTCATCAGTAACCATATAATTTTTTTTTAAAAATCCTTAATGTGTTCGATGATCGCAAAGAACCAGAAATAATAAATCACAACATACTAGTTTGATTGAGTATATTCATGAGGAATAAGGGGAAAATGCAACATTCCTTGCGCCTTCATCTCAGCCTTGAGAGGAGCTCCTCTGTAAATACATAAACGCTTTGTAGCTAATGTTAAGCAAATGTAAAACTCTACACTTCGCCTTGTTAAACTCCTTTAGCCACTGTTAGTCGTTTTAATCCATTTACGCTTGGCGCCCCATAAAAGGAAAATTGGAAAACTGTGTAGACTCGGATCATTTTCTTTATTTCAAGGTTCGTGCTCAGTTATACGGTTATTTGCTGTGAAAGTGTTCAGTCTGCGAGATGTACCAGGTATTTTTGTAAGGCTAAAGTGAGGTTAACCTTTACCACTCTCTCGGCTAATTGAGCAGACGAAAAATTGGTGTGCTTTTTTTTTTGTGTGTGTGTGGGGGGGGGGGGGCGGGGGAGGGGGGTGGGGGGATGGAGGGGATTTGCCATTTCATTAAAGACAATTTGCATGAAATGTCAAAACTCGTTTTCTGGAAAAAATACTTCAAAATGTCGTCTGCTGAACTTTTAAACCAGGGTGCTTAGCGTTAACACAAGGAGGGTATTGACCAAGCAAATATTAAACTATACCGTCTAGTGTTTTATGTAACTATCAGTCTATTACCGCGTGTTGAACAGAACATTCTTTGGATTACATTAGTTGGATTTTGTTTCACTATTCTTTGAGCTTCATCATAATATAAGGTATCTTGTGGATATACACGAACAATAAAACCGCACAATCTGATCATGGTATATGCAATATATCGTTCATTTCTGCAGTATCCAATGATTTTGTTAGGTAATGGACACGGTATACCCTACAAGACTGTATGTGCGCCTAACAAAGACTTAGATCAGCCTGCGCACTCCGATCAGAGTCTTCGCAGGGCACTCCTTGGGTAGTGAAGGATCCAAAGTATCTTCGCTAGGCACACATACAGTCTTGTAGGAAATGCTTTGCCCCGCTGTATACGAGTGCGAATCAATAAAAAACAGCCTAACTTATTTCTAGGTGAGATCGATCTCTTCTTTTTCGATGTAATTGCCCTCTAGAATGATGCACTTGGACCAACGGTGTTCCAGTGCCGTCAGCCCAGAACTGAAGAAGCCAGTCTCTGACCCACTCCTCAAATGCCGCCACGACTTCTTCGTTGGACTGGAAATGACGTCCACGGATATCCTTTTTTAAGTTTGGGAATAGGAAATAGTCACTAGGAGATAAACCCGGAGAACAGGCGGGGTGCGGTATTAGCTCGTACCCATTCCGCTGAACAGCATTCATTGCAATTTTGCAAGTGTGGACTCTCGCATTGTCCTACTGGAGCAGAATCCCTTTGGAGAGTTTACCTCGGCGTTTTTCACGGATCACAATTCACAGTTAGTCGAGAAATTTGCATAATACGCACCTTTGAACTTCTTTGGCCTCGGAGACCCCGGCCCTACACTCTGGCAACTTTGAGCTTTATTCTCTGGCTCATAATAATGGACCTAGGTCTCATCTACAGTCACCAGACGTGAAAAGAAATCATCTTCCTTTGACCTAAACCGCTTCAACAATGCGCTGTATACTGATGCTCTGGTTGCCATTTGCTTGTCGCTAAGGGATTTGGGGACCCCACGGGCTTATAGCTTGTGCATACCCAAGCGATCATGTAAAGAAGTTGAAAAATCTCCATGTGAAATGAGTAATGCATTCGCTATTTCTTCCACCTTAATTCGCCTATCAGAGTACACCAGATCCCGTACTTTCTTACACATTTCTTCATCGGTGGCATCTGATGGGCGTCCAGACCTGGTTTCGTCTTCTAAAGACGTTCTACTGCGTTTGAATCCCCCAACCCAGAATTTAACTTGTGCATACGATGGTGCAGAAGACCCATAAACATTGGTCAACTCGCAATGTATTTCCTGACCTGTTTTCCCTTTCAAATACAAGTACCGAATTACAGCACGATACTCATTTTTTGACGAAAGGCTTACTTTTGCATCGCTAGCCATGTTTGACATTCAATATCTTACGAGTGAATAATACGATAAGGATGCAAATTTGCCCTCAGGCCTAAAACATGTACCGAAACAAGGCATGAAAATCTTGGGTGTCTCGGTCAACTGGAAATGGGATAGGCTGGTTACTTATTGACTTGTCCCTCGTATATTCAACTTGTCATTGATTATCTGGTACGTGTCAACTTTAAAATAAGATAATCCAACAGTCAATAAAGTTTTTTCTTAGTTGGTTTATTGTCTACGCCCAATTTTAGAGTTTGGCTTTGCTCCTGAAGAACTTTATGTAAAGTTATGGACTGGTCAAGTGCTATTTTCCAGGGACTGCTCACTTCTTTGGCCTCTTATAACCAAGTATTAGCTTTCATAAAATAGCCTGTTTTACGCTTAGCACACATTGTAGACCAAGCTTTTCGTTGAAGCTAATATTTGTATCATTTCACCCTGAGCCGAAACACTCAGACACAGAAGAGGGTTATGGCGTTATAAAGTACTGAACTTGAAGCAAATATGGATAAGTCAACATGTAAAAACAAAGGTGACAGCAAATGAGGTAGTGACAACTGCATGAAGAACTATCAAAACAGTCGAGAGGAGAAAATACAGAATATTGAGAACAGGTATACTCTATATATAAAATGTTTTATCTGCTCCATAACAAAAAAATAAATGTATTATATGTTAACAATTTATGTTATCCGCGTAAAGGAAATGCACATAGCAGCTACCTTGCCATACAAGCTAAACGGGATCATTGATGTATTTGTTTTCAGTGCGAATCATTTTGATTATCCAAGCCAAAAATAAATAAATAGACAGTTCTTCCTTTGCGATTCTTAGTGTGTTGTTTTAGGTAAAGTTTGGGTTGCAAAATAGTAAAGAAAATATCTAGAAAGTGCCATAATCAAAGGACATAGCCTACCAATGACACCAAAAGGAAGTGTAAACGAAACATGACGGACCATCATACAGCAACAATACATTAAACAGGACCAAACCCCGCAGCTAAAGTCCAGAAAGAACGAACAGAACTGGAACTATCGCCTTAGAATGATCAGTAAATAAACTTCATAGGCTTACTATAGACAAAGTTATCATAAACATTGGTTCCTGAAAGACTATGTCATTGGATGCTCTTTCATTTTTTTTCTCTTTTGAATTGATTAAAATTGAATATTGAGGGAGAAAAGAATGATCTTAATCTAAACCAACTGCGTCTAGATGACAATGATTGAAAACAAAATGATAGTACGCAAAATTAGCCGGTGAGTGTTACCAGGCACTAGTAAGCAAATCTGGCAATAACATATCTTATGTTTAGTATAACTAGTATTTGCTGGTCGTATCCATAGAAGGAGTAAAAAGGGAATTTTCATGTGAGCCAATTTTCATGCAATGCAGTAAAAATGGGTCTATTCTAAAAGAAAAGAATTTGCTCCCCAGAGGGAGCAAATTCTTTCCTTTTAGACTAGACCCTTTTCAGAAGGAGCTTCGTGTGGAGGAAAGCAACCAGGAAATCATGAAAGTTGTTTCAATTGTACAAAACGGTTGAAAAATCTACCAAGTGTATCCATCCCCCTTAACCCATTGTAGACTGAATGAACGCACCCCCCCCCCCCCACCCCCGGCCCCACCTCCCACACTATATATTAGAAGATTCTAATTTTGATTTTAGGTATGTCAGGCTATGTAATTTAGATATTCATAGGGAAAAATGGTTGAACTATTTGCAAACAGTGGAGCCCCTGATCAGACGCCGCTTTGTGCGGCGTCTGATCTGCGTCTGCACTGTTTGCTAAGTACCCTTTTAGGGGTCTCCAGACGACAGTGGGTTAATAATAATTCTGTCTTTCAGAAGCCACACTGAAATAGTAATGCATAGAAATGATTCAACACGCGAATGGTTGACTTATATATCCGTGTTTGTTGTTATGATGGCAATTCTAAGTAACATCCATTCAATCGGAACGTTATTTCCGTACTTGCTGGAGGAGTTTGGCGAGAACAGGGCAAACACCGTTGCAATACAATCAGTCTTTTTCGGAGTTGGACTCTGTTCAGGTAATAATTACATGTGTTGTTGTCAAGAATTTTTTTTTCTGTCTTTGTTGTCCAGTCTTGGTTTATAAGCTTTTCCTTTTGGTGTCAGTGGCAGTATGTGTTATGTGCTTGTGACTCTTTCAAGACATTTTCTGTACTTCATGTATTTTTCATCAAAGTGCATTATTATTTTTTTTTTCTTGGGATCACTGGGCCCATTCTTGTGGCTTATGCCGGTGCTAGAAGAGGAATATACATTCTTGCACACCAGATAAAGAAATCCTGAATTTAACTTTGGGATAGAAATTCTTATCCTGCACAGGTTATCCTGTCCAGGGTAAGATAAAAATCGAGAATTCTCACGTGTTAGATATGCACTGGTTGTAATGGACGTCACATACGCTATCGTTAAGGTTTGCGTCACTAAATGTAATGGCGCCATTAAAAGCCAGAGTAATATCACAACATGGTGGACGTCAGCAATTGAAGTGACTGCATTATTAAAAAACCTACGTTCAGAAATGAAAGGTGTGCAAGAAAAAGAATCTATCATGGGTGTGACGGGTAGATAGAAAAATCCGTCCCTCACGATCACAGTCTGGAATCACTCGGCAGGCCTCGTGATGCCAGACAGTGATCCTCCGGACGGATTTTACTGCCTTCCCCTCAAACTAATGATAGATTCTTAGAGATGTGTTCTTTGTTTCCAAGGGAAACCTTTATAGATTTTATTCATTTTATTCTTTTAATGCCTAATGAATGCTGGGGTAATTCTACATTAATTTTTATTTACCTTATTTAATCTAAATATTTGAACACCTGGACCCAGTTGTTCAAAACTAACGATGTCGTTAGTTAACGTATCGTTAAAACTTTGATCATTAAACATGGAACATATTCTAATATTTTTGCTGAAAAAATGTGAGTAGCTTTTGCATTTGCAAAAGCTGCTCACATTTTTTCAGCAAAAATACCTGAGAATTAGATATTATACTTACTAGAACAGTTAACATTTTGACCACTAACGAGTTCGTTAAGCTAATGATGCTTTGAACAACTGGGCCTAACTCTTTTATCATAATTAACCTAACATTTTGAACAAGTACCTGCTGATGTGTTAAAGAATGTCAGATATGTGGCAGTGTAGACCTTGATTTGATGCGGGACGTTGCTTCATATGATACAGCAGATTCTTGTATAACTTTTGCGATTCCGTCTTTGCGCTTCATTTACAAGCTGTAGTCGGGTTTCTCAATTCTTGTACCCTGCAAAAAAGTGCAACCCTATTTTTGTATAAATTAAGCTTGGATATTGGTTCATACAGCCCCCCACCCCCCACCCCCCCCCCCCACCCCCACACCCCTGTTTAGCAATGCGAAACTAATTGCATTTTGGAGAAACGCGTGCATTTTGCATGATACTTGTTTAGAGTTTTGCTAAGCAACTGTAAGTTCTATTAAGCATATAGTACACATGTATATACTAACAAGTAAAATAGACCCAAGATACACCCAATTCGCGATAAATTAATCTGTACTATTGATGTTTGAATATAAATTAGCACTGATTGTTTAAAATTCTTGTCGCATTTTGTAAAGCGGCGTATATTTTATAAAATTTTGATAAACATTTTAGTTTGCGGAAATTACGTCAAATATTATGTTTGGCCTTCATACATTCTTACAAGGTATAATTCCTCAACAGTGGTTTTGAAATTATGGACATGAAGAAATGCGCGGCAATTTCCCGCAACATGCATATTTAAGACTCACGTAAATACAATACAGGGTCCTATACGAATATTTTTTTATTAAAAAACCATAAGCACGAACGCCCGAAAGATGTCTGGTAAAATTTAAAATGTGTTATTAAAAATGGTATCATAAAATTTGCAATCAAACGTTTTTCTTACAGGTTTATTGTGGCGGCCATATTGGATGAAAAATCGAACATTTTTTTGTGTTAATCCATTTCTGATTACCTTCTAATATAGGTCAAGGAAACGGGAGAAGGTTTATTTGAAACACAGATTGCACGCGAAATTTAAGAATTCATGTCAGACAGGAAAATGGGATACGCTCCCTAAAATGCGAAAAACAACCGGTGTGTCACTAATGACGTCATGTTTGCATAATCGCATGAGAAAATTAACGTTCTGCTTTCTTTTTTATGATTTAACCTGAATACACAAGGTTTTGTATACTTAGATATTGTTAAGTATCAACTAGGCCTCCATAGAAACGTGCGAGTTCTCTTGAAATGCAATGTATGTATATCTGCTATACAGTTGTAATATATACAAACGTGTCCAGGCTTTCTTCCTATATAGAAATAAATCGTGTATTTTTCCTATGCTAGGGTTAGCAAAAATTTAGTACTAGAAACCGTACTACTGATAGATTATTTCGTTCGTTTAGCGGCTGCTTTGCGCTTTTGATTTCGGGTATGGGGTCCCGGGTTCGTATCCCAGTAGAGACAGATTTCAGCGCTTGACTATACGGCGCTTCAGTACATAGAGCTTTTCATTATCGTTCCATTGTCTCGACGTAACTGAAATTCTTTTGAAAAAGACGTAGAACACAAAATCATCATTGTCGTTTAGATATTGTAGCTTAACTGCCTTAATTTCTACCACTTGACATCGATACGGATATGTCAAATCAACATACTAGTGCGTATTGCAGGTGTATGTTCGAAGCAATTCACGACTGTTTACTTGTTGTGATGCCAGCATTGTGGTTATCTTCTTCAACAGCTGCTCACTTTCCTTCCTGTTTTCACTTTCCTTCCTGTTTTCTTTCTGTTTGTATTAATTTACTGTTTGGAGCTGCATCAGGAGATAAGGATCAGGTTTCGCGCAAGTAAATCTGCTGTAGGTCCCCAGTGGTTTTCTACTTGTCGTTCCAAAGCGATTTCTCTTTGTACGTCGTTGCTTTCATATGTGACATTTGTCATTGTTTGTTCCTTATCCCTCCTTCTTTTGTTGCCGCGGTAAGGCTGTGCTTTGTGGTTATGCATTTCCTGGGTATTATCACTTATATGTCTTCGATCAGTCTATAACTGATGGGTACCATATTATTAATATGCATTTTAAGGACTTTTTAGTGGAATGATAATTCAGCATTATGGACCAAAGATATGTGGTATCGTCGGAGCCATTTTATTTTCTTCTGGACTGATCCTGTCATCGTTCGCTACCTCCACAACGTACCTGCTTATATCATTTGGAATAATTTCAGGTAATTGCACTATATACATAAATGCTTCTATAATATAAATATGAAAATAATTTGACCTTTTGTTCAGCTATGCCAAGTGTCCGGGAATAATTAACAACCACATTCTGGGCTATTCAGCAGATAACAAAATGTCATTATTTTCTTATTTTTTTTTTTTTTTTCAGAAAATATGCAACTTTTCATGCAATTTGCATGAAATAACTAATCCTAATTTCTTGGAAAAATAAGAAGACATATTTCAAAATGTCGTCTGCTTATATTTTATCCAGCATGCAGAGCGTTAATGGTAGGCACGTTGATGTCTTCTTTTATCACCAAAACACACACGTCACAAAGACAACGAAACGATGTTGTAGTGATGTGTGTTTTCTGGGCACTGTTAGAAAATCCATTTCGCAACTATTAGACTGGTGTGAATAAGATGCGATGTGAAACATCTTTGTAAACAGAAACTCAGAATTTGAATGTGTTATTACGAATATCATAATTAGACTTCATTGGAGCTTCGTTGCGCTTACTGTTACTTTACTTTCGACATTCGTTGGAAAGGTTTTTTGTTCTAAATATGAAAATTTATATGCGATTGACAAACAATTTGTCTTTCTGTTTCTGTGCTCTGGTTTCATATATTTACTATACAATTAAATTTACAGCAAAAAATTCGTCTGTTCTATGCAATTTCTATAGATCTAGTAAACGGATTTTTTTTTTTTTTTTTTTTTTTTTTTTTTTGGAAAATATGTTTTGCTTTCCCTACTGATTTGTAATTATTGACATTCTATAACAATTATGCGAAAATGACAGGAGTTTTGAACACTCAGAACTTGTTGAAAACCTGCAACCAAACTGCCTATCATATAGATTTTTTTGCAAAATTTGCAGCCATTTACTCTCATGGGAAAAATGAAAATATTGGAGTTTTTAAAAGTCAATGAATAAAATAAAACGTTTGGTGCATAAGTAGTTATGATAAAAGGTTTTGCAATGATCATGATAAAAGTTTACAAATTCACTTCAGAGTAAAATGTAAAGAAACGATTCTGAAATATGTCGAAAGCAGAGTAGGTAGCGTGAGTGATGCTGCACTTCACAAATCTCTCACGAACAGCCACAATCAACCGAGACTGCTAATTCCAAACTTCTGCTATTCTCTTTACTTCCACAGGTTCCACCTGCTGCTTCTTTAGTGATAATCACATAACTTCAGCTAATGCTTAAGTAGAGGCCATGTAACTTTTATTACTTCCAACGTATCCCCTTTTTCAGACTCTGTCGTTAGGTATGTTTTGTTAAGAGGGATACTTTGGAAGCAAACGATATATCAATGAATCATAACTAACAGACTCAAATTGCCTGTCATGTTTGAATCTGTGATCTTTCCTTACAGAGTTACAGATGTACGCTATACTGGATTATGCCAGTGAAATACCAGGATTTTCTTTTTCAGGATTAGGCGGCCCTCCTTTCCTGTTTCTAAGTGCATGCCAAGCAGCTAGTCAGTGTTTCGAAGGCAAAACAAAACTTATAGCTCTGTCAGTGGCTACAAGTTCTGTAGGTGTTGGCGCAATGGTGTATCCATATTTTATCAAAATCACAACGGACAGCTTCGGAGTGAAGGGATCATTAATGTTACTTGGAGGTATTGCAACGAATGCAATACCACTTGCTTATTTGTGGTCTAATCCAAGGTATAGCAGTATCTCTAAAGAGATAGACAAAAAGGAACATGTTGAAGTACAGACTCCTTTAATAATACAGGAATCTCAAACCGCAAATAATACGAATTTGTATTCTTCAAATGAAAATGTTTTATCAGATAATCGGGAAACTTGTATGCCTAGTGATAAAGAGGCTAAGCGTCTTTCTGAAATGCAGTATTCCAAAGGAGATACTAATGCCAAATTCCAGAAGACTAATGGAAAAGCTCCGGGTGGAATATTTGCAGTGTTTATACCCACGATAACGTACAAACCTTTCTTTCTTCTTGTATGCTCTTTTGCTTGTTCTATGCCATCTCGAAATGTGTTTGATATTCTCCTACTAGACGTTCTAGAGACGAGCGGACTCACACGTGATCGAGGTATAACACTATTGGTTATCTTAAACTGTGTGGCGATTCCCGGCCGCATGTTTCCGGGCTTGATCAACAAAATACCTAAATGCAATAGCTTTATGGCACTTATACTGGGAACCATGATTTCAGGGATAGGATTCCTTCTTCTTACTCTAACTTACGGATTTACAGGTAAGTGTCAGCTTGATTATTTTCATATTGCTGTCAGCTTTTGAAACACCACTTGGTACATAGCTTTTTATGTAGTCCAAAGCCTAAATGATCATGAAGTACTGATCACATACATGCACGCACGCGCGCGCGCGCGCGCGAAAGAAAACAACATGATATACTTTAGAAAAAAAAAACATGATATACTTTACAGCAATTGTCGTCCTCTTTTACCACAGACTAACACCACTTGAAAGCTAAATCGGCATAGTGACAATGTAGTGAATTCCACACAGCACAAGGATTACTTCTATTGATGCCTTGGTGTTGTGTTTTGTAATTTTAGCTTTTCTTGGGTAAAGAAAATTCACTTTTATTTTGGCATTTTACTTAAAAAATATTAAGGACGATGTCCGGGAAGAGCCATAATCACAAAACACAGCCTACGAATAGCACATTGCACATCAGTGAACCGTTTGTCATTTTACATAAGTAGCATCTATTAAAATAACTCTTAAATTTTAAAACATCAGCTACTAATGTTTAAGGTCAGGATGTAAACTTGCAAACAAGAGTTTATGAGGAGTAATTGAAAACATGCAACATCCCTCACGGCCACAGCAGCTTTGAGTGGAAACTCTATTTGCATACATCAAGCCAAGCAATTAATGACAGCTGCTGTGATCTAAAAAATATTTCAAAGTAGTATAGAACAAAAAAAAAAAAAAAAAAAAAAAAAAACAGAAAATGGCAGTCTGTTTTAAAAGACAGGTTACGACGAGGATATTTTGTGGCAAACTGCATGTATGGTTGTTAATCCAGTTATGGTTCATAATTTTGCTTCCCTCTTTAATTGCGCGACAGTGGGTCGGTCCTCAGACTAAATGACGACCCCTCCTAAATCTGTTTCAGATGGTTGGCGCCTGACTATCAATGTCTGGGGCCGGGCCTATCGTGGTCCTGTTTGTGGTTTTCTTATGTGCTGGCTTCAGATCGCCATTGAGCCCTTTGCTTTGTTTCATCACAGTAGTTTTGAATATATGCGTTTCACTGTGATGTTGCACAGATGGGGTAGAGGACACGTATGCAGACCAAACCTGTATTTGTAATTTAGAGCTGCATCAGGATTAAAGGTCATGTATCGCGAGTCAAACTATTTTAAGACCACCGTATTTAATCATGTATGGTTGTCTCAAGGTGTTGGTGACATAACGCGTTTTATGAGCATTTTTAAAGAGCGAATATCTGACCACTTTATTCAAAACTGGAGTGAACAAATAGAAAACTCTACAAGGGCAAATACCTATAAACTTATTTCCGTATTTCAGTTCCAGTGTTTTTTAGATATAATAAAAGTTAAAAAGATTAGATATGCTTTTACTCGTTTACGAGTCTCTTCACATAGACTTGCAATTGAAACGGGGCGTTGGCATAAACCAGATAAGATACCTTTGGAAAATAGAAAATGTCAAAATTGTAATACTTTAGAAGATGAGTTCCATTTTATTTTATAGTGTCCTTTATACCAAGACTTACGTGCTGAATACATTAAACGATACTACTGGGTAAGACCAAATATGACTAAATTTATTGAAATGTTGAAATCAGAAAACAAGACTACTATAAATAAGCTATCTGTTTACATTTTTAAAAGTTTTCAGAAAAGTAACGAAATATTTTGTCCAGCATAATATGTTTTTCTCCTCTTCATTCCCGAACTTCTTTGGTAGGTGTTATTTTTTTATTTATTTATTTATTTATTCAGTTTTCTATTCAGTTATTTATTTAGTTAGTTATTATAGGAGTGTTTGTAGCAATATCATATTTAAATACATTGCTTTGGAAAATATGAAATATATATAGCGTGTATAATGGTTGTTGGAATGGTATTACAACATTTACAGTATCGTTTAGATAATTCATATATGACAAATTGCATTGACAGTATTATTGTTAGTTGTAATGTTCTTAGCTCTGTTGGGTAAACAGAGCTGGGAGCATTACTGTTGTTATATATGGTATTTGATGGTATTATAGCATATACAGTATAGTTTAGATAAGTTATATAAAACTGATTGTATTCACACTATTACTGTTGATTGTAATGTCAGTAGCTCCGTGTAGGTAAATAGAGCTAGGGACATTACTACCAAATTATATATGGTATTATACCTTTGGATATAGAACCACAAGTGGTTTTATAGTTGATGAGGGATATATCGTTTTAGTTCAGTTATATATGTATAGTTTGCTACCTTTGATCATCATTGACTATGCTTAAAATTACTTATGTTATACGGTGTACTCATGGGTATTCGACCTTTTGTATGAATAAAGTCTAGTTGTTACTTTTACTGAGGAAGCAAGCTTACATATGCCTGAACGCTAAACACTCAAACCGCAAAACATTTTTAATCATCTTAATTAATTTTTCCACAAATAGCATCTGTTGTTGATACAAAAAAAGACTGTTTACGTCAAGATGAATGTAAAATATAGCAATGTTTAGCAAAGGTCCTTATCGGCTTTTGCAGCTACCTCCCCCACCCACACCAACCCGGTAGTTTTATTTATTACTGTTCTAAGGCATTATTTCTGGTGCTGTATGTTCTTTTTGTGGCCCTGTGCGTTGCAAAAACAAGCCTATTCAATTATATAGATAAATTCACCTCCAAAAACTGAAAAATTTTCAGATAAAAGTCTTTGATATTTTTCATATTTATGCTCTAAACATAGATGGTGGATACTCGTTAGAACCGCCTCATCGAGGCGGTTCGAACGAGTACTCACAATCTATGTTTTTGAGCAAAATAAGAAAAATAATGTATACCCCTGTAAAAAAATGGTGGTTGGTGTTTTGTTGTTGTTGTTGTTTTTTTTTTTGTTTGTTTTTTTTGTTACTGTTTCCTTTGTTTTTGTTTTGTTTTGTCTGTAGCTTGTGTTGTGTCTGTCTGGGTTTGTTTGCATTTCCTCTTAGTGTCATTTCTTGGCTATGACCGTGATTGTGGTTATTTCTAGACGTCTTCTATACAAATTGTCGCTGTCTGATTAGGATCTTTACTGCTAGCATATGTCCTGAAGAAACTTTTTTCTAATAATTTGTGAAGAAATAAGAAAAAAAGCTTGCAACACTGGGCTACAGCTCTACACAGGTTTGGTTACTTTCTTTTGAGTCGCAGTTGTATATTGTTCCCAGATTGTATTTACTGTGATCACCTTGTTGATGAAAAGGGAGCGCTGGTTGCTTTGCTTTTCATTTGTTTATGGCTTATGTGTTCTATGTTCTTATGTGTCTTTGTTAGTTTGTTCTTGGTGTCATTGGTAGGCAATGTTCTGTGATTGTGGCTCTGCCTGGCCACCTTCTATACTATTTACATATTATTAATACGAATTAAAGACATATATGTTCAAATAAAAATTCTCTTTCCTAGAGATATGTTACGTTTTTATTCATTATCATTTCAGGTGCTGTTATATCTTGTATTTTACTGGGTATATCTAAAGGTATTATACTCGGAAGTATGTCGGTTGTTCCATTAGAAATGTTGGGCTCTGCGAGACTTTCTACTGCTATGGGTATTACATCCTTCGTTGTTGGAATATTTACCACTGCACAAGGACCTATGCATGGTAAGTTGTTCTTGGTATTTTCTATGCTTAATACTCATCGGTCAGTATCATATTTACACTAAATATTCTGAAACCTTAACTCATTATAATGAAAAAAAAAGGTAAGAGAAAAGTCCAGGGAGTGCCACAATCACAAACCGCCGCAGTCCTTCCCAGACACCAAGAGGAAGAGGAAACCGACAAATCCAAACAAGCACAAATCGATCAAACGTACGAAAAGCACTAAGATTAGCTCTCTCTTCCCCAAGCGAGGTAATCGCAATGCTAAAAGGACTGAAAAACACAAGAACAAAATGGCACAAGGTAAGACATATACAACAAATCGCCTCGTAGAATAAACCACAAAGCACTAAAGAGTATTCCCACAATTCACTTTCATTACTTTTAGTTTTGTTTGCTGGATGAGCGGTAAAGTGTGTAGAACCTGATCAGCCGACACATTCTATGGCGTCTGATTAGGGTCTACACTAGTTGCTCAGGACTGTTTGTTCTAATACCTAGGGTAAATATTAGAGTCCATTCGAACTGTTTAGCGAAGTTTTCTTAAGAATTCTTTCGTAGCAACTGCACTTGATAATAAATTATTATTGGAATAAAACACGGTTACCCACGGTGAAGTTGGCTAGCTGTAAAAGTGCTTTAAACCCCGCGGTAGTTTATTCTACTGACCGTTCTAAGGCGGTGGTCCTGGTTTTGTTCTTACTCTTTGTACTGTTTTTTTTTTTCTCTATGTGTTTTGATGCTAGCACTGTGGTCACCGTCTTCAATAGCTGCCCACTTTGCTTTCTGTTTTACTAGTTGTGTTGTGATGCTAGCATTTTGGTCACCTTTAACAGCTGCCCATTTTCCTTTCCTTTTACCAGTTGTGATTAAGAGTGACATCGGGACCCAGGGTGAAGTTGACTAGCCGTAAAAGTGCTTTAAACCCCCGGTGGTTTACTCTACTCACCGTTCTAAGGCGGTGGTCCGGTGTTAGTCTTACTCTTTGTCGCTTTGTGGTTTATTCTACGAGGCGATTTGTTTAATGTCTTACCTTCTTTCATTTTGTTCTTGTGTTTTTCAGTCCGTTTAGCATTGCGATTACCTCGCTTGGGAAAGAGAGCTAATCTTAGTGCTTTTCGTACGTTTGTTCGATTTGTGCTTGTTTGGATTTGTCGGTTTCCTCTCTTCCTCTTGGTGTCTGGGAAGGGCTGCGGTTTGTAATTGTGGCACTCCCTGGACTTTTCTCTTACCTTTTTTTTCATATTGCTATCGGCCAATCAAATTGCGCTAAGTAATTGTTGTGTTGGCATTATTACCATGTGAACACGACAAGACACGTTGCACTCAGAAGACAAGAATCTTTGCTATTCTACTACGATATTTGCTAAAAATAAAAATAACAGAGAGAAATGCTGCAGCAATTTTGCTATTAGCGGTGCACAGTGAACTTTAGCGAGTTAGCAAATAATGGCTGTTGGTGTAGACATCTCTCTCTCTCTCTCTCTCTCTCTCTCTCTCTCTCTCTCTGAAGTGCCCGTGGGTCGAGCAGTTAGAGCTCCTGACCGGATCCCTAGGTCCCATGTACAAGTACAGCTGGGGGCGGAGTTTAACACATAACTGTATATATGTCGTAGGGTCTTTCAATAATATCAGATTTAATGGCTTCGCTGGCTGATTACGCTAGCTGATTTACTGTTCGACCTCCCCACTGCCCCGGCCCCCCACCCCCCACCAAACCCCAGAAACCCTTCCCTCAAGGAGTGGATTTATTTATCTATTTATATATTTATTTCAGGTTTCTTGCGTGATGTCAGTGGTTCTTATACGACCTCCTTATATATAGCGGCTGGTTCCATGTTGTTTGCTCTGATGTTTTCATCTGCATCCCTGTTACTTGAAAGCCGGATGAAGGCCAGAGAAGTATTCACTGAAGTATAGCTCAAGACTAAGATGTTGGATTGGAAACGTTATGATAGAAACTGAGAAGCTGCAGCTATTTTTTACTAGACACGTCCATTTTTTTTCTAATTATTTATTCCTTAATAGGTCCTTGAATTACTGTGATGCAATGATCTGAATCATGTTGGACCTCAATCTTGAAATACTGTGATGCAATGTTCCGAATTCTGTTGAACTTCAGCCTTGAAATACTGTGGTACAATGTTCCGAATCATGTTGGAACTCAGCCTTGAAACACTGTGATGCAATCTTCCGTATCATGTTGGAACCCTGCCTTGAAATACTGCCATGCAATCTTACAGATCATGTTGGACCACAACCTTTAAGTTTTGCGAGAGGACAATTTACGTGTTAACATTTGCAAAAATCAACTGACTGGGAGCCCCTCATTAAGAGTTTGGCTCGGATAAAAAATTAAGAGAAATATTACAATTTATATAAATGTTTTTAGAAAAAAAATAATTTTACAACATTAAAGATATTCCTTAGAGTGTAAACAAAAGTAAAGGAACAAATAAAATTCTTTTACAATACAAGCGAAATTAAAATACAAGAAATCCATGCATCCGTAAATCCAAACTGATACATGGATGCGACAATCTGGTTAATTGCTAATTGTACGACGGCCAGTGGTCGGGCTCACCATATGTCTAGTCATTGGCGTAGCGCTCAACACGAACATTACGCATGTGCTTTACATGCGTAAGAAAAATAAGATTTGCAATAAAGAGATATCAACTAATATAAAATATTTTGTACAATAACCTGACTTTTTACATCTGATGTAAATGAAATACATGTGGTAACTTACATATGATTGCGGCAGTTACTCTTCTACTCTGATAAAAGTTGCACGAACTGTAGTATTATTTGCAGAGAGTATTCAGTTTATTAAAATTTCATGTTGTAACACATTAGTGGTGGGGTAACATTGATATAGTAAATACGAACAACTGCTGAGAGCGAATAGTATATATTGAAAGCACAATCCAATTATGAAGGAACACTATAAATTTACCATTACGCAATAAATGTGATTGACCGATCTGACTTGGACATCAAACTGAAAATCAGAGCAAAAGAAAATCACTATTAGCAAAGGAGTAGCCAGGAAAGAATTATTTGTCTGATGTTATGTATGTTTGTATATATTGTGTACCATGATGAGAATCAAATAAACTATTAAACTATTTACTTGATTAATAATAGCATGTTAAATACACAACATTTTTTAGCTTATCTAGCGGTTTATCATATTTCATCATTTCTTCTGATACATTTGTACGCTATCTCTTTCTTTACAGATATGATAGATAATAATATCTTATTTTTACCTTTTTGATAAACAGATAACGACTGCTTATAATATATTGTTGTTGTATGGTTCGTATCTTTAAATATAAATAAGGGGATACCCTGGAAAGGCCAGTCAACGAACACATCCTCCAAAGGCACGAGATAAGGGCTGAATAACGCAAAATGACATCACTAAACGACATTTCAACGAAAACAGAACGAACAAAGAAAAAAACTGCAACAACAGAAATACTTAGGATATAATAAACACTTCGTGATCGGACGTTCTAATTATGGCAAAAGTACACAGTTGTCCACTCTATTGTCGGAGACTCATTAAACCTCTGGGCAAACGAATTCAGCAGACAACAAAATTTTATTTTTCCCAGAAAACGGGAGTTGACAGTTCATGCAAATTGCCAATAGAGACAATTTGCATGAAATGTCAAATACTGTTTTCCAGGGAAAATAAGAAAAATATGTCAACATCTCGTCTTCTGAAATTTTTACCCAGCATGCTATGTGTGAACTCCTTCAAATATGCACTCTTATCATGATGACACGACAGTGTGTAGGTTGATACATCTCTATGATGATCTTTTACTTTCAAATAAATGTTGTTAACCAAACGGGTGTATGAAACCGATGCTAACCTTTTGTACCCAGTCACGATTAGCTGGTTTTAATTTTCCCTTTAAACGTCCTCATACGTTGAAATTACATGTGAATCTGGGTTGTCAGGCGAATCTGTCGTTGAGCTGTTAGTACCGTATTAACCCTAAGTATTCGGACAATTTAACTTCTTTGGTGGAAAATGATACCGAGTTTTCCTTTACGAAAACACGCTTATTCAAATATATTGAGAATTTTATAACAAAAAAATGAAAACTATCAGATGAAAAATTCTGGTAGTTTTCATATTTCTGCTCAAAATATAGATTGTGGGTACTCGTTAGAACCGCCTCGGCGGAATATAAAAGACCACGAAAAATGACACCAACACGAAAACGTCTATATACTTGGAAACGGTCTATTGTATTGTGTTCCTAATGTTCTGTCGCCTTTTTCGTTTGTTTTCCTTTTTATATATGGCGGATATAGGCTAAGTTAATTTCACATAGAAAGCGCCTACCCCTATTTTTTTTTTTTTTTTTTTTTTTTTTTTGCACTCCCCGCCAGAGTTAGACGTCCTTACGACAAATTAAGTGGACATTCCGTACCTTAATACCATGTGTTTAAGAATGGAGACGTATCATCTCATTTTATAACATATGATCAAGTCCACTGTGGCTTACTTTTTACTCTATCCTTTAATCTGATAAATATGCAAATTAGCAGATGACGTTTATCTTTTCTGGGTTTTGCCTGGAAATAATGCATATGAAAAATACTTAAAAAAATCAGTAAATTGCCGTTTCGTGATTTCGTCTACAATATGTTAAAGATATGTATGGATGACTCTGGTGTGCGATAACTGAAAGGTCAAACTACGTCTCTCCATTTTTAAAGTTTTATTATATATAAGATTAAGGACTAAAACGGTTCGTATATTTTTTTTTTCATTTAATTTATATTATTTATCTCGAAGAATTGGTACTGAATAATCCGTCGTATTGATAAAAACCCACTGCATTACCATATCTATCCTGTGTATTCGGACATCGCTTCTCCTTACCATAGTTGTCCAAAAAATGAAATCAATTTTACTAACCGTACCTAAAGTACACCTGAATGAGTGTCAGACAGTGAAGACCTTGATCAGACGCCGCATTGTGCGGTGTTTGATCTGGGTCTACACTGTTTGCTCAGGTGTGTCTGTCCGAATACTTATGGTTAATACTGTATACACAATTCTTTCTAACAAAACTTAGTATTTTAGCCGCTACGTGTAAAATGAGGAAATGGCCAACAAAATACAGTCGACTCTCGTTATCTCGAATTCCAAGGGACTGTCTGAAATACTTCGAGATATCCGTACTTCGACATATCAGATTTGCAGAACTGAGGGAAAACTAATTCGATTAACCACATTTAACAAATATATGTGTAATTTGACTCCTGAAAGAGATATATTGAAAATATTGTGCTAAAGAGGAGAAATTGCTCCTTGGGAGCAATTTCTCCTCTTTTCCACAATATTTTTTATCTGTTGTTAGATCTTCATGTTTAGGCAGGGACCAGATTTTCACTTCGAGATAAGCGGTTATTCGAGATAAGCGAGTTCGAGATAGCGAGAGTCAACTGTATATGGGAAATTTCCTGTCTTACGCTGAACATACGGTTCGCATTTCATTCGTATTTTCTCCCTTTGAGGAATAGTGATATGACGCTTCTCTCGAACTGTCAATAACAGAAGTGTGATTACCATCACGAAAACATGCCTATATAATTTTGACCCCCTTGAACCCCACTTTTATATAGAAAAACTGGGGTTTACAGGGGTATACATTATTTTTCTTATTTTTGCTCAAAACATAGATTGTGGGTACTTGTTAGAACCGCCTCACCGAGGCGGTTCTAACGAGTACCCACAATCTATGTTTTGAACAGAAATATGAAAAAATATCAGATTTTTTGTCTAAAAGTTTTCTGTTTTTGGAGGTGAAAATTTCAATATATTTGAATAGGCGTGTTTTCGTAATGAAAAGAATACCTAAAATATCCTGGATCTACACTAATTGCTCGGGCCTATATGTCCGATTACACAAATGCACGCATGCACGCACGCACGTAGATCTAAGATTGAGATATTTTTGTGATAAGATATATAATAACACTTCCTTCTCTGCGGCGACTTTGCTCCCCTGGAATGGATAATTACTCGTTCCCCTCCTTGGTCATCACGCATCCAAACTTGCATTCAGTGTTTAAGGGATAAAACGGTGAAAATTTTATTTTGTTACGTCATATTTCAGGTAAGTGATTGAGGTTCTTAGAAATACGGAAATACACCTGTTTACCGAAATATATATGTTTAATACTTTCTCCACTTGAAAGATTGAGACGTGTATGCTTATATCACATGAACAAGTCTGTACATTGTGTACTCCCTCCCTCCTTGTTCTTCCATAATATATAGTGAAATCAGGGGTACGCAGTTCTAAGGGTGGGGGGGGGTGGGGGTCAGAATTTTGCACTTTCTAACTTTAAACCAGCTGTTCAATTTGTTTGTCTTCGAGCATATGCGGACAGCGAAGACTTAGATCAGCCTGCGCATCCGCGCAGTCTGATTAGGGCCTTCTCTGCCCGTTAACATAATCAACGGACTATATATCATTGGAGAGAAACTGCCCGGATGAGACTGCGCATGCGTGGGATGAAGCTGACTCTTTGCATTTTGAATATGCTCGAAGATACATTTCCGCTTGGGCGGCCTTTATGGTGAAATGGATTACATAGCTCCAGACAAGAGGAAGAGGGCTACCATGATAAATACTAAGATTCCTTGCCAATGAAATCCATACAACATAATCTTCACTTAAATTGATTGTGTTCAACACCGTCTTCATATGAGAATATGTACTAAGCTTCCATTAATAAGGATGCTGTTTAATCCATTTATGCCGAATGGACTCTTCTACCTCTACTCGTTGGGCACGTCCATTTCCAATAAAAGGGGTGTGTAGTTACTTATTACCACGTGTTCTGTGGCGTCTGATCTGAGTTTACGTTGTTTGCCTATGTCCCTTTTATGGGACGCTAGGCATAAATGGGTTAATTACTTTAGTCATGTACACAAATTATGTTTTGTTATAACTTTGTTTGGTAATAGAAATTGAACTATCTTGAAATAAATGTTTTGTTATATAATCAATTCTTACAATTATCCACAACTAACCATTATATGTGACATCTTCTAAGCCGTCACTTATGTTTCAGACAAACAGATATGATCATCTACAGGTACGATCCTGCACGTGAAAAGATAGTCTATGGATCAGTTTTCATCGCTATGACGGCAATCATCAGTATTATACATTCACTTGGCACACTTTTCCCGTTCTTCTTGGAGGAGTTTGGCGAGAGTAGGGCGAAAACCGCGGCAGTTCAGTCTACCTTTATTGGCGTTGGTCTGTGTTCAAGTGAGTTCTTTCTCTCCGTGTGTGTGTAGGGGGTGGGGAGTTTTTTTGTGCGCACGTGCGCGATACCCCTAAAATTTACATTTTAAAAATCTTTATTCTTTTAAGCTTTCCTTCGTGTTGTTTACAAAATTCAACAGTTTTCCTTACCAAACTTCGTAACCTCGGAACTAAGACATTTTGTTTTGTAAAGATATACTCTAAATGTTTGTGCCATGTTTCAGAATTTCCTTAAATGCTTAGGACTGATGAATTGATTTTATATCTTTTTAAAATGAACTGAACTGCATGTTTCTGCTGTAGTGTAACACTGAATTTCACTTTTATGTATTCGCTTTTCAAGGTCTTGTTGTTGGTATGGCAGTTCAGCACTATGGACCAAGAACATGTGGTATAATTGGCGGGGCTATGTTTTCTCTTGGACTGATATTATCAGCTTTCGCTACTTCAGTAACCTATCTCATTTTAACGCTTGGAATCCTTTCAGGTAATAAACAGTCAAACTTTAATCCTTGTCCTACCGAATAAATAAAGAAGCCACGCCCATTTCTAATTTTTAACCAATCAGATTAATTGATCCAGATTGTTCATATAGTTTCACATACTTAATGGCAAATAGTGCAGATCCAGATCATTTGGCTTCTGTTTGCAAAGGCAGGGTATATCCGGGTTCAGCAAGACAAGGGTTAATGGCTCGAACATCTTGGTGACCATGGGAATTTGTACAAGATATGGGTAGTTCGAGCAACTGAGGGGTAATCATGGCGTCAGGTCAGGAAACCAATGGCGATTATTTAGGGTAATTCTTTCGATCTTCTGCACAGTAATGGTATGTTGAGTGTACTCATTAGAATCGCCTCGATGGGGCGATTCTAATGAGTACACACAACATACAATTTCATGATAAAATAAGAAAATTTCCCTAAATATTTGTTTTCTTGAGCTATCGGAAGTTCGTAGGGACTTTAAAACGAGTTCGAATTAGCCATGGTAAACGAGTCATCGGTGTTCGAGCCATTGAGGTTCGACTAGTATTTCAAAGTATATTTTAGGAGTCTGGATATACTTTCCTACATTCTTACACTGGAGACTATTTTCATGACTTCCTGTTCGCTTTTCCATACACCAATCCCCTTCTGAAAAGTGGTCTACTCTAAAAGGAAAGAATTTGTTCCCTTTTCAGAAGGGAGACAAAAATAATTTTAACACCGTTGCTTTCTATGAAAATGAGCGAATTCCCATTAATTACTCATTTACATGCACATTCCGTTTAGGTTTGAAAGAAACAAAAACGCTGAACTTTTAAGCAGGATTCTCAAAGAAAGGCGGACGTGACGTGTCCAAAAATTAAAAAGAAATTTTACTTTTATAGAATGCGTATCATAATAATTATTAACCCATTTATGCCGAGTGGACTCTTCTACCATAACTCATTGGATCGATCTATTTCCAATAGAAGGGTGACTGATTAGTTTTTATTATTACTATGTTTCATAAAAAATCTGTATTTAATCCAAATAGTGTAGACAGGTCAGACGCCATGTTATGCGGCGTCTGATCTGGGTTTACACTCTTTGCCAATGTCCCTTTTATGGGAAGTTAGGTATAAATAGGTTAGGAAAATACATTGTTAGATCAGATGGAATTAGAATGCATTATGATTAACTATCCCGATTTTAAGTGTGAAGAAATAGGCAAGAGTTGCAATTTTCGAAATAGCGATTGTGTCCATCTTACACTGGACACTATTTTCATGACTTCCTGTTCGCTTTTCCACACACTAATCCCCTTCTGAAAAGTGGTCTACTCTAAAAGGAAAGAATTTGCTCCCTTTTCATTAGCTCATGCGTAAGCCAGAGTCGGCTTTACATGACTTTCAAAGGCGCTACTTTCATTGTGGTACTTTTTATTAAATGTTCTGTTGTGTTTCACTTACATATGTTTTTTCGTTTAACAATTATGTAACTTAATATACTGAGTTAAATTTGGGCAACAGAGTTGCCAACTTTTTGGGAAGGGATGGCTAAGTTGCAACTCTGCTTGTCATCTCTTCTTTTCTGTGGCTGTTAAATTCCTTTTGGTGTTGCGAACTCGGTGTGTGTATGTTCCTGAGTTCACTTATTTACTTTAATTGGTGTTTTTGGTATTTTAATTGGTATATCGATGATTAATACAAATATAATAGCCAACCAGCAACAAGTTGCTCTATGATTTCTACATGTCAGTTGATATTGTTATTACCCACCAAAATATATACAAAAAGCCCATTTCATGAAACCTTCCGCTCCCATGCGGTTCCTCTCTTGCAGTTCTTCTTTGTTTGTGCGCCGGTAGTTTCATATGTGACATTTCATCACGAAAACATACCTATATAATTTTGACCCCCTGAAACCCCACTTTTATGTAGTAAAACTGGGGTTTACAGGGGTATACATTATTTTTCTTATTTCTGCTCAAAAACATAGAGGCGGTTCTAACGGGTACCCACAATCTATGTTTTGAGCAGAAATATGAAAAATATCAGAATTTTTATCTGAAAACTTTCAGTTTTTGGTGGTGAAATTGTCAATATATCTGAATAGGCGTGTTTCCGTAATGTGTTTTGCCATTGTTTGTTGCTCATCTTTGTTGATGCCTCGGGAAGACTGTGCTTCGTGATTGTGTTATTGCCTGGGTATCTTTACTTAAATTTTTGAATATTATTAGCTCACCTGAGCTCTGCTCAGGATGAGCTATTGTGATCACTTTTCGTCCGTCGTCCGTCCGTGCGTCCGTGCGTCCGTCCGTTAACATTTTCAAACAACTTCTCCTCTGAAACCGCTGAGCCAATTTTGCTCAAATTTCATATGGAGCCTCCTTAGGGTGGGGGAACGAAAAATTGGTAAAATGGTCGCGGTCCATTGACCAAGATGGCCGCCACGCACATATATGGTAAAAACCCATTAAAAATCTTCTCCTCCAGAACCGAGAATGCCTTGGGGCTGGACCTTTGCAGAAATCATCGGGGACGGGAGGTCTACCAAAATGGCTAAAAGAATTGTCGTACGTTGACGTTTGACCTTTTTACGGCAAGGTCAAGTTTGCTTCCCTATGCATTTGTATGGGTAAAACCTTTAAAAATCTTCTTCTCCAAAACCGAGCATGCCTTATGGCTGAATCTTTGCATATATCTTCGGGAACAGAAGAGCTACCAAAATTATTAAAATAATGGTCGTACATTGACATTTGACCTTTTTACGGTAAGGTCAATTATGCTTCCTTATGCATTTGTATGGGAAAACTGTCAGAATTTCAAACAACTTCTCCTCTGGAGCCTCTGGGCCAATTTTGCTCAAATTTCATATGGAGCCTCCTTAGGGTGGGCGAACGAAAAATTGCTAAAATGGTCGCGGTCCGTTGACCAAGATGGCTGCCAAGCCCATATATGGTAAAAACCTTTAAAAATCTTCTCCTCCAGAACCGAGAATGCCTTGGGGCTGAACCTTTGCAGGAATCATCATCGGGGACGTGAGGTCTACCAACATTGCTAAAAGAATTGTCGTACGTTGACGTTTGACCGTTTTACGGCAAGGTCAAGTTTGCTTCCCTATGCATTTGTATGGGAAAAATTTTAAAAATCTTCTTCTCCAAAACCGAGCATGACTTATGGCTGAATCTTTGCATATATCTTCGGGAACAGGAGGGCTACCAAAATTGCTAAAATAATGATTGTACATTGACATTTGACCTTTTTACGTTAAGGTCAATTTTGTTTCCTTATGCATTTGTATGGGAAAAATGTTCAGAATTTCAAACAACTTCTCCTCTGGAGCCTCTGGGCCAATTTTGCTCAAATTTTATATGGAGCCTCCTTAGGTAGGGGGAACAAAAGATTGCTAAAATGGTTGCGGTTCGTTGACCAAGATGGGCGCCATGCCCATATATAAGGTAAAAACCTTTATAAATCTTCTTCTCAAGAACCGAGGATGCTTTGGGGCTGAGTGTTTGCATAAATCATCGGGGACAGGGGGTCTACCAAAGTTGCTAAAATAATGGTCATATATTGACATTTGACCTTTTTACGGCAAGGTCGTTTGCTTCCTTATGCATTTGCATGGGAAAAAACATTTAAAAATCTTATTCTCCAAAACCGAGGATGGCTTGTGGCTGAATCTTTGCATATATCATCTGGAACGGGCGGTCTACCAAAGTTGCTAAAATAATTGTCATACATTGACAATTAACCTTTTTACAGCGAGGTCAAGTTTGCTTCTGTATGCATTTGTATGGGCCCCATACATTTGTATGGAAAAAATGTTGATAATTTCAAATGGCTTTTCCTCTGAAGCCTCCGGGCCAGTGTTGCTCAAATTTCATGCGGAGCCTCCGTGGGCAGGAGAATGAAAGATTGCTAAAATGGGTATGGTCCATTGATCAAAATGGCTGCCATGCCCATATATGGTAAAAACCTTTACAAATCTTCTTCTCCATACCCAAATAAGCCCTGGGTCCTAATCTTTGCACAAATTACGGGGGACAGGAGATCTACCAAAATTGCTCAAATGATGGTTTCTTTGTTGACATTTGACCTTTTTGCCTCCAAGGTCAAATTTGCTTCCCTATTTGTGTGGGCCATATACATTTATATTGAAAGTCTCGAAGTGACTTGTAGATCAACAGTAGTTAAAATTGTTCTGATTGGAAATCTAAGATGGCCATCATCTGGTTTATATTTATAATATTTCCCTGCCACTGTGCTGTTTACATGTATAAAATCATGATTCTTCAGAAACCATTTAGCCAATTTCCACCAAATTTCACATTGATCCTTCTGTTGAAATGTGATTGAAATGTTTATTCAAATGATCATGCTCCATTGACTGTCAGGCCCATATATTCTTCTTCAAAACTAAGAACTGCTCAAATGATGATATTTTCATTAGTTGCGATGATAAGATTGGAAAAATGTTGCATAACATCTGCATGTCTGCAGTGGCTATGTCACTCAGGTGAGCGAATCGTGGCCCGTGGGCCTCTTGTCTTTCATTCTCACAACTGGGTACATACTGTTTTATTATATTTGTGGAGCTTGATTGAACAGTATATGCCTAGCTATAGGACGAAGGCCTTTCCTGGTCTGCAGGGTTACCTCTTACCTCTTTCAGCGCCCTTCGTTACTCATGTAAAGAAATGATTTAGAAAATATACTGTCTTATCTCAGTACTTTTAGTCATTTTAGCTACTGTATTGTTATATACTGACTGCAACTTAATGCACTGTTGTATTTTTAATCTTACAGGGCTGGGCGGACTAGCTTTCTTCTTTCTAAGTGCATGCCAGGCAGCCGGTCAGTGCTTTGACGGCAAAGCAAAACTAGTAGCTATAGCTGTGGTCACAAGTTCAATAGGTGTTGGAGCAATGGGGTATCCGTATTTATTTAAAATCTCAATAGAACACTTTGGAGTGAAAGGGACGTTATTACTTCTAGGCGGTGTTACAATAAATGCAATACCCTTGGCTATTTTGTGGTCACCACCAAGGAACAGACACATTACAAAACATGCTGATAGACCGGAAGGGGCAGAACAACAAGTGCCGCTCATTGAAAAGAAATCCGCAGTTGTCTGCACGTCAGAAGCTGCTTCATCTATAATACATAAACGTTCTAAAAATGAAGAACCTTTACATTACCATATGGTGATATCTACAAATATGCCTGATGATAAGAACTCTGAATGTAAATGTTCTAGGGCAGCTGCTAATAAATACCCGCCCACAATAGTTGACAGGAAAACTGGTGGAATGTTTGCTGTCTTTTTACCTACAATAACATACAAACCATTCTTTGCTCTCGTCTGCTGCTTTGCTTGTGCTGTACCATCAGTGAATATGTTCGAAATTCTACTACTGGACGTTCTAGAGACGACTGGATTATCGCGTGAGCGTTGTATTACGCTGTTTATTATATTGAACTGTCTCGCCATCCCTGGTCGAATATTTCCTGGCTTGGTTAACAGAATACCTAGATGTAGCTCTGGAATGGCGCCAATATTGGGAGCCGTGATTTCGGGAGTAGCTAGTTGTCTTCTAATTCTTACTTCTGGCTATGTAGGTAAATATATAATTGATTAGTTGTCAGGTATATGGTGTTTAGTTGTTGGGTATATGGCGAGACAGGTGCATGCCGAGCTTTAAAACTGGCAACGCTTCATCTTCTATCTATCATTTCATCTCATTCTTCAAAGAAGCCTGCGGCAAAAACATTGGCTACACTTTCGGTTCACCCGAAAGGGAGTATGTGTTAATGACATCATAGTACGCCCTTGTATTGTCATCTCTTTAAAGTCGCTATATACCAAACGCGAACACAGCATTGAAATTATGTGTGCATTTTCCTTCAAGTCGCTATATACCAAACGCGAACACAGCATTGAAATTATGTGTGCTTTATCAAAATCTGAAGACCATTTTATTGCATAAAATAAAATTAAGGAATTATCAAAGGTTGAAATTGATCAAAATTACCACCCTCGAGTGAGCGACTTAGTGAATAAGACTAATACCTTGACCTAAAACTGATGTTGGTAAAATCATATCAATTTAACAATGTAGAAGCTTTTTAAAGAAATGGTTGTTTCGAAATGGATTTTGTGATTTATTGCATTTCTAATGTATGATAAAAATCTGGTGAATTATTTTCAATCTGGACAAGTTTGAATCTCAGAACTTTCCTTATTATTTTTTTCTTAAATATTCATCCAACCTTCACCTTATTTTATTTAATCTTGAATTTGCTGGACTTCAAATCTAGATTTACAATAACGTGTCTTATATATCACAATAATACTTCCGTGCAGCTAACGGGCTGTGTAAAATGCATTGAGAAAATTACACTTATTGAGACTTTGAGGGTTTTATATATATATAACCACTTGTCAGTAGTTGTTAAACACATACATGTACAGAAAATGAATGTCACTATCGTTATAAAAGTTATAACACATGAGAGCCACTGCACTACCGAGCTAGCATTCTACGTAAATCTACATCGGGCCGTCATCGGCCCGTCAGCTACCCTGACGGGCCGATGACGGCCCGATATAGATTTACGTAGAATGCTGACTGGGTACCGGGTTCTTTCTGTTATTATTTTTTTTTTATTTCAGGGAACGTTATTTCATGCGTCTTACTTGGACTATCAAAAGGCATCTTGCTTGGCAGTGTATCAGTTGTTTCGTTAGAAATGCTGAGTTCTGCTAGACTTTCTACTGCAATGGGCATTGTAGCGTGCGTGATTGGTGTTATTACGTCAGCACTGGGACCTTTGCACGGTAACTAATCGGATTAAGATGTATTAGATTTTTTCTTTTATTTTTCTTTTAATCTTTGTTTTGAACAGAAATAAGAAAAATAATGTATACCCCTGTAAACCCCAGTTTTACTATATAAAGGTGGGGTTTAAGGGGGTCAAAATAATATAGGTATGTTTTCGTGATGGTAAACTTAAAAAATAATAAACAGCCAGGCTAAGACCAAATTCTGAATGACCAAAAGTTAAAATTTTAATAGCATTTTAGCAACTGGAACTTTTCCAGATAGCTGGAATATTTCCTTGGTGTCGTTTTGCCTAAAAATAATGATGTTTATGATTGTAATAATTATCGGTGTCTCAGCTTGAAAAAAAAAAAAAAAAAAAAAAAAAAAAAAAAACTATTAGATTTATATCAAGATGCTACTTCGATTTTCGTTTTTATGCGCCCGTTTTGAAACAAACAAAAAAAAAATGGACGTATGATGTTATACCGTTGTCCGGTTATCCGTCCGTCTAGCGTAAACAATTCTTGTGTGCGCCATAACTAGATAACCGTAAGGAATATTTTGATGATGATGATGATATATATATATATATATATATATATATATATATATATATATATATATATATATATATATATATATATGAGATCAAGCCGGCCTCGGTGGCTCAGTTGGATGCGCTGTCCGACTGGAGACCAGGAGGTCGCGGGTTCAACCCCTGCCGAGGTCGGCAACATTCTTTCGTAGAGATTGATCATGAAATATTTTCTACGGTCATTCTCTCCCTTCCGCTGATTCGAGAAGGGCAGTTGTCAGTTTCTGGCGAAAGAATGTGCACAATATCGGTAACCGCTTAGAGGACTAAGCCTGCCCAGTAAACGTGTGGTTAGGTAAACTGACCGCGCTCGACATGGCCCCATGGGTTGACTGGGCCGTAAAACCTCAACACAAACAAACAAACAATATATGAGGTCAAGACGGTGTGTCGCGTACAAAAATGATTTGCTCTTTCTTTCTTAGTTTCTGAGTAACTTCCCTTTGATTAGTTTTCTTCAGACTATCCATGTGCGCACCATAACTCGGTAATCATGCGAAATAATCTGGTGGATGAAACTTCATAGCAATGTGTATGAGATCAAGATGGCATGTCGCATGCAAAAATGATTGCTCTCCCTTACTTACTTTCTGAGAAACTGACAAACTTTCCTTTGATGTCAAATCTTGTTTTTGTTCTTTTTTTTTTTTTTTTGTCTTTTTTTTTTTGTTGGGGTTGGGAGGGAGGAAAGATTTATATTTCAGTATTAACTGCTGAAAATTTCCTTTGACTAGATTTTTATACTATGCTTGTGCGTGCCATATTAACTAGGTAACTATATGGAATATCTTGACGAAACTTTATAGCAATGTGTATGAAGTTAAGACGGTGTGTCGCAAGCAAAAAGGATTGCTCTGCCTTTCTCAGTTTCTGAATTACATTCTTTTTATTAAAATTTTACTGACCTCGCGCGTACCATAAGTAGGTAACCGTTTGGAATATTTTGATGAAACTTTATAGCAATGTGTATGAGGTCAAGACTGCATGTCCCGTCCAAAAAGGATTGCTCTTCCTTTCTCAGTTTCTGAGAGACTTTCCTTTGATTAGTTTTCTTCAGACTAACCTTGTGTGCAGCATAACTCAGTAACCGTACAAAATATCTGAATGAAACTTGATAGCAATGTGTATGAGGTCAAGGCGGTATGTCACGTGCAAATATGATTGCTCTTCTTTTTTACTTTCTGAGTTACTTCCCTTTGATTAGATTTTTATACTCTCCTTGTGCGCGCCATAACTAGTACTTTGAATATTTTTATGAAACGTTATAGCAATGAGTATGACATTAAGACGATGTGTCGCGTACAAAATATATTGCTGTATGTTTCTCAATTTCTGAGATACTTCCCTCTGATTTAACTTTTGATTAGCCTTGTACGTACCATAAGTAGGTAACGGTATTGAATACTTGATGAAACTTTACAGCAATACGTATGAGGGTAAGAAGTGTGTCACAAAAAAAAAAGATTACCCTTCAGATAGTTTCTGAGATACTTCCCTTGGGTTTTTTTTTTTTTTTTTTTTTCATACCATCCTCATGCATGCCATAACTAGGTAACCATATCGAATATCTTGATGATACTTTATAGCAATGTTAATGAGGTCAAGGCGTATAAAACAGATTGCTCTCTTCTTCTCAGTTTCTGAGTTACTTCCCTTTGATACTTTTTTTCCACACTATCCTTATATGTGCCATAACTAGGTTACCATATGGAATCTCTCGATGAAACGTTGTAGCAATGCGTTTGAGGTTAAGACAGTGTGTTGCCTACAAAAAGATTGCACTCCCTCTACCAGTTTATGAGTTACTTCCCTTTGACTATTTTTTTTTTTTTTTTTTCAGACTATCCTTCTTTACGCCATAACAATGTCACCATATGGCAACATAACGAGCGTACATTTGTAAAAGTCCACATATTTTACGCCTTTGTCCAGGTATATAGATGGGATACCCTTGTAAAATGGTAAATGGGCATATATTGCTCCGCTTTGCGCTGCTCTTTTTATATTTCTATTATGATATAGTCCGTTCGATGGGAGAAAATGACCGTAGAAAATATTTCATGATC